>CM070778.1:102639315-103908482 GCA_036346955.1 Dipus sagitta | reverse complement strand
TTTTATTTTACTGTTTATTCTTAGTTATTTGAGAGTGACAGAGAGAGAAAGAGGCAGAGAGAAAGAGAGAGAGAGAATGGACACATCAGGGCTTCCAGCCACTGCAAACAAGCTCCAAACACGGGCGCCCCCTTGTGCATCTGGCTAACGTGAGACCTGGGGAATCGAGCCTCAAACTGGGGTCCTTAGGCTTCACAGGCAAGTGCTTAACTGCTAAGCCATCTCTCCAGCCCTCTTCACTTGCTTTATGTCTTTCTTTCTTAGCTTTTCTCAGTATGGAAGATTGGACCTAGGGTTTCATACATGCTAGGCAAGTGTTTCACCAGTAAGCCATATCCACAGCCCTCTTTTTACTTTTTATTATGAAACAAAGTCTCACAAAATTGACCATCAAAACTTGAACTCACTCTATAGCCCAGATTGGCTTTGAACTTGAGATCCTTCTCCTTTAGCCTCCTGTGTAACTGGAGTTACAGGCAGTGCTACCATGTCTGGCTTCAATTCCTAAGTCACTTGAATCTATCAAAAGAAAGGAATGCTATAAAATCAGTTGGCTTGTATATACTAGCAATGATAATTATAATTTGAAATAATATACACAGTATAATTTATGTCAACACCCTCACCCCAAAAGATTCAATAGACTTACATGAGAAAAACTAAAATTTTCTAATGAAAGAAACATTTAAAGATCATACTTGGAAAGATATTCCATGTTCATGGATAGAAAGATTCCATATTATTAAAATGCAAGTTCCTCCTAAATTAAAATAGGAATCTCAACAAGTTATTTGCAGATATTAACACACAGAGTCTAAAGTTTATATTGAAAATCAGACACTAAAAATAGCAACTGATACTGAATAATTCTGAATAAAATTGAATACCTGACACTATTCGCCTTCATGGCTTGTTGTATAGTTACAGTAACCAAAGTTATAGAAATGGTACCAATGCAGAAATGGTGAGGAAGAAGAAGAATGGCAAGAAAATGAGTGGGACAGAACAGAGAGGCCAGGAACAGGCACTAATATGTTTATCTGATATTTGAAAAAGAAACAAAGGCATTTCACTGGAGACATGATAGTCTTTTCAACGAATGATTTCCCATGGAAACTATAGTACATCCACATAGAAAAGTAAAGAATAAATCTAGACATAGACCAATGAGCCTTCATGAAATAACAGCAATACATTCTAAAACTTAAAATCAATCACTTAAAATGGAAAATAAGACATCTAAAATTTTTTGAAGAAAACACAGGATATAAATTCAATGACCTTGGATTTGTATTGAGAGAGAGAGAGAGAGAGAGAAAGCATGTATAGAGTATGTGTGTGTAGTATGTGTGTTGTGTGTGTGATGGGTAGTGTATTACATGCCTGTGCAGATGTTCATGACCCATGTATGTACATGAGGAGACCAGACAAGACCATCAGGAGTTGTCTTACTGCTCATCCATCTATTTCCTTGATACAGGGTCTCCTTCAACCCATTGAGTGCCAGTGAATGTCTGGTCTCTGCCACCCACAGACTCGGGTTACAGATGGATTTGGCCATGCCTCTCTCTCTCTCTCTCTCTCTCTCTCTCTCTCTCTCTCGATAGATAGATAGATAGATAGATATATATGTATCTTGAGGTAGGGTCTCACTCTAGCCCAGACTGACCTGGAATTCACTATGTATTCTCAGGGTGGCCTTGAACTCATGGTGTTCCTCCTACCTCTGCCTCCCGAGTGCTGGGATTAAAGCCGTGTGCCACCACGCCTGGCCCATGCCCATATTTTCACATGGTTTCTGGTGAGCTGAACTTGTTGGTCTCTGCCTGAGAAGTTCTCATGCTTAAATGACAAGTGTTCTTAATAACTGAGTTACCTCCTCATCAAAGATCAATGAATAAAACATTGATAGGTTGGATTTTTATCAAAAGCAAAAATTATGTAGTCTGGAAAATACTTTTAAAACAATGAGAAGACAAGCCACAGATGGGAAGAACATATTTTCAAGATAGATATGATAAAAATCTTTTTCAAATTAGACAAGAGGCTTATCATAAAATTAATAAGCCAATTCAAAAAATGGGCAAACATATGAAAGACTCTAGCAAAGATTACATACACACTATAAGTAAGCATATGAAAAGATGGTTAACATCATGAATCTTGACAGAATACTAACTGAAGCAACAACATATCAGTACACAGTAAGACCAGCATGTGAATTATTTACAGAAACTTTATTCATATTGGCAAAATTTGGATGTAACCAAGATGCTCTGCGACAGATGATAAGAAATTTAAACAGTGGCACACCAAGACAATTGAATATTATTAAGAACAAAAAAATAAGCTGTTACGTCCTGGAAAGAAATAGGAAAATTAGATGCAAACTACTAAGAAAAAGAAGTCAATATGAAAAGATTACATATTAAGGATTCCAAATACAAGGCATCTTAGAAAAAGTAAGCTATGGAGAAAGTAAAGATGATGATATGTCTCCTTTGATCATTTCTAAGAAGTTTTTTAAAATGAAGGTAATGTGTGTATTAGTAAATAAATGCTCTCAACATTTGACCAGCAGATGCAGAGAGGTAGAAAGACCACCAGATCTGGGGCTGAAATATTGCTCAGTAGTTAAAGGCACTTGCTCCACAAGCCTGCTGACTAGAGTTTGAATCTCCAGCACTCACTCATATAGAGCTGAATTTGCAGAAGTGTACAATTGTCTGTAATCACAATGCAGTATGGAAAAGTGTGGTAGAGTTATAAGAATTGCAAAGGTCCTAGCCAACTAGTCTGGCCTTCCTGGGGACAAACAGCAAGAGCGACTCTGAACCAACACCATCCTGAGGTGACCTTCTGACCTCCACATGCATTCTGTGGCACATGTACCTACATGCTTGCATAGATGTGCACTTGCTTAGATGTGCATGTACACACACACACATACACACACACACACACACACACAAACTAATATAGAATAAAATGAGTACAAGGTCTAGGCCATCATAGTGTGCATTTGAAACACTTTAAAAAGCATATGGTCCTATTGCAGAGGACATTTTGAAGTGCAGCAGACCAAACAGTGCTATAGCAAACATTTAAATTAAAAGCCACAGCTGACCAAATATGATTGTATCTGTTTATTTTATTATCTTGAAAGGCAACTGCTTCCTAAGTGAAAGCAAATTAAACTCAGTTAACCAAATTCTTAAATTCAATGACATAAACTATGAATTTGTGTGAAAATGTGACTTGATTTTGACCTACCTTGACTATAAAGCAAATAGCCTATTCTTTTATGTTTTGCATGAAAATGGAAATAGATCTGAGTGTACACCAAGAAGTCATAAATCTAATGTGTGTTTTGTCTCCAGAGAAGCTGCATATGTTTGCTTGTGACAAGGTCTCAAGGTCTCAGTTCCGAACTCCATTGATAAGACATGGGTCCTATCAATATGCAAAACATAAGAGTACCTAGCTTAAGAGGGAAAGGGAATCTGTCTGCTCCATCCTTCCTCCTGGCCTGGAATGGACAAAGCACAGCGTGAAAATTGTGTCACACAACAGTGTATAAACCACTGAATCAGGTATTGCTCAAGTTCTTTTCAGTTTTGAAATTCTTTGTTTCTGGGAAAATATACAAAACATCTTAACTTCCTCCAGATCCACACAGGATGAGATTTTCACTCACACAATGGTGCACAGACTAATAAAGTTTGAGGGTTAGAAAAGAATTTGGAAGACTATGTAGGCCATCCCCTTGGTTTTGAACAGATGTGGCCTTAAATGATCCCAGGCATATTTCTTAAAACGACATTTAGAAAATCTAGGTAAAATTTTCTGAAGAAATTTCAACTAAACAGTTTTACTAAAATATCTTTTTTAAATATTTTAATTAATTTATTTGACAGAGAAAGAGATAGAAAAAGAGAGAGAGGGGAGGAGAGAACGGACATGCCAGGGCCTCTAGCCATTGCAAACGAACTCCAGACACATGCGCCCCCTTGTGCATCTGGCTAACGTGAGTCCTGGGGAATTGAACCTGGGTCCTTTGGCTTTGCTGGCAAATGCCAGCCCAAGTTTTTTCTTTCTTTTTTTTTTTTATTTAAGATAATTCAACTTATGTTTTCTTCTGCTTCTTTTAGGCAAACAAAAATAATGATTGTTAAGAACATATATTTATTCACTCACTTTGCATATCTTTAGGTTGGAATTCCAAATCTTTCCCAAACACACCTTAAGGCTAGACCTTGATCCACTCACAGTGACATCAACTTAAAAACTTAAATAGAACTCCTGAATCTACTGGGGGACATCCATTTGGTAAAGGTAGAAAGAAAGTTCAATGGCTTTTTCTGTAATCTAGGTAAAGAATGATACGTCCTGAACACTGACTCCTTCTGTCATGAATCACTAAAGTTGCTTTGCTTGACACATCTCATGTTCTCTATGGCTTGCATTATGTTTCTCAGTGCACCTGGAGATAGACAATATTTCTCTTTTTACAGTTATATTGTTCCTTTACCATACTTTTCTAGAGTTATTATTTCCTATATAGTACTCTGCTGAGTGTATCATTCTGTTTGGTACTAGAATCACGAAATTTTAAATCTGCACAAAACTTCTGATTCACTTAGGGCTGGAGAGATGGCTTAGTGGTTAAGCGCTTGCCTGTGAAGCCTGAGGATCCCGGTTTGAGGCTTGATTCCCCAGGACCTACGTTAGCCAGATGCACAAGGGGGAGCATGCATCTGGAGTTCATTTGCAGTGGCTGGAGGCCCTGGCATGCCCATTCTCTCTTTCTATCTGCCTCTTTCTCTCTCTGTCTGTCACTCTCAAATAAATAAATAAAAATAAACAAAAAATAATTATAAAAAAACTTCTGATTCACTTGATCAATTTATTTTCATGTTTCAATGAAGCTAAGCTTGCTAAAGGGGAAACCAGATTAAGCTATGCAGGTGGTAAAGGTAGATAGAATTCCAAACTCTGTCACCACATCTAGGGTCAGCCCTACTAGTCAGTATCACAGATACCATCTCTCTCCCACTTGAGCAAAAATTCAGACACTGCAACCAGCATATATCCATCTCCTTCTAATCAGTGTCATTTTTACCTCCCCGCCCCCACTGTAATCAAATACCATTTCTACTTTCCTCCACCCATTGGTATTCAACACTATCCAATTTAATCAGCAACATAGCACCTTAATCTATTTTTTTCCTACCTTTACCACTGTAACCAGTATCATTGCTACCTCCCTTTGCAACAAACAACATTGTAACCTCCCTCTGTAGTCAGGGTATTTTCCACCTACACCTAACCTGGACCATCTCATCTCCACTACCTACACTTGCTCTGTCACCCAATTTAATCTTTTTTTTTTTTTTAAGTTTGGGATGTTTTGATTAAGACGTTTAAAAAACAGGTTTTGTTTCTAAGAAATTATAAGCCTCCCATTTTCTTTATAATGAATGAGGAATTGTTAAGTATTCAGGAAGAAATCAAAACTCTTCTGGAATCCGAAGCTATTCCCAATCTCCTCATAATATTCTGTTCCTGCCAAGTTTCTTTTATCTTTTCTCATTCCAAATATTAATGGCAGTGCATTTCACACTTCCTATTATAAAACATCTGCTTTTAAAGATTAATTGTCTGCCTATGAGTATATGTATATAGATGTTTCTGTTTCTAATGCAAATGATAATGAGTTTGGATTTGAATTGTTGTAGCTAAGAGATTATTTTGGGGTTCCCTTGTACCTGCTAAACTATTATATAAAAGATTAACCTCTGAATTCAAACTGGTTTATTGCAGCATATTTTCTTACACATTGAAAATCATGAGTTTACAGATCATTTACAGGTGATTCATCATCAATGATTTAAGAAGTGTTTCTCATACTAGTTCTCCTACTTTATGGGTCAAGAGTCAGGTGAAGAGGTGGTGAAATGGTAGATATCCAGGGATTTGACCAGATCTTCTGTGGTAGTTTGATTCAGTTGTCTCCCATAAACTTAGGTGTTCTGAATGCTAGGTTCCCAGCTGATGGAGATTTGGGAATTGATGCCTCCTGGAGGCAGGGTATTGTTGGGGGTGGGCTTATGGGTGCTATAGCCAGTTTCCTTATGCCAATGTTTGTCACACTCTCCTATTCCTATTGTCCATCTTATGTTGGGCAGGGGGTGATGTCCACCCTCTGCTCATGCCATCCTTTTTCCCTGCCATCATGGAGCTTCCCCTCGAATCTGTAAGCCAAAATAAACCCTTTATTCCCCACAAGTTGCTAATGGTCAAGTGTTTTCTGGTAGCAATGTGAACGTGACAGCAACAGTAATGTTGGTACCAAGAGGGGCATTGCTGCTAGGGGCCTAAATGTGTGGCTTTGGCCTCTTGGAGCTTATTTTCAAAAGGAAGGTAGAAGGATTTGAAACCTTGGCCTAAGAGATGCCTTGCAGTGCTGTAAGTTCAGCTTGATGGACTATTCTGATCAGAGTTGCAAGACCTGAATGCAGTAAGAACTATGGACTTTGAGGTCTGAATTATGAGGGTGAAAAGGAGCTTTGTCTGGACTGGGCTAGAAGCAGTTTGTGTAAGAGGCTTGCTGTTATGGCTGTGTCCTGAGAAGTTGTGCAGTGTTGCTTTGCATAGAAATAGACTGCTGTGAGAAGGGGGATGTGGCACAGAAATGAAATAATGGGGCTGAAACTTCTGCCCCTTCAGCTGCAATTACAGAGAGACTACAACCTTTGAGATTGGTCCAGCTGACCTGCACTGGGTCTATAGGAAGATTGTAGACTCTTTTGAAGGGGTCTGGGTGCTTAAGGAGTGTCCTACTCTTCAAAGTCTACTTTATTCCCCCTGGATTATCAAATTGGCACCCTACCTGGTATTATGGAGTATAAGACATGCAGGAAAAAGAGGGTCATTGAGTTTTCAATATGGTCTTGTGTCTTGGAAACAGCCATGGGCAGTATGAAGTAGGTTTGCTGGATGCCTGCATGGAGACCTGATGGAATCATGAGGATGAACTATGGATTGCAGTGGAGATGCTGGGGCCACGAAATGGCTGCCAAGGAGAGCTTCTGGTCCTGGATGAAGTTTTCCAGGACTGTGAGTAGCCTAGCTGGAGAAGCGGAATTGGAACTCCAGAGACTTGTTGCTGCTTAGATTTATTGGGCTTGGCGATTTGTCACTGGCTAAAGCTATTGTACTTGAAGTTACAGAGTTTGATGTTTGCCCCTGGTTGTTTTAAATCTTGTATTGACTGAGTATTCTTTGCTATGCCCAGTGCTATCTTTTGTAGTATGAATGTTTATTCTGTTCCATTATGGGTTTTGGGGGGAGATTTTTTAGTATTATGGCCCAGTTAAAGACCTTTGATGGGCTGGAGAGATGGCTTAGTGGTTAAGCGCTTGCCTATGAAGCCTAAGGACCCCAGTTTGAGGCTCGATTCCCCAGGACCCATGTTAGCCAGATGTACAAGGGGGTGCACGCATCTGGAGTTTGTTTGCAGTGGAAGAAGGCCCTGGCGCGCCCATTCTCTCTCTCTCTCTCTCTTTCTCTCTCTCTCTGTGTGTGTCACTTTCAAATAAATAAATAAAAATAAACAAAATTTTAAAAAAAGACCTTTGATTATGGGGATGTTTGAACATCATTGGGATTGATAAAAATTATGCGGACTTTTGAAGTTGGACTGAATGCATTACATTTTACATCATGGATGGTTGTCAGTAAATGAGGATCAGGAGCAGAATGTGGTGGTTTGATTCAGGTGTCCCCCATAAACTTAGGTGTTCTGAATGCTAGGTTCTCAGCTGATGGAGATTTGGGAATTGATACCTCCTGGAGGCAGTGTATTGTTGGAGGTGTGCTTATGGGTATTATAGACAGTTTCACCATGCCAGTGTTTAGCACAGTTCCTGTTGTCCACCTTATGTTGGTCAGGGGGTGATATCCACCCTCTGTTCATGCCATTTTTTTCCCCTGCCATCAGGAGCTTCCTCTTGAGCCTGTAAGCCAAAATAAGCCCTTTTTCCCCATAAGATGCTCTTGGTCAAGTGTTTTCTGGAAGCAATGTGAACCTGACAGCAACATCTTTAGTATAAAACTATTTATTTTTATTTTTATATATTTATTTGACAGAGAGAAAAAGGGGAGAGAGAGAAGGGGCATTTTAGGGCCTCCAGTTGCTATAAATGAAGTCCAGATACATGTGCCACCTTATACATCTTGGCTTACATTGGTACTGGTGAATCAAACCCGGGTCCTTTGGCTTTTTACCAGCACTTTAATAACTATGCCATCTCTCCAGCTCAGGAATTCAGTTTAAGATGCAACAATGTCCATGTGTAATGAATACTTCAGATAACTGGCAAACAATGGGTAGAGCACACCCCCACAGGGGTTTTAGCTACAACAAAGTTTTAAAAGGAGACTTAAATTCAATGTATTTTCTCAACTCCTTAATCTGGTTTGTCTCCTTTAAGAGTGCTATATGGCATGAATCAGAGAAGTGGACTTAAACCCCATGTAGGCTGTGCTTGAGGATCAAGGAGTGTGGATTTCATTCCCAACATGGTTACCTTTTCCCTTAGCCTAAATACTCATCAGCAGGTACAATGTTCAAGAGCTTGGCACAACAGGAGTGATTTCCCATTTCAAAGCATTATTGTACCCATCATGCTCCAAATACCTACTAGATGGTGAAACATATTACTCTATTGTGCAGTCACAACAAATTTCTGATCAAGAACAGAATTAAGATTATATATTACTATGTTTAAATGGTATGACAACTTGTTTTGAAGGAAAAAGCCAAAGTACCTTCACAGTTAAAAGTTACAACAAACTATTCATTTGTTCCTCTGTGATATGAGGAGGGTAAGATTCAGGCAGTAAATGGCCTAGAGGACCTTCAGTGTCCTGCAAAGCTTTCTGCTGAGGGCTGTTTCCACTCCATTTCATTGTAGAGGATTTTGTTTCCAGAACAGTGAGGCTGATGATTACCTCAGCTACAGCCCAAATGAAAACTAGAGGAAAAGTTGCCCACTCTCCCACCAGACTGCCTCTCCACAGACAAGCTGAGAGGTCCTGGTAGTTACAAGGTAAATCAAAACGTGTATCAGTGGATTCTTCCTATTCCTTTCCTGCTCTGAATCTTTCTCCTTTTTCTTTTGCCTCATGTCCCCTCTGTCTTCTCTCATCCTCTCTTCTCCTTTCTTTTTTCTTTTCTATGGGGTTTAGGAACGTTTCCAAAAACCTAAATGGAATAAAATATGACCTCCAGTAAGGCCATGCTGGATAGCTAAATGCCTAATGTTCATTATTTTACACATCCTTGTCTTGAGTCCTGTATTAACTTAATCATTACAAAAGTCCATTTCCATCTTACAAAGAGAAAAAGTGGTATGGTAAAACCAAGGAATGACATGTCATTCACATAGCTATTGTCTGAAATAACTAACACAAACAGGACTCATTTCAGTGTTAAGCAATGCTGGAAGTGAACATAACTTCCAACCTTATCATTATGAGCTAATAACAACTTCATTCCACAACTAAGGCCTATATAATCCAATATACTTATAAACTGACAGTAGAGTCTCCAATATGTGATTCAATATCTTCACCTACTCTTGTGGAATGCCAAGGTATTGATAATCTATAAATTCTACCCTATCTCACACAGTTTCCTCACATGAAACAGCTACTTTGAAATATCCAAGTTTTCACTAAAGACTAAACATCAGCTCTGACTGTCACCTTCCGAGCTACTAGTATAGCTCTGTTAAGGTGTTGCCTTCTTTCACTACAGTAATTTCATTATCTTATTTTGCTGAATCAACAGTTTTTTTCTTTTTTGTTGTTGTTGTTGTTGTTGTTTTGGAGACTTTGGAAATTTGGCAGATTAATACTTAATAAGAATCATGAGATTATATTTTGTCATTAAAACAACCATTTCTCCCCTAATTCTCTTAAAACCAAAGTGATGACTACAGTGCCTGAGGTAGCTTGAATGTAACATGTTCCATGCAGGCTCATGTGTTTGGTCCCCTTCTGGTGGTGGGGCTTGAGAAGATGGTGGGATCTTTAGGAGGTGGACCCCTGCTGGGGGAAGTGGAAGCTGGAGAAGGGCCTGTTCCTACTTCCGATTTGCTTGCTGGTTCCTCCCTGCTGACGTGATGACCTGCCATGCTTTCCCTGCCATGATGAACACTGCCCGGTGGTGCTGTAAGCTATAAGCCCAAATAGTAATCTTCCTTTTCTTAAAGTTGATCTGGTCCGGTGTTGTTCAGAATGAGAAAATAACAAATACAGGAGCACATGAAACTTTTCCAATTTCAGTAAATACTTAAAATAATTTTTGACATTTCTTCAAGTTAGAAAAACAAAATTCAAAACATTTACAATTTTAACTTTTAAACTATTGATTTTTATAATTATTTTCACAAATATAAAGGAGACATTGAATGGTTTCTCTAAACCACATGATAAATAAACTGAAATTTAATGAGTAATAGTTTTTTGCAAAAATATGTGCATTCATATATTCATGTATGTTTAGTGTAAGAACTTATTTTTATTTTGAAAAACTTACTTGACCAAGATACCAACAAGAATGAGATATTCAAACATTGTAAACAGTCAAAAACTTAAGAAACAAACCTCAACCGAGCTATTTCAGAATATTAAAGCTAGGGGAAGAGCTCTCCCTAATGAAGAAATAACTATATCAGGTATCAATACACAAGCACAACGACTGCCCATTTCCTTGGAAATAGCTGTAAATATATTCATCTGAGTAAAACAATCGCCTCTGTCTAGCCAAGCATGCTCTCTGCTCCCGCGGCTGTCACTGCTGTCGATCTAAAGCTGAGAGGTAATGGCCTCATGATTCAAGGAAACTGCTGAAGTGTGTACTCAGGCTTCAGTTTGAGAGATGGGTTCATTTATCATCATAATAAGCTATTACCATTGATAGGTCACAACTCATTGAAGAGACAGTCAGTCTAATTGGCTCAATTCTGCTAGCTTTCGATGTGCCTCAAGGAGATAAGCACTCTTTTGCAGGTAATTTTCAATCACCCACAAACTACCTGTTTAATAATTCATCACATTTCAGATTGGGGTCCTATCACATATCTCCTTTTTCTATGTAACTGATGTGAGATTTTAAATGCTTAGAATCTCAAACCCAGGTAACAGGGGGGAGAGCTTTAGAAGATCTCAGGTAAAAGAACATCTGCTTTGTCTCAGCAGCTATACTCACAGTGATGGGAAGACATGAAGAATACAGATGTCAACTTTATGCTGCCTCAAGAGGTCTCAGAGTTTCCAAAGTTGTGGAAAGATAAAAGGGCTGCTATCCAAATCCTTGGGATTAATTAAGCATGACAACTACTACTTAGGAATAGGACAGGGCTCTTAATATGTATTAAGGGATCACATTAAATCAACAGTGTTTTACAAAACTGTGAATTGGAGAAGTAATATCTTCTAACACACTGAATTACAAATAAAAGCTGTTTTAGTCAAAAGGTCTTGTTTTACAAATTTGACATATTCTGTAGCTGCGTGGAGTAATTGACCACAAGTTCATCTCAGCCAAGTCACCTTATAATTACAAATACATACTCTTTTTTCACTAAGAAACACGTGGTAGTATATATATTTCAGTATAGGTTTAGCCATTTAAAGATAGGAAAGGAGATAAGAGATTAATGAAGTGAATATTATTATAATACATTCAATTAAATTTGCAACCTCAGGGGAGATTTCTAATTTTTTTGGATTGTATCACTGTATATCAAAACTCTCATAATGAGGATAAATTAATGATGGGTTTTGTTAAGCTCCCAGTAATAGAGCATGGCACCCATTTTCCTGTTTTATATATGGTAGATGACAAATGATTGCTCATTGTAATTATCATATTATGAATCACTTGAACATTACTTCATAGTTAAAAAACACTATGTCTTCTTTCCTAAGAACTCTTTGTCTATATACCTTGCCTGCTTTTCTCTTGGACTATTGACCTGGCACTTATCAATTTCTATGACTTCTTTATAGAACGGAGTGATATGCCTTTTTTGGCCATATATTATATCAAGTACGAAAGCTATGGGACTTTAAAAAGCAATTAACAATTTATTATTTGACTTGTCATACAGAATGCAGTAGACTAGGAGGCTTAAAATAGCACATAACTAGAAATTCATAAAGCAATCTGCATTTATTAAGAATCTTCTTTGAGCTTAGGACAGGTACGAAGTATTTGTGTGACTTTAAAGGGGTGTTAGAACCCCTGTTTTACAAATAATGGAAGTGTAGCTCATAAGGGATTACAACAGGTTTGTAAAAACACAGGAAGAGTCAGTCAATGTAAATGCATATCTAATTGATCCAGGTCATTCTCTTACATGCCTATTGCATGTCAGTTTTCAGTCAGTTCTCACGAAAGTGGAGAAGTGGAAGGAGTGTCAAGTATAAGTTATTGGCAAGGATGGTTCCTTCTGGGGGCTGTGAGGAAGGGATATGTTCCAGGTCTCTCTCCTTGGCTTGTCAATGGTCACCTTCTCCATATATTGTCACCCTGTCTTCCTTCTATATCTGTCTAAGACCATTCTTCCTATCTTTTTTTTTTTACCCTACTGCAACACTTAATCGTAGTATACAAATAAAATAGTATGCAAAGCATACTCATGCCATGGGCTGGGGAGATGACTAGGTGGTTAAGGCACTTGCTGGAAAATCCTGTTGGTCCAAGTTCAATTCCTCAGCACTCATAAATCTGTATGCAAAGAGGCTCATGAATCTATGACTTTAATGTGTCTAGGAAAATGGGAAGGCAGAGGAGAATCTGAAGCTTCAGGGCCAGCTAGTCTGATGTTCATTTGTAGTCTGACCATTCCTTTGAAGCAGCAAGAGACCCTGTCTCAAATAAAGTGGAGCACAGACATCCCAACACATTCCTCTGACCTCCACGATGATCCAAGCACACTGTTGCAGTTAGCTTTGCGTTACTGGACAGATGCCCAACCTGATAGAGCTTATGGAAGGAAAGGGTTCATTTCAGGATTACATGTTTCAGGGAATCACCATCAATGGCAGAAGAAACTGACTCTATTCCATGGATCTAAGCATAGACGCCATCAAACAGCCAGCAAATACCAACAGCCAGGGCTCCAACTGCTCTGTACACACATTAGGGCTGTACTTCAGATCCACCCCAGTCACAGTGACATACCTCTTCTCTAGTAGGGCCATACACACACACACACACACACACACACACACACACACACACACACACAATTTTTTTTTGAAAAAAAGGATATTCTTGTCATGACAGGGTCAGAAATGGAACTATACTATCCTCCAACTACAACTGCATCAAGTCATTTGTTAAGTAGCAGACAGCAGCACAGGGAAGGGTTGTCTCATAAAATTGGATAGGTTGTCAGAATCAGCATTCTATTGGCTGCAGTAGTTCTTCACCAAGCTGAATGTAATATTATTAAAATTATACAGAAAAAGCCTGTAGTCATGCATAAAGAATTGTTTGACGCACATTCAAATTGATGTGGCTTCTTTTCTTCAGTTTTCACTTAAGGAGTGAAAGGATAGGATGAGAGCACCTTTTTATACTCTCATCACAGAGCAACCTTTCCTTATCCAACTTCAGAAAGCTTTCCCTTCTTTCTTTCATTCTTTTTTTTTTTTTTTTTTGACAAAGGGTTCTTGAAGTTTGAGTTTGTATCTTTAGTTATCTATCCAATAACTGTTGTGCTAAAGAGATAACTGGCCAGAGGTCTTGTACCCTCTAGCACCAATAGGAGAAAACCTCACTTTATTATTTACCTTTCTGTTACAATTAATTTCTCACTACAGGGGCAGATTTCCATGTGGTATGATTTCTCTTTTGTCTAAAGAAATGTCACATCTTATACCAGGCATGGTGGTGCGTGCCTTTAATCCCAGCATTTGGGAGGCAGAGGCAGGAGGATCGCCATGAGTTCAAGGCCACCCTGAGACTACATAGTGAATTCCAGGTCAGCCTGGGCTAGAGTGAGACCCTACTTGGAAAAAACAATAAACAAAAAACAAAATAAAAGAAATTTCACATCTTTTCTACCAGAGATCTGTCTGTGATTAATTACCCTAGTTGTTATTATTCTAAAAATGGCTGTGTCTTTATTTTTTAAAGACATTTTGGTCTAATATATATTTCTTACCTTGTGCATTTTTTGTTGCTTTTTTTATTTAAAATGTCTTTGTGTTGTACTTTGGCTTTCAAAGTCTTAATCCATTCAAGTTACTGTAACAAAATACCATAGGCTGGGTAACATAAAGTTTAGAAAGGAATTGCTCACACTTTGCAGCACAATAGGTCTAACATCAAGGCATCAGCTAACTCAATGTCTGATAAAGGCTTCCCATTTGCTCCCAAGGAGGAATTGTTTCTGCTGTGCTCTCACATGGCAAAGGGAGCTGAACAACTCCCTTCAACTTTTTATTTAATAATGGCACTGACCTTATTTACAAAGAAATGAATTAATCATGTAACCCAAATGCCCCCATTTTTAATACTATCATGTTAGCTGCTAGGCTCCCCCATTAGGATTCTGGAGATATATCTGCAGATCATAGAATATAGGGGTCTTATAGGAATTGGCTATTTCTTATCATTGTTCTTCTGTTCACATTGTATCATTTCCTCCTTTTGTGTGATTTTTCCCTCTCTCTTTCTTGGTTATTTGATTCTGATACACCTTCACAGTTCTCATTTTGGAGGTCTACGTCCATGATTTCTCCTGGTTATGGCTCATATATTCTGCTTGTTAGTGTGCCTGGTAATTTTTTATTTGATGCCAGATGTGATGACTTTCATACTGTTGAGCTCTTAATTTTGTTACACCTGACTAGTATTGATGTTATAATGGCATGTGGTTATTCATTTGGTAAAATAAATACTCTTGAACCTGGAGAGAGTGCTCAGTGCTTATAGGTGATTCCTTGTAAAGCTTCCCAGCCAGGGTTCAATTGCGCTGTATCCATATAAAGTCAGATGCACAAAGTGGCACATGCTTCTGAAGTTTGCAATGGCAGGAGGCCTTGGCATTCTCATTTTCTCTCTTTGTTTCTGTCTGTCTCTCAAATAAATAAATATTAAAAAAAGAAATATACTTTTACAGGTTTACTTTTAGACTATATTAGCATGAATTAAGATTTGCTTGTGGTCTGGGGTTGTATCCTCTGTTGATATCTGCTGCCATTTTCACTCATATTAGAGTAAATTAGTATATTATCTTTTAAAAAAGGTTTTTATTTGTATTTATTTATTAGATACAGAGAGAGGGAGTGAATGAGCAGAGAGAGAAAGAGAGAGACAGAGAGAGAGAGAATGGGTCCATCAGGGCCTCTAGCCACTACAAACAAACTCCAGACACATGCACCACCATGTGCATCTGGCTTATGTGGGACATGGAGAATTGAACCTGGGTCCTTAGGCTTTTTAGACAAGCACTTTAACTGCTAAGCCATCTCTACACCCCAATATCTTACTATTTTTAATTTTTTTCGTTTATTCTTACTTATTTGAGAGCGACAGACAGAGAGAGAAAGAGGCAGAGAGAAAGAGAAAGAGAATGGACACGCCAGGGCTTCCAGCCACTGCAAACAAACTCCAGACATGTGCGCCCCCTTGTGCATCTGGCTAAAGTGGGTCCTGAGGCTCTCACTTGGTTGCATAGGCATGAATCGTACCCATGGCAACTCTACTACCTCAGCCTCCCAACTTTTGAGGTAACTGTCATGAGCCAGCACACTTGTTTATTATTTCTTTTAGATATGATACTTCAATATCTGGATTCCAAAGCTAAATATTTATATTCATTATTATATTATTCCATATTTTCTCTACTTAGGATACCTTAGATAATCAGTTAATTAGTTTGAACATATATGAACATGTATCTCAAGAGAGATGACAACATAAGTTCACAATGAAGTTGAATATGTTTGGAGACATGTGTCTTGGGGAGAAAAAGGGAGGACCATTGCCTTCTTTGTCATGACTGGTAAATTCCTACTGATGTATCTCCAGATTTTGTTAGTTTTGTTTTTAACCATATTGTAAGCCGTTTTATATTAAAAAAAAAAACAGCTAAGTGAATACCCCTTTTACCCATCAATGTGCTATTAAAATACATGTTCCCCTACCTAATATTTGATCAGTTAATCAATTATAAAAACTGATTTTTGTGCCTATAAAATATTATTATACAACAGTGGGAACAAAAATGAGTATGAATATTAGATTATACTTTTATATAATAATTTGTTCTATGAGGATTATTGCTCTATAAATGTAAGTAGGAGAAATGTCAGTGTAACATTATGACAAGAATATTAAAGTCTGAAATATTTCTATGTGAACTTTAATCTTACTTGGAGGCTAATTCTGCATAGTGCATTATATAATAACTATGGACTACAGAGTATATCATATAAACTATAATTATAGCCCATACTTGATTTCTTACCTTTTCATGCTTTAATATTTATCATTTATCCTTAACAACTCTTCTGAGATTTTCCAGACAGAAGATCTTTTTCTTCTGTCCTATTCTATCTTAATTCATTCTTGATAGGATTTAAATATGAAATAAAAACAAATCATAGGTGACTGATCCTATTTATGGTCAAGCCATTCCCCATACACACAGAAATCTTAATTCACTTGATTAACTCCAAGGTTTACATTAGAGGGAGTTGTTGAGAGAGAAGAGCATTTTATTTCCACTTTCTTGTTTTGTTGCATTTTCTTCTGCTTTCTTGAGATAGGCTCTCATTCTGTAGTCCAGTCTGGAATACACTGTGTAGCCAAGACTACCCTCAAACTCATGGAGAGCCTCCTCTCTCCACTCAATGCTAGATTTCAGTCACAAGCTACCAACCTCACTTTGAACCCTACTTTGTTTCTATTTGTGTATGTGTGCCTGGCCTGCATCCACGTGTATATGCATGCTCATATATCATGGGCACACTTGTGTGTAGGTGCGCATATGTGCATATACACATGTTTGAGGAGGCCAGAGATTAATGTGAGGTGTCTTTTGTGATCACTCCATGTCTATTTTACTAAGGAAGGGTATCTCACTTGAACTCAGGGCTCCCTAACTCATCTAGTCTTGCTCCTCAGCTTGCCCACAGGATCCCCTGTTTTTGTCTTCCTTGTGTTGAGACTATAGGCAGGCTGTCATGCCCTCCTAGCACTGATGTGGGAACCTTCAGTCCTCATGCTTGCAGCACTCAGTTATCTCTCTGGACCTTAATCTCCACTTTTGAGTAGTTTTGAGACATGTGGAGTAATGAAGTCATGAATGCAAATTATACCACTTACCACTGAGAAGAAAGAAACTCATACTTAGTAGTGCTTTAACATTTCTAAAACTGTGAGGTTGAAATCATCTTTCAGCTCACACAGAAATCCCCACTCAAAGGTCCTCTGTGGGCAACATCATCAAAACAATGTTTTGGTTCTTGTTGGTTTGTTTTAAGCACTAGCATCAATCACAAGGCATTTGCTGAGCTCTTTGATGTGATAAGAACGACCCTGTCCAGTAAATCTCAAACATCGACCTCTCTCCAGATCCACAGCTATAATTTGGGCTCTGTGAAGTAGAACTGAAAGTTGAACAAACATACACAACAAAGGAGTTTACCAGAGATTACTCTCAGAAGCCAGACACTATTAGACACGAGGTTCTCACTGTGGGGATCTTCGGCCTAACTGCAAGAGCTTATCACTGGCAGCTACATGAAACAATGGAAAGTTGTCTGACCCAGAAATGGAAAGATGGCAAAATAGCGTAGCAAATAAGAATTATTTTGTCCAAAAAAAACATCACATATTAGTAGTTCAATAACATTCAGAGACCGAATCTCAAACCTTCGTGGCAATGTCGAAAGAGAAGCTGACAAGCCAAGCTTCTTGGAGAATTTTCCAGGTGCAATGAACTGCTTTTGGAAGTGGCGTTAGCTATTTCAGACCACTAAGATAACCTTAAGCAAATGACTTTTTGGTATTCCAGTAGCATTTAGTTTACTAATGTAGTCTTACCCCCTACTCTGAAATTCCCTAACTGTTTCTGAATTGCAGCACCTTTTAGCAAAGCAGCTGGGTAATCTGTCCTGTTACTCTGGCTCCTTCCTCCTCTGCCTGGGCTCCATGCTAACATAAATGCCCTCCAAGCAAGCACTTACATTTGCCAAGCATTTTGAACATCAATTGCTGCCTACCACAGCCCAGTTGGTGGCTACTTTAGTTTTCTCTGGTGATTGAAAATGAGTTGGGAAAATTATATAAAAATAAACTTCCAAGTGTGCCAAATACTCACTCATGAAGGAGAAAAAAACACTTCATGATTACTACCGATGAATTTATTCATAGTTAACAATGTGGGCACTTTTACAACAGCCAGTATAACAATGTATCAACATCTGCTGGACTTCATTCACTATCCACACACACTCATACGGTCACTTATACATCCCTCATTAGTCTATGCAACAAAAAGACTTCACAGATTAAAACACACTTAGTACTTAATTTGCTTGTATTCTTGAATTTTATTATAACCAGGCAGATTTCCATGTTAGTAAGATATGGTCCAAGTGGGAACACTTTTACCATGTGGAGTTAGGTCCCTAACCAACAAGGAACTGTGATATCTCCAGTATAAGAGAAAATACACAGCTCCCTGCTTTCTGTTGCAGCTGCCTAATAATGAAGCAGATATCAAATTATTAAAAACTTGGGGCATTTTAAATAAAGCTAATTACATCTCATAGGTACTTTCCCCCCTTTTTTCATGGATACTTTTTCAACTTAAGAATTAAAATTAAAATTAAAGGAGGAAAGAACATGTTCCCACAGCCTACAGTTCATGCACATCAACAAAATTCATTATGAAAGCAGATATAGAACAGGGTCTTGATAAACT
Organism: Dipus sagitta; assembly: GCA_036346955.1. Classification (NCBI taxonomy): domain Eukaryota; kingdom Metazoa; phylum Chordata; class Mammalia; order Rodentia; family Dipodidae; genus Dipus; species Dipus sagitta. The sequence goes on along the minus strand of CM070778.1, from coordinate 103,889,463 downwards.
ATTTCTATCAGATTCGGGCAGTGGCTCTGATTCAAATAGCAATTACTGATAAAGAATTTAGCCTCAACTGTTACAAAAGTGGCTTTATTAAATTTACAAACAAGGACCTGCAATTTTCCATTTCCTTAGTGATATATTAAATCAGCCAAGCTAAGTATGCCATCATGGTTATAATTTACATGATGTGACATGACAGTTAAGATGTACTGTGGTAATTTCTAAGAGCTTGCAGTATTATTGTAGTATCAAAAATTTATATGGTACAGTTATTAAGGCAAATTGTTTCATTCATACTGAGATGCCTGACACTAAACCACTGAGGCCTTCCACGTTACATTAAAGTATATCTTCCATATTCAAATAATTTACACACCCTGTAACCATCATTTTATTCACTGAATGGAAATGGTGACACAGATTTTTGATGTGAACATGGTCTGCAGGGGAATATGAAGGTTGTCATTGTGGGGAGTTATAAGAAACAGTTCAACTAGAATAAGGGAAGTTATCTTTGGGAACCAACAATTACAAACAGGATGTTCAAATTCTTTGCTCTGATGCTATTTAATATCTCATTTGCTTGCTTTCCTTCTGTCACTTTGATTTTTGGCCAACAAAAAGAAAAAGCATATGACCAAAGAAAAAATGATGGAAAACATGGTAATTTCTATCAGTAGCTTTCTTTAAATAAATTTAACCACATTATAAAAATGATTCTGAAATTCATCTGATTTTGACCAATCTCTTCTTGGAGCTCCTCAGTACAGTAGAAAGGGAAAAAATAAATGACAGTTCATTTTTATTTTTTTACTTTTTGGCAATGCTAAGTGGTAGAAATTTAAGTTGTATGTACTATTTTATTCTTGTTGGAAATATAGGAGGTTCCTAAATAGAATAGGATAAAATGATTTCTTGTTATAAAGGGCCTTGAAAATAAATGATTAATTAGACTTTTATTACAGCTCTTGGATTTTTTGCAACATATGCTGTCACTCTTAAAATACATGTTCATTGAAAACCCATTTTACTCATTTACAAATTTCTGTAATAGTATTTAGAAGCCTGTTAAAAATTAGAAATGGCCATGAGTTAGCATTTTTCAATCAGTTAAAATATAAGCTACTACCTTTCTCTGTTTCAATAGTCACATACCATGCAAGAGAGCCAATTACTATAAATATACTTTAATTTGTTTAACCAATGAAGATTTTTCCAATAGAAACAATCTATTCTTACAGGTGCCAACTAGGTTTAAACAGCAACAGTTTCCTAAGTGATTTCTCATCATTGCTTCTAGCATAATAAGGCAATATAATGTCTGAAAAGCTGTTTTATTAACTTTCATACAACATGAAAATAATCACAAAACAAACAACCAAATTTAGCTTCTAACAAGCTGCTTGGCAAGATAAAATTAAATTCTAAACACTAGGGCATCTTTCTCAAGAGAATTAATCTACCACAAGTAAAATAAGCCCTCCCCCCAAAAGTACATCCCCTCCCCACAAACAACCTATAATTGTCATATTTGTTTATTTGTATATGATTCTTTATACACATGAGTTGGTGTGAAGAATCTGTGTTTTATGTGTTTTTAATATAGCATGCTCAGGGTCTCCTTTTGTTTCAAATCCTTAAAATATGTTGTTTGCATGCATCTTATTGCAAACATTAAATTAGCCATGTAATAAGTTTCTTTTCCACTAACATTCATATCATGTAGAACAAAAGGTAGTTTCACTGCATATCGGTTTTGAAATAAAATAAACATGAATGAAGAAATCTTAAGTAAAATCATCCCACCAAACACTACTCTAAACAAACATCTATTTTTAAATAAACACAACTCAGCTTCTTTCAACATCTATAATGTTTTATAATATGACATGTAGATTTTATTATCTATTCATTCATTCAGAAAGCTTTCTTAGCATTCATCCTATATAAAAGATCAGGATGTTGTGGCCCATTAGTACCTTTTATATGTATTGCACCCATGTAACATGGGAGAAATGATCAACTTGATTTGACTAAGGTGACTCTGGTAATCTAATACAATATGCATTTGATTTCATCCTTTAAAAAAAAGAATGTGAATAAAGCTCACTCTTCCAAGCAGTCAGGTAAAGAAGAGTATTGAGAACAATATGGAATAGGTACTTACTTTGTTTCCCAGGTATGAAGCTGGAGCACTCCAATAATATCCATGTTGGAGGGATCGCCTGGCCTCTGAGTTACTGATGCTGATCTGCTGAGGTGAGTCTGTGTTATCCAGCTGAGGAGCCACTTTGATGCGGCCTGACATATCAGTCAGATACCAGCCACGCATATCTAGAACCTTAGAGACAGCACACATTCATTATAAGTTACAAAAAAAAATCAGTTATTTTCTCCCTATCACATTCTTTGTGGTTTCTACTTCTGGAAATTAAAAAAAAAAAAAAACCCTCAAAGCTATAAACTTAGAAAAAACCATGAAAGTCCTGGATATCATGGAAGCTTTCATGTGCACTCATATGGCACCTTTGCTTATTTTCTTTTTCTTGATGTTTCTAGGAGTCTTGCTAGCACTTATGCAAGGATCAATTTTTATTACTTTTGAAAATTGTGATTACAAATACTATGTTTTTTAAAAATAAAAAATATATTCAAGTTATACAATAGCTGCAATGCCATGCAATTTTTCAAATAATTGAACTTTAAATTTCATAGTTTCATTTCAATAGTATTTCTTATGGCTTAAAAAAAATATTTCAAAAGTGTTGCATAAGTATTCATAAGAAAGAAGAAAAGAAATTATGTATCCAAATACGTAAAATGTAGCATTTCATAAATACTTCCTCTCCTCCTACTTTATCTTTTTTTTTTTTTTACCTTTGAGCTTCAGGACATTTAAAGATAGTGGGTTGTTACTATGACAACATCTTACAATTCTGTATGTATTACTTCCCATAGTGTCAGAAGTGCTCTAAGGAGCCATAGCCTGGACCCTGGCCCAGAAAAAGGAATTCTTTTAAAATGAGAAATAAAGAATAGGTAATAATTTACCTTACCGGATAGGGTCAGGCCTATAGCTACACTTCCAATTTAAGCCATCCTCTTTAGTTAAAACAAAATAGTGTTTGCTAAGGTGTCAGGCTACCAACTACCTGGGGCTATCAGGGTTGTATGAGTTTTTTTTTTTTTTTTTTTTTGTCACTTAAAGGGAGGAGGGATATATTTTGCTCATACTTTCCACAAGTTTTATCCATAATAATGGGAAGGGAGATCTCATGGCGGCCACAAGCATGGTGACAAAAATATGGGGCTAGGTTTGGATACACCTTTCAAATGCAAGTCCCCGCTGACCTATCTCCTCCAGCCATATTCTGTGTTCCAGAGCTTCCACTACTATAGTTTTGAATCAATCACTAGATTAAGCTATTGATTTAATTGGATCCCTCACAGTCCAATCATCTCCCGAGATATGCTTTACTAATCTCATAGGCATTTCTCAGTCCAGTCAAGTTGATAACCAAGAGTCAATAGCACAGGGCTACCAGGTTTCGGAACACTGCTACCAGGAACACCTTTAGTTCTGTGGGTGATGGGCTAGCTGAACTATGACTTTCAATTTTTTTCCTTTTGGAGTTTATTTAGCTTTCTCCTAAAAACTTTGGTTTTGTAATAACTGGGCTTGCATTGATCAAAAGAAAATAAGAGACCACTCACTGGTAGCTAGACAATAGTAAATCCCTCCACCCATTCCATTCCTGACTTCACCCTTTGGGCATTCTAAAGCAGCTGAGTAGGATTGAGTGGACCTAGGTGAAAACCAAGAGCTGAATACCACCTGCTCTGCTCCTTCACCAGTTAGCACATTTTAGTTCATGAGGAAAGTTATCAGGAGCACTGAGCAGGACTCTAGAAAAAAAATGAAGAAGTTAGACTAGATGCCCATTTGTTGTTGTTGGCTCTTTGAAGTCTGCTATGAAAGCAGTATATTGGACACTGTAGACAGAGATTCAAAATTAGATATAAGAGCATAATCAGAAAATACTTATAATTTTTCAAAACAACCTGACTTCAAAGCAATATGGGCTGAAAAAATATTTTTATGGTTGTGTTCTAGATTAGTGCACTGATCAAATATGAACAAAGACTTGTTCAGGACATAGTATACCAAAATAGCAGTAAGTGATCGTGTCACTCTGCTGCTAAAATCCACTAGAAACTGTCCACCTCATCAATACTAAAACGTCTAGTTTCTCATAAACTCTGTAGGCTTCTCCCTCCAGTCTGCTGGCTGCACTCTGCACTTGGAAGCCACCCCAAATGGATATATGAAAATTTCCAAAGGTCCCAAATCCCTCTCCATGTCTTCTACCTTGGAACAAAACTGCCCTATGCAGAGATGCAGTGGGGAGTGTGGTGGGGCTTAGAGGTGGAAACATACCCACATTCCATGTAGAAGAAAATTACCCTAATTACTCCTAAATAAAGGGCATTGCCCAATCTACCTTCCTTTTCAATAATGAAAGAGTGCAAGAAGCACCAAATAGTAACAAAAGGCTGATGCATTTGTATATAACTTAAAAAAGAGTTTTTTTGTAATATATGAAGCATATTGGTGAATGGAAAATGTATTTTTTTGGTATTACAATCTTGTGTTTTCTCTAATACATTGTGTGCTGTTAGGACTGAAGCTGCAGGAACTCCACTGTGAGTTCACTTGCAGAACACTGGGAAGGTGAGTGTGTACTACGGACAGGGCCAGGGACTACACACTGATACATACATATAACACTGAAGGATTTGAGCAAAGGTGCACAACAGGCATCTGAAGAAAATTCCATCACTTCTTCTGGATAAGTCTAAACAACGTGTTTTAATTTCTTACAAGGGACCCACAGTGGCAGCAGCCGCCAGATAGCTATTCTCCTTACATGGCCATAGGTCCAGTAGGAACTCTGACACCTGTTGGAAACTCCGGAACAGAAGCACTCATCACACCCTTTCCAATTATCCTCTTGTAGGTTGAAAAAGCCAGGCTTGCAACGACTGCAGTCTTCACCTTCAACATTCTCCTGCAAATAGGGCAGTGCATTATTGATGAACAGAAGCATAGCATCAAACTAGGGGCTGTACCTATGTCAGTACAAGCAAAACCTGATTGTGTGGGGACGTCCAGTCAAGATGGTGTCTGCCTAACTGCACCACACCTCCCTGGGGAAGGAAAGGCAAGACATTAAGGGGTCATTGGGACTTCTAGGGGAGAGCAGTCTCTAATAGACCTCCAGTGGGAGGGCATAAAAGAGAATTGGCTGATTTCCCATGTTCCCAGATAGCCCACCAGACCCCCATCCCTTCAAGCAGCCGTCCTGGCCATAGACCCAGCCTCAGGTTCCTCCTGCACTAACTGCAGGCAAGCGGACCCAAGCCAGCCTAGTTCCACCTGTGCCACTGTGCACAGGAGATCGACCCGCTCCCCCCACACCACACCAAAGCCCCTCGTTCCCCTGCCGCACTCTCTCACCCCACCCATGCCAAAGCCCCTCCCCCCACACCAAAGCAGCTAGCTACCCCGGCCCTGTCTGGCACCAAAGCCCCTCACTCCCCCTGCCCCACGTGAAAGCTGCACCACTCCCCCCACCGACTGCAACCTCAGTCCCACTCTCCCTGCCCCTATGCTGTGATGGGCAGACCACAGTGCAAAAGGAATAACACGAAAAATCAAATGGGTATGTAAGGTATCTGGGGTAGATTCAGGTTAGGTGCTGTAGAAGAGCGAGACTATGTGGCGATTTTTTTTCTGTGATTGGGTAAGTTCACTGAGAATGATCTGTTCCAGGTTCAACCATTTTGCGGAAGAGGGGACGGAAAGAATGTCAGAGCCACATGCTGGGTCATGATATGCAGAGACATTTAGCTTACCCATAACTGTGGGCTAACTCCACAATGCATGACCCGTATACCTCAACAAGGAGGGGCCAAGGGGAGGGGGTAGGTCACGGATGAGCCTAATGATGGTACCAAACTGACTGTATTTGCTGAATACAAAACTAACTAATAAAGAAAAAAAAAAGCCTAAAGGCCCTGGGTGCAATTCCCCAGTACCCATGTAAGCCAGATGCATAGACTGGCACATGCATCTGGAGTTCGTTTGCCATGACAGGAGGCCCTGACGTACCCCCTCCTATCTCTTTCTCTCTCTGCTTGCAAATAAATAAATAAAAGTATTTAAAAAAATCAAATGGAAGTAAACCCAATAAGATTGCCCAGTCCTACAATGGATGTTTCCATTCAAAACATAGAAGAGACATTAGGATTAGAACCCCAAAATGAAGTTATGAGCAATGTAACCCTGACCAAGCTAATAGTAGAACTTGCAGAAAACAACAAAGGACTGATAATCGTGTGGATGCTGTCAGCACTAGACTAGACCTAAGAGATAAGAAAATGGAAGGGGTCCAAACACAGTTAGAGGATATGAAGGAGAGCGGAAAAAAAGAGGACCTCAAAAATCAGCTGGCTAAGCTAAATGAAGGCATAAAGAAATGCAAAGATGAATTCCAAGAAGCATCAAGAAAATCAGAAAATGATGTGAAAAGGGAACCTGACAGAGAGATGGAAATTATACATAGAAAAGTAGTAGAGAATGCAAACCTAATTGAACAAGCCCAAAACTCTATAGAAGCTCTCAAGAACAAAGTCAGCCATATGGAGGATAGAAACTCAGACCTGGAAGACAAAACAGAAGAAACAGTTTGAGAGTTCAAAAGTTTCAATAAATTCAAAAATTCCTATGAACAGACATGAGGGAACTGTTGCATACCCTTAAATATCCTAACATTCGGATCATGGGAATACCAGAAGGGGAAGAAAATCAGACCGAAGGTATGAACTTTCCCTGTCATCAGAGAATTAACTTCTGTCATAACTTATGCATTGCTTTACTATGCTGATGTTGTGGTTAGATTCAAGTGCCCCCAATAAACTTAGGTGTTCTCAATGCTAGGTTTCCAGATGGTGGATATTTTGGAATTAACACCTCCTGGGGGGAATGTAGTGTTGGGGGTGGGCTTATGGGTGTTATAGCCAGTGACCCCTTGCCAGTGTTTAGCACACTCTCCTGTTGCTATGGTCCACCTTATATTGGCCAGGGGGTGATGTCCACTCTGCCCATGTCATCATTTTCCCTGCCATTATGGAGCTTCCCCTCAAGTCTATAAGCCAAAATAAATCCTTTTTTCCCCAAAAGCTGCCCTTGGTCAGGTGATTTCTACCAGCAGTGAGAACCTGACTGCAGCAGCAGAAAGAAAAACAGAGCTAGATTTGCAAAGATGGTTCCTTCCTGGTATATCCAATATCTACTCGGAGGTATAAACCCTATCATACATATATTTATAGTCCAAGAAAATAACAGAGTTCCTGGTACAATATCGAGCACTAGCTTCATAAAAATTTATTAAATTTACATGAGTCTCTTAGTGGTGGTGTTTGTCCTGCATGCAAAACTGTTATGCATAGTGTAAATGCTTATTAAAAATGTGTTTGCAGTTTACTCGGGAAAATGTTTGCTATGTAAGCACGAGGACCTGAGTTTGGAGCTCCAGCATCTACATTAAAGTTGAGTATGGTGGCACATGTCTGTAATCCCAGCACTGGGGAAGTGTGCACAAAAGGATTCCTGGGACTTGCAGATTCAGTGTGTTCCAGAGTTAATGAGAAGCCTTTTCTTAAAGAATAAATAAAGGGGAATTATGGGAAGACTCCCAACATCAAGTTCTGGCCTCCAGAATGCATATGTACACATATGTCTTCACATATATACCAATATGTTTGCACACACATACAATTTTTTAAATATGTAAAAAAGACAAGATTAGAAAGAATATAGGGGAGGTACAAGTTTGAAAGTATGAAGAAAATAGAATACAGAAAAGATAAAGTAAAATGTGGAGAAGTGTGTAAGAATAAGAGGTCCTCCTTAAATCTGAGAAATTCGCTTAAAATTAGCTTTATGGCTTATAATTTTTATGACTGACATGGAACTCAATTATTTCTATTTTTGCATTGCAAGGGGTCACTCTATATTCCTGTTTCATGTCTTAACTTGAGCATCTTGATGAATAAATAAATTAAAGGGCTACCACTAATGTCACCATGTTTTAATTCTTTTAGGCAGGTTTCAAATATTTTAAGATAACAGAAGTCAGCAAAACCAATCAAACCAACCTCAGAGATATGAGGACAAATAAGTCCCCAAAGCATTGAAGTTGCAAGCATCTTCAGCACACAGCCAGGAAAGATGAAGCGTATCTATAATTATAATTTAGAGTATCCCGTTGAGGACACAGTCCAGCTGTTCTGTATACTTAGTTCTGTACTTGGTCTAATCTACTTCTCATTTACTCTAATTTGAAAGCAAATAATACCACTTTTCTGAGATTCAGACTGGGTTCAGCAATTAGAAAATTTTAGACATTAGTTACATTTTCCTTAGCTCCACTTTACTCTGGTAATGTGACCTTGAAAAATTTATGAATAAATAATTGCAGGTTCAATCTAATCTAATAACCTGAAGCAATACATTAGCTAGGAATTGTAAATGCTGTAAAGATGAGCCAGTCAAGGTCTCTGTCCTTAAAAACCCACGTCTCCTAGGGTAACAAGATACACTAACAATCAACTTTAATGCAGGGTAGAATACAGTAAGTGCATCTCACAAATGAATTAAGTTAGGGGACAACGGGATATAAAGGCTTCAGAAGGCATTATGGCAGGAGTGGAATTTCACATGAATCTTCAAACATGGTTTATAGATTCACCATGTTGGTTGAGATAAAATGAAAGACCCATGTTATCAAAAATATTGGCAGCAAAATTTAATGTAAGAAATAAAGGTTTACTCATCACTTATTCTTCCCAAATCATTGCATTGAGATACTTCCTATAGGCTGGGAGCTACATTTGATACTGTCCATCCAGGGATGCTATGCTTAAATAATGGGCATTCAAGGCTACCTTATGAGAGACAATCTTTTCTCTCAGGAATTGGTCATTAATGGATGCTCCAGGGGAGATACAATTGCAGAAATGTGACTGAGGTAAGTTGACAATAGTATTCAAAATGTCTGTTAATTACAAGACAATAGAACAAAGAAATCTTTAATTTTGATATGATGCAGCAGTGAGTTGATACAATACATTTATATTGGTCAATATTTTATATAAAATGAATATTATGTTATAGGGGGATAACCTATAAGGCTTTTGAACATGCTATCTCTCTCTCATGTGTGTGTGTGTGTGTGTGTGTGTGTGTGTGTGTATGTGTGTGTGTGTGTGTGTGTGTGTATGTGTGTGCTTTGAGTCTAAGGTCACATTAGATATTTTATGCTAATGTTCAGGTGGACTACCTAGTTTTGCTTACTTGGAGGCCCCAGAACCATGTTATGTTAGTTGGACTATTTTAGATATCAGAGACAGTAAATATGAGCCTTGTGAGTCCTGTATCTAATAACTGATCCTAACCCCTCAATAGACCCTGGACTTCAAGAGTTGGGTGAATTTCCCTGGTTAGCTATCATTCACACACCTTGTCATACATTTTGGGGAGAGATTTCAGCACTCTGCCTGCTTCTACTAAGAGTAATTAGCTGGCAACTCCTGCTTGGTTTCCCATTGAATCTTCACTGTGACTCTTCTATATGGGGACTTTCATCTGTACCTTGTCCTGTAACAAACTATCATATGAATAGGATAGCTTTTATACCTTCTCTGAGTCTTTGTAGCATATCACCGAAACTCAGGACAGCGTTTGGGAACCCTAGCATAGTGTCTGCACTAGTGACAATAGGCACCTATGAAAACACATTAGTCATGTGCTAGTTTTGTCTTCTGTATTATGACAAGCTTTGAGCCAAAATAGTTGGCATCTGGTCACTGATTCTCAAGCTAATCTTTTAGCTACCTACATAATAAATAGGAACTTAACACTATGTCAACAAGCCAAAAACCTAATTTAGAGGATACTGCTTTGACAAGTATTTTTTAAAAAATCATTTATTTATTCATTTGCAAGGAGAAAGAGAGAGAGTTGATAGATTAGAGAGGCAGAGAGAAAGTGTAGGTATGCCAGAGTCTCTTGCCATTTCAAACAAATTCCAGATGCATGAAACATTTTCCATATCTGACTTATGTGGGTGCTTAGGAATCAATCCTATATCATTGGGCTTTATAAGCAGACACCTTTAACTGCTGAACCATCTCTCCAGCCCAACAGGTAGGTTATTCCTATCTCAAGTACCCAAGTTTCAGATAGTCAGAGGCTTCTAACTAATCAGAGCACATACAGCTACTTCTGAACTTTACCTATGACTTGTCTATAAATATATAATGGCCACATTTTCAGAGCCCCCTGAATACCTCCTCTTTTGGAATGCTGCCTGATTCATGAAGTATTCAGCATTCAGCATTTTGTTGATTCCATCCACCCTCCTATCTGTAATCCCTCTCTGTCCTTCCAGCTTCCCTTATCCATGTATTCCCCACCGTCTCGTCAACTGTCACATTTCCTTTCGCCCTTTGGTTCATCCTTTGTTTGTTTGCTTTTTTATGTTTTTAAATTTTTTTATTTATTTGCAAGCAGAGACAGAGACAGAGAGAGAGAATGACACACACTCAGAGAGAGAGAGAGAGAGGAGACAGAGAGAGAGAGAGAGAGAGAGAGAGAATATGCACACTAGGGTCTCCAGCTGCAGCAAGAAAACTCCAGTTGCATATGTGACATTGTACATCTGGCTTTGAATGGGTACTGGAGAATTGAACTTGGGGCGTTAGACTTTGCAGGCAAGCACTGTAACCACTGAGACATCTCTTCAGCCCCCCCATAGCTCATTTGTTTATACCTACTTTTGGTTATGGTTCTATATTTATAGGTTTTATTCAGATTTGCTCTCTCTCTCTCTCTCTCTACTATATATATATATATATATATATATATATATATATATATATATATATATATATGTTTATAGATAACATGAACCATTCCTTATTTAAAGAAATTGCGTTGAATGCCATTTGCCAAGAGCTTTTTTATTTTAAAGTTCCAAGTCAGATTGAGGTAAACTCATTCCATCCCAAACCGCTATGCTTTGATTGCTCTAAGGCTCTGTCAGAAAGAAGGGCTCTAACACAGCTAAATAGTCAATGTGGAGGACATGGTATCTATGTGTCTATCAGTCCTTACAGCTATAGACAGGCCTTTTGGGGTTGGTGAGCAATGCAGAACCAGTGAGGAAATCTGTTTAACTCAATAGAGCTCTTCTTTCTAGATTTTTCTCAACATGTAAAAAGTTAGCCTAACCAGATTCCCCTTCCCCCTTCCATTACCAAGTTCCCTCAAGAGTACAAATATAAGCATGTAATTCCTTATTTGCAGGATTATTTCAAATATTTCTTTACAAATAATATTTTTAAGTGATTATATTACAACATGATTTAATAGAGTAGTATAATTCAAGCAGAGGAGTGTTCCAAGACTTCTATGTGTACCTTCAGACGACAAAGGCATACTATCTTCTCCATAATATGTTACACAATCATGTATATCATTATCATCTTCATGCTAACATATGACACCTTGAAAGTTTGATACCCAGTTATTTGTGGGTTTAGGGGATCACTGTTTTTTTCAAAACTCTGAGTCATCAACATTTCATCCATGACTCAGCCTCTGATTACATTCCAAATCCATTTGGGAAAATCCTCTTAATTAGGAAAGGACTCCGTTTTCTTAAGTCCAAGCTTGAAAATGAACCAACGTTTTATAGGTGAGCTCTTCAAGCCATTTCATTTCCTTTGCTGTCAATATCAAATTATTAATAAATGTCCACCCTATTTCTTCTTATTTCTCCTTTATTCTTTATGTGACTCATTCATCAATCAGAGCTGAGTTACTCTGTACAACTTCTGGTAGGAGATACCAGACAGAATACAAAATCACCCTCCAGAGGATCATCGAAAAGGAAGTCGGGAAAACAAGGAGGAAGGAAATCGCTGCTCTAAGAGAGGACAGAAACAGCCTCTGGGGCTTATCACCACAGTTCATATAACCCTAAAGGAAAAATAAGACAGAACAGCCACAGGGATGAGCATAATAGATGTATCCTGGTTTTCCAACTAAGATGACAATAAGCTACTATAGAGATGTCTTCTCAGTTGCAATGTTTCTAGGCACAGCTATCTACTAACGGCTATCTACTAAAATCAATAGCTAGATTAAACTATAATCTTTCCTCTTTTCATGCCCTATACATTATCAGGTGGCCCAGCGTATCTTACACTCTGTTACCATCCAGTACAGTCCCCAGTGTGCAGGTGGAAATACATCTGATCATAAATATCCCCCAGTGAGGGTAAGAGTTCCAAACTTCCAATATGGTATTAGTTTCACTATGAGATTTCTCATGCCTTCAGCTGCTATTCTAATCATTCTTCATGCAGTTAACTTAAAAAGAAAAGCTATTCACATACTTTACTAAGTTTTCAGTGTCATTTTCACTTTCTATCTAAACAAAGTGGGTTCTACTTTTGTAAATCTCTTAGCATCTCCAATGGGCAGCTCCTGTCAATTCATTTTAATATCTTCATTGCTCAGCGTTCATTAGTGATTTTTACCAATTCATACATTTAATGATAATTTTCACAATAAATCCTAGAAAAATGTGTACTTTCTGGGATGCTTCACAGTACCACCCCAGAAATAAATATTTCAAATATACGTTGACTGTTTCCTCTAGACTATTCTAATTGATTATATTAAAAATAAATACGAACCATTATCCAGTTGCTTTTCTATTGTAAATAATCCTTATAATAAATGTTACATATTCTTACATATTGTGATACTTCAGAGGGTCTTCTTGTTTTAACAAGTGTTCTCATTCTAGTCAACCTATTTTTCATTATCACAATAGCAAGCCTGCTTAGTCACTTCATTTAACAATTCCCAGCTTAAAATTTTAATGCCACAGATATACTGTATGTATAGATGCAAGTATGAATATGCTTGTTATATATAATATGAATAGTTGTTCCCTCTCAGGAACAAATTTTCATTCCCTTAGGGACAATATTTGCATTAGGCATGTGTTTCCATTTATATATTTAGCAGAGTGTCTAATTAAATATACTGTGGTCTACCCTAGAAAGCACTCATAGTGCCTGCCGTTTATTTTGTTAGTACTATTTTCTCCTGAAAAATGTTGAATTAGAAAACTCTTTCTAGGTTCTCTTATTTCTTTTGTTGCTCCTGTTGTTTTCTTGAAGTCAGAGACAATTGGGCTGGCATCAGTTTTCTTTTTGCTATAGTTTCCTGAGTACAGTTTCTCTCTGGGGAAATAGAGTCACAATAGCTTTCTTGTTTCCTTTCTCATGAAGCTGCCTCCTTATAAATTAAGTGTAACTTCAGCTGCACATGCTTAGCTGTGATTGTTCGTCAACTGGGAATTCCACTGACAAAGTTATCAAGAACATCTACAGTGACATTTTAAGGTTTTTTTTGGGGGGGGGTGATAATTGCCTCAGAAATCTTTTAGTCATGCTTGGTTTTAGGTATGCATAGTTAATTACAGGTTTTCTTCCACCATGTTTCTTATTTTAACATGCCTATGGAAGAATAATTAATTAGTTATCAGCATTTTTTTTTAGTGCTTACTCTTTAAACACCTTGGTCCAAAGTTACATAATAGAGTTGTTGGTGAGTTAGGGAGAGAAGAAAATATATGAAAATTGTTTTTCGTTTCTAACAAGTTAAGCTTTAATGCTGTCAGTGAAAAAGTAGCTGGATAACAGCTAAAGTGGTAAAAATAGATTTTATTTTGAATGTATTAAAGGGAAAGGATCTCAGTGTAGAACTGGGCTTCATTCCAAATGCAGCCTGGGTAAGTGGGGATGTATAGCCAGAGACTGAAAGAGGTCAATGGATGGAAATTCATGGCAGGAAACACCAATGGTAGGTGCAATTCTTGTTAAACTGACCCAACAGCATGCTGACTGAGGAAGGCCAGGTAGCTCAGATGTGAAGAACAGGATAAGTATAGTAACCTGAGTCAATTGAATTCTTGGTACAAGTGGCTTGGATGTGATCATGAAGCCCAAAAGTAAGGCCTGTTTTATGTTTTCTAAAAAGAAATCAGATACACTCTGTAATTTTGACTAAAATATGTCTCAGTATCAATAGCTACTACTACTAATAATAAATATAAACTATAGCAAGAAACAAATCCTTGTTGGCATCTTTATGGTAAAATTGATAATTCAGATTCAGGATGAAATGTATACATCGAAGTCCCTTTGTAGAAATGTTCATGATGCAAGTATAATGAGGTAAAGGAATGATTGACTATTCCTGAACATACATGAAAAAGAAAAGGGAAATTCAAACCAATAAAAACATGAATAGATCATGAAAGAACTGAAAATTTAATGGAATCTTATCTCTACTTGTGAAAAATAATATAAAACATAACCAAAGACTAATCCAGAGGTGTTTATGACTATGATTTTGTGAAGAGGCAAGTTCTAAGCACACCTATTGAGATTCCAGCAGTAAAAGCTCACAGTCATTTCACAAATAATGACAAGGACTCACATGGGCTAAGCCACTGACTGCCAGACTCCACAGTGCTTTCTTTCATTTTTCTTTTCGCTCTTTGTTAGGTAAAGTCATTGTGTTGTTTTCTTATTGTGCAATGATGAAGAAATCTCATACTGACCATGACACCAGAGGTAAGACCAATATAAAATAGGATTGCAAACTACAAAAAGATAATATAGCAGGGGCAGGGGCACGGAAGTGTGGCAGAAAACCGTTTTCTGATGGGAGGCCTAAGGGAGCATGGCTAGGCAGTCAGGCATGAGAAACAACAGGTTACAAAAGGTAGAGAGATGGAGTTTTCTAAGCAGGATCAAACAACCTGTAAATCTAGAATTATAAAAAGCTTGGTGACCCAGTAAGTAAGGTCAGAAAATAGCAACAGCAACTCAAAAACACACTAGAAAAATAAGTTTATGGCTAGCAGAGATTTAATGAAAGTGCAACAACAACAACAAAAAATAACAAAGAAAAATAAAAACACAGACTTTGATTTTGAGTCTTTTGCTAAGACTTTGATAAATATAAAGGCAAATGTGCCTTATGAGATCAAGGCCAATTTTTATTACTTATCACATTGTATAATCCAACAGCCTTTGAATAAATAACACCAAACTACAAGAGTCAATTTCTAGCATGTTTTACCTTACAATAAACAAATACCAAGAGAGAGATAGCATTTGCATTCAGTAGACTGTCATACTTCTTACATTGACTTATCCCTTGTGATACATATCAAGCAACAAAAATTTCAAAACTTATAACAAGGCAAAATGTGATTATTTTTTATTGAGTTATTATTCTCATATTTGGGAATATAATGAGGATGATAGTCATTAATATTACTATACAAAGAAGGCTGTAAGAGATAACCTTATAAGTAAAGGTAATAGTACAGTTGGTTGATAGAGTTATGTTAACAATTTGATCCATGTCTTTTAAATCTAGAATTCCTTTTTATCTGTAGCTATAAAAGTTTTAAATTATGACTGATCTTAAAATATAAGAAAGGAATATCAGTTACCCACAACCTAGAAGGAAACGCTAATGTTTTACATTCACTTCACATATAATTTATACTTAGAGCCACTGACTCTCATTTAGCTTCTGCTTTGCTACCTGTTTCCCCTGTTGTCAACTAAAACCCTGAAATAAGCATATCATACACAAAAATAAAGAATTATTTAATGTTGAACTAATTTCCATAAACTATAACTTCATAGAAATTGTTTCCCCACCTCACATTTCTAGATTTTATAAATGTTTAAACCTGTAGACTTATTTTGTTCACTTTCTTTCTTTTATTAGATTACATGAAGATTTAGTTGTCTCTCATTATATTTGCAGTATTACTTACAAAATAGCTAGTATGTACCAAAACTACTAATGCTTGTATCCCTTATATAAAATCATTTATCATTTGTTTATAATTTTTTAACATATATTAACTTATTTAAATCATCTCTAAAGAATTTAGAAATCCTAATAAAATGTAAACCATGTGTAAATAGGTTTTCACTATATCATTTTGGAGATTATTAAAAAAAACCTTGTATACATGTTCAGTATAGGCAATTCTTTCCCAAATCTCCCCCCCCCCCTCTCTCTCTCTCTCTCTCTTTCTGATGCTGCAAGGGTCAAACCTATGGTTTTGTACATGTCAGGTAAATTCTCTACTGTTGAGCTAAATCTCCAGCCCCTCTTTTCCAAATAATTTTATTCTGTGATTAGTTGAACCCATAATTATTTCATGTGGCGACATGAGAGTTCAACTATAGTATAATTCAGAGGATGTTGAACATTTTTTTAAATGTATTGTTAATTTTCTTTTGAAAATGTATGTTAAGTTTCATTAGGGTGAATATTTGGATACTGAATTGCTTGAGAATGGGTTTTGTTATCTCAAGGGTAATAATAATACTCTTCTCTCCCCCACCCAAGTTCTCATGCTGATTAACCCTAATAGCAGCTATGGCAAACAGTTATTTTCATTTTTCTAGATTTTCTCTGGTGTTTTGTTATTATCAACTCTCCATATTTAAATCTAAATTTAAATTCTTGAATAATCTTTGGTAAATGATCACTGTGATTGAAATATTTTATTCTATGTATCAAAACTGAAGAAAAGATTGATAGTGTTCCCATGTGGCACACAGTTTTGGAGGAGTTGATTCCTCACAAGGCACTATCTTTTCTCTATCCAGAACCTAGCAGGAAGAGAATGTCTTCCAGACTCTTGCAAGTTTGCAGGAGAAATTTTATAGTCCCTTTCCTCTATGGGAAAGCACTTCCAATGTACTTGTTATAGTTCAATTCCAGTTACACTCTGTGGGTTCAAATTCTAGGGTTGCCCTGATGAGCGTCTTAATCCCCAAATGTTGGCCCAATCTTAAAAGGGAGACTAGCTTCCTAGCTGCCACTTCTGATCACTGCTACCTAGTTTTCTTTGAGCTTATGATTAACATAGATTCCCCTGTTTGGTCAGATATCTTTCCTAAATCTAAATAACTTTTTGTTTATTTGCTATATTTATCCAGCACACCTATATGTTTGAAATAGTAGAAGCTGGAGGAAGTATTGTTTATATTGACTATGGAATTTAGAATATATGTCACTTATAATTAACAATTAGAAACATTATGCCTAATACTTCATAATGAATTACTTGTGTAAATGTGTACAAAACCATGAAAAAACTCATTACCTACTAGCATAAGTAAATAAATGTGCAAATTTTTGTTGGTTAATATGTATGTACTATGGAGATGAAAACTTACATGATATTACATGTATTTATATTCTATTTGCCCATACTTAAAGTTACTAATTAGTATATGAATACTACATGTGTGTATATACTTTCAGTTGTACCAAAATATAACATTTTACTTGAATTTAAGTCTCCAATAAAAGTTTTCTACTTCATTAGTATTTTGATTCATACTGTTTTTAATAATTGGTTAGCACAAATATTTCAAATCAACTGGGCATGGTGGCACACTCCTTTAATCTCAGCACTCAGGAGGCAGAGGTAGGAGGATTGCCATGAGTTAATTGCCACCCTGGTCAGCCTGGGCTACATGAGACCCTACTTAAAAAAAATTCAAATCATGTGTTATGAAACAAAATTAAATATCACATTCATGTCTGTATTAATAAATGTTCTTCTCAGTACTTAAATTATATGTATAATTGTAATATTCTCCTATTTGCTATTCTTGTAAATAGAAGTGAAAGGCAATTAATTATAGTGCATAACAGGAACATGGTGAAATAACCAAATATAGTGCATCATGATACATTTGTTAAATATCTCATTTGATATATGCATATAATTTTTCATTCTTATAATTGTGCTATTATACCATGAAAGTTATTTTCAATAAATTTTTATCCTAAAAGTAATTTCTTTTCTTTGAATTTGTTCATTGTCATTATTGCTTTTATTAACTACATGTTTTATATGGATACATCATGTGTTTGATACCCTCTCTTTCCTCATCCCTGCCCCCATTCCACTGGGGACTCTTCTCAGTGGGGTTGCAGATATTCCCTGTGTGGTTGTGGGTTGTGGGTTGTCTTATGGCAGCATATTTATTTGAGTAAGGATAGAGAGAAAAAGTGGCAGGAGGGGGGGAGAATGGGTGTCCCAGGGTCTGTATTCACTGCAAATGAACTCCCAAAACATGTGCTACATTGTGCATCTGGCTTATGCGGGTCCTGGGGATTCAAACCTGGCTTTGAGGACAAGCATCCCAATAGCCAATCCATCTCTTCAGCCCAAATAATTTCTTTTTAAGAGTTGATAGTTTTCTATTTCAATATCAAACAGTTTAAAGACATTTCTTCTAATAGTGCATATGGTTCATTTTTTAATCTTTTATGATTTCTTAATTAATGTTTATTGTAGCGTTTTAATTTTTTAGTGCTTTAAGAGTGTTTATGGGAGGAACTTTTCTTATTACGATTATAATTACTATTGGGACAGTGTAGAATCAGGTAGAAAACTGCCATAATCAGCTCGAGGAGATTACCTTCAGCTCTGATAATCACAGCTCTTGTTCTAGTCTTCTGACTCTATCACCCAACGAAAGTGAACAAAAGGCGGCTTGCCTCTCTCATTTGTTGCTATTCTGTTCTTCAACAAACCAGACTCCTTCACTCTATGAATGGTAGCTATATAAAAATGCTTCCCTTTTTCTTCTTGATTTTCTATGTTCTGTAGATTTAGGAGGTTTTTCTCCCATTTTAAGTTTAGCTTGCCCTGTCCTTTATCAGAACAAGTGACAAAGATTTGCAATTTCTGCAGTTTTTGAAGAAGAAATGACGCACACACCGTATCTTTTGCTATGTATTAGAGAGAAGATACTGAAAGCCTGTAGGATCGCACAAAGAGACATTCGGGACAGAGGGACAATGTCCGGAGGCAAGCAATCACTCACCTGCTGCTGCCCAATCAGTTTTTGAGAGCAATGTTTCATTTTAGATAATATTGGATGAAATGCCCTAAATCTATAAAATTTACTCTTCCAGCACATGACAGTTTTTACCTCAGCTCCTGGACTTTACGCTCACTTGTGGTGATAGTTAGAAGCCAAGTTTTAATAATCCAAGACATGTACCTAAACTGTCCCTAATATAATATATGCCTGTTTTTTGGTTCTCTATATGCAATGTGATAGGTAGTGGTGTCTACAAGTATATGTGGTACTGTCCCATGTGCTTTAATATGGGCTTATTATGTAAATATTATAATATTTATAATATAATAGTATATTTTGGACATGTATTTTCTAATACGCAACAATATGGTGTGCTAATAAGCCATGCACTGTCTCGTGAGAATATTATGGAGTGGATTGCCATAGCTAAGTAACTAAGTCTTATCATTTTGGCCTTGTTCATGCCTCTGTTTCCCTATGTGTATAAGCAGGTATCAGGCATCCCTTGATGTGAACAAGATGTGCCTGAACTCAGTATGGACAGCAAATAAAATTGCAATGCTAAAAGTACCCTTGGAAGAAAATTGTGAGTCTTTAATCAATTTTACTAGGACTTCTTACACTTGTAATTAAATAGAGGAGTTGAAATAGGCTGAGAATCTTAAGACCTATCTGAGTTCAAACTTTAGAGGATCATTTAAAAATCCGCAATGAAGCCGGACGTGGTGGCGCACACCTTTAATCCCAGCACTCAGGAGGCAGAGGCTAGGAGGATCATCGTGAGTTCAAGGCCACTCTGAGACTACAGAGTGAATTCCAGGTCGGCCTGGGCCAGAGTGAGATCCTACCTCCAAAAACAAAACAACAACAACAAACAAATCCACAATGAATCCTTGACAGAATTCTTTTCAGAATTAAACGCAGAGATATAGATTTGTAATATTAAAGTGTTGCTATTTTGAATGATGTGTACAGTATTTTTTAATTATTGAACTAAATTGGCAATGAGAATAAAGCTTTTAATTATAAAATGGCATGGACTACTGAGGTGACTTATCCTCCTATGCACTTGTAGTTTTTACAGAAATTTCAGGTAGCATAAAATGCTTGCTTCAGTGATCCTTGAAGGAATACCATGCACAGAATACACTTTGGGTATGTAGAGAAGTGTTTTATAGGCACTTAATTCCAACAGACATGACAAAGGAGACAGGGGAATTGACCTCCCAGCTTGACAGTGGAGCATTACTGGAATAAACAATGTACCTTGCAGTTGCAGGGCCCAACACAAGGATCCTCATTTGTGCTCCCTGAGCCGCTGCAGTTACAGGGTTGGCAGTCTGGATAACCACCATAGCCCCTGGCGCATTGATTGCACTTCATGCCGCCAAATCCAGTTTTGCAGTAACAGGATCCAGGTGCCAGACCTAAGGAAGGAGGTACCACATCAGCATCTTTGAAGTGAATGGACCATTTAATTCTGAAGGTTTGCATAACAGCAGCCTTTAAACCCTATTTTGACTACAAAATGAGAAGTAACAATAAAGCTAAAACCAAAGGGTATGATCTTTAAACAAAATCTTGCACTTGTAAATGTATTTAAAAATATTAAGAATGGGGGTTTGGAAAATGGCTTATTATTAAAGGTACCAGCTTTCGTAGCCTGTGAGCTCAGAGTTCTATTCCTCATCACCCATATAAAAATCATAGTCAAAGTGATACATGCAGAAGCAAAAAAATATAAGGCTCAATTTGTCTGCCATTCATTTGCTGCAGCAAGAGATTGTGTCTCAAGGTGGAGTACAGATACCTAGAGGTGGTCTTCTGACCTTTACATGTGTGATATAACACACACATACCCATACACAAAATACATATACACGGAAATAATAAAAATATACTAAGAATGAAAAGAAGTGGGTTGAAAAGATGGCTCAGCAGTTAAGGCACTTGCCTGCAAAGCCTATCAACCCAGGTTCAATTCCCCAGTGCACACGTAAAGCTAGATGAACAAAGTGGTGCATGCATCTGGAGTTTGTTTGCAGCCCCTGGATGCCCTGGCATGTCCATTCTCCTCTCTGTCTCTGTCTCTATCTCTGTCTCTCTCTCTCTCTCTCTCTGTCTCTCTCTCTCTCTGTCTGTCTGTCTCCTTTCTCTTCCCCCTCTCTGCTTACAAATAAATAAATAACAATATTTTAAAAAATAAAGAAGAAAAATAAATCTCAAAACATTTATGTAGCTATAATTACCATCTAACGAAACAACGGGAAATATGTAACACTGATCAAGGAGTATGTTCCATAAACTTTCAGGCTAATGACACTTCACGCAGAAGAATACGCAGTAGAATACACAGTACCTTGTATATATATGATGCCCAGCCACACTATCACAGACAGGAAAGAAAGACCCTGGGCAAAAAATTGCTTACTTACAATTTAATAAGAATTGTCTAAGGACAATATCACTAGTAGTATTCTAAAGAAAAGACAATGGTGTTCATGGGAATGCATTTTCTAACATAAATAGAAAAAGCATATTAAAACAGAATATATTTCCTTTTTATTTTTTTTTTTAAGATAGGGTCTCACTTCTAGCCAAAGATGAACTGGAACTCACTCTGTAGTCCTAGGCTAATCTGAAATTCACAGTGATCCTCCTATCTCAGCCTCCCAAGTACTGGGATTAAAGGCGTATGCCACCATACCTTGCCTCTTTTTTTCCTTTAAAGTAGAGAAATGTAAAGGGCAATCTTTACTCAGACAAACATCTTTCATCTCTTTAGTAATATTGTGAGAAATCTGCTCACTGTTGATAACTTTAGTTAGTCAAAAATAGAAGTTCAACGTTTGCAAAATGGTGAGAGCAAATCAATAAAATATAGTCTCTATCAGACAAAGGTGAGAAGAGATGCATAAAGTAAGAATATACTCTTATGAGAAAGCATAACAAACAAAATGAATAATACCAAAAATTTAAACTGCACACAAAATGAATTAAGCAATTACTATTCCAACTACTAAAAATGGAATGTGCACAAGAGATATATAAGATGACGAGAAATGTTAAAAATAAAAAGTTAGAAAATATAGAGAAGAAATTGTTTCAGTAATAATGACTAGACTCATCAAATAACATAGATTCAAGAGACTACACACTCATTTAATATTAATAAAGGTATGACAAAATATTTTAAATGATTAAATTTATGTTTCAAACAAGCACTAATCATGAGCTCAGAAATATAAAGACAACCCAAGCACTGGAGGATAAAAATATTATTTTTCAGGAATGAATAGCTGAGGACTGGAGAGATGACTTAGCTGTTAAGGCACTTGCTGGCAAAGCCAAAGGACCCAGGTTCTATTCCCAAGTACCCCCGTAAAACCAGACGCACAAGGTGGTGCATGTGTCTGGAGTTCATTTGCAGTGGCTAGAGGACCTGGCATGACCATTCTCTCTCTCTCCCTGTCTCTCCCTCTTTCATTCTCACTCTCTATCTCCTTCTCTGAAATAAATACTGTTTTATAAAAAAGAAATGAATAGGCCTGGAGAGATGGCTTAGCAGTTAAGGTGTTTGCCTGTAAAGCCAAAGGATTCCAGTTTGACTCTCCAGGACCCACGTAAGCTAAAAGCACAAGGAGGTGCATGCATCTGGAGTTCATTTGTGGTGGCTGGAGGCCCTGGCATGCCCAGTCTCTTCATCTCCCTCTCTCTCTCTTTGCCTCTTTTTGTCTCTCAAATAAGTAAGTAAATAAATAAAATATATTTTTAAAAAAGAAATGAATAGCTGAGAATGTTCAACCATTTTAAATATTTAGAGATGAATTTGGAAAAAATAACATTTGTATAATCTAATAATATTAAATTGTGCATTATCAAAGTAAAAAGTTACCTAAGATTTATTTTATTAAAATGAATTACAACTTTAGACTTATATCAAATAACACAAGAAATTAGGATTCGATTAATTCTGAAGCAAAATATGATAAAATTTTATTAAAAACTCATTCATAATAAAAAGTAATTCATAAATTTATTAAAACTCGGGTTAAAGAGAACATCAAGACTTCAGTAGCAGGTTAAATAATTTAATAGCTAAAATATTATAGTAGTGAGAAAGGAAATTAGCAATAAAGAAAAAACACAGCAAACAAAGTCAACTTAAAACCTTAAGTGATTTCACTGCTGCTAAAAGTAATTAACTAAAATTTGATTCTGTGATTGTAAAAAGATAATGATTCAAGAGGAATGAAGAAAAATTTGAAAAATAAACAAAACCAAGCAATCAAAAAAGAATTTTTAAGCATAGCTAATCAGAATATCACGAGGATAAATTATGGAAGAATTACGTAAAATTATGTTGGTACCAGTTAATATTGGTACTTGATATTAAATATAACTTAATATTAAAATATAATAAAGACAACTGAAAGTAAACAGCATAACTGCTAATAATCAGATAATACTTATAGAATAATAAGCAACATCCTTAGCATTATAGAAAACACATGGGCTAAGTCAATTAGTTCTCAACATCAGTATGAAATAAAAAGCTAGCAGTTTTTCTCACTTTACAGACAAGAACACTAAATGCAAAGAAATTGAATGACTTGCCAAGGTGGTTGTTAGGGCCACTGCTACATTTACTTATAATGCAGATGAGAAATTATTAGGACAAATTAATTCCTAATGTATAGAAACCATACATGAAGGACATGTAGGATTTCTTCTGGAAATATAAATACTACTAATACTAATAAGCTCATTTTTAATGTGTCAAAACTTATAGATGAAATTGAAAAGAAATCCGTTAATTTTAAGAAAAGGTGCAAAAGCATTAAAAAACTAACATTTACTTCTGATGTTGAAATTCAACAGTTGCACTTACAAAGAATTAAGGGTTTCTGATGTGTTATTTTGCCCAATACAGTGACTGTAGAGAATGACATGTATATTCTTAAAATGTTGAAGAAAGCAGTTTGAATACCGTCACCATAAAGCAATGATTCTAGAGGCAGCTAATAAATGTAACTTTGTTTAAGCATTACACAATGCATACATGTATCAAAATATCACATGGTATGCCATAAATATGTATAATTATGTTTTATGTATCAAGTTAAATTAATATAAAATTAGTTTTACCAAAATTAAGATAAAATGTATAGGTATTCCGTATAATAGGCATGGTCTAACTTTTGTTTCGGGGAATATTGTGGAGTAGCTATCGAAAGAACTTGCCCTCAGGATAAAATTAAAGACAGATACATCACAGATGATAGAGGAGGGGTCAGGACAAGGGATAGTCCCAAAGACATGCCCCCACTCACTTATCTCCTCCAGTTAGGCCCCACTGCCTACCACCCACCACATCCCAATTGTGGCTTCAGATTAGGAATCCATCAAGGGATGGACCCATTCATTAAGTCAGGTTCAAGCTGTCTCTGGAAATGTCCTTACAGACACATCTATTCTTTTTTAAAATTATTTTTAATTTATTTATTTAAGAGAGGGAGAGAGAGAGAGAACAAGCAAGCAAATGGGTGTGCCAGGGCTTCCAGCCACTGCAAACTCCAGATGCACATGCGACCTTGTGCAGCTGGCTTACATGGGCACTGGGGAGTCAAACCGAAGTCCTTTGGCTTTGCAGGCAAGTGTCTTAACTGCTAAGCCATCTCTCCAGCCCGACACAACTATTTTTTAATCCAATCTTAATTCCATCAAGGTGGAATTCATTTTGATATGACTTGATTATGGGAATATTCTGTGTTCTTTAGATGTTGAAACTGGATTTCAGAGACTTTAATATGGCTGGAGAGATGGCTCAGCGGTTAAGGTGCTTGCCTGCAAAGTTTGAGGATAGGAGTTTGATTCCCCAGTACCTACATAAAGCCAGATGCACAAAGTGATATATACATCTGGTGTCAATTTGCAGTGGCTGGGGCCCTGCTGTTCCTCTTCTTTCTGTCTCTCTTCTATCTCTCCCTGCTTGCAAATAAATAAATAAAAATATTTTTTAATTTTTTGTTGGTTTTTATTTATTTATTTGAGAGCAACAGACAGGCAGAGAGAAAGAGGCAGATAGATAAAGAGAATGGGTGCACCAGGGCCTCTAGCCACTGCAGATGAACTCCAGATGCATGCACCACCTTGTGCATCTGGCTTACATGTGTCCTGGAGAATGGAGCCTCGTACCGGGGTTCTTAGGCTTCAAGACAAGTGCTTAACCACTAAGCCATCCCTCCAGCCCATAAAAATATTTCTAAATATTAAAAAATAAATTAGGATAAAAGTTGTTCGTGTAGAATAAGAAGGAGGGGGTGTATCAGCAAGTCTCTTTGCCTAATGGCAAAGAATGTAACATGTTAGTACTGATGTATCTGCTGAACTCTCCCTGACTGTAAAGATTTTGCTTCTTTTCCATTTTTTAGAACTTTTTCAATGCTAATACATGTTAATAGGGGGAATTAAATATTACAGAAAATTACATTGTGGTTCCCTTGTCACCTCCCCACAAAATAGTGAGACAAAAAGGAAGAAGAAAGGAAAGAAAAAGGGACAGAGGGCGAAGAGAAGGAAAGGGAGGGAAGAGGACGGGAGAGGAAGAGAGGAGACGAGAGAAGAGAAAGAAAGGGAAAGGAGAGGGAAGAGCAGAGGGGAGGGAAAGGAGAGGGGAGGGGAGAGGAGAAAACAAAAAGGAAAACCTCCAAATAATTCATCTTGCCAGCCTTTTCGCTCCAAAGTTATTAATGTAAAAATCTATATGGAAGTCATGATTTATTTTAGCCTTTCCAAAGATGAGAATTCACTGTTTGAGACATTAAGAAATTTCTGATATGCTATATGAATTTCCTCATCAAACTTTCCAGGGAAACTGTCCAAACACTTCATACCAAGGAGCTATGTTGTCCTTGATTCCTTAGCATCTAGAATTCAGCATGGATTTGACCGTCCAAAGTACGTGGCTTAAATTAGTGACAGCCTCGTTCACCTTCTTCACTTATGAGTATTACCTTCTTTTGTAGTCCTTTATGTACACATTTTGGTTTCAATATCATTTCCTACATTTCATTAGGTGATCTCATCTATTTGTTTCCCATTGCTACAAGCACACAACACAATGAACATTGTCATTGAAGATTAGAGCCCATCAAAACTTCAAAATGATCTAAGTAACAGAAACAAAAATTACATGCATCTGTTGTGATTTATTCTCATCCTCTCTCTCTCTCTCTCTCTCTCTTTCTCTCTCTCTCATATGCACACAGAAATGTATCTCATGTCACATTTATCAGTGGCAGACCACATAGATCACATGGTCCTATAAGATTATATTGTCTACTTTAGTTTATATCAGTGCACTTTATGACATTTGTAGAACTAAATTGCTTATTGATGCATTTCTCAGATTATATCCCCATCAACAAGTGACAACACTATATACTAATGTAAAAACAGGTGATTACATCTTCTTGCTTTAAAAATATTGTAACTATACATAAAAATATTGAGGTGAATAAAAAATTGATTCCTGGAAAGAACGCTCATAAATGTTAAGAATGTTGATTATGTGAAAGGAATTAATTGCAAAATACTCTGAAAGTACTTGAATTTGGTTTCATAGCCTCTCACCTCGTCGGGCATGTTTCTCATCCTTGATACAGACTTCACTCAAAGAACCAATTGGATCACACTGGCAGGGCTGGCATGGCCTTGGATAATTTGGAGATACCTAAAATTATATTTAAATGATTTTAATTACTGTAATAAAGACATCAATATTTTAAATTCAGCAAGCATGTAAGAAAAAAATAAATTAAAAAAGTACATTATGGGACCTGAGAAATGTCTCAGCAGTTATGGTGCTTGCCTGCAAAGCCTAACAACCAAGAATCAATTCCCCAGTACCCACTTAAAGCCATATGCACAAAGTGGCACATGTGTCTGGAGTTCAATTGCAGTGGCTGGAGGTCTTGGTGCATTCATTCATTCATTCTCTCTCTCTCCTTACATATAAATAAATATTTAAAATTTTGACAAAATAGTAAGAAATTGCCCCTAATATATATGTGCAATTTCTTTTTTAATATTTTATTTTCATTTATTTATTTGAGTGAGAGAGAGTTAGACAGACGGAGGGAGAGAGAGAATGGGCACGCCAGGGCATTCAGCCATTGCAAACAAACTCCAGACACATGTGCCATCTTGTGCGTCTGGCTTATTGGGTCCTGGGGAATTGAACACAGTCCTTTGGCTTTGCAGGCAAGTGCCTTAACTGCTAAGCCATCTCTCTAGCCCCTGCAAATTTTAAAATACAATTTTTTAAATGTATACACAATGTAAAGGAGATGGAACCAAAAATATGTATGTGTTACTTAGATTCGATAATTATCAGGATTTCACCATATAGATTTTATCATTTTGCAATCTATGATAGTTTTTTTAAAAATAAAATCACAATAAAAGCCTTAAACATACAACAGAGTTAAGGATACATGTTTTATAGTTTCTGAAGAAACAAACAAAAGTCAATATTTGCTTGGTATATTCTAATACGTATCCCATAATAAAGTCTGCCTGATCATTTTTATTATGATATAATATAAAATGCCAATGCAAATTTCATATTTCCTACTGATTTACATTTCAAGCACTCTCAAACTTATTATGGCACAAGTATTTAAATAAAAAATTAATATTCATTGCTCAAAGAGCACAACTAACTATTATTATTATTTTTTATATTTATTTACTTATTTAAGAGAGACAGACAGAGGCAGCTAGAAAGAGAGAATGGGTGCACCAGGGCCTCTAGTCATTGCAAACAAACTCCAGAGGTATGTGCCACCTTCATCTGGCTTATATGGGTACTGGGGAATTGAAGCTGGGGGCTCAGGCTTTACAGGCAAGCACCTTAACTGCTAAGCCATCTCTCTAGCCCCAGCTATTTAAATTAAACTAATGGTTTTTGCAGGACATGGTGGTGCACACCCTTAATTCCAGCATTTGGGAGGCAGGGGTAGGAGGATCACCATGGGTTTAAGTCCACTCTGAGAGTACATAGTGAGCTCCAGGTCAGCCTGGGCTACAGTGAGATCCTGCCTAGAAAAACAAATGAACAAAAATCTCCAAAAATGTTGGTTTTCTAGCTGACTGCATATCCTGAGAGGAAACAATGCCAATTCTGTGATTAGGAAATGCTGAGCTCATATCTCGCTTACTGGCTATGTGACCTTATGTAATTTATTTATTTCACTGCAGCCTGAAGATAACAAAATTAAGTACAGAGATGCTATATAAATTAAAATCAAGTGGAATGCCAAGAAAAGCATCTCACAAGATTCCTGACATATATTAAATGGTTAAGGTAATGAGCAGCTTTTACTGTGGAAAATTTTAATTAAGCAAATAGAAATTATGCTCCATTACTTTACACATATTTGCTTTTCAGTTGGAGAAGGAAATGAATATGTATGTTTATGCATGTATTATGTGTGTACATACCAATCTAAGTATGGTTACAATTTTCTCCAATAGACTACAACATCCATATGTGTATATATCTAAACTTAATTTATAAGTAGCAAATTTATTTGCTAATATAAATCAGAGATTTAAGCTAGAAGTGTTTAAATATCTGAGGAAATATGAATGAATGAAGCTCACAGAGCAGTTCCAAAATTTGTAATTTGTCAAAGTCACTGTCAGCCACACCCCATTACAAAGTCAGAACAGAAGAGCACAGGCGGGACATGATCTGCCTTCAACAAGCTCCAGAGAGGAACAGATTTAAAAGTCAAGGATTGAATTATTACATTCATCTTTAAATTGGAAACATTTCTACTTAACACTGGCATAACTATTGCAAGGCAAACAATAAGTATGAATCTGCCTACACACAAAAGATCAAGTAGCCTAAAGCTACTGGAACCAATAAATGAATTTTGGATGAATAAAGTAAATAAAGTCAACATTGGAAACTCTTCATAATAACGGCAGGAAAGAATTGGAAAACAATATTACAAAACCATTTTACAATAATATAAGCTAATGATGATTATTAAATTTAACCACATGTATGGAAGATCTACAAGTCAAATACATACAATTAATGATAGAAAACAAATGGAGCTTGCAAAAATCATATTTTTGTTGCTTTTTCAAGGTAGGGTCTCAGTCTAGTTCAGGCTGGCCACAACTCACAGAGATCTGCTACCTGAATGCTAGGATTGAATTTCTTGCTCAACTATGCCCTGCTCAAAAATCATTATTTTGGGTAAATCTGTAGAATCTCATTACTAATTTGGCACATTATGGTAATATCTTATTACGTTAGATACATATTTTCTAAGTAATAAGTATTTTCTTTCTAGGTTACTTAAAATACTGAGTATCTTTATAATAAAAATAATAAAGTGTTTTGTCAAATAGTTTCTGAATCTATTAAAATAAAATACATTTTTGCCTTGCATACTAATATGGTCAATTTACATTGACTTATAAATTATAAAAGCAATTTTGCATTTCAGAAGTTTGAATTTGACATGGTTGCAAAATATTATAGTTTTATATTTTGGATGCTTTTACTTAAGCAAGTATTTTTGTGTCTTCTGTAAGGGATATTGGCCTGCAATTTCCTTTTTTTTTTTCAAAATAACTTTGTCAGTTATTTGTATCTGAATATGCTGCATTTAAAATTACAATATGTTTTATCATATTTTGAAAATAAATCTTGTAAGATTGAAATTAATTTTTTCAAGATGTTTAAAAACATTTTTTAGAATTTCCTAGTGACACTATCTGGGCCCCATCTTCCCCTTCTATGTGTATATAAATAAACATGTTTGATAATTAGTCTATTTTTTCTTTTTCTTTTTTTTTTCTTGGTTTTTCGAGGTAGGGTCTCACTCTAGCCCAGGCTGACCTAGAATTCACTCTATGTTCTCAGGGTGTCCCCAAACTCACGGCGATTCTCCTACCTCTGCCTACCATGCCCAGCAATCAAATATAAGATTATTGAATAAGTTTAAAATTTTTAAACATTTTTTGATTTATTTACTTATTTGAGAGAGAGAGAGAGAGAGAGAGAGAGAGAGAGAGAGAGAGAAAGGCAGATACCTACAGAGAAAGTGGGTGCTCCAGGGTTTCCAGCCACTGAAAACAAACTCCAGATGTATGCTCCACCTTGTGCATCTGGCTTATGTGGGTACTGGGGAATTGAATCTAGGTCCTCAGGCTTTGCAGACAAGTACCTTAACCACTTAGCCATCTCTCCAGCCCCAGTGTTTTCACTGGTCTTTTATTGCGTGGGTGTGGAAGGGTCTTACCATATAGCCAACTTGTCAAGCTCAAGTCATCTTGTCTCAGGCTCCAAAGTACTGAGATTTTATCCATGTACCACTGTGAGATATGCTTCTGGGTATCAGTACATTATATTTTCAAGGCATATGTTTATCTACTTCCAGTACTACAGCACATTAAAGATATGGTGGTATTATCTACTGGATTACTTTGTTGGTCCTATTGAAGACATGTCAATGATCACAACTGGATGTTGAATAAGTTATCTTTTTTTAATGTTTGTGGTGTGCCTACATGGGTGTATGTGTATGTCTATGTGTGTATATGTAAGTGTGTTTGTGTTGTATGTCAGTGTGGGTATGTATGCATGTGTGAATATGTATGTATGTATGTTTGTATATGCATGTATGTACATGAGGTATGCCTACATGAGTGCATATGTATGTATGTATGTTTGTATGTATGTATGTATGTATGTATGTACAGATGCATGTGCATGTGTGTAAGTGTTCATATAGAGCTCAGAATTGATGTCAGGTGTCTGTCTCAGATGCTCTCCTCCTTATTTTTTGAGACAGGGTCTCTCAGTGAACCTAGAGCTCACCAACTTGTCTAGGTTACATAGTCAGTATGCGCTAGGCATCTCTACCTCCCCAGTGCTAGGATTATAGGCTCATTCTGCCATACCCTGCTTTTATATGGATGCTGAGAATATAAATTCAGGTCTTCATGCTTGCCCAATAAGCCCTTTACCTACTCAATCATCTCCCTATGCTCTTATTATTTTTTGTTGCAAGTTGAATAAATTGAATCTGAAACTTTTTAAGTATTACAAAAATACTCAAAACAGAACATTTAAATATAAACTTAAAAAATTTTAAATACACTTGCATGCCTGTGTGTGTGATATATGTCCCTGTACCCTTCAGCAGGCATATGAGCAACCAGAGGAAGATGTCACCTGTCGTTCTCAATCAGTCTTCCTTATATTGCTGAGAGTCTCTCCCTTGAGCAGCAAGCACTCTTACCCTCTGGGCCGTCTCCCATCCCCAGATGCATCAGTCATAACAGTGTTATGAGGAGAGAGGTGGAGCCACAAACTACCACAAACTGTATGATTTCCTTTCTATGAAATTCTCTGAAAACTTATTTGTAATTTGTGTTTAAAATATCAAGAGAGGGCCAGAGAGATGGCTTAGCGGTTAAGCACTTGCCTGTGAAGCCTAAAGACCCGGGTGCGAGGCTCAATTCCCCAGGACCCATGTTAGCCAGATGCACAAAGGGGCGCACGTGTCTGGAGTTCATTTGCAGTGGCTGGAAGCCCTGGCGTGCCTATTCTCTCTCTCTCTCTCTCTCTCTCTCTCTCTCTCTCTCTCTTTCTCTCTCTCTCTCTCCCTCTTTCTCTGTCTGTCGCTCTCAAATAAATAAATAAATAAAAATATCAAGAGAGTTCTGGGGTCAGGAAATAATTGAAAAGAGGCATAGTGGAAGTTTCTAGAGTGGTTAAAATATTCTGTAATCTGCCCTTAAAGTTCCCAATCATCATTTAAAATTTGAAACCAAACCATTTAGAGAATGAAAATTATATATCAGTATTAAAAGATAAAAATAAATCATTATGTGTCTGGAGAGATGGCTTAGTGGTTAAGACACGTGCCTGAAAGGCCTAAGGACCCAGGTTTGATTTTCCAAGTCCCACGTAAGCCAGATGTACATGGTGGTGCATGTGTCTGGAGTTCGTTTGCAGTGGCTAGAGGCCCTGATACTTTTTCTCTCTCTCCTCCCCCCATTCTCTCTGTCTCAAATCAATAAAAAATTTTTAAAAAGGAAAAATAAATAAATCATTACAAAAGAAAAATGTATTTTACCCCTCTGGGCCTGAAGAATCTGTCAATACATGTCTCACAGTTGATTCCAGCAGTGTTTTGTGTGCAGTTGATGCACACACCCCCTCCAATGTACTTTCCATGTATATTTAAGCTCAGATTTCTTCTTGCAACATCATCATCATAGTAGCATTCTTCAGCTTTTCCATGACAATTGCATGCTTCAGTAAGGAAATATAAGTTAGTAAATATCAATTTCAGGATTCTGATATGTTTGAAAATTAATTTCTATTATCCATTTAGCCTATACACATAAAGATACTTAGAAAGCATTTGGATTTATTGGATATATTAATAAATTCATTCATTAATGAAACTTGAAATAATTAAGGCATATGCATTAAATGTAATCATATGGAATTATTAATACTTTACTGATTTTTTTCACTTATAATAGTGAAATTTCACATGGTTCAGCTTCTAACTTTTGTTTATGACAAAGAAATTATTCAACAACAATGTAAAATGTAACCAACATATAGTCTTTCTGTAAAGAGTAATTGTCACGTATAAATGTCTGTACTACCTCTTATGGTACAAAGCCATGTAGGATTTAGCATATTAGTATATTCTTTCTTTTACTCTTATCCAACTAAACCATATTTTCAATATGTTACAATATTGTTTTATTATTACTACTACTGATCTCAATTACAATCAACCCCTATTTGTATGTTAGAAAGTGAAGTCACATAAGTGACTTATGAAAGAATACACTAGTTCGTATTGGATATCATATTTGGAGGTGAAAATTCCCAAATCTACACTCCTAACCACTGCCACAATCTTTTCTGATTGTACCCAGACAGGGAGTTATCTCCACAGTGATAACTTAAAGTATAAATGAGTATTGTTTGAAAAGTTTGCATAGCCAATCATTTCACCATTTTTCATCACTACCTTTTTCTTGGTGGTCACAGTCCAATAATTTCTATAATATAGTTTATACAAATGATTATCACTGATGCCATTTTTAATATGACTATATATTGTTGTTATACAGAATCTATATTTCAATATATATTTGTGCCCATTAACTAATTAGTGTGTCAAAAACATCTCTACCCCTTTGCTCACTGGAGTACTATTCACAATAAGCAATCTATAGAATCAATCTGATGTCTATGAGCTGCTTTAATGGATAAAGAAAATGAAGATGTATACAATGGAATACCATTAAGCCTACAAAAGAGGAAATTTTTCATTTGGGATAAAGTAACTTGGGAATATTATGCTAAGTGAAATAATCCATAGCTTGGCACACTTTACACACATATATCATGTATATACACATATATATTTGAATAAATTTATCTTCAGAACTTGTTAGAATGTGATTATCAAATGTTGGCAAAGGTAGAGTGGACAAAAGGAGATGGGAGGGAAAAGTGAGGAAGGACTGCCCAGTGCTAATTACTTATATTTAGATGGAAGAAATAAGTTCTGGTGTTTCACTATACAGTTTAGAAAAAAAATGTACTATATAGTTCAAAGTATCCAGAGGAAAATATTTTGAACTGCTTCACCATAAAGACGTGATAACTGGGATAGATATGTTTTCCTTGATTTAAACATAATGCAATGTATATGTTTAAACATCACATGGAACTTCATAAATATAGACAGTTGTATGTTAATTATAAACTGAGAAGAGTCATTTCCAGCAAAGCTTCATGCTTCGCCCTTTGTCACCTGTTACATTTTCTCAGCTACTGATGATA
This sequence comes from Dipus sagitta, assembly GCA_036346955.1. NCBI lineage: Eukaryota > Metazoa > Chordata > Mammalia > Rodentia > Dipodidae > Dipus > Dipus sagitta. The sequence goes on along the minus strand of CM070778.1, from coordinate 103,855,466 downwards.
CTTCCCACCATAATCCGCAACTATGGATCCTAATGAATGAATTCTTTTTCTGATACTAGCCTGTCCCCAACATAAGGTGTAATATCTCCCCTCATTTTCCTCCCCTACTAGATAACGAGTATTCAAAGGCTTCTTACTAGGAAAAGGGAATAGAGCATGAGGTGGCAAGGGAGAATCTGGAAAGAGATGGAACTAAAACAGGGTCTTGAACCATTTTCAAAGTACAGGTTTCTATCAAGCTCATCTCTGCATAATCCATGATTTAATGAATATTTGTTACATTCCCTTTAGTCGACATATACATTATGCTACAAGTTCTCTCTTCAGCCTGATGACACTTTCCATACTATGCTTTTACACATTTCTCATAACCCTCACATTAATGATAAATCCACAGCCATTTAGCAAGTTAAAATAAGTCAAAATCCTTAGGAAACTGACTAAAATAACAGGGTCAGGTATTGGCAAGCTCTTATTTTAGATAAATTGCACAAATCAAAAGAGTCAGTTTCCCTAACTCACCACATGGTGGCTGTGTCCATATTCCAGGAGTCAGAATGACACTGCTTTGGCCTCTGGGTTACCTACCTTCACACTCACTCTTTGTGAGGAATGTCCCAGCTCTCCAGGGCTTCTGATGAAATCCTGGGCAGCACCGATCACAGCTGTCACCACACGTGTTATGCTCACACTCACACCGTGATTTCTAGCCATAAATGAGAGGGCACACATTTTGAGCGTTATTTAGAACCACAAAAGAGAGGCTCTCTTTAATAATGAATGAAGACAAAGGAAAAGTAGACTATGTACTAAGAGGTAAACCCTCCCAGACTGGGTAGGAAGCAGTGTCTAACACACACCTGCCTAGGGAGGTCCAACGTGGGCCTGGAATCATTGGGTTCAGGCTCAGAAAAGAGCAAGAAGCTGAACTGAAAAATGAGTTTTCCTTCTGTGATGATGGAAGATGTAAGTTTTGAAAGCAGATGCTTTTTTCAAAGCTTCCTTCAAAGTGCAAACAGCATTTTTGTATTTGGCAGAAAGGAAAAAAAAAAAAACATGTGTCTTCCCAACTATGCATCTGGAGGCATGGGAAAAACAAGATTCTAGTATCCCCAGACCTCTCCTCTATTTGGGTGCTCTGAGTCCTGTCCTCGTTCAGGACGAGAGACTGCCCTTCCAAGGAAGCCTAGTGGGCTCTCAATGCCCAGGAAATACTTCCCACCATTGACCCGAGTGCCATGGGAAAAGCAACACTTCCATTTTGTCCAGAAAAATATGCCAGGTATTTTAAATTTTCCTAGGAGATAGCATTGTATAATCCATCAATCACAAACTAGCTTTGAGTATACTGTAATTTGTAGTATAGTTTTAATAGAGGTAAGAAAAATGGCCCTGCAGACATTCACTTATCTTATAATTCATACACATCTTCCAGTTACTACCCAGTAGATGATTTTGAACTTCACTAGTTTGTTTATGACAGAAAAAATTACATGCTCATTTATCTTGTTCTCTAGGCTATGTTCACCTAATACATTTATTGTCATTAATCAAAAATTCTATACAAAATGATTGCAGCTTTTTCTGGCTTGACATACTTGAATACTATCTTTTACCTGACTACTTATATCATCCCTGCTCCCCATCTACTTCCTGATCATTGGTCATTTATATATTTACTCCTATGCAGTCTTTGTTCATTTGTTTGCATGAATTTTTGATAAAAAATGTAAAAGGAATGGACAGGTAAATTGATGGCAGGCATTCTCAAAAGCTAAATCATGCAACTGGCTGTCATAGCTAGAAAGACTTTGAAATAGATACCATTTTGGAATCTTTATATATAAAAAAAAAAGAATCAGTTTTCTGATACCGTGATGGTTGACTTCAAAGTCTATCATCTTAACAGCTAGCTCTATTTCACCATGCAAGGATTTCTGTTATATCATCTAAGTGGGAACCTGACACCCATTCACAGTGATCCCTGCCAGCAAATCTTCTCATAAAGCATTTTACAGTTCAGTGTTGCATTTTGCCTAAGCATCCTATAAATATACCTACATTTGTTGCTGGATCAAGTGGACAAGCCCTGGCATGGCCATAGCAGATGCACATCCCTCCAACCGAAATATCCTTGACTGAGTAGTAATACTGCAGAAAAGTAAGCCAGAGATAAACCAGTTAGAGTGGCTGCAAGGTGAAAAGTGCTAGAATAAGACTTATTTGTGTTTATTCTTTGAGACATACTTATATTTCTTGAAGACAAACAAGGGCTCTCCAGATGTATATAATAACTTTGAGCATTATACTCATAGCCCCTCAGAAGAAGGTCTTTAATTTATGTTACATGGGCACTTTAGAAATTTCTTCCAAATAGTTATTATAAGCTGGAATATCTACTGCTACTGTAGTTTTATTTGGGGCTGAGGATAGTAACTCCTCATAAATATACTTTACACAGTTTCTGGGAAAATAATTCTTTAATTGTGATTATGAAAAACTCAGTATTTAAGAATGATTTACAAATTGTGGTTTTACCAAATAGATTTGTAAAGAAATAATAAAGTTAAAAGAGGTTGTGGTGAGACTAATGTATTTCCTAACCAAATTTGGACGGAAGAAAGAATGAATGCAAATATGATATGCAGAATATTTACTTTTTTCTGATGCTTGACATATAATTGTTATTTAATGGACAAAAATAATAGTATAACATTTCTCAATTATGGGAAGTATTATCAATAGAAGTACAGTATAAAACCATGAGTTCAGCATACTCCAGATATTTTTCCCTAGTATGGAATTTTATTTTTTATTGGTTATGTACACAGTGTATATACAGTCATGTTGGTACCATCATTAGCCTCTTCCTTGTTCTTCCCCCTCCACAGGGACCCTCCTCATTGGGGAATATGGTTCATGCATTGTGGGGTTACTTTTTTATTGCTATGTTAAAAGGTCCATATAACTACTTTCCTATCTGAAGTTAACACAAGGTTATAATCTTAATTATTTCAATCTATCAGCTACTTTAAAAATACTATTTATAATTACAGAGTCAGAGCCATTAATATTTTAGTTAATATATGTAAAACATTTCCTAATCGTCAGAGGCTTTTCAATTATCATATGACATCCCAATAACTTCTCAGTGTAAGAAAGTTATTTATTATTCCAATTATATGCAAGAAAGAATGCTGATTTCATAAGAATAAGTATATGGAGACAAGTCTGAGTTGTATGAGGAAAAATCCCATTTTTTCCCATCTACTTTCTTTTTGCTCTCATCTTCTTTTGTGTTTGTTACTTACAGATAGTGTCTTCTAACATACTGTTTTTTACCTTACCTTACTTGTTATACTGAAACCTTAAATTAATGGTCCAGGTTTAGGTATATTTAGGTATTGTAAAAAAAAAAAAAACGTTTAAGTTTGTCACTTAATAATATAGATATGAGTGGTGATATTGGCTCAAAAAGCTGGCATAATACTTTTTGTAGATGCTTTTAAAAATAGGAAATTGATTTAAAATATAAATGTATGTTTTGCTTTTAAATAATGAAGAGGTGAAATTCAATATCATGTTTTCTATATTTAAATTTGCGTATAGTTTTTTCTTGATATTGAGCATTTTCAGAAAATACATTCCTGTGTCACTTGCCCTGCAGTATTTCAGAAGCTCATGTACAATGCAACTGTAAATAATAGATGTGCACCTGACCCCCACTCTATTCCTCCAAAGATGGTAAAAGGAACATTAATTTATTTTCATTGATTTTTTCCCAGATAGATACACTGTCAAGCCATAATAAATTTCATTTCCATATTATTCAGTTTTTCTCAGTGTTTTTTCAGTCATGCCAAAATTAGAATCAAAAGTGATTTCTTAAAGGTGAAAAATCTAAACATTGCTATAAAATAATGGTTGTTTCTACATAAAGCAATGGATACGGTGAAATATAATTCAATGTTTCAGGTTTGGAAAAGCAAGGACAATAAAATATCTATCATATGTTGTATGGGAATAATTGAAACTTTAAAAGTTATTTTGTGATTATGGAGAGGTTAAGCCTGGAGAAATTAAGTAATGGGGAGAGAAAAACACTTGAGGAATGTTTCAGAACTCTAATATGCAGCATACTTGTTTGGCAATGTGGCAAGTGCCAGCAATACTCTGATCTTAGTAGGAATATTCAGGAACTAAGTGTTTTGTTTCACAATGATAGTTTCATCCTACAGCCTTCTTTCTATATAGTCATATGGAAATTACATCATTAGAACTGATATGACTTATAGATTCATGGCTGAACTCTATCTGTTTTAAGGTATTGTTTGTACAGATTCAGATAAGGAGAAAACAGACAAGTGAAAATTACCATGTGTGGCAATCTGGGCTGATCATCTATGTTATAATCACACAGATTCCTATTGAATACGGGAAGACAGAACAGCTGATAGCTCTGTCAAAGACCTGTTGAAGAGATGCTTTAAACTTTTGTTAGCTTCTGTTGTTTTATTCATAAAAAAAGGCAGAATGGAGAATCATTTTCTCCTATAGTGATGCAATAAAAATTGGTTCATGATTCATTAATGGCACATACAACAAGAATATTTGATGAGATAATTCAGTCTATGAACCACTGACACTGTCATTACTAGGGAACTTTCTAGAATTGTACAATCTCATTCCTGTGGGCCTACTGAATTAGAATATGTTTCCACAAGAACACCAGTTACATGTGTACATTAAGTACATCACATGAATTTCTTGGTGTGGGTTATGGTCAAAGAATGCTAGAAGGCCCATGTACTTTCACTAGTAACTGTCCAGAGTCAATTATGATAATGTTATGGATTATCCAAATTGCAAAAGCTAATTTGTACTTTAAAAAGATTTTGAGCTAGATATTATGGTCTTCATTTTACAAAAGAGAAAATGAAAGTTGAAGAATTTTGAAGGACTTTATAAATACTATACTGCTACTAAGCAGAAGACTTGGATTTAAACAAAGAAAGGTCTGATGAATTTTAGTCTTTGGTGGTAACTATTCCTACAAATCACAGAATACTTTGGCAGTTAAAGAGATGGGTATGACAGCATTCACCGGCTCTAATATGTGTTCCTATGACTTACTCGTCTTGTGACGATAGGGTCAATCTCTCTAGGGTCTTTATGAGCAAACATCATCAAGTCGGCATTTAAAGTGCGAATCCGCTGAAATCTCAGGCGAATGTAACGAGCAGAGGTGAATTCCAGCAATTCAGGGGAAGGATCATCAGCACTTGGTCGCCCATTGATCAAAGAAATGTGAATCTACAAAATGTAGAAAATAATTTAAAATTTAACTTTACCTCTCTGTTTCCCAACATGAAGGCTTCAGGCTCAAGTGTACTTGCTTAGAGAACAGGGAAGTAGCTGAAGCATTTTATGATCTTTTAAATATATGTGCTGTCAATACCTTTGCCCATATCTTATAAGTTATGCATACTACATACTGAAATCACCTGTATCCTTTATTATAAAGCATTGCATCATCATGCCCTCTAGAATATTTCTGTAAATTAGTTATTAAATAAACTATTCTGTTTTATGCAAATTATTGTACACTATATTACTGAAGAATTTGGTGTACTGAAAAATGAAAAAATTTGGTAAGAAATGTTACCCATACCCCAAAATGAGAATTCATTAGGAACTAAAATTAATTCTGAACTTGAAATATTTTCCAAATAGTTAGCAATGTTTCAAAGACAATATAGAGAGTAAAAATTGATAAATTTTGTGAAAATTAGACAAATGTATACTTATGTTAAGACAATTAAGTAGAATTTTTATTGTGATTTATTTATAGTTTTGTAAGGAGACAAAAATTTACAAAGAAAAAGCACACTCTAAGCAATGTCCATGGTATGAAGATATATTGAACACCTGAATTAATGTTGACTTTTTAAAGAAAATAATTTAGCATAATTGACACCCAAATAAGTAGAATCATTTAGTTTATGAATGTAGCATGTGGTGTGTGATGTGTACACATTTCTTCAGCCTAAGAACAGAAAATTCTAATGAAGTCTAACTATTGGATAATTGTAAAAAAGAATGATCACATATAAAGAAAGTATGTCCTTAATACCTTTAAATATTATAAATCAATAAAGTAAAAGACCAACAATATAACCCCAAAATAAACCAAAAGAAGTAAGAAAGACCTCCATTGAAATAAACGGAAATGTGAATGGCTTATGAGCTACTAAGAAATGTTGGACTAGAGAAATGAGTCAGTTAAGGCACTTGCCTGCAAAGCCTAACAACCTGAGTTCAATTCCCCAGTACCCACATAAAGCCAGATGATAAGGTGGCACATGCATCTGTAGTTCATTTCCAGTGGCTATAATCCCTGGCATGCCCATTCTTTTTCTGTCTCTTTTCTCTCTGTATCCCTCTGCTTGCAAATAAATAAAATATTTTTAAAATGTTAACTAAAAGCACACTAACAAATTTTCCCTTTTCTTAAGTTTGTAAAATTCAACATTTATAATATTCTCTGAGGGCAAGACTGGGGGTACAGGCATATATTTAACATTTATGAGTATGAAGTAAAGTGACATAAACACCACAACAAGTAAACTGTATAATAATTTTAAAAATTTGAAATGTGCATAATTACTCACCTGTAATTCAAGTTCTGGCATTATAATATAGCTATAAACAATACAAATCTTATAGCATACATTAAAGAGTATAGCCAATGGAATGAATGTTTCCGTTCTCTCCTGTGAAATTTTTATGCTGAATCCTTCATTTCAGTGAATGGTATTTGGAGGTGAAAACTTCGCAAAGTAATTAAGTTATGAGGTTGGATACTTCATGAGTAGAATTAGTGCCTTAATAAGAAGATAACAGAGAGCTAGCTTCCTTTCCACCAAATGGAGATACAACAATAACTCCACAGTGTGCAATCCATGAAGAGAGTTCTCAGGATAATTCAAGTGTACCAGCTGACATCTAATTTTTGCACCTGCTTCCAGAACTGTGAGAAATCAATTTATCTTCTTTATAAGCTACCAAGTCTGTGGAACTCTAACATGCTGAATGGACAAAAGAAATTCTACCCATTTAGCATATTTAGTACATAGCAAAAGAAGAAACAGTCTACTACATCACCCATCAATGTGAGGCTGATTAAATAAATTACACATCTATATATTGAATCATATGCCACCACAAAACATAATTTAAAAACCTGGAAAATGATAGTTCAAGCAAATAGAAATAAAGAAACAAATAGGTGTTGCTATATTAATATCTGATAAAATAGACTTCAAACCAAAAGTAATCAAAAAGGACAAAGAAGGCCACTTCTTACTCATCAAAAGAATGATCCAACATGAGTATATCACAATCACAAATGTATATGTGCCAAGCACAGGTGCAGCACAGTTTATAATACAAATTCTACTTGACAACAAAACATAAATAAACACCAACACCATCATAGTTGGAGACTTCAATACTCCACTATAATCAATAGACAGATCATCCAAGCAGAAAATCAACAGGGAAATAATAGAGCTCAACAACATTGTAGATCAAGTAGACCTAACAAACATATATAGAATTTTCCACCCAAACTCTACAGAATACACATTTTTTCTGAGCAGCCCATGGGAATTTTCTCCAAAATTGACCATATATTAGGCTATAAAGCATCCGTTCATAAAGTCAGGAAAACTGAAATAACTTCCTGCATCATGTTGAATCACAATGCTTTAAAGCTAGAAATTAACAAGAGACACACCAAGAACATCACTAGCTCCAGGAGACTAATACACTTTTAAACAATCAATGGGCCAAGGAAGAAATAAAAAAAAGCAATTATAAAATTTCTAGAATTGAATAATAATGAAAACACAACCTACCAAAACTTATGGGACACAATGAAGGCCTGTCCTAAGGGGAAAATTCATAATGCTAAATGCCTTCACTACCAAGATAGAGAGATCACAAATTAATAACCTGACTGTCCACCTAAAGGCACTGGAAAAACACTAGAAGAATCCAACCTGAATAGCTCCAGATGGAAATAATCAAGATTAGAGCCAAAATTAATAAATTGGAAACTAAGAAAACAATTTTAAAAATCAAGTGAAACAAAGAGTTGGTTCATTGAAAAAATTAACAAGATTTACCAACCCCTGAACAATTTGATCAGGCAAAAAAAGAGAAGTCTCAAATTAACAAAATCAGAAATCAAAAAAAGGACAACCGACATCAATGAAGTCAGAAGAATCATCAGGACATAGTCCTAAAACATCTACTCCATAAAATTGAATAACCTGGAATAAATGGATGAAATTCCTAGACACATCACACTTACCATATCTAAAATCAGAGCAGATTAATCTCCTAAACAAACCTATCACATCCATGGAGATTGTAAAGGTAATCAAAAACCTCCCCAAAAAGAAAACTCCAGGACCAGATGGCTTCTCAACCAAATTCTATCAAACCTTCATTAAAGAACTGAAACCAAACTTTCTCAAACTGTTTCACATAATTGAAGAGCAGGGAATTCTCCCCAACTGCTTTAATGAAGCTAGCATCATCCTAATACCAAACCTAGACAGTGATATAACAAGAAAAGAAAACTATAGGCCTATATCCCTGATGAACTTAGATGCAAAGACCCTGAATAAAATCCTTGCAAACCAAATTTAACAATACATCAAAAGTGTTATCCACCTTGACCAAGTAGGCTTCATCCCAGGGATGCAGAGATGGTTTAACATATAAAAATTGGTCAACGTAATATACTACATAATTAAACTTACCCATAAAATCCACAGGAGCATCCCAATTGATGCAGAGAATGCCTCTGACAAAATACCACACCACTTTATGATCAAAACACTGGAAAGAATACAACACAATAAAGGCTATATAGAAAGCAGCTAAAGCCGAAATAATACTTCATAGGGGAAGACTCAGAGAGTTCCCACTGAGATCGGAATTAAGACAGGGGTGCCCACTCTCACTGCTACTCTTCAACATAGTAGTTGCTAGAAGTACTAAGTCAAGCAATAAGATAGGAGAAAGAAATAAAAGGGATTCAAATTGGAAAGGAAGAAGTCAAATTAGCCCTATTGGCAGATGACATGATCCTGTACATACGTGACTCAAAAGTCTCCATCTCAAAACTTCTAAAGGTGATTAAGTCCTTCAGTAAAGTGGCAGAATACAAAAATCAAAGCAAAAAATCAGTAGCTTTTCTATATAAAAAGGATAAATATACAGAGAAAGAAATCTGTGAGGTTGCCCTATTCTCAATAGGAACAAAAAATTTAAATACACTAATCAAGGATGAGAAAGACCTATATCATGAAAAAAAGTAAGTCAAGAAATAAATTGAGGAGAACTTGAGAAGATGGAAAGACCTCCCAGCTCCTATATAGGTAGAATTAATATTGTGAAAATGGCATTTCTACCAAAAGCATTATACAGATTTAACACAATACCAATAAAAATACCAGCATCATTATTCATAGAGATTGAAAAAATTATCTCAAACTTCACATGGAATGGCAGCAGGCCTTGGATATCCAAACATAACTTCAGCAAAAATCACCTATGGAGTTATCACCATAACCAATCTAAAGCTATATTAGAAAGCAATAGTAACAAAAACTGCATGGTATTGGAATAAAAACAGAACAGACCATTGGAACAGAATTGAAGACCCAGACCTTAGGTCAAGTAACTATAGCTGCTTGATCTTTGACAAAGGTGCCAATAATGTAGACTGGAGAAAAGACAGCATCTTCAACAAATGGTGTAGCACAAATTTGATGACCACATGTAGAAAAATGAAATTAGACCCACTCATTTCTCCATATACAAAAATCAAGTCCAAATGGATTAAAGATCTCAATATAAGACCTGAAACTTTTCAACTACTAGAGGGAAAAAATAGGAGGCATGCTCCATGATATGGGACTGGGAAAAGACTTCTTGAACAAAACCCCAGTAGCCCAGGAAATTAAACAAGCACTCAATCAATGGGATTTCAGGAAGCTAAAAACCTTTTGCACAGACAGACATACCACAAGCAAAGCCAATAGATTATCCACTAAGCATGAGAAAATCTTACGAGCTATACCACTGACAGAAGCCCAATATCAAGAATCTACAAAGAACTCAAAAAAAACTAAACTAAAGAAACAAACAAACAAACAAACAAAAACCCACTCCAAAAATGGGGCAGAGAACTGAACAGGGAGTTCTCAGAAGAAGAATTACAAATGGCTAACATACAATTAAGAAAATGTTCAACATCCCTACCATTAGGGAAATCCAAATTAAAACAACTATGAGATTCCAACTTACCCCAGTAAGGATAGCAAACATTAAAAAATCAAATGAAATCATATGCTGGTGAGGATGTGGAGAAATAGGAACACTCATTCACTGTTGGTGGGAATGTAATCTGATACAACCACTATGGAAATTAATATGGAGACTCCTGGAAAGGATGAATATAGAGTTACCAGTTATTCCCTTACTGGGCATTTATCCTCAGCAGCCCCACACCTCAGTTAAGAGATATTTGCTCAACAATGTTTATAGCTGCTCAATTCATAATAGCTAAGAACTAGAATCAATCCAGGTGCCCATCATTGAAAGAATGGATAGCCAAGATGTGGCATATTGCAGTAAGAAAAAAAGACACAATTAAATTTGTAGAGAAATGTTCAAACTTGGAAGAGATCATACTAAGCAAACTCACACAATCACAGAAAGACAATCATCATATGGTCCTACTCATCTGTGGTTCCTAATCTGGATCAGCCCAAATTGCTGACACACCTGAACAGTATCTTGAGGCTTGGACAATAGGAAGGATAGGGCTTGGGGGAAGGAGAAGAGTGGGGGGACACAAAGCTGAACCCAAATTGAACTGGTACCATAGAGTCCTATATTTTTGAAGTTAGACTAAAAGGTTGACCCCTCAACAGCACCTTAGGGAGAGCACCTAAGGGTGAGATGAAGCCTAACCTTACATTTCTCCTGTTTATCTTTTTTTTTTTTTTGTCTTTTTCTTTTCTCTTTTGCAGGCTTATAATTTCCTGTACAAGGGCATGGTTAATATGCACAAGGAGCTGTTGATCTGAGAGACCTATAAGGTCTCCCAAAACAAACAAGACAGACTTCTGTCAGAGCATTTGATTATCCACCAGAGGTTAATGGTACGACTCTACTACTGAAGACACCATAAACTGTCAGCAGGGACCATGGAGAGACTTTGTTGGAATCCAGAAAAGAGTCAGTCCCCAGTCAGCCCATATAGTGCTGGAAGGTTCTACATGAGCTACTAGGGGAAAGTGCCCAACATCTGTCTGAGCAACTCTAAGTCTAAGTTACTCAGAAGCAAAAAATCTGCTATGGTGCTCACACAAGTGCAATAGTGGCACACAGCCATGGTGGTAACCAACTGCTCTTGGATTGGCAAATGGATCTGCTCAGTGGAAAGGAAACCATATCTGGAACTGGGAATCAAGTCAGAATTATATCCAGATAACGATTTTGCTTTCCAATGTCAAGCTCCCACTAATCTTGGCATATAAGAGGGTCTACACCCTTTTAATTTTCTCTAAATTAATAATAGTTATCCCATTTAACCAATGCTGACTTCCCTCTCCATTGGAGACTCTGCTTCTCTTTTTCAGCTGGAACTGGGACATGAGGAGATAAACGACCCAGAACACTCCACCCTGGCCCTGGATGAAACCACAGAGGAATTGGGGAAATGAGCAAGAGTGCTACTTTCTCAGTGAACCTGATATCAGCACAGGGGTGAAGGAGATAGACACTGAGGACACTCAACACCAGCTAAAGCAGAGATCCAGATGCTCCTAAGTGCCCATCACTGAAGTAGACTTAAAATGCTTCCAGCATGGATCAAGGAATTTTGAGGAAGTAGGAGTGGCAAGACTGTTAGAGCCACAAGTTGGGGTATTATGCACAAAGACATTGCCTCTCCCCCATAACTGACTGCTGTCCCCACAATGCATAACCCACAATCTTCATGGGGTTGACCTGTATATCCCCTCTGAGGAGGGCCCCTTTGGAAAATGGGCAGGGATGGGGGAAAGGATAGTACCAACATGTGTTAACATACTATGTCCATATTTAATGAAAATAAATTTAAAAATATTGTAATGTGCTAATAGAATAAGTGGTATTGTTTTTGTCTTAGATAAATGCAATACTACTTATGTAATAAATTTAAGCATATCCAAATGGTGAAAAATTGAAACTGAGTGGCAGGTCTTAAAGTAAAAATACATACACAAACACAAGCATGCATGGTCACATGCACATAGGACTAATGTGACAGGAAAACTAAAGGTGGCAGTTCTGATCCATGGAAGGAATGCTCAGGTGCAGGGAATTCTGTGCACACTGGGGAGCCATGACTCAGCTCATCACTGGAATTTTCACTCCCTTTTGCTAGGCAATATATCATCTGTGTTAATTACGTTTTGGCAGGAGTGTCAACTATATGTATTTTCATATCTGTATCCTACTCTTAGATAATCTCAGAGAGTATTTTACAGACTGTGTCACTGGAGAAATGTAGCAAACTCTGAGATAAGAAACTAATTCTGAGGTTACAGAAAAGCAGAACCAAAATACCTCATGACAAAAAATGTGAAGTCTTCCAGTTAATTGAATCTAGCTTGGATACTTAGTGATGAATACATTCACTGTAGCAATACATTGGAGGGTGATAAAATGTAGGACCTGCAGAAACATTCTAAAACAGTGCATCGCAATATTGACGATCTGCTACTGAAGGAAATTCCATTAGTAAAGTAAATCTTCTATTCTGCAATTCTGGCATCTAGCAGGTGACGCAAAAACATGTTTTAAATTAAATTGCCTGTATTGCTTAAAGAGGTATCAATTAAATGTTCAAAGAATGAATAAATGATTCATGAAGCTGCTGAAACTAGTTTCTCTTATAGATTAATGGTGGCATAACGCCTCAAAAAAATCACTAGTGCTCTGAATTTCAGGCATGCTTTTTTTTTTCAAATGCTCCTTTGACTCCCCCTCTCAAAACCCATTTGAATTTAGAAGAAAATTACTGTGTCTAGGATAATAATTTCTGAATGTTCCTAAGGTTTCCATGATGTTGATGTTCTGGTGAGCCACATTTGGGCTATATAAGGAATCAGGAAACATCATCAAAGAAATTAAAAAGTAGCAGTACGTGGTCTCATTTAGGTTAGTAAACCTCATGATATCTCCATGAAATATTCAGCAAAAGAACACTTCTCACAGCTTTGGTATTTTCAACCAACTATTCTGCCAAAAGATTCTGTGAATATAGTTAGGCCCAAGCTGTTTCTGGGATATAAAACCAGCCAGCTGTTTGGCCATGTTGCATGCAGCTTCCTTACATTTTTTTTCCCTTTCTTTTCCTCCCACTCTCCTTCAAAATAAATCACAATATTGGATAGGATATTTCCTCTGGCACAATACTATGTAATTTCAAGTTTACAGAGTAGTTTAATGTACATCCTGCTCTCCTATGAGGTGATAAGTGGAGGGTGTCTATCTAAGTAAGATGAAAAGGATCAGACCCCAAGACCACCACTGCCTTGCTGAGAGGCCCTGGGAGTCTGTGGCAATCTTGAGTCTTCTGAAAGGGCTTCTATTACAGACATCTTGGTGGGTGTGCATCCATGCTGCCATAGGAATTTGTTCCAACTGGAAACAATCTGACTATGATTATCAACTGGCTTTTTAGATTTTAAAATTAGTTTCTCTGACATGAGTTTTATACAAAGAAAGGGGAAAACTCATCAGCATATTTATTCTTATTACCAAATGACTTCATCAATATTGCACTCTGTTCTCCCAAAATTTTCTGTTTTTCAATATGTTAAACATACTATATCCCATGTTATCCTTGTAGCTTGATAAGATCTCTGTGTTTCCATAGCATTTTTACATTAAAATGCAATTTTAAATGTTTTATGCAACAAATAATCAGATTTCTACTATGGAATTTCCCTGTATTATGACAGAATCTGCTTTCAATTGCTGGAAGTGCTGTGGTCCAGTATTCTTCCCAATGATACAAGTCAGTTGAAGGACAAGAGAATGAAAATGTTATAGAGAAGTAATATATAACAGAAACTTTAAAATGAGTGGTGGAAGTAGATGGGATTTGAAATGGATTATATTTTATTAAAACATTTTCAAACCCTGTCTTTTATCACCAGTCTCAATGAAATAGGTTCAAGTTTAAAGTGAACTGACCCCAGGAACTCAAACAAGAAGCCCATACCTAAAGAATGAGATTGACTATTTGTGGCCAGAGAATTTATCGATAAAAGGATGGGAAACATCTAAAATCTTTTAAGTTCAACCATGCCAAAAAGTTATGTCTGAAAGAGTTGGATTGTGAATATGATTTTGAAGACTTGGGGGGGGGGAGAAATGCTTGCAGAAGGAAGAGGAGATTTAAGTAGCTGAGGAAAGGAGATAACGCAGCCTTCTTTTTTTTTTTTTTCCTGTATTTCCAGCACAGGGTAGAGTTCTCCAGATCTTGTGTGATTGACACCTTTAATTAGGCCCATGCCTCCCTGTGCTTCTCCTACTCCAGAGCATAGTCCATTTCATTGCATCTGTCTTGTAAAAGTCATGTGCCCTTCACATTCTTACCTAAAATGGCAATGTCCCCACCTACTCTATCTCACCTATAGTAGCTGCTAGAACAATGACACTTATGAGAGAACATGCTGTTTTTATTTTGATCCTATCTCTGTGGTTCTCGCTTCTCAATCTCCTTCACTACTGCAGGTTGTATATACATCATCAGAAAGTCTTTAGATACGTACTTAGAGTTTTGAATTTTCTTAATTCTTGCAACATTTGCATATGCCAAATGTGGTATCTTCAGGATGCAACTCAAGTTTGAACACAAAATTAATTTATATCTAATGTATAATTTATACACCTGGCCTGAATATAGTTTCATATGGGTTTAATTCATCTATGTTTTTGTTGCAACCCATCACAGGAAATGAGCGGTGGGGTTTCTACTTGTGTTCTTATGGTGCCATTTGTGCTCACATTTTGGTGCGTTTCCTATTTCCCTTATTCAGTTTGTACCTTAGCTCTTCCCTAACTTTCTACTGTGGCAGCATCACAGTGCCCCACCCTTGCCCTTTCCCTCTATTGTATCCACACATACTTAGTCATCCCATCCAAGCTCTCTATGCACTAATGTCTCCTCCATTCCAGTCTCCAGGTCTGACCTCTCTGAAGGACAGAATACAGAGAGTACTGGCTAACTTTACATACTTGACCACTGTGCAACACAAACTTGGCTCCTGTTTTTTCTTCCCAGCCTCCCCACTTTCACACAATAATTCCATCCTTTCAGGTACTACCCCACAACAATTGAGAACCATGACTGTGTCCTTGGTTTTCTTTCATCTTGTGTCAGGGTTATGTGACAGGTTTCATCTTGTCAGTTCAACTTTCTGAATATATTCAGAATCCCATCACTACCCATGACTACCAATAAAATTGTCCTGGATCACACTCTCATCATCTTAGACCTGAAGAGACCTGAAGCAAAACCATTCATGGTTTCATGATATCGTCTAGAACATGAATCCCAAGAATTTACATACTTCTGCTTGTTACTAACATAATCTCATTCTTATAAACTAGTATCTCTAAAAAATTAAATAAAGCTTTTAAAATATTTTTACTTATTTATTTGCAAGAAGACAGAGATAGAAGAGAGACAGAAAGAAGGACCATGCCAGGGCCTCCAACTCCAGATGCATACACCACCTTGTGCATCCATCTGGCCAGGCTTTTCAGGCAAGCACTTAATCACTGACCCATCTCTCTGGCCCCAAATAAAGCTTTTTGAATAGATGAAGTTTATATAAAATCCTGAAAACTTTTTAAAATTATACTAGCTTTTTATTTTAAATAATCCTTTAGAATAATTGAGCAGATTTTTCTGTTATTGATGTGATTAAAACTTTGAGTGTCCTACTTTAACAAAACCAAAATTAGTAATCTTTCATATCATTTCCTTCCATAGTATTGTGATTCATGCTGATTTAACAGTTTTAATCCAATTCCCTTAGATCTTATTTCACTAAGCTTGTGGATATGAGTCACATATTCTTAAATTTATTATCCATTACACCAAATTTTATTTTTGAGTCCAGGAATTGTGGTGCATGCCTTTAATCTCAACACTTGGGAAGCAGAGGTTGGAGATTGCCGTGAGTTCAAGGCCACCCTGAATTCACACAGTGAATTCCAGGTCAGCCTTGGCTACAATAAGACCATACCTCGAAAAAAAATCTGCACAAATTTTATTTTTGACAGGCTATTTTTAAGTTGAACATAACACATAAGTATGTTTGGGAAGCCTAAGACATTGTACTTGAATTTAAGAACTACTAAGTTTGATTTCATCAAACAGGAGATGTTAGCCTTTGGCTAACTCCACCACTTATATAAATTATAAAAAATGTGTTGAATATATCATCAAGGATGCATTTTTGAAGAATATACTAATTGGACATGCTTGTATGAATGCATCTGTCCTTTCAGATACCCTAATACTCTTCCCAACCAGAACTGGGAAGATTTTCTTTACATACAAGCAATTGTACATGAATTAAAATACAAAGCTTGCATGACCACACATTTATCTCTACCCAAACAACTACTCTGAAAATGGAGGTCTTAAATGATAAAACGTCAAAGACTTTCTATAACCATAACTTCCTTAGTCTACCTATTCCATATATAAGCACATTTCAATATAATATTCACTGAATATGACTGCAACATTTGCAACACTATTCTTGAACTTATACTTAATAGTTCCTTGGCTTTCCCTAAAAAGGTATTCTGTGTTAGACACTGTGTTAGACAATTCCAATTTCCCAGAAATTGAAATCATTTTTCTCCTTTTCTTAACAATTATAATTCTTGCATTTGTCATTTCTAGATGAAAGTTCTACCTCCCGTGAAATATTTAAACAAATTCTTCACTGTCAAATCTATAGTCATTAATAAATTTCAACATAATGTGAAATCAACTCTCTTCATAGGATATTTGTCATCTCATCTTACCTTTTCACTTCTCTGGTGAAACTATTGGGACCCAAAGGCTTGTATGTTTTCTCTGCTGGTCAAATAATAGTACCCCTTTCCTTTCATTTTGAAACAGAGTTAGATGCACCTCCTGTTTTAAGTGCTATACCAAGAGCAGATTTCATGTGACAGTGATTTCTCTCTCCCGTGGAACTGCTGAACATACAGAAGGTCTAAATTTTTAGAAAAGATCAAAAATAGAATCCAAGTTTCAGCTGCTCTGGGAGTTCCAATTTTCTCAAACTCTTAAGGCTGGTATGGTCCTGCTTTTCAGAAAGTTTCTGTTGGTCTTCGTGCTTTCTACAACTTGAAGCAATCTAGCAGAACATTTATTTCTAAGTCCCTAGTCCAGGGTGAGCATAGATTAGTTTCTTCTGAAACATGGCCATATGGGTGACCTGAAATCCATCATAATTAAAGGAAAGTTCTTCACATGGCTCCCACTGGTCATGATACAAGAACACTGACCACTAAGTGTCTGTTTTCAAAGAAAGGGAAAAAAATCATTGCTAAATGCAAGCTTCACCCTTTCCTTCCATCTCTAACTCTGAGAGAATGCTGATCTATTAGAGTGCATTTTACATATATACTAAATGTGTTAAAAAGTAATTTTAAAAGCACTCTGAATTGAAAATATTTTATTTATCATTGTGTTTTTCTTTCTTCAGTTCTATAATATTTGCATGCATAAAAGAAGAATTGTCAAAATAGGCTTTCTCAATTTCTTTTGGGAGCTTCTCATTTAAATTTTATCAAATGCAAATGTCATTGCAAAATCTTGGTGCTGTCAAGCCAAGACTATATAGGGATACAGTCATTACTGGATATTCACAGCCAAGAAAGAATCTGAGAGAGGGAAAATACAGAAGGAAGTTTGCTCTCTCTCTCCTCAGACATTTGCACTGCTCTAAATTTTGCCTTGGGTGTGTCCAACCAGAGGTAGCCTTCATAGCTATTTCAGATAACCCTTTATAACACACAAGACTTTGCATATAGAAATAATAGTGTACTTTACAGTACACTTAGTAGATATCAGAAAAATTACATGTAATTAGTATGTACTAACTCACATAATTTTAACTCACTTAATGCTTCTAACTACCTCATGAGAAGAGTGAATCTTTTGAAAGAAAAATACATGAAATTATTAAAAGTTGTGTCCAAGTATGCCTAGGATGTGTTTTAACTTTTATCTGATTTCACTGTGGACATTAACTCATCATTTCACTATCTGGCACAGTAAAGGTTCAATAAACATTCACTGAATTAATAACAGCTGATCATGTTGACATTATAAGAAGGCTTGTATTGATAAAAAGCACACTAATGAAGAGCCCATTCTATGCATCTAACCCTCAATCCTATCATATGACTTACTTCCATTTCAATTCTAACTATGGTAGAACAATATTTTATCTCTATTTCTTTTTATATCATTTTATTTATTTGCATACAGAGAGAAAACGAGAGAAGGAGAAAGGGGGGAGAGAGAGGGAGAAAGAGAGAGAGGGAATGGGCACACCAGGGCCTCTTGCTACTACAAACTCCCAATACATGTACAACTTGGGGCATTTGGCTTTATGCAGGTATTGGGGACTAGAACCTAGGTCATTAGGCTTTGCAGGCAAGAGCCTTAACCATTGAGTTATCTCTCCAGCCCTCCATTTCTTTTTTTATGAGAGAGAGAGAGGTACAGACACAGAGAGAGTGAGAGAGAAACTTGGCATGCCAAGGACTCTAGCCACTGCAATGGAACTTCAGGCATGTAGGCCACCTTGTGCACATGCGTCACTTTGTGTGCATGTGTCAGCTTGTGCATCTGGCTTATATGCATTCTGGGAGAGTCAAATCTGGGTCCTTAGGCTTCTCAGGCAAGCACCGTAACCACTAAACCATCTCTCTAGCACATTTCTTTTTTACTGTCCTGATCTTGCTCCTCTGTAATTGTCTTTGCGGTTTGTTTTCCCCAGGAACCAGTTTTCCCTCATGAATTTATGTGGCATTTCTTCACCAGCTCTATCAACTGTGAATTCCCTAGTTTGGATTGCTTAATATGCCCTCAGTCCTATTCAGAACACACCACTGGACACACAGGATCCTTGAAAGAGGCAGGAATGAAACAGAATAGAAAGCAGATCATTAAGCCAGGGGATTGTGCCAGACCCGATAATACCTCCAGGAGTGCCCCATTTCATTAAGAGTCTCCTGGTAATGGAAGCAAAACTCTGAGATAAAAATCAAAACTGCACATTTCTTAGAGGTGAAGGCTGAAACATTATTATCTGGAAAAAATAATTCTCCAAGTCTTATGTAAACCCATATAAATTAAATTGGTATGAGTGGTTTAGTATTTAATCATTTTATTAAGTGAAAACAAATCATTAAGTTATATTTTGTGATTAATTCTACAAGGCAGGACAAAACTAAAACCTTAAGATAAAGGGACATGAAATTATATTAATACTTAAAGTAAATATATGGGAAACTAATAGGACCTTCCTTAATTGGGAGAGATACTACAGAATCTACTAAATAGGAAAGAAATAAACAAGCTTACACTGACCTACATTTTTAGGACAGAACAATCAGTACATTGGAAAGTCATATAATAACAGCACAAAGGAAAACTTAAGCAACATTTTCCTGTTTTGTTTTCAGTCCCCATGTGGGAACACTTGTTTAAAATTAAAATAAAATCTTGTAGCAGAAGGTCTACAAACAGTCAGATTCTGTACCATCTTATTCGAATAAAACCTAGATGCGTACTTGAAAGAGAAATTCCATCTCTTTCATTCTCATTCTCTGATTCAAAGGTTCCTTAGAGAAAACTGTGTGTGTTCATGTGTCATACAAGTATTTAACTGAAAAGCTGTATAAACATATTTACATTTTCCTATTCTGAATAGAAGTTGATGATATAAATTTATTAGAATTTTTACATTATTTTTCTTTACTATTGAATAAATCCCCATTGTGCATATGACCGCATTTTCATTAACCAGTCTTCATACATAGAAAATCGTCTCAAGAACAAACAAATGGGACTACATGAAATTAAAAAGTTTTTTCACAGCAAACTATCAGTGGAGTGAACAGATAGCCTACAGAATAGGAGAAGATATTTGCCAGCAATTTCTCTGACAAGAGGTTGATATCTGGTATAAAGAATTGCAAAAACTAAACTGTAACAAAAAACTTCCAATCAATAAATAAGATAATGAAATGAACAGACCATTCTCAAAAGAAGAAACACAAATGACCAATAGATAATTTTTTAAAAGGTTCAACATCTTATCCATCAGGTAAATACAAATTAAAACCACTTTGATATATATATTCACTCCGGTGAGAATGGCTAACATCAAGAAAAGTAATGGCAATAAACATTGAGATTGTTGGAAAGGGGAATTTTATTCACTGTTTAGGGGAGTTTAAACCAGTAAAGACACTATGTAAATCAGTGTGGAGGCGTCTCAAAAAGCTAAATGGTAAACTACCATATGTACCAGCTATTCCACCCCTGGGCATGTGCCCAAAGGACTCTTTATCCTACCAAAGATTATTTGCAATATACTTCCATTGCTGCTAGATTCATAACAGCTAGGAAAGTAATCAACCTAGATGTATATATACTGATGACTAGATAATGACAATGTGATATATTTTTGTTGACTATTTCACTAAAAGTATGAAATTTTATATTTATGGTTAATCAAGTGTTTGTGTTTTCAGATAAAATCATGTGTTCTATTACTCTATTCAGGTCTTATCCCTTTAATTTCAAATATTTTCACAAAAAAGTTTGTGTTTCAATACTGGTGAGTTTTTTTTTTCAGATTTATGAATCTGGATCTGTGTGTCAGATTGTAAAGATGGTCACCCATTTTTATAACTTGAGTTATCTCTGTGTGCCTGATGCTTTGTATAACTGTATGTGTGTGTGTGTGTTCAGAGTCTAGCTACTTTAAGATCATGTACATTGAAGACATTCCAATGTGTTCAGAGTAGGGCTCTGTACTTAATAACCTGTATACATTAGCCAATACCCTGAATTAATGGTTCCTTGTGTTCCCTTGTGGAAAGCAAACAATAACACCTACCTTATTTTGCAGCTGGGTGGATTTATAGAAGTACAAGTGACATGATAGCAGAAAGGAAAACTTACTGCTGAGAATAGTAAGGACAAATGGCCGTATATCTCTCTGTGTTCCACTCCTTACCATACATAGTTACCTACTGCCAACCTTACAAGCCTCAGAAGACGTAAGTGGCAATAGCCAAGTCCCCACCTACAATGGAGAACTGATTCTGAAATACTAAAGCTGCTGAATATCAATGGAAAAACATGCATGATGGAGAATAGGGCACACTCTTGACTTTCTTCTTGTCCATATCACTTATGACACAAGCAATTAATAGAGATGATCTGAGGAGTTTAAAGCTCAACCACATTAGACCTGTGCTGATGTGAATGCCCTTGGGATGGCTTGTGTTCTTATCCTATGTTTTGGTAGCTTTGAGGAATGATATCAGAGATGACAAAGTACCAATACAAAGGGTGCAGGAAGAAGAGACTGTATAATTACTCACACTAGGACAGTGGTTTGGAGATGAGAAAGAAGAAATGGAAAAAAGTGTCACATCACAAGGGACCCTCTCTAAACAGACTTCACACTTAAAATGTGGTTGCAGCTGCTGTATTTGTGCCTATCACTGTGAAGTGCACAAAGGACTCAGTAGCGAAAAGGGAGAAAGATTTGAAGATGAGTTTCATTGAAGAAATTTGGTCTTCAATTTGTGTCCTTTATAGAACAAGCACCAACAATTATCAAGGACGTCAATGGTATCCTACATTGAGATTCTGCCTATTATGTGCTATGGAGCCAGATTCTAATCATTTATTTGTTAGACTTGTAGGATGTTGGCTTTGTGCACTTCAACATCTGTACAGCTCCAACAGACCTTGAGTTCTTTCAAAGAAACAGAGAACACAAAGGGACATCACCTCCCACGCAAGCAGAAGATGAAGTTTTCTGCAGATTTCCCAAGTACACAGTGTTCTTGTTCCTTTGCTGGACTCCAACTAATAATTGACCACAGGAAGCTTCAGGGCCGTGCCCTCAAAGCAGCTCAGAAAAAGCTCATGTTGGTCGGCCCGTGGGGGTGGTGCATTCTGAAATTGTTTTCTTCTGGAATTCATGCAGAAGAGCTAATATTTAGAAACATTAAACTTGGAGAAATGAATAAACAGCTGATCAGAGGTCATTGATCATTTCTGTAAGCAATTCATCTAAAGTGGACTTTGTTACACAACATTTCTTTTCTCTTTCCTCTTGATGAACACAGTGTGAATGAAAGGTAAAAGGAATAAAACATTTAATCAATCATCCGGGGGCCAGCGCTGAATTGCTTTCAGTTATGCAGCTGCTGCCAAGTTCAAAGAATCAGGTTTGTTTCCAATTATCTGTAATATGTTTTCCCAGAAGAATTGATAATGGGTTGTTTAGACACTGTTCCTTTTTCTATTAATGATAAAAATGCAACTGCTCCTTCTTAGCAAAAAGAAAGGGAGTTAAATTGGGGAAAGTGTCATAGATGCTGTTCTTGGGCTTAAGAGATTTTTGTGTTTGTTTTCAATCTAAACTGGCTCAAAAACAAGACGGCAACAAAACCATTCCATTTTTCTCTCATTATCTTACTTCCCAAACAAGCAGCTCACATGAATCTACTTACTGAGGCAGGATATCACAATGACACCTATGAAGAAACTAAACTAAGCATATGCCAGGAATATCTGATGTTGCTCTTGTCATCCCAACACCTTTGACCTTGTTCCTTAACAAATAAAATAATACATCACAAGGCCAATAAAGATTTACTGTCCTGGATGCAATGATTCTAACCTATGGATTTCTAGAGATTTTCATTCATCTGCCATCTCAGATGCTTCCTATAGCTTTGCTCTAGGGTTCTTGTATCTCTGCACTACCAGAATTGCTATCTTCTTTGGATCACTCAGTGGTGTGGGAGCAAATGAAGGCACAGGCTTGTTGCTAGAGTACCATTCCCTATCACATGGTATCACATGGCTAGCACGACAATATTTTGAGAAAGAAAATGAAGAATCTGGGGTCCTGAACATGCAGCTCTAGGGGCTCTGTTAATTCTGTGTAGATGACGCCTGCCTGTGTCCTGTCCTAATCGTGTCCCCATGACTCATGTCCAGAGAACACAATGACCTTTCTCTGTGGTTCTCATTTATTGACAGTGAACCTGGATGTGCCCCCACACAGCTGGCTCTGAAAAATCTCAGGCTCATAACTGGAGCAAGTATTGTTGAGTTTTTTTTGTTTAATGTAGGTTTTCTGAAAACTACTTCAATATTCAGTCCCTTCTTTGACTTTATTCCTTAAAATTCATTTATGTTTCTTTCTCCAGCCATACTATCTCTGTAATAATTAAGCCCTTTTGCTGAAATGTCTCATAATCTTCACATCCTCTAATAATGTACTTATGCTAAACTAACCTTTCCTCTGACCCCACTACATCTGTAGACTTGCTTCTTCAAAGCTCCTTTATGAAGACTCTAAAGTATATAATTTTTAAAGTAGTATAACTTATGCTCAACTCTAAGTGAAAACACCATCCTGCTTATACTTGGCTTCTTCCCTCCTAGTTCTATATTTCTACTTCGCTACAGTGGTATATTGTGAAAAGACATGGTAGTAATGAGGGAAGAGAACATTCATTTAGGACACAAACATTACCCCCAGTTTATATAGTTTGTAGGGAGATGCATATAGACCACTTAAATCCAGTTTCTTCCTTGGGCAAAAACACAAATAGTTATGTGGGTGAAAAACTTAATGAACAATTTTAAAATATGTACTCAAGAATTTAAACATCTAGGTTTTTTTCAAATGATTATTTCACAGTACTCAATTTTGTAAAAATGTTGTCTTGTCCCAAATAATTTTAATACTGCTATTTTACTTTATGCCTGAACTTGTTTTTTTTAAGTGGCAGGAGGAAGACCATTTCAAGAACAAAGGATATTAAGAGAAAAGAAAATAAGTCACAAAAATTAAAGGTCAGAATACAGACAAAAATTCAAGCTGGAAATGGAGGGAAAGTCTATGGAGCATGGCCTGTAGTGCTATAATCACCCTTCATCACCCATAATTCAAAACTTAGCTTCTGTATTCCTTCAAGATCACCTTTCAGAGCTGCTGGGAAATACTGAGGATTTCAGGAAGAACTAAGTCAAGACTGTACTCTTCCTTTATCTTTAGTTTTGTCCTTTATATTATCAGTTACTGGTGCTCAACTATGTTTTGAATATATTAATATTTGTTTTGACTCTTTAAAGACAGATAAATCGCATTCATATAACTTTAATTATAATATATTAGCATTGTTCTAAGTTATTTATTGTTGTCTATCTCTTAATATGCCTAATTTATAAATTAAACTTCATCCTAGATATGCATGCAGAGAACTATGCATGGGATTTGTAGAATTTGGCACTATCCTTGGTTTCAGATATCCACTGGGATTTTGGAATATCTCTTATAAAAGGGAGACTACTCAAGGAGACAGACCCTGAGGATACTCAGCAACTACTAAGGCAGAGATCTGGAGGCTCCTAAGAGCTCATCACTGAAGTAGACTTAAAATTCACCCATGATAGCTCAGGGTATTTTGAGGAAGAGGTGGCAGAAATATTGTAAGAGCCACAGGTTGAGACATCATGCCAAGGGGCATTGCATCCCCCCCAAAAAAATAACTGACTGCTGCTCCCACAATGCATAATCCAAAACCCCAAAGGGAATACCTGCATCCCCACTGAGGAGCATCTCCAATGGAATGGGGGCAGGTATGAGGAAAAAGAGGGTACCAACTCATTATGTATCCATATAAAGTATGTCATTAATAATAATAATAATAAAGCATTAAAAATTAAGTCCTTGTAGTCTATTCAAGAGTGAAAATCATTCATTATGGAAAGGATGTCATTATAGCAGTGTAATTTGTTTTAATAATATATTTAGACTTTAAAAAATATTTGGCAAAATTTTAACATGCTTAATCTCATGTTTAAACTTGCATTACAAATTACACTTGAATTAATCATTATGTTATATGTTATAACATCATGTTATAAATTCTGTGCACTTCTGTTTTCAATCATTATTCTATTAGAAAGCAAATGGTAAGGGCTTGGGAAATGGCTTAGCAGTTAAGGTCCTTGCCTGCAAAGCTAAAGGACCTAGGTTTGATTCCCCAAGACCCATGTAAACCAGATGCACAAGGTGGCACATGTATCTGGAGTTTGTTTGCAGTGGCTGGAGACCCTGGTGCACCCATTCTCTCTCTCTCTCTCTCAAATAAATAAATAAATATTATTAAAAAGCAAAAGGTAAAATCAAATTTTAACATATGATTACTTTAGTGTAAACTCTCATGTTTACAAAGTAAGAAATCCTACCTTTATATGTCATTGGTTAGGCTATGTTGAAAAATACTGTTTATTTTTAACTCTGAGGACAGTAGAATAAATACTTTAGGTGGTTGGCTGATGTGCTTATGACCAGCTTGTGGATTATGTGGTGTTTGTAATCCAATAAACAACTGTTTGACAAATTGAAATGCTAATGATGATTTATTATTTCCATGATATCCAACTGAAAAATATTGTCAGTCATCATAACATTGATGACTGACAATATTTTTCAGTTTCATCCAGCTATTTGGCATTGTTTATAAGATGCCACCTTAGTTTTATATAAAAATATGTTTCTTGAGTCAGGCTTATCATTACAGAGAATAAACTAATATGAATAAAGCAATAAAAACTTAATTTTCTCATTATACACAATTGTACTGTCAAGGCTTTAAAATATTACAAATAAATTTAAGTATCTTCCAACATTTGCAAATACAAGCAAAAACCAAAATTGAAATTGAAAGCTGAATTTGAAAATCCAGTATTGAATGCAACTATCAGACAATAGCTATATATCATATTATATAATTATTTTGAGTGCCTAAATTCTGAGTGTATTTTTCTATCATATATTCTTGAATATACAAAATAGAAAATCTGGTATAACAATTTAGAATATAAATCGTGAGAGATATAAAAACCACGAACTAGCTCGTTTATTTATTTTTTAATGTACACCAGACTTGGAAAAGGTCTGTTCATGTTTTTCTTTATGGATCCACTGTGACCTCTTCCCCTGAATATGTGGATTTACTAACACTTTTTTTTTTGTTTGTTTATTCGAGGTAGGGTTTCACTCTAATCCAGGCTGACCTGGATTAGAATTCACTATGTAGTCTCAGGGTGGCCTCAAACTAATGGTGATCCTCCTACCTCTGACTCCCAAGTGCTGGGATTAAAGGCATGCACCAGCCACCACACCTGGCGTACTAACACTTTTATTTCATTAGGGACTTAATGAAATTAGCAAATTGGCTCCTTCTTACTATATATCACATACCATTTTTAAGCACACAGATTTTTTATTTTTTATTTACTTATTTATGAAAGAGAGAGAGAGAACAGGCATGCCAGGACATCTAGTCACTGTAAATAAACTCCAGATGCATGCACCATCATGTGCATCTGGCTTACGTGGGTTCTGGGGAATTGAACCTGGGTCCTTAGGCTTTGCAGGCAAGCTCCTTAACCAGTCTGCCAAGCACATGTCTTAATACCTGATTTTCACATTTCTCATCCAAGAAGATCACTTGTAATGATCTTGTGAGAAATCTTGGCCAAACGGTATCTCTGCACTTTGACTTGACAGGAGGTATCAAATCTTACCTCTAAAGGGGATATCCCTCAGGCTCAGTACTAGAACATATATTCATGAACTTCCTTAGAGACATCATGCAATCTCTTGACTTTCAAGTCCCAAACTCTTATTGCCAAGCAGCATTTCTCATATGATCTCCAAATTACTCTGTATTATTTCTTTACAACACAATGATGAACAGACTCTTGATCTTTAACCAATGCAGAGCTGAGCTTCCCATATTCCCTTGTCAAAAATTCTGCATCCCAGCAAAGCTGGGATTTACCCTTTGGTCATCACATTCCTTCAAACCTCATGGAAAGCCCGTCATCATATCCTCTTGGCAGATGCAATCTGTCAGGAAATCCTATTGGCTCTACTTTAAGGTTTATCTTCAACTCAGCCATGTCTCACACCTTCACTGCTGCTGCACACTCCAAGCTATGGTCATGTGTCCTCTGAATTGCTGCAAAGTCTTCTAACTGCTCTCCTGCTTCATGAAACCCTTCCTTCCTGTGCTCTTGTATCTATCCATTACAGCTGCAGCAAGGGGGTTGGGGGGAGTGGAGAATGACTCTTTATGTCTGTTTATGTGATCAAGGTTTCATTTTGGTGTGTTGAAAATTATCTAAGATTGGAATGAGGTGTTGGATGCACAGGTTTATGACTTCTCTAAGTATTACTATTTTAAATGCTTTTGAAAAAAATTAAGACTAAAATGTCTATGATGTCATTCAATTTGCAAGATAACAAGTATGCCTGATGCAGTTTCATGGATTCTGACAGAACATATGCAGAGCCTAAAACAGGGAAGAGGAACTTTATTGCTCACAGCCCAGGAAACAGATGATTGTGTTTGCTGCCAGTTCTCTGAGCTCCACATTCTACAGGAGACAGAGATGGCCAGACAATGTCTGCTCTAAATGCAAGAGAACAAGAGTACAAGAGAAATGCTGACTTTAGGAGCTTACATTTTCGCTTCTGGGTGGCAAGCATTCTTCCTCCTTTACCTGTGTGGAGACTCCACTCACATCTTCCCAAGCGGTGGGCAAGCCTGACCTTTACTTCACAGGAGACACTGTATCTGCCTTTCATGGCTACTGAAAATGATAGTCTGGAACTCAATATGATCTATCCTGGTTTCTAAACTTACAGCCAACTTCCCAAGGTTTCCATCTGAATTTAGGTCTAAGCTTTTAGATTTCAATTAGTAGCTAAGAAATACCCTTTGCTTCAAGAAATAGCAGATGCATTAGAAGGCTTTTGATGAAGGAAAAAAATTAATGCACATTTATATGTGCACTTTTCAAAACAGAACACATTCTAGAATTTTAATTATCATACAAAAAGCTGTAGTTCAAATATAATGATTACAAAACAGTAAGTGTAGGTACTTATACACTAGTGAAACAATCACCAGAATCTGTACCCAAAAATATATCCACAACCACCAAAACTTTCTTCTCACTCAATCTATATATTTTATGTGATAAGAACGCATAATCCAGGGCTGGAGAGATGGCTTAGCGGTTAAGCGCTTGCCTGTGAAGCCTAAGGACCCTGGTTCGAGGCTCGACTCCCCAGGACCCACGTCAGCCAGATGCACAAGGGGGCGCATGCGTCTGGAGTTTGTTTGCAGTGGCTGGAGGCCCTGGCGCGCCCATTCTCTCTCCCTCTCTCTATCTGCCTCTTTCTCTCTCTGTCTGTCGCTCTCAAATAAATAAATAAATAAATAAAATTTAAAAAAAAAAGAACGCATAATCCACTGTGCTAGCAAAGATAATTCTTACTTTGTATTCTTTAATTTTTACAATGAACATTATCATTATTATTATTAGCTACAAAAATATTAACATAAATTCCCAATTGTAAGAAATAGTATATTAGATACTGAAATACTCTATACACAAATATATGTAGTCCCAATTATCTAAGAAGTTATATTATTACTATATAATAAAATGAAACACAAATAATTTGATGACTGAAAAAGTCATACAGATATGCATACATGAATATATAAGTTTGTACTTACACACAGACACACATGCTAGCTGGAATGAAGTTGAAGATGTCAAATCGAACAATGGGGGGTAAGAAGTTAGTCTTTTTTACTTTTTTCTTTTTGGTTTTCCAAGGTAGGTCTCACACTAGCCCAGGCTGACCTGGAATTCATTATGGAGTCTCAGGGTGGTCTCAAACTCATGGCAATCCTTCTACCTCTGTCTCCCAAGTACTGGGACTAAAGGCATGTGCCACCACACCCGGCCTCTTTTTTTAAAATATATTTTATTTATTTATTTGAGTGAGAGAAAGAGGGAAAGTGAGGGGGGAGAGAGAGGGAGAATGGGCCTTCAGCCACTGCAAACGAACTCCAGATGCATGTGCCCCCTTGTGCTCTGGCTTACGTGGGTTCTGGAGAATCAAACCAGAATCCTCTGGCTTTGCAGGCAAATCCCTTAAACTCTAAGCCACCTCTCCAGACCTGAGAAGTTATTCTTGAGCATATTGTCTACAAGATTTTCCATCAGCCACACATGGCTATTTGATATAATTAAAATTTCAAAATTTAGATTCCTACTTTGCTTAATACACTTCATGTGATCTCACCATACTGAACTCCACACATTAGAATATTTTCTATCATAACATGCAATGTCATCAAACAGTGCTGATGAGTCCAGTTACAAGTATCTCAAAAGAGTAGCAGCATCAACAATAACAAAACACAGCAGTAGACGCAAAATGACAAGTTTCAATACAGAGAACGAAATCTATTTACGAGGTCAGAAAAGAGTCAGTGTTTTTATGTTGCATAAATGGTATTTAATGTGTGCCAATAACACGAAGTGAAATTCTTGACTGAAGAAGACAAGTATAGTTCTGTGGGTATCATCTTCAACATTGAAAAGTTAACTGACAATGATGGCACAAAGTTTAAGTATACTTTGCAGTACAGTGAACTCTAATCACTATAAATACTAAGTAGGTATCTAGGACATATTCGTTTTGTATAACTTATGTGGTGTACACTTTAATTAATCCCTTCCATTTTACCTGTCTTTTCAGACCCTATAGTAACCAATCTACTCTTTGTTTCAGTAAGTGTTGATTCTTTCAGATTTGTCATATAAGTAACATGATATAGCATTTGTCCATTTTTGTCTGCACAATTTTACTTATATAATGCTCACTAGATCCAACCATGTTGTTCCTATTGACAGGATTTCTTTTAAAAAAAAGAATATTTATTTACTTTAAGAGAAAGAGTGAGGGAGAGAGAGAAAGAGACAGGTAAAGAAAGAGTTGGTGGGCTGGAGAGATGGCTTAGTGGTTAAGGTGCTTGCCTGCAAAGCCAAAGGACCTTGGTTTGATGCCCCAGGATCCACATAAGCCAGAAACACAAGGTGGCACATGCATCTGGAGTTCGTTTACAGTGGCTGGAAGCCCTGATGTCCCCATTCACTCTCTTAGCTTTTTTCTCAAATAAATAAATA
Source organism: Dipus sagitta (assembly GCA_036346955.1). Lineage (NCBI taxonomy): Eukaryota > Metazoa > Chordata > Mammalia > Rodentia > Dipodidae > Dipus > Dipus sagitta. Next base: position 103,824,961 of record CM070778.1, on the reverse strand, counting down.
AAAATAAAATGTTTAAAAAAGAAATAATTGGCATACCAGGGTCCCTAGCTATTGAAAATAAACTTGAGATGTATGTGTTACTTTGTACATCTGGCTTACATGCTTTTGTGGGTACTGGGGAACCAAACATGGGTCCCTAGGTTATGCAGGCAAGCACCTTAACTACTAAGCCATCTCTCTAGTCCATGGATTTCTTTCTTGTAAAAATAGTTTTATTTATTTATTTTCTAGCAGGGAGAGAAAGAGTAAGTAAGAGCAAGAGAGTATGGGCCTCTTGCTGCTGCTAATGAACTCCAGATGCATGTGTCAATTTGTGTATCTGGATTTATGTGAGTACTGGGGAATTGAACCTGGACAGCAGGCTTGCAAACATATGCCTTTAATCACTGAGCCATCTCTCCAGCCTGCCTCCTTTCTTTTTTAAAGCTCAAAAATATTCCATTCCTGATATTACATCCTACAATTTATCTATTCATCTGCCAATGGCCACTTAGTTTGCTACTACGCATTGTCTATTATGAACACTGCTCAGAGAATATGGGAGTGTAATTATCTCCGTGAAATCATAATTTCAATTCCTCTGTGTATATATACCCATCAGTAAAACAACTGGATAATTCATTAGTTCAAGTTGTAATTTTTTTGGTAGAAACTTTATTAGCCTTTATTTTTTATTATCATCTGCTCCAATTTACATTCCCTGATTCTGTAACTTAAGTCCTTGTTTAGTTGTCAGTGTTAAGTAGTTTCCTTATATTTATGGATAAGTAAACAAGCTCTACAAGGATAAAAAAAAATTGCCTAAAAACAATGTCTAGGATGTTTGGTTGACAGGCATCAACCTTGACACTCCCCATAAGTGGTGGAGCTACAGTGCCATGGGCACAAGGCAAAACAGCAGGCTAAATGGTAGCTGGTCATAGAAACTGCTCACAACTCCTGACCAAAAAAACCTAGGGACTAGTCAGTTCTCACAAATGTGCAATTTATAAACATTGCTTAAACACCATTGTCAAGTAGAGTGCTAAACTCATAAGCCATCTGGATTCCAGGTTTTCTGTCTGGTGACAACAGGCTTTCCTATAGACTTTCAAAGCTTGGATGTATAAAGTCTTCCTGGGTCATCTCCTGTTTTGTACTTTGGACCACAAAGTGTGGAAGACTATACTTGAAGTGAATACATTTACAAAGTGGGCACCTCTGAATAAAATCCAGGTGCATAGGGAAGGGAAACAATATCTGAACTACTGCTATACCATGAAATAACACTTGGTATGCCAGGAATCATTTGGATTTGTTAGGATATTTTATCAAAAACTGCATTACAAGTGTAGTTATAAAAAAACTTTCCTTCATATTTTTTAATTTTTATTTTTATAATTAACAAATAATATCCCATGATAGTTCCCTCCCTCCTCTCCCTCCCACTTTCCTATTTGAACCTCCCCTCTCCATCATGCCCCTCCCTCTCTCAATTAGTCTCTCTTTTATTTTGATGCCATCATCTTTCCTTCCTATTATGATGGTCTTGGGTAAGCAATGTCAGGCACTGTAAGGTCATTGATATCCAGGCCGTTTTGTGTCTGGAGGAGTACATTGTAAGGAATCCTACCCATCTTTTGGCTCTTAAGTTCTTTCCTAAGCCTTGGAAGGTATGATAGAGATATTGCAGTGCTGAGCACTCCTCTGTCACTTCTCAGCACCATGATGCCTTCCTTCATATTTTATTAATAACTTATAAGCTAATAGTTGTTATAATAAGAGGTATATATCAAGCTAAGCCTAAATTTTTCGTAAGACATTTAGCTAAATACTTAAAAAGAAATTAATCACTTTAAGGAACATCTAAGTTGGCTTACTCATTTTAAGGACTGACTAAAACAATATCTAGTGATCTCACCACAAAATTTTAAAGATTAGCTAGAATTTGGCAACAGACATTCTAGTAATGAGTAATAATCACAAATTTTATTCTTTAAAGCTGGTCTAAGCAGTAAAGCAGCAAATAAAATACCTTTCTTTAACCTTACCTCAGGAAAGATTGGAGGGTTTAGGCAATTTCTAAATCCTTAGAAGCTCAATGCCTCAGAAAATTGACTCTGGTTAATTTTAATTATAACTTCAAAATATGTTGTATACAATTTGCCATTGCCTAATAGTTTAATTTTATCATGGCCTTTTTCAAGGTTTTTAGTTCATTAATAGAGTTAATCTCTTTTAAAGTCATGCATGGATACATGACATAAACACCGAAGAGAAACTGACTAGGGGGACAAAATATACTAAGGAGAGGGGGGAAAGGGAGGGAAGGTGAGGTTGGTCTGGGGAATATACTCAGCATATAACATATACATTTATAAAAACTCAAAGGATAAATAAATTTAAATAAATTCATAAGTCACATACACACAATAAAGCACCTCACTTATGATGACCTGAGGCTTATTCTAGAACCTTCCTAACACAAGGATTTTGCTTTCCCAAAGTATGCAATATCCTCCTTCCTTAATACCTCCTCCTGAGGTCTGCAGCTTCATGCCAGGTCTCATGAAGCTCTGGCTGGTCTGATATGTAGAATCTGGGGAGCTTTTTAAAGTAATAGACATGTCAAAGAAAACACTTAGATGTTATGACTACATTTGCTACAATCGCGCATTGTTAATCCACAGTAATGACCCATGCTCAGTTAAAATAATCAAGCTATACAAAAATGAAATAAAAAGATACAGCATTAAAAGGCTTATAATAAAAACTGAATGTATATTTACAAAAGATGCCAGTGTTCTGAAAGAAATTAAAAAATGTGTTTTTCATTTAATTTTCCAATCTCCCTGTTTTAGAAATCCTAGTAGACAAACATCTCAAAACAGAACAAGCACAGTGATGAGGGTGGTTCATTTGTTTTTGTAAGTTCTCTGTAAATAATTATTTCTGAAAACACATCCCAAGCCCACCATCAGTGAGGGACAATAGGGACACAGGTCTTGACTTGCTCAGCAGAGATCCCCAGGCTAAAATGCATTCCCACCCACTATGCCCATACCACAGGGCTCCATGCAACTTAGCTCCAGACACTGTTAATCATTTCAGTATTTAAAGTGCCTCCTTGAAAAGTCTAGCTGCAGAAGTACACTGATTCATGTGGTCCAAAATATGTTCATAATTCATAAACTATTTTTTAATTAAAGACAATAATGAAGTTTCAGGAAAAGACATGAGATGATCTGAATTCTTTCACACCACTCGCTCCCTTTTCCTCTCTCCTCTGCCTCAAATACAATAGCATCAGACTCTCCAGACTCAAGGTGATTAATATCGTAGAAAGATCCTCAACATAATGTGAAGAGACATACTACAAAGTCCTAGAGTGACATGAGGAAAAAAATAATTCTTCCAATAACACCACACCACAGACAAAAGTGGAGTCATGGAAGGAGAAAAGATTGATGCCTAAGGTCATAGAAACCATATCTGGAGTCCACAAGAATCACAAAAATATTTTGTAATCCTTGACTTTTAAATCAAACTTTATAACACTTGTATTTACAAAATGACTGTATATTTTTGTTCATCTTGATCTTCATAATGTTCTACAAGTTCAAAAATGTATGCATACAACTGTGTCCACTTTGTGAGTAACAATGATGTCTCAGGGAACAAAGTTTACTTGTTTCATTTTATTGCAACTTCTACTTTTGTTAGGTGGTAAACTTTAAAAATAATATAAATGAATTTTACACTATAGATTTTCAGTAACTACAGAAATTGACAAAGATTCTAAACTCAGTTTTCAAGATTAACTCATATTATTCTGGTATGAATGGTATTTTAAATATCTAAATAATCTTTCACTTTTTGGAGGTTGCACCAAAACACATATCTGAAGCTCTCAGGTAGATATATCTTAAATTCTGATTTAGCCACTTCAAAAAATGTTCTTGATATATCTCTTATATATAGCTGGAAATTTGTGACTATAGATAGATCTTCTTTCTGACACTGATATATATTCCAAGTATTTCAATGTTTCTAACACTTATAATAACAGAGATTGAACTAGAAGCTATATAAATTATTATCTTTTCACTAATTAAAACAACACTGTTTTATCATTGCTGACTCAATTTTGTGCCAGTGTGTATCAAAAACTAAATACAAGAGATTGGAGAGATTGCTCAGCAGTTAAGATGCTTGCCTGCAAAGCCTAAGGACCCAGATTTGATTCTCCAATACCCATGTAAAGCCAGTTTCCTGTGGCTAGAGGCCCTGGTGCACCCATTCTCTGTCTCTCTCTGTCTCTCTCTCTCTCTTTCTCTCTTTCATACATATAATATTTTACCAGGTGTATTTACAGTAATATTTGTGGGAAACATTAACATACTTGTACAGCATGTCAATGCCAGAATTCTTACAATCACAAAAAGTCGAGAGTAATCTGAAGGCCCTTTATAGAGATATGATGAAATAAATTGTGGAATATTAACATTGAAGAGGATCATGACAGTTAAAATAACACATAAAGCTGGGCATGGTGACACATACCTTTAACCCTAACACAGGGTAGGTAGAAGTAAGACCATCAGAAGTTCAAGACCACACTCAACTACATGGTGAATTTGAGGTTAGCATGGGCTATATACGATCCTCATGTAGAAGGACCCTGAGTCTGATTCCTAGTACAGATAAATAAGTAAGTAAATAAACAAATATATAAATTACAACACCATCAATAACAAGATAGTAAAAATATGGGCAACATCATAAGTGATTTAAAAAAATCACACCACCATGTGGAGGATAATTGCATTTGTGTAGAATCAAGAATAATGGCTGGAAAGAAGGCTCAATGGTTAAGGTGCTTGACTGTGAAGCCTAAGGACCTAGGTTTGAATCCCTAGTACCCACATAAGCCAGATGCACAAGTTGACACATGTGTCTGGAGTTTGTTTACAGTGGATGGAGGCCCTGGTATGCTCATTTTTTTCCCTCCCTCCCTCTCTCCCTTCCTTCTTCTTTCCCTTCTTCTCTTCCCTCCTTCTCTGTCTTCTCTCTCTCCTTCTCTCTCTCTCTCTAATAAATATATAAAATTTAAAAATATAAAATAAGGAATGAATGGTATGCTTACATGTTTATAGAAAATGAAATGTGTAAAAAAAATAAAAACTACTGAACTACCCACTGCAATCAGCAATGGAAAGAACATGCGGAGGGGAAGGCTCCATTCATCTCTATCTGCTGGGTTCAACTCATTCCTTCACATGTTAGAGCTTTATATAATATTCGTTTACTTTGTGCTTGCAATTTACAGGTATCACAATGAAACTTTATTGATGCTGGAGCATTTTTATCACCTTAAGCAGCCCTCGGGCATCATTTGGATGACCAGCAGCTCACTCACCCCACTGGAGAGCAGTTTCCCTCCTTCCATGCTTGAAGGAGGTTGTGACAATCACAAACTTTTCTCAGTTTTAGAGGTTTCTTACCCACCTCTGATTTTTAGTAAGATACTCTATTAACATATATATATATATATATATATATATATATATATATATATATATTCCAGTATAGTAAAGTTTCCTTCAAGGCAAGATCAGAATAATCTTATAGCATATGAAATTCCAAATTTAAATGCTATAACATGATCCATAAGCTATTCAGCTTTTTTAATGTAGCTAAAATAATTGGGTAGCACTTCAATATTAATGTGTGTCTTTCACCTGTGACAAGTATGTCTAAATACTGTGCATTTGTGCATATACAACCATAGCAAAGCTAAAGGGGAGAGGGAAAGGGAATTATAAACCAATTTACTGATGAAAAGTTATCATCTAAGAATGTATATGTAAGGTCTCAGAGAAGCTAGAGAATAGGAGACTGCAGAGTTTCAGTAGTAGAATCGGGAATTAAGTCATGCTTCTGACTTGATTTTTTATACTTCACATTCATAAGATGAATAGCCTTTTCCAACCTGATGCTGAGAAGGTTAATTCATTAATTCAGACATTTCATTGTATACTTTCTTTTTCACTTTCTTTACCTTAGCCTGCTGATCATACTGCAGTTATTGTGAGATAGTTGTCAGAGAATCACATTAATTTTCTTTCCCAGTTAAGGTAATTAACTTTTAGTTGTTGTGCCCTTTATTATTGTTGTTGTCATATTCTGTCCTTACTGTTCCTTCCATATATAAAAGATGTCAGATTTTCTGTCTTCTGGTATCTATGGGCCTTTTCAAATTCCTTGGCACATTGATGACACATTCAGGGTTTTAAGGGCACCATTTCTAGCATCAGCCTTAGTTGGACTCCTGGCTCTTCTAGGTACTATGTGTATAATCTTGGGCAAGGTGATGTTTGTCATCAATTTACTTATTTATAAGTGGAATAATAATAGCATCCAATATATGGCTGTATTGTGGATGTCTGGTTAGTTGAAAGTTGCTAAACACTTACCATTAGCTGGAGTATGACAGGCAACCACCAAGGCATGTTAGCTAGTCATGCTCAAAGGGTGCATTTGAAAGCCGTGCTGGTCCTAACTTCAGGCTGTAAATAAGGTTTTCTACATGGCAGTGAGCTGCTCTTCATTTGGGTAAGATTTAACACACTAAGCGTATGTCAATCACACAGAGGAATACTCATCAATGAAGAAAACTGATGTAGAGTCCCTGTTGAGTAATTGTACCCTGAGAACTACCTTCACACTTGACATTTGAGAGTTACAACAAAATGGACACACTAAACACCTATCTCCAGTGCTGCTTTGCTGGTAAATTTGGAGTTTCAGAAAAAGGCACAACTTACTCATCATCACATTCCCCAGAGACATATGTATCATAATTGGATGAAGCTTCTGTTTATATCCTTAGCTTTCTAATGTGATAGAAGTAAATAGCATTTTCCTCTGTATTGGTTGTACTTGACAACCTGTTGCTTTTTGTAGTCTGAAGTCCTCACAAAAGGACTGCATTGAAATTCATTCCAAGAAATCATTACCAAGAAAATATTTGTCTTAGAAATTTGAAATTTCTCTCTTTTCTGTGACAAGGAAACTATATAAATTAGCATCTTCCTTTTGTGCCTTCATTGTCTAAAAATTCTGGATTTATCTGCAATGACTGGTTCTTCTAAGGTGAGCCATCAATCTGCATTTTTCTTTAATATTCAGTTACATTTCCATTTTCTGCTGTACTCTTAAAGTTGCATCTTTATAATGTGTATCACCTTTGCATTTTAAAAATATTTTTATTTGTTTATTTGATAGACAGCGAGGAAGAGGCAGAGAGAGAGAATGGGCACACCAGGGCCTCTAGCCACTGCAGACAAACTCCAGACACATGCACCCCTTGTGCATCTGGTTTATGTGGGTCCTGGGGAATTGAACCAGGCTTCTTAGGCTTTTCAGGCAAATGCCTTAACTGCTAAGTCATTTCCCCAGTCCTACATCTTTACATTTTTTATTTGAAATAAGTAGAGAGATAAAAAGTGATGCCTCATTAGTGTATTATGATAACAAATTAATTTGTTTTACTATTTCTTCCTTCATTCTCTCATTTAATATCATTGAACACAGTCATTCATGTAACAGAAAAACTGAACTTTGACATTATGGAAATATTCACTGTCTTCAAAGCATAAAAATATACTGAAAAAAATTATCAAGTTCAGGATAAATATATATAATCATACCATTAAGGTCATTTCTCTGAAAATATGTCCACTATGTTCCTTGGAAAACTCTTTTAGTCTTTAAATATAAAATGAAGCTTCTATTTTTAACAAAAATATTAAAAATCATACAACTACATGAATGAAAACCTCTTTATCCTAATCACCATGGTTCCATAGATAACTAGGGATTTTGAAACTATTCAAAGCTAAGTTCAGTACTTCTAGAATATTCCTTTGCCTATCCCAATATTGTAAATTCCATCTTCGAAGGCAAATAAATAGGGGAGGAAATGCTGAAATGTCATTTAAAGTAAGACAGATGAGTAAGTCATTAATATAAAAAAGAACATTCCCAATAAGGGTTACAAAAGGTCTTTAAACATTTCATTCATTATGAGTACAAGTGTCTGTTATTACTATAATAGCTTCAGTTTATAGATTCTATATCATTGAGAATTCTGAAGATTTGCCTAAAAACTAAAGTTCTTTGGCTAACATGCTTCCAGTCTGTGCTACAGAAGCCAGAAAAGGAAACATTCCATGGTTGCACTATAAATGTCTTCTGACAGCTTAATTTTTTTCGTTCTCCACTCAACAGCAAGATTTTAACAGACAAAATTCAGTTGCATCTCTCAAAAATCTTGTACTCTTAAAAAAATAGCACAAATACCAGACTTCTAATTGCATGCATAAAAATCTCTTGGAGGTCAAATCAAGAAAACATCTTTGTGTGATTCTGTAATACACTGCAATAGTGACCTAACAGCTGTCATGTGTTGAATCTGTACCTTGAGCCAGATATTTTGCGTAAATTATCTCATTTAGTACAACTAACGTTGGAAAATACGTATTTCTATTTCCACATCTTGACATAAGGACTGAACTTCAAAGGGTGGCCCAAGATCACAAAGTTATTGACTGCCAGACCCAGATTCCAAACTCATTCTGATTTCAGAGCTCTTCCTCCCACTCAGTGCCACCACCTGTTACCACTCTAAACTCTTCCTGCCGTACAGATCTTAACATTTCTTCCAGGGGAAAAGATGATGGGAGAGAACATTGGCAAGACTTCAGATTATAACGGGTTCATGTTTCCTATGGCATTTTAACGGCTGTTATGGTCATTTAACCATGTCGTTTTGAACTGGACACACAGCAGCTGGGAAAATACATTTCTTAAAGAAGTTGTCTATATGCATCAGTCATATTTTTAAAAATCTCAATTCCAGATGTTAATGTTAAATTATCCAGATGTTACAAAATGACCATCTAGAATGCTAGAGACAAAAGAAAACCAAACTGAAAAATGATTTCAAAAGAGAAATCAGTGAAGACAATAATTTAATGGTTTTTTTTCTCATTTGCAGAGGACTGATTATTCCTCTGGTTTACTTTTATTTATTTTTAATATAAACATGTAGAAAAATTTCTCCAAACAGCTGTAATAAAGTTGTAACATTAAGTATTTCCCGGCTTTGGCATCTATCACCAGTTTTCAAGACAACATTTTGGGTCTCTTGTTGCATCTTGTTGCAGAGTGGTTTTGGATTAAGTGGAGATCACAGAGATTACCCAAGAGATTAAATACAACAAATAAAAAATTATTTGCATGCTCATAATCTGCCTACCAACATTCTGATGTGCATCCAATGATCAGAATCAAGTATAATAGCATACCACTTTATTTCTGATGCTCATAGGATTTTAGTGTAGTTGTAGTAAATAAATGAATGATTTGTGCAAATACTACTGCATTCTAGTGTTCCCTTCCTGTCACAAATTTAATAGATAATTAAAGGCTAGCTGGTTCACTGGTCGTGATTGTCAAACTAGCAAGTCAGGGTCTATTTTCTCTTCCCAGGCATGGCTTATCTGATTTGGTTGCCTGCATGCACGACCTTACATTTATGTGATAAAATAAACTGAGGAGGGAAAGGCACACAGGAGGGAGCCCTTGTTTCCCTGCTCAAGCAGCAGCTTTCAGCAAGGAATATCACATGGAAGCAACTTTCTACCTCCTAATCATCTATGAAAAGACAGAGATTTTATGTGAGATGACTGCATGTAAAATATAAAGACACTTTTTCAAAGCAAATATAGAAGACATGCATGCTGTCTGATCTAAAAGAAAATAAGCTAACAAGCAAAAGCTATTTTGTATTCCTACCTCAATGAACATCCTTTCATTATTTTTCTTTGGGGAGTTGTATGAGTTATAATGATATCAGTAGGAATGAAGAAGAATGCCGTTCTGAGTCTCTAGCTGTTCTTAACCTTTCAGCTTCCTCATAGGCTGACTTGTTTATTTCTGCTGCAGCTGTGACTGCTGGACGGAACTGGAGGGACCATCTTTTTCAAAATGACCCCCGATCCTTTCTCCAGGGCACAATATCAATGCATTGTTTTGCTTGGCATATAGTTCACTTATTATTCCTGACCTAATTGTTTTCTGTATTTTCATTTACCTTATACTGTTCAAGTCATCTCATCTAGAAATACAGGCATCATGTTAATTATGACTTGATGTGCTTCCAATTTTAGAATCTTAAAAGGCCTGGAGATGAGATGTTTTTTATGATGTTCAAACAAACTTCGGTACATTGGAAACACTAACATCATTTCTCCTCATATTCTGCCATTGTTTCCTTTTCTGGTAAAAAATATCATTTGACTGAAAAATTACCTGTGCTATTTTCAGCAAAGAAAGGCACCAACAGTGCTATTTTCCAGTTGTAGAGATAAAAATGTCCCAAACTATCTTTTCCCAGCTTTAGTGGGTGGTAATAGCCAAGGGAGAGTCAAGGATGGCTGATGTCCCTGGCTCCTGCATGGGACACATGTGGGCCTTGGCTAGCTTTAGCGAAGTTCTTTATATGAGAAGAAATGCATGAACACTTCGTGTTGGCCCACACAGCATTTCGCCTCATTTGGTTCCTTTTCTGCTGGGTTATCTTCTTGAGAATACTGCTTGCATTCTTCTGTCCATACTGTGATGCTCTTGGTGGGCTCCTGTTTCTACATTTGTTTGCCAGTGTAGTCATGCTTTGTTAATGTGGGAACATAGTCCAAGAAATGCATTGCTAGATGAGGTCATTACTGTGTGAACAACATAGGGTGTAATGCTACAAATATAGATGGTATACCTGTGACATACCTTGGCTACTGGATCATGGTGACCAAAGCAACACAACTGTTCATATTAAGTGAAACACAGAAGAGAATAATGCAATCATAAAACACAAGTTACATGAAGCTGCTTCTAGTTTTACACAGAATCCCTTTGTACAGTTAACACTTTTAATAACCAGGAAGATTTCATCTTATAATAATGCTAAAAGGATAGTATAGTGAACACATAAATCAGAAGCAGTCATGCATTATCAGTATCAAGCGTTTTGTATTGCACATAGTGGAATATGACTCTCTCTCTCTCTCTCTCTCTCTATATATATATATATATATATATATTACATGATTCACAGCACAGTCGGTTTGCTTACGTCCATATCACCACAATCAGGAGTAATGTGTTAGGCTAGGATGTTGGGTCAGGCACAATGTCACTAGACAACAGGAAATTTTAAGCTATGTTGTATTCTTGCAAGCTGCTCATAGTATAGGCAGTCTGTCCTTGTGCATTGCACACAGCAGGACTCTTTTAAAGAGCTCCTGGGAAGAGCTCGCTCTGATAGTATGACATGCTGACTGGGGTCAGCTACTAAAGACTGTGTCCTGGCACCAGACGAAACACTCTAAGTGCTGAAGACCTATATTTGGGTTCCATTCATTCTCTAATGTTTTTAGGGAACAAATGTCCTAAAAAAAAAAAAAAAACATATGATTTTCTTACTGTTTAGCCAGCAAGAAGAGTACAGCAATGTGCTCACTGGCCGATTTGTGACAGTAAACTCAGAAAACACCCTGGGCTTATTAAAATAAAACAAGAGACTAATGGAGAGAGGGAGGAGATATGGAGTACAGATTTGTGAAGGAGAAAGTGGGGGAGGGAAGGGAATTATCATGGTTTATTGTCTGTAAGTATGGGAGCTGTCAATAAAAAGGAGAAACAAGGTTACAAATCAATGTAAAGACATTAAATCCCTATGGCAAAAAGGGAAGAGGGGCTAAAGTACTGCCCTTCTAGTGCTGGAGGCCCTTTGTTTAAAGAGTGACTCACCTGTGATCACTATGTGAAGACCAAGGCAAAACAGGACATACTTTATAAGACACAGGAAAATCTCCAAATAAAAGTTTCATTCCTTATTTCTATTTTAACAATCACTTGATCATAATTATTATATGAGGAAAGAATTATCCTCCCCTAAAATCTGTTTTTGTCATATTTCTGTAAAGTAAAGGTTTCTCTTCTTATTTTTCTAAAGGTTTAAAATGGAATGTTCATATTCTGAAACTATTTTATAGCTTAGTACAGAAAGCATTGCTACTTGATTTATTCCACTTTCAGTAGCTGAAATGATATGATGAATCAAATCAACTTCTATGAACACAACTTGACTCTCCTCCCTTCACTCCTCCCACATTTTCTACCTGGCAACCAGGCAGTTCCCTGGATATGTTTTCTCTCCCACACTCTCCTTCTCCCTGTTCTCCAAACCTCCACCTTTCACCATCATTTCCCCTTCTTCTGACATATAACCAGGTCTTTTTATTAGCTGGAATGTCTTAGAATGTCTTGGCCACCTTCTCTTCTTTGAGAAGCTTTATCTGATTTACTTCATGTCTTACATAATGCCAAAAATATAATATGCTTTATTGAATACACACTAAGTGTTTGCCGTACAGATGGTTCTCAGTATTTGTTAATGGAAAAGTAGATGCTAAATATTGAATTATTGTCATCATCTGTATAAACTTATGACTTTCATAATAGCTAACCATTTGTTGGTTGAACTGAAACCATCTTCCAGTCATATTTTTAGTGTCTTATCTTTTGAGTAAAACATTTGCTTAGTCATGATAAAAATGTAAGCTGCTTTTCTGCAGCTAATTCAACACAAATTTTATCTTGTTATGAGATAACTGAGTACAACATAACAAATTGTAAGAAAAAAAGAGCAAAATGATTTTCATCCACTGAAATAATGTGCTGATAAGAAAGAAGGCAAATTTAAATCACTGCCATGTTTTTTTTTTCTGTTTTTCTAAAAAGCAATAGGGTTTGTTGTTTTCCTTGCCATAAGCTTTATTTTTTCACCAATAATCCTGCAATACAGTGATTCATCTTGACAATGGTGGATAACTGCTATAAGTTGGTATCAGGTTTAAAAATACACAGAATAGGGCTGGAAAGATGGCTTAGCAGTTAAGGTGCTTGCCTGAAAATCCTAATAACTCATGTTCAACTATGCAAGTCCCACGTAAGCTAGACGCACAGTGAAACTTGCACATGTACACAAGGGAGTGCACGTGCATCTGGAGTTCGATTGCAGTGGCTGGAGGCCCTGACACACCATTTCTCTCTCTCTCTCTCTCTCTCTCACACACACATACACACACACACACACACACACACACATAAAAAAGGCCAGTCTGTTGGGCTTGCCTCAAAAAAAAAAAAATACATGGAATACCTCTAAAAAGATAGCAGCTGTCACTCTGTAACAGTGAATGTTATACATGTGACCAGGTTCCACATATGAGGGAACTGGAAAGAATATCTGCAATATATGCATATAAAAAAACACATATAACAGATATATGCTTTGTATTCTATGAGGCAAACTGCACTGCTACCTAACATCACTACTAACCAGTGTACCCCAGCATCTACTAGTTTCCCAAAGCTCCTGACAGAATCCTGATGAGTCATAAGAAATATTTGTTTCTGCTATCCTCTCCCCACAGAATTAGTAAGCACATACAGTGTGACTCACTTTTGCTTAATATCACCATATCACTAATTCAATAATAAAAGTTTTAAAAAGAATATAACTACCATAAATCATAGTTTTAGTGAAAGGGTTTTATTTCCTCTGGATGAGTTTTACAAAAATATCATTTATAACTAAGGTTATATTTTGGATTGTTTAAATTTATGAAAGTAATTCTATCTGTGCTTTTGCATACATTAGTTTAAACCATGTGAATGTGCATTTTGTTGACTAAAAGTAGTCAAATATTGGCAATTTAATATGGCTCAAACTAATAGTAGGGTTGGCTTTAGAAGGCACTTATCAGATGAATAAGAAAATAAATAATTCTTATTGCTGAACGAAGCTAAATAACAAATTTACAGAAGGAAAATATAATTTTCTAACTTGTAATCTTGCCAGAGTTGCCCTTCTCCTTCACAAAATGATTATCATAGGATTTTTGCTACCCATGATTACAATTTAAATCATATGTCTTATGTACTTCTCAGGTAGTAGGCTTCAGCACAGTTATTCATTTATACATTTTCTGTAAAAATATTTGGCAGGCAATATGATATGGTGCAAAACAATACATGCCCTCAGGCTAGAGCACCTCAAATGCAGATTATTTTCCAGCTTTCACTCTTAGCAGGGGATCTGGTGAAGTACCTCCTGATACCTTTTTAAGTTAGCTTATAAAGTGTAATCATAACCATCCACTCCTGGGTTACTCCTCTCAAGAACTTTCCAGGATAGCTTGAGTGTTAAAATAGTTTTGCTGAGAAGCAAAGTTTATTTTATTAACTTTAACATTCTCTATCGTATGTTCACATATACTTGGGCAATACAGATAGCAGCATGCTATCCTTCTTATGTGAGCCTGGTGGACAGTCACTGGCACACTCTCAGGTCGTTTCCAGGAGAGATAATCTATGACAATTATCCCTACAGCAGTGCATAGTCCTTGTGACCAATGGAAAAATACACATTTAGAAGATGGTTGATTGGACCTAAGGGTCTCATTTATAAAATTCCTCATTGGAACGACTAAACTGGACATTAATGTGGAACACTTACCACTACATGACCTCAAACACATTACTGAGCTTTCACCCTTAAAAGTGATACTAATGAAAGTATGGGCTTCAAATGTCCCCAAGGCTTGATGAGGATCAAAGAGAAGAGAGTGTATGACCAAGTGGCCTATCACTAAAAGCACTCTAGAAAAGTGGTGAAGGCCAGCCTTATGGATGACAAAAACATTAGTTTATCTACTAATCTTCCTTTTTCTTTGGGATTCATGTTTTAACTGGAAGGCTTTAGAATTGACTTGGTAACATGAAATAACACTGATGGAATTAATCAAATCTTGTTGACCTGCCACCAGTGGCCTGTTTCCAAGGAAGTTAAACATGACTTTAAATGGTACAAGATGAGTGAAAACTCGGAAGTGAAAATGGGCAGCAGCTTCAGCCCAGGACTATGCAAAACTCACACACAGCGCTGGGACTGCTCGCAGGTGAGGGTTCCTGTGTTTCCCATGCCCTGAAGATTGTCCAAATAAAAATCTCACATGCAGAGGGAAACTTCTACCTTTGTGCCTTTCTGGAGCTTTGATGATACATTGTCTATTTTCAAATTACTAGCTATGTAGTCCTAGGAACTCACTGTACCCCCTTTTCCATATCTTTAAAATGAGACAATTATCCTTTACCTATAATTCTTTTCCAGTGGTAACTGAAATTACTATAGCCCCAAAACCTTATATCAGAAAATCCCAGAAACAGGACTATGGTGATAGCTCAGTGGAGAAACCTTTTATCACACAGTGTGAGTACCTGTGTTCAGCTCCCCAGACCCCATGTAAAAGATGGAAGATGTGACAGGCCACTATAATCCCAGGCCTATAGTGAAGTGGAAGTAGAGACAGGAGAATTTCCTGGAAGCTCATGGACCAGATGCTCTGTCTCAAACAAGGTGGAAGGCAAGGACCTATCTAGCCCCACGGTCGTCCTTTGACCTCCACATATGTGCTGTGGCATGTGAATGCCCACACTCACAGAACATGCTCACACATATGCACATACATACAGCATGCACACAAACATGCAAAACAGAAATACCTCATAAATTTTCAATCATACATTGTTGTGAGTTCTCAATGGCATGAAGAAATCTCATAGTATCTTGTTTTGTCTTGATTTATCCCACTTGGGGCATGAATGACAGGGTATCCACGCTAAGTACCCGCCCATTAGCCACTGCATCACCATCTGCAGCATCAGATTAACTATGGTATTTTCACAATGCATGTGTTCAAGTAAATCCTTAAATATGTAATGAGAATCCCAAAGTATGAGTACTGAGTTGACAATTCTATTATAATATACTGTATAATTGATCTATTTTATTATTCATTATTACATCTAATCTCTTATTGTGCCTAATTCATAAGTTAATTTTTATAGGCATGTATGTATAAGAAAAACCATGGTAATAACGAAACTCAGAACTTATTATAGTTTCCCAAATCCACTGTGGGAGGGGCTTGGAAACAAAACATCCTCCTGCAAATGATCAAGGTGGAATATTATATGTGAGTTCATACTTATAAAATTCTTAGATAATATCTGTGGTAGAAGTTATGTGTAATTAGCATTAGCTGTCACTATTATTGACCTGGACCTGTGCTAACCTCTCATCAGCACTCTAACCCCCCGCCCCTTGTCATTCATGCTGGCTGATTGTCTTCCAAAAAGTTTATGATTATTTGTTTCACTTATGTCTTTAATCATGTTTGTAGCTTCTGACCACCCCTATAATCACTCCACAAAACAGTACTGTATAACTCTGTTTCTCGGATGTTCTCCACTCTCCATTCAACCTGATTTAGCCCAGTTTTCCATGGCTAGATGGTGGTCTGTGTTAGCTACAACTAAGGCAAATTGCTATTATGTAGAGTTTACATGGGGAATTGCCCTACAGAGTGTAATATGCTCTACAGTCTAGCCATTTGAACTGGCCAGGGCACATATTAGATAGTTGATGTGTCTGTGCAAAGGCAGAACTATGTGACAGCCAAATCCAGTGAATATCCAGAAGGAAAACATACGGCGCTTTTGCATCTCCTTCCTCATAGGTTGTTACACAAGTTTACTCTGTTCCTCCATTTTAGAAGAGCCTTGTATATACAACACCATAACATCGAGATAACTGGGTATCTGACTAGTATTTCCTTAAGACTCCACTCTCATTTGTTTTTCTGAGCATCTTTGTTTTTACCAGTATGAATTTAAAAAGGACTTGCTGATATTTTATATGTAAAATATTTCTGTGTGTGCATGGAATCTAAAGTGTACTAATGGAATAGAAGAATGCAATCTTCATACTTTTATCCTTATAAGAAGTGTGCCTTTAAAAAAGTACTTAATTTATTTAGTTGTTTGTTTGTTTGTTTGTTTGTTTGTTTGAGAGAGAGAGAAAGAGGGAATAGGTGTGCCAGGGTCTCTATCCACTGCAAATGAACTCCAGACATATGCATAACTTTGTGCATCTTGCTTATGTGGGTACTGGGGTATCGAACCTGGGTCCTTAGGTTTCACAGGCAAGCCTCTTAACCACTAAGCAATCTTTTCAGCCCTGAAAGGTGCATTTTTGAGACATAATAATAAGACCCCTTAAATGAATTAAGTATTTTGCATATGTGAAACACTATAAACTATAAAGCATTTTAAGGACTCTAGCTACAGTAAGACTACCTTATATTCTGGAGGAGCTGTATAATCTTCAATGCTAGGAGACACATTCATGTCACATGGTCATGATTGGACTAATGTGGTCATTGTAATTCCCTTGTTTCCATCAGGCTCACGCATGATATCATGTTACACCCTTAACATATCATCCCAAAGGAGATCCTGTGGGACATTTTTTTTAAGTATTGTTTTTGTATCTTCCTTCTCCGGTAATTTGCAATTCTAAGGATTACAATAATACCAGGTGATGAAAAGGGAAAGAAAAATATTCTGTCTCAATATATAAAATTCTGTCACATAGGAAATCAAAATAATATCAAAGCTATATGTACAGTTAACTCAAAGAAAACTATCTTCAAGAATTAATGGTGGTGTCTCCAGGGATTTTAATATGAGATTGCCATATTTCAAAAGCACACTCAAAGAGAATCTAATTTTCATTGAGTTGCTTTCCAGCAGAGTAGGAAGGGCTGCAGTAATAAGGAAAGAGATACACTTGTAAATAACTTAAAGGTCTCTATATAAGGAAATAGAAGTGAAATCTCCATGGAAACTACAAGTATTTCCTTACCAGTCTAGCATCAATCCAAGTAAATTAAAAGCAATAATCCTAGTCACAGAGAGGGGAAAATCTCATATAATGGAAAACCCTGATTATAATTTTAATGCTACAATCCTTAAAGCATTATCCATACAGTCTCTACTCCTCAGCATTAGTAATGAAAATTCTCAACCACCATCAACCTATGCTTCCTCAACCAAAGCCACTGGGAGATCCAGTTCACAAAGGCCTCCAAAGTTTTCTAAGAGCAAAATATGAGTCTCCTTCTCTAGTTACAAGTAGCTCAAGTCCCCAACATGCTTTCCTTAAATAACCAACTCTTCACCTCCATAGCTAGACAAAGTTGGAAATACCTGAGCACCAAGCCAAGAATAGAAACTTCAGCATAAGAATCACCAGGAATGCATGTTTAAAACACACTTCTTGAGACCATCCCAAATGTACTGAATTAAAAGCCCATCCCGGAAGTATCTTTTTCAAATGGTCCTAGGAGATTTTCAAGTGAAACCAACTTCTCAGTGTTATCTCTAATTGACAGTCTTTGGTAGTAGTTCCCAGTAGTATCTGGGATAACTGTTTCCCACAGAGGTCATACTCTGTGTATGATAGTAGCTCTTGGTGGAGTGGGCTTCCTATGGTATAGTGGGGAGGCATGTATAACTAGCTGTGCCCACTAGAGCTTTTCATCATAGCTGGACTCACAAAATAATGGAGGCTCCCTGGGGTCTGCTATTTCATACCCTGAATCGCTTATCACTAAACTTAACATCTTTCTCTCAAACAGGAGAATCAGGCCCCTGCTGTGCTCTCCCTCAGCTTTGATGATACAAAATCATTCTTGTAAAATGAAACTCTAAAAGTCTTTACTCCATACCTCCTTCAGTTTGTAGCCAGGATAACAACACGCAGGTTTGCCTCCATGATCCTCCCTCATCTTTCATTTGCCAGGCCCTAATACTTTATGCCCTAGCATTATAGCATCTCACAGTCAGCTTTTCCTCTCCCTTTGAGTGCAAGCCCAAGATGCTAGACCACAGGGTGAATGTCTTTCTTGGTAGTAGCTGAATCTTGTAATTCTGGGAACTGGGTGCAGCCCTGAAGTACCCTTATAGTTAATCCATATAGTAAACATTTGTGGGTCTCTTGAAAGCTATGTGTGGAGAACTGAGAATTGGAGGGTAGTGAGTGGAAGTGCTTGAACAACAAAGTCACATGAACTAGCAGGGATGGTAAAGTTAAGACAAGAGAGGCATAAGGAAGGTAAGACGTTTACAATGATGGTATCATTAGAGAAAGTAGTGTACTTTGAGAACACAGGCTGAAGTCAAGGGCTGCATATCCTTCTTTAGATAAACAAAGAATTTGCCTAAAGTATTTCTCAACCTTAAAATGATACTCCCTCCACCTGAAACATTTCAGAATGTTCAGAATGTTATGACATACATCTACATCTTTCCCCAGATAAGTGACAATATAGTAAACCTAGATTGATTTGATCTATTGGTCACAAGATGATTCTTTGTTAATGTTATATCCTCAAATCATCAATTTTTGTTTAATTGGAGTGTGATAATTAAAATATGTTTACTTATTTTTAAGACATGTTTATTTCATAATATATTATTTCATGAATGAGACTTATAAGACTTTTTTCTTGTTTTTATAAATATTTTTATTTATTTACAAGTAGAGAAGAGATAGAAGAGAGACAACGAGAGCAAGAGAGAGAGAGAGAGAATGGGCATTACAGGGCCTCCAGCTACTGCAAACAAATTACAGATGCATGTGCCACTGTGCATCTGGCTTTACATGTGTTCTGGGGAGTTGAACCTGTGTTGTTTGGCTTCGCAGGCAAGCACTTTAACCACTACTGAGCAATCTCTCCAACCTCTTTTGTTTTTTGTTTTTGTTTTTTTACTTAGGTTTATACTTAAAGGATGATATGAAGGTCTGGATGAAAACCAACAATATACATTTGAAAATGTAGTGAATACTTTGATAATATATTCCAAAATAAAGTTTCCTAGAAAAATATTGATACCTATCAGCTAATGTAAAGGAATATACAAATGTAATATGCATCTTAATTAAATATGTGATGCAATAAGAAAACCATTTCCTCTTGGTATTCTGTCCACAAACCCAAAAGCCCAATTAATTATATGAAAACATCAGGCAAGTCTAAAGTGAATAATATTTGACAAAATACCTTTTCAGCACCTCTTAAAATATCTCTTAAAGCTGTCATATATCAGGGATGATGAAGGGTACACAATGTATAGATGCAATGTATAATGCTGAATTGGATCACAGAAGAGAAAAATATGTCATTAATGATAAAGTCAATGAAAATGGAACTAAGTCAGTGCTTTAGTTAATAATAATGCATAAGTGTTAGTCTTTTAATTTTGATGAGTTCATTGTGTAAGATATCATCTATAGACATAGCTGAGTGATATGATTCCAAACTAAGAAGGGTTTTGAAAATGAATGTGTGACTTTGTTTCTGGTTATAGTAGGTTATGTAACCAGGCCAACACTTCCAATGATGACAGCTAAACAAATTGGATTAAAAAAAAAACACAAAACATCTGTTTAAAACCACTGCAGAGCTCTCAAGATGAGGGATAATCTTCCCAGTCTCAAAAATGGTGTTGAGGGCTGGAGAGATGGCTTAGTGGATATGGTGCATGCCTGTGAAGTCTAAAGACTCATGTTCAACTCCTCAGATCCCATGTAAGCCAGATGCAAAGTGGCACAAGTATGCAAGGTTGCACATAAACACAAAGGGGTGCATATATCTGTGGTTTGATTGCAGTGTCTCGGGGCCCAAACATGCCAATTCTCTTTCCTTCTGTTTTATCACTCTCACTTTCAATCTCTCTCTCTCTCTCTCTCTCTCACACACACACACACACACACAAAAGCCAGTCTTTTGGACTTGCCTCAAAAAAAAAAAAAAAAAAAAAAAGATGGTGTTGGGAGGATGAGCATATTGAGAAAGCTTTGGTCCTGTGGGAATTTTCCTGTCCCAAGGACATGGCTGAGAAGACCAAGCAGTGTTTCTGACAGCCTTGCTGTGTGAAAGGGCAAAAGTTGGAGGTTGGGACTTGAAAGAGGGGACTTCAGTAAACTCCACACGTACCGGTGTAGACTCTGAAGACAGGCAGCCTGGGAATGAGCATAACTGGGATGAAAACAGCTGCTCTCCATAGCTTTGAAACATCTTAGTGTTCCCAAATTTTAGTTTATAAATTGTTTGCAAAGGATCCAGGCAGAAAACTGAGAAAAATCCTCACAAGGAGAACATAATATCTTCACCCTCCAATTGGTTCTGCATATACACGTTTAAATATTTTATAATTTATTTATTTATTTGAGAAGGAGAGAGAAAGATAGAGATAGGTAGAGAGAGAGAGGGAGAGAGAGAGAGAGAGAGAATAAGGGCATGTCAGGGCCTCTAGCTGTTGCAAATGAATTCCAGACACATGCACCACCTTATTTATCTGGCTTATGTTGGCCCTTGGGAATC
This sequence comes from Dipus sagitta, assembly GCA_036346955.1. NCBI lineage: Eukaryota > Metazoa > Chordata > Mammalia > Rodentia > Dipodidae > Dipus > Dipus sagitta. Next base: position 103,803,566 of record CM070778.1, on the reverse strand, counting down.
GAACTTTGGTCCATTGGCTTTGCAGGCAAGTGTCTTAACCACTAAGCCATCTTTTCAGCCCCATATATTGCACTTTCTTAAATGTAACATAGCAGGACATGTCAGCATATTTTATGCCAGTATAAAAATAAGCATATGAACTAGTAAAATAGATCCATAAAGGTCAGATAGAAATAAAGATATTCTCAAATAATTACTTTATGGTTAAGAAAATTAAGACATAATACTGATAGATTGAATGCAAATTATAAGGTTAAATTAAGTTTCCCATATAAATATAATTTGGGGGCTAGAGAGATGGCTCAACAGTTAAGACACTTGCCCAAAGCCTGATGACACATATTCAATGCCCCAATACCCACATAAAGCCAGATGCAGAAAGTGGCCTATGCATATGGAATTCATTTGCAGTGGCTAGAGACCCTGGTATATCCATGCTCTCTGTCTGCCTCTCTTATTTCCTCTTTCTCTCTCTCTCTCTCTCTTTCTCACCCTCTCTTTCCTTGCAAATAAATAAATAAATAATTGTTAAATGTAATTTTTCAAGGTAAAATTAGAAACTCTAAATTTCTATTTGAAAAAGATATATATATATATATATATATATATATATATATATATATACATATGTATATAGTATCTTGATATATACATATGTATATATGGAATTATAGAGGAAAGAGAATAAGAAGAAGCAATATTTATAGAGCTTCCTGCTGAATTATTTCTCAAACTGATTAAAGACACAACTTGCTTTGTAAATATAGCAAACCAAGTGAAACCCAATCCAGAATATAAAATGAGTTAATCTATACAGCATTGCTGGCAGAATTCTGCATTGGCAGCCATGTTTTATTTTGAAACCCAATGTGGCACCAACAAGTCATAAATAGCTATTTAAATAAGCATGTATGGTTAGTATTTATTATATTGAGCAGTGCAGACTTGGAGTGTCATGCCTAAGCTACTAGGGAGAAAAAAAGCAAATGTCAAAATCTTTGCAGAAATTAGAGAAAAGACACTCCAACAGATGAAAATTAGTTCTGGTATCTATATACACAACAAAACTTAGAAAACAATAAAGCATGCTAAAACACAATAACTGCAAACCTGAGATTCTCTCCATGATAACAAGTAACAGTGTTCTACAATAATGGAGGCAAATTCAGTTAGAAGATTTTGTGTGAATGAACACATTGGCATTGTAACATGAGATTATTTTTTCAGATTTCATTTTATTTATTGATTTGTATTGTTGCTTCTCTTAATATATTAACATTTATTTTGGGACTTTTTAGAAAAAAACACTAAAAATTACACTTCAGGATTTATCCAAAAGTGTATCATTTTAAAACTTAAAGTTAATGAATAAAATTAATACTTATTTCACAGCCACTTGTCAGGGAAATATTGAGACAGGACCCAAAATCTATATGATAGTCCCAAATGTTATTTGATATCTGAGAGAGAGGAGGGGTAAAAATAAATATAATAAAACTCATTATTTTTGATAATTAAAATTATATTACTTTTCAGCCGGGCGTGGTGGCGCACGCCTTTAATCCCAGCACTCGGGAGGCAGAGGTAGGAGAATCGCCGAGAGTTCGAGGCCACCCTGAGACTACATAGTGAATTCCAGGTCAGCCTGAGCCAGAGTGAGACCCTACCTCAAAAAAAAAAAATTATATTACTTTTCAACACAAACATGTCTTAGAACATTTGATATATTAAGCTATTCTATTAAAGAACATTAATATCAAAAGGAATAATGGACCTGTTCAAGGTCCCACAAAGATCTAGTCCTGTGTATGTTTTTTTTTTTTTTAATGTAACAACATCTCAGAATTAGGACTCTTTGTAGGGATAATGGATCCAAAAATACTCTGCACTGCTCCTCTAAACTATTTTGAGATTAGTAAATTACCTTTAAAAAGAATCAAGGCTAGAAAGATGGCTTAGCGATTAAGGTATTTGTCTGCAAAGTCAAAGAATCTAGGTTTGGTTCCCCAGTACCCACGTAAAGCCAGATGGACAATGTGTGCCTGTGTATTGAGTTCATTTGCAGTGGCTAAAGGTACTGGTGTGCTCATTCTCTCTCTCTCTCTCTCTCTCTCTCTCTCTCTCTCTCTCTCCCTGCCTCTTTCTCTCTCAAATAAATAAGTGAAAATAAAATAATTTTTTAAGAATCAACTTCTAGAGTATAAAAGAAGCATTTCTATGAAATCAGAAGATCTGGATTCTTACATCAGTTCTGTTAAACTGGGAGTCTTAAATAATACCTTCTGCCTTCTCTGAACTTACTCTTTTTTTTTTTTCTAAAAGGCAGCATCTTCTACAATAAGAACTATGAAAAATGAGCAGATAGTCTAAGAGAAGCCTGAGGATGCAATGTCATCAGCTGCCTCACAATCGTGCCTCCCTTGCTACCCCTCAAACTGTGAACCAGAATCAACCCTTCCTACCTTCAATTGTCTTTGCCAGGCGTTTTGTCATAGCATTGAGAAAAGTAACTAACACAGTGGTACAATTCTTTTCCATGATGTGGGACAGCAGCAAGCCATGGCTCCCAATCACCCACACACCACAAGGAGAAGTAATCAGTACTCTACAGTGCACTGGGCTTGCAGCATTTGAGGGATGCTGTGTTTTCACATTTCCTATCTACGAAGTGTGCACCTGTGTCTCCTGTTCTCATGCAACCTCATACTTTGCAGTTTCAATATAGTGTCCAACAAATTGCATGAGCTACCCACAACGCCACTATAAAACGAGCTTTGTATTAGATAATTTTCTTCAATGGCAGGCAGATATAAGAGCTATAAACATATTCAAGATTTATAAGACAAAACAACGGTGTCTGGTAGAATGACTATGTTAAACACCTTTTAACTTATGACGTTTTCAAGTTTTGATTGCTGTTTAGGTCCATAAACCCATAATTAGTTGAGAAGAATCCATTTAAGTAAATAGCACAAAAGAGGATAATTCATATATACTAAGTGAAGACAGGCTAGGATGATATAATAAATAAGTATTAGGAAACTCAAGAGTGAGTTAGTTAAAGATTAGGTATTTGAAAGTAGATTAAGGAAAAAAAACATACCAGATATGATTAGTATAGTTGCAGCAATAACAAAATCAATAATGCTTATAGAGTAGCTAGTATACATATTAGCACTCTTCTGGTGCTTGAAATACAATAATTCAGCAAATCATCCTAACAACCAAATACAATAATAACCATAATTATTGTTCCTAATTTAGAGAAAGTAAGACTAAGGCACGAGAATCTAAGTAACAGGACCAGGAGTACACAGCTATTATTAAGGAAGTCATAACTTGGCTCAACAGCTTAAAACTGATGAATAAAACCTAACTATTAGCTACAGGATAAAAAAACACTGCAGGATAGCTGAAAACTGTTTAGTTAAACCTATAGCACAGTTTCCATTTAATTGATAACCTAATCCCTGCACATTGTCATTCAGCAAGAGTGAACCCTGGGAAACTCATCCCACTTTAGCTCTGTGTGGTGATAACAGCAGACACAGGGGCAAAGTGTGACAGGACTTTTTTATGTGGATTCTATTTCTTCACAAATTCCCTTTCTTCCCCATCATAAGACCAAAAACATACAACACTAAGGTTTTCTTGAAGGTCTCTGGTCTTTCTCTAATCATTAGCAATTGTCAATGTCAGGAAAAACCTTTTTGAATATAAAATTAATCACTAACTTTCTAGCTTAAAACCATTTCTTCTTCTCTGATCTTTACTGGAGATAGGAAGCACATGGAGGTAGTTAACATTCTAATCACCTTGGGTTTTTCTTTTTTTGTATTTAATAACTCATTTAAATGTACTTTTGCTAAATCACATTTTTAAAATCTGACATTAATTACTGGTATATTCATATCATCCTGACAAGGCTATTTTGCTATATTAAATGTACTTCCATGTGAGGTTTCTCATCTTACCTCTCCATTTTCCAAAGGGTGGATCTTGGAATAAAATGAAGTGCAGATGACCTCATCGTCTTTGGCATAGGATGGAGGCCCAGTGCGAGGATAGATGTTGTAGAGGGTCAGGCACTCAGTGTCCGTCACTGCGTGGTACTGCCAGGGCTTGTACTCCACGTCATCGAGGGAACGCTCCAGGATCCAGTTTCCAGGCCGGGGGGCGTTGGCTGCCTTCACAATGACATAGGCAATCTGGAACACCTGGGGTAGAGTTATGAGCATAGCTTTGAATTTCAAAGCACTCTCCCATTATGCCAAATACAAAGGGAACTGCTGCCTTGGAGTTCATTTCAGATTTTATTCTATAACTCTGTTATGTCCTCTGAAATGATTTTACTTCTACATGCTCATATTTAATAACCTTTTCTAAAACAAGATGTTTCATTTTGACAGCATGACTTTAAATGCAATGAGTTAAGACTAGACTTGAGCTACCTACCACTGCCTTGGCTTCACTTCACCCAGTTTGGAAAGTTCCATTATAACCATCACCACAGAAAGCACTTACTGCATATCAATTTACTCACCTCATACATTAGAGTCATTAGAAATAAAAACATGTTTATTTATATTACTTACTCCTCAAAAAAATGCTTGTGTGGACTTTATATTGTTTAGCAAAATCAACACGGGACTTCATGTGCTCAAACTGTGGGCTTGGCATTTTGTGAACCTGAGAAGATTATTTTTCTAACTCTTATCTTTCTTTTCTATGAATTTGGGTTGAGAATAAGCACATCACTGAGAGGCCACTTGGATTAAATTAGATAATGTAAAATACCCAGCAAAGAACATGGCATAAAATAGTCAAGAAATGCCAATTCCTCAACATCCACAAGTAGAAAACAATAGACACAAAATTCAGTAATGCACAGAATGACTAAAACTAACATATAAAGTGAGGTTTCTGTACCTTCTTACAAGAAATTAGAATGTGAAAATTAGATCAATAAGGAGGCATCTTTAAAATAAGTCAACAGATTCAAAATTTGAAGGGAATCTCCTACTTTCAACTATACATAAAATTTGAAGATCCAGCAAAAGAAACATTCTTAATGTTTTTGTGATGACATATGTGCGTTTTCTTTACCATGCAGGCAAAATGCAAAAATCATGTGCAGTTGTGTGTGTGTGTGTAATGTCCTAGGTAGAGCCATAGAAACAAATAAGGCTAAATGACCATTTTCTTAGAATGGTAAGAATGTCATGAAAAAGTAATAATAAAGCAAAATGAAAAAAGTCTAGATTGGTAATGGTATAAGAAATGAGGATGGTGGCAACTCTAAGCTCTGCGTGGTTGGAGTCACTAGTGGGGCCAAATTAGGAGCCAGTTCTGTGCTACAATGTGACTTAAGGGCCTGCTCTGTCATTAAAAAAAAAAAAATCCTGGAAGGAATGCTCTAGAACAAACTATATTCTTCATGATTTGGGCACTGGTCTTTTATGAATTCATAAATAGTTAATTCCAATGATGAATTTAAAAATATTAAAAGTTGTTATAGACAAGGCCATACAGATGGCATTCTGAATCAGTTATTTTCTTGTTAGTGGGACAAAATGTCCAATCAAAAGCAGTTTATAGAAGGAAAGGGGTTTATTCTGACTTTCAGTTTCAAGGAGAAGTTTCATCAAGGTGGGGAAGGCATGACAGGCTGGAACAGGAAGACCAGATCATATCTCACCAGGAGTCAGGGAACAGAGTGTGAACAGCATGTGGAGCTGGGTTATAAGACTTCAAGGCCCACCCTCAGGGATCCACTTCTTCCATATCCTAAAGGTTCCACAAATTTCCCCATCAGCACCACCAGCTGGGGACCAAGTGTTCAAACACAGGAGCCTGAAGTGGCACTTACTAGAATGTAGGCACACTAAGGTCAGTGAATGGAAAGTCACAATCTATGGAGGCGCTGAAATTGAGGCTAGTATTTCCTGTGAGGCACAGCTGTAGAAAAATCACTGGCTAAAATGTAAATCTCTGTGGTCCAATCTCCCTAATGCACCTCTCCTGTTAAGTTGTCTGGTTTATCCCAGCCAGACAGCAAACAACCCCAACATCTGTTTTGAACAATATGGCCTTTTAATATTCAAATTTACTGAATGTAATATATAGGTGGGAATATTTGTGAGTTTATATCGACAAAAGGTTTATAGATTAGTATAGCTACAGAGAAACACATATGCATATATATGTACATATATATACATATATATATATATATACATACCTTTATACATATATATTTCTTATACATTTGGTGAAACAATATCCATGTAAACCTATTTCCCTTGTGAATCAGGAATATGAGGAGGATGGAGAGTAGAGGGCTTTTGCTTTATCCCAATATCCTGCTATTATACTAACACAATTGTCTTACTTTTTAATAAAATAATACTGTTAGTTTGTGGAGATTAGAATCATATGCAAGGCTTACTCACATACACTAGGAACGCTCTCTACCACTGAAGCAAATCTCCACCACTAATTTTTATTTTGAAACAGGGTCTTGTTAAGTATCCCTGGCTGGTCTAGAACTTCCATTTCTTCTGTCTTACCCACTATGTGTGGCTTCCGAAATTATTTTTTAAATGAAGAAAAAATAAAACAATGTCACATATTTCATAAAATTTTAGCTGTTATTTCTTAGAAATTATTTCCATCAGATGGTTTATATTCAACAACTTGTCACATGAAACATCCTTATAAAGAAATTCACTGAAAAACAAACTATTAACACTTAGAGTTCAAAGACAGTGTTGTCGACACTGTAATTGTTATGAAATGGTCTGGTTCTAAATGTAACTCCATAGCATTCTAGCAACATCATAAAAATGATAAAGGCAATGAATAACTGAATTGTGAGTAGTGAGATAACAAGGCCTATAGCTTTCACATCTCGAAAGTCATTACATGCTTATCATAACACTCTTGAGATAGCAGGCATTCAGTATTTATTAGGTCTAATTGATTAAGCACAAATTTTACAGTTGTAAAATCATTCCAGGTTATTTTATTTTGTTAAGTACTGGTCATTTATGTTTGTAATAGCTTCACTCCAAGTCAATAGTACAGTATTTGTGATTTGCAGGAATCAAGGCAAATATTTCTTTGTTTTTCACTGTGCGCACTCACGCGCACACGTGTGTGTGTGTGTGTAGAATATACATGCACAGTATAAGTCCAGGGATTCTCTTGTCTCTGCCTCCCACCTTGAGCACTGAGATTACAGACACAAGCTACCTCATCCAGCTTTACATGGGCTCAGAGGATCCCAACACAGATCCTCATGTTTGTACAACAAGCGTTTTGTCCATGGAGCCATCTCCCTAGACCATAGCTCATCTATGTCTCCCTGAGCTGACAAACTCTGTTCCTAACATTTCCTTTCCAAGGTTAACCCAAGAAAATGATAATGAAATAATGAACACAGAACGATCCAGACTCCATGGAAGAAAGAATCTATACAAATATTTTGTATTATCATCTTTACTTCCAGAAAAAGAAATTGCATGGAGATATTTTTAAGAGATACAAAATAAAAGATAATGAATCATGTAAAAGACCACAGTTACTCAGTAAGAAAAATAAGGATACACTGAGGTTACAGATAAAGAACATGGCTTAGAAAGCAGCTCAGCAAGCAAATACAGGAAGAGGCCAAATTCTCTTGGAAATGCAATATAGATTTATGGTTCAGGATCTTCTAGGTTGCATCTGGAATAATAGATGAAAAGTGGTACATGAGAAAGTTCTACGAAATATCCCACAGCCTCGTTGTATAATTCATCATAACAGCCAGAATTAAGTGACACAGAAAAGCAGTCACTTGCCCTCGAAAATACTAAAGGAGTTTCATTTCAAAACAATATCCTCCTTTCATTTATTTTCTATGGATTCTTTCACATCCCATGCAAAATTAATTAAATTTGTTGGCATGTAGTGTTATGAATAAACTTTTTAAAGTGCTGTAAATAGCAGTATTGAAGAACTCAAAGAGTGGAAGCCTTCTTTGAAGGCTCCAGAGAATGACTGAAAATTTTAATAGTAATTGTCTAAGCACTCCAAGTTTTCAATGGCTCTAGTAAAATAACTCTTTAATGCTATGTATGCTACATTCATTAACTATCTCTTGTGTCCTCAGTGCACAAGATCTTCAAAATCAGTAATATTTATAGCATATTTCCAGATGAATAAAGCCCATTCTGTTATGGTAAGCAGTAAGAAAGGCAAACATCCTATTATAAAAGCACTGAGAATGCTTGGCTGTAATGAGCCTAATCAATGCGCTACACAAATAATTTTCTGTTGGACAACATTCTTTACAAACTTGGTTCCTGAAAGGAAAAAAAAAAAGCCCAAAGTCTTAACACCAAACTGTAACAGGGGTCTCTTTCCTAATACATTTGTTACTCATTTGCATGTCATCCACCAAATTACTATGTAATTATTTCATCAAATGCAGCTTTGACTTAGATGTTCTTTCTATAATAAGTGAAGCATTAAGAGCTTACTCTGATTTTTCATGGAATTGGAAAAGGGGTATTTCTGAAGGACCTTTCAGTCCCAAGGTGACAACGATACAAAATGACTATTGCACAGAGAGAGACACTGCAACCTTTTCCCTACAGGGGCTAAGCTAAGGTGTTAGTGGTGCAGTATGAACTGAAGTAACCTGGGAGCTCAGAGTATTGTTAACCTGGCTAGGATTGGATATTTTAGCTCACCTGTAAAACCTATGACCATGTGTATAGGCCTCATATACAGAATCAATTTCTATAATATGCACTGCTGAGTATAAACTTAAGATGATCTATTTTCTAAGCCTTTCAGGAATCCCCTTTCTCTTTTCTGTTCCTTTGTCTTTAAAAGGATCACGTACATTTAAAAAAATTGCTACCAACGATATTTTAGAAATTGTTGAGTGTCACTGCTATACACTTAAAAGAGCCAGGATGAATACTATTCCTCCATAATGTTAGAAAGTCATTGAACCTCTCCTTTCTATAGGCTTCTCTTCACAAATCCACACAAGGATCAGTGAAGAGTCATGGTCTACAAATAGTGCTTTCTCCTTCTTGGAGTGCTTGACTTCTTCTCTTCCAAGACTTTTCTAATTGCTCATGAGAAAAGCACATGGCCACCTGGTGCTTGTCCTTGTTGATCTCTACCTTGTTCGTGAATTTCTATTAGTGAACTTCATGTAGCAGTCCATTGCCCTCAGGACACTGAAATATCATAGTTGTGGCTTTTGCCCTTGCAATGGATTCCAACATTTCCATCTGCTGTGATATGCTATCTACATTTATATTGTGAAAGCCCATTGTACTATTTTCCTTAAGGTAAAGATTTTCATCAAATTCCCCTCATTATCTGTAGGAGAAGCATAGCCAGAGGGGCCCTGGGACGAGGCCCTGAGAGTACAGCACATGCGCGATTGCTAGTTCCCCTGTGAGCCAACCTAAACCCTATCTAAACACCCGGACACCGCTGATGCAGGAAAGGAGCCAATGAAAAAGGGACGACATAATGCCAAACAACGAAAGGACCAATGGGAAGCAGGGAAGGGGTACATAGAGATGTCTGTTTTCCTCAATAAACAAGTCTGCTTTCAGCTTCTCTCTGTGCCTTCTTACCCCCACCCCCAAGGCTGTTGGGGGGTATCCAGCAAAAATTATCCACTACTTCCTAAAGTGATGAGTGACAGAGAGGATTATAGAAAGTATAAGCTTCAAGGTTAGTATCCATTTGGAAAATCTGGGAAGTTTTGTAGAAGTCTATATGATGTTGCTTTGCTTTAGTTGATGGATATAGTTCATGTGATTATCAGTTGTTCTGCCCATGACCTCTAAGGGGAAAATAAACAAGAAATCAATCATAGCAAAGAAAGCAAAAGAAGAAAGTTCAGACTTTTTCAGGAAGGTTTGTGGGAGTAGCTAATGAAGGAGAGCAGAGGTCATAGCCCAAAGACCTCAGAATGGCTGCAGCTGTGATGAAGGGCCTGAGCCTCACAGAGGAAGCTCTGACAGAAGCAGGTATAAGAACTGTGCTGAGTAAATGGAATTCACCAAACTCTGTAGAATGCAGGATTCACTCAAAGGCTTACTTCCATCTAAGCCACACTTAACAGAGCTCTTACTCCCCACAAACTTTCTGACCAATCTAGAAAATTAGTTGTTCACTATTATCTTAACATTTCTCTCAAAACAGGTAAATATGTAAGTTCTGCTCATGCAATTGGACTTCAATTAAATTCAAACTCTAAATATAAAGTTTTTAAATGATGTTTTCAACTTTAAAAAATCTAGAAATATATCCAATCTTTTTTTTTTTTTTTTTTTTTGGTGATTTCCATGTTCCCTTATGTACTGCTTCAGAAAACCTATGTTAATGTGGCACAGGGCTCCAGAGAAGCTCGCCCACTCACACCTTCCATTATATATATATAATTTAAGAGAGAGAGAGAGAGGAAGAGGCATAAAGAAGGAGAGAATGGGCATACCAAGGCTTCTAGCCACTGCAAAGGAACTCCAGATGCATGCACCACCTACTGGGGAATCGAACTAGGGTCTTTAGGCTTTGCAGGTGAGTGCCTTAACAGTTGAGCCATCTCTCCATCCCTCAAACCTTCTATCTTCATGCAGGTTAATTTAGAATAATTTTACATACTAACACGTGTGCGCATGCTGTGCAGTTCACTCATCTAACTCACCAGTGTCTACTACAAATGTGGACCATGAGCTTATTAAAGTTGTAGATAAGCAACTGTCACTTCACCTCAGGGTGAAGCTCCCAGTCAAAAAAGAAGCAGAAACACTCTTCTCACAATTAAAAGGGATCTTTTTTATGTTCACATCAAATCCAAGAGAAATTAATACATTTGAAAATGAATTACTCAGCCACCTAAAAATTTGTGAGAAATAATAACTGTATGACTAATGATAAGTCCTTTGAAGAGAAAATTTGTAATTATTTGTTGAAATTGTTTTGCATAAGGAGCTTAAATCAATGTAAAACTTTGTCACCACAGTTTTTGAACCACTTTTCTACCTCACTCTACAAAAGGCAAATCTCAACTATTATCTATAAGAATAATATCAGCTCTGCTTGTTAGCATTTAAATGTAATCTAATTCCAGTATTTCATGAAAAATATGATAGGATTTTCCTACAATTGGACAAGTTTATTATCAAGTTAATTCATAAGAACATCCACAGGCAAGAATAAGCAAGAAACGGAAGTACAATGGGTGATGGACACAGCAACCTGGGATTCATGGAGGCAGTACACAAATGGCTTCTCCTTGCTATGGGCAGGGACACTACTGAAAACACAATGTAGTCACCAGTGCCCACGGATGGCAACTACTATTTCAAAAGAACAGGTACGTAGGGGGGTGGGAGATGTCCAGACATTCTCTCAGTGTAATGAAACATACAGCCATGTACAGTGGTCATTCCAAAAAGATGAAACCCAACCTAAAGCAAGTCTAAATTCAACCACTTACAGAAAATATGGCCACATAACAGCATATAAACAACACTACTGGGGTGCAATTAGCAACCTGCAAGATGTGAAAACCTCTACTGGAAAGCCACATAATTTCTTAAAAAACTTGAATTGTGAGGAAGTAAAAAATAGTAAGGTTTAGAAACTACAAGATACTTAGGACCTCTAACCAAACAAATGCTCTCTACATCTCCCTGTGCACACTGATTCAATTGACTGACTATTTAATGAGAAATTGCAAGCACATGTGGTGGCCCATGTCATGTTTAGGTGTGACAATGGTGTTATGTACCAGAGAAAAAAATCTTATGCTTCAGAGGAAAAAAAAAATAAAGAAAACACTCATTGAGAAAGAGACATAGAAGTTTGCTTCCAAATAACCTGAGGTGAAGATTAGGATGGGGATGAGATTAGAACTGACATGGGGAATCTATGAGTTAATTCCTATAGGTGGATGTGTGTTGGGTACATCTACAATCATTATCATCTCTAAGTGTTTGTGTACATTTATTTTTTCACAACTAAAATGAAAAAGCTTACTGATGTACCTCATTTTAATAAATATTTTTTTTCATATAACAATATTACGTACCTCTGACAGTAACTTAGTACTTGCTCTTAAAGTGAGAACATTGAGTGTACTTTCTTAATTATCTTGATAAATTATTAACTCTGCATCTTCCTGGACTATACTACAGCTGGAGCTGGGAAACAAGTCAGAACCATATCCAAACATAAGCCCACTCGCCAATATCAAGCTACCATCAATCATGGGCTTCAAGAGGGCCTACACCTATTAAATTCTCTATAAAAAAAAGTAAGGGTTATCTCTTTTGTCCTGATGCTAACTTACTCTCCATTGGAGAATCTGCTTCTCTTTTTCAGATAGATGTAGATCCTAAGGAGAGAGCTACCCCATCATACCTCAAAAGGGCCCCGGCTGAAACTAAGAAAAACTGGCGAAACAAGCAAGGGTGCTGTTTTCCTGATGAACCGGATACCAGCACAAGGGGGAAGGAGATCAACACAGAGAAAAAACAACTCCTACCAAATCAGAGAGCCAGAGCCTCAGAGGCCCCCAACACCTCATCACTGAAGCAAACCAAAAATGAACCCAACGTGGCTCAGGGAAATTTTGCGGAAGAGGGGGCAGAAAGAATGTCAGAGCCACATGTTGGGTCATGATATGCAGAGACATTTAGCTTACCCATAACTGTGGGCTAACTCCACAATGCATGACCCATATACCTCAACAAGGAGGGCCCTAGGGGAGAGGGTAGGTCACGGATGAGCCTAATAATGGTACCAAACTGACTGTATTTGCTGCATACAAAACTAACTAATAAAGAAAAAAAAGAAAAAAAATTAAAAACAAACAAATAAAAAAGTGGAAAAAAAAAGAAATATGTTTAATAATTAATTATCAACTATGAAGGGCCTATATGTAAAGTCTCAAGATCTTACTCCAGTCATTAGAAAAATCAGTAACATGAGGAAGTAGAATCCAAATTGGAATGAATTCAGCCTTCTCTCAGCTTATTAACACATTTAGTAGTCCACACTTTATTAAGTTGCTGTCATTGAACAATGTCAGCTGCAGGGAAACCCAGGCAAGTATTCCCCTTGTCTTTAGCACTGCCCTTGACACCTTTTCCTCCTCTCACACATTTTTTCTCATCTGAAACAATCTATGGTTTCAAAAGATTAACCTGCCTCCTGTGAATAAGTCATTGGCTCAGCATGGCTTTCACACCAGCTACTGGTAAAAGAGCAGGTAGGCCGGGTTCTTCATAGAACATGACAGTCCTTTCAATGAAGCCATTGCAGAGCACAATATTGGTGTGAATCACAGACAATCAAAACTGTGACAGTTTAAAGCTTGCCTTCTAAAAATTATTCACCCTGGAGAAATACCCAGCCTTGCCTTTGTTTTTGTGCTTTTATGGTTACTAGAGTAAGGAAAAACTACAGGTTCTCCAATTTATGACATTACAGACATGAATGAATCACTCTAGTTCAAAGCATTTGGGGAATAATAGCAAAGATTTGCAGTGATGAGAAGAGTTAGAAATAGAATGTTAACAGTTCAGAATAACAAATCAAAGACAAATTGAAACTTTCTGATCTTGGTTCATGAATGCTTCCAATAGATCAGTCACTTAACACTTACCCAATTTTAGCCATTACAGATGAAATAACATTAGCTACTTTCAGGCTTATGTATCTCTCCAGTTTCCTGCCCTTCTGTATGCACTTTCTTGGGAATAATCAGTACCCTCTGCTGTTTATTATTATACCACTCCATTCTTGTTTGATACCCTGCAGCCCATGAACACCCCACCACTCTATTATAATCATTCTCACAAAGGTACCAGTGACCTGGTTGAATATTTCGGGGTTTGTTTTTCCATCTTTGTCTTCTTTGAAGCATCTGTACATTTTTTATTATGCTGGTCCCATCATTTCTGAGTCTTCATTTCTCTTTTAAAAAAATGGTATTTATTTGTTGAGCTTCATGGCTCATACTTTAAATAATATTTATTTAAAATTTAAGTGATTTTAAAACTAAATCACACTTCCCTAATATTGCTTTTTGTCTGAATGGGAAGGGAGTAAACACTAGAAGAGGAAGTACTTGAAGGTACTGATCATCCTTTAACTTAATTAATTTATGGGAAAGATTTCTCTGGGACAAACCTATTTCAAATTTCTTTTAAAATGAGAAAAAATGTGTCCACAGAGTTATGAGTCTGAAATCACTATACAATAGCGTGTTTATTCATAAAGACTAGTAACAAGTCTTAAAGAACAGCATTACACCTAGGAAGCAGTCATGTCTTCTCAGGACAGAATCAAGATCCATCTCACTTGTAATACCCAGGACAGACACTAGCCCATGGGGCTTCCTGAGCCTTGAGCCCAGTAAACATACATGTCGACAAGACTATAAGTACAGACAACATAAGTTTAATGTGTTTCATAACTGTGATGCCACAACTCTGTGAAATCAAACACACAATGGATGGGTGTGAACTACTGCAACTAACAGCAAAGCTTTATAAGAGCTCTGAAGGAATGGGACTTACTTTCTCTGAGCCCAGGTTCATGTCTAAAGTGAATGTCAGAATAGTATTTCAAAGTGATCATGAACAAGAGGATCAGCCACGTATTGAAAAATAGTTTATATGTATATTTTATGGATCAGACTTTATCAGTTAAATATCTTATATGAACAAGTATTATCAAAACTGAAGGAAACCAAGAGGGATAAAACTAATAAATTTTGTTCAAAGTCTAGGTCAGTAACCATAAAATTATAATATAAGCCAAAACAAGGTCATGATCTGAATTGTAGATTTTTTTTACTTCAACATTTTGAAAATGTATCAAATTCCTGAGGTAGATAATATACTGAAGTAACTTTGGATCAAAGGCAAATTAAATTATTTAAATGTGAACAGAATACATTTCAATGTCTATATACTCAGTAATCATTTTAGGAGATTTAAAAGAGAACTTTCAAAGTGGGTTGGGGTGACTCCTCAAGCAGGCTGGGAAGGACAGCTGTACCTGAAGTCAAACCCACTATGGTTAATATTAAGTTCACCTTTGTTTTCCAAGGTATTTATTCCAGGATCTATATTCCATACAGACTGAAGATATACAGAGAAATAGGTTAATGAGATCATTAATCCATTTACTTATCAAATATCTGAGTAATGCATTGTTTACTGTGCCAGTCTGTAATCTAAGTGTTGAAATATAGTAGTGAAGTTAAAATTGTTCTCTCATTGGAGTTATAGTGTAGACAACCAGTGGTGCTGTGGTGGAGTCAACTTCCTCTGGCTTTCAGAAGCCAACATATGCATTTTCTCTCAATTCCATGGCTAAAGACATTATACAGGTGACATGAAATCAGTCACTACAGGAGTATTTGCCCCATGAAGCATTTCCTCCAAACTCTGTGTCTGAAAACATCACAAAAGTAACACGAAGTCAGTCACTATAGGAGCGTTTACCCATGGAAAGTGACCAACATTATAAACCAGGCTTTTTCTATCCCCTGAAGAGCCAGTAGATAAGCTTTGCGGGCACATCACTGTAATGGCAAACAGGTAACTTTAGGTAAAGGGTTCTCTAGTAGATCGCAATCCTGGAAAGATTTTTTTTTTTTCTAAGAAAGTAACATTTGAGCACAGACCTTAGTGGTATGAGGGATGAAGCCACACCATGACTTGTGAAACATCATTTAAGGTAGATAATACAGCAAGAGTAACAAGGCTTGATATACGGCTAGGGAGATTGCTCAGTGGTTAATAGAACTTGTCACATAAGCATTGAGGCCTCTCTGTCCAGAAACCACGAAGACTGAAGCAAAACCAAAGAAAGAGCTGGGTCTGTAAACCCAGTATGCTGACCAGGTGGTGGGGCCGGGGCCAGGCACCAGAGAATGGCTAGGCTAGGCTCACTGACAGACAGCAGCTCCTCGCTAAGACCCTGTCTCAAGGAAATACTAAGATGAGCAATAAAGAGAAGGGCATCCAATGTTCCCCTCTGTCCTCAGTACATACACCCATGGTGTGCACACCAGCTTACACATGTGCACATATCACACAACACACATAACACACACACACTGTATCACACATGTGCATATACATACAAAGGTTTGATGTAGGAATGAACTTATTCCATCCCAAGACATCCAGTGTAGCCAGGATAAAATAGGATCGACAGACTAGTCAGGGATGGTGGGGGAAGCATAGAAGGACCAGGTTCATGAGCCTCACGGAATGAACTCAGGGCATGAATTGAGTCTGCGTAGACGAAGGTGCCATTGGGGAGATTTTGAGGTGAGGGATAAATAGGATCAAATGTATATGTTTTAATGGTTATTCTAGATGGTGTGTGTGTGTGTGTGTGTGTGTGTGTGTGTGTGTGTGTCAAGTAGGCCACTCACTGTGAAGGAACATGAAATCAAGGGTAGGCATGAGGCTCTTCTGCCTGCCCCCAGAAGAGGCATGATAGTGGCTTTGGTAAGGAGGGGAGCAATAAAGATCATATGTAATAAATTCCAGATGTATTTTATAAATAGGATTTATAGGACCTGCATAAGATAAATTGAGAGGAAATAGTAATCAAGAATTATTTCTGGGGTTTTGTTTAAATAGCTAGATTGAAAACAGCCATTTTCTGAGAGGGATGCAGGTGTTGAGGAAAGAAAACAGGAATAAGGTTCTGGTTGTTCTAGTAGAACTCCCCATGGAGTTACTGGCTGGGAGACAGATGCAGTGTAAACTGACTAAATGGCAAAGTTCTTTTTTTTTTTTTTTTTTTTTGAGCCAAGCCCAAAGACTGGCCTTTTTATGAGAGAAAGAGAGAGAGAGAGATATAATTGGTGTGTCAGGGCCTCCATCCACTGTAATCAAACTCCAGAAGCTGTGCCACCTTGTAAGCATGTGCAACCTTGAGGGCTTGTGTCACCTTGTGCCACCTTACATGGGACCTGGAGAGCCAAACCTGGGTCCTTTGGTTTCATAGGCAAGTGCCTTAACCATTAAGCCATCTCTCCAGCCCTTCTTCCTATTTTTTGATGTGTAAATTGCATGGGTGTGGTACTCCTGTGTGTTGGGGGCTGCTTTCACAAGTGTGCTCATGCATGGTGAGGTTAAAGTTCAATATTGGGATGTTTGAATCACTTTTCACCTTCCTTTTTGAGGCAGGGTCTCCTAATGAACACAGAGAACACTGAAAGCTAGCCAAGGCTGTGGAATCCTACTGTGTCTATCTCCCCAGCACTAGGCCTCTGCCATTTTAAGTGAGTGGTGGGGATCTGAACTCAGATCTTCATGTTTGCATGGTAAGTCCTTAATGCCCTGATCCATCTCCCTAACCCAGGCAAAGTTCTTAACCTTTTCTATTCCTAAAGTTTTTCTTCCTTGATATGGGCAAACCAAATAGACAAAAGAATAAACTAATAATAAACTTGAAATAACTAAGTAATAATAATGTTTCCTCTTTGCAGCTGTGAGGAATACAATATGGAATATATAAGTGAAAGTGCAAGATTTTCTTGTATATGTGTGCAAATGTTAATGCTAACTTTCAATAACGTAAAAAAATAAGAATGTGCATAAAATCGGTATATAAGGAAAGCTTGTAAACATTACAGTAATTCTTCTGAAATTGATAAAAGTCTCAAGATAATATTAATTATAATGTAAGAAAAATAAGAATGTGCATAAAAATCAGTATATAAGAAAAAATCTTGTAAGTTGGGTATGGTGGTGCATGCCTTTAATCCAAGCACTGGCGAAGCAGAGTTATGAGGATCACTGTGAGTTAGAGGCCAGGCTGGGACTACATAGTGTATTCCAGGTCAGCCTGGTTTACAGGGAGAAAAACAAAAACAGAAAAGAAAAGAAAAGAAAAGAAAAGAAAAGAAAAGAAAAGAAAAGAAAAGAAAAGAAAAGAAAAGAAAAGAAAAGAAAAGAAAAACTTTTAAGCATTATGATGATTCTTCTGAAACTGATAAAAGTCTCAAGATACAAATGTAAGACAATCAGCAGGAAAATACCACTAGTAAACCCAAATGCAGGGTCTGGAGAGATGGTTTAGTGGTTAAGGTGCTTGCTTGCTAAGCTTAAGGACAGTGGTTCAATTCCTTAGTACCCATTTAAGCCAGATGCACAAGACAGTACATGTATCTTGAATTTGTTTGCAGTGGCTGGAGGCCCTGGTGTGTCCATTCTCTCTTTCTTTCTCTCTTTCTCTCCAATAAATAAATAAAATATATTAAAAGATTGTAATTTTAAAAAAAGAAAACCCAAATGCTTCAGAAATAAAAATTTAAAATATCAATTTTAAACCATAATGATTCAGGTGTCCCCCATAAACTTAAAGCCTCCTGAAGGGCAGAGTATTGTTGGGGTGGGCTTATGGTTGTTATAGCCAGTTTCCCCTTGGCAGTGTTTGGCACACTCTCCTGTTCTTGTTGTCCACCTGATGTTGGCCAGGGGGTGATGTCTACCCTCTGCTCATGCCATTGTTTTCCCCTGCTATTGTGGAGCTTCCCCCTTAAACCTGTAAGCCAAAATAAACCTACTTTTCCCACAAGCTGATCTTGGTTTCTACCAGCAATGTGAACCTGACTGCAACAGGAACAATGAAAATAGTTGACGTAAATTGTACTTTATGTAGGCATGAGTTTACTAATAAATTTGGAATTAGAAGTTTTAATCAAAAGAGGGCAAATTCTTATCATAGCATATAACTACACTGTCAAGATTTTTCTCAGAAAATAGACCTCAAAACAGCCAAATTTGGAAAATATTGTAAGTACATTCTTACTTTTTATAGTTTAGAGTATTATCATCTTTAATTGCACTCCCCAAACAGAATTTCAACAGTATACAGAAATATACAACTGATGTTTTAGTGAATCAGAGTCATTTTCAAAGCTTGAAAAGTAGTGTCCTACTGTAAAATTAGTACATTATACACTTATTTTACTGGATGTTTAAAATATTTAGGACTGAAGGTGTAGTTCAGTGGTAGAGTGCTTACCTGGCACTGGGCTACCTTCCCAAAACTACAAACATGATTGAATTAGCTGGGCATAGTGGTGCATGCCTTTAATCCCAGCACTCGGGAGGCAGAGGCAGGTGGATTGGTGAGAGTTCGAGGCCACCTTGAGCCTATGTGGCGAGTTCCAGGTCAGCCTAGACTAACGTGAGACCCTATCTTCAAAGACAAAAAAAAAAAAAAAAATGAATGAATTAGTAAATGAAAAAAAGTAAGTAAATAAAAATCTGGTCACTAAATAGCTATTATTGAGACTGGATTAGTGACTTACACTATTTACATAGTGAACAATTCATATAAATGTACACTAGGGAAAGAACACAGTTATCATAGTAACTTCAATACCACAAAGGAAAGCTCAGAACTGGAAAGAGTGAGCCAAGCAGCCCCTGTTCAACAGCAGTTATGAGGCACGGATGGTGAGCCAGTTACCAGCAAACACTTACATGCTGGAAAAAGAAATGAAAATACGGAAAGAATTATCAAAAACTCCTATATGTTTCACCTTTAAGGATATTATATAATTTGTGTTTTAATACAAACATCCCATAATATTTTCCTTTCATGTAAAACTATTGCTTTGTTACAATTTTAAATGTATTTTAGGAATATTTTGATTGTAAGATATGACAAAACCAAGCTAATGGACCCACAAATTAGATAAGTTTATGGTAATCCAATTTTTTCTAGGAGCTTGTTTTTAATATTCTAACCTTCATTTATTACATTTAATAATGATGAAAAGGCATATAACATATATAAATATACAAATATAATTATATCCCATCTTTTTGGAAACTCTTCTCTTGCAAAATGTAGAATAGTGTAGAATTCTATTTAATGTCAAATTGATAAGGACTTTCAGTGCCATGCTGATGTGTAAACAATGAGGTGAGTTTTTTATGTGATTACTGGAGAGAAATTAAATGTTCTCCCTTAGGAAAATCAATGAAACACATTAAAATGAAGAACAAAAGGATTTAACCTTCTGGAAATCAATTTTAACAAATTGGATCAATGGTGATCTTTCTCAATTCTGTCTGCACAGTGTTTAGTCGGCTGCAATTAAAGTTGCCCAAAGAATTCTTATCAAAGACCCACATCCACATGGCTTCTTAAGAGTTCTTAAATTAACCAAGAACAACATCCAGTGTACAACTCTATCCAAAACATTCAAGAAAAGCAGCAACACAAACACACAGTTAAATAGAATAGTATGTCAGGTGGTATCTATAGAAATACATTGTAAGTTAGTATTACCTTTGGTAGATCCAGTTTCATCTAGAAGCAAGGTTGTACTTTTTAATATTATCTGGTACTAATCTAGTCTTTTAGTGAATTTATCATGATAAATAATAAGTATAATTTTGTAAGTAGCAGAAAAGCCCAGGTGCTCTAAACTCCCCAGAGATTTGCACAGGAAATTGAAGTTATACAAATGTGTGTTTTGAGGGAAAGCTGTGAAATCTGAGAGGACTAAGCTGAGCTCTGGTCTGAATTCTGCCACTTGTGAAATGCTCAGCAAGATGCTTTATCTCTGTGATGCAACACATCCATATCTAATACATTTAGATAATAATAAATAATAATACATCCAATATCTAAGACATTTACATACCATCTAGGACAACAGGCTTTCAAGCAGTGCCTATCATGGGGTAAACACCTCTTCTAATTCCAGACATGAGTAGTCCTATGTTATAGTTTTATGATGAAATTACAACTTATGCAATTAACAAAACAGTTCACTTACTAACTGACACTTTCTGACTTATCATGAACCTTTCATTGATGACATATCTCAACAAGCTTAGCAAAGCGGCACTAGATTTAATTTCCTTTACTACAAAGTTATGTCTGTTATATGTTGATATTTACAAACTTCAATAGCACTCATCATTACTATTCTTGCCAACAGTATTTAGTTAAGAAATATTATGTGCCTCTCAGGGCGTGCCAAAATGACCTCAAGAAATATTAGAAAACCATGACCGGAAATACAAAACATTGCCACCTCACACCCATTAGGATAACATTAGTAAACAAGTGTCAGTGTGGTTGTGAAAAAAAATGGCACCTTAGCACATGGATGGTAGTAATGACAAATGGTGAGCCATTGTGGAAATACAATGTAGGTTCTTCATAATATTAAAAATGGAACTACCATGTTGTTGCAGTCAGGTTCGCATTGCTGGTAGAAATCACCCAACCAAGAGCAGCTTCTGGGAAAAAAGAGGTTTATTTTGGCTTACAGGCTCAAGGGGAAGCTCCATGATGGCAGGGAAAACAACGACATGAGCAGAGGGTGGACATCACCCCCTGGCCAACATAAGGTGGACCATAGCAACAGGAGAGTGTGCCACACACTGGCATGGGGAAAGTGGCTATAACAACCGTAAGCCCACCCCCAACGGTTTGATTCATGTATCCCCCATAAACTTAGGTGTTCTGAATGCTAGGTTCCCAGCTGATGGAGATTTGGGAATTAACACCTCCAGGAGGCAGTGTACTATTGGGGGTGAGCTTGTGGGTGTCATAGCCACTTTCCCCTTGCCAGTGTTTGACACACTCTCCTGTTGCTATGGTCCACCTGATGTTGGCCAGGGGGTGATATCCACCCTCTGCTCATGCCATTGTTTCCCCTGCCATCATGGAGCTTCTCCTCGGGCCTATAAGCCAAAATAAACCCCTTTTTCCCAGAAGCTGCTCTTGGTTGGGTGATTTCTACCAGCAATGCAAACCGGACTGCAACACTTGTGATCTAGCAATTCCATCTCCAGCATATACACAAAAACAAAAGCAAGCAGAATATAAAACATTGGTTTTAACAGATATCTGTTTATAATATTAGAAATAGCAGGAGGAAGGGATTATCAAAATCTAAGAGGACATAAATAAATCATATGGAAGCCTACTTTTTTGGACAATGAAACACTCAAGAGCCATAGATGGTTAGTAGAAAATGTTCAGTGCCACGGATGGGATACCTTCCAGTGAGTTGTTGGCCAGAGAGGTCCCTGATGGCCCCAAAATATTACAAGTCATTGCCGAGGCCCTTGGTTTCCCACCAGGAATAGATGGTAAGACCCTATTGCTGAAAACTCCATATACTTCGGCTGCAAGATCACTGAGAAATCCTGCTGTAGCTGAGCCAAAAACCTCCTCCATGAAAAACCAACTGACAGAAAGCTGGAAAAAGCCACACTGCATGCAGCTTAATGGGAGAGAGATAAATCACCAGTGAAGATACTCAACAGTGGACACTGCAAGCCTGATATTTGGCCAGCCAGGCCAAATGAGCCAATGGGTGCAATAGTGGCACGTATGTTATGGGGAAAACCAACCTGCCCTCTAATTGGACTAGAGGCCCACTCCATGGGAGGGAACACATCCCTGGTACTCAAAACCTACAACAGAGTTAGTTATGAACCCTTGAGGTGTAACGTCTGCTGCTGTTTGGCTAAATGTATATACTATGCTCATCAAACTGCCCGTAAGCACTTCTCTTAATGTTCATACCCATACATTAATGCTACTCTCACTTTTGGTTAGAGAACCTTCTCTTTTCAGATGGCAGTGACCTTGGGATGACTCAGAAGGTACCACGGTGCTGAGAGGAAGTGACAGAGTAGTGCTCAGCACTGAAATATCTCTATCACACCTTCCAAGGCTCAGGGTCCATTGCGGAAGATGTGGCAGAAAGAATGAAAGAGCTAAACGAAGGGTAGGACTCCTTACAACGTGTTCCTCCACACACAAAATGGCCTGGATATCCATGATCTCACAGTGCCTGACACTACCTGCACAAGACCATCATAATAGGAGGAAGAGATCATGACATCAAAATAAAAGAGAGACTGATTGAGAGGGGGAGGGGATATGATGGAAAGTGGAGTTTCAAAGGGGAAAGTGGGGGGAGGGAGGGAGGGAATTACCCTGGGATATTGTTTACAATCATGGAAAAATTAAATAAAAATAAATAATTTTTAAAAATAACATAGGAATGACCCAAGTATCCATCACTGGATGAGTGGGTAAAGAATGAGGTGCATATTTAGAGAGTACTACTCTTTTTAACAAGTAGATAATTCTTATCTGTGCTACAATATGGAAGAATCTTGATAGCATTATTCTAAATGTAACAATCCAAGCCAGAGCATGCATGCATGTGTGAACATGCACGTATGCACACACACACACACACACACACACACACACACACACCAAATTAACTATAATTCCACTTTCATGTGATCCAAAGTATTAAATACTGTGTGAGTTGAACAGGATAATCTTTAACAAGTTAGAGAAAAACATACAGGTTCCTTTTATTCTTTATAATCTCTTCATTTTTACAACAGAGAGATTTTTAGGTTCACAGCAAAATCGAGCATACAGCAGAGATTTTTCATGGATGTATCCCATAAGTGCACAACCTCCCATGGTATCAGCACCCCTTACGACAGTGTCACATTTGTTAGAACTGATGAGAAAATCCACAGAGGGTGTGGTGTTTTGATTCAGGCGTTCCCCATAAACTTAGGTGTCCTGAGTGCTAGGCTCCAAGCTGATGGAGATTTGGGAATGAAAGCCTCCTAGAGGCAGTGTATTGTTGCGGGCAGACTTATGGGTATTATAGCCAGTTTCCACTTGCCAATGTTTGGCACACTCTCCTGCTGTTATTGTCCATCTCATGTTGGCCAAGAGGTGATGTCCACCCTCTGCTTATGCCATTGCTTTCTCCTGCCATCATGGAGCTTCCCCTTGTGTCTGTAAGCCAAAATAAAACTTTTTTTCCCCCACAAGCTGCACGTGGTTGAGTGATTTCTGTCAGCAATGCGAACCTGACTGCAACAGATGGCATTAAGTTAATTCCTGTAGTTCACTCTGCATCATGATAACTCTATAAGGACATGTCATTCATTATGGCATCATGCCATTGTTTCCACTGCCTTCCAAACCCTTGTGCTCTGTCTACTTATACTTTCACTGTCCAAAACCTGCTTTCTCTTTAAAAAGAGTGAAAAAAATTATTACTAGTTTTGTTTATGCAATGACATTAGTGAAAATAAAAGCTTTCAGAAAAAGAATCTGACATATCAAGAGGTCCCATAAAAAACTGCTTCAGTAATTGTTTTGTACAATAGACCTATGACGTTGTCTTGGTAAGCTCCAGGTTGAAGTGGAGTCCTGTCCCCAACCAAAGGGATGGAGCCTCAGCAGTGACATTCAGGTTATCTTCTGGTCCCCACACATTAGCACACATATATGTATGTATGCACATACATATACACTGAAAGATAGTACATATGTGCCAAATGGATCTGCAAATTCTTGTAACAACTATAATAAAATTCATCAATGTATAAGTTACTAATATAAGTTAACTGAATCTATTGTGTCACTAGTTTAATTTTCTAAAATTATGGAGGAAACATTTTAATTTTTGACTCTATTCCATAATTTCATATTTTATTTTGTAAAAGTTCCTGTATTTTCAGAAATATTAAGTAAATATAGTATTTTTCACATTGGTGATTTTAAATTCTTATCACTTGAAATGAATTGGCTGAGAGGGGTATCATTAAAGATTAGTATAAGGTAAAAAATAAAATTCTATTTAGGTATTATTATTCAAAAAAAACATACATTCTTATCTACTATTATAAGGAGTTCATCCAGGAATAGTAAATACGAAGAAGGCAGACAGTTTAATTAACCATTTAACCTGTATTTTGAAAACTATTCTTCTCCCCTTCTAATCCTGGACCTAACTTCTTCTATCAGCATAATAATAATGACCCAATGCTGAGAAGCAACATCTCATTAGGGTTTTGGACTGGTTTTCTGGGTTGAACTATATTTCTATTATTTGTGTTCATTCTTTCAGCTAATTTGAGATTAATCAAAAATGGGCTTCCTACAGCCAACTTGGCAGAAAACCCTCATTAAAATATTTGTAAAAACAAACAGAGTCAGGTATTTTGACAATGTAGTATGCTACTTTTAATAGTTAGACACAACCTGGATTATAAGCAAAAGATGTTATGACTTCTATTTTTTCATTATAATTTCATTGACTATTATCTTAATTAAAAAATTATAGTGTAAACATTTTTGTGTTGAAATAATTAATTACTGATCACTGGTAGATGTACCACAGTGAAAGCTTCCAAATTAAGTCTCACTGCTTGTAGTGATTTGACATTTATTAAAGATACTTTAGTGATAATCATTATGTGTAGGAAATCTAGGGTTCTGTTCTTCGCTTTTTCTGATGTTGTGGTATTTTTAGTACCTAGCAGTTTGGTTCCTCTTTTGCAGCAGCTACATTTTCACTCACTCTTTCTTTATCTAGTTTACTCATCACCTTGAATTTGGAGTGCCCAGAATTCAATTATAGAAATTATAGCCTTTTAAAATCTATACTTTCCTTCTAGCTAACTTTAAAAAAGGCTTTACTGTTAAATATGAACCCATTGCCATTGGTATCCAAGTACATACCACTACTTCTAATCTCTCCTTCCAACTTCAGACCCATAAGTCTAATTGTCTCTTTAGTTTTCTATATTGGTGATTAATGTGCTTTTCAAACATAAACATAACAAGCTAAATAGAAACATTAATTGCCATCCAGTAGCTCCAACCTGCTCTACAGTCACTGTATGTTATCACAGTAAGATAATATTTTAGCAGGCCAGCCAGCATCCTAAGAACAAGCATTTTCCCCTCACTCTAGATTATTCCACTACCATCATAAATATTACACACTCACTGTTCCTATTCACCAATGCCATCCTTGTTGAAGGCAACAAAATTTCTTTGCCAGGAAATTGTAAAGATTCTTCAGAACCGCTTAACTTGTCAATCTGCCTGCTACAAAGTAAAGCTTCTAAGAGAATAAAAGAAACCACACTACTTCTAGATTTAATCTCCATCATCAGCTTCTCATTATCCTCAGAATTCAGTCTAAAGGATCATCTTAGCTGACTGCTACCTACAGTAGCTAAGAAGACACACATCTCCCTGACATCACCTCATACCTCTCTCACCCAAATCACCTGCAGCAGACATACACTAGCTATCTTTCCACTTTCCAGACCCAGGTGGCAATAAATGTAGCCAGGTTCTTATCAAATTCGCAGCTATAGTAACATTTTCAATAATTCATAGAGAGAACATATAAGTAAAATTGTTCTATAACTCTTTTAAAAAATTGATTTTATGGTACCATTGCCGTTTGGGTCTAGATTTGTGTTTCCCACCCCCTCCCTTCCCCTCAAATTCTATATCCTAAAAGGCAGACCAAATGGGTGAACCTTCACCAGGCTCTTAGAGGGAATACCTGAGCCACAAGACACTGGAGAGGGTATGAAGAAGACTGACCTTAATCTTCTACAGCCTCTCTCTCTCTCTTTCTCTCTCTCTCTCTCTCTGTCTCTCTCTCTTCTCTAACTCTTTTATATTAGATATCTTTTTGTTCCTTTTCTCAGTGGGTACTGACCTATAACTCCCAGTACCAGCATGTGGCTATCATCCACAATGAGCTTTTGTTCAGAGAGACCTACAAGGTTTCCTAAAAGAAAGACAGATTTCTGTCCGAGTACTTGATGACCCACCAAAGGTTAGTGATAAATCCCTAATGCTGAAGACACCTTATGTGGTTGACACGTAAAACGGAATGGCATGGCTGGAAGCTGGAAGAGAGTCAGTCCCATTCTGTGGGTAATCTATTGGCTTTGCTTATTGTATGCTTGTCTATAAAGAAACTCTTCAGCTTCATATGCTCCCATTGGTTGAGTGACTGTGTAATTTCGTGAACTACTAGGGGTTTTTGTTCAGGAAATCTTTTTCCATTCCTATATCATGGAAAGTACTTCCAATATTTTCTTCGATTAGTAGTCGAGTTTCTGGTCTTATATTAAGGACTTTGATCCATTTGGATTTGAGTGTAGTGTATGGCGAAATGTGTGGATCAAGTTTCAATTTCCTGCATATGGTTATCCAGTTTGTCCAGCACCATTTCTTGAAGATGCTGTCTTTTTTCCAGCCTGTATTATTAGGGCCTTTGTCGAATATCAAGTAGCTATAGTTGCTTGACCCAAAGTCCGGGTTCTCAAGTCTATTCCATTGGTCTATACTCCTGTTTTTATGCCAGTACCATGCTGTTTTTATTACTATGGCTTTGTAATATAGCTTTAGATCAGGCATGGTGATGCCTCCAGAGGTATTTCATAAAATGGAATGGCATGGCTGGAAGCTGGAAGAGAATCAGTCCCCAGACAGTCAGCGCGTCTAGTGCCAGAAGGTGCTACATCAGCGACTGGGGGAAAATGACCAATATCTGTCCAAGAAACTCATGGTCTAACCTACTTAGCAGCAAATAACCTGTTGTGTTGCTCACACAAGTGCAATAGTGGCACACAGCCATGGTGGGAAGCCAACTGCTCTTGATTTGACTAACTGATCCCCTCAGTGGTACGGGACCCATAGCTGAATCTGGGAAACAAGTCAGAACCACAGCCAAACATAAGCCCGCTCTCCATTATCAAGCCACCACCAATCGTGGGCTACAGGAGGGCCTACACCTATTAAATTCTCTATAAAAAAGTAAGGGTTATCTCATTTGTTTGGTACTAACTTAATCTCTGTTGGAGAATCTGCTTCTCTTTTTCAGATAGATGTAGATCCTAAGGAGAGAGACACCCCATCATACCTCAAAAGGGCCCTGGCTGAAACTAAGAACAATTGGCGAAACAAGCAAGGGTGCCGTTTTCTTGGTGAACCGGGTACCAGCACAAGGGGGAAGGAGATCAATTCCTACCAAATCAGATATCCAGAGACCCAGAGGCCCCCAACCCTCATCACTGAAGCACACCAAAAATGAACCCAACATGGCTCAGGGAAATTTTGCGGAAGAGGGGGCAGAAAGAATGTCAGAGCCACATGTTGGGTCATGATATGCAGAGACATTTATCCTACCCAGAACTGTGGGCTAACTCCAGAATGGATGACCCATATACCTCAACAAGAAGGGGCCGGGGAGGGGGTAGGACATAGATGAGCCTAGCAGTGGTCCCAAATTGACTGTATTTGCTGAGTACAAAACTAATTAATAAAAATAAATAAATATATAAAATACCTAAAAAATTAATTTCATTAAATTTATTTTTATACCCATGAGAAAGAGAAAAATAGGTGAATATGGACATATCAAGGCCTCTTGCCACTGCGAATGAACATGAAAGCCAAATAAGACAAGAGAAGCTGTTAAATGGTAACAGAGAAGGTGTGAAGGCTGCTGGATTCCATCAAAGGTCAATGGATGCTGATGAGCTGGACATTCATTAATTTGTAGAAGTGTGAATAGAGTGTCATTGATAAATCTACTGCCTAAATACCTGGAAATCCCAAATTTGAGAATGCAGGCCCACAAAGTCAATTAGAACTTGACAAACTCTGGTCCACAGATAAATGGGACCTCCACGCAACTCAGTTTCCCCCTAAAAAGATTTGGCAAATTTTAAGTGATAAGGGGTCTGAAGACATAAAGCATGCAAAATGGAACTCATGAAAGTGGAAACCTAAGGTAATCTTTAGAAATTTCCAGGGAGCTGAGAAGGCTCCAAAATTTGGAGTTCCAGGTAAGTCAAGAAAGAAATGTTCGAAATAAAGGGTAATGAAATATTCAGCATGTTGAATTTATAAGTCTACCTCAACTAAACATACATACAAATGAAAACTCTAAAGGATTCCATCTCTATATATAGAGAGAATATGCACATTAAAACCCTCCATAGGGAAAACTAAAGAGTCAAATCGACTATTCATGAAAAGAGTCACAAATTTCTGCTCTTTTTAAGCTACCTGTGGCATTCTGTTATAGTAACCCCAAATAAACATCGGTATTAACCTAGGACTTGAAAGAATTCATCACTTGGTATTGGAGAGATTGCTTACTGGTTAATTTGCTTGCCTACGAAGCCTAAGAATCCCAGTTCAATTCCCCAGTACCCACGTAAGCCAGATCCACAAGATGGCACATGCATCTGGAGTTCATTCACAGTGACTGGAGGCCCTGGTGTGTCCACTCATTCTCTCTCTCTCTTTCTCTCTCTCTCTCCCAAAATAAAATAAATAAAAATAAAATATTTTAAAAAGAATTCATCTCTTAAAAAAATCACACAGCCTAATTTATCACAAGAAATACAATGAGATTTCATAATTATTTCTTTAATTCTAAAATTTAACAAAATACTTAAGCTATGGATTGATGTTTAGGTAACTTATTCACTCAATCACTTAGTCACTTAATAAAAATATACAGAATACTTCTTGTATCCTGAGCACCATCATTCTAAAGCATAGAACATGACAGCTGAAAACATACCAATCTAAACATTATGTGGTAACCTCCTAATATGCATTCATTTGATCTTCTTGTGAGTCATATGAAAATTAACTTAAATTGAAAAAATTTAAAACACATACACAAATATCACCATCTTCATAAAATTTTCCTTTAGGAAGGTAAGATAAATAGCATTCAACTTAAAATTGTCAAATATACTTGCTATGTTAGATGATGATGCAATAATTTTATGGAAAAATGTATAATTATAATTATTTACATAGTATAACTATATTTTTAATTTATTAATATATTTTTAAAGTCTAGGGTTCTGATTCTATCATTTTAATGTTTCCTTATTTTTATACTGATCTTTATTTTTTATCACTTCTGTTAAATCAAGGCTTAGGCTTTTGTTTTAAATTTTGTTTATTCCTTAAGGTATAGCAATAAGTTGTTTATTTGAGATTTTTGTTGCTTTTTTAATGTATATATTTATTACTATTAACATCACCCTTAGAATTACTTTTATAATCACCTCAATAGTGATATGCTTTCATTACATTTTGTCTCATGATATTTTTAATTTCTTAAAATTTCTTCTTCTAACCATTCGCTATCCTGAAGTACCTTGCTTAATTTTTATACTTTTGTAAATTTCCCAAAATTTCTCCTAGAACAACAGATGCTTGTACTAGGAAGCATTAAAATAATGAACAAATAATTCAATTTGGAAGACTAATGAACTTTCATGACAAATTTAACCCCTAGTAGGTTTAAAAGGGATACAAATTGTAAAGGAAGAAGTTAAGTTAGCCCTATTTGCAGATGAAATGATTCTATTCATAAGTGACCCGAGAACCTCCATCTCAGAACTCTTAAAGGTGATTAATTCCTTAAGCAAAGTAGTAGGATTCAAAATCAACGCACAAAAATCAGTAACCTTTCTCTATGCAGAAGACAAAGACACAGAGAAAGAAATTAGCAACATTGTCCCATTTTCAATAGCAACAAAAAAATAAAATACCTTGGAATAACATTAACCAAGGATGTGAAAGACCTATAGAAAACATGAAAACACTCAAGAGAGAAATTGAGGAGG
Source organism: Dipus sagitta (assembly GCA_036346955.1). Classification (NCBI taxonomy): domain Eukaryota; kingdom Metazoa; phylum Chordata; class Mammalia; order Rodentia; family Dipodidae; genus Dipus; species Dipus sagitta. The sequence goes on along the minus strand of CM070778.1, from coordinate 103,773,009 downwards.
ACTTGAGAAAATGGAAACCTCTCATGCTCCTGGATAGGCAGAATGAACATTGTGAAAAATGGCAATCTTACCAAAAGCAATATACATTTTTAATGCAATTCCAATTAAAACCCCAAAAGTGTTCTTCACAGAGATAGAAAAAAAAAGATCTCAAATTTCATATGGAATGGCAAAAGGCATCAGATATCCAAGCACATCCTCTGCAAAAGAAACACCTTTGGAGGTATCACCATACTTGATCTAAAGCTTTATTACAAAGCCATAGTAACAAAACAACAAAACAGTATAATAACAGGATTATAGACCAATGGACCAGAATAGAGGACCCACACTTTGGGTAAAGTAACTACAGCTACTTGATATTCGACCAAGGCCCTAACAATATGCACTGGAAAAAGACAGCATCTTCAACAAATGGTGTTGGATAAACTGAATAACCACATGCAGGAAAATGAAACTAGACCCACACATCTTGCCATGCACAAAAAAAATCATGTCCAAATGGATCAAAGACCTCAATATAAGACTGGAAACTCTGCTACTACTGGAAGACAAAACAGGAGGAACTTTCCATGATATTGGAGTGGGAAAAGAATTCCTGAACAAAACCCCAGTAGCTCAGGAAATTAAACAATCACTCAACTATTGGAATCTCATGAAGCTGAAAAGGTTTTTCACAAACATACAATAAGCACAGCCAATATATTACCCACAGAATGGGAGAAGGTTTTTGCCAGCTATACAACTGACAGCAGCCTAATTTCTATAATCTACAAAGAACTCAAAAACCTAAACAATAAAAAGTCAAACAACCCACTCACAAAATGGGGCAGAGAACTGAACATGGATTTCTCAGAAGAAGAAATACAAATGGCAAACACACACTTAAGAAAGTGTTCAACATCCCTAACCATCAGGGAGATGCAAATTAAAACAATTATGAGACTCCACATATCCTTACCCCAGGGGAGGGACACAAAACTGGGCCCAAATGGAACTGGTATCATGAAATCCTATATCCTGAAAGATAGACTAAAGGGTTGAACCTTCATCAGCTCCTTGGAGGGAACATTTGAATCAAAGGGCTCTGGAGAGGGTATGATGAAGACTAACCTTAATCTTCTCCTGTCTCTCTCTTTCTCTGTCTCTCTATCTATCTGTCTATCTATCTATCTGTCTATCTATCTATCTATCTATCTATCTATCTATCTATCTATCTATCTCGTCTCTCTTTCTCTTGTATATTACCTATGTTTTCCTTCCTTCTTTTCCTTTGGTACTAGCCTGTAACTCCCAGTACCAGGATGTGGTTAACATCCACAATGAGCTGTTGATCAGAGAGACCTACAAGGTTTCCCAAAAGAAGACCGATTTCTGTCACAGCACTTGATTGCCCACCAAAGGTTAATGGTAAGACCCTGCTGCCAAAGACACCATATGCTGTTGGTACAGAACATGGAAAGACCTGGCTAGAATCTGGAAGGGAGTCAGTCCCCAGACAGTTAGCTTGTATAGTGCCAGAAGGTGCTACATGAGTGACTGGAGGAAAATGGCCAACATCTGTCCAAGCAACTCATGGTCTAAGTTGCTCAACAGCAAGCAACTTGATGTGATGCTCACCCAAGTGCAATAGTGGCACACAGCCATGATGGGAAACAAACTGCTTTTGAATTGGCTAACAGATCTGCTCAGTGGAACGGAACCCATAGCTAGAACTGGGGAAAAGTCAGAACCATACCCAAATATTTAGCTCACTCTCCCATATCAAGCTCCCACCAATCTTGGGCCACAAGAAGGCCTACACTTATTAAGTTCTCTTTAGAATAATAATGGTTATCCCATTTATCTGGTGTTGACTTCACTCTCCATTGGAGAATATGTTTCTCTTTTCAGGTGGTCACAGAACCTGAGGACAGAATCATTCCATTGCACCTCACCAGGTCCCTAGCTGAAACTATAGAGTAATTAGGGAAATAAGCAAAAATCCTGCTTTCTTGGTGAACCTGGTATCAGCACAAGGGTGAAGGAGATAGACACAGAGAACACTCAACTGTTACCAAATCAGATATCTAGAGACATAGAGGCTCACAAGACCTCATCATTGAAGTAGACCTAAAATGAACCAAACATAGCTCAGGGAAATTTGTGGAAGAGGGGATGGAAAGATTGTTAGAGCCACAAGTTGGGACATTATGCACTGAGACACTGCCTCTTCCTCATAACTGATGGTTACCCCGACAATGCATGACCCACAATCCTTAACAAGGAAAGTCCCATGAAAGGGGGGAGGACAGGGAGAAGACTAATTGTGGTACCCAATGGCTATTTACAAACTGAGTATGTGCATAACTAATAAAGAAAAAAATAAATAAATAAAAGCCTTGAATATATGAAATATTTCATTGTACTCCATGAATTCTTATCAGATATTTCAGCCATTACGTTAATGAGTCTAAACTTTGAACAATACCCTCTGTGCTAGTCACATAGTTTCGCAAAGTATGTTAATATGTACTTTGAAATACTAATTAAACCCTTTCCAAAATAAAGCTTCTACTTAATTTTGTTAACTGGTTCCATTAAACATATATCTATACTCAATAAATCAAATACTCATGACCTCTGTAACTGTAAGACAACCAATTTGGTAACAGTATTGTCATTGAATTGCAGATTGAGCTCGGGGACTCCCACACATAAGTAAACTAACTTCAAGGCATTTTCAGATTGTCCAGGAAGGACATATATAGTACAAAGTCCACTAGAAAGCTTCTCTTCTGTCTTTTATCTCATGCCCCATTTAGTGTGACAGAAATCACTGGCAAGACTAAGAAAATGACCAAACTAGAATATTAGGATGAGATCAGACATAGTCATCTCCTTGAAAAGACGAGGGGGGGAGGGAAACCTTTGAACATCCTGTTAACTTTTGGGTCTCTCTTATTGTCTTTAAATTTGCTATCCATTTTTGTTAGCCATTATATTGGGCTTTTGCATACACATCACAGGCACAGTTAAGTTTCTATTCAAGTTTATGCTGATTTTAGATTCTAATGGTAGCCATAATTGCCAGATGGAACTTAATTGTTATGTTGTTATAATAATGATTTCAAATTTTTGCCACAATGCTGTAATATTTATTCTGCTAATCTACATGTTGTGGTGCAACATGATTAAATCAAACATTTTCTCAAGATATGATATGAATAAATAGAATTGAGAAATATTAACAACCCCTTGGGGAAGAATGTCTAAAAACAACTGGTTATCAAATAAGGAGCTACTTTTTTGAAAAAAATTGCTGTGATATTTTTCCAGTGCTCATGTTGAATGTTAAAATATGACATAAGTTCCCCAATATAATCAATAATGATTTGATCAAATCAATCAATGACTGCTGTTTCAATTAAAAATAGTATTTATTAAAAGGTTTCATAGTGGAGTTAAGTGTAGACTGACATGACACTAGTATTTGCTAAAACTCATAGGCCTCAGAATAGAAAGGACAACTAATAACCAGTCAATTGACAAACACTTGGTGATATTTGTCTACTCCTTATAACATCACTGCCTTTAGCTCCTAGTTAGATAATAACTCACATAGTGCTGAGTAAACTATAAATTATTCATGCATATGTGAAAACATAGAAGTTATGTGTAGTTATAGGCATGCAGAAAATGAGAGATCTAACTACCTGTCTTATGACAACACAGATGGTAGCTATATTCTCCCCATATAAGCCAGAGAAAATAATTTGGAATTCCTTAAATTTGAGCTATACGTAGAGCCCTTGAAGGTATATTACAAAATTCTCACAAGCTTCGTAGTCTTGAGATTCCTATGGAAGTACTGGCATCATTTGGATCTTACATTCAGATCCTTCAGATTCAAATTGAAGCCCTGGATGGAGTAAACTTTGTAAAGAAGGCAAGACACTGTTCTAAGTCTCAATGCTGTCAACTATTAAAGGAGCTCCTAAGGTTGTGACCCATGATTGAAGTTCTCCACACAAAGCCAAAGTCACTCAATAGTGCTATAATTTCCTAGGGGAATGTAAAACTGATGGTGTGGAAATTTAAATAAGTGTTTCAAAGTTTATTTCATTAAAAAAGTTAAACAGAAAGCATAATACTAGCTGCCTTCTAGGATTATTGTGAGAAGCAAGTGACATAAACACAGGAAGTTTACAATTGCTGGGTTACCAGTACATGAAATGCCTTCCTCCAACTTTGCTATGTAGCTGAGTAAGTGCCATAAATATTCCCTGTAGGTCATTATTCCAAGTCAGAGACAAAATGAGAAAGAATGAGACATTTTCTTCTCTCAGGAGTTCTTTTATGAGCCTTGATTATAAAGCCTATGTAACATTTTACAGCAGTAAATAAGCGACAAAATTAAAATTCTGAGTCAAGTAGAAATGAGTATATATTTCCTGTTAGATGTTATATGTGTCTTCCTTCTCTTAGTCATGTATAGTCAGATTTTCAGGAAGTAGGAAAAGCAAAAGTAGATAAGAAAATGGATAGGCACCATCCCATGCCTTTGGACCAGTCAAACTTCATAAATTTCAGACTAAGGAGCCTAGTAGACCTTATGAACAGAATTTGCCATTTGTTATGATAACTGGACTACTAAGATGCCTCAGATACTGACTCACCATAATGTTATCATACTACACAAAGGAAATAAAAGCTGACAAAGTCCCCTCATGCTGAAGATGCAGCATGGGGATCAATGAGTGGTGATACAAGACAAGCATAGGAAAATACAATAGCCTTCACTGGACAAAATAATTTGGCAAGCAAACTCTGGCCTGAAAATTAGTATGGAGAAAATTGGATAGGACTAATTTCATTAAAAATTGGAGTATTAAAATATTAGTAAGGGTAAAATTGGATAGGACTAATTTCGTTAAAATTTGGAGTTTTACAATCTTTCTGTAAATTGGAAGGGAAATATTGCTATGTTTAATAATAGATAAATAATACTGTGATTGAGTTCAAAGGTTAGTGTGAGTTATTAGTGAAAATTATATTAGTAATTGACTCCCTTACTCCATGTGAAATCTGAACGAATAAGTGGGAATAAATGAGAGCAATAAACCATCACTTCTCATTGATTTCCTATCTCGGGCAATGACCTGAATCAAGGGACACCAAGCTTGCTGTTGATTGGGAAAACAGATTTTCAATTATCACACAGAGAGGGGGAGTTTCTGGCATTGAGAAAGGACCAAGCTGTCTTACCCACAGGAAGAGAAAGTATACTTTGAGACTGGTACCCCTGGAAGTTCATGCACAGGATTAACTGATGTAAAGCATATTATTAGTGTGGCAGTGTACCTTTCCCAAATGTTTTATGTGTCCTCCTTCCCTTAGTCACATATAGTCTGGTTTTCAGGAAGTAGAGAAGCAAAAATAGGTATGAAAATGGATAGATACCATCCTGTAAGACCAAATGAGCATATAGCCTTTGAACCAGTCACACTTCATAAATTCCAGACTATGAAGCCTGGAAGACCTTATAAACAGAATTTGCCACTTGTTATGATGACTGAACAACTGAACATGCCTCAGAATACTAACTCATCATAAGGTTATCATATTACACAAAGGAAGTAAAAGCAGACAAAGACCCCTCATGTTGAAGATGCAGCATGGGCAATACCATCAATTCAGGGAAGGCGCTCTTCTGCTATACACAGATATGAGTAGAAATGATCAAGATTAGAGCAGAAATTAATGAATTACAAACTAGGAAAACAATTTTTAAAAAATAATGAAACAAAGAGCTGGTTCTTTGAAAAAATAAACAAGATTGACAAATCTCTAGCCAAACTGATCAAGCGAAAAAAAAAAAAAAAGATAGAAGCTTCAAATTAAAAAAAATCAGAAATAGAAAAAGAAGAGGTCTCAACACACAACAATAAAATTGGAAAAATCACGAGGGCATACTTCCAAAACATCCACTCCACAAAATTAAACAATCTGGAATAAATGGATGAATTCCTAGACACATACCACCTACCAAACTAAACTCAGAGAAGATTAATCTCCTAAACAAACCTATCACATCCATGGAGATTGAAAAAGCAAACAAGAACCTTCCCAAAAACAAAAGTCCAGGACCAGATGGCTTCTCAGCTAAATTCTATCAAACCTCCATAGAACTGAAACCAATTTATTCAAACTATTCCACATAATTGGAGACAAAATTCCTCCCTGAATCCTTTTATGAAGCTATCATCACCCAAATACCAAAACCAGATATAGATGCAACAAGGAAAGAAAATTATATGCCTATATCCCTAACGAACTTATATGCAAAGATCCTGAACAAAATCCTTGCAAAGTGAATTCAATAACAGATCAAAAGCATTATCCACCTAGATCAAGTAGGCTTCATCCCAGGGATGCAGGGATGGTTTAGCATATGGAAGTTGGTCAACATAATACACCACATAAATAAACTGAACCATAAGAACCACATGATCATATCAATTGATGAAGGGAAGGCCTTCAACAAAATATAATACCACTTCATGATCAAAACACTGTAAAGAACAGACATGGAGGGTTTGTATTTCAACACAATAAAGGCTATATATAAAGCTTGTAAAGCCCAAATAATATTTAATGGGAAAAATCTGAAGGAATTTCCACTGAGATTGGGAACAAGACATGGGTGCCCACTCTCACTATTGCTCTTCATCATAGTACTAGAAGTATTATCCCAAGTAATAAAACAGGAGAAAGAAATAAAAAGGATTCAAACTGTGAAGGAAGAAGTCAAGTTAGCCCTATTTGCAGATGACATGATCCTATATAGAAGTGACCTGAAAGTCTCCATAACAAAACCTCTTAAGGTGATAAATTCCTTCAGCAAAGTGGCAGGATACAAAATCAATGCACAAAAATCAGTAGTTTTCCTATATGCTAAGGACAAATATACAGATAAAGAAACAAGTGAGGATGTCCCATTTTCAATAGCAACAAAAAAATTAAATACCTTGGAATAATACTAACAAAGGATATGAAATAACTATATAGTGAAAACATTAAAAAAATCATGAAAGAAATAGAGGAGAACCTGAGAAGATGGAAAGACCTCCCATGCTCCTGGATAGGTAGAATTAATATTGTAAAAATATCAATTCTACCACAAGCAATATACAGATTTAGCACAATACCAATGAAATGCCAGCATCATTCTTCACAGAGATTGAAAAAAATGATCTCAAAATCCATATGGAATGGCAGAAGGCCTCGGATATCCACACATATCCACACATATCCACAGCAACAGAAACACCTCTGGTGGTATCACCATACCTGATCTACAGCTATATTACAAAGCCATAGTGACAAAGCCAGCATGGTACTAGAATGAAAACAGAAACATAGAACAATGGAACAGAATTGAAGACCCAGACTTTAGGACAATTGACTACAGCTGCCTAATCTTTGACAAAATTGCCAATAATATAGACTGGAGAAAAGAAAGCATCTTCAACAAATGGTGTTGGACAAATTTGATGACCATATGTAGAAAAAAAAAATTAGACCCACTCACTTTTCCATAAAAAAATTCAAGTCCAAACGGATTAAAGACCTCACTATAAGACCTAAAGTCTTCAAGTGCTGGAAGAAAGAATAGAAAGCACTCTTCATGATATAGGACTGGGGAAGACTTCCTGAACAAAACCCCAATAGCCAAGGAAATTAAACAAGCACCCAACCAATGGGATCTCATGCAGCTAAAAAGATTTTTCACAAACAAACATGCCATAAGCAGAGCCAATAGATTACCCACTGAATGGGAAATAAATCTTTGCCAGCTATGCTACTGACAGAAACCTAACATCTAGATCTTACAAAGATCTTTGATCCATTTGGACTTGAGTGTAGTGCATGGTGAAATGTGTGGGTCAAGTTTCAGTTTCCTGCATATGGTTATCCAGTTTGTCCAGCACCATTTGTTGAAGATGCTGTCTTTTTTCCAGCCTATATTGTTTGGGCCTTTATCGAATATCAAGTAGCTATAGTCAAAAAACTAAACAATAATAAATTAAACAACCTATTCCAAAAGTGGGGCAGAGAACTAAACAGGAAGTTGTCAGAGGAAAAATTGCAAATGGCTAACATACACTTAAGAAAATGTTCAATATCCCTAACCATTAGGGAAATCCAAATTAAAACAACTATGAGATTCCACCATACCCCAATAAGGATAGCAAACATTGAAAACTCAAATGAAAACAAAAGTTGACAAGGCTGTGGAGAATAGGAATACTTGTTGACTGTTGGTGGGAATGTAAGCTGGTACAACCTCTTTGGAAATAAATTTGGGGACTCATGAAAAGGATGAATATAGAGTTACCAACAGATCCTGTTATTCCCTTACTGGGCATTTAACCTAAAAGCTCTGCATCTCAGTTCAGAAATATTTGCTCAACCATGTTTATAGTTGCTCAATTCACAATAGCTAAAAAGTGGAATCAATCCAGGTGCCCATCATTGGATGAGTGGTTAACCAAGCTGTGGTATATCTACACGATGGAATTCTATTCAACAGTAAGAAAAAATGAAAAAATGAAATTTTTTAGAAAAACGGTTGAACATGGAACAGATAAGCTGACATCAGAACAAGGGTGATGGAGAAAGATACTGAGGACACTCAACACCTACCAAACCAGAAATCCAGATGCTTCTAAATGTCCATCACTGAAGTAAACTTAAAATGCTCCCAGCATGGGAATTTTGTGGAAGAGGGGGTGGAAAGATTGTTAGAACCACAAGGTGGGACATTTTGCACAGAAACATTGCTTCCCCCCGCCCCTAATGCATGACCCACAATCCCCTTGGGGTTGACCTGCATCCCCAATGAGGAAGGCCTCTTCAGAAAAGGGGCAGGGAGGAGGGAAAGGATGGTACCAACACATGATGTTTACATACAATATTTGTCCATATCTAATAATAAATAAATAAACATAAAGAACTCATCAAAAGTGACCATTTCCATCAAAGGCCACCATTTCTAATCTCAACCTTTAGTCAATTAAATTCACTTTTGCATTTGAAACAATAGGGAAATATTTTCAAATTTTATTTTCAATCCAGTTTTGAGCCTGAATTAGGGTGATTCTTTATTATTAACTTCAGCTTGATTTGAATGTGGCAAATAGGATGAGTAAAACCAAGACTAGAAGGCACCCAAGCCTATGCAACAAACTCCAGTGGTTTCCAGCATAAATTTTATATAACTTCAGGGCTTATTACCACATAGGTTTATCCAAGCTTAATTTGAAAATAAACTGTCCCAGTCTGTTTAACTCTCAGTAATGGAAGATAATTAACTCAAGAGCCTGTTACCTGAGAACTTCTATGAATACACACCATCAATGCAGTAGGAGCACAGAGTTAATTCAAAAGTTTAAAATAGCACTATTGTATTTCCTTCAAGTAAACTTTTGTTGATCCATATTTTCACCATTATCCCATCTAGTTAACATAGATCCACTCCTAATGAATTTCTAAATTCTATTTCAGTTGTGTTTTACAAATCACCATCACATATTTTCAAAGCTATGTTCACTGTGTCAAGGAAATAGTGGAAGGTGCTAAATGTATCATTCCATCTAAACAATAATTAACTGAGTAAATGGAAAATGTAAACTACAGTGTCAGAAGTGGAAAATGACCAGAAAGAAGCAATCTACCTGCTGTAAGTCCAGTGTAATGGTCACATAGTGATACTCGATCCCATTCTTGATACTGGGACTCTGCCACCAAGTGTTCTTGCCGTCGATAGCATTTGTAATCGGGTGTCTCTCTGTGGAGTCAGCAGCAGCATGTAAACGAGGAAAAAGGATAATATAGTGAGCTTCCAACTGTTTCCTTAGAGAACAACATAAGCTAAAGAAGTTAATGCAATCCTCCTGCAAATAGCACACATTACAAGGAGAGCAATGTCTGGCTTCCCCTGTGTCTCAACTGCTTCATAGCACTGAACACTGTGGTGTGAAATAGCACCATGCCTGGGGTATGGAAGAAAATGCTTAACACTGACCATCCACTAAAATGGAAACTTCAAAGATAACTTCAGGAACTAAGTGGGGAAAAAAATAGTACTAGATTCCACTGATGTGTGGATCATTCACAAGAGAAAATCTCTACAGCTTGAGGCAGTGCACTATGCCACCCACTTTGTTAAGAAAAACTTAAAGTTCTCAACTGTGCATACAAGATACTTGAAGATTTGCTCTTCAGACATATTCTTTATTCCCAAACTTGAGCAATCAGCACATATCTGGCTTTAATATAAAATGCTGCCACAATCATTCAATGAGACATTTTGGGGTTAGTCTTTAACTTGCCACCTGTCTATCTTTAAAAGTATAATAAATGAGACCTCAAGACTCCCATCCTGAATTGTTTAGTCCCTTATCACTAACTGTAGTAGAAGAATCTGAGGAAGAATGGCAAGCCAATGGACTGTCATGGAAATAGCCTATCAAATAAACACAGGCCTTCCCTCACTCTTATTCCAGACCAATGGGAAAAGGGGACTGTAGATAAAGATTAAGGCATGGAGCATTTCTACCATGATATCATTCCTTCACTACAATTATTTTCTTCATCCAAGCCCAGAGATTCTCAGCTCTCCTAATCAAGTTGAAAATCATAAGTGAGCCACATTATCCCTGCATACTAGAGTCCAGCCAGGTATATATTGCCTCCCAGTCAATGACTCACATGCAAAACCTATGCTTCTCATTTTTCTTTTTCTTTTTCTTTTTCTTTCTTTCTTTCTTTCTTTCTTTTTTTTTTTTTTTGAGTCTTAGAATGTAATGGAGCAAATGATACCCAGTCAATTACAAAGTTATGATCCAGATGTTTTATGTGTTTGTAAACCACAATACATGCAATTATGTGCATTTTTAATGAAAATTAGTAAACAAAATCACCTCATGCTGGACTCAATTATTTGTAGTAAAGTAGAAGAAACTTGAAAGTCCATATTTTATTTGTATATACTATCTTCATCAGTAAATACTGGTTGTTTGTAAAGGAAATGATGTTATAGGAGAGTAAGAAGTGTAAAAATTCTTGTTTTCAGATTCTGAGGCATCTTTCATCTTATATTTATAAGGGTTCTCATAGATGATGATACTATTTTTCATCATTCTAACCTCACTTCAGAATTCATTTCTTTCTTTTTTTTTTTTGAATGTTTAATTCCTTTATTTCTTCTCTTTTTTTTCTTTATTAGTTAGTTTTGTATTCAGCAAATACAGTCAGTTTGGTACCATTATTAGGCTCATCCGTGACCTACCCCCTCCCCTTGGCCCCTCCTTGTTGAGGTATACGGGTCATGCATTGTGGAGTTAGCCCACAGTTATGGGTAAGCTAAATGTCTCTGCATATCATGACCCAACATGTGGCTCTGACATTCTTTCTGCCCCCTCTTCTGCAAAAATTCCCTGAGCCATGTTGGGTTCATAAGAACACATATTCTCTGTCATTCTCCTCATCTTAATAGACATAGGTGACAAGGGGATAAAGATGTCAGGAGCAGAGGTCACTGGTGTTCTGAATTGTGTTCTCAGGGCTGCAGTGTGGATGTCTAAGCTCCTCACACCTTACTTGGAAATCAGATATTTACCCACAGAGATATAAACAAAGTCAGGTGAGCTTCCCAACTACTTTCACATCATTCTGATATATCTTGATATATCTTTGTGGCAAAACTAATTCTCTGGGAAAATATGTTAAATGAGTGAATAAACTTTAAGATTAGGCACAATAGTTTTATTTAAAAAATGAGAGAATTCCTCAAAGAATGAGCCAATCACACCACTATGAGGGACAATCATGCACTCTTAATCTATATACTATGCATGGAAACACAGACATATAATCCAATGATATAGTAATGAAAGAGCACAGGATGAGGAATATGAAAAGTAGACATTGAAGAAGCTAGCAGTTCACCTTGTCTCCACCATTTCCCACTTAACTGAGCATGGACAAATAATTTAAACTCCTTGTCATCCCTGAAATATGGATGACAAAACTCCACTCATCACAGTGGTTTCCAGTTTCTTAACTTTCAGGAAACAAGCCAAATTTCAAAATCCAGAGTGTGAGAGATTTCTGGGATTGAGAGAGGAATTCTTCCTTTGTAATTTCCTAAGTAACATCCAATCTACCATCATTTAATATGCCATCCCTTTCATTTCATAAGACAATGGATATTTAGACACTAACACTAGTTTTTAAAACCCATAACATAGGGCTGGAGAGATGGCTTAGCCATTAAGGCGCTTGCCTGCAAAGCCAAAGAACTCAGGTTCGATTCCCCAGGACCAACATAAGCCAGATACACAAGGGGACGCATGCATCTCGAGTTAATTTGCAGTGGCTGGAGGCCCTGGCACATGCCCATTCTCTCTCTCTCTCTCCATATATATCTGCCTATTTCTGTATCTCTCTCAAATAAATAAATAAAAATAAAATATTAAAAATTTAAAAATATTTAGACCAATAACATAAAATGGGGGGAAATTGAGGCTGGGGCAATTGGAGGTGGAGTCAGGAGAATTCTGGAAGTTGCACGGCAGTTGGTCTTGTCTTTGCAGTGGCAAGAGGAGCCTTGCTTAAAACAAAGACCAACACCCAAAGACATTCTCTGACTTCTGTAAGTGTGCCATAGTTTGGTATGTACACACAGGCACACAAATAATTTAGAAATAGGGGAAATTATTTAAGCTGTGAAAAAAGTGGGATGCTGTTCTCATTTATTTGCCTCTGCCCACTGAAAAAATTTCAGAGTCCCCTTAATTCAATTACAATTAATAGCCAACTATTAGTAACCTAACAATTACAGTGCTTTACATAAAATAAATTCAAGATGTGCACTTCTCTCTTAGATGTATTGAACTTAATAAACAATTAAGATAATCAAAATCAACCAAAACTAAGTCTTCCATGGACTGTGTGACAATTAAAATATCCTCCAAACCACAGACTAAAGAGATTTGCTCAACCATGTTTATAGTGGCTCAATTTGTAATAGCTAAGAGCTGGAATCAACCCAGATGTCCATCACTAGAAGAATGGATAACTAAGATGTGGTATATCTACACAATGGAATTCTATACAGCAATAAGAAAAAATGACACAATGAAATTTGAGGAAAAATGGTTGAACCTGGAACAGATCATTCTCAGTGAACTTACCCAATCACAGAAAAAAAATGGCCACATAGTCTCACTCATCTACAGCACCTAACCTAAATCTACCCAAGATACCTTACATACCCAGCTAGCATCTCCTAGATTAGACACTAGGATGGAAGGGGAGGGAGGGGAGGGCATCAAAGGGGTGGGAAACACAAAACTAGACCCAAACGGCAATGGTACCATAATCTTCTACTTACTAAAAGACAGACCAAATGGCTGATCCTTCACCAGGCCCTTACAGGGAACACCTGAACCACAAGACACTGGAGAGGGTAAGATTAAGACTAACCTTAATCTCCTACATCTTCCCTCCCTCACTTCCCCTCTCCCTGTCTCTCTCTCTCTCTTATCTCTAACTCTTGTATATTAGTTATCTTTTTCCTCATTTTCTTAGTGGGCACTGACCTGTAACTCCCAGATCCAGCATGGGGCTATCATCCACAATGAGCTTTTGATCAGAAAGACCTACAAGGTTTCCTAAAAGACAGACAGATTTCTGTCAGAGTACTTGATGACCCACCAAAGGATAGTGGTAAGACCCTACTGCTGAAGACACCTTATGTGATTGACATGCAAGTTAGAATGGCATGGCTGGAAGTTGGAAGAGAGTCAGTCCCCAGACAGTCAGCGCGTCTAGTGCCAGAAGGTGCTACATGGGCGACTGGGGGAAAATGACCAATATCTGTCAAAGCAATGCATGGTCTAACCTACTTAGCAGCAAATAACTTGGTGTGATGCCCACACAAGTGCAGTGGTGGCACACAGCCATGGTGGGGAACCAACTGCTCTCACTGGTATGGGACCCATAGCTGGAGCTGGGAAACAAGTCAGAACCAGATCCAAACGTAAACCCACTCTCCAATATCAAGCTACCATCAATTGTGGGCTACAAGAGGGCCTACATGTATTAAATTCTCTATTAAAAAAAAAAAGTAAGGGTTATCTCATTTGTCCTGGTGCTAACTTACTCTCCGTTGGAGAATCTGCTTCTCTTTTTCAGATAGATGTAGATCCTAAGGAGAGAGCCACCCCATCATACCTCCAAAGGGCCCCGGCTGAAACTAAGAAAATTTGGAGAAACAAGCAAGGGGGCTGTTTTCCTGAAGAACTGGATACCAGCACAAGGGGGAAGGAGATCAGCACAGAGAAAAATCAACTCCTATCAAATCAGAGAGCCAGAGCCTCAGAGGCCCCCAACACCTCATCACTGAAGCAGACCAAAAATGAACCCAACATGGCTCAGGGAAATTTTGCGGAAGAGGGGGCAGAAAGAATGTCAGAGTCACATGTTGGGTCATGATATGCAGAGACATTGAGCTTACCCATAACTGTGGGCTAACTCCACAATGCATGACCCGTATACCTCAACGAGGAGGGGCCGGGGGAGGGGGTAGGTCACGGATGAGCCTAATAATGGTGCCAAACTGACTGTATTTGCTGAATACAGAACTGACTAATAAAGAAAAAAAAATTTCTAAATGAGAATAATTAAAAAAATCACAAAAGAGAAAAAAATATCTAAATGACTATTTATTAAGTTTTGCACTTTAAGACTTGCCAAGAAGGGATGAGTGGGGAGGGCTTAAGGGGATGGTATTGTATATATGTAAGTAGAAGAGCAGATGACTGTGAGGGGAATGGCCTAAGTAAGGTCAGGTGTAGAGATTGGATAAAAGAAGGGTGGGGGAGGGTTAATCAAAATTCAAGATATTGTAAATAAGCTATATGAAAACTTACTTTTTTGGATAATGGCACACCCAGAAGCCATAGACTGTTACTAGAAAACTTTTAGTGAGTTGTTTCCCATGAAGGTCCTTGTTGCCCCTAAAACATTATAGGCTATTTATTGCCAAAGCTCTTGGTTTCCCACCAGAAATAGTTGGTAAGACCCTATGCTGAAGACTCCACATGTCTGAGCTGCAAGGTCAATGAGAAATCAGCTGATGATGAGCTGAAAACCTCTTCCCCATTTTCCCAGGTGGAACAAGCTACACTGCATGGATCCCTATGGGAGACAGAAGCCATCAGCAATGAAAACAGTGGATACTGCAAGCCTCAAGTTTGCCCAGACAGGCCAAAAACTGAACAGGTGCAATTGTGGTATGTGTGTTATGGGGAAACCAATTGCTCTCTAATTGGACTGGAGGCCTGCTTTATAGGAGGGAATACATGCCTGATACTAAAAACCTAATCAAAAGCCTATGGTGAGGGAAGTCATGAGCCCTAGGAGTGTAACGCCTACTATTGTCTGGCTAAATGCATATAAATGCACCAAACTTCCCTATAAACACTTTATATAATGTTCATACCCATATATTAATGCTACCCTGATTTTTTGTTAGAGATGCTTCTCTTTTCAGATGGTAGTGACCACTGGGATGACCCAAAAGTCACCATAGTGCTGAGAAGAAGTGACAGAGGAATGTTCAACACTGAAACATCTCTACCACACCCTCCAAGGCTCTGGGTACATTGTGAAAGAGGTGGCATGAAGAATGTAAGAGCCAAAGGAAGAGTAGGACTGCTTACAATTGTCCAGACAGAAACTGGCCTTGATATACATGATCTCAGAGTGCCTAGTAATACCTTCACAAGAACTCATGATAGGAGGAAAAGATGATGGCATCAAAATAAAAGAGAGATGAATGAGGGCTGGAGAGATGGCTTAGTGGTTAAGGCATTTGCCTGCAAAGGCAAAGCACCCAGGTTCAGTTTCACAGGACCCACATAAGCCAGATGCACAAGAGGCACGTGCATCTGGAGTTCATTTTCAGTGGCTAGAGGCCCTGGTGTGCCCATTATGTCTGTCTCTCTTCTCTCTATCTCTCTCTGTTTACAAATAAATAAATACATAAAATTTTTTAAAAAGAGAGAGAGAAATATAGAGAGGGAGGGGATATTATGGGAGAGTGGATTTGTGAAGGGGAAGGTTGGAGAGAGGAGGGTATTATTATGGTTTGTTGTCTATAAGTTGTCAATAAACAAATGGCAAAAAAAAAGGGGGGCTGGAGGGATGGCTTAGCAGTTAAGGCATTTGGCTGCAAAGCCAAAAGACCCAGGTTCAATTTCCCAGGACCCACGTTAGCCAGATGCACAATGTGGCACATGAACCTGGAGTTCATTTGCAGTGGCTATAGGCAATGGCATGCCTATTCTCTATATCTTTCTCTTTCTCTCACTCTCTCTTAAATTAAAAAAAGAAAAACTTTTTTAAAAAAATATAAGCTTTGAATTATTCATGGTCTGATATTTATATGTTTAATAAGAATATTCATATTTTAATATTCCATTGTCACTGGTAAAATTTTAATTTTAATAACACAATAAGGATGGAGAGGTGGCCTAACAGTTAAGGTGCTTGCCTGCAATGCCAAAGGACTCAGGTTTGATTCCTCAAGACCTATGTAAGCTAGATGCACAAGATGATACATACATCTGGAGTTCATTTGTAGTGGCTATAGACCCTGGTGTGCCCATTCTCTCTCTCTCTCTCTCTCTCTCTCTCTCTCTCTCTCTCTCTCTCTCTGACTCTTTCTCTCTCTATCTCAAATAAACAAATAAATAAAAATTTAAAAACATTCCCATGAACTATCATTTTGTACCAAATCTGTCACATTCACAGTTTACTGTGGTGAAGCATCCTATCTCATCAAGGAAATAAACAAAATTGCTGAATATATTTAATAATATTTGTTTTCCTAGTTAAAGTCTGTTGAAGCTAGGTAAAGTGGTCATCTGTATGGCAACAGCAAATACTAAATGCATGAATAAATATCAAATAAATATCTGTTTTGGTGTGAGTAGATGCTGAAATTTGCACATTGGAAGTTAGAACAATAAATGAAATATTGCTGGCATTGCATGTAAGAGAAAAAATATATCAGGAAACATTTCTCCAACACCTTCCTGGATCTTCTTGTTTGGTCTCACATGTAGTAGCAATGCACACATGCACCCACACTTCCAAATAGATTTCAGTGCTCTTTAGAATTTGTAAGAGAAGCTATCTGATTGGAAATTTATACAACTTAGCAGCTCAGGTCAAATTGACATGGAAATTAGTCATGAAAAGAATAGGAAGATGAATCAACAATTAAGTATAATCCCCACTATAAATTTTATTATCGTAATTAATTTGTGAATACTTATTCCTAGCAGAGTTGCCTTATTTAAAAGAAGGCAAAAAGCTATAGTACCCTCAATAGGGATCAACTGTGCAAGTCAACCCAAGATCTAACTCTATCTGAAAATTGGCTGGGGAATTATTGAGGTAAACCTTTCCAACTGCTATTTTTTAATTGGGAAGTACAAACTCTTAATGTGTAGGTAGTTCAAATTTCATTTCCTTGTATGGTAATTAAATGTAGACCTTTCAGATAAATTCAAGAAGTTCAGTGAATTTTGTAGAAATTTATGATCTGTTGCTACAACTTTTACTAAATAAAATATATTCACATAATTAATTGCAATTTTTTAAAAAATCTCATTGGGATCTATTCTTTCTAAATTTCCAACTCAAAACCTGATTTTGAAATGGAATAAAGCTGGTCACTTAAAAACAAGAAACATAAAGTAAACCCAAGTGGTGATGAGTCTAAAAATGGAGAAATACATAAAATCATTCATCTGCATCTAGCCTCACTAAAACCATGGCTTCATCTTTGCCCTTGGATGTTCAAGGTACTTTTTCTGCAAAGATCAGTCCATGTATCTTCTGCTTGCCTTTTACTCCATGTGGAATTCTCACCTTAGTCTCATTCTGTCAATAATCTCCTGTAGTTGCCGTTTGTTTCTTTTTCTGAGCAGATGCTCAAACCCATGTCTTCTTTTTAAAGATTTTATGTAATTAATTTATTTATTTGAGACACAGAGAAAAAGAGCCAGACAGAGAGAGAGAGAGAGAATGGGCATTGCAGGGCCTCTAGCCACTACAAATGAACTCCAGATGCATGTGCCACCTTGTGTCCTGGGGAATAGAACCTGGGTCCTTCGGCTTTGTAGGCAAGTGTCTTAACTGCTAAGCCATCTCTCTCAGAACCAGTCCCACATCTTCATAAAAAGTTAAAATCATCACCTAGAAATGTCCTCACAACCACTCTCTTCTATCAGCCACTACTCACCCTTTTTTCTTTCTGAATTGATCAGTTGAAAGTAAAATATTTAAACTTTCTTACATGTGCTAAATGATCCATCTATTTGCTTGTTAATTTTGTTTGTTTTTGACAAAAGTCTTGAGTTACTGATTGCTCCTGTGTCCCAAGCTAGCCTGCAACTTACTGAGTGACTCAGAATGACCTGGAACTTAATTAGGACTAACTCTGCCTCCTGCATCTGGGGACTGTAAGCACATGCCAATAACATCAACATCCATC
The DNA here is from genome assembly GCA_036346955.1 of Dipus sagitta. Taxonomy (NCBI): domain Eukaryota; kingdom Metazoa; phylum Chordata; class Mammalia; order Rodentia; family Dipodidae; genus Dipus; species Dipus sagitta. The sequence goes on along the minus strand of CM070778.1, from coordinate 103,754,393 downwards.
TGCTTTTACTTCTCAAGAGACATAGCTTCCACCACCAGTTTTTCTTCCACCTTCCTGACTTCCTGCTCAAACATCTCCTGTCTGTGAACACCATCCAGCTCCACATCTCTTATGTCAAGGTCCTCTTTCTCCTTCACAACCAGAACGCTTCACAAAGTACTCCTGCTCTTTAGTATTGTCAACTCTTCACTGTAGCTTTTGGGGACAGGGTAAGCTTACATTGTCAAAATCAAAGAAAACAATACCGTGCTTTTCTTCTCAATGCCTTAGAAACAATTAACCCTGTTGATTACTCTTTATTCATGAAAATTCTTTCCTTAGCTTGATGTCACATCATCAAGATTGCCTTCCTTAAAATCCATTTCTCATTGCCTGCATAGATTCTCCACAATAGTCTCCCTTAGCTTTGAAAGTTTTCTGAGGGCACTAAAAAAAGTCTTTGGTTCTTCTAATTAGAAAGAAAACTAAGCAAAATCTGGGATGTTTATAGTCACTCTTTACTACTATACTCATATCATAATAAAATACAGCCTTAAAATTAACTAGAGTTATTAATAGATATAAAAGTTTTCTAATGATTTCCCTCATTGTTGCCTGAGCATTTTAAATATTAAGTGATAAATAGCAAGCGCAATACCACATATTTAATTAAATGATGATCCATGCATTCATATATGTATGAAAAATGATCCACCCACCTACTTGCCCATACACTGCGATGGGCAGACCACAGTGTAAAAGAAATAACATGAGAAATCAAATGCAAGAGAATCCAGTTAGATCACCCAGTCCTAAAATGAACATCTCTAATCAAAACATAGAAGAGTCATTAGGATCAGAACACTAAAATGAAGCTATGAGCAATGCAACCCTGACTAAGCTACTGGTAGAACTTGCAGAAAAGCAACAAAGGACCAATAATCGTGTGGATGCTGCCATCACTAAACTAGAACTAATAGATAAGAAAATGGAAGGAGTTCAAAGACAGTTAAGAGATATGAGGGAGAGTATAAAAAAAAAAGGATCTCAAAAATCAGCTGGCTATGCTAAATGAAGACATAAGGAAATGCAAGGATGAATTCCAAGAAGCACCAAGAAAACCAGAAAATGATGTGAAAAGGGAGCTTGACAGAGGGATGGAAATTATACATAGAAAAGTAGTAGAAACTGCAAACCTAATTGAACAAGTCCAAAACTCTCTAGAAGCTCTCAAGAATAGAGTCAACCATGTAGAGGATAGAAACTCTGATCTGGAAGACAAGATGGAAGAAACAGTTCAAGAGTTCAAAAATTTCAGTAAGTTCAAAAGTTTCTGTGAACAGAACATAAGGAAATTGAGGGATACTCTTAAACACGAAATCAATGCACAAGAATCAGTAGCCCTTCTATATGCAAATGACAAAGATACAGAGAAAGAAATAAGGGACATGGTCCCATATTCAATAGCAACAACAACAAAAAAAAAAACACCTTGGAATAATGTTAACCAAGGAAGTGAAAGGTCTATACAATGAATACATAAAAACACTCAAAAAAGAAATTAAGGAGGACTTGAACAAATGGACAGACCTCCCATGCTCCTGAATAGCCAGAATTAACATTGTGAAGATGGCAATCCTACCAAAGGCAATATACAGACTTAATGCAATTCCAATTAAAATCCCAACAGTGCTCTTCACAGAGATAGAAAAAATGATCTCAAATTTCATATGGAAAGGCAGAAGGCCTCTTATATCCAAACATATCCTCAGCAAAAGAAATACCTCTGGAGGCATCACCATACCTGATCTAAAGCTATATTACAAAGCCATAGAAATAAAAACAGCATGGTACTGGCATAAACACAGGAGTATAGACCAATGAAATAGACTCAAGGACCCAGATTTTGGGTCAAGCAACTATAGCTACTTGATATTTGACAAAGGCCCTAACAATATAGGCTGGAAAAAAGACAGCATCTTCAACAAATGGTGCTGGACAAACTGGATAACCATATGCAGGAAATTGAAACTTGATCCACACATTTCACCATGAACTACACTCAGTCCAAATGGATCAACGACCTCAATATAAGACCAGAAACTCGACTACTACTGGAAGAAAAGTTAGGAAGTACTTTCCATGATATAGGAATGGAAAAGGACTTCCTGAACAAAATCCCAGTAGCTCGCGATCGTAAACACTCACTCAACCGATGGGATCACATGAAGCTGAAGAGTTTCTTTACAGACAAGCACACAATAAGCAAAGCCAATAAATTACCCACAGAATGGGAGAAAATATTTGATGTTTATCCAACTGACAGAGGCCTAATATCTAGAATCTACAAAGTACTCAAAAATCTAAACAGTAAAAAGTCAAACACCCCACTCACAAAATGGGGCAAAGACCTGAACAGGCAGTTCACAGAAGAAGAAATGCAAATTGCAAACACACACTTAAGAAAATGTTCATCATCCCTAATATTCAGGGCAATGAAAACTAAAACAACTGTGAGATTCCACCTTATCCCAGTAAGGATAGCAAACATCAAAAACTCAAATGAAAATAAATGCTGGTGAGGATTGGAGAAGTAGGAACACTCATCCACTGTTGGTGGGAATGTAAGATGGTACAACCACTTTGGAAAGCAATATGGAGACTCCTGTAAAAGCTGACTATAGAGATACCAACAGACCCAGTTATTCCCTTACTGGGCATCTACCCTACAACCTTCAAACCACAGGCCAGAGAGATATGCTCAACCACGTTTGTAGTGGCTCAATGCGTAATAGCTGGAATCAACCGAGATGTCCATCACTAGAAGAATGGATAACTAAGATGTGGTATATCTACACAATGGAATTCTACACAGCAGTAAGAAAAAATGACACATTGAATTTTGAGGAAAAATGGTTGAACCTGAAACAGATCATTCTCAGTGAACTTACCCAATCACAGAAAAAAAAAATCGCCACATAATCTCACTCATCTACAGCACCTAACCTGATTCTACCCAAGATGCCTTACATACCCAGCAAGCATCTCATGGACTAGACAATAGGATTGATGGGGAGGGAAGGGAGGGCAATGGAGGGGGTGGTAAACACAAATCTAGACCCAAACGGCAATGGTACCATAAAATTCTACATCCTAAAAGCAGACCAAATGGCTGAACCTTCACCAGGCCCTTAGAAGGAACACCTCAGCCACAAGACATTGGAGAGGGTATGTTGAAGACTGACCTTAATCTTCTACAGCTTCTCTCTCTCTCTCTCTCTTTCTGTTTTCTCTAACTCTTTTATATTAGTTATCTTTTTCTTCCTTTTCTTAGTGGGCACTGGCCTGTAACTCCCAGTAAGTACCAGCATGTGGCTATCATCCACAATGAGCTTTTGTTCAGAGAGACCTACAAAGTTTTCTAAAAGAAAGAAAGATTTCTGTCAGAGTACTTGATGACCCACCAAAGATTAGTGGTAAGACCCTACTGCTAAAGACACCTTATGTGGTTGACTCGTAAAATGGAATGGCATGGCTGGAAGCTAGAAGAGAATCAGTCCCCAGACAATCAGCACGTCTAGTGCCAGAAGGTGCTACATGGGCGACTGGGGAAAATGACCAATATCTGTCCAAGCAACTCATGGTCTCTATACCTGACATATGCGTGTGTGTGTGTGTGTGTGTATACACATATATATACATATAAAATACAGTTGGTCTGGAGAGATGGCTCACTGGCTAAGGCACTTGTCTGCAAAGCCTAACTACATGGGTTCAATTCCCCAGTACCCACATAAAGCCAGATACACAATGGTGCATGCATCTGGGATTTGTTTGCAGTGGATGTAGGCCCTGGTGTGCCCATTCCTCCCCCTTTCTCTCTCTCTCTCCCCCCACATATATTTCCTCAGCTTGTAATTAAATAAATTAATTTTTTTAAATTACATACGGCTTGGACTGCTGCTGTTTTGATTGCAGATTCGACACTGGGGATTTCTCACAGGCTGCCCAGGAACATGCTCTACCAATTTGCAGTACATTTCAGGTCCTTTTTCCCCACATGTTGCATTGGTTGTGATGAGTGCATTAGAAGCAAGATTCAGGACAGCAGGGAATAAACCTAGAAGAGAGATGAAAATAAAGGTATGAGGTCCAAAACTAAGGTTATGATTTTGCTATAATTTCAAGTAGGATATTTTTAAGTGATGACATTTTTGTGAGCATTAAATTAATCTAAAATGAAATGATTGGGCATGGTGGCGCACACCTTTAATCCCAGCACTCGGGAGGCAGAGGTAGGAGGATCGCCGTGAGTTCGAGGCCACCCTGAGACTCCATAGTGAATTCCAGGTCAGCCTGGGCTAGAGTGAGATCCTACCTCGAAAAACAAAAAATAAAATAAAATAAAATAAAATAAAATAAAATAAAATAAGATAAAATAATTAGTAAAAAATAATTATGTTCACTAAGAATACTGTGTAAGTACTAAGTTATCGAAGAAATTTTTATTGTTTTCTGGATCATAAAAATAAAATCTAAAGTTGTCCTTTTAACATTTAACCTCTAACATTTAATAAGAAAACTCTTATCTCACTTTTCTCACTTTAAAATTGCCTTCATGTTATTGAGAAAACAATCTTATTCAATCTGAAGCTTTCTTATTCCATAACAGCTATTTTATATCCCATAATAAACTATGTAGTTTCTATACAACTGTGCACCTTAGTTCCTCATGGTGATTTTATGCTCCAATTATCATTTGATATAAATGGACATTACAACTTCTTCATAATCAGATTGGAGAAAATAAAGAATGATAAAAATCTTGGAAAAATATTCTTTTTGTTTCTATGCTAAATAATCATATAAATATAGGGAAATCTTACAAAACAAATGATCCTATGGCCAGAAATTACTCCTTTACATATAATGAAGAGATTTGTCTGGTGTAGATAGACATCTCAGTGCAAGGCTGGGAAGCTTTTGTTACACATGAGAACCAAGTGGAGGCCCTTCACTTCCTCTCACATCATGCCAATTCTGCTTCATGCATGTCTGTTCTTTGCTTTTTATGGTCCTCTTCTCAATGACAGCACAGTACGCATTCATCAAATGCCATTCTTTAACTCATCTTAGAGAAAATACAACTGACATCATAGGTAACTTGCCTCAACTTGTACAAGGAACATTCTAACCACTTACATTGTCCCAGTTCTACACATGTGCCCACTAAATCTATATCATTTCAGCTCTGACGGTCCTTTCTGACTAACTCTTATAGCGTGGTGTTTTACTGAGACCCTTAGACATTTTAGGCCATAAATGCTTCTGCTTTATTGTCAGAAACTGTCACATGGAAAAGACAGAGAAAATACTTAATATTTATGAAATAAAAAATTAGGTGGCAAAACGACTCAGTCATAAAGGGTCCTCTATATCAACTGGATGTATGTCAATAATAATCTTTAGCAACAATGCAGATCTCTAAGGTGTCAGGTAGTATTCTACCTGACACTGCTGTAAGATATTTTTTATATGTTTTTTAATTATTTATTAATTTATTTATTTGACAGCAACAGACAGAGAGAAAGAGGCAGATAGAGAGAGAGGGAGAATGGGCACACCAGGGCCTCCAGCCACTGCAAACGAACTCCAGACTCGTGCGCCCCTTTGTGCTTCTGGCTAACGTGGGTCCTGGGGAATCGAGTCTCGAACTGGGGTCCTTCGGCTTCACAGGCAAGCGCTTAACCACTAAGCCATCTCTCCAGCCCTATTTTTTTTTTAATCTTCATGGACCAATGTGCTCCACAAAATGCATGAGCTACAAAGTACTTCACTTCTACTTTCTTTTATAAAATTTTTTATTGACGACTTCCATTATATAAATTATACACAATAAACCATGGTAATTCCTTCCCATCCCCCACTTTCCCCTTTGCAATTCCACTCTCCATCATATGCCCTCCCCCCTCAATCAGTCTCTCTTTTATTTTGATGTCATCATCTTTTCATCCTATTATGAAGGTCTTGTGTAGGTAGTGCCTGGCACTGTGAGGTCACAGATATCCAGGCCATGTTGTGTCTAGAAGAGTGCAGTGTAAGGAGTTCTTCCCTTCCTTTGGCTCTTCTACTCTTTCCACCACCTCTTTCCCATAGACCCTGAGCCTATCACACTTCTACTTTCTTAAGGAGACATGAAGGTGGTGAATGACTTGTCCCTGTGATAGCAAGTAACAATGATGTGATTTGCATCCAAGCAACTGGGCTTCATCAGTATTCTGACAGTGTGTAAAATATCATACAGAAAGTAATGAAATTTTATGTTTCTTGGTGGTCCTAGTTTATATAGAAAGAATAAAAAATTATAAAGTAAATCAAGAATAGCATTTTTGTGTGATTAGATTCATCTATTTGTGTTTGATGATTAAACTTTCTTTTCAATCAGAAAAAGTAAGAAACAGAACAAATAAAATATTTTAAATGATCTGAATAATTAATCAGTCTCAAATATTGCAAAGATATAAGTAAATTCATAAGACTAAGTGATAGTTCTCATCTCAAATACTTCCTAGCAGCTACACCCAGGGTCCTCTTTCCACACCCACCCCACATGCACAAGTCTTTAAATCCCTTTGGCTCTCTTCTGTAACCCTCCTACCTTGGGCTGTTTTTTTTTTTTTTTTTTTTTCCTTTTCTTTTCAGCTAGCAATTATTTGAAGTTTCTTGGTTCTCTGTGATTTCAACACTTACTTTTTTATTTTTAGTCATTCTCACTATGTCAGGCAACATTTCTGATAAATTTATCTTTCCCTCTGCTTGCTCATCTCTAGGTGCTCTGGTCATCACGCAATAAGGCATTCTATCCTTGTGTTGTGAAGCCTGCTTATACATCCATCAGTCAGAGAAATATGAGCCAGTCATGAAACTGCCATGTGTACTTCATGAGAACATGTGAGTGTTTTGCAAAAGGTAAAGTGCTATACCAAAGTTGTGCATTATTTTCCTCATTTTAGCTTTCCTACATATATGAGAAACTGTACTGGGTACTTTCTAACAGCTTTGTGAAGTTTGTGAATTGAAAAATTTTAAATAATTATGCAGTCTTCAGGATATCTCAGTATCTTAGACATTTTATTATCTAGTTTAGTGAATGATAAGTAAATAAAAACATAAGGTATGAGTGTATACCTTTCTTTTCTGTCATAATTCATGATTTTTGTGGAACTATACAGTTATTATTTCATCAAAGACATTTTAAATATACACTATGCCATATATTAAAAGGTATGGAAATTATTAATATGGGCATATTATAGGTAGTGATCTTAACTAGTTATTAAAGACACTGAACACTATTTGACAGAAAAAAAGCAAGTGGGGGAGAACAAACATAGCAGCTAGGTGAACTTGCATCTGCATATTGAATTTGTTCAAAAAAACTATGTGCAATTTAACTGTCAGAGTAGTTGAACTGGTCACTGTTCTAACGCATAATACTATGTTATTGTATAGACATAAGATATGGGGATTAGCACATAGAGATTGCACACAAAATATACATAATGTTATATTTGTATGTATGTATGTTTATGTATATGGTATTCTCTAAACACATCACTGCCTATTTGTCATTTCAGGCCTTTTTATGTTAGTCAATTATTCCTAGTTCTTCCAACATTCAATTTATAGCACAAAACTAGATAGTAAGGGCTGGAGAGATGATTTTGCACTTAAGGAACTTGCCTGAAAAGCCAAAGGATTCAGGTTTAATTCCTCATTACCCACATAAAGCCAGATGCATAAGGTGGTATATGTGTCTGGAGTTCATTTGCAGTGGCTGGAGGCCCTGGTGTGCCTGTTGTCTCTTGCTACCTATCTTCCCTTTTCTATCTCTTTCTCTTCCTCAAGTCAACAAAACTAGGAAGCAAGAAGGACAGACAGGTCAGATATTCTGTTAATGGAGAGGAAACTTCTCTCCTTGCTAGTGAGCAACATGAATTTAAGTAGTCAAACTGCATGGGAAAGCTATTTATGAACCATTTTCAGTCTCTAAAACTTCCTTAGGATATTATTAATTTGTCTGTGATCTTTATCTCTTCTTTCTTCTACTGACTAGTCCTGACCTTCACCATAGCCTTTGGTCCTGTTTTGCAGGTATTTATAAATTCCCCATTCCCTGCTCCATAATAGCACTATAGGACTGTCCTAGTCCAGTGAAACAAGGTCAAGGCTTCCTAAGGTTCCAGGCACACATTATTTTACTGCACATTGTATATTCATAAATGATAGAATTGGATTATATACAAGTTTCCAGATAGGAATAAATGAATAAAATGAGAACAAAATGATATGGTTATAAAAGGATTATAGAAACAGAAGAGACATTTATTCACAAAACAACCTATGTACTTCATATTATTAAATTTCCCAGTCATACCCCTGTGCAAGTTCACTTTGCAAACAAAGTTCAGTTCAGAAAAGACAAGTAACATGCACAAAGATTGATAATAGGATTTGAACTCAGCTCTTAAAAGCTCCAAAGGCTTTTTATCAAAAGATGATGAAGAGCCTGGCCCTGATCTTCTGAGTTGCTGATCGATTTACATATTTAGTAAAATAAATAACTTAGTTGCCACACTCCACTGTTGTTTCACAGAGCCTTCCAACCATAAAACTGAAGGTATTAATAAAATTTACATTCATCATCCTTCAGTTTTTCTATTGATTTGTTTCTACTGCTCTTATTGATTATGTGCTCAGAATTAATTTTTTCACAATTTATTTTTCATGCTTTGTAGTCAAGGGACAGTTGCATTATCATATTTTATCACTATTTTGCTATTTATTTCTTTAAAACTTAGTAAAGAATATTGGTGGTGGAAGGTCCCCTATTAGTTGTTAATGACTAGATCAAAGAGTCAGTCAATATGTGAGCTTTTATCGACTCTGCAGCATGTCATATTATGAATTGCAATCCATTTTAATTATATGTTAAACCTATTAGGCTATATCTATTTATTCCCACTCAAAAGCATCAGGGTAATATCCATTACCTTATTCAATATGGGTCACCTGCTAAGATTATGTAAACATTAGGAGTGTAAATGAACTACAAATAGCTGATGAGCCTTTCTAGAGTATTGACTTAGAGCCTTTCAATTCAATCTGAGGTCCTGTAATTTTAATGACATTAAAGCTGGTGATTATTATCCTAACTTTGACTGACATTTTTTTCTGAATAGGCTCTGGACTAATTAAATTTAGTTGGATTTGTGTTTATAAAAAAAAGTCTAAGGCAAATCAAATAAATATTTATTCTTTGTATGCTACTCATGTATTAGAGAGTAAAACACAGATAGTATTTATAAAAACATATTTTATTTTATAATGCACATATTTGATAAATAGATATTCTTTGAAAAAAAAGGCTAAGTCTAAATCAGGAATAAATAAAATTCTGCTACCCTCGTGTAAGTATTCTGAAAATTCACTAAAGCTGCACTGCTTTTGCATGATGTATTTACATTATTTGCTCAAATAATGTGGTATGTTTATACCTGTTGGCATGATTTTTTACGTCGTGCAATGTTAAAATCCCACATTCTGGTTGTCAATGTTGAACACATTTTAAAAGCTATGTGTGGAACTTTTCCTTTTAAAAATTAAGAAATAGCTACTATTGGATCCAAGCTACCACAGATCAAAGTTATAAATTCTGGTGCTTACTCCTCCTCCTCCTCGTCTCTGTCTATCTAATATATACATATATATATCTCCATACACATTCAAACTGTATATATATATATATATATATATATATATATATATATATATACAGTTACATTTCAATAATTCAAACTTTATATATATATTGTTTGAATGTGAATGTATATCTAGCAGCCTGCTGGAGGAGGTATTACTGGGAATGAATCTTAAGCCCAACCCTTGTAAAGAGCAATTTGGAGCTGTGGCTATTCATGTTTCCTGGTTATTGGTGCTGGCTACTTGTTACAGTTGTCCTTTGATGGAACTTCCCCTAGATTCTATAAGCCTGAAGTAAACCCTTCCTCCCACAAGGTGCATCTGGTGTAACATTTTTCCCAGTAACAAAAGATATTATTTATATGGAACAAACTATCAATATACTCAACAACATGGATGACTCCAAAAATCATTATGCCTAATAAAATAAGCTTTACAAAAGAGTACACATTCTACTACTATTTATATAAGTTTTAAGACAGAAAAAAATAAATCCTTAGGGAAAATGAAATCTGCCCTTAGGGGTGTAGGGACACAGATTAACTTGGAAGAGGCTTAAGGAAAATTTCCAGAGTAATAATATTCCTGACTAGTTTGTATTCCACAGTTGTTTGTGTTTGTTAGAACTTGCTAAATAATACATTCAGTAGTGATGTATTACAGTGTAGATAAATTTTATCTGACAAAGAAAATATACTAATAATGAACTCTGATTAATGATATTATTGACAGCATCTCAAGAATGAAGTTTGTAACATATCATAAAATAAGGTAGATTTACAGATATATATGTTCAGATAAATAAATATGAGAAAAAGAAGAGTGAAATATGAATTTTAGAATCCTCATTGTGAGTATAATGTTTTCTCTACAATTCTTACAAATTTTCTACATGAAGGAAAATTTTCACCATCAAATTCTGGCATAGAAAAATACCTATAGTAGTATAATACAAATGTAAGTTTCATCTCGACCTTTGGCTTCAATACACTTTTTCAATACCAATACCAATAAATATTTTAGCATTTCTTAAACATGAAAGAAGATGTTGGAAATAACAGAGGCAAACTCCTTTCAGTATTCTTCAGATCAGATGAAGTGAGCAAATGCAACACTGGTTCAGAAACTGCTAACTGAAGTGAGCTCTTGAAGACCATCGGCAAAATAGCAGTGGCACCTGACCCCCAGTCATTTCTCCCCAAATTCCCATGATTCTTTCTAAATGAGGAAAACCCAACCCATATGATTAAATTCAATTCTATTGAAACCAGAAAATGTTAAAAAGGGTTTTGTACACAGATATGTCTAACTTCCAACCATTCTAAGATTTCTATTTGCTATTCTATTTGCAATTCCATTTGCAATTTTTGCCTCTCGATTAATTTTATACATAACTACACAATACAGATATTGCATGCTCACCATCAACTATAGTTATAACAACTAGTCTTTCTGAAAGAAACCACTTCCCTACGTATTTCCCACTGCCACTGAAATGATAGAAAGATTCTGTTACTTTTGTGTGTTAAGGCCTCAACAGTTACCTGTTGCCTAGAGTACAGTAGCCAATTTTCTTGGTTGTCTGAGCTTATGTAATCAGACCTTTATTTGCCTCTATCTGAACTCATCTGCTGCCCTGGTGCTGTCTTGTACAGTGTGCCATCTTCCTGCTTGCAAATAAAGCAAGTGTTTTAAACATTCCTTTGTGTTATTTCATCATTCCTTTCTACAAAATAAATGCTCTTTTTTGTTACATGGTCATCTATGTCTCTCATAATCCAACCCAAATATTCCTTACTCTATGAATGTGTTCCCTTATTTCACTACACAAAATTTGTTTCCCTCATGGTATCTAAAAATACTTATTTGACATTATATTCTAACCCTTCTCGTGCTTTAACTTTAATCCCATACAATTGTTTTCTAGTCAATAAAGTACCCATGTGCATATATAATATAAGCAGGCATATGATGTCACTGAAATTGAAATCCATTGAATGGGAATAAATGTGTGCATTATTCAATATTTCTGGAGAGAAATCTTGTGAATAAAGCTTGTTAAATTAATCAGAACCTTGAAGTAGGAGAAATCTGAAACTCTGTGTTGATATTCTAATAAAATGCAAAAAAAAATCAAAGAAATGGACAAGGTAATTGAAAAATAAAGCAGACATTTGTCACTTCTGTGTTTCCATACTTATCATTGGTACTTATCATTGCACTCAGTGTCAGAGATATGCATGTTCCACCTCTCACCAAAGAAGTGGTAGTAGGAAAAACTTTATTTGTCTTGCCCTTTTTCAGGTAAAGCGTGTGTATGTGACTTTGACATAGGAAGCGACAAATTGAAAATGTGAAGTGTGGAAGAGGGAGGTTTAAAAAATTAGATTATGGGGCTGGAGAGATGACTTAGTGGTTAAAGTTTTTGCCTGCAAAGCCAAAGGATCCCAGTTCTATTTCCCATGACTCACATAAGCCAGATGCACAAGGGAGTGCATGCATCTGGATTTTGTTTGCAGTGGCTGGAGACCCTACCATGCCCATTCTCTCTCTCTCTCTCTCTCTCTCTCTCTCTCTCTCTCATAAACAAATAAATAATATATATATTTTTTTAATTAGGTTATAACAGATAAGTGGTAGAAGTGGAAAATGAAGTGGTGACGACAATATCTGCAATTCATTGACCAGACTGTTCATTTACCAAACTCAAGAGTTGGCCTTGTCTGTCATTTCCTGAGCATGGTTTTCAAATTTTGAAGATATATGATATATTTCTAGTACAATTCTGTTTATGTTACATGATATGATTGCTTCTACTGTTGAAATTAAGAAGCTAGATGGAAACAGAAATCACATATGGTGTAAACAGACATAGATACACATACAGTTAAGACAGGAAGATCAAGAAACCACACCTCCATTATAAACAACAAAATAGGGGCTGGGGAAATGACTGAGTGGTTAAAGTCGTTTGCTTACAAAGCCTGCCAGGCTGGGTTCAATTCCTAATACCATAAAGTGTGATGCACAGAATGACACATATGTCTGGAGTTCATTTGTAGTAGCAAGAGGCCTAGGCAGGCTTGTTCATATTCTCTCTCTCTCTCTCTCATAAATAAAAATACTTAAAAGGCAATAAAAATAATAAATATTTTTAAATGACAAAATGCACAAATGTGTATACAGTTCCTACATTGAAACATTGATAGGCTTAAAACCCTCTATGCATTGTCTGTTCTTGGTAGCACAGTAGCCAGACTTTGTGGTAATCGGAACATTTATAAATGAGCACATTTCTTCCTCTCTGTAGGAACAATAATAGTGATACTTGTCACCATTATTTCTACCAAGGTACAATAATACAGTAATGATGATCTGAAGTGGTCACTATGTCATCTTATACATTCTAGTTAACAATGAGAATATAACAGTAATGATGATCTGAAGTGGTCACTATGTCATCGTATACATTCTAGTTAACAATGAAAATATACTTCTAGTTTTCCTTTACTTTTGTACATTGACCTTTTTATTTCCACTCTGAGTGAGAAAAGTCTGATAAACTACTATTAAAAATAATCACAATCTCATGCATATTTTTATAGAAAACTGAATGCAATGAAGCAAACATACTTCCAAACATGGTTTTCCTACCTCAACAATTCACTATTAAACTAATTAAATGTTGTTGAGTAGCTGTCCTTATTAGCTGTCTCTAGCACACTGATATTGTTAACACTCAGAATTAGTAATATGTACAGATATATCATTGATATACATGTATGTACATCTCAGTATTTTAATTTCTCAAAGAATGATTCTTTATTAAAAATATTTTATTTACTTACTTACTAATTTATTTGAGAGAGAGAAAAAAATGGGTGTACTAGGGCCTCTAGCCACTGCAAAACCCAGAAACATGCGCCACCTTGTGCATCTGGCTTATGTGGCTACTGTGGAGTTGAACCTGGGTCCTTAGGCTTTGCAGGAAAGCACCTTAACCATTAAGCAATCTCCCCAGCCCAGTGTTTCTTTGTAACATTTGTAGTGTAGCTTGCAAAGATCAGCATTAATAAATATAATTGATGACCAATGGTATTTAAAGGTGTGCTATGGAAAAAGTTTTTCCCTCAATGAAGCAACTTTTTTCAATCTCTTCATTTTAATTAGGATGAATCATAATGGTGTATTATTTATAATATGCAACAGATCTTCTCTGCCATTGTTCTTGTCATTTTCTCTTTTTCCTGTCACCCTAGTCAAGGTATATAGTATTTCTCCTGTGAGTTCATACCAAGTACCTATCACCTTTCAAGAGAAAAGGGAAAGTATTTGAATATTTCTCACATTCCATTTAAGTTTCTAGGTCTGTGGAGCATTTTAAAACATATTCGTGCGTGTAAACAGAGCTGTTTGCAAGTGATTCACTATTTAAAAGACAAAAGAGAACATGCCAATTTAAAATGTTCCAAGACGTGTCAAGGAAGTAAAAGAGACACTTGTCTGTTGAAATCCTGAGCTATGTGGGTGTGTAGGAACACATTGTGTAAAACAAAATTGGAACAAAATAAAATGCTGAAGAGAATGGTTTCCAGCTGTGCACTGCAGGAAGCAACTTAATGCTCTTGATCCATAATGCAGATGAAGAGTTTTATAGAACTGAAAAATCAGTCCAATTTGAACTAATAGTGATCCAGACATAACAATGCTTGCAAGCTAGGAGGAAAATACGGCTGCATCCAGTTGGCCAGAGAGAAACAAAGCCAAGGAGACAATGTGTTCTTGTCCCCTTTCTAGGACTTTCAAATGTATCTTGGACTGTGACTTAATTCTACCCTTCCAAATTTTTCAGCTTCCAAAATAAAAGAGTATTTTAAGGCTTCTGATATGGACTGATCTCTTTTCCTATGTTTAAAATAGAAAAAGCAGTTCATGTTCCTCTAAGGAATTAATTTTAAACATTGTTTATACTCTTCCTCCGTTTTTTATAAATAGATGAAAATGAAAATTCAAGTAATTTTCTTATCATCAAAGCTGAAATAAGCCAGCAATAATCCTATGTACTCCAGTGCGCGTTAGGCAAGCACAGCTGATAGATAGCAATGCTTACTTTGTATGGCATAGACCTGCATTAAAATAAGGGTTAATATGAACTCAAATGTCATCTTAGCCACTTGCATCTCTCATCTAATTAAGGTAGATTTCATCTATTAAGAAGTTACCATAACCTAAAATTTAGACTTAGATAAAAAATAAATACCTTCCATAATAATCCCAAATTTCTTGTAGAAACATGGACATAACAGGAACATCACAATAGTTTATAAAAGTGACTTCAAAGATAGCATTTGTACTTCAATTTTCCTCAAACTCCTAAAAATACTTTTTAAAACCAATTCTAACTTATGACAATGCTTGTCAAATTAGAGTTAACCACACTACTTGTCATCAACATACTCTGAAATGAAAAAAAAAAAAATAGCAAGATACATTTACAACTAGATTGAATAGATTCTAATTCCAAATCTACCTCCCAAAGACACAAGTCTCCACTGCACTATGCTTTCAGTACTTAGCAAGAACCTGCTATCATGAAAATACTGTTCTGAGTACATTTCCAGTCCTTCCAATTTGCAAGGAAATCTTACTTACTTACCATTCAGGTCCAATTGAAACCCAGTAATTGCTTTGCTTGGGTTTTATTATATTCTCCTTGAAGGAGAATCCTGAATCATCCTAATGATTTTGAGAATCATTATGTTAAAAATAATTATCTGAGGTGGGACATGTATTTGGAATATCCTAGCATAAAAGAACCTAAAATACATACCAAGGCAGTGGCAAAGGGAGAAAAGGGCCGCTTGCAAGCTCTTCCCAACCTCGCTTTAGCAATATCAGCAGAATAGATGGTTAGTATCTACTGTTTTCTGCCCACCTTCAAAACCAAGCCTATGAACTTGAACTATCTCTTTGGCAGGTCAAATATTTTATATTATGTTCCTGATAATATATTATATATTACTTATTATTATGTTAATTTTATATTTATATTATATTCTTGATATTATACATTAATTTATACATAAAATCATGAAAGGAGAGAAAACACAAAACACTAAAAATATAAAATTTAGAGGGTGAAATTGTCAATTACTCCACAACAAAACAGACTGGGTTCAATTCCTAATACCCATAAAGTGTGATGCACAGAATGACACATATATCTAGAGTTCATTTTTTTATACTTACTTATTTTGGAGAGAGAAAGAGAAAGAGAGAATGGGTGTGCCAGGGTCTCTAAGCCACTACAAACAAATTCCAGACACATATGCTGGATGAATGAATGAACTAGTATGTGAATACAACCTATAAGGCTAGTTTTCAAGATTAATCCTGTATGTTTACCCAGAAGAGATAATTAGGAAGTATTTATAAATTAAAATATGGTTGGGCGTGGCAGGGAGGTTGTATTTACACTTTTTGGAGCTATTTGAAAAGTAACTCTTATGTAATAGTCATTATATCCTATTCATTTTTTCAAAAATATTTTTAAATTCGAATTATTCTCCTTCAGTATTGTTTCAGACCAAATCGCTTTTATTCAAGCATGAGATTATCATAACTTGTAGATTCATAAGCATTATTACAGAAATCCACTGCTTTATTTGTGCTCCTGTCCCGAACCTAAAGTAAATTTCACTTGACTCTTAGATTAAATACAAATGTTTCTTGTAGATATTTCAAATATTCCTTAATTTCTATTGTCATCTACTTTCCCTACCTAAATTTATTCTAATTTCTTACCTATTATTCTCAATTCAAATGTCATGCTCTAGTTCTCAGGGTCCAACTAAAATCCTCACACATGATAAAAACAAACTCCAGTGAAAATTTGGTGAGGTCTTTTTGTTCTTAAAGAGAGTACTTATTTTTTGAAACTATTTTTAAAGACAGTTTCTTTCAATTCAGAGGTTATTGCTAACCAAAAACAAAAAGCCATTAATTTTGGTTTTAATACAAAGTACAAGTTGTCTGTTCTTAAATTAAAACCACCTGGAATTTTCCAGTTTGAAAAAAAGAATATTCAATTTTAGTTATGGTTGAATAGAGAAAGTAAGGTCTGAGCAGATGGCTGTCAAAACACCAATGACTACATACCATGGCTGAGAACTTGCACACAAAAATATGCAACTTGGTACACAGTAGACTTCTTACATGTAAATGCCAAGGGACATCTGGCTTGAAAACTCTGTAAAATCCATTTGATACAATTCTGTACTTCCCCTGTCTTCCATGGATATTACATTATAACAGCATCTGCTAGAATCTCTGATAGGAAAGTCTATGTTCCCAGAACCATTTCAAACTGGAGTGTTTCACTTTCTAACATTAGAAAACAGCTGGAAGCTGAAACCTGATTCACACAAGATGTCCATTGCTTACATGAATGGAGGTCGAAGGAAACTAAGTCTTTATGTCTGAAAGAGTTAATGCACTCCATGTACAATGAATTCTCCTTCCTCTAACAAAAGCATATATATACTAATTGTCCATAAGCTGCTTTATTCTTAGAGCTGCTTTCTAAATGTGTAGCTACTGCTTTCATCTCTGGAGACAGACACAACTTCAATGCATTTATGCAAAGTATTTTATCATTATGCTGCTTGCCATATGACAATATATTTGTTTTTAATTAAAATGCTACATAATTTAATAAATCAATACTATACACATTAAGTTGATAAATTACAGAAATAACTACTATAGACACTTTTTGTATCTGATCAAAATATCTATTTTATTCTACATGACAGAAAGATAATTAACATTACGATTTCATTTCATAGAATCTTTGGTTTTACACCATATCATATTAAATATGAAGCCACCATCAGATATTACTGAAACAGTCTATTTTCAAGGAGAGAAGATGACAGGCATTTTATTGATGAAGTAAATTATAATCCAAAGTAAAACACAAATTCCAGTTGATGGCTGAGTTTAGTATAAAAAGAAATGCATACATGGCTAGTACAACCTTGGTTGTATGAGTGTGTGCAGGTGTGCTGTCTGTTAAGTGTGACAACATTGGAAAATGAATCTGAGCTGAAAAAAAGTAAATATTTCGTTACTCCAAGAAGAAAGCACTGAATTTTCTTGTGTCTCTACAATGCAGCCAGAACGTTTCAAATATAATTTCCTTAAATGAGAAAAAGCATGCACAGGTAGATTGTGACCACAAAGCTCACACCACTGCTGTTCAGTGGCTAGGAAAGTTCCCCTTCCCATTTAAAATGCATGAAATTGCACATGGTATTGAAAGAGGCAAAAGTGGTTTCCTTGATTTAAATTTTTTCAATTTAATTTTAATTCTGATATAGTTGGTCTCATTTCTCCCTACAGCTTAGGTAAGATTTCTCCTTGACTCATGAACACAGTTATTGATGAATAGGGTACCTACAGCTACATTAAAGCAAGAGTGAGAGTTTTGCCCTTACCAGTGAACAGGAACTACTAGCCTTTATCAAATCCTTAAAATAAACAAAAGCCATGATTTAAGCTTTTGATTTTTTTTAAATAGTAGTATCTTCCCAAATGCATACTACTTCCTTTTAAATATTAAAAAACCTAGCCTGGCATGATGGTGCATGCCTTTAATCCCAGCACTTGGGAGGCAGAGATAGAAGTATTGGCTTGAGACTGAGGTTAGCCTAAGACTACATAGTGAATTACAGGCCAACCTGGGCTATAGCAACACTCTTAACAGTTAAAGCACTTGTCTGCAAAGCCTAAGGACCCAGGTTTGACTCTCCAGGTCCCATGTAAGCCAGCCACACAAGGTAGTGCAAGCCAAGGCTGCACATGCTCACTAAATGGCACATGTGCCTGGAGTTCAATGGCAGTGGTTAGAGGCCATGGCATGTCAATTCTCTGTCTTTCTCTCTCTCGCTCATAAAAAAATACAAAAGAAAAAAAGAACCCTGAGCATGAGTAATGGCATTTCATCAGAAATTCAGTAATTACAGAAAACCACCCAGGAACAGGTGGGGGGAATTTCTATTTTAAATTTTGTAGTTTATATTTTATAACTCGATTTAAATTTTCTATTTTATAATAGTAAAGGTACAAACTTCACGTAATTTTTCATATTTCAGTTGTCTCTTTTCTCAATGATTGAAAATAAATTAGAAACCTCTATAAATTCATTCAGATGTGGACCTTAGTGTGTTTAATAAGAAATTTTTCTATTTTAATTTCATTTTCATATATTATGAGTACAAAACATACTTAGCTCTTGATTGACTTTTCAGTGTTGTAAAAAAAAAAGAAAAGATTTCCTAGGGCCTTTGACTCTTTACTTTGATTTTACCACACTTGTTTAATTAGAGACAATAGAAAGATATTTGGATATACTATAATATGATATGAATTCATCTAGACTGATCTACTGCTGTATGCTAAATGGGCTCAATTTGTTGCTAGGATATATGATTTTTTTATAGAAATCAGGAAATAATTTCATTATACTCTACATTTTTCCATGTGATTTCATATAGTTTTCTTATAAATTCATAACAAAGTACACAGTAGCTCAAACTTGGACTTTGTAGAAAAGTTGTTTTCAGAAATTTCAAGTAATTGAAATATCTTGATTAAAAAAAAAATCAACTATAACAAATGCCAGAAAGAGACAAAGAGTTTTGTCCATGCTGGTGTTGACATAGCCTGGTAAAATGCCTTCTCAGTTTCTCTAACCCTCCCTCTGTCCTCATTCATTTGGTCATTAGAATTTAGCCTAGGAGCAGTCAATGTGTCTTTTTTCAGCTATATGCTTTCTAGGTACATTTTCTTTCACATGTGATATGAAATTAATTACAAAGGCAAAACTGTTAATATCAGAGCTGGTATCAATAAGCTAACAAAGAATTTGACATATAAGCAAAATCAAGCATGATGTGCAGTATGATAGATAAGTCAAGAGATGAGAAAGATCAGAGGAATGCACTAAATAAGGCTGGTCACTCTAAGGACAAAAGATCAAATGATGTGGTATCATCTTATGCAAAATATAATTGTGGCTGAAGATATTAGGTATCCAGAAGGAAAGACCAATTCAAGAGACTTTAAGAATAAGCATGGTTGACCTGCATCCCCAATGAAGAAGGCCTCTTCAGAAAAGCGGCAAGGATGAGGGAAAGGATGGTACCAACATGTGATGTTTATGTACAAAATATGTCCATATCTAATAATAAAAATTTAATAAAAAGAATAAGACCTGGCAGAAGTAGGAGGCTCACTGTGAGTTCGAGGCCAGCATGAGACTACATAGTGAATTCCAGGTCAGCTTGGGCTAGAACTAGAACAAGATCCCACCTCAAAAAAAAGAAAGAAAGAAAGAAAGAAAGAAAGAAAGAAAGAAAGAAAGAAAGAAAGAAAGAAAGAAAGAATAACATAAATGAGATTGGTAATTCATTGAAAGACAAGATCCCCATACTGAACTAAGGTAGGGAATACAGAACAAGCATAGACAAAGTTGGGTCAATCTGAGAGTCTCAAATGTACACTTGAAATAGAAACCTTGGAACTGTTTGCAGATACACAGTCTGCATGAAACAGAAAAAGAGCAGTAAAATGGAATGCAGAACACTGATTTGCAAAAATGAAGCAGAGGAATTTAATGTGGATAGAAAGAGATCATAGATAGTTACCAGAGTCTATGGATATGAGACAACCGGGATGAAGATGGGTGGCATATATATTCTTGTTTGTCTTCTCTTTTAAAAGGACCAAAAGAAAACAATGAAGTAAGTAAAACAGAAAAAGAATTAAGCTAGTGAAATTTCCTAGAAGGTAGAAGTTCATAAACTGCCTCTAATGACTCATAGCTATCTCTGTCTTCCCTCTTCTGGCTCTCCTCTCCTCTCTTCTTTCTCTTTCTCTCCCTTCCCCTCCCTCTTCCTCTCCTCTTTCCTCCCTCCCTTCTCTCTTCCTTCTCTCTGTCTCTCTGTCTACCCCTCATATACACCTATGGTTATAGGGTGACATAAAATTCTAACTAAGAAAAAAATAAATAAACCATGGTATAGTACTGATAGTAGATAGAGGGAGGAGAAATCCAATCCAATCCTATCTATATTGGCATGTATCTACCACACTGAAGTTAGACATTTTGTTTATTTTGTTGAGTATTTTTCTGCTTCTACAAAGAGCTCTCTGCTTTGAATAGAAAGTTGAGAACAGTATCTAGTTGTAAAAGATGGTTTTATTATTGGAAGGAAAGATCTACAGCTGTGAGTTATGTTCAGTAACACTTTTTTGAAGTATGTTGATTTTATTTGGGTACTTCTCATTCATCTATTGATCTTGTCCACATTTATGAAAACCTAGGAAAAAGCTGACATTGCATGTCAAAGTACTATTTTTTGCTGAACTTTTTGGCTGTGATTAAAGTACAATTTCTTAAGCACCAAGAAAATCGTGCAACTGAGAAGGAATTTATAACATGCATATCACTGAGAGCTTAATTTTAGAGTAAATGAGGGTTTGGTGTTGTGATGAATACACAATGAGGACTTGTCGATGGACAGAATTTCTTCTGAGTTTCATGAATAAGCAAAAGTGTAGAATAAGCAAAACTGTGCAGCACTGTAACATTCCTTTTAAGTAAAACAAAATGGAATCTCAGGCTTAAAAACCTCAAAAATGCATGATGCTATCTCAAAGTCTACTGAAAGATTACATTATCTTGTTGACTTTGGGAACTTTATTTATATGCTAACACTCAACAAAAAGAAGCAAGGACAATTCTAGAGCCAACCAATCAAATCAAGAAAAACAAGAATGACAAAGCTGCTTTGGATCTGCACCCAATCATTTCCTTTCATTTCTTTCAGGAGAAAGTTTTCCTAGCATGGCTGATTTTTTTTTTTTTTTTTTTTTTTTTAACTGCTGTTTCTTTCCAATACTGCAATATTCAGTTCAAAGCACTGGGGAGCTCTCAAATGGATGAAATTTCCTAAGACCCAGTTCATAAACTCCCTGGCATGTGTTATGGCCTATTTTTGGTCCATGGCCTACTTAAAGCCACATTATGGAGAAGTTTTTCTTTGGGAAGCAGAGGTAAGGAGCATTCCAAACTACTGCTCATCTTTTGTGAAACCTGCAGACCCTAAAGGAATGACTTCCACTTAAACAGAGGGACACAGCATGCTTCTCTGGCTTTTTTCCCATTGGCTATTTACTAGTCAGTCTCTTCTTTCCCTCTCCATGAGTTCTTATCAGAGTAGGACACACTTCCCATTACACAGAAGTCACTTACAATTTCCTCCTGGGATAATAACACCTGTTCTGTTTGTGCTGTTCAAAGGGATGCTCTGGCATTCTTTCTCCTACCCAAAGCTGCTACTAATTTTTGCAGCTAGAAAAGGAACCACACTGTAATATGCTCATAGCAAATGGAAGCCAATAACAGGAGAAAGCTGCTTAGCACCTAACATTGGTATTTTGAGAATAATGTACAGTGTCTGTATAATTTACAGCATGCACTGTATTATATACAACATGCATTTAATTCCACCTGTGATCAACTTAAAAATCAATGAAAGTCTAACTTTAGCTTCAGAATTACTTGCTGTTTCAAAATTACCTTAACATGCAGAGAAAGAAAAGTCTACATGGAAGATTAGTAGGTTAGAGATGAAACAGTCTAGAAGGAATACATGACATCATGTGCTCAGTAAGCTAACTTGTTGGCTGTTGTACTTATGTTGCAATTGAGCTTTGAGGACTCTTTGCCATAATCAAGGTAAAAGTGATTCCAAACTGGGTCTTTCTCAAACACTGAGATTTAAGCCTAATCTGCACTGCAAAGAAACTCCAAAGAGGAAAAACTTCTTATAAGATTTACTGGGGAATTCAAGCTGTGAAAATTGTATTGATTTATTTTTGTTTAATCAACTATGAGAAATAAACTAAGAGCTGATTATACTGAGACATACTTTATTTAACCAGTCTTAGAAAGTCAAATACTATGTTTTGTCTCATTTGTGGTTCAGAGATTTTACATATATGTGTAAAATACACATATTTACACTTGACATGAAAGTAGAAGCAAAACTGTGGGAATGAAGGAAAATCATGGGAAGAGAAAAGATGAGAAAAGGGAGATTAGAAGGTATGAGAAAGAGTATGCTCAACAAATAATATGAAATGTAACACAGTACCATGTACAGTGAATATACAGAATGTGGTAGCTTGAATAGATGACCCCCAATATATGCAGTGTTTATTAGTTGGTAGTTTGGAACTGCAGCCACCTGGCTGGAGGAGGTGTCACTGAGAGGATCTTAAGGGTGTGGTGTTGGGTTTGAAATTCCAACCTAAAGATTTGCACAGTGTGCCTAGCTGAAGTTCCTGAAGTGGGCTGTGTGTGGCTTTCTCTCTCTCTGTTTCTCTCTCTCTCCTTGGTCCTTTAAGAGGGAGCCAGCTTCTGCCATTATGGAACTTCCCCTGGATCTACAAGCTTCAATACATATCCCTTCCTCCATAACTGTGCCTAGTTTGGAAGTTCATCTCAGCGAACCTGAAGCTGTCTGCTACACCGAAGGAAAATTTTTATCTGTAAAAGGGAAGGCCTCTTCTGCTTGTGCCCAATAATGGCTATGGTCTTAGAGCACTTAAAAGTACCCTCACTCTAGCAGTAAGTGTGGATAAATAACACATGGAGGGGGGGGGGAAGGAACCAATATATTACTGCCTTTGATGTTGCCCCAGCAAATAGCTAGCTCTTTATCTAACTGCCTGCTGCTCTGGCCTATCATAAAGTGCTGGCAATGATCTCATTCAGCAATTGGGTCACATGAAGGACCTCACAATTAACTGTAACAAGGAAAGAAGAGCATGCTGAGTTGTGAGTAAATAGTCTCTCATGGAAAAGAGGAATCAATATAAAATGGGAGGAGGTCAATAGCATCTTTAAAATATAAAGAAACTTCTAGTCTCATGACATTTAAGACAAGAAAAAGAATAGAGTAATATGAAACAAAAATGACACATTGTGTTTAAATAAAGCTTCAACCAAGCTTTTTAGAAAATAAAACATTGAAAATTTTGCCTAAGAAAGAGAAACAAGAAAAAAAAAATGATTTGAAAAACTATGAGGAAAAGGCAACATTGATCATCAATACAAAGAGACCAAATTTGACTAGTAGGAATTTTAAGAAGAAAACACAGAAACACTTGATAGAAAGAATTTATATTTAAAGGTAACAAGAATCAATGCCTGGAGAAATGTTTGTAGATACAAATGGCATGAGTGGAGCTACTTACATTGAGCAAAGTGTTGAAGTATTTGTGATGGGGTGGGATATGATCATGGAAAATACTGTAAGTATTAGGTCAGAATGGGCTCCCAAGATGGAGTCACCAAGGACAGAAGAATGGTGACAGAGGCATAAGGAAGTGGATTATCCACATTCCTCAAGAAACCACCTGGTCATTATCCCTTTCTTGCCTAACAATGCTCCAGGTCATGGTTTCTTGGCCCCTTATCTTGTAAGTCACCTGGTCACTGTTCTGGTGTCACACCATAGCTATTTTAAATGATGAATATAATGTGCTCCACTCTTGTGGGCCAGCCCTGTCAGCTTGTACTTTTCCTTAATAAAAGCTTTCATCTTTGCCTCAGAGTGGTTTGTATGGTTTGGTCACTCCCAAACCTTACTATAAGAAGATAGAACAAGAGGGACTAGAAACTCAGGAAAACAAATAAATAGAAATTTGGGACATGTATGCATGGAATATTTTCAGCAAAAGAACAATATTTGTATCACAGGAGATATACAATACCTACATAAAAGTTAAAACAATTATATTACAAGGATTAACAAAGAAGACCATGAATTTGGAAGAAAATATTTATTGATATTTGAAATCAAGAATCTAAAATATGAATAAGAGCCTACTATTTATTTGTATCAAAAAGTAGTCAAGCCGGGCATGGTGGCACATGCCTTTAATCCGAGTACTTGGGAGGCAGAGGTAGGAGGATTGCCGTGAGTTTGAGGCCACCCTGAGACTCCATAATGAATTCCAGGTCAGCCTGGGCTAGAGTGAGACCCTACCTTGAGAAAAAAAAAAAAAGTAGTCAAGAAGTTTTAATATTCTAGAACTAAAAAGAACATGTCTTAGAAGTTGAGAAAGGATGGAATAAATGTGAGTTTTAATCTCAAGCTTCTTAACAGTATTTAACACTTTGTGAGTAAAATGCCTGAAAATTTCATGACTCACCAAACTCTTATGGCTTTTATGTCACTTTTATTATGTGGCAAAAATTGTTTTTTCCTTAAAACCATAGCCATTTTACATAGTGAATTCCAGGTCAGCCTGGGCTAGAGCAAAACCTTATCTTGAAAAACCAAAAAAAAAAAAAAAAAAAAAAAAAAAGTAGTCATTATTATGTTTCAGTTTTTTAATTCACAGAGCCGTCTTTAGATATATTTGGGGACATTTCAGCCCCACTCAACTTATTGTATATGCTTCTTTTTTAACATGTATTTTATTTATTTGTTTGAGAAAGAGAAGAGACAGAGAGAGAGACAGAGAGAATGGACATGCCAGGGCCTCCAGCCACTGCAAACAAACTTCACATGCATGTGCCCCCTTGTACATCTGGCTTATGTGGGTCCTAGAGAGTTAAACCAGAATCCTTTGGCTTTGCAAGCAAACTCTTTAACTGCTAAGGCATCTCTCCAGTCCTGTATATGCTTCCTAAAGCAGCCTATGAGGTCCTTACTCACTTTATTTTATATTTTTTAATATATTTACTTATTTACTTGAGAGAGAGAGAGTAGTAGAGGCAGACAGAGAGAAAGAGAGAATGGGCACACCAGGGCCTTTGGCCACTGCAAACGAACTCCAGATGTATGTGCCACCTTGTGTATCTGGCTTACATGGGTCTTGGGAAATCGAACCAGGGTCCTTAAGCTTCACAGGTAAATGCCTTAACTGCTAAGCCATTTCCCCAGCCTACCTTTATTTTAATAAGAAATTTTCCTAAAGTTCTTCACTTTTGTTTCCTAAAATAATATCTTATATTCACTGTGAATTACTATTTTGCAATAAATTGTAACAAGAAATTTAAAAATTACGTTATATATATTTTTTCATTTTTAAAATTTGTATAGGAGAGTGAGGAGTTGCCAATGGTCTGTTCCTTCTGCAAATGAATGCCTATCCAACTTTATGTGGGTAACTGGGGAATTGAAAACAGACTGGCATACTCTGACAGCAAGTGCCTTTAACTTCTGAGCCATTTCCCAAACCCCAACAAAACATTTTATATTGTCCAACACACTACTTTCTTTGTTATGTTAACAGAACTACATATGACCAAGAAATCTTTTAGTCCCCCCTTTTGTCTCCCTTGAATGTATGTAGTCATACAGATCTCAACTGAAACAATTGTATTTACTTATATTCCACTTTGATGTTAAACATTTTAAAAATCACTTGAACTATCTTCTGATAAAAGATGCAGTTCTTTTAAAATGTCCAATTTTCTCCACAAATGATAAATGAAGTATGGCTTCAAGAAAAACACCCTATTGATTTTAAAGTAAAAAAAAAAAAAAAACACATGAGCACTCTTCAGAAACATTCATACCAAAGTGTCATTAGCTGTGGCACTGTGTTGGGCCTATGGTGTCACCTTCATTGTGACTTTCAAGCATATATCCCAACAGCTTATGAAGTACAGTATTTCAGAAGCACTATACACTTGAGTAAATTTTTCTAGACTTTATGTTCACTTACCAAATGCTAGGTATGTGCAAAATGCTCCTATATTTTATCTTGGTATATTTTTTGGAAGTAGGTAATCAATCAATATATGTATATGTGTACTCACTGTTGAAATCAATAGTATTCTGATCAACAATATTTTATACCTGGAAATCTGTGTCTGGAATACTTATATAAAAATGTTAATATCTCACAAAGAATAGAAGGAAAATAAAACTTCTAAACTTAAAATTGAAGTGATTTGTTGTACTTAATACAAATGAAGATACAGCCAACAGATTGAACTTAAAATCCTTGAAAATGCGCTCTAGACCATGGCTGATAGAGTAAAGTGCTTGCTGTACAAGTGTGAGTAGCTGAGTTTGGATCCCTAGCATACCCAGGAAAGCTGATCACAGAGACAGATGCCAATGTTTGGGAGATCAGAGGAACCCCAAGGAAAGATGCATAATAAGATAGGTCACATTGGTGAGTTCTAGGTTCAAGAAAATTTACTTTATAAATAAATAAGATTGCGATCAATTGAGAAAGAAACCCAACAGTAACCTCTGTCTTTCATACAACTAAAAACACACACACACACACACACACACTTTAAATTAATTGACACTTTGCTAGAATGTAGTTCAATGATGGAGTACTTCCCTAGCATGCATGAGGGCCTGGGTTCAATCCCCAGAATCACAACAAAGAAAGTAAAGTTGAAAAAGGAAGAAAGGAGAGAAGGAAGGAAGGGTTGTACTCAAATTTATTAGCTTATGATTAATATACTTGAAGATTATTGAAAAAAATTATTTTAATTCTCTAAGTGCCTATAAAATGAAGGTAAACATACTCTGTCCTGTGGTCCATGGAAAATCTAGATGGAACTACAGAATTGCTTATTCCACAGATTCTAACATAGACGTGCCACATTCATGGCATGTATGACACTGAATTATTAGTCTCTAATAAGAGTAAAAGGCTATTTCATGTGTACTTCATTCTATTCTTTCTCCTCTCAAACTATTTTGAAAACCAGTGTATAGAAATACCCACTTAGGGCTGAAGAGATAGCTTCGCTGTTAAGGCACTTTCCTGCAAAGCCTAAGAATTCACGTTAGAATCTCCAGGTCCCACGTAAGCCAGATGCACAGTGACACAATTGTGCAATGTCGCACAAGGGGGCACATGAGTATGGAGTTTGTTTGCAGTGTCTGAAGGCCCTGATATGCCCATTCTCTCTCTTTTTGTCTCTCAGCCTGCCTCTCTCAAAATAAAAGAATACCAATATATACTCCATATATAATTAATACACATACATAAAGTATAAAAAGTGCATTGTCTCATAATCTCCTCATATTATGATTAGATATTATTAATTTATTATGATATTAATCAGCATCATGAATTAATGCCTACAAAACCAATACTGAAATAAGGAGAGATTACTCCCACACCAAGAATCCTCCCCCTTGTGTTTAGTTCCACATTCTCCAATGTAAACACCATCTCCTGTCTAACATGAAAGCTCAGTTGTGTCTGCATTTGAATGTTATATAAATGGAGTAAGCTGAATCTACTTTTCCTATTTACTTCCATTTTCTTTTCTTACGTGTATGTATTTGTGTGTGTGTGTGTGTGTGTGTGTGTATGTGTGTGTGTGTGTGTGTGTGTGTAATGGGTGGGGTTAGAGAGAGAGAGATGTATGCACATATGTGTCAGGTTTCCATCTCTATAATTTTTCTACTTTATTTCAGTGAAATATAGTCTATTACTGAACCTATTGCTCACTATTTTTCTTTTTCTTTAAATATTTTTATTTATTTATTTCCAAGCATAGAGATAGAGAGATGAGAGACAGAGAGAATGTGTATGCCAAGGCCTCCAGCTACTGCAAACAAACCCACAATGCATGTTCCTTGTGCATCCATCTTTATGTGGGTACTGGGGAATCAAGCTTTGCATGCATGCACCTTAACTGTGCCTTAACCACTAAGCCATTGCTCTAACCCACTTTTCAATTAGACTGGCTGACCAGGAAGCTTCCTTCAGCCCTGGAGTTTTAGGCATGTGCAGCCATACCCACTGTTCAGAAAGCGGTGGGAATCAAACTTGGGTCCTCCATTCACCAGCTTAGCCATCTCCCCAGACCCAGTTCATCTTTCTAAATATATTTCAGGGTTGACCCATGCTGTTGGGTATGACTATTTTTGTACATTTTTTTCTGTACTGCAGTATTCCTTATATCAATGCACTATAAGAACGTTTATCCATGCTAATAGTAATGCTGTTGTGTCCAGTGTTAGGTATGAATAGTGCTGCTACCCACATTTGGGTATATGTCCTGATGTGCAAGTGTATGCATTCCCATGGGTTTATGCTTATGGATTATGGATATATTGAATAGAGTAAATAATGCCAAATGGCTTCTCAAAGTGATTTATGCCACAAAAATGTTTTTATGTATAATCTGAAACATAGAGAATTATTTGTCTCTGTTTGGAACTCAGATAATACTCCATGGCCTATTACACATAATAATATAAAGTGTTATTCAGTTTTATTTTTAACATTGTTGTACATGGTACCTCAAACTGTTATTCAGCTAGAACCATTTTAGTGGCATGCAATATTTAAGACATAAATGGGAAAGGAGAATTTCTTGGTCAAATATAGCATGCCATGCAGATGACAGGCCCTAGTTCTTCTAAACAAACTGAAGTGCCGACAAGAGCGGTGATTTTGCTCAGTTGGATACAAGTTTATATACTGTACATCACAGTTGCCATTGTCTTCAACTAAAATTTCCACTACAATCAAAGGCCAGAGAGCTCCAAATACAAATGGCAATTTTAAATGCACTCAGTTACAAACAGAAGAAAACCCGAGATGCATAAACAGGCTTGCAAACTGCTTTTCATGTGCCCCAGTCCCAATTCTTACTGTTTACTACATGAAAAGAACATCTTTGATCAGAAGCAATGATGAATGACCTAATTCTTAAAGTTATGCCTTCCTTTAAACAACTACTCTCCCAAACAAAACAGAGCAACTTTAAAACTCTGAAGTGTCTGAGTATTAAATATCTGGAAAATTAGAATTGACATAGAAATAGCAAATAAAAATAAGCATAAGTATTATGTTTCAAATTGCACATTTAAAATGTTTAGTGTCCTTATTGATGAAATAGATCTGATTGTTATTATGTTTGTATTTTAAACACCCCTGTAATCCATATACAGATAAACTCTAGGAAACTGCAAAGGCTGACTGAAATGCTGTATGCTTTGAGTTCCTAAATATGGTCTTTTCTGACCCTCTAATCATTTTCTTATTTTTTTATTTTATTTTTGTTTATTTATTCAAGAGAGGAAAACAGGCAGAGTGAGACAGAAAGAGAGAGAGAGAGAGAATGGGCACACCAGGGCTTCCAGCCACTGCAAACGAAATCCAGATGCATGAGCCACCTTGTTCATCTGGCTTATGTGGGTACTGGGGAATCGAAACAAGGTCCTTTGGCTTTGCAGGCAAGCGCCTTAACCGCTAAGCCATCTCTCCTGCCCCCCCCATTTTCTTATTTTTATTAGATTTAACTTATAACTTTGCTTTTCTCAGATCAAAGACACCAAAGCACTTGATATGCTTGAACACATATCGCGTGGGGGCGAGGGAGGTGGCTCAGTGGGTAAGAGTGCTCACCACCCAAGCATGAGTGCCTGAGAGGGCCTGATTTGCCCTGAGTTTGATTCCCTAGTATGGATGTAATCACAGGACATTATGATTAAATAGTCTCAATTTGTTATTATATCATTAAAATATATTATTATGTAATAATGTAAACCGCTGAATGTGGCTGTGTATGCGTGTAAACCAGTGCTGTGCAGAGCAAAGACCTGGAAATTGCTGGGGCTTGTAAAAGTGACAGCTGAGATACAAGTGAAAACCTCCATGTGAATGCACATGGATGAAGGTCGACACCTGAAGCTCTCCTCTGACCGCCACACAGGCATGCAGAGGTGAATAGAGGCAGACACCCGACGTTGTCCTCTGACCTCTGTACAGGCAATAGGGTGTATGCATACACACACATACACACTACAAACATACAACACCACACATACTATACACATATACATATATATGTATATGTATATATATATATATATATATATATATATATATATATATCAGCATACCACACACATACTAAGCATGTTCATGAAAAAAAAATTAAAATAAACAGGTTGGGGTGGGTGTGTGAAACCCTGGAGTTTAGATATGATTGATTTTGATTCCTTCTTAACACATATGCTCTCAATTTATACCTCTACATAGATTACTTCATTTCTAAAACTCTAACTTTCTGCCCTCTAATAATATACTTAATTTTTTGTGATGAATGGTCTATATTAAGTTCAATTCAGACAAACATTCTCAATTAACATGGGAAAACAATAATTGGATGCTTTGGAGTAAATTGCATTTAATGTTTTATGGTGTTGTTTGCTTGTATTTAATTTCTTATTTGAATAGTTTTCTGAATTCAAGGGGTGAGGAACAAGCAAAAGGATATAGCTCACATATAAACGGAAGGAGGAAGATACTGGAGGAAGGTGGATAGGGTGAAAAGAGGGATTGGGGACAAGAGGTAGGTGAGAATAAATAAGAAAAAATTGTATTTGAAAATTTCAGAATAAATGATACCTAAATCTCTGAATGCTAAATAAAAAAGTAAAATAAGAGGCTAATACATCAAAATACAGCAGAATTAAAAGTACCATTTTAGTCTACAAAGAACAATGACTAAAAATTGTAATAAAATTGTCATTTAGAAATTCAAAAATGTAAAACCACTATAGATGCTAATTCTCCCTGCCAAAATATAACACCTGGCATATTCAGGCTTCATTAGATACTACTAATAATATTGAATTATTAATATTTCAAATCTCTATATCCTTTCTTTGTTATAGTTATTTTACCAACAGTATTAGAGTTTCAAATCCTTGTCTTAAAGATCACAGGTTTTTAAATAATTTTGGCATAGCAAAGCATCTAGCTAATGGGAGAGCTGAAATTTGAGAACAAAAGTAAAATAACCAGAAAGGCAGGCAGCATATGGATGAAATACACAAACCTGCTTCTTACTCTTCAGATATGTCAAGCTCCCTTTTGCCCAGCCTCACTTCCACTGCTGGCCTCCCTTATACCTCGCTGAGGATCCAGAAGCAATAAGACTGAAGCCCTCAAGTTAACATCACCAATATGGCCAACTAACATAGACTGTCCAATTCTCTGTCTTTCCTCCTGTCCTTCTGGATAAAATGAGCCTCTTCACATCAAAGACCAAGCTCTTCTCATGTGGCCTAGCAAGTCTTTGTTAAAATCCATCCACCTGCTCAAGAACTTTGTTCCTCTAGGCATGGTGCTGCATGCCTTCAGTCATAGTACTTGGGAGGCAGAGGTAGGAGGATCACCGTGAATCTGAAGTCACCCTGAAACTACTTCCAGGTCTTCCTGGGATAGGGAGAGACCTTACCTGAAATAAAAAATTTTAAAAAAGAACATTGTTCATTGATCCTTCTATTAGTTTCCTTTCTGTTGTGAATCAAACATAATTTGCATAGCAACATTCCTTTAGGAGAAAAGCCATTTTGCACAATACAACATGAAACATAAAAACAAACACATGAACAAATTCCTCTTTTCCCTTCTTCCTGTCCTATTTTTCTCTTTATCTATCAGAGAAAACTTTTTTGAAGAAGTTGTCTATGGATCTCCTCTTCCACCCCTCTCTTAATTTCATCGAGAACACTCAACCTCACCAAAAATATTCTTTCCTGGCATTAATGACCTCTATTTTCCCAAATACAACAGCCATTTCACAATTCCTGGTTAATGTGAACCTTCTATAACATCTGATGACATTAACCATCTCCCTATTCAGTCCTTTTTCTTGACTTTCTTGAACTACAGGCTGTACCTCCCTCATCTCATTTACTGCTTCCTGTTCTTTTGCTAGAGACCAAATATAAAAGTGTCCCAAAGCTTAGAAAGAGCAGCCCTCCTTCCCTCCATCTGTTCACACTTCCATCACCAGTCCTATGGCTTTAAATACAATTTAGGCCAAGAAATCCCAAGTCATGCTTCACTGGCTAATTCTCCTCCTAGGAACCACACTTATTCAAGTATCAGCCCAAAGATGGATAAAATAGGTCTTAAATTTGATGTGGCTAAAGCAGAATGCTTTATTCTCTGACCTTCCCTTCCTGAATGACATTTCTCCCTTCCTAATCTATCCCACACAGTCAGTCCATCAGCATCTGTGTAGCGGCTCACTACCAAACTCAGGATCCTCCAGTAGCCTTCCCTAACTACCCTAGCTGAAGTCTTCCCTCCTTTTTACTGCCTGTCTCTAATCCCTCAATAAATACAACTGAATCCATCTGTCAAAAATATCCCATACATGACTGCTTTTTTTCCAGTTTCCTTGAAACTGACACATTCCAAGCCAGTATTTCACCTGAGTTCCTAGAGCCTTCTAAGTTACTGCCAAACTTCAAGAATAAATTATATTTGTGGTAGCCAACCACTTTTTCCAATATATAAGTCAACATCTCTGTTTAAAATCTATATAGGGAGCCAGGTATGGTGGCACATGCCTTTAATCCCAGCACTCGGGAGGCAGATATAGGAGGATTGCTGTGAGTTCGAGGCCACCCTGACACTACATAGTGAATTCCAGGTCAGCCTGGGCTAGAGTGAGACCCTACCTCAAAAACAACAACAACAAAAAAAAGACAAATCTATGTAGGGGCTGAAGAGATGGCTTACAGTTATGGTACTTGTATGTGAAGCCTAAAGACCCAGGTGCAATTCCCTAGTCCCCATGTAAGCCAGATGCACAAGGTGGCATACATTTCTGGAGTTTGAAATGGCTAGAGCCCCTGGCACTCTCATATATTCTCTCCTTCTTCTCCCCCTCTCATAAACACATAAACATTTTTTTTTAAATCTGACTCCTCAGAGGTGAATTTTAAAAAATCTACTTAGAAAAAAATCAAACAACCTCCCTGTTACAAAGCTCTACCTATTCTGGTCTCTGGCCAGCTCTCCAGCATTTCTTTAAAGAATTGTTTCTCTCACACATCTTTGCTTCAGTCACCTCATCGCTCTTTTATTTATGAGGACATGCTGTATTGGTTGATCTTTTTAGGTTTTCCTTGACCACCTTAATAGTTTCCCTGGTCATTCACTAGCACATTATTTTATTTACTCAAAAGTTTTTAATAAAAATGTCAATCATTCAGAACTGTTGATAAACTAGTTCAAATAACACCTG
Source organism: Dipus sagitta (assembly GCA_036346955.1). NCBI lineage: Eukaryota > Metazoa > Chordata > Mammalia > Rodentia > Dipodidae > Dipus > Dipus sagitta. The sequence goes on along the minus strand of CM070778.1, from coordinate 103,720,528 downwards.
TATATTCACCACCCAGATTCAATAATTGGTGACATTCGGCTGTATTTGCTTCATCTCTAAATGTGGGTTTCATTCCATAGCCTCATAGCCAGACATAATACATCAAGATGACCTAGGAATCAAGCCACTCTGTAAAGGATGCAGGCAATAAGATTTTGTTGAAGTGGGGAAAGGGACACTACAGCTCTCCGTATTTGAGGCCAACAATTTCTATTTTATTGTATGAAAATAGTGTATGTGTCATTGAGACTAAACAAAGCCACAAAATCTCCATCCCATATGAAAGACACAATGAGTGAAAGCCAAACTAATAGGTTTGTCATGATTTTTCTTCATTTTCCTTTTCTTGTTCAACAAACTACAATTCATGGCTAACACTGTCAGAGGAAAACTAATTTACTCTGTGTGAGCCCTCATCTTGATAAACCAATACAAGCACACAATGAGTATATTCTTAGCTTTCAGTGAGCAAACATAATTTGCATAGCATCATTCCTTTAGGAGAAAAAAAAAACCAACTAATTTAAAATATATCTAATGAGACTGCAGTAACTTGAAAGATTTATGTAAAAATTATTACTATTTGCTACAGTCAATAAAGGAAGTATGCCAAAACTACACAGAAAAGTCTTTTAAGTACACTAAAGAAAGGTACAGTTCAGTGCGGGCTGGGTAGGCGCAGCGTGAGGAGCGGTTTGTGGTGCTGCGTCGCTGGGGGTCGTCGGGCACAGCCGGGCCGCACCTCATCCGCCTAGTGTACAAGGAGGTGTCAACGCTCTCCGCCGACCCACCCGACCGCATTAAGGTCTTCCCAATGAGAAGGACCTCACCGACCTGCAGGTCACCATCAAGGGCCCCGAAGGGACCCCCTATGCTGGAGGTTTGTTCCGCATGACACTTTTACTGCGCAGGGACTGCCCTGCCTCACCACCCAAGGGCTACTTCCTTACTGAGATCTTCCACCCACATGTGAGAGCCAATGGTGAGATCTGTGTCCATGTTCTCAAGATGGACTGGACAGCTGAGCTGGGCATCCGACATGAGCTGCTGACCATCCAGTGCCTGCTGATCCACCCTAACCCAGAGTCAGAGCTCCTAGAGAACTACGAGGAATATGCTGCCCGGGCCCGTTTGTTCACAGAGATCCATGGAGGTGCAGGCCCCAGTAGCGGGACAGCTGTGGCTGGTCAGGCCCAGTCCAGTGGTGTAGCAGCCTCCTCCACTGACCCCATGACCCCTGGACATCTTGCAGGAGCTGAGGGTCCCATCGCCACGAAGCATTCAGGCGAGCGTGGTAAGAAGCTGGCGGCCAAGAAAAAGACGGATAACAAGAGGGCTCTGAGGCGGCTGTAGTGGGCTCTTCTTCCTCCCTCCTTTCCTTTACTTCTCTCACTCTGTCTCTAAGTTATTTAAATTATGGCTGGGATAGGGGAGGGTGTTGGGGGACACTGTGGCCTGGATTTGATTTTCTAAATAAACTTGGAAAAGCAAAAAAAGAAAGAAAGAAAGGTACACTTTATTAATAAGAGGATCCTTTCTATGCATGTGCATATTGTGTGTGAGTACGTGTGTGCACATGTGCATGTATTTCATGTGCACCTGAAGGCCAGAGGACAACCTTGGGTGTCAGCTTCAGGAATGCTATCCACCTCCCTTTGAGACAAGGTCACTTATTGGCCTGGAGCTCACCAATTAGGCTAGAGTAGCTGACCAATGAGGCCCAGGAATATTCCTGTTTTGTTTGGTTTGGTTTTATTTTGTTTCCTCTTCCATGTCCAGCACTTTTCAAAAGTACTGGAGATCAATCTCAGGCCCTCATACTTGCAAAAAGTAAGCACTGCACTGACTGAAATATTGCCCAATCCCAATAGGAGAATTTTATTTCCTGAATAATTATAAGTAATTTAGTAATTTTGACTCCAAGTCATACCAGTTTTGAAGAAACAAACCAAGGGTAAGAACAGTATAGGAGTTTGGAGTTGCTTATAATAGAAGTAAATCATTCTAAATGACAATATAACATAATATTCATGACTCTATTCAAACCAGAACTATATAACAATGATTACCAAGTCATAAAAATTGGTAAATTTATTACCTAGATTCCATTTTTAATAATGCAGATAAGTGCAAAACCTCACTAAAGAAATTTTAAATGCTTTTGCTAAAAAATAACCAAAGTATATTTCCTGTGGTTTGTGACTGACTGAGTTTTGAATTACAACATTATCTTTGCTTTGCAGAAAGACAAGGTACAGTATGGAACTGTGCGAAGTGACAAGAAATAAATAATCCTGAATGCTTCCAATTCAGCACAGAGTAGTAGGGAGCTACAGGATGAGAAACACAAAGCAAGAAATAGAAAGAAAGCCCAAGGCCACTTTGTCCACTTTTAATAAATGTTCTATATTCTACATTAAAACTATTCTTAGTTTTGCAATTCTTCTGTGTTATAATAGTCATAAAGAAATCTGATGAAATTTAGATTTCTATCATTTATCTCCATCTCTTAACCACTTAAAATGATTACCAGGCACACTATAAGAAAACTACCTAAAATATTTTTTAAGAGAAACCAAATTTGTTGGAAAGCTTTCCTACTGGCCCTTAAAGTCCTGAAATAAATAGCCCTGGAAGAATCAGGTGCTCTCATAATGGGAGATTTTAAGAGTAATCTCTTGGAAGTTCTTTTCTTTGCTTAGCCTTGATGGTGAAGCACACTACTGCTGCCATTGACGCTTGAAAAGATGTGATGGACCAAACCACCTGTGCCCAGAATAAGAGTAATTCCCTTCCATTAGCTACAGCCTAACCTAATTGCATGAATGCTTGAAAGGACATAAAGGGCAAATCACAGTCATTTCATAAATGTGCAAAGGGGATGCGTGTGGGCACATGGTTTCCAAATAGAACAATCAGTTCCACACAAGGGGTTTTGCAGTGTTTCTTACCCAGTGTTATCTGAAGAGCTTGGCCTGGGCGCTGTAAATGACTGGTGGCTATGAGGTTTGCCACCCAAAGGATATATGTGGTTAATTTCAGTCACTCTTCAGAAAGTAGTCCTACGCACCTTTGCAGCTGAAGGCTCCACAAAGTGAAGGGTCTATCAGTGCCAGGATAAAATGAAACAGTGGGAGTGGTTCTAAGAGAAAGAGTGAGTCTGCAAGGTAAAAGGAAAAAGGTGACCTATTCTCCACACAGATAGATGAGATTAAGATAAATCCGCTTTTCTGATAAACAACATTTGGATATGACAAACAGACCCGTAAATACATCTGGAGATATGAATGCAAAGGTATGCATGGTTAAATACACAGATATGGGGAACAGATATATAAGTCACGTGTCATTTGCTTTACTTCTAGACTATTTATGCTCCCACAGAACCCCCTGAAATTATCTGGCATTTTTGAGAGTTTAGCCTCACGGAAAACAAATATTAAGGCAACCAATATGGAAGGATTGGCTAAGGAATTATTGCTGTGACACAAAAAAGTAACAAACTACATTTCTTTCTTCCCCATTCTCCCATGAAAGTTTTCCCTAATTTGACTCAATGTGAAATATCAAATACTAGGAAAGAAAAGTTAGTTTCACATTCTGACCTCAGAGTTATTTCTCTCTATTCAAAATAGGAGAAAGACATGTGTTGAATTTAAATACATCATAAAAGGGTTTTAATCCCTTTCTCTTGAGGAGAGAATTTTCTAGATTAATGAAATTGATTTCCTCAAATCCACTATGCATGTGAGCATCTGCCACATGAAATTCTAATTATCAGAGCTGTACCCTCTACTCACCTGAACCAAAAGGGAAAAACTAAAAACCAAAAGAGAAACATTGTACCTTTGCTCTTTTCTTTCCTTGCATGGTTGTTAGAAAATCTTTTGATAGAGGCTACTCCTGGGGGAAGACAGACCCTCTTGGCTTCCGTGCATGACAATTATTACCCAGACAGACAGAACATGCCAGTCCTAAGCCTCATTCCAGTTTGCCACCTCGAATTAACATCTTCGTCTACAAAAAGACTCTGAAAGTCGGGAGTGGTGGTGTACACCTTTAATCCCAGCACTCGGGAGGCAGAGGTAGGAGGATTGCCATGAGTTCGAGGCCAGCCTGAGATTCTGAGAGTACATAGTGAATTCCAGGTCAGCCTGAGCTAGAGTGAAACCCTACCTCAAAAAAGAGAGAGAGAGAGAGACTCTGAAATATTCTAAACAAACCCCTTCAGCATTCAGTTCAAGTCTGAACTATTGGTGTTGCTACATAACACCTGAGGAAGAAACCTACAATAAGCCTGCCAGCTGTGGGCAGCAGTTGCTATAGAGTGACAGGAAACACTGGGCAGGAAGCTAGAATCAATTTGGGCTTCTTTGCTGTTACCATCGGACAAGCAGAACAACTGGAGCATATTTAATCTTACCCTTAATATCCTTCCAAAACAGAGGTGGGAGTTGGACCCCACCTTCTCATCAAGAAAGTACACTCCTGTCATGATAACCATTCTCCTGAGCCACTCATTTCATGACTTAGATATAAAACTTATGGAGAAGGTCATCTTATGAAATTGGAACACAGCTGGTAGGCAGTAAGAATTACATTTTATATACATATGAAGATCTCACTCTGTGCCTGAGAGCTCAGAGTCGAGGGTTTAAACTTTAGAATGTGTTCATTTGTAATCTCTGGATCTATATCATGGCAATTTTAACTGTTTTAGTCCTCTGGCTCTGACTTACTTTCATAATCTTTCCTTCTAATGACTTCTCCCTTTTTGAAAATGGACATAAAAAGCCACAAAAGGTCAAATATTTAATTAATGACTCAAAACTTCTTAAGAGAATTTCATAACTTTTCTTATGACTCCATTCTAATGTCTGTTTTTCAGCCCATATTTTTAGATTCTGATGTTGTGACTTTTTTAAATGATGTATCTAATAAGACTCAAATACTTTATATACCCTTTCTAGTCGAAATGAGTCCTAATTTAGCTAAATAACATGTTATTTTTCCATGTTAGTTAACTAGGGTAGGATAGGATAGGATAGGATACCCCAGTGGAAACTTTCTCAAATATACTATTAGAATGACTGGTATGGTCATGAATGAAGAAATTCTCCTGTAGGAAAGAGTTTGTGGTATAGCTAGAAGGGCTAAAAAACAGTCATTCCTATTAAGCCTTTGGATTATACAAAGCAAAAGAAAAGTCATGGACCACACTATAGTACGCACCCTGTATCCCAGGTGCAATGTGTGTTTGTAGTCCCTAAAATGTTTCCCAAAAGATTAAGTGGACTCTGTATGAATCATTGGGGAAAGTCCTGCAAATGATTCCATTCACAAAGCAATCTCCCCTCTTGCCAAAGATCCTCACAATATGAAGCTTCTGGCTCTATCATCAACTCAGAAAGGTTTTAGAAGGTAGGGAATGTTATTGAATGTAAATTTCTGCCAGCATTCCCTTACTTGTAGAACTGTTGTTATTTTGCATCTAGGTTTAATGAAGGGCAAACTTTTAGCAATCACTACTTTGATAGAAGGCTCAAGAGCATTCTAATTGGGGATATACATTTGAATTCATAAAACCTGGGACCAAATGCCAGCAAACCACTTAATTTCTCACTGGTAAAATCGAAATATTAATAATTTCCAAGATTGTGACTAAATCATGTAAAACATGGAAATTACCCTCAGAGTGGTAAGAATGCATTCTTTTGTGTGATATGATATGGCTTTGTACTCACTTTAAAGTACTGAAAGAAAATGAACATTTCTTACCCTTAACTTTAAGTGTTTTTTTTTTAAGCTCAACAGCCTTATATTACCTTCTTCCCCAAAGGAGTAATTTTAAGATCAAAAAGATGGACAGCAACACTTACGTCAGTGAATGCACCCACGGTTTCTGCAAGCTTTGGCACAAAGATTAATACCAGCCTCAGAGGCGGCATCAGTATCCCATAGTGCAGTTAATGACAACATGCGTAAGAGCAAAATAAGCATGTTGTCACTGTCTTCCATGATTCCCCCCCTGCACTCGCCTGTGTGTGCACATCGATTCTTTCCTTTCGAATTGCATAGCCACAAAAGCAGTGAAAGAAGTATCTCAAGGATAGATTTCATCAGGTTTAAAGCCACCCATAAAATCTGACAGTCTGTGACTATGTCACTTCTGGGAAAGCAATCAAGCCCACACACCATCCTGAGGAACATGGACACAGGAGGATCCATTGCCTGGTGAATCAACTGTACCCCCAAAGACAAACTGATCATCACGGACAATTTTACTGACAATATGCATTCTTGTACTTCTGAGAGGCAATTTAGGTATGCTTCCTGCCTAATAGCTCATAGGGGAAAAAATGGCAACCTATAATGGAGCAAGTAGGCATTTGATATTTCTCACTTACTCCCCCATCAGAAAATACTGGGTAATTGAGAGATGTAGGTCTCCATTAGTGAAGGGAAAGTTAGACTAGTTAATCATGCAATATTTACATACAGGTGGCATTGGGTTTGGTTTAATCTCAGTTGATCCCACACATCCTCTCCAAATCACACTAACCAGACATTTCATGTGGAAAATAATGCACTTTAAATTCATTTCAATGTTACCAAAGATTTAGTTTTTGAAAGCAATTCAGAATGAGTGCATAAATAGGATCAAGCATCTTTCATTTACTCAATATTTATGCCTACTATGTGCTAGGCATATAATCTGTTTATAAAATATTATATGGTGCTCAGTACTCAGGGGACACAGAGATAGATAATAGACATACTCCCTGTTTTCTGGGAGCCAGTAGAGGTGCCAAAAGATGCTTAGGGTGCCTTAAATCTCCCCTTCCCTCAGTAATCTCCCTAAGCCTTCTTAATTCCATCTCAATTTAGAATAATCTCAGGAAAACATTGTCCTGCCAATGTAGCAGAAAACCAAGTTTCCTTGGCCTCTTTCCGCCATATTGCTTCCATGAAGCGCCTCTGCATAGCTGCTCAGGAATCTGATGCAGGCAGACATTTAAACTGTTCATAGCAATTCTGTGTGATAAATTATATATATATACAAAAGACCTTTGAGGACACAAGGAATTTCTGTTCAGAGACCAGAATGTCAGAGATGTCAGCGTGCACTTTTACATGGTGCTGAGTCACCTTTGCAAATGAGACGTGTAGGACAAGGGGGTGACAGAAGGACCAGGCTGGGGAGTGGGGGCATGCAGCCTGGAAGGAATAGCGTGTCAGTGAGAAGGTGGCAAATGTTAGATTAGACTGATGAGCAGGGACTGGATTTTATCGAGGAGATATTCTTTATTTTAAGCTGGAATGGCCTTTTATGGTAAAGACCATGGGGCTCTCTAGCAGAGCTTTAAGCAGGGTGACATGAGAAGGCTGCTGAGGACTAACAAGAAACAGTTCAGAAATGGAGGGAAGGGGATTCTGAATGGAAGCCGTGGCTGTCAGAGAAGAAGCAGGTAGAATTGTAGAAAGATGTAAGAGGCAGTATCAATAGGACAGTGAATGGAAAATAGGGTACCATTGTGGTTTGTGGTGCAAATAGATGAGCAAATTATGCACCATCCACCAAAACCAGTGAAAGCAGCAGTGCCTCAAATCACCTGCTTATTCCTCATTTGCTAAGATTGAAGCAAATATGTTTAAGTAGCTAAAGTAAGGTTAAGAATATCACCCATTTCTTACTAAAATACCTATTTTAACAAAAGTTAAAAGATATTAAATTCTTTCACTGAGCACTTTAAAAGTTCACATTAAAATATTAAAGACGTATGGTGGGGAGAGCAATATTGTTTCTTGTAAAACTGGTAACAGACATTACCTAGAATGCTAGCCACTCCTGATATTAGATGCTCACATGTAGGAGACTTACCAAGTTGTTTCTTATAGAGCAACTGAAATTTGCTAATATCTTTATCCAATTATAGATTTGTTAAATACTGAATGAACATTTACAGTAAACTAATAGTGACATGAATGTGCACTTTGTGATCACAGAGGTTCAGTCCTCTTGTTTTCTGGATATAAAATTAATTGTCAAACTTACTTCTTTAAACGGTGAAGCAAGATGGTGAAGGAGTTAGATCGTGTTACTTTCACCACAGGAACATCAGTTTGAACAGCTGATCATGTGTGAAGCTAACTTCACAAAAACTAAAGAAACCAGGTGAGAGATTCCAAGACATCACTCTTTTTTTTTTTTTTTTCCATTTTTTGAGGTAGGGTCTCACTCTGGCACAGGCTGACCTGGAATTCACTATGTAGTCTCAGGGTAGCCTTGAACTCATAGCTATCCTCCTACCTCTGCCTCCTGAGTGCTGGGATTAAAGGTGTGCACCACCACAAGATATCACTCTTGCAGAATAAGACAAGACAGCACAGAAGGAAAAGGGCCCTCTTGCTACCCATCTCCCAACTCCAAGCAAGGTATCATGGAGAAAGATAGATGTCATTTGAGAGGAAGAGAAAAGTAAGTTCAGCTCTAAAGTTGGAACCTAGTACCTGGCCTACTACAGTGTCACAGTATTGAGCAGAGACCCATAGCCTCTGTCACTAGGCAGGTATTAATGTTCAGAGCCTTTGGAAATATATTAGTCTAATAGCCAAGGCACTGCTTTCATCATATCACACCCCCAACCAACCCCACACAACACAGTGCATGCAAAAAGTACTTCACATGGGACATAGCACAGTTAAAAATTCACATAAACTACCTTGGAACTCAGTACCAAACATGCAAGATGTCAGGCATGGTGGTATCTCTTGCCTCCCAGCCAGGGCCTGGAGACAAACCCTCTGGACATATCCCAGTTCAGTTGGGGACCGACAGGTCTACAGAGACATACTTATAGACTAGTAGTAACAACTGCAGCTGGTGGCGCTGGTACTGGGTCATGAACACATAGCACAAAGTAGGCTGCAGCTGCTTGGGCCTTGGACCTTTCTCTGGTTTCTATAGGCTGTGATTAGGTTCAATCAGCATTCCAGATTTGGAGGTCACAAACTGCCTAACCCATCCCTTCTACCACCTTAAGTAACATGACACAGAGAATCATTCAGCACTTGGGAGAAATAACAGGGTGGTAGATGCTAAGATGCTTTGCTTAAGAGCTTACAGCTGGATCCTTTGGAGGGGAGCCCTCTACATAAGCAGAAGCCCAAGGTGCCTGTAGCAGTTACTTTGTCATTGCTGGGACAAAACACCTGAGCAGAAGCAGCTTATGGAAGGGAGGAGTTTATTTCACCTTACTTTTCGAGGGAATGTTTCCATCATGGCTGGGAAAGCATGGCAGAGCAGAAATCCGTCAGCACATTTTCACATCAGGAAGGTGGAAGTAGAGAAGTTAAAGTGCACCAACCCCAGTGACACACATCCTTCAGTGAGACTCCACCTCTAAAAGGTCTCACAAACTTCTCAAATAGCATCATCAACTAGGGATTAAACATTCAAACACGTGAGTCTATGGCAGACATTCGACATTCAGACATACACAGTGCCCAGCTACCAGCTACTGATAATGGGTAAGGCATTTGAATCTGTTTTGGTCCCAGTCACAGGCTTGCAGAGAAAGGCAACATATTTTTACTCTAGGCACTCCTTCAGCCCATACTGAGCTACACACCAATTCCGCATTTCTGACAGACCTGAGTCTGGGCCACCCCCTTGTTCTAAAACAATGACAACGTACAAATTGCCAACTTGCAGCATACTTGCACTTACAGGACCATCTCATAGTGAAATAGCTACAGTTACCATAGTCTCACAGAAAATAAACAACCTGCTTAGAATTTTGGATAGGCACAATCACAGTAAGATTAGCAAGATTGCAATAATACTCAACCCTTGCATGTGCAAACATTGTTTACACAGATGAAGATGAAGGCCTCAAGTAATGGACAAAAAAAAAGTGGCAAAGGAAACCAACCATCAAGCTACCAATACCTGCAAACTCTTAGAGATATAAGATAACTGTCTTAATGACACTCAGTGAATTACAAGAAAACTCAGAAAAAACTATTCTGTACTTTTAACACAGAAAATGAACAAGGAGATTCAAACTTTTTAAAAAGGAAATAGAAATGCTAGAGTTGAAAAGAACATTAAAGAAAATGGAAGGCATGACTGAAGGCATTAATAATGGAACAGATCAAACAGAAAACTTAGTAAACATGAAGACAAACTATTTAAAAATATTACAACCAGAGGAGAAACCCTAAGAAGAATAGAGAAGTGGGAACTCTGAGGCAACATTAGAAAACAACAATTTTGTTTATTGGTGTTAAAGAGAGCTCAATTATGACAAAGTATAGAAAGCATATCTAAAGATAAGCACTGAAAAGTTCTCAGACTTAGGACTGGGCTTGGTGGTGCACGCCTTTAATCCCAGCACTCAGGAGGCAGAGGTAGTAGGATCGCCATGATTTCGAGGCCACCCTGAGACTACATAGTTAATTCCAGGTCAGCCTGGACCAGAGTGAAACCCTACCTCGAAAAACCAAAAAAAAAAAAAAAAAAAAAAAAAAAAAAAAAAGTTCTCAGACTTAGAGAAGAGTATAATATCGAGGTACAGGAAAAGGAACTCAACTGATTCCACCCAAAATATGGTCAAGACCTCAAAAACTAAGACAATGGGAAAATTCTTAAAGCAGCAACACCTAAGGGTGGCCCAATTCATCTGAGAGCTTGTGAGAAACTTCACAAGCCAGGAGAAAGTGGATAAGATCTTCACTGCACCAAAGGGGGAAAAAAATTGATGGCCCAGATTACTATACCTAGCAAAACTACATTTCAGAAATTTCAGAAATGGAGAAGAGATGGAGACAATCCAAGTCAAACAGAAAACAGAAAGACAATATCACCACCTGACTTGTCATTCAAGAAATACTCAAAGGAATTCCAAATAAAACAAATAGATGCTAATAAGAAGAAAGCAATAGCAACATAGTACTCATGAACTCAGAATACTTTATTGTTGTAAATATGCTGAAAAAGTATGCTTTAGCATGGATATTAAACATATAAGAATTTAAAATAACTCATGAGTAGGTTAAGACAAAATATGAAACTATGCAAAATAGGGCATAAAATTCAATGGAAGAAGAGAGTACAAATATGACTTTTTTATTATCTTGTTTCTTCTTGGGTTTTTTTCTGATCAATATTGTTATTTCAAAATAGTTCGTGTAATCAAAAATTTTAAAAATATTTTTATTTATTTATTTGAGAGAGAGAGAGAGAAGTGGCAGATAGAAAGGGGAGGGGGGAGGAGGGGCGGGGAAGAATGGACGTGTCAGGGCCTCCAGCCACTGCAAACAAACTCCACATGCATGCACCACCTCGTGCTTCTGTTTCATATTGATACTGGGGTATTGAACCTGGGTCATTAGACTTCATAGGCAAGCACTTTAACTACTAATCCATCTCTTCAACCCCAAAAAATGCCCTTGTAAGCTCCATGGTAACTATGTTTTCTATAAAAATACAAAATAATATCAAAATTGTTCTGAATAAGAAAGATTTTTAAAACCTCAAAATATTTCTCTAAAGAAAATGATGCTTATAAATAGATAAATAAATACATGAACAGAGTGACCAAAATGTACATATGTAAGATAAAAGCTAGCATGCATGCATATGTGTATGTCTGAAATAAACAATTCATTAGTCTTTATTTGATCAACACTTTGAATTTGATGAAAATTATAAAGTTACCAAAAATTAATGGAGATTTCTAAAAGTAATAAAAAGTCAAAAAGCTACCATTAACCTTTTATTTTATAAAATTTATAATACTATAGCATTAGTACTATTTTTTTAATAAATAATTTTTCTTTATTTTTAATATAAACATGGCAAACAATGCCAGTAAACCATTGTTTTTAAACTTCAAAGATGAGATAAAGTGATGTGCACAAGTAGTAGTGATTCAGCCTTCCTCTTATAGATGGGAACATGCATTGTATATTTTAAAATGAAAGAAGGAATAAAAAAAGGAAGGGAAATAGGGAGGGCAAGAAAGTAGGTTGATGGGCAAAAGGGATTTACAACAGTATTGTACACAAATGTCACCTTTCCAGTTTACATAAATACTGGCTAATAAAAATTCTGAGTGTGGGGGGAGTGAAAAACCTTAATATTAAAAAGTAAAATCACACCCCACAGGTATTTTTATCCACATCAAAATGGGCTGAGGTAATAAAATGTTACTTTCCAAGGTATTTTTCTCTAAATTAAATATCTGGAATTTCAGATGGTTTATACAAATCTCATATGTTAATAAAGAATCTGATAATTCTATAAAGTTTTATTTGGATGGCACAAATTGAAGTAAGGATGGAATATTACCAACAAGCAATAACTATAATTATATCATGAAATATGTTTAGTGGGAAATGTGTTAAATGCAAGTAAATAAAATATTAGGAGGTGTCAAATATAACAATTAATAGTATTTATATTTGGCAATAATTTAAAAGTGTGAAGACATGATATAATAGAATTAGAAAAAAGTTAGAAAATAAATGATAATTTCTTTTAATTTGTAAATTAAAAATAGAGTAAGATAAAAAGTAAATGAATCCACAGTTTAATTATGTAAAGTCAATAGGTATTTACTGAAAAAGGCAATTTTTTTAGGTGCTCATGATTTAACAATCCATAAAAAAAAAAAAAAATTGTCTGTGCCCTAGTAGAAATACACCCTTGAGAAACTGCCAAAAATATATAGCATTCCAATTTTCAAAGTGCTGGGACATGATTTAATATCCAATAACATGATTATCGTCATATTACAATCTGACTTGGAAATAATTTTATAAAAACTCTTAAAAATCTAGAGAAAGATTTTAATGCTGTCCCTGTATCTCCTTGCTGTTATTTCTGAATTTACTCTTGCCTTCCTTCTAAAATCTCCACCTTATCTGGGCTTTTCCACCTACTATGTGTTTATGAAATCACCTTCCAGTCATTTATTTAAAGACTTCTGAGGGCTACAGGGATTGTTTAGAGGTTAAAGACCTTGCCTGCAAAGACAAAGGGCCCAGGTTCAATTTCCCAGGACCCACGTAGGCCAGATGCACAAGGTGGCATATGCTTCTGGAATTTGTTTGCAGCTGCTGAAGGCTGTGGCATGCCCATTCTCTCCTCTCCCCCGCCCCCTTTCTCTCTCTCTCTCTGTCCCTCCCTCCCTCTCAAATAAATAAAATAATTTTAACAAATTCCTTTCTGACTCATCTTCCTACCTCTCCTTGCATAACTGAAGAAACTGTCCAGTTTTCAATCCCTTGAACTCATCTTCAGCCTCTTTTGTCTCCTCTGAGGTACTTACCTCATGTTTTCCCCACAGCCCTGTCATTCGCCACACCACCCGTCCTGTCAGCTCCTTGGCTGTTAGACTCCAGGCGTCCCTCGGGCTTCTGTCTCCATCATCACCTTCTCCTGCCTGATGTAATGCTTCTGTGATCCACCACTAAAACCAGTTCACAACAACCTCTCTCTTTTTTTTAAGTGTATAGCTGCTCATTTCATAATAGCTTAGAACTGGAATCAACCCAGGTATCCATCATTGGACGAATGGATAAGAAGTTGTGGTACATTTACACGATGGAATTCTACTCAGCAGTAAGAAAAAAAAAAAAAAAACACAACACAATGAAATGTGCAGAAAAATGGATGGTCTTGGAACAGATCATACTCAGCAAACTCATACAATCACAGAAAGGCAATTGTCGCATGGTCTCACTCATCTGTGGTTCCTAACCTGGATCAGCTCAAATTGCTGACATACACATCCTACATGGCTCAGGGAATTTTGCGGAAGAGGGGACCAAAATATTGTTAAATCCTCAAGATGGAACAGCATGCCCAGAAGCATTGCTGCTCCCCAATAACTGACTGCTGCTCCCACAATGCATAACCCACAGGCCCACGGGGAAAACATGCAGCCCCACTGAGGAGGGCCCCCAGCAGAATGTGGGCAGGGATGAGGGAAAGGGTGGTACCAACATATGATGTGTCCACACTAAGTATGTCCTTAATTAATGAAAAAAGGAAAAAATGTTAAAACCACTAAAAGAATAAAGAAAACTGCCTCGTTCATTTCCCTAAACCACACTTAATATAGAACTTGTCAAAGGTACAAATTCTTGAATAGCCACCTGAGTCAACATGTCAGCCTATGATTTGTCCCTTTACTTCAATCTGTCACACTGACTAGTTTCTCCCTGTTTTTCCCCCTCTCTTTTCCCTGTGTGTACCTTCACATTGTCCTCACTGCCTGAGAGGAACTTTCCATTCTTCATATCTGGTGCTAGTTCTCATCCACCACCTCAGCTTCAATGACATCTCCACACATAGCCTTTCCGACCATGTCACCTATGGTAACCTGACACAACTGCCTTCTATGGCACTGCCTTGTTTAAATTCACTTATAGCACTTACCACATGTACTATCATATCAATTACTTTCATACTGTAAGCTTTCTATGTTATATTTATTTATAGAGATGGAGGGCTTATTTCAGTTTTTCACTTTAATATTGACAACAGAGAATGAATTAATGCACACATTGTTATAATAAATAAAAGGAAAGCAATAGGTGAGATTTAACTATATACCAATAAATACTATAAAAATGGTTAAAAAAAATGTTCAGTATTTATTTAGTAATTCATGCAAAATATCAGAATATTTTTGCTATTAATTACGTTCTTGGGATTTTTAAACTAAATGAAAAAAGTTAAGCTATTTCAATGTTCATCCATGGAAAACCTGGTTTTAATATCCATGAAAAAAATCACTATCAGAAAGCAAATTGGTCAATTGTTAATAATATAAGCAATGTGGTCCTGGGTTGGTACTGGATTTCACAGACTTAAATACAAGGTAGACAGATACAGCCCAGTCACTTATCTATAGCAGAGTCTGATTTAAAATATGGTAATTTATAACATTTATGATGAATTGTGATATTATTAGAACATTACAACTTCCTAAATGCATTATTGAAAAATCATGAATGCAAAGAATCATCAGATTTTGTTAATACATATAAGATACTTGTCAATACCTCCCAAGCTCATCTTATATAACTTTTCTTCAGCCAGTCAAATGTGTCTTTATATGTTAAGGATAATGTAATTAATGTTGAAGTTCTATGTTATTTGACATATAATGTCTAGGACAATTTATACCCAATACAGATTCCTAGTATTCAATGCCCAAAAATTAAACCAATGACTATAATTTTTCTTTATCTTTAAATTTCTACAGAGTAAAGGAGATTGTATGACATACATAATTAGAACTTTGATCCCAAATCTTTTTTAAATAACATCAAAATATAAAGATTATATTCAACCTGATTTTAGTTTTCTAAAATGAAACTTTTTCAGTCAAATGGGATTCTAAATAAACAAATAGGAGCATCCAACTAAATATTGACTTAAACTACCTCCAAAGGATTCAATGTGTATCATACTAAATATACCAGATTTATCCCTTTCACATTATCACACATGAGTTTGTTTTTGGCATCACAGCAATGATAAACTCCATCTGGCTGTATAGCAATCATGTCATAATCACTATGCAAAGCACTGAAAATATCCCCACTCACTACCCTGGACAAGCCAGCTACCTGTAAGATGACTAAGCTAGCACCTTGATGTCCTCCATCCTCCTATCTTCCTTGAAATAAGAGCCGCTGACAGCCCTCACTTTTCTTGCCTGTCTTCACAAAAGTTCAGATGATTAATCATTAAACAAAGATTCTTCATCTGTCTTCTTTGATTCACACCATCAATTTTCAGAACTTTTGGCCTTCACAATCTATTATGCATTGTTTCACAAAATTCATTTGTTATTAATATCTAATTATCTGGTCGGTGGCACTGACATAATATTTAACTCTTAAAACTGGATTCACAAACTACTCCAGTTATCAAATATAAAACTCCCTCTTGAAATTAATGTGCTTCCACTTTCTTAAACATGATAGCATATCGTTGAAGTTGATTAGTTTTTAGTTCAAATATCAACACTTCTGACATTTAATATGTCTCTGGATTTAAGAACACTATTAATTTAACTTCTGTGTCTATTAATTATAGTAATTAAATGAGAAGAAGCAGGTGGAGCTAGCAGACTATTCCTTTATTTCGTAGATATGTTATTTCAGAAATATTGCCTCTATCTCCCCCTCCCTCCCACTCTTCCTCTTTCTGCTTCTCTCTTACACACAGACACATATTGTGTGGCTTTTTGAAAAACAATATATAACTATTCTTTCTGCATCCATAAAAGCTGCATACTTTCTTTCATGTGACCATATTAGTCAGTCATAACAATGCATATTTTCACAAGACTGTGTTAATTTTCTAAAAACTGGATAGGAAGAATGCAGGCAATGCTTTTCACATGCAGATAATGAAAACCTCTCACACAAAAAAAGCAGACCAGACATGTACAATTCGTCTGTAGTGATGTGTGTAATACACTCTCAATACAATATGTATAAAATCTAATATATATGAGTAAATTTGAGTTTAAATTCTCCAGCTTCTCTTAGGTTGCCTAGCAACACAGAGGCACTAGGAACCACTGTCAAGACAATGTGCCTGAAATTTGTGAGAAGTAACTACTCACTCCTTCAGTCAGGATCCATCTACACTGTATACAAATTATTGGGGGGTAGTTTTCTACTTTTTGCCAGTAGATAATGTATTTTTATGGAAAAAAAGGTTTCCTAATTATTTTTCTTTGAGGCGGCCGGAATGATGTTGGCTTGATTGTTACACATGAAGGGAAATATTGGGGCTATGATAATTTTAAATATATAATCTGTGGGTTTTGCTGGAGTTAAGTGATTTCAGCCACAGAAAGGCTTTACTCTGTATCTCTGGAATGGTTTTCTCTGATAGGCAGAGAAAATAAACAGCACCAGTGTGGTATTTGACATATGATACCCAAACTATTTTTACTTAAATAATGATTGAACTATCTTAAATGAAATTTGTATTTTTCATACCACTGTATATAATTGAGATCTAGATTTACTTTAACACTTTCCAAACTAATTACACTTTTCTTTTTATAAGAGAAGATGATGCATGTGAAAAGCCCACAACAAAACTATCAATAAAAAATGAAGACAGAAAGGGTATAGTCATGTGGGAAAACTAAAATGTCATGGAACAAAATAAATACACAGTATCTTCCTACTTTGACCTAACTAACCAGAACTTAACTTCTCGTACTCCCCAATTTACAATGAAGGTATTAGATATGAACAGCATATACATATTTTATTTAAATGTAAGTGTGAAGTTGGTGTGTGTAGGAATTCTCTTTAAAAGCCAATTCATGGGACTGGAGAAAAGGCTTAGCAGTTAAGGAACTTGCCTGCAGAGCCAAATTACCCAGGTTCAATTCCCCACAACCCACATAAGCCAGGTGCATACATCTGGAGTTCATCAACAATGACTGGAGACCCTTGCATGTCCTCTCTCTCTCTCTCTCTCAATCTCTCTCTCTCTCTCTGTCTCATAAATAACTAAAAAATAAAACAATCTTTAAAAATCTAATTCATGGACCCATATCCAATCATCATCAATTCCAGAAGAAAAATTTAGTACAATGGACTATTATTATTTGAATCCTTTGCTATTTGCAAACCATTTCTAATTTTTATCATTCTTGTAATGTGAGACTACATCTGAAGTTCTGAAATAATATGGCAAAAGAAGGGCTGGAGAGATGGCTTAGTGGTTAAGCACTTGCCTGTGAAGCCTAAGGACCCCAGTTCGAGGCTTGATTCTCCAGGACCCATGTTAGCCAGATGCACAAGGGGACGCATGCATCTGGAGTTCGTTTGCAGTGGCCAGAGGCCCTGGCATGCCCATTCTCTCTCTCTCTCTCTCTATCTGCTTCTCTCTGTGTGTGTGTCCATCACTTTCAAATAAATAAATATAAATAAACAACAACAAAAGAATAACAAATGTCTTTAACTTTAGAAAAGCCCTGACTTCTTAGGTGACAGATCTTGAGGCTTGAAGTCCTGTTAGTTAGCTGATCACCAGTAGCAGAAATGAGACCACAAGTTCCCCTCATCACGATGATGAAACAAAATAATATTTAAGGTTTCTGACAATTATCCAAAACTGTGTAGAGCTGTAACTGTGGATGTTAAGTATATGACAATGACCTCTCACCAGATTAGAAATTTTAAGTCATTAAATCACTTGTCCTAGACACTATGCTATAATATAAGAAAATATTAATTGAGCTGGAGTGATGGCTTGGCAGTTAAAATACCTGCCAGCAAAATGAAAAACCCAGGTTAGATTTCATACCCCATCACCACATAAAGCCACATACAAGGTCGCACATGCATCTGGAGTTCGTTTGTACTGACTAAAGGCCCTAGTGTGTGCCCATTCTCTCTCGCTCTCTTTCTCTTTCTCTCTCTCTCTCTCTCTCTCTCTCTCTCTCTCTCTTTCTCTTTCAGATTAAAATAATCTGGACATAAGAGTAAATGGCTAAATTTTGAATATATTTTTACTGACTAAAGGCCCTAGTGTGTCCCATTCTGTCTCGCTCTCTTTCTCTCTTTCTCTCTCTTTCTCTTTCAGCTTAAAATAATAAGAGTAAATGGCTAAATTTTGAATATATTTTTGAAGTTAATTCTCAAATGACATTTCTTAAAGGATATTTCTATTGAAATTAAATATACGAACCAGTGTCAAGAGAACAAGGAAATATTTATGAAAATTAAAAGCTGAATGATTATCTACATAATGCCAATATTATCTTTATTTTGTCCTAGAATAGATTTCATAGGCTATTGTAAGGTTCATGGACAAAGTTTAAGAACTTAGCAAGTAGAAGAGACATTTTTCACCTGAGCAAGACAGAACAGTTCTTTGAAATCATACTTTTTGTTTCACTCTTTAATATAAGAGGCAGATCACTTTATCATCTCCAATTTATTGTGAAAAATTCTGAAATGAGTTTGTATGCAATGCTCCAAATCATATTTCAATTTAAAAATATGTGAAGCAAATAGGAAGATGTCCCTGCTGCTGCAATAGATGGAGTGCATTTGTCCATCGGCCTGTGGGAGCCGCTGGCTGGACCAAACATGCAGGCAGTGCTTCATGCTCAGAGCTATGCAACCGTTCTGAGATCACTAGGAAGAGGAGGAAGAGCTGGATCAGTTTATATAAATTTGTATTCGCAACGCACTCAACATGATGAGGGTGATGGGGAGGAGGAAGCAAATACAGAAGAATGTTATGTTTTCCCAAAAGAATACTGTTCTCAGGTGCTGGAGGTGGGTAATAAAAATCAAAGGAAGATGCCTCACTGCACAGGGTGGGACAGATTGTCCAATATCCCAGATCCTAAGAATCATTCTTCAAATCAAGATGCAACTTAAATTATCACTTCTCTGCTTAGAGTTGCTTATGAATGGGTTCTATCCCATTCTGACTAACAATACTAAAGAAATAACAAATGAAATGCCCTTTTTCTCACAAAAAGTACACAAATGCCTGCGTTCTCAGCTCTATAGACAGGGAAGTTTAGCTTTTTAATACGGGGAGACATGCTGATTAAAATAGCTTATTTGTGCATATGAAGAAATAAATAATATCATGTGATTCATGTTCTGCTAAGTTATTAGCTTGCAGTTCCATTAGAACCATGCTTAGCTCATTTGTTTTAACTAATCCATATGCACACAATGAAAATATTTTATATTAAAGCCTCTTAATAAACAATGAATTATCTGATTAAGGCAAGATAAATATGAGTGAACATAGTCTAACTGAAAACAAAACAAAAAATTACCTAGTCTTTGACCATGTACTTGGTTTGAGGCAAACTGATAAATATTTAATTGTCTAACCACAAAGAAGTTCACTTCTTTTAGTGTTGTTACCTCTGGCTGAGGACCAAGAGCTTCCATTCACAAGATAAAACGACTTTTTAAGGAGCTTGGCAGCAAGCCAAGCTCTACATGCATATTCATATCTGAAGACGTATGTTTTCTTAGCTAGATAGACATTTATAAGCAGCTTCATGTGGCTCATTTGTTGCTGTTTTATTCCTTCAAGAATAAAATGCTTCCCCATTAAACCATAAGCAATCAATAATCAAAATAATTGCTTATTTCAGGAATCCAGTAGGAAGTACAGAACAAAATAATATTTTTATTCTGAAATAGCACAGGCTGAAGACTCCCTCCCCACACATACAAAACAACAAAAATACAGAAACTCCTTATAACATATTAAATGCTAAAGAAGAATTGTAAATATTCCATTGAAACAAAGCTATTTAAGATAGTCTGGCTTATTTTACAGCTTTGGATGTGGTTTTGTTCTAAAAATGGCCACATTAAAAAAATTAGAACACACTTAAAAACAATCTATTTGCTGTGTTCTGAATGTCTGTGGCCGTCCTCCATCAAAACTCATTCGATGAAACCTGATTCCCAAAGTGACAATAGTGAGTAGTAGGGCTTTAGAGATGTGATTGGTCTGGCAATGTACCTTGCTTCTTCCCACTGAGCCGGGCTACAGCCCGGGATGGCTACAATGACTCAGAAGATAGGAACATCTCACCTGACCCAGAATTACTCCTTCCCATTTGACGGCTCTGCATCACTCTGTCTTCACACTTCACATATTTGTTTTTATAAATTTTGAGAATAAATTGTTGTACATTTATGTCTGTTACTACAAAGGATAGTCTTAGAACATTGAAAAAACAGATAGCCCTTCTTAAGCCACTTTAAAAATACTTTACTTAAAGCCGGGCATGGTGGTACATGCCTTTAATCCCAGTACTTGGGAGGCAGAGGTAGGAGGATCGCCGTGAGTTCAAGGCCACCCTGAGAGTACATAGTGAATTCCAGGTCAGCCTGAGCTAGAGTGAGACCCTACCTTAAAAAACAAAAAACAGACAAAAAAAGAAACTTTACTTAACATAATAACAAAAGAGTACAATGAGAAATTGTGGAACTAGAGAAGCAAGTTTCAAACATAACCCTAACCTCCTCTTCTAGACAGTCATTGCCATAAACTCCCCGTGTCCACCCATCCTCACTACTGCCACCCTTGGCTTTCCGTTTCTTAAGTACTTTATTTATTTATTTTGCAAGCAGAGAGAGACAGGGAGGCAGAGAGAGAATGAGCATGCCACAGCCTTCAGCTGCTGCAAACAAACTCCAGAGTCATATGCCACTTTGTGCATCTGGCCTTACGTGGGTACTGGGGAATCATTGAACATGGGTTGTTAGGCTTCACAGACAAGTGACCTAACCACTGAGCAATTTTTTTTAATTTTTTTGTTCACTTTTATTTATTTATTTGAGAGTGATATAGAGAGAAAGAGGCAGATAGAGAGAGAGAGAGAGAGAGAGAGAGAGAGAATGGGCGCGCCAGGGTTTCCAGCCACTGCAAACGAACTCCAGATGCATGCGACCTCTTGTGCATCTGGCTAATGTGGGACCTGGAGAATCAAGCCTCGAACTGGGGTCCTTAGGCTTCACAGGCAAGCACTTAACCACTAAGCCATCTCTCCAGCCCCACTGAACAATTTTTTGACCCCACTCTTTGTTTCCTTGGTGACAATCATCTGCTGTTCTATCAGTAGATGTGTGTGTGTGTGTGTGTGTGTGTGTGTGTGTGCGCGCGCGCGTGTGTGTGTGTTTGTCCTTCCTGTATTTCATTTAACTGTGAAGAGTGTTTTCATTTTTTCAATATCCTATTAATTTGAAGTGAACCTAAATAGACTTGTTTAAATTAACAATTTTAGCCTGAAGAAATTTCTGAGTTTTATAAATTAAATGCTTCAGTTTTAATTTATTTCTCTCAACTCTGATGAAATTTAATCTCCATCCAGCATAGAAAATACAAGTGAATAACTGAATTTCCCAAGTCATATAATTTCAAAAACTTAAAAACTAATAATTTTAATATTTATATTTAATAATTTATCCTACCTCTAAGAACACACAAGCATCCCAATACTTGACCATTAAATTACCCAGGAAATGCTTATACAGGATCAGGCTTTTTCCCCTGCTGACAGAAGTACCCATGCTATCAGTGGCTCAAGTCTTGTACTGGCTTAGCAGGCATTGTTCAATAAAAATATCTAAAATTCCTTTCGTAAACCATTCCTGGTCATTATTCCTTTACTTCTTGATTATGATTTATAACTACAAACACATGAGATAGAGGAAATAGAATATATCTACCAGCATCACATATTCCTAGCCTATGTATTCTTTTGGGTTTAACAAGTTCATTTTGTTAACACACAGGGGCCATTTTTCCTCTGTTACATTTTCCAGTTCATGGCTGACCCTACCCCCAGATTGCTTCACTCCTGCTTCCACAATGTACTCTCTAAAAAGTCTAGGACTTCAGGTGCCAATTATAAGATGGACTGCTTGGTAGCATTGTCCCAAATAAGACTATAAACTGAATGAGATAAAAACAACTGGTAACTTGGGCCCACAGACTATTTACCCCGGGCTCCTGATTCTTCTTTAAAAGTCCAAACAGTGATATAGTTTGTAAACAAGGTTTGTGGTTCATGTTGGTAACACTTTTATGTGGAAGAAGAGGGTGAAATAAAATGGGTGTGAATATGAAAATGAGCACTCAGCTTTATGTTCTCTCCTGCTAAACTAGCTTCCATCATAGTGAGAACAGACCTATTAAGGGCATTAATTTACACTTTTTTTGCAGGAGGAAGGACAGCATAGGTTGTAGTCTGCTTTTTGTCTTTTCTACAAGCCTGGGCTGAGCTCATCAGGAACAGAAATTCTATAGGGATGTATCTTCACAGTTGTAGGCTCAACCCATCTGTAGCTACCACAAAGAAGTTAGCAAACCACACCCCAGGCCAGTGGTGTTCCCAGCTGTTTTCCTTTAATGTAAAGATTTTCCCACAAACTATTTAGAAAAATTCACACATAAACAACTCATGTGTGGTTTGGAATGTTACATCCTCTTTTTACCCAAAATGAAGGCGACTTCTGAGAAGAGGTGGTATCCGTAGCAATTATATCAGAATTGTAACATGAAGGCCAGCATTGTTCTGGGAAAATGCAGGTGTGTAGTCATACCATGCAGAAGTTATTTAACTGGTCTTGATTATTTGGGCTGTACTCTTGTTTCCCTCAAACTCAAGCACTCAAATCCTCATCACACATAGAAATAATACAAGTATGATCATGTATAGTTATATTAATGTATTATAGTATTGACAACCACAGCTGCATGACCATGACTATAGGCTATAACTAATCATTTCTTGACCCCATTCACTTAGTTTTCAATTAAAGATGATAGCCCCTTTAGTACAAACTCTCGTGATCTATAATTATGTAATTGCTAGTGTTTAACATATAATAATGAATGTACTATGCATTGACCATTGTTATAATGATTTTGTTTCTATACACAGACATAGTCTTGGTCTTTCGAGGTACACCAAAGGTCATCATTTTGCTACTTAAGGTGGTTAAAATCCTAAACTCACCAGACAGCAAGAATTATCCTCTTGTCTATTCTCATCAGAGAACTTTTGAAGATTTCCAAATTCTTTACCTAGCTCAATTTATAATTTAAAAATTGTGTGGGTTGCAATTATTGTGACAGTTTTCTGTCACATATTGCACAGATCACATCTTATTCAGTCTTTAGCAAAGAGCTGTGGAGTAGATGGGAAAGCTGACTAGTTGAAAGTATAACAGGTCATCCCTGAAGCTCAAGAATTAGACTTGTGTCTTGTCATGTTCAGGCCAGCATTCTTATCTTTAAGCTAAATTTTCCTCTTCACTGCCACAATCATATATATACCAGACTACTATCACTATTTTCATCAAAGCCTTGGAATATGATATGTTACAGAATCTATTGCAGAAAAAATGAACTCGAATATACTTATCTTAAAAACAGAAAATGACACTAACCTCAAGTACCTGGCTTGAACAATAACTAATAAAGTCATGTCCATGTTAATCCTTTAAGCAATGATTTTTACCCCCAAAAAAGCACATGCACAGAGACAAAAGCATTGTTAGTATACTTGTAGTTCTAAATAACAACAACAAAAAAAAAAAAACTCATGTGGATTTTCTAAATAAACAACTATTACACAAAATTAATGGCATTCAAGTCTAAACAGAATAGGTACTCATTAGAGCAGGACAGGAGAAAGGAGATGAAATCTAGTCCCTCTGTGCATCCGATTTGATTTCACTTTAGAACTGACTTTTATGTCAAGTAAAAATAAATACCCATGAATGGGCTGGAGAGATTGCTTAGTAGTTAAGGTGCTTGGCTCTGAAGCCTAAGGACCCAGGTACAATATCCCAGTACCTACGTAAGCCAGATGCACAAGGTGATACATACATCTGGAGTTAATTTGCAGTGGCTAGAGGCTTTGACGTGCCCATTCTCTCCCTCTCTCGCTCTCTCTCTCTCTCTCTCTCATAAATAAACAAATAAATAACCAGCTATGCTCAGAGTTACTGGCTTAACTACACAAGCATTTTTTTCTAACAACTATTTTAATGGATAATCTGTACCTGGCTTCTACAGTACTTTAGAATACAAAATTAGGCAGGAAAAGTCATTTTGGTAACTGTTGTAGATCACACTGCTGACATTATTCTTTTGGAGCTACATATAAACAGTGACTGATAGAGCAAATAAGTTTTTAAGACTCAAAACTCTGAGTGAATGAGAAAAGGCACACAAATATAGAGCTTAGAAATTTCAACATAAGCCCTGCAATACTCACAAAAATATATTAGGATGAAAGTACAATTCACTTTGACTGTGAAAAATGTGCATTTCTCTAGTGGCCCACTGAGAACCTAGAAACTTTCAATATGATGACAGTGACTGCCGCTGCTGGCCTAGACTGTGGCCTTTTGTACTATGATATCCTCATAAGTGCTTTGTAGTGAAATGACTCTAAGACTTAAGAGAGGAAATATGCAAGCCCATCCTACAGTATCCTGGTACACACTAGAAGGCATGGGAATGGTGAAAGGATTAAAAGTGCGACAAAACTGAGATGCCAAGTTGAGATCAGTCCCCCCAACCAAGGTCTCTTTTAGCACTGAAGAATAATAGTTATGATGAACTGAAATATATCACATATATAAAAATGCATGAGTTCACACAGAAACAAAAGGTAAAATGGTTACCATTAAAGGACCCCTATAATTCAACCCTTTCCCTTTTCCCCAGAGCTGGGAAATGGCCAGGAGTGATGGTGCACGCCTTTAATCCTAGCACTCAGGAGGCAGAGGTAGGAGGATCACCATGAGTTTGAGGCCACCCTGAGAATACATAGTGAATTCCAGGTCAGCCTGGACTAGATTAAGACCCTACCTCAAAAACAAACAAACAAAAAAAAAAAAAACCATGAAGCATAAAATGAAAGTACCATGTATCTGATGTGCTTTCCCTTGAGAAACTCTATGTGGTGGTAAACAATTGAAGGTCAAAAGATTTTATTTGTATAAATATTCCAGTGAATTCATAAGAAAAGAAATGATGGATTATCAATGACTATTTAATGATGTAAAATAATTATTGCTCATTTTAGTATGAAATTATATGGGTTATATTATTTTAAAGAATGATTTTCTTTTAGACATGTACACTAAAATTTACAGATTACAGATTATATGACTTGGTCTAAAAAGAATCCCGTGGGAAAAGAAGAAAGTCAGTAGAAGTACAGATGAGTAAACTAAGTGCTGAGTGACAACTACGGTAAAATTTACTTGAAGGATCTTTCATAGGACAGCTTCATTTTTCATGTTTTAAACATTGAAAGATAAGTGGATTCTTAATTGGGCTCTAAACTGAATTTTTGTTTGGTTTCATTGTGTTTTGGTTTGCCAATATTTTTATATTTCTGAATTCTGAAGGTATAAAAATTTCTTATTAAAGGAAAATCAATCATGTTCCCTCCAAATCTTCCAATGTTTTTCACCTCTATTTTTGCCTCACTTTCCAGTGAAATGTCTACTCCTGTCCCAACATCAAAAGACTAGACTTTTGCCATGAGCACTGAATAGTTTAAAATTTCATGGTGGTTTGAAGTGTTCGAGCTGGTAACAGGACTGTTAACCTTGACTAATGCGTATTTTATAACAGCACTCTTCAAAAGAGCCTGGGAAGCTATTGGTTCCTTTCCGGTCTTCACAGACAACCATCTGACCCATTTTTCTTCAGAGACCCATTCCACACTTTAAGACCACGCACATCATGGACATAAAACTGAAAGGAAAGAGGCAGCGTATGAAAGGAGTTTGTAGAAGGCTGTACTTACAAGACACTGTATTATGAGCTGTATCAAAGGAATGGAAACTAATACAGTCTTTGAACATAAAACAAAAATCGGGTATGTTAGATTTAAAATCAAATGAGTAAAAGTTCTTTACAGATAAGAAGAAAATGGCAATTTTTAGTAAACTACACAATAATCATGAATTCTTATGTTCTATCCTTATTGGATGCATTCAATTGACTTCTCAGAGATATGTATATAGTTGGTGCTGTTCTTTAATGCAACAGACACAGTGGACATCCCCCAAGAAATACTAAAGAGTGGGGTAAAAGCTAACTAAACTAAATGGATGGCCATCTGAGGATTCTGAAGATTAAACTATGGGGAAATCCAGGTTGAAATCAGTAAAATTGGCACGAAATCTCTCCATTCCCACTACAAAAAAATTACTTAAATTCTCATCTCAACTTTACTTTTCCCATAGAAAAGGGTCTGCATGCATGAGAAACTATTCATTCAGTCTTGAAGAACTTATGAAACAGGTTTTTTTTCTTCACATAAAATTGAAAAATAATATATTTTAACAGGGAAAATAAGAGGTCTGGAGTAAAAGTACAGTAAGGGTGCTCACACCTGGATGCTTGTCTCCAAGGGCCTTCCTATTTCAGTGCATATGAATAGGTCGTTCAAGAAAAGTTCAGTTTTTGAACATCTGTCATGAATAAGGAGATCTTAATCACATGAGGTTCACATAGTGACCTTAGCCCAGCAAGAAGATGAACAGGTCATGGGAGAAAAATATCATATCACAATTTAGAGGAGAATTTTCCAATAGTTCTGAATTGTTACCCGTATCACAGCAGGAAATAAAATAAAAGGATGTGGTCTTTGAATCACATGTAGGGCATGGGAAAGGTAAATAACTAAAGGATAAGAACAGAAGGCTAGAATTTGCAAGAAAATCCCACTCTACAAAGACAGGCATTGTGTACATGTGTTTGCCGTGTTTACTCATCATTCGCTTTATATACTCTACTGCAAGTCAATAGTGAACACAGTGTTTAGTATGGTGTGATTGCCTAGATTTTGAGTTTCATATAGAAAAATCCTATCAGTGGTACATGGCGCTTTTCCATCTTCTTCTCCATCCTCCTCTACAACCATTCATGCTCAGTAAAGTGGAGGTTAACTACACCATCTCCTATTCCTCTACAATGTTCCCATTTCTTCAAAACTATGAACATTCACTCTTACTCTCTGGGAAAACATAAGTTTTCTACCAATTCAGTCTGAAATATGTAAAAGGTTAATGGGGGAAAGCTTGACTTCATTATTAATCAAACAAATAAGGACTAGAGTGATGGCTTAGCTGTTAATGTGCTTTCCTGTGAAGCCTAAAGACCCATGTTTGACTCTCCAGATCCCACTTAAGCCAGATGCACAAAGGTGAGGCAAGTGCAAGATCGTGCATGCCCACTAGGTGGTACAAGCATCTGGAGTTCCGTTTCAGTGGCTGAGGTCCTGGCATGCCAATTCTGTCTCTCTCTCTCTCTTCTTTCTCTCTCTCTTTCTCTCTCTCTCTCTGTCTCACTCTCTCTAGTAAAGAAAAAGTTTAGGGGCTGGAGAGATTGCTTAGTGGTTAGGGCACTTTCCTGCAAAGCCAGAGGATCTCGCTTTGATTCCCCAAAACCCACATAAGCCAGATGCATAAGGTGGCACATGCATCTGGAATTCGTTTGCAGTGGCTGGAGGCCCTGGCATGCCCATTCTCTCTCTCCTCCACACAGAGATGGTTTCACACGACCTGAGGACAGAACCTGTGGAGCAGAAACCCCTCCCCATTCTCTCTCTCTCTCTCTCTCTCTCTCTCTTCCTCTTTCTCTCAAATGAATAAATAAATAATTTTATAAAAAGGTAAAGAAGTCCAGCGACAATATACCATTTTCATTGATAAAATTGACAAACTTTACTGTACATGGTATCTACCTTTTCACATACATAACTGAAATTATATTTTGGAGATTCAAACATAATGGCATAACTTTGAAATAATTTTGCAAAATAAGTTTAAAAAGATATGAAATCATTCTAAAACTGAAAAAACAAATACTATATAAATGCACAACACCTTGACTATTGATGTATAAATTATATGCTGTAGTACTTTTATGGGAAAGAAAAATGGCCATTCCAAGGTGGTATTTTCTTCTAAGAGAAGCAAAGATGGGATGGGAGTTAGTGGCATTTTTTGGTCGTAGTTTGTTTGTTTGTTTTTGTTTTTTACTTAGTGAGAAAAAGAAAATATATGGAATGTGAAGATATACCTTACTTTTTTCTGTATATTTTGGTCTTCACAGCAAGTAAAGAAGGAAGACAGGAGACTTCCGGCCAAGATGGCGACCACCTAACTGCACCGCACATTCCCAGGAAAGAAAGGCAAGACATTAAGGGTTCACTGGGTCTTTTAGGGGAGAGAAATCTCCAATAGATTGCCAGTGGGAGGGCACAGAGGGGAAAAAACAGGGAATCGCTGATTCCCCAGCTGGCGGGTAGCCCACCCCTCCCCCCCAAGCAGCTGCTGTACCCACAGTCCCAGCTTCAGGAAACTCCCTCACTTACTGTAGGAAAAGGGTCCCAGGCCAACATAGTGCCACTTGCCTCACTGCACAGGGGCAATCGCCATGCGACCCCTGCCCACAAGTGACCTTGGCCAGGCTATGCAGAGGTGAGAGTGGTGAGAGTGGACAACCCTATCTTGCTCCTGATCTCAATGGGAATTCCTCCAGTCTCTCTCCATTAAGTATTATTTGGGCCTTAGGAGCCTTGTATATTACCTTTATTATGTTAAGATATGAACCAACCATGCCAATTCTCTCCAATGTTTTGATCATGAAGTGATGTTGAATCTTGTCAAAGGCCTTTTCTGTATCTATCGACATGATCATGTGGTTTTTGTGTTTACCCTTGTTTACGTGGTGTATTACATTGACAGATTTCCATATGTTGAACCACTCCTGCATTTCTGGGATGAATCCCACTTGGTCAAGGTGGATAATGCTTTTGATGTGTTGTTGGATTCATTTTGCGAGGACTTTGTTCAGGATCTTTGCATCTAAGTTCATCAGGGAAATAGGCCAGTAGTTTCTTTCCTTGTGGCATCTCTGGCTGGTTTTGGAATCAGGGTGATACTAGCTTCAAATTTTTCTGAAAATCACACCACCAGCTGAAGACTAAGCTTTCCAATCATGAGCCTATGGGGGCCATTATGTTCAAACCAGAAAGTACCTAATGATGAGTAACCAGAAGAAAGTATCCTGTAATGGTGAGCAACCAAGAGAGGAGAGGGAAGTGATGAGCTTAGAGCCAACAGCGGCTTTCCCTGTTGAATGTAGACAGAATATATTTACAAAGAAGAACCACCCAGGAAGAGCTGTGAGGAACTGGAAGTCGTTTTTACTGTCTTAGGTTGAAAGGATAGAAGGGGTGGGAGAAACATGTGAGTTGAGGCTTGGAGAACAGGAAAGAGTGAGATCCTAAAGTGGAGCACCTCCAATTCTTAAGAGGTTGAACTTTGCTCAGGGACTGGGAACCAAACTAAGACTTTTAATTAGGGTTAACAATCTATACCAGATGCCACTAGAAAGATTCCTGAAGGAAGAACATAGAACTTGAATCTCATGGCAGACTAGTTGAGAAGTGATTACTTGGGAGAGAGACAGTAGGACAAAGGAAAGGTATTCAGGATGTATTTAGGATGCTCACATTATAAGACTCACTATATGCGACTATGCAAAAAGCAGAAGATGCCTTCCAGGTTCCTCACTTAGGCATCTGGACAATGAGATTGAACTTCACCAGGTATAAAAATATGGAAGAGTCTGCTCACTGGATTTGGGGCAAGTGACAATTACAAGTTAAACTTGGAAGAATATATACATACATGTGTTAAGGCTGTCCAAATGCTACTACACATTGTTTTCAGAATAACTGGAGGCAAAAAAAATTGCATTTGTCTAATGATTGGTGTTTTGGTCTATGTTCATTTCATTAATACTAATCAAAAGATATTTTAAGAGATACACACTAACATGAAATCTATTCTGTTGTTGAAAGTAGTGCTTAAGAATCAAGAAAAGAAATGAAATCTACACTGCAGTTTTCTAAAACAGATACAGTTACTGAGTAGATGTGGAGAGAATAATAGAATAACAATTGTGGTATCTCAGATGGTGGAAATATTTTTATATAAAAGTCTTATTATCTCTCTGGCACCATGGAAAAATAAGCTTGTTTATGTATAGATGTGAAATTCCTTTAGCAGATATGTGGACAGCTCAATAAACATCATTTCCTAAACCTAACCTAATATGACCCAATACTCCATGAGAACTATTAGAAAAAAAATAAAAGAATGAGGTTTCTGTTGCACACAGAAAATTAAATCACAAAGAGAGTCTCATGCCTTCCTTCCTACCCTCTGTGCATGTTACATGCATACTACACAAAAGAGATTCTCTTGCCTTCCTGTCTGACTTCTGTGAATATTACATGCACAGTGCACAAAATTTTACTCTCCCTATTCCACTAACAAAAACCAACATGAAAATCTTAAACGTGGTGGGCTTGCATAAACAGGCTGTTTAAATTCATAGAGTGTTGTCAATGCAAAAGCTAAACAGTGTGCCAAAGTGATAAATTTATAAGACAACAATCAAAATATTTAAAACACAAATCCCATGTCAGTGTGTGTGATACTGTTATAGAAGGGTAATTTAACCATGTCACTTTTTGCATTGATCTAATATTGGATATTGGAAAAGATTGTTGACATCAAAACATACAGTATTTCCACCAGTGTATCAGTTACTTTCTCATTGCCAGGGCAAAATACCTGACAAAAATTAGTTTAAGGCAGGAAGCATTTATTTCACTTACAGTTTCAGGTTACAGTTCACCACAGTAGAGAAGACAGGGCAGAAGGAGCCTGAGGCAGCTGGTCACATTCAGTTTGCAGTGAGAAAGCAGAGAATGATGAATGCTGCTGCTCAGCTAGCTCTCTGGCTTAAACATGATGATAAAAGTAATATGTCATGTCTAAGAGAAGGATTTAATTGACCCAGAGTGCTCTCTCTCTCTCTCTCTCTCTCTCTCTCTCTCTCTCTCTCTCTCTCTGTCTCTCTTTGCTTCAATCATGACTACCAGCAACAATAAAAAGGTGACTTTTCTTCTCTGTTAGTTATGTCAATGGCTGTGGTTAACAGAGAGCCCTGTTAACAATGATGCATATGTATTGTGAATGGGTAAAAAATTCTTCTCTGTAGCCATTAGTATTTTGGGGCTGCTTATTCTTGGGGCATAACTTAGTCTATCCTGAGTAATGACTTCTTCCATTAGTATCCAGTGTCGAGATTCCAAAGTATTTTAAACATGATAAGTGATTTTGACAAGAATTTTACAAATTGATCATTTAAACATGAAAAAATACTCTATGAAATTATTCAAACAAATTAGTATTGTGATTAAAAGATCTGCTTTCAAGTCTTTACAGCTTTTCCAGATTTCATCTGAACCTGTTTATTATGGTACAATCTTCTCTCCTGGTTTTCATAAATATATATTTGACAGGGAGAGGCAGAGAGAGGGAGGGAGAGGGAGAGAGAGAATGGGCGTGCCAGAGCCTCCAGCCACTGCAAATGAACTCCAGACACGTGTGCCCCCTTGTGCATCTGGCTAACGTGGGTCCTGGAGAACAGAACCTGGGTCTTTTGGCTTTGCAGGCAAATGCCTTAACTGCTAAGCCATCCTCTAGCCCCCTCTCCTGATGTTCAATTACAATCCCTTGCCTGCAAATTGCAGGGGTACTGGACATCAGATGTGCTAGAGCAAAGCCTCATAAGACGGGTTGTCCTTGCAAGAGGCAAGTTAATGTGTGCTTTGAATGGGTTCGCTTCTCCCATGATCCTTGTTTTTCAAGAACCCTTTTAAACATTTTCTTAACACTCACCCCCTCTAGTATCCACTTTCTGGCATTCTATTTTGACTTTCATGCACTTCCCCTTGGCAGATAAAACAGGCCACCGCTTTCTTTTTGTGACATTACATCAAAGGAAATTCAAATGATTCTATTTTGTTTCTTAACCTAATTTTCAACATATAAAATACCTTGATGTTTTCTAAGTATGTATAGTAACCAGCCTCTAAATATCCTGATATTAGTTCAAATGGGGGCATTGGAAATGAGGTAGTGTGTGTGTAGACATATCAATGCAAATGAGTACTTTTTTTTTGAGACCATCTCAAAAAAGGTGGACAGCATTTCTGAGAATGGCACCTGAACTGTACTCTGGCCTCCACACACATAGCACATTTTTGAGACAGGGTCTCAATAGTGATGCTTGCATCCCTCTTTGCATCGGCTTATGTGGGGGGCCTGGCAGTACTTACACAAGGCCTTCATAATGGGAGGAAAAGATGATGACATCAAAATAAAAGAGAGACTAATTGAGGGGGGGATATAATGGAGGGTGTATTTCTGAGGGGGGATTGGGAATAGGGAGGGAATTATCATGGTTTATTTCTATAATTATGAAAGCTATCAATAAAGAAACTTTTAAAAAGTAAACCCGGGGCCAAAGGCTTTTCAAGTAAGCACTGAGCCACCCCAGCCCTAACCATATAATCATAAAAGCCCCTGAAACATTGCATGACTCAACTTCTCCCTCAACCATTTGTAACCTTTCATCCCCCTGCTCCAGCCACAAGGACACCTTGAAACCTCCAAGGGCTCTGTACTCTCTCTAGTGTGTGTCAGGTGTACCCTTTCAACCATCTACTCTCCTGACTTGCCCACTTAACTCCTGGCAGTCCTCCAAATGTCACATTTTCAGATATTTGTCCCCTGCCTGCCCATAAGTGACAAAGTTTTATTATACACTAGCAAGAACTCTATGATCTTCTCTCCTATAAAATTATACTGATATTATCTGGGTTATTTGTTTAAAGTATATGCTACCTGTGGACTTCAGGGTCCTCTAGAGAAGAGACCAATCGACCTGTGCCTGTTCGGTACCTGTGCTTAGGCATAGAGATGGTGGAAACCAAACCATTGTTGATAAAATTGAATTCTTGGGGCTGGAGAGATGGCTTGACGGGTAATGCACTTGCCTGCAAAGCCTAAGGACCCATGTTCTACTCTCCAGATCCCACAGAGACCTCATGCTTAAGTGGAAAGCACTCTTTTTTTGTTGGTTTGTTTTGTTTTTCAAGGTAGTGTCTCACTCTAGCTCAAGCTGACCTAGAATTCACTATGTAGTCTGAGGGTGGCCTTGAACTCGTGGTGATCCTCCTACTTCTGCCACCCAAGTGCTGGAACTAAAGGCTGACCCAAATCCCCAGCCTTTTTTTTTTTCTCCTTTTTAAGCAGCACTAAGAGGAGGGGCTGGATGCTAGTCAGGTAGCCATGTGAGTTCTTTCTATTCAGAGGTCTGCCTAGAGAAAAAGCTAGAAAGGGTATTTATTTCACATAGAAACAAGAATAATATAATACAAGCAACTACAAAGGTCAGGAGATAGTCAAGTTTTAACTTCTACTGGGTAGCACATAGTGGTCTTGCTCATAGTTATTTTAAGTGGAGCCCCATTTTGGATACAGAAAGTAATCTTTGTCCCTGTCTTCACGTACGGTCATAACATGTCTGTATTTGGAAGTGTGCATATTCTGCATTTGGGAAATATTTTGTATCACAAACATGAACTTGAGCCTCACACAATTTCTTTGGATTTATTTAAAACAAACTGGCAGAGACATGAAGGTCCCAAGACACCACGCTTATGAATGCCAACAATATTCACATTGTGTGCTCTTCATTAATGAAATACAGTTTTGATATGATCTGAAGGATAGAAGAAATTATTTTTTTTTCTGTTTTCCTTCTTCTCTTAAAGAGAAAAACGTGCATGCTGAGCACACTCCCAGGTGAAATTCACCCCTACTTCCCCAGGACTTTATCTGCCCCAGTGTTCCAGC
Source organism: Dipus sagitta (assembly GCA_036346955.1). NCBI lineage: Eukaryota > Metazoa > Chordata > Mammalia > Rodentia > Dipodidae > Dipus > Dipus sagitta. The sequence goes on along the minus strand of CM070778.1, from coordinate 103,686,163 downwards.
TTTCTCCATTCTACAAGCTTGCCAGCGCACTATCACCTTCCCATGGGACCCCATGAGCATTTTTTTTTATAAGAGGAAGAATCACGGCCATTATTTCACACTCTAGCGCCTTTGAGATCTGAGCCTCAACCTTCACCTGCCTCTTATTCACCTGAACACCAATGCCTAGCAGGCACCAGAAGTGAAAAATTAAATCAACTGAGAATCCTTGTTTCCTCCGAAAACATGCCCTTCTGTTTTTCGTGTAACAAGTCAGAAATCTGAGTGTCATGTCTAATGCCTTCTTCCACCTTAAACTCTACACGTAATTGGCTACAAGTTCTACTGAGCCAAACAGTCCAAACACTGAAGCACGCTGTGTGCCCACGTATGTCATCCATCCCACTGAAACCATTCCAGTTCAATGGCTTCAATACATTGCTAGGGAACTCCTTTCGCTGGCCCCTCCCACTCCTGCTGCTGCTCCTCCCACATCACAGAGAGCTCCCTGATGTCCTAATACAGCTTGAAACACTGCTCATTCCCAGCTGCTGATTGTGCTGACCCCTCCCCACCCTATGCCTTTCATCCTTGCTTTCTCCTCCTTCAATATTCTCCCTGCACTCTACACACCCCAAGCATTCCGAAGTCACTGCTTGCAGTGACTGGAAATACGCAGTATCCGCTTGCTCATCTAGGGTTCTCCTCATAATCTGTAATGTTAAATTATTTGCCTGGAATTTCATACACCATCCATCCATCCCCCAAATCCACTCCAAAGGCTGCTAGTCTGAACTTCTGCTTATCCTTAAATTTTCAAGTTAATTCTTTTTTTGCCTCCAAGGACTGTCCCATAACATTTCTCAGGTTCAGTTGTAATTCTAACATGTTCTTAAAGCATCTTATCTTATGTAATATTGTGCTTAGGTCACTGAAAGCTCCTTACCTTTATTTTAAAATTTGATTCTCATCAGGTTATGTCCTAAGACAGACACAATGCCTATTTTACTGATTTTCATCCTCAAAGTTAATAAAAGAAAAGATTCATAAGGGTAACTTTAAAATAGATTGTCCATGAAGCAAAAAGGAAAGAAGAGAGGAAAAAAGGGAATCAGTGGATCCACAGGCTCATTTCTAATTGGTATATTCTGCAAATACTACTTTCAAAATCAATGCTCATCTAGGACACCACAGATCAGACTTGCCAAGGTCCTTATACTATTAGCAGAAGAGTATGAATTAGTACTACAGGAAATACATTAATGTGGAGTATCTAAAAACTGCCTATGAGTATTTCTATTCCATCACGATATGACTGAGTTCATATTTAATAAAAAAAATAGTTCTTTTACCTTGCATCCTATTACTTTCACTTAGATTCCAGAAGACGGGACCATCTGATCATGTAGCTTTTGTTGTGTGTATTGGCATGCTAACAGATAGCCTGGCATGTTGGAATATTTAAGTCTGATAGCTTGTCCACCTATAGTGTTAACTTGTTTCAGAGAAGCTGCAGGTGTCTTGATGGAAAGCGAATGCTAGAGAATAAAAGCAAGTGCCGGCGGGGGCGGGGGGGCTGAGAAGATGACTCAGCGGGTAAAGACTGCTTGCAAAGCCTGGCGTCCTGGGTTCAATTACCAAGCCACACACATGAAGCTGGACACAAAAAGTGACACAAGTGTCTGATGTTCAATTGCAGCATCAAGAGGCCTTGGTGTGCATGCAGACACACACACACACACACACACACAGAGAGAGAGAGAGAGAGAGAGAGAGAGAGAGAGAATTTTTAAAGAAAATACCAATGGTGTTCTGTGACTTCAAGCAACTGTTTTATACATTGTAAAGGTTATTTTTTGTCCCCATAATGACTACTTCGACAGCTACGCCTGTATTTGACAAAGCAAAGAGAAGGTTACTTGGTTAACTGAGTATAAATGGAGTACCCACAGTTATACAAAGGCCAGCTGAGATATTGTGCTGGTGTCTGACTACTTCCTCCTCAATTAGGCTAGCCACTATGTGATAAATTTAGGACTTTTAAATGGTACTGTAGATTGGTGTTAATGTGTAAAGCTTAAAAAGTCATCGAGAGAGCTGGAGAAATTGCCCATTGGTTAAGATGTTTGCCTGAAAAGCCTAAGAACCCAGGCTTGATTCCCCAGAACCCACATAAGCCAGATGCACAAGGTGTTGCATGCATCTGGAACTCATTTGCAGCAGCTGGAGGCCCTGGCATGCCCATTCTCTCTCTCTCTCTCTCTCTCTCTCTCTCTCTTTCCATGAAAATAAATAAAAATATTTTTAAATAAAATCCATTAAGGAAAATGGATTTATTTGAAATATGTGTTGGTATTTGCACTAGAAGTTAATGTCCAGGATCCCTGTGGTCAAAACACTGATGTCCCACAGCATTGTCACCAAAAGCAGGAACTCCATTCATTCCCAAGGTGGCAATTTGTGGCATGTAGCCTTAAATATTTATTTATGGGCACAGGAAAGAAATGGGTTGGCCCCTAGTCATATGTTCCCTGGTCTCTCTGACATTAAATTTCAGATCTTCTGGCCATTCCAAACCCCTTCAGGAGACTGAACAGGTTCTACCTTCCTTCACCCATGTCCTTTCTCCACTCCTTAATCCTCAAATTCCCACTAAATAAAATAAAAAAAAAAACTAAGTAAATTCTCATAATGAATATTCACTAAGTACAATTAAACTGAATTTTAAATCATCCATCTCAATAAGAACATAGTTAAAAGAAATATTTTTAGAAATGCCAAAACATAGTTATAGTCTCAATTTAATCAGCAGTAGAGTTTTTGAAGGTATTCTGAACAAAATAATATCTGAACAAAAAAGGAACAATATATTTTAAACAAAGCTTCTTCTTTCTAAGTAACTTCCTTGCCGGGCTCCCCCGGCAGGTAGTGCTGAGGAAGGACCAGGCCCACTGGTTCCTCCCAAGGGGTTGAGGAGGAGGCTGAGTGTCAACGACTCAGAACCTCTCCTAGTCACCGGAGAAAAACCACACTGAGTCGGGAGTCTTCTCGAAGCAGGAACTCACTTTATTGTTACAGGCGGTTGCCTATATAGTGTTAAGAACGAAGGTGGGGATTCTAGGATGGGGGGAGAGGTAAGGGCCAATAGTATACCGCAACTTTTGAAATGATTGGTTCTAAGCACACACGCGGGAATTCCAACTCCTATGCGGAAGTAACAGGCCAGAGGCCATTTGGCACCCTGCTGAGTCATAGCTGGCTGGAGGCAGTTCGCCAAACTTTAGCTAGGCTCAGGAAGTTCCACTAGGCCTCACGTGCGGGCCTCTGAAGACCCAACACTCCTTCATCCCTTTTGATCTGAGGATTGTAGAGTCATCCTGGCAAAAGAAAAACTATCATGTGTCAAACTCCATTGCCATCAGTGTCCTTCCCTTCACGCGGCTGGCTGTGAGCAAAGCTAGAGACAGGAGAACAGTGCAGTGAAGATGCCAGTCTCTCCAGTGAGATCTGCTGTTCGCAGTTCATTAGCCCCCAAGCCAAAACTGGTAAGAAGTGTGGAGCACATTAGGACAGCTTTGATTTAGGATCACATCATGGAAAAAATAACTTCAGCTTATAAGGCGAAATTTGTTTAGTTGCAGTCTTAGAAACCTCGGCTTATTTACCACTGCAATATAAGAACCTGCTAGGAACTGCTTTTGAATTAATAAGTTGACTAACTTGTATTTTTTTCTGTGTATTTTCAACTCACGCATATGTTATTCAGTTGAATTTCTGTATCTCAAGAGTGAAAGAATCTTCACACTAAATAAAAACACCATTACTGTAACTAAGATGAGGTCAGTATTTTTCAAAGGATATTGAAGAAACCTTTATGGGAGAGAAAAAGGGGGGGAACACTTGATTATGAAATCACTTTATTAATTATTAATAATATGTTTTCCTTTGTATTGTGTTTTATGGGTCTATGATACATCAGTATACTATCCTTTCCAATATCTCTCCCCTACAATTCAGCATAAACGTTTTTCTTTCAATAATTAGGCAAAATGCATGCTCTTCGGCACTTAATGTGAGTAGGCATTCATTTTAAGGCCACACACAGACACACACACACACACACACACACACACACACACAGAGAGGCATCTCCCTCCTTCATCTTAAACCTAGCTCTGTCAATTACCCCTAGAACATAGTCAGCAATGCCTCCAACATCTCACATTGAAAGCATAAAAGTTTTCCTAAGTGAAGTAAAGTGAAAAATGACATACAATGAATAGTTAGTGGACACTTCATGATTTAAATGTTATTTCATATGAATTATTGTCTTTCCACTCACAGGCAGGAAGACACGGGCATTATAATATATATATATATACAACAGGTGGGAACTAGAGGCTTAGAATAGTTAAGTAACTCAAATGAAGACATTTATACAGAGAGGACAATGCCAGGGTTTAATGTCAGATCTTTCTGATTCAAAATCTAGTGCTGTTAATTAACAAACTGTCCAATTTAAAGTCATAATAAGTATACATTAATGTATATTTCCCATTAGGTCAGTCTGCTTTCTCACAGGCAACATTATATTACCTACTGCATACCTTCTCAGCATAGAAAGTTCTACTGGTGCCTCAGCTGGGCATGAGCATTCATATTTGAGCTGCAGCAAGGGTTGGCTGCCAATCTCTTGCAGATGTATTATTCCAGAGGCTGGCCTCTATAAGTGACAGTCTCCGCACACTGGGACACCAGTGGACTTGTATCATTTATCCACCCTTCTGTCCTTTGGTTACAGCACATAATTGGTTAACATGTGATATAAAACCCTGGTGTCCTGCTCCCTCTGTGATGCAATTTTCTCTCAAGACCACAGCTCATATGTAGCAGGCGGAGGCTCAGCTTCTCCTAGCATCACCCTTTGCCAGCTTTCTAGTACACTTCCTATTTCCCGCACACTCTCACCTCCTGAGACCCTCCCTCTGCCAGTCACTTACACTGAAACTCCTGCTTTGTCACTCTGTGCCTGAAGCATCCTTCAGTCTGTCTTCTCACATCTCTGTCCTGTCTAATTCTAACATGAGCCCCGCACAAGCACCACCTTAACATGCTCTTCTGTGATTACTCACCTGTCAAGGATTCTAATTCTCCTCATACTCACACATCTCCTTTTTGCTTATGCTTTCTATGTCAGAATTTTATTATTTTCTACAAAATACAGAGTTTTTATTTCTAGCTATATTGAAATTATCTATCTACTTTTGAGAGCAGTTGTCTTAATTTACTTTTACCTATGACAGTAAGCCCATGAAAACTGCTAATCTTTGCATGTTAAAATGATGTGATGAATTTTAAAAGATTGGTATAGGTAAATTATAGCTCTGCCAACAGCATGATTTGAAATGCTGTCACTATGAAAGAGATTGAGAATGTTTCTTTCAGTATTTACTGTCTGAGGTGCCAGGCATAGGAGGGGATGGAGATGAGCTGGCTCCTCTTAGTAGTCAAAGCTATGGGCACACATCCTTCTGAGAGAAATGACAGACTGGCACAGAGCAGGAAAAGAGGATGCCAGACATAATAAAGGATAGCTTTGGCTCCCTTTCCTATCTTCCCACATGGCCAACAATAAAACTAGTCCTGGCTGGTAAATCTGGCTGCACAAGATATGAAAAAAAGGCTACCACCCCCTACTAGTGACACATTTTGCTATTAATGTTCATAGTTGTAGGTTATTCCTATCATACATTACAACTTATTTCCCTAGAAGATAGTGAAGAAGGTAAGGCAATAGTGATGGTCAATTTAATGATGGTCATTCTATCACAAATTTCCAACATACTTTAAAGAAAAAGCTTCCCTACAAGCTAATCAAAACAAATAATCACAATCGGTTAGAGCATTATTTCCAACAATTAATTTTTTGTATTATAATGTTTATTGAATTGTGGTTGGTCAAGGAATTTTTTAAAAGCTTGTTTACGAACTTTCTACATTTATTTTAAAATATGCTTATGTTCATTGACTCTTTGGACTTACTCAATTTCAGTTATAAAAACACAAGTAAGTCATCCGCTTACCTACAGGGTGTTGGGAAAATCAAATGTAGCTGACAAAACATCTTACAGACTCTTACCATCGATAGGTCATACTATATAAAGAAAACTGTTAAAAGTGACAAAGTGTTTGAAGAGTCTTCACATTTCAATTTCTGCTTATATGATTTTTGAATTATATTTTATTTTTGGCATTTTCAAATACCATTTACTTTTCTTGATTCTTAGCCCTCCTCCTACCCATATTTCCCTCTTCCCCTCAATTTTCCTACCACCTGTATTTTTCCACCTCTGTTTACATGTCACATGTTTCTTTTCCATCACCCCCTTCTTTTAGCTCATCTCTGTACAATCACTTTTGGTTACAGTTCTATGTTTATAGGTTTTATCTATATTTCCCTCCCTAATGGACATACTTCTAGATATTACAAGATAAGACCCATATGGCTGAGAGGATGTGTGGTTTTGGTCTTTCTGAGTTTAAGTCACTTCAGTCAATACAGTTCTTTCCAGACCCTTCCACTTTCCAGGAAGTTTCATTATTTCATATTCTGTGCTGCTGAGTAGAACTCCATAGTGTATATGTACCACATTTTCATTATTCACTCACCTGTTACAGGTGACCTAAGCCATTTCTAATTCTTAGCTATTGTATATAGCACTGCAAAGATATATTGATGCACAAGAATCTCTGTCATCGAGTGTGGATCCTTGGGGTATATGTCCAGGAGTGGTATGGCTGGGTCATATGGGAGGTCTCTTTCTAACTTTTTGAGTAACCTCCATACTGATTTTCATATTTATACTAGTTTTCACTTCCACCAGCAGTGGATCACAGTTCCTCTTTCCCCACAGCTCTGCCAGCATTTGATGTCTGTTTTCTTGATGACATATGCTTTCCATTATGGCTACTAATTTCTTATTAAGCAAAAAAAAAAAAATAGAATAGGTTGTAGCATAAAATCACCAAAGTAGATATTCCTTCAGAAATGGTTGGCGACATAAAGAAAAACCACTTGTGGCTAAAATATGTCTTAGGGGTCAGATTATTACAATTTCTAATTCCAGGTCAGCCCAGAGTAGAGCAAAACCCTACCTCAATAAATAAATAAATAAATAAACTTCATGATTCTTAAACATAACAATGGTAGCAGTTTATAGATTATAACAGATTTTTTTAAAGAACTTTGAACAGTTTTCCTGGGGGACGAATTAATCATTTTATTAAATATATTTGATTCTGAAATATTTTAAGTTGATATCATCCATATTCTGTTTTCTGATATATGTATAGATGTTTATGTATTGTCCTATTTGGACCTCAAAGTCACTGCATGTCAGCTCCAGTGGTCCTTGGTATTGATCTTCTTCCTGCTCTAGATCTGCGCCTACCCACAAGTGAATGCCAAAGTTAATCCACATAGAGTGTATTTTTAATTGTCCTTATTTTATACAAACAGCAATGTTGTTATAATGGCTTCTGTATATATCATATTAATTTGCTTCAAAGTAAAAGAAAATATTAACCCAATTATTTAAAACTACATAGATGTTATAAAATAATAATGAAAATCATTTACTAAGTGGGCTAATGATATAAATAGGTAAATTCTTCAAAGTACCAATGGCTAACGAATAAAAATTTGAAAAATGTTCAAAATATTTGGCCGTTAGGGAACTGCTTATTAAAACTCACAAAGGTTCAGTTCCAGACGATCATTAAATAATAATAAATATAGAGGCTGTGGGTAGTAATAGTTCAGTGGATGAGGTTCCTGTCATTCCAGCTCAAACTGGAGTACTCAAGTTTGACCCCAGACATCTCTCTCTCACACACACACACACAGGCCAGAAGCTGTGCCTGGCTGCCCTCTGTAATCCTAGAACATTAACACTAAACAATTATTTTTGAAGAAAAGAAAAGAAATATCAGCAAATACTGATGAGGATATGAGTTCAAAAGAAACATTTTACAGTGTTGCTTGTAATGTAAATTAGTGCAACTACTATGGAAATCAGTACAGAGGTAATAAGAATACATCTATTATATGATTCAGCTATACCACTCCTATGTATATACTTAAAGCACTTTAAATCAACATGCCACAGAGATCAGTATGTATCCACATTCACTGGAGTACTCTTTACAATAGACAAGGTGTTTGTCAATAGATGAATGGATAATGAACACGTATAGGTTCACAATGAAGCTTATTTCAACCATCGAGAACAGTAAAATTGTGTTGTGTGCTGGAAAATAAATACAATTGGAGATCATCATATTAAGTGTAATTACTCAGAAAGACAAATATCACATATTTTCTCTCATTTGTGGATCCCAGAGAATGCAGATACATAAAATCACATGTATATGCATGCATGACATGAAATTGTCTGAGGATTAAAAGGAGAATAGCAGAAAGAGAGAGGGCAGAGAAGGGGAGGAGATGAGAGATGTGTATTTGGTTAAAATAAATAAGTCTTGGACAAAAATGTGTTTATGGTGGCTGCAGAGATGGCTAAGCGGTTAAGGCACCTGCCTGCAAAACCTAACAACTAGGGTTTGGTTCCCCAGTACCCACATAAAGCCAGATGCCCAAGGTGGCACATATGTTTGGTGTTCACTTGCAGTGCCTGAAGGCCCTGGTGTGTCCATTCTCTCTCTCTCTCTCTCCTTGCAAATAGATAAAAATATTTTCAAAAATATCTTTATGAAACTCATCACCATGTACAACAAATATATGACAATAAAAGTTTTTAGGAAAAAATGACTCATATTTTGGACTAGAAAAATTATACTAGGTCTAGATTTTATCTTTGAGCAGGAATGGAACTGGAGCTGGGAATTTATGATCTTTGGAGATAAAGAAAACAGAATAAACCAAGATACAAAACTAAGACTGAAATTTTCAACTTTTACTAAATAGTAAAGTCTGTGCTTCATTGGGAGAGAAAGGAGTCCTTTGAGTACTTAAGTTCCTGATTAGCAGTTAGATTAATGTTGGGGAGTAGGTTTTAAATTTTTGGTAAATAAAACTCATCAAGTATTGGTCAATACAGATTCTGTTCACTCTATACACACAATATCAGACAGGAGCCTTATCTAGCATGAAGTGTCATCAGGAGAGTGCCTTTGAGCTAGGAACATTGCAAGTGCTGCTGCTACAGTGGACATGAGGACAACCTAACAGTACATAGAACACAAATATTTTAATAAATATTTAATGAAGTCACTTATATCCTTTGTTCTTTTTCTCATTGATGTGTTATACAAACAGTTCTTTGTGTCCTTTCCTTTTTAAAATTCATTTTATCCATATTTCTCTTTTTAGTAAATGTTTTGTTTCCTATGTCTTTGGAGCAGTAAAAAGATTGGCTTGACCTGTGTTTATTAGCCCAGGCTGCTGTATGTGCTTGGTAACCTGTATCTCTGTCCAAAAAGCCAAGGTGTGGTCTCTCTGAGGCAACTTGCTATCCTCTATTCACAGTGAATTTCCAGCAATCTACTGTGAACTTTTTATCCACCTATTCTTGAGTTATTCATTGAAATGAGGACTGTCACTGGTTCTATAATGAGGAAGAATTGTGCCCTTAAAATATGTTTTATGCAGTACATGTACAATGAAGTTTAATTAATCAATTCTAGATTCTAAACAAAAAGACCATTTTCCTGTATGTGGGACTTTCATTATTACAAATACCTTATTTGCTGAGCTGATCTTTGCTTTTCTAAAGAATGCAGTATTAACCATTTTACAAAGAAAAAGCTTATTTCTCAGCATATTGACCTACTTTTTCCTTAACTTACCTCATTTGTAAAAGGATTATGTGAGCGAATAGATACTTTTATGAATTTAGCTTTGAGAAAACAATAGAATCATTTATTAAAGTAATAAGGATTTCAATCTATTCACCTAAATATACAATGTCTTTCCTATGAAGAGCCCACACACTGAAGCCTGGCCCAAAAATCCTAGAGTGCAAATTGTATTTCCTTTGTTTCTAGTCCTTATCCAGATGTACTGTTTTGTTTTATTTTATTTTGTTTGTTTTATTTTTAGTTAAAGGGAAAATAGTAACAGAAGGAACCTTGAGAAACTGTACACAAAATGTAGAAATTATTGAGGAAACTTGCATTTCCTAAAAGTAATTTAACTCAGAGTCACATGTCTTGAACAAAAGCATGTTTATATGAAAACATTTGAAACATTTTCAGGGATGGAGAGATGTCTTAGCTGTAAAGGTGCTTGCCTGCAAAGCCTAAGTAGTCATGTTTGACCCTCCAAGTCCCACGTAAGCCAGATGCACAGTGATGCAAGTGTGCAATGTTGCACATGCACACAAGGGGGTACACACGTCTGTAGTTCATTTGCAGTGGGTGAAGACTTTGGCATGCTCTCTCTCTCTCTCTCTCTCTCTCCCTCCCTCCCTCCCTTTTTCCCTCTCTCCCTCCCTCTCTCTCTCCCTTTTTCTCTCTCTCTCAAATAAATAAAGAAATAAGAAATTAAAATCACATTTTCAAATGCATGATCAATTTCTTAGACCACTGCTTAACAGAAAAGGAAATCAAAATAATTTGCATTCCAGATACCAGGCCAAATTCAAGGTGAAGTACTACAGATTGAAAAGGAAATTCTTTTCAGATCTAGCCATAATCTATGGCACATAAATATTTAAAATATTTTCAAAAAGATTTTCTCAGGCTGGAGACATAGCTTAGCAGTTAAGGCACTTACATGCAAAGTCTAAGGACCCATGTTTGACTCTTCAGATCCCATCTAAGCCAGACACACAAGGTGACGCAAGTGCACAAGGTCACATGTATGCACAAAGTGGTGCACAAATCTGGAGTTCAATGACTCGAGGCCCTGGGGAGCCAATTTTTTCTCTAGCTCTCATTAAAAAAAAAAAAAAAAAGAAAAAGATTTTCCTTTTCTGCCACTCCATATGTGTGAAGTGGCAAATATACATGTGTGGATACTGTTGTGTGTACTTGGAGGACATAGGAAAAACTGTGGTGTTATCTTCGGGAATGCAGTCCACCTGATTTTCAGAGAGCACTCTCATTGGCCTGGAACTTCCCAGCAAGCTCCAGAGATACTCTGTCTCCTTTTGCCAAGTGCTGGGATTACAGGTGTGCACATTTTTACATGGATACTGAGGATCAAACCCCAGTCCCCATGCTTGTGAGGCAAGCAGTTTACTTGCTCAACTATTTCTCCAGCCTGTATTTTTTCTTTTTGAGGTAGCATCTCACTTGGTGGTCCCAGCTAACCTGGAACTCACTATGGAGATACAAAACTGGCCTTGAATTTGTGCAGTCCTGCCACAGTTTCCTCAGTGCTGGGATCACAGGCATGCTCAACCATACACGGCTTTTAGGGCTGGAGAGATGGCCTAGTGGTTAAAGGTGATTGCTTGCATAGCCTATCAGCCCAGGTTCAATCCTCAGTTCCCCAGTAAAGCCAGATGTACAAAGTGGCATATGCATCTGGATTTTGTCTTCAGTGGTAAGAGGCCCTGGAACACTCATTCATTCTCTCACTCTCTCGCTCTCTCTCTCCCCCCCATTCTTTCTGTCTCTGTCTTTTCCCCTGCAAATAAAAAAATAAAAGTATTTTTAAAGGAAGTTTCAATTTCTTCTACATGTGTCTGTTAATCTCAACATTATTTATTAGCAATTAGCAACATCCTAAGCAGTGTGTAAGAATAGTCAGATTGGTGGTTTGGGGGGATGGGAATGATATTCTTCAGTGGTACAGCCACTGAGAAGTTGTTCATACCCCACTGCCATGTTCATGGAAGCATGCCTAATTTAACTCAGTAGGTCACACAAAAAAGACATTAAAGTGGAAAATGGAGCAGTTACAAAGAAAAAGTGGTAGAAGGGGAATGAGAGGGTTCTATGGGTAGTATATGATCAAACTAGTTTATACTTATATGAAATTGTTGAAAAAATTCTACATGTAAAAATAGAATAAGTCAGATTATTCTAAACTTGAGAAACAAACCTGGAAAATCTTTTACAAAGCAGTTGTAGGGATGGAGAGATGGCATAGTGGTTAAGTCACTTGCCTTCTTAGACTAGAACCCATATTCAACTCTCCAGATCCCACATAAGCCAGATGCACAAAAGTAGGCAAGAATATGGTTGCACATGTCCACTAGGCGGTGCAAGCATCTGGAGTTCGGTTGCAGTGGCTGAGGCCCTGGCATGTCAATTCTCTCTTTCTATATAAGCAACTGTCTTTCAACAGGAAGCATAAACTATGGACAAGGGGTACAGGTTTTGCTAAAACTAGATGAAAGCTGACTAAGGAATGGTTCAAATAGTTCTATCTGGAGAATGGATAATAGGGGAGAAATTTTGAAAACTGATGTACAAATATTAAAACCATGATATTACAAACAGTGATATGTAACTGCTTAAATATGCTTTTCATATGCCATAAGAAATGATATCATTGATAATGGCTTCTTATTTACAAATACCTATACTCTTTAATTATTTCTCATTTTCTTTTGTGAGTTTTCCCTTATAAACAGAATGAATAATAAAATGATTGTTTCAACTAAAAAAGAATAAGAATGATTTAAAACTGAAAAATACCCACTAGCTCTTACCATATCACCCCTTTAGAATAATTAAGCAAATAGTATTGTTCATTTGATAACCATGTGGTGAGAAATGATTTATATCCTCAGGCCAATTTTCTTCCTCATATTCTATCACAGAGTCTCCGCTTTCTAAAGTGCATTAATATTTACAGAGTTTTATCAAACTTGTACAAAAAGAAATGAAATGACATTGCACAGCTATCTTGGTACCCAGATGTCAAACCAACCAGCATAGTCCACTTGAAGCAGAGATCATGGGCTGTTTTAGTTTTCAAATATATTGGTGAGCTTGGTACTCCTAAGAAAATATGAACTCTTCCTTCCAGTTGCTCTTTGCCAAAAATATATACTTGGAGTATGATTAATAAATCCTTGAAAGTATATTTTTTCATGATTTAAAGTACCTTAACAACACGCCATTAACTGCAGTTGCTTGTGCAGGAGCTGGGCTTCATTTTATGATCTCCTACCATAAATTGTTCATGAGGGGACTCCTCTTATAGACTCTTGAAAAAAGAATGTATCCTGTACATTTATGTTACAGGTTTATGATGATAGATTGTTCTTGCCACTGAACTGGAAGCTACCAAGCCAGTTTATAAATTCTGTTAATAAAAACAACCTCACACTGAGGCAGACTCATTGACTAAGCCATCCAAACCTACCTGACATGTATTCAATTTCTAAAATAAAATCAGAGATACACCTCTGTGTGAGAAGTATGTGTGTAATATAAGGGTAAGCATTTTATATGCTTTTGTTTTCATATTCAACTTTATGAAAATAATTTTGTTGAAGTAGTAGGTTTTTAGACTCCAGATGATATATCTGGGAAAATGTAAGGAATTATTTCAATATAATTGAAGGAAGCATACACTTAGCCTAGGACATGCTGTTTGAATGCTGAACAGAGTTTGTCTACTTATATCAAACTCATTTGTTACTACTTGCCTCCTTATAGTGACATTTGGAAATAGAAATTAAAACATTATAGATTTTTTTTTCTGTGATGAATGAAATTGGAAGCAAATCTTCTGACAGCCAGTACTCTGGAGTACCCCGTCCTCTACAATCACACAAACATTCACTCCAGGAGACGTGAATCGTATTTGACAACATATTCCCAAGCACTGCGTAATGAACCTTCAAACTTCAATTAGAACCTTTCAGAAAGAAAAACAAACAGAATTTCACTAAAATACTGCCTTTGTGAGAAAAACAAGTCAGTTGGAAAATACAAGTTCAACATCATTGGCTACTCATTCAGCATCCCTTTCTCATGTCAGGTATCATATAAAAAGCTGATTTTTTAAAAAGTAATAATAGAGATCATTCCCACTTTTAAAATACAGGATGTTCAATACACTTCATATTCTTTCAATTCACAACAATTCTACACCCTGTATGTTAATAATTTCTCTTCCCCTCCACTTACCTCCAAAGCAAAAGATTATTTTTTCCCAAGTGCATTGAATGCTGCTGTTTATGAAAGGTGATCACACATTCAAAAGGAAAAAAACACAACCTTCTGGGATGCCACAGAGGCATATAAAGCATCTGCATGTTCGATTGAATTACCTAGGAAAATGTTGGTGGTGCGTGCCCTCAAGCACGTGGCATTCTTCCTGTACTATAATTTGGACTATTCAGATGATGAATTTCTGAGTGCTTCACACAGATAGCATTTCAATGAATGTTTTGTCAGCAAAAATGTGAAGGCTTGCCTGTTTGTAACCTCTCTCCGTGCCAGTATTAGTAATTTACAAACATTTTAGCCATGGGAAAAGCACAAGAAAGGAGCAAAGTGATGGGCCCAGTTAGTTCAGAAGCTGGATAACAGAGCTGCCTTTGCTAATGATTTAAATAAAGGAGCAGAATGTTTGGTTGTTCTGAGGTTTTCTGAAGTTCTTTTGATGAAATTTCTCCTTTGATGTAACATTTTGATTTAAGATATTTTAACAGTAAACAAAGGACACAGTGGATTTTACATAACATCAGCCTGAAGATAGTCAGATGCGGACTTCTCTCGAGACCCTGTTTCAAGTACATTTTCACGACTAGAAATATACAAAGGAACAAATAAGATTATTAAGAAGGTACTCCATATTATCCCAGCATATTATGTTAAAACATTTTTAATGCAGTGATAAAAATTATATTGAAACAAATTAGAGTGGAAAGTGGGTGTTGAAAAATCAGCATATGGGGAAAAATGGGCAATGAGTTGAGTAAACCCCCCTCCCCCAGCCAAGAATAGCTAAAACCCGGCTGGCCACTGGTACAGGCACAGAGGCACTTCAGAGTGTTCAAGAGTAGCCAGTGGTTCATTATAATATTAAAATGCATACTGCTGCCTGCAGATACAATATGCTAATGGTTAATAGAACACATGAAGTTCTATACAGAACTACATGCAAATGCCTATGCTATGCAAATGAGTCATTAATCCTACCCTAAAGTAACATGAAAATTCCCGTTCATAGTTTTTTTGTTTTGTTTTGTTTTGTTTTGTTTTGGTTTTGTTTTGTTTTGTTTTGTTTTGTTTTGTAGGGCTATTAAGTTGAATTCTTTCTCCTTTCTCTTGACTCTGGCCTGTTTCCTCTGTTAAAAGTGTATTTTCTCCTGATCAACTGCCCTTGCTTCTCCTACAAATATGTCCCAGTGCTCCCTACAGAGGTACCTCTGACTCGTCACACCAGCTGATATCATCATGGCTCCTATTTGTATGGCTGCCTCCAGTATGAGTCACTGAAAGGCAAGAAGTATGGCCGTATACCTAAAAGCCAGTCAAACCATGAAAAGAAAGGGAGAACAGGTAGAAGGGAGTCAAAGATTACCTAAGGCCACAATCAGTTAATAAAATAGTCAGTTAGTGAAATAATGAACCAGGACAAGGCCATCTAAAGGCCATCTCTTTGACCATCTAAGGTCAAAATTCTCCTTACATAGTCATGTTCTCTTATTGCTGTGACAACAATGATAACAAAATAAACTCTCATCAGTAGTTTATTTAGAAGGAAGACAAGAAATATGGGAATCTTTTTTGCCTTCACATTAATAAAGATGCAGATAACATATTTCTCTTTTCCTGTTTCATAACAAAGTAAATGAAGCCATGGAACCCTATAACTGGTTCTAGCCCTATTATCAGCTTTTAAAAAATACATATACCTTCTTTAAATTAATTCCACATTGATTGGCATTTATCAATCACTTTTACTACCCTGAGAACCATATCACATGTACCTCAAAGCCTGGGACAACATCACCAGGACTCTGTCTGGATAAGCAAACACCCAAAGAGAAATATTACTACTTTATCATTTACTATTGATAAACAAACACTGGAGCTGAAGAGACTCAGCAGTTAAAAGGCACTTGCTTGGAAAGCCTGCTGGCCCGGGTTCAGTTCTCTAGTATCTACGTAAAGCTAGATGTACAGAGTGGTACATGCATCTGGAGTTTGTTTGCAGTTGCAGGAGGCCCTGGCACATCTAGTCTGTCCTCCCTTCTTTTTCGCTCTTTCCTTCTCCTTGAAAATAAGTAAGTACTATATATATATATATATATATATATATATATATATAGTACTTATTTACTTAAAATATACATATATGTATGTATATTTTAAAGCACTGTCCAATGTTTGTTGTCCTTGGACCAATGGGAATGAATTTTCTACTATAAGTATGCAGCTGAAAAGCATTTCAAGTCACCATGTTAATATACTTCTCTATATTAATCTCAAACACATGAAATTAAACAATTCCATATTACTAGTATTAATGTGGCCATAGTCTATATAGGGCTCAGGATCACAACATCTTACAAGTACAGGGATAAAAGTGGTTTCACATATATCTGTACTTCACATGAAAATACTCATACTTAGGACTTTGCTTAAAGGTGGCCATAAGCACATACATTAAATCCTAATATAAAACTTCCCAAAGCAAGATTTAAGTAATTAAGATAAACAGATAGAAGATAATAGCACACAAGAAAATTTTCAGTGAGGATTAAAAGTGGTTAGAGTGGTGGGTACTAGCTCAGAACAGAGAACACTGGGTGAGGAACCTTCAAGGGAGAAGAGCAAAACACAGTAAGAAGGTTTATTTGAGCTTCTAAGTGCATGAAGAACTCTGAAATTTGAGATATCAAATAATAGATAAGGTGGGAAGAAAGATTGAATGTGTAAAATCTTAGTAAGGTCCTATAGTGGTTTGAATGTGAATGTATGCCCCCCCATAGACTCAGGTGTTTTATTAAGCATGTAACTTGGATCTCCAGCTGCCTGTCATTGGAAGTGGATCTTGGGGTCCAGTCCAAATGTGTATTTGGGGGAGGATCTGAATTCCAGCCCATAGGTGTGCAGAGGTTTTGAGCTCTGACTGGGTCCTGCTGGCTGCTGGTTTGTGTTTGTTGCTTTTTGGTGTTTGCTGACTGTTTGGTTGTTTCTCTGCTGGATATATGGAAGCAGCTTCTTCCACCACTGATGGAACTTCCCCTGGATCTGCAAGCTTGACATAAACCCCTTCCTCCCATAAACTGTGTCTGGTTTGGATGTTCTGTCCAGCAATGTGGAACTGTCTGCAATAGGTTCCATGTGTTTTTGCCAACCACATAAAAGTTAGCTACTATACCCTTTGCTGGCAGAAGACAGGATTTATCCTCTAGAGAAAAATGAAACGAGGAACTCTCTAGATTCCACACAATAGGTAATGAGTGGCCAATGTTGAAAACACAAAAGTGAAAATGCACACACTGACTGATTTTGTGGAAGCTACATTTTGTCAGGGAGTATCAGATAGTGTTTGTGGAACAGAGACACGTAATAAAATCAACCTAACACATAAATAAGCTATTGTGATGGTTAAGTTTTGTTGTCAACTTGATCAGTTCAGAAATCCACAGATATCCCTCCAGTGGGTCTCTGAGGTTGCTTCAAGGACGGAATTAACTAAAAGAGAAGTCCTTCCCCCAGGGAAGTCCTTCCCCCACAGGGGGAAAGCCCCTGTCAGAGAGCTGCTTTACCTAAGGAAGATCTGGAAGAAAGGAATCTCTCCCTCCCAAGTGGCTGCAGGGGATGCTAGCTGCCTTCCAGCATGGACTGAAGACCAGCGGCTCTCCAGGAAGCTTCCAGGCCTTCAGTGCCAGACTGGAACTGCTGAAGCATCCAGCCTTGTGGACTGAGCAGCTACTGGGCTCCTTGACTCCCAGACCTGCAAACTGCTGTTGTTGGACTGCCGTAAGATAATCCAATAAATTCCTTTTTAATAGAATTCATTCTGTCGATTATGTTCCCCTAGAGTGTCCTGACTAATGCAGCTATATAGTAAATAAAATAATAAATAAAATGGAAGAATTATGAATTTTAGGGAAACCAGGATCAGTTAAGGCAGGATAAATTTGCAAAGTAAGGTAGAAGGAAAAGAGGAGACTTGTCAAGAACGGTCCACTTAAAGAGTGCAGGGCAGGAACCATGAAAAATATCTTGGGAAGATTTCTGGGCAGACGACCTACCAGGGAATAGACTCTGAGGTAGAGACATGCTTCATATGCTCAGGAAATGTGAACACACCAGGAGGGCTGGAGTGTTGGTGAATGAAGAATTGGAAGGCACAATGCAAAACTTTTCAAATGATGGGGAAAAAAATGCTTTGACCTGTAATTACATAACCGATCAATATTTAAAAGAATAACTAAAAAGATAGTTTCAGACATGTAAGTTATTAAAACATTTATAGGGAACTAGCAAAACTTTGACACTTCAGAGCACTAATATGGAGATAAAAACTAAACTAAACTCTTGAACTGATAAGATTTCCAAATGTGATTGAGACATTTGACAAAGATTTAGCTTTACAATTAGGCATAAGCATGCAGATAGGTAGATGATCCACAGATAAATAGACTGATAGATAGCTAGATGATAGATGTGTGATAGATAAATATTACACATATACATATATCTCACACTACACACATATATGTCACACTACACACACACATGTATATGTGTGTGAAATGCATATATATGATAATTATTAATTCTAGGCAAAAATTGCATGAAAGAAAAGTCGTGCACAGTATATCACAGTGGTGAGTAATATATAAATTCCTTCAATATTGTTAATGTTAAGTATTTAATTTGGATATAGATGCATTTTGGAGGATGTATAGTGAAGTGCATGAGACTATTGAATCAGATCTCAAATATTGTCTTCAATACTAGGAAAGAAACTAATAATGCATAAAATGTTAAAAATAAAGTTATATTTAATTAACTATTTAAAATCTGGAGGTGAATACTAGAAGAAACAGCTAAACTAGATCAGTCATATCTCTCTGATTGAAGGGGGAGTAGAGGAATTACAACTCTTTTATAAGCTTTCCTAAATTACTTGACTTTTTAATGATATATTTAAGCTTAAAGAACTACATATAATCTCTTTTAAAATTTACTTTTTTAACTTTCTGGGATAAGAGGCAGGTGATTAAACCCAGAGAGCATCACTATTAATTTAGTTCCAAATTACCAAGCCTACTAGAATGATGAGGAGGAAAATAATGGCACATAATTAATACAACAACCATAACACCTAGTTGAAATCATTTATAACCACAAGCCACAAATTATAACTGGATCCCTCGAAAGAAAAAGAGAAGATGTGAAGGTATGAAGATAGAGCTTCAATGTTTATTTCATAATCACATAAGAAATACCATGGATCCCAAATAGTCTTATTTTCCTGCCTTTTAAGTAACTCTTGAAATTGATTTTTAAAAACTGTATTAAACATAGAAACCACAGTTTAACTTTTCTTTGCTTGAAGACACACAAAAATATCATTTGGAAGCCATAGAAAAGTGTTTCAGCAAACAAGTAGGTAAAGAGCACTTACTATGCAGGTGTGAGGATTAGAAAAAGTGTGATAATGAAAACCAGCATGGATAATAATCATTTACTTTTAATAACAAGTCATTTAAAATTTACCATGAAATAAATGAATCCTTTAAAAAATATGAGAAAATAAAGATGACAAAATATCTCCAAAAGCACTATATTTCTGATCTTTACTAACTACATACGAATGAGAAAAATATGGCTGACAACTTTTGAAGATCCACAGCCAAATTGTTTAAATATTACAGTGACTTTAAAAATACACTGGTACTCTTGTACAATAATGCCACAGGAAAAAAAATGGGACTCAAATGATTAAAGAAAGGACAGTAGATATCAAAAACTGGGCTGAAGAGATGGCTTAACAGTTAGGGCTTGCCTGCGAAGCCTAAGGACCCCTGCTCGAGGCTTGATTCCCCAGGACCCACGTTAGCCAGATGCACAAGGGGGCACAGGCATCTAGAGTTCGTCAAAAAAAAAACATGAAGAAATGCATCAATAAAGTAGTAATGATGAAAAATGTTGATTCTGAGTTACATAAACTTGTACATTTGCTGATATAAGACCACAATATTTGGAAAATATAAGCAGAGATTATTTGACTGGTAAGATTACTTACTTCTGACTGTATGAATGTTCTAGATCTTAATATGAACGTGCAGCAGTTTATAATCAGGGAAAGAAATGAATGATTGACAAGTTTTTTTAATATATTTATTTATTTGTGAGAGAGAGAGAGAGAGAAAGAGGCAGAGAGAGAGAGAGGGAGAGAATGGGTGTGGTAGGGCCTCCAGCCACTGCAAACGGACTACAGACACATGTATCTCCTTGTACATCTGGCTTACGTGGGTTCTGGGGAACCAAACCCAGGTCCTTAGGCTTCACAGGCAAGTGCAGAAATTGCTAAGCCATTTCCCCAGTCCTGACTGACAAGTTTTAAAATAACAAGTGAACTAGAAAAAGAAAACTGAGCTGAGATATACAGATCCCACTGAGATGAATTCTTCTCTGTATGGGTTAAAAGGATTTTGAAGTGAAATCTCAAATTGACAAATGACACATCTATTCATGATAGTCGAATACATGAGAGAAATACATTTCAGTAACAGCTCTCAAGGAAGAAGCAGAAAGTGGGAATGAAGTATTTCACCTTGTGGAAAATGCTCCAAATTATACTTATCAATGGTAAGCTATGAGAACACAAGAACCTGCTGTTAGCAGTTGTAAGCTATGCTTAACAGCAGCAGATCATGGTCAGAGTAAGAGACAGCAGATCAGAGAAACTATCATTCTACACTTGCTTCCAAAATAAGAAAAATGCCCATTATACACCCATCATAAGCACACTTGTGAGACCCAATGACATCCCAGAGAAAGCTAAGGCCATTATGCAATACATTAGCTGTTGCAACACAGATGTTAGAAAGTAAAGACTGTTGCTCCTCAGTATCCACAGGGGATGTGTTCCTGGACATAATCTCCCCACTCCGCCACCCAACACCCATGACGGATATGATAACCTACCAAGCAGTGCTGAGGCATCCTCCTATATACTCAAGATCTCTCTAGGTTACCTGCAATACTTGATATAATGTAAATTTTGTATATATGCTACATGGTTTAGGGATTAATAATGAGAAATTTGCATATCCTCAGTACATCAGCATTTTTCCAATGATTTCCATGTGGACTGGTTGAGTCAGCAAATGCTGGACCTGTGCACAGAAGAGCCAACTGTATTTTCACCTGGGAAAATTAAGCAGAAAACACAGATGTATCCTGTTGAAATCTATCGAATGATATAAGCACATCTGTTGAATGATAGAAGTACATCAAACCTGGGTTGACTACATGGAATACCCCCAGAAAACATAGGGGTAGGGCTACAAGACAAAGGAGAGCATCAAGTATTAAACATAATGTTTAATGGGTTATAAATTGAAATTGACTTAAAGTAACAATTAATTAAACTAAAGGACCTTCTAGACTCCAAATATCCTCAAACTGAAGCAGCACTTAGCCTGGCACTTTGCATTAAACATGCATGCACAGATCTCTCTCTCTCTCTCTCTCTCTCTCTCTCTCTCACACACACACACACACACACACACACACTTACTCTCTCTCATAAAAAGTATTCAACACATTCTAATAAGTTGGAAAATCATTTCTACCTTGATACATTCATACCATAAGGACAATCACACTTGTCCCTCACAAGAAGTATTTTGGTGTCAATATCTAAAACAGAGGAGTGGACTGAGGAACATTATTATGATCTGGACAGACCAAAAACAAATTGTTAAAATAACATTTAATATGTGGAGACAATTCTCCATACTTCCTTGAGATTGCTATGCAGTGTTTCTTGGAACATTTTATTCTGAATTTCTCATCATACAAATTCAGTCACACAGAAAATCCATTCATGCCATCATTCACTTTTAGCACAATTTTTTAATTTGCCTTCTTTATAACCTCCTAAGACAGCATTACTCAAGAACTGAACATGAATTTGTATGACATGACAAATAAAATGGAAGCAAAAGATGATGATGATTGTAAGAGGTAGCAGTGTGTCATTACATGCAGAGAACAGGAAAATCCAAGCAATGAAGTAACTGTCAAGGTGAAAAGAAACTTACTAGATACATATTGCTCAACTTTAAGCTGTGCCAAGTGTCATTAACTTCATTTTCTGTTTACTATATACTAATTCCCTTTCTTTCACGAACACAACCAGTTATTGATCTATCTATCCTATTTAATGAACAGACCAATACACAGCAAGGCTTATAAAAACATCCAACTCTGTATTTCATTTTCACTCTCAGTTTCATATTGTGTCAAAAACTTGCTACCCATCAACAGATAGAATAAATATGGAAAGCTATATTATTTCAGAAATTCTCAAACTTTTTTTTAATTTCCCTTAGGCAGAGAAGAATATATGTTTATACCCTGGGGTCTAGTGGCATAGCTTCAACTTTCAACTCAACAGCCATAGCTATGAAATGTCTTTGAAGAGTCAGGCTGGATATTTTTTAAATGCAAATATATTTTATTCTACTGCATGACATGTTTTGTTTTTAATAAGATAATGTTGATTAAAATTTCTCTTGAGTAAAACTGATGGCCTAAAAACTACTACCATGTTCATATTGTGGTTTTATGTACTCCCTGGCATATCATTATGCATCTTTGATGGTAATTGTTCCCTACACTGTGAATTGTAGGAATCTGTCCTATGAAAGTAGCAGTGAGGTTAACAATAATATTCAAGTTACTGAGTCATATGAATTCATGTGTTTTGATCAGCTGGGTCTATTTTTCCTTTTGTTCAAAAATGTTTCTTTACTGAATTTCTTTATATTTTCTGTAGTGTGTTTATGTACACTGATCAGAGAATGGGAAGATAGCTCACACAGTAAAGTGTTTGCCTTAAAGGCTCCGGTTACAGTACTGGTATTATAATGGTAATAGAAACACACATAACAGTAATAACATAATTAAAAGATAACTAAGGTGGCTCATCTTGTATATACTAGTGTTTGATCAGACAATTCTCTGCCCTACACCAAAGAATTATTTTAAAAGTTTTAAAATAGATCTCCAGTGATTTTTTAACTTTTTCCCTCAAATGTATTATATCTGCCTATGTACTTAAGCACAACAGAGCTTTCCCATTGAGTAGATTTATCCCATATGACAGGTCAGCACCAAGGAGAAAAATTAAATCAAGGAACCGATAATATAAAAATGCCGACACACCACACACATATATAAGCAACTATGTGTTTAAGAAATGTTAAATAAAATCAAATATGATGACTGTTAGCAATCTTCTGCTGATGCAGATATTTCTTTAAAAGAGACATAAAAAATAGAATCTTTTTTCAATGAGATGCAAAGGATTTCCAGAGCTTGCAATTTCTTCCTGACATAACAGAGTATAAAAAACAAAATCTAATTTAAATATTCATGCCTTCACTTTATTTAATGGTACGCTCCTGTGACTATAGATATTATATTTTAGTGCTGGGATGTGTCTTCCTGTTTTAAAGCAGCTGAAATGATAGTTATCTTCAAGAGTGGTATTAGAAGGCATGATTATGAAGTCCCTGCTTTCTAGGTTTGAAAGATGTGCTCTGCTAACAATGTCTGCAGCGGACACTCCACATAAATATCATCTTCAGTGTGCACACTGCACTTCTGAAGTAGATAAATAATCCACCGGTCAAGAAGGCAACCACCAGGACCCACCTCTCCCTGGAATTCCTACCCAGACTCTCCAGAGAACTGAACAGATGCATCAAACTTATCACAACTAAAATTTGCATAATGTAATTTGTCCCCTAAACTTTGCAAAGTTCTAGAAACACAAGCTGGAATTCAACATGTAATGTACACTGTCTGTAAAGTATGTGTAAAGTAATCCAAATGTACTTTATAGGCTTATCATTTGGTCCACAAATATCTGATTTGCTCCCACTACAGGAAGATGTCTGTGTCCTTTTCATAGCATACCCCAAAGTATCCTTTTATGATTTTGGCAGAGAAAAAAATAATTAAAATTATCATAGTATAGTACATAGCCTCTTACTTACACACCATGCACTTATTGGCGTACTTGATACACATACATATGCATACATGTGCACAAACACACAAAACTCTGGACACAGGCATTTTTTTGTTTTTGCTTTCATTTCTTATCATTTTGTTTTCATTTATTTATTTTATTTTAGTTTAGACAGAGAGAGAGAGAGAGAGAATTGGTGCACCCAGATCTCAGCCACTGAATTCAAACTCCAGACATTTGAGCCACCTAGTGGGCATGTGCCACCTGGCGCTTACCTCACCTTTGTGCGTCTGACTTATGTAGGACCTGCAGAGTAGAACGTGGGTCCTTGGGCTTCTCAGACAAGCACCTTAACTGCTAAGCCATCTCTTCAGCCTTGGACACAGGGTTTGTTTATGTTGCATTGACAACAGGTCTATCTGAAGGATGGAAAGTGGATCACGTGGATTGTCAAATAAATGGTATCCTAGTCTTTTACACAAACTCTATTTTGTGTCCTTAAATATTAGGTCTACTAATGAATTCTCTTACGTGTAAGAGCATGTTTTGTTGCCAGAAGTAAAGATGAAAGGACCTTGCATAGTGCTGTGTGTGTGTGTGTGTGTGTGTGTGTGTGTGTGTGTGTGTGTTTCCTTTCCTGGCTCGTTTCATGTGAGTTCCTTCAGCAATGGTGACATTTTCCAGAGGACTCACTTTTCTTGAAGCACATGTGATACTCCCTAGAGGAAGAAAGCAAAAAGCTTCACCTGCAGGCACAGTGCTAACCACACATACCTTAAATCTAAGTATTCCATGTTCACTAGTCTTGCGGGTACCTTCTTGTTGTGGGACAAATGCCCGATCAGAAGCATCTTATGGGAAGAAAGGGTTTATTTCAGGCTGTCAGTTTCAAGGGGGAAGCTTCATCATGGTGGGAAAGCTTCATCACACATTCAGCTAAGCAAGAACAGCCAGCACCAGCAAGCACAGCTGACTCTGAACACATAGTGTTGGAATCAACCCCAAGGTCCATCTCTGGTGACATACTTCCTCCAGCAGGGTTCAACCTTCCAAGCACTCTACTATGTGAGTACTAAGTAGGAAATTTAATCACAGACACTTGAGGCTATGGCGACACTACATTCAAGACTACCACAACTAATGAAACAAACTCATATTATATCTTGCCTCAGTTATTTCCATAAACAGCCTAAAGATATTCCACGAGACTATCAGTATTATAGATCACTGTTTTTAGTATTACATGCAAAACCTGTCATATTCTAAATGTGGAAACAATATTCAAAGTTTTAGCTGCCTAAGTTACCCTTACAGTATATGTGTGCATACATCTTTAAATTCAAAATCTTGTAGAAATAGTCAAAAATAAAGGAAACATCAAAAATTATTAATTTTAAATCTAAATTTAAAAATAGCTCACCTTTAACACTGGGTGGTAAATGTTAGGTTGTCACATAAAATATAAGCCCCCAAGCTTAAAAAAATGACTGTAGTAGTGAAAAATGAGCATCTTAAATATGCTTAAAAAATTTAAAACTCTATGCTAAGAAGACAAGTAAGAGTGATTCCTCCATTTAAAATCACTGAATTATACACAGGTTGGATTATCTTCTTCATTTATTTTGAGTTAAGCAAATAACTACACATTCACTGGCACTTATAAAGAAACATTCTTTATAAACTGAAGTATTTCCTTTCTTCACATCTCGTGTTCTTTTACTCTATTCTTTCCTCTATCTCTCCTCCCTTCTTGCTTTTTTTTAAACAGATAAAGTGTTCTTAATTTTAATATTTATACTAGATCCTCACATGATAAGTTATCCTCCCCACATGATTAATTCATAAATTACTTGGTAACAGTATTCCCTCCACATTACTATAAGTATTTGCATAAGGAGCAACAGGTTTGCCCTAGGGAAAGAGGAAAAAGGGGCTAAATAAACAGATTCTTGGCCCCTGAAAATGATAAAACCATGTGGGCATCACTTTGAGAAGCAAAAGCACAAGCTGGCAAGGCCAAGATCTGGTTTCGGTTCTAGGTGACACCAGGAGCTATGTGACCTTGGGAAATTAGACCTCTTTTACCCTTTCTTCATATTTTTAGTGATAATTTAATAACATATATCTCGCTGGAGTTGTTGTGATTTATTATTAACTTAAAAATATTAAAACATTCCAACATATTGATCACAAATTTGGGGATATATACTAATGGACTGAGAAATGTCAAAAATCCCATTTCCTAACTTCCTAATTTCATATCATTGTTCCATGGATAGTGTATAATTTGAAAAGACTGCAGCACAGCATGCATTATATATGGTAGAGGGCAGTGCAGTAGTGGTCTTTCTGTCTTGGAATTAAAGCAGATTGGCTGGAATTGGGCTAAAGAAATAAGTGATGAAATCTATGCATGAGGAAGTTATCCCAGAGTATATAAATAGGGGAGTATTTTAAAACACAGTATAATACCTTTGCACAGAAAGGAAACATTGATTCCTATGGATTGGCATCCCCACTACAAGTTCAAGGTACCACAGTCACAGGTTGAACATCAGACCTGCCCACTAATCTGTCCACTAATTTGGAACCTCAACTGATGCATTCAAGACTTAGGTGACATTAGGCTTCATGCACGGATCTTTTTATTCACACCCTCTCCTCCATGGAGTTTGCATAGCCACTTCAATGCTCACCTGATTTCCTGTAGTCTCAGAGGATGCTTTCTCTCTCTTCCTCAAGGATAATCCTTTCACCTGCATTTCAATGTGGCATCATCTTTGCTGCCCCCACACCAATCTCACTGAGCTCTTTTATTTCCATTTTTAGCCTCTTACTTCCTACAATTCTTTTTCAAGTCATGCAGATTATAATGATATTTAAGACTTACCCCACATAATATTGTAACTTTCCTCAGGCCTATATCTCCCTACCTCAAGTATTGTGAATTTCTACCCCTACCCTCCTATATGTCTTTTCCTTCATAGCCCAATAACACACACACACACAATCACTGTATTGCTTAGAAATGTTAGATGCACTCTCTTCTCTTTAAATAATAGTTCTCTTTCTAGTTATATACTTAATACAAACTTAGGCAAATTTTGAAAATGCCCACAATTTAACTTATAGCTGTTACTTCTAACTTCCTTTTTGTATAGTGTATTGAGACACATGGCATGAGAGTAAAATTACACTAAATAGACAAGTGACTCAGGAAGTCACAATCTGAGAATTAAAGTTCAAATGTTCAAACAAGATGTTGATTTTTTGAACAAACTAAAAAAATAAGAATGGGAGTCTGGGGAGATGTTTTTTTAAGCAGGAAGACCTAAGTTAGAGCCCAAGAAACCAGGTAAGAAATGAAGCATGTGTCATACACTATAACCCTAGCACTAAGGAGGTGAGGGCAGACAGTTCCTTAGGGAGCACTGGCTAGCCATTCCAACCTATCTGGTGAGCTCTGGGCCAGTGAAAGACCCTGTCTGTCTCAAAAAAAAAAAAAAAATAGATGAATGGTATGACAACCAGCTATCTTTTGACCTCCACATACATGTTAACCCACACATGCATTTGCACTCACATAGATACACAAACACATAAACACATACACATACATACATCCATACAATAAGAAAATGAAGAAGTGAAATTACTCTTCAGCTTTCCAAGTTTGTCATCATCCAATCCTTGAATTGGCAAGTGTAGACTACATAAATAGAAATTACATATTACATCTATTAGAAAGAAAAGTTCAGCGTTTGAGTAATGTACTACCATTTGATGACATTATCATTCAATCCGGATACATTTCTGTAGTGAATTCCCATAACCTCAGTGACTTAAGACTGCAAGCATTTGCTGTGGCAGTGTCTGTGGCACAGGGACTCATGGTTTACTTGGCTGATCTTCTCAGGATCAACCCATCAGCGGTACAGCTATGATCTTGGCATTGGCTTGACTGCCCTTTCTTCTTAGTTGTCATCCCAGCTGCCCTTACTCAGTTCCTAGAGACTGATAGTTTTCAGCAACAGGTCCTCACAATGTGGTTGCCTGCTTGTCAAGGGCCCAGGAGACAGGTTTCACCTCTAGATGCTGTATTAGGAGCTCAGTTCAACAGGCCAGGTCCACTCAAGGTAATCTCCCATTTGATTACCTTAAAGAAAGCTAACTAGTGCCTTGAATTATATCCTCAACTTTGTCATAAAGTATAACCGAATCACGGGAATGATATCCCCTTATCTTCACGGGTCCCACCCATACTCACTTAAAAGTGTTTATACAGGATTACAGTTAAGGGTTGGAATTTGAGGTCGTTTTTATAATCTTCATACCACACTATGAATAACTTTAGTCTTCCATAAAGGCCAGTAACTTGTAAAACAATCAAAATTAAAGTCTCTAAATCAAAATATGTGCTATTACTAATATGTACTATCACACTAACATGTACTATTACTAAAATTTACACTATGTTTTATTGAGTGGAAAGTAAGTTGGGATTTAAGCTCAAACTATTAGTGCTGGTCTTGGAGAAATTACTATACTCCCAACCCCAGTTATTGGCACCTGGATGCCGTGACAGACAGGAAGAAAATGAAAGGGGTACAGCAGTTGTTCTCCACTCCCCCTGGAACATGTGTGACATGGATCAAATGGATTAGCAGGCAAGCTGGTTGGTCAATCTGATGGCAACTGCACTAATTAAAATGTCCAGCACTGAGAAGCATGGTGGAACCAATATATTTTACTCACATACATTTTTTTCACAGGTGTAGGTTTTCACAATTGTAACAGATGGTCACTGGAGGAAAAAGCATAATTAGATCTACAAAGTTCATTGTAAATCAAGCTTCTAGACAAGTGAGTCATATGAATGAATATATTTCTTACTGATTGTCTCTCAGATACTTAGAAATGATCTGAGCTTGCTTTTATATGTGGTAAATATTTGTCATCAAAATGATGTGATATTATAAAACCTCATTTTCATAGGCATTCCTTCCTTCTAAAGTAGCCTCTTTTCTTTATTCCTCTGCAGTATGGCAGCTGAGCTCTGTTTTTCCAGATTTTAGTTAGCAAAAAGGAAATAGACTAGGACTACAAACTTTGATTTTAACATTTTGTTTTTTTTAATTTTTAATTATTTGAAAGAGAGAATGAGTGTACCAGGGCCTCTAGCTTTTTTCAAATGCTATCAGAATACAGTCATGTATTGAACTTCCTGTCCACTAAACCATCTAAGGTTTGATACAGATGAGTATCTGTGAAGTATTTACCTGCCAAGCTTTTTATAAATATATTTCATTTATTTGCAAGGAGAGAGAATGAGTAGGGCCTCCAGCTGCTGCAAACAAAACCTTATGAATCTGGCTTTAAGTGAGTACTGGGAATTGAACCTGGGTCATTAGGTTTTGTATCAAGCACCTTAACTGCTGAGTAATCTCTCCAGCCTAACTGTCAAGTTTTGAAAATAAATGACAAGAGCTTTGATATATCACCATTGATTACATCATAAGAGATATATTACCATAGTCTTGGAAAATATTTTGAGATCTTGAATTTGTTATACATATATGCACTGACTGGCTGGCTGCCATTCATACATCTCACAAGTGATCTCTCTGACTTTTTATTGATGACAGCACCTGTCTTTCAAGATGTGCACTGTCTGAAATGCTGACCAGTACTCTCACATGATGGACATTTGCCTTCTTATCTACATTTCTGTCACATAGCCATAGTATGCTTCTTTCTTTATTTTCCAGGAGAGGCACTTGGTAATGTCTTTTAAAATATTATTTAGTAGAAACAAACCTTGAGAGTGCCTCCTTGTTTCCTGGTCATTTGAAAAAATGTAGTATGTACAAGATCACAAGGAAAATCAAAATTAATTCCAAAAAGCAGAACTTACCCCAGTAGACATTTTTGATTATATAAACATAAACCTATATGCCTTAGAAACTAGTTTGTATTGAAAAGAAAAGGAAGCTATAGTAGAGAATGTTGCTGAATGACAGTGAGAACTCAGAGTACAGCTGAGGGTCTCTTCCACTGACTGTATTTCTCCTCATAGAAAGAAAACTGCCCACAGGTCTCTGTACCCTTAGTAGCCATCCTTTGAGTCTATCCCTGCCCTGCTACCCTAGGAAGTTCCCTGTGATAAGGTCTCAAGCTTAACTCTAGCCAAGGCAGTCATCAACAGGATTGATAATTTTCAATATGCTAACCAATGTACAAGGAAAAAAATGATTTTAAAAATATCATCCAAGCCTGGCATTACGGCACATGCCTTTAATCCCAGCACTCAGGAGGCAGAGATAGCAGGATTGCCATGAGTTTAAGGCCTCCCTGAGACTACATAGTGAATTTCAGGTCAGCCTGGACTAGACTGAAACCATACCTTGAAGAAACAACCAAACAAAAATCATCCAAAATAAGACTGTCTATGAATATTCACATTGTCTCAATTTTTTATTTTCTAGAAGCTCTGCTAAAGAAATCTGCCATGTCTCTTGTATAAAAAATTGAAAAGAAAAATGTTTTAATCTCTATGACAATAGTATTCAGACATCCACAAAAGTTTAAAATTCATTTAAATGAGTCAATTTATAGTTTAAAAAATTAAATTAAAAATATTAATTTATTCAATAATTCTAGATACTATCCCTCTTTTTGCTTTTTTTGTTAACCGAAATGAAAAGGAGAAAGTTTCCCATAGTTCTTAAATAAATTTCAATAAACAGTAAAACTATGTGACAAAAGAGCAGATACTTTTAAATGATATTGTAGATTTGCTATTATTATATTAAACTAACTTGAGGGAAAACATTGATTTATAAGGATTGTTTCAAGGTTTTTACAAAGAACTCAATAAAAAATAGCAGGGGAAAAACAATAGATGGGATGGGTTAATCACCACAAATGTTATGGGCATGAACAAAGAATTATGCCCAAGACAGAACAAGAAGGAGCATTGGAATGAAAGTAGAAGCCATGGGCAGGTCAAAATACTTGTGCTTCCACTGCAGTTGTTTGGTTGACTTTGAGTCACACATCCTGCAATTATTTACTGAGCTTGTTTTAATGAGGCTGTTTTCTGCTCTTCTTTTGTGGTAGGTTAGATTATTCTGAGCATAGTTTAAGACAGTATCACATAGAGATGTTCTCTTCAAGCAAGGGGTGACAGAGGCCAACACAGTTCCCCTTCATCATCACTCCTGAACTTCTTGAGGATAGTGGTCTCTGTGGGCTGTGTGATAATCTCTAGCTTCACAGTGCATTTGAAAACTCACTGTCAGGAGCTAACAACACACTGGATATGGAAAATAAAACTACCACCTGCCACATGAGAATATGGTCCTATTTTAATGGTGCATCTTGTTAATGAAACTCATCAGCATATTTCTCACTTGTGTATTTGCCATCTCTGTCAGAAATGTTTGGTTTATAGGCACATCATTTATTCCTTGTTTCTGAAACTTGACACATATTGAAACTTGAAACTCCCTTTAACAGAATGCAAGAGAAGCGAATTTCACAGTCAAGAGAACCAAAATGGCTAAAGATGTACAAATATTCGCTAAAACATGATTTTATTTGTTTGATTTGTATATTCAGTCAGGCAGTTATTCAATGAACCACCTCTCTATCCCACCACCATCTTTCACAAGTATTCTGATTCAGCTTCCTAACACAAAATTTCATTATACTCTTATAAAATAGACATAATGACTTTACCTAAACGCAGTCTATTTGTTTCTATTTTCTAGCACCTAATATTAGATAGCTGGTAACTACTAAATATTCAGTCCATACTTGAAAGGTTAAAATAAGTCATTTAATCTGAATTACTTTTTTATGACCTCTAAGATGTTCAATTCACTTGCTCCACTGCAGCAAGCTTTATTTTCATTATTACCCAAAGAAAGCTCTCTGCTTAGGCAAGTTATCCTGAAAGTCCCATGCTTAAACTATGTCAGTGTTCTTGACTTCAGTTTTCATAGGACATATGGTTCAGTATCCTGGAAAATACTATACACATCTCTTTCAGATTTAAAATGATGCATTTAATAATAGTGTACTGTTTACCTAAAAGTTTGCTGAAAAACGAGATCATCTTTTTCACCTCTCTCTCTCTCTCTCTCTCTCTCTCTCTCTCTCGTAACTGTGAGGTCACAAAGTTGATGTGGGGCCAGAAAGATGGCTTAGTGGTTAAAGCACTTGCCTATAAAGCCTAAATTCCCAAGTTCTATCTCTCTTCAGATCCCACATAAGCCAGACACACAAAGGTGAGGTGAGTGCAAGGTCACACATGCCAACTAGGTGGCACAAGCATATGGCATTGGATTTCAGTGGCTGAGGCCCTGGCTCACCAATTCTCCCTATCTCCCTTTCTGTCTTTCTCACTCTTTCTAAAAAATAAAAATATTTTAAAAAGTAAAAATAAAAACATAAAGTTGACTTGCCTGTGGTAATCATTTTACAATGTGTGTATATATTTAACCATTACATTGTATACATTTAATAGATATAATAAAAATTACATCATAACTTTAAATCTAGGTCCATTTTCTTGCCCAATTCTACACGCTGTCACTCAAAGCTCACTCTCTGACATCCAGTACTGATTAAGGCCATCCTCCTGCATCATGCATACTGACTTGTCTTTTTCTCAGTTCTCCCCACTCATAGGTTGTACTGTGCAGTTCAGAATTAGGCCACTTACTCCATCCCATGTTTCTCTGTAATATATGCAATTTTTGTCTTAAGCAGAAACTCTTGAGACAGAGATTATATCCAATATTTATATTCTCTTTGGTAATAGCTTAAAGCCCAAGTATCAGTAAGCTCCCAGTAAATACTTGTTGGATGATTGATTCTGGGCTCTAAGGCTTCACTACTGGAATAAACAGTAACTGGAGAGATTTGCATAAGGTCCAGTGACTCCCTCTGAAGATTTCTCATTAGTCAAAGTACAGTGAGGGACACAAAGCTGCAGTTGTGAGAATATGGCCCCAGGGCCCTCAGTAGAAGAGATAACCCTTGCTTTGGGATGCAGAATCATCTAGTGTTCTTTTAGCTACTGCTGTGAAGAATACCTACACAGTTTCCAG
Source organism: Dipus sagitta (assembly GCA_036346955.1). Taxonomy (NCBI): domain Eukaryota; kingdom Metazoa; phylum Chordata; class Mammalia; order Rodentia; family Dipodidae; genus Dipus; species Dipus sagitta. Next base: position 103,652,902 of record CM070778.1, on the reverse strand, counting down.
GAGACATGTACATGTATCCAATCACATATTATCCATTAATATTTAGAATTTTTATATATCAGTCAAAAATGTAAAAAGTAGAGACACACTTAAGTATCATTTAGTAGAAGACAAATTTTAGGTTTTCCTTTCCTTTTCAATAATCAAGGTTAGGACAATGTGGAGGAATATTCACTGATTTAAATACTTATGCAGGAAGAATGGATAAAGAATTTTAAAACATTTGATGGATAATATAATGAATATTTATCTTTAAAACAAGATAATAGCTCTAAAATGAAAAGAATAAGAACCTATTTCACAATAATAGGCCAAGTAAAATGTTTCTTTGAAAATAAAAGTTCTCTGATGAATTTTTATCTGTTTAAATTATATAAAAACTGAAGTCACAAGGAAATGATTGAAAATCAAGGAAGTTAGAGTCCAAGTGAAAGTCAAAATGGATATTTCAAAATGAAGGTCAAGAATATTTGATGGTTAGTGCTAAGTGAGATATCTCTACTATACCCTCCATGGATCAGGAAACCTCATGGAAGAGAGGCAGAAAGAATGTAAGAGCCAGAAGATGGGGAGGAATGTTTTGGAACACTGTCTTAGGGGTATAAAGTGACCATTGCATTCAGGATCCCTCAGCAGCTGTCATTACCTTCACAAGATCTGCAAAAAATCACCATTTCAACATGGAGGAGGAAGAAAGGACCCCAAAAAAGACATCAAAATTGAATCAAAATAGATGAGGAACTAGTCAGAAAGAAAAGGTTCAATGGAGGGGAATGGAATGGGTAGATAACAGAAAGCAATGGAAAGGGAGAATGATAAAAACATATATGTTTGAGGGCTGGAGAGATGGCTTAGTGGTTAAGTACTTGCCTATGAAGCCTAAGGACCCCGGTTCAAGGCTCGATTCCCCAGGACCCACGTTAGCCAGATGCACAAGGGGGGGGTGCACTCATCTGGAGTTCGTTTGCAGTGGCTGGGGGCCCTGGTGCGCCCATTCTCTCTCTCTCTCTCTCTCTCTCTCTCTCCCTCATTCTCTGTCACTATCAAATAAATAAATAAAAATAAACCAAAAAAAAATTTAAGTATATGTTTGAAAGTTGTCAATTTCTAACATGTTTTATTTATTTATAAGGAAAGAGAGTGAGAAGTGTGGGTACAACAAAACGAACTCTAGATACATGTGCCATTTTATGCATCTGACTTTTCATGGGTACTAAAGAGTTGAACATCAGGCTTTGCAAACAAGTGCCTTTAACTGCTGAGTCACGTCTCCATCACCTCAAAAAAAAAAAATCTTAACATTTTTGCGATGGCACACATATGTATTCCCAGCATTAGGAAGGTTGAGGCAGAAGGATTTCTATGAGTTAAAGACCATCCTAGAATACATAGTGAGTTATAGGCCAACCTGGGCTACATAGCAAGACCCCTATCTCACAAAAAATATTTATTAAGTTAAATAAATAATATTTGAAAGAAAATAACTACTATGACATTTACATTTTTAACCCACATTTCACTGGCAATACCTGTTTTTATGGCTTCTAAACTAATAGCTTCTAAAGAGAAATGTGACACATTTAAAAAGTCAAATGTAACTTTAATTTCATTCATTCATGCATACATTTATTAGGCTTTAAGAAATTTACACAATATAATGCAAGAGAATTTGTGGAAATGTGGAAGTTAAAGACCATTTCCTATTTGAAAAAAATCAAGAAATTACTCGGAATGTATGCAGTTAAATGTGATGAGAAGTAGAATCCATATTCAAAGTCCTTTGGGAGTTTAGGTGGTACAGATGCCTCTTATCTCTCTTAAGCAGGGGTCCAGAAATACCTCATGGAGAGTGGCATTTCAATTGCTTGTTAAGAAAAGATAGCACGTCAGCAGTCAGAAGTAGAAAAGGGAGGCATCAGAAATCATAGGAACAGAAAAACCAGAAGAGACTGTGGCTCATGTCAGTGTCCAGTGTGTATGCACATGGAGAGAAGCAGGAGATGTTGCCATGCACACGGAGATGGGTGTGAAGGCCAGGAAATGAAAGATCTCGGAAATGAATGGGCATAAATGTGCTTTTCTTTTAGGAATATTAAGTTATACAAAGTCTGAGAGTAAGTAGATCAGTCAGTAAAGTCTTGCCTCCCAAGCATGAGAACTTGAGTTCAATTCCCAGGACCCATGTGAGTAATCCAAACATGGTGGCATACATTTGTAATCCCCCTGATAAGGAGACAGGCAGGCAGATCACTGGGGCTTACTGGCCAGTCAGAAGACACTCACTGGCAAGTTCCAGACAATGAGAGTCCTTGATTTAAAAATGAGGAACCATAGCAAAGGTGGTTCTTTGGCCTTCACATGCATCTGCACATACATGCATGAACATGTGTACGTATACTCTTACCCGCATACATGCACACAAAGAAAAAATATAAATATGATAGAATGAAATAGAATCTTTGGGGAAGGAAGAGATTGAAATCATTTGAGGGATTCTAAAGTCTAGTAGATTAAACTAGCAAAAATAACAAAGACTCATTTCAAGGTCACACACCACATGCATTTGGAGCACATGGGTGTAAAGGGTAGGTCACTAATTCAGTTGTCCATCTGGAAGGTCATTTGTAGTATAGTAAATTGTGCTGTGGATTTGAGTGGGTTTAATGTAATGCTGTTTTTTATTATGCCCTTGATCATGACTATATCTAACTTTAGAAAATGGGCAATGTGATGCTCTATGTGTTTCAAAGAAAAAAAAGCCTGGCTATACCTATAAACACCACCAGCAACTGCTTCAAAAAGGAGACTGTAATCATTCAGATAAGGATAATGGGGGATGAAGAGTAGGACCAGGAAGGACCTGGAAAGTGTAAGAAGTACACCTCAAATAGAATTGAGGCCTTGCTGATTAATGTAATATGAGGGAAAAGAAAGATCTAGCATCCATTGAGAGGGTTAATATTAAAAGGCTGATGGAGCTTGTAGCAGTGTGCTGGAAATCAGAGGAGAAAGAACTGAAGGAGGATAAAGGGAGCTGGTAAGTCAAATGAGATACTTCAAAGTCAGTAGGTTTAACTGCCTGCTTTAGATAGTGCTGCAAGGCCTGGAATGATATATGAGTAGGTGCATCCAAAATTTGATTAAAAATTGGAGCAGAGAGCTCACAAAAGAGGTAACAAGGATTCTGAGTCATTGACATAGAAGTAATGCTTAATTCTATGCAAACACATCATCACCCAAGTGACTTCACCACACGTTTGAGCTAAGAGGAAGTTCACCTCATTTCACTGGTCTCTATCTTCCTGGAAAGTAATGAATGATGATGATGAAGTAATGTAGGGAAGAATGTGTAACCTTTTTCAGAAAGGTGCACTACAATTTTAAAGATTAAAACTAGTGACAGAAATTGGAGTCTTTCTGGAGTCTTTCACTAATGTCGCCTTTTGGGTTTTATATCTCACCCCTGGACGGTCACCACGTAAATACAAGGGAGATGGCTGATCTCCACTGGGGTAATTAAAAGGTTCATACTTAATGATAGTCTTCTGAAAGGTGTTATGTTTTGTAATTTTTATTAAAAGGGCTTTTCTTTTCCTTTGCTTTAGTATGTACAGGCATAAACTTATAATAATGAACTAACAGGCAAAATCTTCAGATTTTCAGGCAAATTTCTGGAGCAAAGATTTTAGCTGCAAGAATCAGTTTCACTCTCTATGAGGGTAAATCTAAGAGAATTCATTACTTGATTAACATGTTCAGTTGTTCTGATAACAAAGCAAAACATATGAAATGAGACAGCTTGGGAGTATTTTTCAAATTGTTATTACCATTCATTTGTGGGATCTGAAATCAATTTAGTTGGTCGAAGTCAGAATAGAGACTAGGAATTGAAAATGAATATACTGAGTATAGAAAGCTGAAGTAGTTCTTCAACATAATTGGTGACATTTTGATTTTGTTGTGTTCGTGTATGTTAGAGAGAAAAAATCTTCACAATTTAAAAGTATTTCTTACCAAGAAAATAGTTTTAAAGCTACTATTCTAAAAAGTGAGGCAAAAGGAAGGAGACTAGCATGCTGGAACAATTAAAACATTGGCTACTTCATTCATTAGTTATAGACAAACATCGCCCATGGATCCCTTCCACACTCTATTACATTCTCATTCTGTTAAAATCCACCAGATCTTTGGATCCCATCATGGTTGTAGTAAGATTTGTCCCACTGAACTCATAAATTTCACACTAATGCTATTAGTGTGATACAACATTATCTGACTATAGTGCTGAGGAGTGAATCTTTGGGAAGTGGTAAGGTTAGACTAGGCCGTTAGGGTAGAACCCCTTTAATTGAATCCTGGTGGCTTAACCAGACTGGAAAAGTGACCTCACAGACAAAGACACATGTGTGCTCCCACAGCATGTGACCTAGCCAAAGCAAACCTGTAAAAGAACCTGTGTCATGCTGTTTGAACAAGGAGCCTCCAAAACCATGGGACAAACTACATGCATGTATCCTGGGCAGGTAATTTGTCACAGTAATTCAAAGAAGACTAGTATGTGTCCTACTGCTCCCAGCTCCACCATTTTGTGGTTGGGTTATGACTTTATTTATTTATTTATTTGCAAGCAGAGACACAGAGTAAGAATGTGCACACCATAGCATTTTGCCACTGTAAACCAATTCTAGATGCATGCGCCACTTTGTGCATGGGACTTTATGTGGGTACTAGGGATTCAAACCCAGGCTGGCAGGCTTTGCAAGCAAGTGCCTATAATGGGTGAACCATCTCTCCAGCCCATGATTGATGATTTATACCCAATACTGCACCTTAGAAAATGAATGCATTCAAACTGGATGTCAACCTTAATCAGATTCATAATTAATTCTCCATTTTGTCTTTGTTCACTGAGATTAAGAGCACAGGAATTTGCTTCACAACCTTACCAATAATACTATAGTGCTATAGCAGATGAATTATAAAATGCTATTTTGGCTCTGAGCTTTAGTACTACATTAAATATTCCTCACTGACAAAGTGGTTTTTATCTATTTAATAAGGCTCTAGAGAAAAGGACTAAATTTTCAGAATTTATGACAGCAAACGTATTGCCAATATCTTTCAATATAAATATTCAAAATATACCCTATAATATCATTTATTAGCCATGGCACAATGTTAGTATTAAATAATGCTTAGATACTTTCTCTATGTTAGAAAGAGAAAGATTTGAGCTGTCAATAATTCGGTAGTCTATTAAAGCATTATAGCCTTAAATTTTTTCTTACTAAATTTTCATGTTGGATTCACTTTAATAGTGAGACCAAGGAAGATTACTAAAGAATAGCAAATGCCTGAGTAGGCAGCCTCTGGACATTATAAAATTATACAATATGGCTAGAGAGATGGCTTAGAGCTTAAGGTACTTGCCTGTGAAGCCTAAGGACCCAAGCTCAAATCCCCAGTACCCATATAAGCCAGATGCACAGGTGGTGCATTTGTCTGGAGTTTGTTTGCAGTGGCTGGAGCCTCTGGCTTACCTATTCTCTCTCTCTCTCTCTCTTAAATAAATCAAAATTATACATCACAGTTAATATTTGCACTCAACCTGCATGCCTAATGCCACCACCACAGAGGTTTTTAAAGAAATCTAGAACAGGGTCAAAACTAAGGAAATTTGACAAGATGTGCACAGATGCAAATGCACCTGTGAAGAACAATACTTCTTTCTTAATATTCTTGGAAGACAGACAGACAGACAGACACACACACACACACACACAAACACATACAACATACACAAAATCTTCAAGAAACAGCAAACCCTGCGTAAAACAATATGGAAATGGTAAAAGGAGGCTGTTGGGACCAGAAAGATTTCCTGCTTCATCTCTCAAAACAGAATGTAAACACTATAGGACATGCAGAATAAAATGTATGTTGACAACCTATTTAAGTAAAAGAAAAACATACCCAGTAATAAACCGTATAATGCTATGTAAGAATATAAAGAATAAAGCCAGAGGTTTTCTCTAAATAGCGCATCAGCAGTGAAGATAATGACAACTGCTGTGCGGTCATGAAGGAACAGACACAAGACTGGAAGACAGTGCTGCAAAGCATTCCTCCCTATCCTCTGCCTGGGACAAACTGCACATAGCATAATATTCAATAGCGATCACTTAAGATTCCAGTGCAGGATGATGAAGTACCTAGACAGTATTTTGCAACTGTCACCAGTGTCCATCTACAGAACACTTCACACCCTGCAAAACTGACGCTCTGAACTTAACGATTCAATAACTCCCAATCCGAGCTCCCTGCAACCAATATTCTACTTGTTGTTTCTAATAATCTTGTTACTCTATGTGTCTCAAATTTGTGGAATCATATAATTGACCTTTTCTAACTGGCTTAATTCACCCATTATAATGTTCTCAAAATCCACCAGTGCTGTAATATGTGTCAGCACCTCTATGTTGTCAACGGCTAAATGAGTCATGTTCTATCATATGAGTACATCACATTTTGTTTGCACATTTACCCATTGAACACTTCGTAATTTTTACCTTTTTTATTTTGAGGCAAGCCCAACAGACTGTCCTTTACTTTTATGAGAGAGAGAGGGAGGAACAGAGGGAGGGAGGGAGAGAGAGAGAGAGAATTGGTGCACCAGGACCTCCAGCCACAGTAACGGAACTCCAAACATGTGCACTGCCTTAGGCTCATGTGTGACCTTGTGCGTGTGCCATCTTGTGCATCTGGCTTACATGGGATCTAGGGAGTCAAACATGGGTCCTTAGGCTTCGCAGACAAGCACCATAACAGCTAAGCCATGATTCCAACCCTGCACGTTTTGATTATTGCGAATAATGTTGTTGTTAACATGGACAATAAAAGCATCTCAACAACCTGCCATCAATCCTTTGGGAAAATGTATCAAAGTAGAAACATGTAATAGTCCAGTTGCTCTTTGTTTTGGGTAACCTACATGCTGCCCCTGTACAAACCAAACCAGTGTATGCCATCCACAGTGACTGTGGTTTTCAATTTCTCTGTATTCTTACCGATTATGCTTGGCTTTTATTTTGTTTTAGTGTCAGTCATCTATTCAGATTTGATAAAGTTCCATTTGGATTTTAGCAACTAAAATATATTCACATAATATTTTGTAAAATATCTTTTAGTGTCTAAAATATATTGTGAGACTTAAGCATCTCTACACTGGGGTGGCTTGTTCATGCTGTCTCTGGTCAAAAGATTCTCTTCTCTAAAAGAAAATATCACGGCACCAATGCTAGAGGCAGTCAGGATGTGGTAGCTCACACCTATAATCCTAGTACTTTGGAGGCTGAGGCAGGGAAACAACCTGGGCTTCACAATGATTTCCAGGTGTGCCTGGACTACAGTGAGACCCAATTTTAAAACACAGACTAATTGTGGGCTGGAGAGATGGCTTACTAGTTAAGATGCTTGCCTGCAAAGCCTAAGAACCCAGGTTTGATTCCACAGAACCCATGTGAGCCAGATGCACAAGGTGGTGCACACATTTGGAGTTTGTTTGCAGTGGTTAGAGCCCCTGGAACACACTCTCTCTCTCTCTATCTCTCCCCATATGTCTGTACCATGAAACTGGAAAGAGGGCCATGAGAAAGTACAAAGATACATTAAGGAAGTGGAAAGAAAGAAAATAGGAGTAATGGAATACACGTAACCTAAAAGCAGAACAGGGGACTATTTGGGAGAAGGAAGGGGACTGGAAAGGGTGAGCAGAGAAGAATGAGAGAGAGCAATGGAAAAGGTAAGTTTAAAAAATATGGCCTTGGGCTGGAGGGATGGCTTAGCGGTTAAGGCATTTGCCTGCCAAGCCAAAGGATCCAGGTTCGATTCCCCAGGACCCATGTTAGCCAGATGCACAAGGGGGCACACATGTCTGGAGTTCGTCTGCAGTGGCTGGAGGCCCTGGCATGCCCAATTCTTCCTCTCTCTCTCTCTCTCTCTCTCTCTCTCTCTCTCTCCCCCTCTCTTCTCTCTCTCTCTCTCCCCCTCTCTTTCTCTCTGTCTCTCCCTCTCTCCCTCTCTCTCTTCCTCTTTCTCTGTCAAATAAATAAATAAATATTTTTTAAATATGGTCTCATAATATGCACTTCAAATCCTAAATATAGTGCCCCTGATCATTTTACCATCTCTCCATCTTTTCCAATTGAATATATTGGGTCTGTTTTTCCCCTTAAAATAACATTTTGGGAGCTGGAGAGATGACTTAGCAGTTAAGGTGCTTGCCTGCAAAGCCTAAGAACCCAGGTTTGATTCCCCAGTGCTCACTTAAGCCAGATGAACACGGTGTCTCATGCTTCTGAAGTTTGTTTGTAGTGGCTAGAAGCACTGGTGTGCCCGTTCTTTCTCTCTCTCTCTTTCAAATAAACAAATAAAAGTAAAATAATTTAAAATATCATTTTCTGTCTAGAGATATCCTCACAAATTACCTCAAATTGGGTTGAGTGAGACAATTGGCATTCTTTTAGAGTTTGGATGCTAGAATGCCCAAATCCAAATTTCAGAAAAATTGGTTCCTATGACACATTTTGAGAAAGAATCTACTCCTTGTCTCCTTCTCAATCTCTGTTGAGGCCCAGAAACTGCTGGCCTTGCACAGTTTGAAGATGCCTTCTCCAATCTCTGCCTACATCTTCACATGTTCTTGTATCTTTGCATCACCTCTCTAATTCTTTTTTTTTTTATGAAAAAGTAATGATTTAATGACTATAATGACTATAAGCAACACAAAGCAATGGAATTGTGCTTTCTTTGCAGACTGGGATAGTGAAATGTTTAGTTACAATTCCCCAAACAAACATGAAACAACATTCATTTAGAATAAACATCCTCATAATAACTGATGGGTGATGAACACACACCAAGTTCAACCAAAGCAAAACAAACTGACAATTGACAGGGTTGTTCATATTTTAAATTCAACATGTTTGTTCTATTTTAAAAATACCTGTAGAAACTCCTAACAAACTGCTTCTACTTCCAGAGATTACAGAGAAGGCATATTCTGTTAACTATTACAGCAACTCCTAAATTTGAAATTACTATTACACCACATCTTTAATTATTATAATTACATTGGTCCTGCTGATTAAGCTCATTTTTTATCAGGCTGCCCTCACCCTAAATTTATAACATTGACAAAGTTCCTTTATGTAAATAAGGTCACAGTCATAAGCATTAAGGGATAGGAGTTCAACAGGTCTTCTTAGGGGAAACAATTCAGCCCATAAAAATAGCGCACAAACAATATGCCACTTCAGCTTCCCTGCTTTCATCTTCTGGAAGTAAATGCTATAAATTGGATTTAAACAACCCTTACTTTTAGTCACTATTTCAGAAATTGTTTTGCTTGGTTTAAAGAAACTGTTACCAACTTTAAAAAGGGAGAGATAACCTTAGTCCAATACTTCCTCAAATTGAAACATAATTACTTTCTGCACTTACTGAAAATTATGTTACTACATAAGATGCCCTAATAAGTTTGCCTACTGCAGGCAAAGTATGATGGGTTTCAGGCTTTTTACATGTCCCTGCTATGACAAGTGCAAGCAACAGTACAAAGATAGGACCAGATGATCAGAAATGGAACAGAGCTGTCCACCCCTAATTGTCAGTTCAAAGCTTCAAAGGGTTTTGTTGTTGTTGTTGTTGTTGTTGTTGTTGTTGTTTTACTTTCTTGCTATTTAAGACATGATCATCTCCTGGCCTTTCTTTTCCTTCTCTTCTTACAGCACTTCCTACTCCCCGGTATTCCTTTGCTAACGTGAAAAGTCGTGATCAGATGTTAAAATGCTAAGACATGCTGAATTTACTTTTGTCTCATTAATTCACTAAGCACACAAACATGCACACACACACACACACACACACATATTAATAAGACCTAAGAAACCAACACTTATACAGCCCTGTGAATAAACTGATGGAACCCTGTCTTGCCCCAATTCCCACTTCAAAAGGAAGCACTTATGTCAGTATATAAATAATGTAAAAATGATCTGATAAGGGTAGTACAGGGCAATTTGGGTGCAAAAATAGGGAAATTCAAGTCTGTGATCACAGCAATTGGGAGACGAGACAGGAAGATCAGAAGTTCAAGGCCAGTGCCACCTACATAGTAAGTTCAAGGTCACCTACATAGTAAGTTCAAGGTCAGCCTGTTAACATAGCGCTCTACCTAATAGAAAGCAAAGGAGGGGAGGGGAAAGGAAAGGAAATTCAAAGTAGTCTGAAGATTATAATATATTTTGTGAGAGAAGTCAACACTACTGGATGCATCACTCACATTCACAGTGGAATGTTTCAGGCAATGGCAATATGATGTGCTCAGCCCTAAACAGACATGTCCCATAAAGGCAATAGAGATCAGAATGACTACAGGTCAGATTATGATTGAAAAAAGTGATGAGAGACAGGGCTGGAGAGAAATGCAGGGGTCAAATCACTAAGCACCTTACATATAAGGAATTCATCATCATAACAGGACACTTCTGAGAATAGAGGGGCACCACTGATTGATTAGGCTGGGGCGGCATGTGTAAAGCAGTGCTCTCACAGGCTAACTGGGATAAGCAGCTTGTCCTCGCTATCCCTGGGGGTCTTTGGCCACCGACATCCCCGGGGGCAGGAGGAGTTGGGGGGAGCAAGGTGAGTGCGAAGACCAATGAACCACCTGGGAGACAGCCTAATGGGTCTTTGCCTGGTTTATTCAAAAGGGGAGTGGGTTTATGAACACTTGAGAAAGGTTGAGAAGGCACATACAGACTACAAGGTGACTGATACATAGGTTTATGGGTTGCTATCTAATTGGCTATTGTTGGAAAGCAGAAGTTGTGAGGGAGAAGTTGCAAGGGAGATAACAGAAGCGGCAGGAAAAGCTGCGTGACTTCAGCCACATATTGGATGGCTACAGCAGCAGAGAGACTGTTTACGACCACATAAGGGTCTCTTGGGCAGTGGGCCACAAGGTCAGGAACTGTGTGTGGGGGGGGGACAGAACCTTAGACTATGGAATGCTCAAGTGCTTTGGGGTGGGGGGAGGGCCCGCCAGTCCTTTTCCTTTGGGCGAAGATGAGGCACACTACGACCTTCGCAAGAAGGGAGGGCCAGCTCCAGCGCCAGAGTGAGTTCCTCTTGATAAGGCCGCTGCAACCCTCACAGCCCAAGGTCCCCAGCCACGTCCAACAGCCCAAGCCAGCTTTCTCACAGTCCCAGCCCATGTTTAGCAATGCATGACAAACAGAGCTTGGACTCTGTGCTATGGTCAACCTGATGTGTTACAGCATTTGACAGAAGAGTGCCTCAGTTCTTGTCTGGTTTGTGAAGAGGACAACAACAACAAAAAAAAAAAAAAAAAGGGAGAAGGTGCAATTGGAAGCAAGAAGATAAGAAGGTTGATGACAATGGCTTCTAGTTAAGGAGATAATGGTGGCCTAAGTCACTGTAATGTTAGGATGTAACAAGTTTGATAAAGTAATATTAGGTAGAATTACAGGAAATTGCTGTGATTCACCATCATTTGACCTACAACACAGCAGCTTTAGGAGGCTCACCTGATAGATTAAAGGAAAATAGGACTGCTGATCACAATTCACCCTGTACACAAGGAACTTGGAGTTCCATTTTAAACACTATGTAATTGCTAATGATGAAAATGGCAATGATTATATTGAAAATGATGACTATTAGAGATAATGTTATCAGATTGGCTGACATACACTGTACACTAAAATTCAAAATACTCAACACTTAAAATTGCTACCTGTAGATAGTAGCATATCTGATTCTGTATGGCTCATGCATAAATATGAGCAGAGTACCAACCCCAGAAAAACAATTCCCTTGAGGGCCCCAAGATCTTAAAAGGGAAGTTGAGGGAAATCTCTGAGTACACTATTACGAAAGGAACAAAAATCAATATAATAAGAGCAAAAGGAGTAAGTAAGAATTAGGAGGACAGAGGTGGATAAGGAGAAATAATAAACACAAATATGTACATAGTGTCAGGCAAGTAGAAGCTAACATTCCTTTCCTATCTTCTACAGAATGTTTAAAAGTTTCTATTTTGGGCTGGGGAGAAGGTGCAGTTAAAGGCACTTGCTTGCAAAGCCAGTTGCTTTGTTCAATTCCCTAGTACCCACATAAGCCAGATGCCCAAGGTGGTACATGCATCTGGAGTTTGTTTGCAGTGGCTATAGGTCCATTCTCTCTATATATCTACCTCTTTCTCTCCAATAAATAAATACATAAATACGTTTTAAAAATATTAATAAAAGTAAATGTTTCTATTTCCCCACACTACCCATCAGATCTAAGCTTATCATCTGCACTGCAACTTATTCAAATTATTTAGCTTAAAAGAGAAAGATCCAGCATGAGGGACAAAGGGTTTCCAGTACTACTTGGGTAGTCAAACCAAGAAAGCTACTGGGGAAGGCTCTCCTCTCTCTCTCTCTCTCTCTCTCTCTCTCTCTCTCTCTCTCTCTCTTTCTTGGCTGACTTCAGAGCCCAGGCTGCCGTGACTCCAGCAGAGCTTCTCAATAGACCTCTGTGCTTCTCCACATTCATAGTGTTGGAGTAACATCACCCTGTACACAAGGAACTTGGAGTTCAACGCAGCCCAAAAACATAATCCAGACAAGTGGAGGGCATTGCATTCATAACTTCACAGCGGGTGCCATAACCTACACAGTATAGGGCCCATCAACACACTGCCATCAATGCTGAAAGAAGGCAAAAGTAAAATAGTAGAAGGACTGCTCAGAGGGAGGGAGAGATTCAGTAGGAGTATTGAGGAGTGGGACAAAACAGAGGTATGGAAAGGGACCATGATCAAAATAAACTTAAAATATATATAATACAAAATACATTTATAGTACATAATTCCATGTAAATAGTCAATAAATGTTAAGACAAATCAATCATTACATCCAATTCATAAGAAAAGGAAGGCTTGAAATATCAATTATTTCAGAAAAGCATACTCAGCTGGCACACCAACTACAGGAGTTCTGCTGCCATTTCAGACGTTAGGTACTCATGTATCAGAAGCTTATCAAGTGCTTCAGTTGCTAAAATCAGTATTACTAACTAGTATTCTCTCTGGTTATTGCATGTAATAATATTATGTAATATACATGTAATATTGTGATGTGTCTACAAACTCAGAGGCTGAGAATATAAACCAGTAGGACTAAAACTTTTAAATTTTGACCAGGGATGAAAATTTCTAGCTTCCATTCTCAGATCACCTTAGCCAAATGGACTTTTGGGTCACCTAACTACCACATGGCCACTAGAAAACATGCAACCAATAGCGACACTTGCCAAGAAAAGCAGGGCTATTGTCAAGGGACAAAAGGACAAAGTAGTTAAGAAATAGATAGCATTAGCCAAGATGCCAATGATTAGTAACTAAGTGCACACACAATTAAACATTCCATTTGCAATAAAAATTATACTTACATACATTTTAAAAATAGTCACTACTTAAGTACATTATCCATCTTATCTTGGAATTATAAACAAGACAAATTATCTCTCACTATACATATATGATAATTATTGAATTTACTGTAAACCTCATTCAGTTTAGTATTTTTCCACAAGAAACAATTGTAGTTTTTACTTCAAGCATCCAAATGAAGACTTGAGTTTTTATATTGTGTCTCAGAGGTCCATTTTTAAACTGTGAAATAACTGGTATACTATCTACTTGCATAAACATCATTTCAAATTGTGATGCAATTCTTGTCAGACAATGTATTTCCCACTGTTTAAGTAATACTCCCATTGAGTAGAGTTATATAAGACACTGCCAAGTTTACCTGCAGGGAAACACACTTCAATAGTTCTCACCCAGCATGAAGGCATTTATCATTATTCAAATGCAGAAGAAAAGCAAAGGTTCTGGTGTTTTTGACATTATAACTGGCTTGTGGTAAGCTGCTGTTAAGCACTAGTCAGTGGGCTGTACTTATGCTACACAATTGGAAGACATCTTTCATGCTGTTCCACAAAGCTCTAAGAATCAGAAATGCTCCAGGTAAAATTCCCTCCTTAGATCTTGGCCTATATTCCTAGAACTATTCAAAGATAACCACAATCTAATCTAAAAGCACACTAGCAATTAAAATAGGGAAAATAAATGCGTGTACGTTTCAAGAAAAGTAATGACTTATTTCAGTACTCCTTCTTGTTCATGTGTCTGAGTGAAATATTCACAATGTGTTTTCTCTTTCTTTCTTTCTTTCTTTCATTCTGTCTTTCTTTCTTTCTTTCTTTCTTTCTTTCTTTCTTTCTTTCTTTCTTTCTTTCTGTCTGTCTGTCTTTCTTGCTTTCTTGCTTCCTTCCTTCCTTTCTTCCTTTCTAAATCAATATACAAAATATATGTGTTTATTTAGTAAAAAAACATGCTGTTTTGGAGTTTGTATGCACAGTGGCAAAATGTTTTGGGAAAGGCAAATATATGTTAATTTTCAGCATTTGGCCAAGTATTGAACACAAAGTGGTGGTATTCAGGCATAGGTGCATGGACAGCCAAGATATATAAATTAGGGCAAATATTCTGCTCTCTTTTTCATAAAATAAGATCTAGCAACCAACAAGTCCAAATACAACTATTCATAAATGGTCTAGAGCTTGATTAAAATGCTCAGATTTCTACTTAAAGTCTGCAATGAACATTGCTCAGGGAGATGATATTTTTATTGTTTATTATTAATTTTGAGAGCTAGAGAGATGGCTCACCAGGCAACGCACTTGCTGGCAAAGTCAAACAACCCAGGTTCAATTTGACACTACCCATGTAAATCCAGATGGACAAGGTGGTACATGTGTCTGGAGTTCATTTGCAGTGGCTAAAGGCCCTAGCATGGCATCATGGCATGCCCATTCTCTCTCTCTCTCTCTCTCTCTCTCTCTCTCTCTCTCTCTCTCTTTCTCTCTCTGACTCTCTCTCTGTGTCCCTCTCTCTATTTATCTGCCCCTTTAATTCTTGCAAATAAATAAATGAAATATAAAAAACATAAAAAATTTAAAAGGACAATTTGAAAACATAAATGTGAATCTCCTGTGAAATGAAGAACAGAACTTAGTATAAATGGATGCTTATGTAGGTTCTCTGGTAACGAACTCAAAAGCATCTAACTCAGGTTGAATTCCAAATCTGTTTTAGGGGATTTGCAATCTTCATCTTAGGACTCAAGTGAAATAGTTATCTGGTTAACACTACTCACCATTTGTCTCACAAAGCTCTTTTGAGGCTATTCTAAACACAGGTGTCCTTGAAAGCTGCCATTGTTATCTAGATATGAGCTACAATGTTAAAACAACAGTTTTCAAAATAGGGAAATAGCAAATTTCCCTTTGGAAACCAGCATAACTATTTTAAAATTAGATGTGCTTGAAACCGCACCAGGAAATCCTGAGCCTAGGAGCTATGTTGAACTTGTAGCAAGTATCACATACATATATTGCAAAGTATTACACATTTAAATTATGCAGGTCAGCACTTAACGTAAACCATGTTTCACTGTTACTCATTATACACTTACATTTTACCTGCTGGTTCAGCTTTCACTTTCCTAATGAACATGCATACATTTTCTAAAGTGCAAAATCAAATGCACCTAACTAGCATTTAAACAGCATTTGTGCAATAATTTGAAGTAACAAATTAAAAGAAAATTCCCCAAAACACATATATTTTTAAAGTTCTGATAGAACAAAAGCAAACCTTCAGCCATGTGAAGCTATTTTGCAAATAAATATAAAATCACCTTCCTATTTTGTAACTAGCTATTTTGGGGAATTATGTCACTTAAGAACATTGAGGGATTAAAAAAATAGATAAGGAAGTTAGTTTTCTTCTCATCTCATTTTCTCTCTTCTACATCTCCACAATCCTTTTTCTAACTTTCGAAATTTTGCCTAGGATTATCCTTGCACCAACAGTAGCCAGAGTGCAGCTGTATTTAATGACATCCTCATATATTCACAAAAGATACCTACAATTTGAGTTGTTATAGTAGCATATACAGTGTACATAATGGATTGATTTTCTTTTCCCTTGTACACAAACCTCAAGTTATTAACTAATTTAATTTAGATTAACTATATGCTGAGATAATTCCATTACATAAAATATGTTTATGCCTGCTATGTTCTAACTATATTTCACTACTAATAAGCACTGTCTAATTTTCTCTGAGAGCTTAATATCAATTGTTTTACTGCTATAGTTGTATATAATATAGACAATGGCTACAAATCAATTCCAGAAGTAGAAATATAGTAGCTTTACTCATTATGGTACAATAAGCCACAGTACAGAGTTTTTAAAAGAATCTCTAGGTAATAATCACTAAATCCAAATTATGAATGTGATTGAAGAGTGAGTAAATACAGCTTAAATTCATGTGGGCATATATATAATATGAAAACCCATAAGAAGAGATCTAGGTAGCAAGTGAAAATGACTTTCTTTTTCATAGAAATGTATTATAGAGGAAAATTAAACTAGAATATAAATCATTTCAATAGTCAATGACAGGATGACTTTTGCTTTAGCTAAATTAATCAGCTTTGAAAAGTTACTGAAAATATGCAATCGGCATTTAAATGATCCCAGCTGCCACAATGTAGTGACACTCTTTCCCATACCTTCTAGTCACTATCAAACCAATAACTGTTCTCTGCATTTTGCTTCAACAACACATTGATAGATTCCAACATTACCTTCCCTAATCTTCAAAGTCAAATGAACCAGACACAGTAATACAAGTATATGTGTGGTCTCTCATATAATAAAACAGTGACATAAAAGTGGAACAGTGATTAGCAGAGATGGGGAAGCAGGGTGCAAGAAGGTGGGAAAAGGGAGGCAGAACTTGTCTGTTTGTAGTGGATGCATGTATTGAAATATCACACAAAACCTACAAACATGTACAGTTAATGCATGAAAATCAAATAATTAATAGTTCCCAAAAATTAATAACTAATTGAAATTCCCTTCTTTCATTACAACTAGATTTTTTTCTCTACTAATAACAACCTTCAACTTTAATGTAGGTCTTTTTAACCCTGCTAACTCTGTTACCTTCAGTTGTCAACTCTATTCTAATTAATTTGGCCCTTTCATTACTCATACCAAAGAACCCACCATTTCTTCTCCCTGGCCTGTGTTTTTTCTGATCTGCCCATCAAAATTCTTCTCCCCTGTTGGACTCAGTACAAATTTCATCTCCCTGAGACATTGTCCCTACTTTAATGATGGGAATCTTTCCACTTCTTTACAACCTAAAATCTCCAGATTACTGCCTTTCTATGCACAATGTTTCTGCATTTACCTCCACTGATAGATACAGTTATTTTTTTCACTACTCAGATAGTTCCAGTGGAAAAAATTATTCCTTGCTCATATTTGTATCCACAATGCAGAAAATGTTCTCTCACTCATAGTACATATTCAATGCATTCCTACTGAATGAATACAATTTCCGCCTCTGTACCATTCCACTGTTGTACCTAGAGCACAATGTGTCTAAAAGAGCTAAAAAGTAACTAATAACTGCTTTAGCAGTTACAAAAATATATTTATTCCCTGTGATATATCTCTGCTGCACTTTTTAGAAATCTTAAACTTATCAGTCTCTTAAAAAATAATATCTTGGCTGGAGAGATTGCTTACAGTTAAGGCTCTTTGCCTGAGAAGCCTGAGGATGCAGGTTCAATTCCCCTTTACTCACATAAGCCAGATATACAAGGTGGCGCATGTTTCTGGAATATATGTGCAGTGGCTAGTGGACCTAGTGTGCCCATTCTCCCTCTTTCTATCTTCTTCTCTCTCTCTCTCAAATAAGTAAATAAATAAAATAACTTTTAAATGAAATAAAATATAACTTGCCATGTAAAACAAGTGTTTTATCCTTACTTTTTAAAATTCTATAAGAAGGAGCAAGATGTAGGAGAAGAAATACATCATTTATGATTCCTTTCATTACTCAGAAAGATTACCAACATATATGTTGCTATATTTAGGTACATAACACAGCACTAAGAACATGGCTTTATTTTTGGAAAACAATGTGCTGTTTCATTATAAAATTAAATATACATTTTCCATGCAACCTATAAATTCTACTCTTAACATGAAAAATGAAAACATATGTCTATAAAAAAACTTTTTTATAACTTCTATATATCAACTTTATACATAATAGTTAAAACTGAAAACAGTCTTTATGTCTATGTGTCACCAATGGACAAATTTACATATAAGGTACATTTGTACATTAGACACTCTGGGCAATTTAAAAGAAAAAATGTTCATGAGCATAATGCTGGAGTGATGGCTCAACAGTTAAGGGCACTCACTTCCTGTGCAACCACAGGGCCTGAGGAGATCTGAGAGACCACCTGAGTTAGAATAGCAGACCCACTTAAACAGATGGGCATGTCCACACTTATCTGCAACCCCAGTCACATGGGGAGCAAAGACCAGAGAATCTCCAGAGTTCATGAAAAATGACAAGTTCCAGCATCAGTAAAAGCCTCTGGCTCAAGTAGAACCAGGGGCAGAGCCATGGAGCAAGACACCTGACTTTCCCTTTTGGCAGTGCAGGTAAGCACACCATGCAGCAGGTGAGTGCACACGCAGCCATGTGGCATCCATTAGCAAACACCACATACACACACACAAGCTTTTAGATGAGTTAAAATAAAACAGACCATGAGAAATACATAGTTGGTGTTGCCCTTATTGGAAATTCTAAGACAGATGAAACTACTTTGAGAAGAGTTTGGAGAGTGTGGAATTATGCAGCAAATAACCAGTGAGAACTTTCTGGAAAAGTAGAAATGTTCTATTCCTTGATTGGGATGGTGGTTACATGGGTCTATACATTGTTAAAAGTTTTATGTTCATACACTTACATACAAATTTCATAATATATAAATTACACATATAAAAATATTTTACAATACCAGTTATGTCATTGTGACTCATCGTAAGTATCCTATAATACAGACAAGCCTACTATCCTGTTATAAAATCATAATTACAATTCAAGTCCTCAGTGAATCTCAAAAGTAGTTACAACAAAATGAATAGAATGCCCAACACATGATTGGTACTACCCTTAAAGAAAACAGAAAAATAATTCAAGGTTACAAAAGCTAAGTGATGAGATGTTTGAACTCAACTTACAAACAGTATTTTCCAAAGAAATCGCATTGTACACATCTTCATACACGTGCATAATCTAAGCAATTATCAAATGCATATAAGAAAACAATAATGATTTAGCTGGAAGTCATTATTTAAACTAGGGCTCAAAGAAAAATTACCAGAAAGATTGATTTTAAAAATAGGAGTGGCTTTAAATGTATTACTACAGAAAATTACAGTTATAGAAAGATTTGGAAACTGTCTTGTTTCTACAACTTTCTACCACATTGCATATGAGTAACAACAAACCAGTTTCCTGCAAAATACTTTATTGTTTAATTTAGCTTATTAATTCCTTCATCAATTAAATTTTGCATATAAAAAACATGCACAGTTTGAAAGGAGACATCATCCTGTTAACTCCCACACATGTATAAGAAGACTAATCGTAAACAGCTGTCTTTCTTTAACAAAATTAACAATGCTTATTATATTCTGGCTTCTAGATGCAAAACAACATACCTCATGTTATTATACTTGATTTCTGATCTGGCATTAATTCTAAGAAACTCAGCAGGGAATCCAACCTCCACATACTCCTAGCATGGCAGTAAAGACAAAGGAAATTCAGTTGATTGCAAAATTAAGGATGCTTGTTACACCTATTATTCAGGGCATTTCTATGCTTAATCCATTGCTCTAAGTTAGGAACAAGATGCCTTCACACCAACCTAAAGAACTTAAACCATGTGTTGAGGGCTGATAACCTAGAAAGCTGTCTTTGAGGCAGCCTTTCTCTCCAGAGGAGAACATGGAGGAGTTGGCATGAACAGTTTAGAAAGAGTGCTAGAGGGTGATCCTGACCTTGAGGAATTAAGAGTTCCTCTTATAAGAGTGAACTGAGATGTGGTTTAGGCTTTGTTCCCTAGGAAAATGGATCCAGAACCAATAGTGTTAACATGATGACAAGGCAATGGTCCCATCTGGTCCTGCATTGTAAGAACTCCTTTGAGAAGAAAAAATAATAATAATAATAAAATAAATTTATGCTTACTCCTGAGGTCCTTCTAGGAATTGGTGAGATTTCAGCACCAAGCTTCTTAGAACCAAGTCCATTGCTTCAGTCTCCTGGTTCAACCAGATTCCTCTTTCCTGACCTACAGGGCAGCAGCTCTGCCACCAAATCACAGAAATATGTACTCTAGGAAAAGATTCCACTCCCAGTCAGCTCGGACCCTTGAGCCTGAGACAAAAAAATACTGTAATTTCATTTTTTAAAAGAGAAAGATATTCTAAGCATTATGTAAAATACTTCATTTTCCACAAGAGTTTTATTTCTTTAAAGTATAGAATAAAAGCAAGGGGAAAAAATCTACAATTACAATTTAAAATCCACTAAGACTTTAGAAAAACATGCTTATAACTGATAAATTTTATGTCATTTTTGTGCAACAGTTGCAACTCCACTATGAAATATTTCCAAATAACTTCAGAAAGGAGAAAACCACTATGAAATAAAGCAATGAAGTCTGAACAACTCTTCCCTGCAACACTCTGTAAAAGAATACTAGTTTCTTTAACTCAGAATTGAAAGTACACACAATGCATTTTAAATATTTTTAAATATTCTATTTTTATTCATTTGAAAGAGAGAAAGAGGGAGAGAGACAGAAAGAAAGAGAGAGAATGGGCATGACAGGGCTCCCAGCTACTGAAAACGAACTCCAGACAGATGTACCACCTTGTGCATCTGGCTAATGTGGGTCCTGGGGAATCAAACCTGGGTCCTTTGGCTTTGCAGGCAAACGCCTTAACCACTATGCCATCCCTGCAGCCCCACAATGCATTTTAATGCAGAATATGCAAAGAGACTAAGATCTATAATTCTTCTAAATGTCATTGATCCTGGAATTCACTTATTGTGGAATCAGAAATTATGAAATTCTATTTGTAATGAAGTCAAATGGAAGTTTACATTATGTCAATAGAATGGAATCCACAAAACACAATTCCAGTGATAGTGAATATCTTATAAGAAAAAAAATCTTGGTGAAATTATTTCATTGCAAGACTTCTATTTTCTTCAAACAAATGTGTAGATTTTAATAGCAATGTTTTATAAAATGGATTATCATTAATTCAATATCCTAATGTGTAAAACCATATACAAACCTATCAAATATATATGTTAATAGGAAATAAGACAGCATATACTCTAAGTTGTTTTTATTTATAAATAGGTTGTAAAAATGTACAACTAGCCAGGCATGGTGGTGCTCACTTTTAATTCCAGCACTCGAGAGGCAGAGGTAGGAGGATCAAGGCCACCCTGAGACTCCATAGTGAATTCCAGGTCAGCCTGGACCAGAGTGAGACCCTACCTCGAAAAACCAAAAAAAAAAAAAAATGTACAACTAAAAGACACTAGTAAAGAATGTTTTAGTTATCCTCAGAGACTATTTAAAAAAAATCCTAACCCCATTTATCTAACTACTGTTATACTTATGTGATTGTCATATTGACTTTCTCCTTTTCTTTAATTTTTCTTTCCATATTGAGGTAAAGAAGTTGAAACTAAAATCTACAACCAGGACTTAGAATATGTGGGATTATGTTTCCTTTCTTTTTATCTGTCTGCCATGCATACTAACATTGGTCCCCTTTCCTCCAGCAGTAGGGATATATACTGCTGTATCTTCCTCAACATGCAAAATATTTGTGAAGGGTCACAGAAATGGGGATGCAAAGGACAGACCTCCTTGATGCCAAGTACTACATAAATGTAAAAAAAAAAAAATGACAATAAAGGTAGAAGAGGAATATAATCAGGTGGGGTGACATATTATCAATCCATGAAAATCATTTAATTTACATGATCAATATGACTCAGCAAAGCAAGGGATTTATTTTGGCTCCAAGTTTTGTATATACAAATTCAAGATTGAGTGACTCCATATGTTAGGGTTCTGACAAACTGGATGAGAAATTAGGGCAGAAATATTTATTGAAACAAATGCATCTCAAGTCCAGAGACAGAAAGGAAGAGCCAAGGTGCTGCAGTTCCCCTATATTGTACACTACACTGAGGTAAGGATCTCTTACTAAGACTCACCTCTTTCTAAAAAAATATTACATTTATTTATTTGTTAGAGAGAGAGGGAGAGAGGAAGAGGCAGAGAAAGAAAATGGGTACACCAGGGCCTCCAGCCACTGTAAACAAACTCAAAATGCACATGCCACGTTGTGCATCTGGCTTATGTGGGCCCTTGGGAATTGAATCTGGGTCCTTAAGCTTCCCAGGCAAGGCCTTAACGGCTAAGCCATCTCTCCAGTCCCTAATACTACCCTCTTAATGGGCCATAAATCTCCCAGTACTGCACTTTGGGCAACAAGGCTTACAAACGGACTTTAGGGGCATACATGAAAAACAGTTGAATTAGCTAATTGCTAAATTGAAGATTTTTAAATTATGTAACACTCATTCTAAGTCACAGGGGAATATTTAGCTTAAAACAAACTTACTAATAACCTAGTAATTTTATAATTGACTACAGTTTTTTTTAATCTAATATATTTTATTTATTTATTTATTTGAGAGAAAGAGAGAGAGAGAATGGGAGTGCCAGGGCCTCTAGTCACTACAAATGAACTCCAGATGCACGTGCCCCCTTGAGCAGGCAAATGCCTTAACTGCTAAGCCATCTCTCCAGCTTGACTACAGATATTTTTGATCATTTAATTCACAATATCTGTTTTAATCATGTTGTCTACTCTTTATTTATGAAGAATCCATATCGGGTGCACAACAATTAAAGCAGGATCCCACTTTTCTGCTCTCTTTATATACTTCAATTTAAAATGTTGCCATTATGTTAAATGAAATAAACTAGGAACTAAAAAACAAATTTTACATGTTCTCACACAGAAGAAGCTTAGGGGAACTGATCACATAGACCTAATGTCAGACAGTGTGATGACTAAGTTAAAAACTACAAGGTCCTTTGCTGCCACTACATACATTTTTCTTTAATAACCAGGAAACTCTTGCACCATGATAATTTTTGCTTGAACCTTTCATACAACAAGAAGAAGAAGAAAGAAATGGCACTAGCCAATGGAGAATCCCAGGGGTGCTACAAACTCTTATGCAACTCTTACGCATTTAAGCCAAATCTTACACAGCTGATAATTTTCAGTATTACTTGCTATCTCTGGAGACTCTAAAAAAATAAACAAATGCTCACATATTCTTCTGATACATCAAGACAGAACAGTGATCCAGATAAGAACTATTGACCAAATGGTGAAGTTTGCATACGTAAATAGTAAAAAGAATCAGAGATCTCCACAGTAATTCCTCCACTTTCCCTTCACTTGTTTTATTCTGTTTCAGTGCTGAGGTCACTTACTGTCACACTTAACAGATTGGCCACTGAGTGTAAGCACCTGCATTCAAATCTGCTCATTGTTGCTTAACCTCTGAAAAGCTATGTAGTATTTTGCATTTCAGTTGTTTGCCTCTGTTCATGAGATGATTATACATTACCAAATGATTAACTAGGGTCATAAGACATGCTTTAGAAAGTGCTTGTTTATAAATGTTACATATATGTTAATTAGTTTTATTTTTACTATGTTTTTCTCAGGGAGGAGATCTGAGACTTAATGTAGCATGGAGCCATCAGGAAAGATCAGGAAATAAATTTAAGTTACATTGAAGTGAGTAATAACACCATAGTAAACAGAAAAGACGAGAGGGCAATGTTTTGCCAAAGGAATTAATACATAAAGATAAATTTTCAGATCCTGAAGAAGTGAGAAACATTAGGATAGTGTTGCTTCCTCAATACTTCTCAGATAACACATCAGTAACCCAACTTGTAAGATTAGTAACTGCAAACTGAGTGAAAAACATTTTGCATTAGATAGGAGCAAGAAAATAAAAACAGAATCTTTACATATTTTTAAAATATGTCTTCATGTACAGGTAAAGTATCTATGTATGTACAAAACTTGTAAAGATGGGCTACACATTCTAAAAATGTCCTTTCAAAGGACCAAACCATTTCTATCATGATATAAATAGCAAAAATGAAATAAAATAGAAGGAAATGAAATGACATGTTTTCGTTACCTGCTCACTCTCACACTGGCCACTTCTAACAAAAAAGGAAAACCTGGCCATATATACCAACTTATGTAATGACGGCATGCCTGTTATGAGGGAAACCAACTGCTCTCTGATTAGATTTGAAGTCTGCTCCATAGAAGGGAATATATGCCTGGTACTGAAAACCTAATCAAAATCTATGGCTGCCAGGCTGCCTTTAATCCCAGCACTTGGGAGGCAGAGGTAGGGGGATCGCCCAGAGTTTGAGGCCACCCTGAGACTACATAGTGAATTCCAGGTCAGCCTGCAGCAGGGTATGACCCTACCTTGAACAAAAACAAAAAATCTATGGCTGAGGAGGACATAAGCTCTAGGGGGAAACTACTACTGTTATTTAGATAAATGCATATTATGTATATATTATGTCCCCCAAAGTGCCCGTGAAATAAATACTTATGTGTATGCCCATATATTATTGCCACCCTCTCTTTTGATAAGAGAAGCTTTTCTTTCCAGATGGTGGTGACCACTGGGGAGACCCAAAACTCATCAAAGTGCTGAGAAAAAGGGACAGTAGACTGTTTACCACTAAGTGAGACATCTCTATCACACCCTCTAAAGCTCAGGGACCATTCAGAAGAGGTAGAAGAAAAACTGTAAAACCCAAATGAAGGAGAAGGGCTTATAATACTGTCTTCCAGACACAAAATGGCCTTGGAATTCATGATCTTACAGTGGCTGAGGCTACCTATGAAA
Source organism: Dipus sagitta (assembly GCA_036346955.1). Lineage (NCBI taxonomy): Eukaryota > Metazoa > Chordata > Mammalia > Rodentia > Dipodidae > Dipus > Dipus sagitta. The sequence continues at coordinate 103,627,811 of CM070778.1, read as the reverse complement.
GACCTGCATAATTAGGAGGAAAAAAATGATGACAGGAGAATTGAAGAGAGATTAGTTAGAGAGAAAAAGACATTCAATAAAGGAGGATTGGGAGAAGGGAAAGGGAAGGTGGTGGAAGGGAATTTTGATGATGGTACATTGTCTATGTTTATGGAAGTTGTCAAAAAATTTTTCTTTTAAAAAAAGGAAAATCTAGTTTATGTAAAACCAAGTCAAATTATTAAGGCCAAATTCTCCTGGAAGGGAAGAGAGTATTTTGGACTACAAGCACATCAACCACCCAAAATTTATTCATTTTGCACTGTGATGTTCAAAAAGGTGTGAGCAAGTTTTCTACTAATGTATCACTCATGTTTAGAGCATTGGTATTGTAGTCAGCTCCATATTGCTTGGATGAACATCCAACCAAACACTGTTTATACAAGGGATCTATTTTAAACTTACAGATCCAAGGGAAGTCTGGCCCGCTTTCACATATCCAAGCTGAGAGAAACCCAACAAACAGCCAGCAAACACCAACAAGCAGCAAGCAGGAACCTTCCAGAGCTCAAATCTGCTCACTCTACATACTCTTAGGCTGGAATCAAATCTGCCCCAGTGACACACTCTTCTGTAGCAGCAATCTGCCTGCTATGGGCTAAAGTTGCAAACTCAATTTTAGTAAAACACCTGAGGCTATGGAGGGGGCATACATTCACATTCAAACCACCATATTCTGCACCTGGAACCCATAGAACCATCTCCCACTACAAAGTTTATTCAGTCCAAATTCAAAAGCTCATATAAGCTTTATCAATGTTAAGATTGTTCCAAAGTCCAGTCTCATCTGAGATTTGAGTCTCTTAAGTGCAAATTACATACTTTATATAATAGCACAGAGTAAATATTTCCATTGAAATAAGGTATAACAAGGAGTGAGTGGGCCAATACAAAATCAATAACCATCAGATAAATATCAATACTGAAGTTCAAGTCCAATACCTATAACCAGTGATGACAGTCTCTGGATTTTTAATATCTATCCATCTAGCTGGGCTGAGTAGCCAGGTAAAACTTCTATTCTGAGCCACTATCCCTCCATGATAGCCTTTGCACAGTCCTTGCATATCCAAAACATCATTATGTCTCCACTGTAAGCCATGGTCCATCTGACAATGGCCTTCAATACAAGTACATCATCCTGCTTCCCATGCCACATCACAGTAGCGACTCCTATTCAATTTTGGACAATAGCCTCACTGGCCACACAAGGACATTGCCCTGCCTCTCATACCACATCTCAGCAGCAGCTCCTGGAACTGTGTGCACTTCATGACCCACTTCAGTGTATTTTTGATGCTTGCAAAATCAATACCAAACATGAAAAGGCACAAAAAAATTGTTAAGCCAAGGAGAAATAAATTTTGACCTCGAGCCTTCAGAATTCTTCCTTTCAGTTAACTCCTTTGAAAAGAGTTTGCATTCCTACTCATTCAGCCTTTCCTGGGTAGATACCATCCTAAAGTGTCTTGTTCATTGTTTCAATTAAAGCAGTCTAGCAACCTTTAATGGGGGTGATCTGTTTAACAATAGTAGCTTTAGCAACCGAAAAACAAGTATCCATACCAGTAACTTTAAACTTGCGTGAATTTTTCCAACTTTAACTCGTGCTTCTTTCAGTTCTATACCCTCTTCCAACCACCAGTCTATTACTTTTAAATTCAACCTTGATCAAGTCTCTGCGGCATGGGCAGCAGAACACAGCCAGCCCTTATGCCAGTAGCTCAGTCCCAGAAAAGTTCTCTACTGTGTGTTATTTTGAAAGTTCATAAGCCAACATAATTCTCCCTGAATTTAGCATTTTCAAATGCACATAAGAATAGCCCATAATATTTGGCTTACTACTCTGTAATGCTTCTGCAATCACTAGTTCAAAGTGCTATCACATTTCTCCAACACACAAATTCCAAAAGACCAAAATCCACATGGTCAGATTTACCATAATAACACCCCACTCCTGGTACCCAATTCTGTTGTAGTCACTCCACGTTGCTGGAACAAACATTAAACCAAATACACTTTATGGGTAGGGGAGACTTATTTCAAGTTTATAGAACCAAAGGAAGTTCTATCAATGTTGGAAGAAGCTGGCTCCCTTTCACAGATCCAATCAGAGTGAGAAACAACCAAACAACCTGCAAACACCAACAAGCAGAAAGCAGGAAACTGACAGAGTTCAAACTGCTCTCTCAGCACATCTTTGGACTAGAATCAGATCCACCCCAGGTGAAATCCCCTCCACCAAGCAGTAATCTGCTTGCTAAGGGCTGAAGTTGCAAACTCAATTTTACTGAAACACCAGAGGCTATGGGGGAAGGGGCATACATTCACATTTGTAAACAAAGGTGCAATTTTGTTTCTCTGTATAGCTGAATAATATCCCACTGTTGGTATGTGCTACATGTTTAAAACCTATTATCTATAGATGGGACACTGAGGCTGATGTTATATCTTAGCTATTGTCAAAAATACCATGAGAAACATGGGTATGATGCAGGGATATGTACTGTATACTTGTTTTGGTGGTTTTAAGTATATACTTGGGAGTGATATAGTAGGATCATATGGTAGTTATAATTTTAGCTTCTTGAAGAACTTCCATACTGATTTTCACAATGGCTGAACTAACTTACATTCCTACCAATAGTGTATAAGGATTCTTTTTTCTTCACATCTCTGCCAAATTTGATATATACATATATATATGTGTGTGTATATATATATATATATATATATATATATATATATATATGTGTGTGTGTGTGTGTGTATACATATATGTATATATATATATATATATATATATATATACATATATATATATATTTATTTCACAGAGAGAAAGAGGGATAGAGAGAGAGAAAGGGAGAGAGTGGGCATTCCAAGGCCTCCAGCCCCTGCAAAGAACTCCAGATGCATGTGGCACCTTGTGGGTACTGGGAAATTGAACCTGGGTCCTTAGGCTTTGCAGGCAAGCACCTTAAGTGCTAAGTCATCCCTCCAGCCCCATATTTTATTTCTTGATGATAGCTATTCTGACTGTCATGAGATAGAATAACAGTGAAATTTTCATTGGCATTTCCCTGAGGTTGAAGGTGTTTTGCACATTTTAAATATGTATAATTGAGACTTTTGAAGTCATGGACATAGAAGGGGAACTATTTGGGAGGAGGAAGGGGGCCAGTGGGAGGAGAGACAAGAAAAGATAACAGGGGTGATGAATATGACCAACATACTTTATATCCATGTATGAAAATTGCACAAGAAAAATGCATTCTGTAAAATTAATACATGCCAACTTAAAAATCTTTCTATCCAAGTTGCTATTAAATAGTGATTTTAAGATCATTACTCCACATTTAGAAAATCTAAAATGATTTATCAATACTTAATAATACAAAATAAATATTTATGAATACTTAACATATTAGCCGTGGAGATACTTAGAAAAATTTCAATCACATCTCTAAAGTCTAGATAAGGTAAAAAGTTTACCAAGTTTTCCATAGTGCTGCCAGTTTTAAATCACTTCTTACATTGAGCCACTAACATAACTGTTAACTAATTATAGGACTTGTATTTTCTGCTATCTTGGATATTGACCTTTGTAACACTGACAGAATCTTTCAACTCCTCTACATTGAGATAGTTTGTGACCTATAATCTCTTAACATATATTCAAAGATGCCCTTAGAATATTCTGCCTTCTTAAATAAAATGATATATCACATGCACTAAAAGTATCATTGTTGAGTTTTATACTCAAAAGAAAAAGAAAAAATGCACTGATATGGTAGGATTATCTGACAAGAAAGTATTTTCACATGTATTTTCTAACTTAATTGTAGGTAAACTCAGTTGATCAGACTTTTGTTCTTGGTTAAGTTGTAACTTGACTATGAATTTCTTCACCCAAGTCCAAGTATATCTATTACTCAGTCACCCCTACTGCAAAGGAATATATGTGGAAATTAAAGTAGAAGGAGATACGCAGTGATAACTGTAATCATTACAGGTGAGGCTACAAAGTTCAGACTAGTACAGCAAGAATACTAATTAAAGTTGAATTCACACACTGAACGCTCAAGTACAGAACCAAATTTCTTCAGAATGGTTTCAGCTGAATTTGATATTTCACAGAGTTGAAGAAAACCAGTGCTTTGAGCCAGAGAATTTCTTGACACAGAGCCTGTTTTTACACTTAATTCATTTTTTGAAGCTTCTTAAAAATTCACGTTTATTAAGACCATACAAGATGCCAAATTATATTTGATGTGGAATATATACTACTCAACAGATCAATGAGATAAGGTAACTCCCCCACATGACAACTGAACCACTGCACATTATCCATACTTTCAGCCTTATTCAATCACTGTAAGATGCATAGAAGGGAATGAGTCTATAAGGTGTGACAGTAATAGAGACCTTGGGAAATGTGTATGTTTGATGAAGAAAAATCCTACTAATTGTATTTTTTACTTTGGGATACAACATTTTTATGTTACAATCAACTCAAAAGAGATTGTGTTAACTTTTTAGTAGCATAGCTACTAGACAGACTCATCCCATTTTGCAGCTTGTTCTTTGATTCATAATCATTAACCAAGGCAAGCAGGCTTTTTCAAAAATTTCACTATTAGAGTTCTTTATTCTATTTTTTTAGATAAAATATAGTGGTTTAAGAGACCAGAATCCCAGGCCAGGAGTGGTGGTGCACACCTTTAATCCCAGCACTTTGGAGGTAGAGGTAAGAGGATCACCATGAGTTAGAGGTCACCCTGAGATGAAATAGTAAATTCCAGGTCAGCCTGGGCTAGAGTGACACCGTACCTCAAAAAAGAAAAAAGAGAGAGAGAGAGAGAGAGAGAGAGAGGAGAGAGAGAGAGAGAGAGAGAGGAGAGAGAGAGAGAGAGAGACACAGAGAGAGACCAGAATCCCAATAGAGTAGATAGTAAACATACTAAGTAGATACTAAGAGGCCTAAACCAAAATAGTAGGAGTATATTGATGTTACAGATGTATACATACACATTTCTCCCAAATCTAGGCAGTATATAATATTTTCCCTTAACTAACTTCAACTTCAAATGGAAGTCTGCATCTTTTGTTAATGAAAATATCAATGTTTTACAGCTCTTTAGAAGAAATTTAAGGTGTGTTCCTCCAAGGTTCAGGGACCATTTCAGAAGAGGTGGCAGAAAGAATGTAAAAGCCAAATAAGGGGAAAGAGGGCTTACAATACTGTCTTCCAGACATACAATGACCTTAATATTCATGATCATACTGTTTAAATTTAATATAATTCTAATTATATTAATTATAATATAATATAATTGTAAAGAAGAAGGGATTAAGTGGAGGGGAGGATTTAGGAGGGAGAAAGGAGGTGATGGGTGGGGATTATGATCATGATATATCATCTATATTTATGGAAGTTGTCAAGAAAGATTTTTTTTAAGAAAGAAATTTAAGATGCATTCTTATTTTTAGGTATGGATGCTTTATTTTTGCTCTTTTCATTCCCTGACATTTATATATTGACTGTTTTTCAGATAATTCATTGCAAAAAATACTATTATGAGTCTAACCTGCAGAAGTGAGTCCAGAGAGGACAATTAAGAACTAATTAATACTTTCTTATAGTTCAGTCAGTAATCAAAGCCCTAGAAATTTAAACACTATGATTTAATAATTTCTAAATTTTATGTAGTTTTAAATACTGACACAAGTGTGTGATTTACATAACTTCAAGTAGTATATGTATGTTTGAATGAAGAAGATCCCTGAAATGTACCCCTGAAGTGTACATATTATATTTTCTGTTCTTTTCAATACCTAATGAATGTCTGCTTTCAAATTAGACTAACATAACTGATAAGAGTGATTTTTTCAAAGGATTTTAGAAAAGATAAAGATATAAGACTTCAAAAAGGATGATGATGTGGGAATCATAAAATCACAATGAAAAATATAAATTAATTTCTAAATATAAAATGACACAACTTTTGTTTGTCCTTGATAAGCTGCTGGACATCTCTTTATTTTCCATCTATAAAATGTGCACAGTTATATTAGCCCACTAAACAGCTCTGCTTTGTAAGTAAATGTGTTAATATTCATACTCTACTAAATATTATCATACCAATTTAAAACAACTGTCCCTTAAGACCAGTTAAAGGAAGAGCTTTGGCAGAAGACACACAGCTTACTGTCAGCTGAGAGAAGTGGACACAGCCAAATATCTTCAGCATTGTACAAGGGACCTCCCCTAAGTGTCAGGCACTAAAGAGCTTCTCAAGACTTCATGATTAGGAATTTGCATACATTAATTTAGCATATGAACTAGACTAGGATTATCATTGAAGGTTGGAGTTATGAGTAATGACCCGTGAACAGATATAACTACATGATCATTTATTCAAAGTGTCCAAATAACCAACAGAAGGGGGAGAAGGAGATCAACACAGAGAAAAAACAACTCCTACCAAATCAGAGAGCCAGAGCCTCAGAGGCCCCCCAACACCTCATCACTGAAGCAGACCAAAAATGAACCTAACATGGCTCAGGGAAATTTTGCGGAAGAGGGGGCGGAAAGAATGTCAGAGCCATATGTTGGGTCATGATATGCAGAGACATTTATCTTGCAGATAACTGTTGGCCAACTCCACAATGCATGACCCATATACCTCAACAAGGAGGGGCCAAGGGGAGGGGGTAGGTCACGGATGAGCCTAATAATGGTACCAAACTGACTGTATTTGCTGAATACAAAACTAACTAATAAAGAAAAAAAGAAAAAAATTAAAATGCCACACTAAAAAATGAAAACAAATGTCACATTAAAATTTTACATTCAAGGACTAGAGAATCACTCAGTAGGATAGCACTTGCCTAGTATATTCAAGGGCCTGGATTTCAGTCCCTGTGCTTCCATTCAGGATGATTTAAGGAGACCTGGCATGGCGAAACATGCCTGTAATCAATCCTAGCACCTGGGAGGTGGAGGTAGCAGGATCAGAGTTCAAGGCCAGCCTGGAATACATGAGACCCTGTTGTGGGAAAAAAGCAGAGATAAAAATAAACAAACAAAAATATGTTGAAGGGAAAAAATCTAATTCATATTTATATCTTTGACAAGGTATTTTCTTTAACTCACCATATAAATTTAGATTGACTCAAAACTGTGTTGGAGAGATGGCTCATTGTTTAAGGCACTTGCTTATAAAGCCTAAGGACCTGGGTTCCATTACCCAGTCCCATGTAAAGCTAGATGCACAAAATGGCATATGCATCTGGAGTTTATTTACAGCGGCTAGAGACCCTGGTGTGCCTATTCTCTTACTCTTTTCTTCTTTCTCAAATAAATATAAATTGTCTCAAAACTACCTTTAGGTAGTAATCATCAATACCATTTAATAAGAAAGACGTAAGGAATTTTTGCTGTATATACCTCTTTAAATGCTATAATTGCTAAAAAATCACTACTTTCAATGTTTTCATATTTTATTAACAAACAGGTTATTAAAGGAAAAGGATGGGAGAAAGACAGGAAAGTAAAAGCTAAGCAATGTTCTTTATGTAACTTTTGTCCTAAATGATAGAATTAGATCATGTCCAAATCACATTACTTTAGTCCAGAGGTTACTGGAAGAGTTACAGTGATCCTTAAAGTAGTTATAAAAATCGAAACAGAGAGTAGAACAAACTTCTGCTTGTAAAAAGAGGTAGCATTTCAGAGTTCATTTCATAAAAGAATTCATCAAATCTATACATCACTGTGTCATTTTCAGCAATAGTGTCTAAAGTTTAGCCTGGATATTGAAATGGATAATAAAAAAGAGGATTCCAAAGTACACCTTAGTCTATGTGGGATTGTAAGTAACTTGCTTTTGTTTTAAAGTGAACAGTACTTAAAATTACTCTAAGAACATATAACATATTTCTGAGTACACTGAAAGAAAATAAAAAGCACTGTGGAAGTTCCTTTTATTCAATCTTCTTCTGAAGTACTGATAGACAGTGAATCATTAAATAAAATCACAATGCAAGAGAAAAGGTGTCGAAAGAGGCATCTGAGTTTCACCGTGAAAGGAATAATGAAGTAGAATGTTCTTAGTGTAAAATCACTTTAATATCTTTCATGAATGGAAGTTCTGGGACAAAAGAAAATAACCTCACACTGGGACATTTGGTCTAGACCCAGAGATTTGTACCTATGTGAGGAAAGACATAAAATTTGATTTCATGAGCTCATTAATTCACTAGAGATTTTCTAATACCTTTTCCGTCTCAGTCTTTGCCGCCATCAACTTAATGCTGCTGATACTTCTCTGAGTCGTCACTAGGCTCAAACCTGAGAACTTTGCAAATCTGTTCTCTTCCACCTGATGTCTTGCAGTGATCACTCCATACCATCGACACCCGCATTTGCTCAAGTGTGGCCTTCTTCCTGAGGTCAACATTACCAAACTTTTAAAAATCACCATCAACTTCCCTCATTCCTAGAGCCTCACCTCTCTGTTATTGGTTTGTCCAGGGCTTTTATTATCTACTACATTTTATGATTAATAGTATTGTGCCTTTATTATGTATTCACCATATTAATGTGTCCTCATCCCCATCCCAACTAAATACAAGCTCCAGAAGGGCAGGTTTGTATGTATGTGGCTTGTATGGTGATTTGATTCAGGTGTCCTCCCTAAATTTATGAATCTGAATTCTAGGTCCCCAGCCGGTACCAATTTGGGAATGGGAGCATCTTTGAGACAATGTATTATTGGTGGCAGGCATATGAGTGTTATAGCCAGATTCTCCTTGCCAGTGTTAGGCACTCTCCTGCTGCTGTTGTCCACCTGATGTTGGCCAGAAGGGGATGTCCAGCCTGTGCTCATGCCACAGTTTCCCCTGACATCACAGGGCTTCCCACATTTAGTCTGGAAGCCAAAATAAACCATTTTGTTCCACAAGCTGCTCTTGGTCATGTGTTTTCTGACAGCAATGTGAAGCTGACTTCAACAGTAAAATTGGTACTAGAGGAGTGGGGCTGTTGTTGCTAGTAACCTGACTCTGGCTAAACCTTGGCTTCAGAGATGACTTAGAGTGCTGTAAATACAGCTTGATGGACTATTCTGGTCAGATTTGAAAGACCTGAATGCAGTCAGAACTAAGGACTGTGAGGTTGGCTTATAAGGGGAAGCAAGAGCGTTGCTTATGCTTTCCATCTGATGTTGGCCAGGAGATGATGTCCAGCCTCTGCTCATGCCATGGTTTCCCCTGTCATCATGGGGCTTCCCCTTGAGTCTTGAGGCCAAAATAAACCATTTCCTCTCACAGGCTGCTCTTGATCAGTTGTTTTCTGCAAGCAACAAGAAGCTGACTACAGTCCCTTGGCAGATATGCACTAATCCTGACACAAGTCTTGGAAGCCATATATTAATCTACTTTTGCCTTTCTTCAACCTCTATCTTTTTCATTCACTGCACCTGGAATTCTATGTGAGCATCCACTTACCTATTCTGTTTAAAATTGTAAGTATGCATAAATCTTAACCTTTTTTTTTCATCTTGAACTTGTTTATTGGTGGGTACAAGTTTCTAAGGTTACATGATTTGGGGGCACAGCAGAAAATTCCTTAGAAATAAATCAGTGATAAGGAAGTACAAGTGTAGAACAGGAAGCTGTTTGTTCAGGGGTGCTTGTGGCTGTGGATGCACTAAGCAGATAACACACAACAGGGTGCAGCTGTGTAGAGAGGGAGGTGACTCAAGCTCACGCTGTCTCGCTGGTAAAGGTCGGACAATAGAAACTGTGTTTTAGAGTATCATCTGGGCTGGATTCTTTGTTAGATTTCTTCTACCACAATGCATCTGTTGCAGTCAGGTTCGCATTGCTGGTAGAAATCACCCGACCAAGAGCAGTGTGTGGGAAAAAAAGAGGTTTATTTTGGCTTACAGGCTCGAGGAGAAGCTCCATGATGGCAGGGAAAATGATGGCATGAGCAGAGAGTGGACATCACCCCCTGGACCAACATAAGGTGGACAAGAGCAACAGGAGAGTGTGCCAAACACTGGCAAGGGGAAACTGGCTATAACACCCATAAGCCTGCCCCCAACAACACTGCCTCCAGGGAGCATTAATTCCCAAATCTCCATCAGCTGGGGATCGAGCATTCAGAACACCTGAGTTTATGGGGGACACCTGAACCAAACCACCACATTAGGCCCCTAGCCCCCATAAACTGAAATCCATACATGATGTAAAATATGGTGTATTCAGTCCAACTTTAAAAGTCCCCATAGTTTTTATTAATCCCAATGATGTTCATACATCCCCATAGTCCAAGACCTTTAAACTGAGCCATAATACCAAAAAATAACCTCAAAAAATCCATAATGGCACAGAATAAACATTCACATTGCAAAAGATGGCATTGGGCATAGCAAAGAAACATTCAGCCAATACAAGATTGAAAACAACCAGGGCAAACATCAAACTCTATAGCTCCAAGACCAACAACTCTAGCTGGGACAAATATCCAAGTTTGATAATTCTAACCAGCAATAAGTCTCTGCCAATCTAATTCTGCCCTCTAGCTAGGCTACTCACACTCCTGGAAAACTTCATCGAGGCCGGCAGCTTTCCTTAGCAGCCATCTTGTGGTCCCGGCATCTCCACTGGCTCTCCACTGCAATCCACGGTTCATCCTCATGGCTCCATGGGGTCTCCATGCAGGCATCCAGCATACCTGCTTCACACTGCCCATGGCCATTTCCAGAACACAAGACTGTGTTGCAAACTCAATGATGTTCTCTTTCCTGCATTTCTTATACTCCACAATACCAGGTACGTGCCAATTTGTTAATACAGGGGAGAATAAAGCAGACTTTGAAGAACAGGATACTCCTTGAGCACTAAAAGTCTACATTCTTCCTGTTGCTCCAACGCAGGTCAGCTGGCCCAATCTCAAAGGTTGCAATCTTTCAATTGCAGAAGAATGTGCAGCAGTTCACCCAAAGATTTTTCTTTCTGTGCCATATCCCTCTGCTCATACCCATTCATTTCTATGCAAAGCAACCCTGCACAACTTCTCAGGACATGGGCATAACAGCAAGCTTCTCACACAAACTGCTAGCCCAGTCCAGGCAAAGCTCTTTCTCACCCTCATAAGCCAAACCTCACAGTCCATAGTTCTTACTGCATTCAAGTCTTTCAACTCTGACCAGAGTAGTCCATCAAGCTGTACTTACAGCACTGCAAGGCATCTCTTAGACCAAGGTTTCAAATCCTTCCCCATTCCTCTTGAAAATCAGCTCCAAAAGGCCAAAGCCACATAGTCTGGTGTCTAGCAGCAAACCCACTCCTCGGTACCACTTTACTGTTGCAGTCAGGTTTGCATTGCTGGAAGAAATAACCCGACCAAGAGCAGCTTGTGAGAAAAAGAGGTTTATTTTGGCTTACAGGCTCAAGGGGAAGCTCCATGATGGCAGAGAAAATGATGGTATGAGCAGAGGGTGGACATCACCTCCTGATCAACATAAGGTGGACAATAGCAACAGGAGAGTGTGCCCATAAATCTTAATCTTGAGCAACAATCTTTGTAGTCATTGACAACAGTTTTTCCTTGGTCTTTCCTAAAGTCGCAGCTGCTAAATTAGGACTCATAAACTGGACAGGTAATCTCAAGTGAACCTTTAAAAAATTCTCCTTGAAAATCCTTCAACCACACACTCAACCACAAAGTAGACTTCTACTAAAAACTATGCTAACATGAATGAAGTATGCATCTAATAACTCCTTTTAACTCTGTAATTTAACATAGCCACTCCACTAATCTTAAACTTGTTAAGGTTAATTGTCTTACTCTGGACCTCACTAGATTCCAAGTCTTCTACTTCCATTGTGGCCAGAAGTATGGTCCTCTAATTCTAAATCTTATTATGAAAGAAAGTGTGAGACCTAGCATAAAGTGTCAGTATTAATAGTTCCTATTATAGCTATTTAAACCAAAGGAAACAGTGCTTCAGTCTCAGAGGCACAAGTTAAAATGTCTGACACATGAGTCATTGTCAAAGAATAGTCAGCATTTATTAGATGTATAAGTGGACGAATAGTGACAATGATGTTGTAGATAAATGAGGTTAAGGACTATTGAAATATGAAATCTACCAACAAACAAGCTTTTTTGATTCATAGCAACTCTAGTATAATAGAAGCTATTCAAAAACTCTAAGTCAGAAATTCTTCTCCCTATTTAATCCCTCTCATAAAATATGAAATTATTTCTTTCTCAAAGAAGTCATATCTATCTAGAATCCTTCAGATACCTACTAGAGCCTTTCAATGACCCTATGTGTAGGTGTCAGATTTCCCATGTTTCAGGAGTTAGAGTCATTGAAGTGAGTTAGAAAGAACTGGAAAAGCATGTGCATTTTTGTCATAATGCCTAGCAATACTTAATAGATATTCAATTCACTGCTTTGCATGATAGCCCTGCATAGAAAAATCTCAAGAATAGCATGGTAGTTTGCATATACTCATACATGAAATAAAAATGTAACATTTATATCAATATTATCTCAATCATATCTATAATGGCCAGTTTTGAATATGTTCTTATTTTCAGTCGTACACTTCAATTTAGTGAAAATGAAGCATTTTTACTAAAGTATTGGGCCATATATGCAGCAAAACAAGAAAAAATATAGTACCAGGTTTATGACCAAGATAAATCCAAGAAAATTATCTTAGTTTATTTACAAACTGTTCTCACATTTAAATTTTATTTATTTATTTGAGAAAGGTAAGAAAGAGAGAAAGAGAAAGAGATAGAAAGAAAGAGAGAGAAAGAGAGAATGGGTACACCAAGGACTCCTGCCACTGCAAATAAACTTCAGACACAAGTGCTGCTTTGTGTATCTGGCTATGTGTAAGTAAGTATGGGAGTTGAACCCAGGCCTACAGGCTTTGCCAACAAGTGTCTTTAACTATTGAGCAATCTCTACAGCCTCTGTTCTCACATTTTATAACACTGAATGTCTTAGACTCATGCAAATGTTGATGATGTAGAAATTCTTGACTAAATGTTAAGTCTTTTACTAGAAATGTGTGAGGATTGTCTCAAAGGTGTTTGTTTAATTGAATTCAAGAAGGCATCTCAACACACACTTAAATACATTCAACATTTTGTTGACATTTAGAAATCTAAAAACAAGTATTCACTCCAAAAACAATAGACTATCATTCCAAAATCTTGGAATTAAAACAAAACTTGAGACTTCATGTGTCCCAACTTCCTCTCAGCGAAACATTTCACCCTAAAGGATCCCTGGCCAGTTGTGCATCTGGTTGCCATGTGGACAAACTCAGAGACAAGGAGTCCAGACACCCCAGTTGTTGCTGAATGACTCCAAAGGGGTAGTGGGAAAAAAAGATATACACAGTAAGATTCTCCATTTTATTTAAGCTATACCTCCCCTTTTCTCATATTTTACTATGGATCCCAGCTTAGACTCTAAAATGGACAATTAGTCCCTCTTTCATGAAACTACCCTTGCCAGAACCCGAAGATACCCCTTCTATGCCCTCTCCCTAAATTTTTACTTCTCCAAATTAAAAGACTTTCCTTTGAATATTCCTCCTATGAGAAGCTTTTTAAACCTTTACTCTGTTCTGCTGCTTCTGAATTTATCAGAGAGGCACCCAATGTGTTAACAAGGTCTAGTAACTTCAATAAATTTATATGAAAGTAAGTTAACTTTTCTCATTCACTTGAAATATTACACACTAGTATTTATGCCAAAATTACTGCAAGTCAGACTGGTCTTTCTCATTCTCATTGTGCCCTCCCAGTAAATTTGAAGGAGATGGTAAATTTCCTGGAAAGTGTGAGGTATTAAACATCTGTATATGAATAATAACACTGATTCCATGTTGATCCAGGTATAAAGAACTTTGAAATTGCTGAACCTGTGATTTCCCAGCTTAGCCAAATCAACTTCAGACTACCTGATGTACTGATAAGCTTACATTTTATGTTTACTATCAAAACATTATCCAGACAGGTACTGAAAACTGTCACACCACTTGATACTTCTCCACATTAATGTTGAGTCACTCACTAGTGCTTGAAAACTAATATTCCTTCACTTGCAATTCACCTGCCATTATGCTTCCATTCCCATATAACAGTCACATGAATATCAGAAAAGATTATTTCCTGCCTTTTGGGAAGCAAAAATTACTGTAACTGCATCATTCTACTTTGTTGATCTTAAACAGGAGTGTGATAAAGATGGCTTTGGAAGATCCTACTTACTGAATCAATGTTAGTCACATTAGAATTCAGTGTGTTATAGAAATCTCATAAGATTTTCAAGAAACAGAACTAAAAGGCAAATAAATGGAAATCTGGATAATTGTCCTACCCTAAATCCCTGCAACACCTAAAAATAATCGTTTTATGTCAACATCCTTAGTCAACCAGCACTGTACTATAAGGGAAAACAGAACTCAACACTATTAGTGGTTGGCCATGAAGGTCATTGCAGTACATATAATCAAAACCAGATAAATTGGTGATAGCCAAGGAAACAATCCTTGTCAAACTCTTATGCAATCATCCTCACTGAGAGTCTGGTTAAATCAAGCAACAGTGAAAGGGAAACATGACTTCCAAAATGAAAAGAAACTCTGAACTCATACAATGGAAGTTTCAGCATAAACAACACTGCAAGCACTTTTGGTGATTGAAAATCAAGTTATTCTCATCAGCTATGTGAACTTCAGTCACTACTGTCCCAAGCCTCAGGTTTTAAAATTAGTTTTGTGGAAATAATAATAGCTGAAGATGGAAATAGGCCATGTCATATGAGGATATTATTAAATTATGAAGCACCATATAAATTTAAGCCTTCATAAAATATATTTTGATTGTTAACACAGTTTAACCATTTACTCTTGAGCCAACCTCCAAATATATGACAACTGGAATACAATAAAAACATTAACAAACACCAGAATACAGAATACTGGAGTCTATAAAAGTTGACTGTCTAAGAGTAGTCTATACTGCCTAGGTGATCTTGCAACAGAATGATAGGTCAAACTTGTCCAGCTTTACTCTCTTCACCTTATAACCCTGAATACAAACATATACCCGTGAGTTTTACCTCAACTAAAAGAGAAAATGGGCTGGGGTATGTATGTGCTAGGGAGAATTCTCAGAAAAGCAATTTCTCACGGTTCTGTGTGCCTGAAACTTCTACCCTGCTCCACACGGATGGGAAGACTAGTGTGGCGCTCTCTTCTCTCCCAGCGGCCTAGCAAGGTTAAAGTACTGTCTACTGCTAAAATATATCATAACCAAACAAAGGCTTCTAGTTAACTGTAGTATGATTTTAAACCAATTGCCAAAGATAGTCTCATAATTAATTGTCTCAATAATTCTATTGTTTAAGCCATGTTGACCCTATTTTACCTCTGCAAAAATAGAAGTGAAAAGTTATAAGCGAAACTCAAGGTCATTTTTATTCTAGGGAATGTAATCAGGGATTTATTATTATAGCAAGGAGCTTAGGATATCTTTTGGCTTCCTTAAAAAGTGGTACTGTTGATAACGTTCAGTTATAATGAGAACAAACGTCAGAGCTGTGGCTTTAGTCTAGTCAGTCAAAAATAGAGAATTATATTTCAAAACCAGCACATTCTGCCTCAGCCAGACAGTCCAGAGGTTTTCCTCTATATTTTGTACTCCTAGTATAAGTTCTTTGAAATAAATCTCATACTTCTGAAATAATTTAACTTTGATTCAAGTATTCTAACTTACAGACATGCTTGCTCAAATGTGTTCCAAATTATATTTTTAAATGCTGTACATGTGTGTCTTATAAAATTCATGATAACTCTTCAAAGACTCACAGAGTCTCAGAACTGACAGGCATATAAACGTTAAGATATTCTTCTCAGAATAATCTTAGTGACATTAAATACAATTGTTTTTCAAAACTTTTGAAGTAAGTGTTTATCTGGTCACTGTGGTCTTAAAATACACTGACTTAGAACTCTCTGTGTTTTAAGCAAGAGAAGGCTTCACTGTAATAAAATCGACTGCATAGACAGGATGTGAGTGTAGAAAAGGTGAGACTAAAAGCAGTTCCCATGAAAGGAGACGCAACACACACACACACACACACAGAGAGAGAGAGAGAGAGAGAGAGAGAGAGAGAGAGAGAGAGGGAGGGAGGGAGAAAGAGAGCTACTTTACATAATTCATTTAAGTAATTGGAAACAAAATCAAAATTTGAAACAAAAAGCTACCCTCCATAAAGTTCCAAGAGGAACTACAGCTTGAAGAAACCTTTCTCCACAGAGATGGAATCTAATTGAAACTTTTTTGTCTTCCAATTGAAAAAAAAAAAAAAAAAAGTTTGCCTTGGGAACTTGAGAAAAGATTTCCGTAAATCAGCTTACAGGCTGTGTAGCTAGGGCGAGACCCTCTGAAAACAAAGTGAGCCGTCTTCTCTCTGCAGAGGCTGCAGGCGCCCACTCCCCACCCCCCAGCACCTCTCCCTGGGACGTGGCCGTGAACTTGGACCGAGTGAGGAACGCGCATTCCCCAAGGGCAAGGCAGGAGAGTGGTCCCCAGCCTGAGACCCGAGAGGAGCGCTGGCTCCGGAAAGAGTGTCCCGGACTGTACCTCTTTGCTGATGCGCGGGTGACTGTCGCCTCCGCTGGGTCCCCTGCGCCTGGCCGCCCCCGAGGGTCCCCGAGAGCAGCAGCAGGAGGACGAGGACCGGGGCGGCCCTGGACATCGCGGTGGCCGGGAGCGGATGCTCAGGAGCCCGGAGTCGCTCAGCCTGGTCGCTGGCCCAGGCTTGAGTGCGCAAGCTGCAGAGGAGGAGGAGGAGGAGACAGTCATCCCGCCGCCGCCCCAGGGTGGGGGAGAAAGAGGACACTCCCCACCCCTGGCCAGGCCCGGGCCCTTAACGGGTCCTTGGTGCAAGGACCTCTCTTACCGCGTGCCTTCCTTCCTCCGCGAAAGAACTACGCAGAAGTGGAATCTGCTATCCAAACTTCTTTTAAATTAAGAAAGAAATTGATACGAAAGCACTCTGGGGGGTCAGCAGAATCCCTCCACATGGAAAGCATTATTTGTGGGAAATCCGTACAACTAGGAACTTTAGCTCCTTGGAAATTGTTGGCAGCTGCCCCAGTGTCCAGGTGACCCAAGACCCTCCCAGGGCCAGGGTGACTAAGGTAACGGGGAAGGAGGTGGACCCGGGACCTGCTCATCAAGCAGGGGCTTGCTCCCTGCTGGACAGCTGACCAGGGCAACTAGGGCAGCAACTAAAGAACCCTGGAACTCCACTGAAATGTTTCTCATCACTGCATGGGTTAGAGAAGGGCTTGGCATTAACTCAGAGACGTTTATTTAAGGGGGATTTTTGCAGACATTTCCTCTCAGACTCCACATTTGAACGTTGGCAGTCTTGATCCTTCCCTTTAACTCAACAGAACATTGTTATTTCTGCCAACAAAGTTCCGATGGCAACTGAGGACCAGCTTTTTGTTATTTGTTGAGGCCTCCATCAATGGTTCTCTGAAGGTCTGAAACAAATCCTTCCTGGGTTTTAGGACATTCACAGGCTATCAGGCTTGGGTAGTACTGGCATGAGTGTACCCTGAGATCAGGGTCAAGGTGCCCTCAACCCTACCCCACACAGTGCTCCTCTTCAACTTCTGAACATTTCATGTAGATTAGAAAGAAAAACCTGCATTATATTTAAAAATGTGATTGAAGTCTGTTTGCATATAATAGTTTTAATATGTGTTTTATTGAAGAAATATTATATTTGTGGTTTGGGCCTTCAAGGATTGTAGCCTGTCAGAAAATCGTATCACTTACAATAATCCTTATGGTATTTGAGTCCTCATATTAGTATGCTTTGTTTATTCCACTAAGCATTTCTCCATTGCAATACAAGTAGTTTTGTATAGATGACTTTTGTTCTTTTTTAGTTTATAGTTAAAATATATTGATGTTTTTAAAGATAGCCTATGGAAGTTACAATATTTTCTATGAGTTTTTTCTTAGTAAGATAAAGGGCAAAGTGTTCATGATGGGATGGATTGAAAAACACTGGCCCAGATCCAGCCATCTGTATTACCCATCCATATTACCAACCTTAACTTCCACATTTGCATCTATGCTTTCTTTTTTTCTTTTTTTTTTTTCTTTTTTTTTTTTTTTTTTTTTGATTTTTGAGGTAGGGGTCTCACTCTGGAATTCACTATGGAGTCTCAGGGTGGCCTTGAACTCACGGCGATCCTCCTACCTCTGCCTCCTGAGTGCTGGGATTAAAGGCATGCGCCACCATGCCCGGCAGCACATCTATGCTTTCTTTCAAGGAAATTTTGGTGCTGTCTGCAAAGTACAAAAAAATTGAATGTTAAAGTTTTTCCTTCATTGAAAAATTTTTTAGCTTCTTTTGTGTTTTCTTCTTTAATTCATGTGTTATTTTAAACTACATTTAAAATATACAATATTAAACTTTACTAGATATCTTTTTCTTTATAAATTTTTATTTATTTATTTATTTGACAGACAAAGAGGTAGGGAGGGAGAGTGAGATTGGGCATGCAAGGGCCTCCAGCCACTGCAAACAAACTCCAGACATTTGCACCCCCTTGTGCATCTGGCTCATGTGGGCCCTGGAGAATTGAACCTGGGTCCTTTGGCTTTGCAGGCAAACACCTTAACTGCTAAGCCATTCCTCCAGATCTAGATATCTTTTTATTAACTTCTAATTTAATTCCTAACATTAACATACAGATAAAATAATTTCATTACTTTTAATCTTAGGAAACTTTTTTTTATCTCCAACATTTGTTCTATATTTGTGACTATTCATATTCACTTGAAAACAGTGATATTTTGCTCTTCTTGGGTGTTATGCTCTATAAAGGTTAATTATATGCACTGAGTTAATAATGTACTCCTTACACGCATTCATTTTCTGTTTGTTCTATTAATGACTGAGATGAATGTTGAAATCTCCATGTGCAATTTGGATATTTCTGTTTCATCCTTCAGGACTATTATTTATTCCTTGCTTCATAGCAAATTATCACCAAATTTAGCAGCTTAAAGTAATAAATACTAAATATTTATTAGTTTGTAGTTATTGTGAATCAAACCTCAGAATGAATTTACTAGGGTGGCTGTTGTCTTATTATCTCATGAGACTGCAACCAGGACATTGTCAAGAGGTGCAGTCCTCTGAAGATGGTAATATGGTCCAGAATCCACTTCTAAGGAGGCATTGGCAAGGCGCTTAGATACTTGTCACACATGTCACTATAACTCTACTGAGTATTTACATATATTAGCAGTATACATACCTAAACCAAGCTATGAGTGGGGAAGGGAAGGGAGGAGAAGCAAGAAGAAAGTAGATAAATATATCATGCTATTTATGACCTAGTCACATCATTTCTTCCATCACACCCTACTGATTACAATTAGCTGAATCAGTAGAGATCACAGTCAAATAATGAGAATTTAAGCTCCTCTTTTTGAAGGGAGGAGTATTTTAGAATATACAGTTATGTTTTAAAACCATCGTAAGCCTATAAACTATTTCTTTATAATTATAGTTTCTTCATCCTAAGATTCCTGTTACTACTGAAGCTCTGTTATCAGTGCCTGTATATTAGTATGATCCTTTCTTAAATGAATGTTTCTATTTCAGATAACATTTTTTAGCTAAAATCAACTTATAATCAGAGATCTGCTACACTTCCATGTATCCTCTATATTTCCAATAAATAATGTCTACTTGTCATATTTCCTCCATCCTCTATGTACAAAGGTGCTCTCTTATACTTAGTATTTCATTGAGTACTGCTCTTTATAATAGACTGTTAACTTTTTCCTTTGTACTGGATTGTTTACATCTGGACTTTGCAATGTAGTAACCACCAGACACATATGGTTGACTTACTAGAAATAAATTAAAATAAAACTAATCACTCAGGTCTTTTGTCACCTAACCACCATTCAAATGTTCAGAACCAACATGTGGACCATACAGAGTCCATGTAAACAAGCCATATCCCTTGTCACTGAAAGATCTGTTACACAGTTCTGATTTATGATCTGTAGAAGAGAAAATGGCATGAAAGAAACCAACCCCACAGGCTAATCACAAAACAGTTATTTTCTGTAGAATTTCTATTGATGTATGCAAGAAAGTATCCTGTTTCATTGCTAAGTTTATAAAACCTACAAAAAATTATTAGGAACAAAAAAGATATAAGTCAAAAGAAGTCTTTGAAAATAGACATAATAGAATTTAATATATGAAAAAAATAAGTTATGGATACCTTTGAAGAAAGAATAAACATAATATAGTGTAGACTAACTTAAGGACACTTCTCTTCAAAAAACACCCCTATATTCGATTTTTTTATGTAGAATTCAAGACCAAGTGTGAATTTTAGGATTTTTGATGTAATATGCATGGCACATTATTCTACTGAAAACCTTATCTTCCAAAAAAAAAAAAAAAAGTCAGGTAGACAATCCCCAGCACTAGGGAAGCAGAGGTAGGAGGACTGCGGTGAATTCAAGGACACCCTGAGACCACATAATGAATTCCAGGTCAGCTTGGGCTAGAGCAAGACCTTACCACAAAAAAGAAAAAAAAAAAAAAAGCAAGAAAGAAAATTTCTTTTTCTTTTTTCTTTTTGGTCATGCATTGGGGTGAAAGTACAGATATATTTTTTAAATTTTTTTTTCAAATTTTTATTAACAACTTCCATGATTGTAAAAAATATCCCATGGTAATACCCTCCCTCCCCCCCCTCACTTTCCCCTTTGAAATTCCATTCTCCCTCATATCCCTTCCCCATCTCAATCAGTCTCTCTTTTATTTTGATATCATGATCTTTTCCTTCTCTTATGATGGTCTTATGTAGGTAGTGTCGGGCACTGTGAGGTCATGGATATAGTAGATTGAAAGCAGTGCTACCAATGTATATATGCTGAGGAAAAGGTCTATTATTGTACTTAAGAGCACATGGTTTTTGATCTGGGAAATATTGCAACCAGCTCCCCATTTTTGATAAATTGATTTGTCAGTGTGGTACAACAGTGTGGGAACAATCAGTAAGAGGAATGGAAGCAAATAAACCTCACGGGGTGGGGGGTAGTATGTCATTGTTTCATTGATCCCTCTTGCCTGCTCTAAGCTAGACATGAACAGTGGTTACTAAACAGGAGAAACAAGATTGCTATCACAAAACTTATATTCTCTTGTAAAAAAAAATAATAATAATAAAGTAGTAAAAAGTTGTAAAATGCATCACTACAAAATGTTATAATAGTTACAAAGGAAAGTAAGTGGTTTAACAGTGACAATAAAATAAGGCTTCTTAAACAGTGTCAGCAAACCCTTTCTGAGAAGGTGACATTTGAGCTGAGATCAGACAGAGGACTAGATTCCAGGGGATACCGGTGTCAGCAGAGAGGAGGGAAGAATTTGGAGATGTTTGGGAGCATCAATTCACATATCTTGCAAACCGACCGGACATGGGGATTTAAGGATCATTCTAAAGTTTCTGCCTGGAGCAACTGGCAACTTGCTGTCTGGCAGTGTGAATAACAGATTGGAAACACAGGCTGACCGCCAGGTGTGAACTAGCAGTATTGAGGGAACTGTCAGTGGGCCTGTCTGGATGGTTGCTTGTAGTTCTCCTGACAGCATTCTATGGTAGTTTCATGAACAGAGCACACAGTTAAAGGACCCGGCTTCTCTGTGAAGAAGAATAGTTTTGAAGGGAATAATCAGAAAACAGCTAGCCTAAAAACAATTTAACATACACTCATGTGCAGCATAAATTGATGTGGATAAGAAGATGTGGAGTATGATTTGTAAATGTTTAGACAACCAGCTGAGCAACTGTAAAACATAAAGTAAGTTAGGGCTTCACTGTGAATTATATGTAAATTCCAACAAAAGTTAACGTCAAAGGTAAAGGTAAAATGTTAAATAATTATAAATGAATTAAGTAAAGAAGATACTGTAAGAATAAAAGATATTTGTAGAATATGTCAAAAATCATTACAAAACAAAAAAACACTCATGCTAATCTTGAAAATTCCTATCTAGAAATAAATATAACAAATGCAGAATACTATAATATAAAATAATGTTTTCAAAACTCTGGCAAACTAAAAAGGTAGCCTAAATATAGATTTGCTCTGTACTCTTAGACAAGGATATTAAACATTATGGAGTCTTTTCAAGTTTATAAATCTAGTATAATCTTGAAGGAATATTTATGTTTTTGCTCTTTAGGCTTATCCTTCTTTATGGAGTCTAGCTATTGGATTATTGATAGAAGGAACAGTCTCTGTTCATTCAGAAAGACAAACAGATTTCATGGAAACTACAGAAGGTAATACAGCATGCCAGTATCACATGAATGCTCCCACCAAGCAGGCTTCCAATCTCCAATGTGTTCTATAAAAAAGCAGAGACAAGTTCAAAATGTTGTGGTAATACTCTATAGCATCAATAACAGGATGCATTCCTAAATTTATTCAACTAATAGTTACTGAAAGCCTGCTATGCAGCAGGTAGTGATTAGGCGCTGTGGAAAACACTGTCTACAAAACAAAGATCTCTATTGCTCTGTAACCCAGAGATTTTTTTCTGAGGAATTGAGAGCAGATAGAAATGGAAAGCACAACAATTAAGTGAATATGCCATAATGAATGCAGAGATCAAAGAAATGTGAGGTAGAGGGTAAAAATAGGTAACTAGAATAGGTGCACTAAAAATGTGACATTTGGGCTGGAGAGATGGCTCAGCAGTTAAGGTGCTTGCCTGCAAAGCCTAATGACTCAAGTCTGATTCCCCAGTACCTACGTAAAGCCAGATGCACAAAATGGTACATGCATCTGGAGTCAGGAGCCCATTTGCAGCAGCTGGAGGTCCTGGTACACCCATTCTCTCTGCCTGTGTCCTCTCTCTCTCTCTCTCTGTCCACAAACAAATCAATAAATATTTTAAAATTTCAATGTGTCATTTGAAAAAGATGTCTCAGTTTTGGTTCTACAGAAAGTGGGCCCTGGAGAGAAAACATTGGTGCTAACATTTTATTAGGGTATAAGATGCCAAGGGACCTGGAATTCAGGAAAAGTGGAATAAGGTAGGGTAGGAAATAGAACAAAGAAAAGGAAATCATCATTGAGCAGGAGAGATGGATGACAAACTGATTGGCTGGCACAAACTACTCTGCCTCTATAGAGAAAAAGAAAACAGAATCATCAACTGACTCCTGTCCACTTTTGGTCACAGTACTCCACTTAGCAAATATCAGAGCTAAGTCTGTGTTTGGAAAGTTTGTGGCAATACAGGAATTCCTACACAGACAGCAAGCAAGAGGAACAGTGCTTGCCTTGCATGCATGACCCCTAGGTTCAAACCCAAGGAAAAACAAAATCACGCACAGTGACAACCTGGCTCTAGAGCTCTAGAGTAAGCTTAGTCAATTTCTTCTCCTTGCTGGGACAAAATGCCTTACAAAAATCAGTTCAAGGGAGGAATGGTTTACTTGGTATGGTATCAGGTCACAGTGCTTCATCATGGGGAAGGCACAACAATATAGGAGCTTGAGGCAGCTGGTCATGTTCAGCACAGTGTGGAAGCAGAGAGTGATAGGTGTCTTATATAGTCCAGGACCCCAGCCCACAGAATGACACTTCCCATAGTTAAGGTAATCTTCTCACTTTAATTAACCTAATCAAAATAATTCCTCACAGACATACACAAGAGGCTAACCTAGTCTACATGATCTCTAACAAGATATTCTAGGTCCTGTCAAGTTGAAAGTTATTTTCATAAAATTTAACCATCAAAATTAACCACCAGACCATCCTTCAGACTATTTCAGATAGAAAGCAGGACATGTGCCTAGATCTGGGGTGATGTATATTGAAGCAAATGCAGTCTTGAAGACAGTAAAGGGTGGGGAAATGGTAAGGAAAGTAATGCAGTAATAAGAGACAAGGGTAAGGGGGCCAGGTAATGTTAGTCTTTCTGAGAACAATGTTTTCACTCTGTGTGAAAATACCAGCCATTGTTACTTTACATGTTTTAAAGATCCATCTGGGTATAGTGTTGAAATGGACTGCAGGGAACATGCATAGACAAGATGGTCAGTTAGCAGGCTACAACAGAAACCCACAGTTGTGTTGGTAGCTTGAGCTCAGGAAGAGCAGAGGAGAGAAATGCTAGTCCCAGAGGTGGTAAAGCTAGAACACATAGTTTTCCTGCTTCACTCTTCACAAAATAAATTTTATTAATATTGATAAAAAATAAAATTATAAAAATAATAGAAGAAAACATAAAAAAATAGAAAAGCATGGTTAAGAACCCAAAGTTCAGAAGCCATAATCAATATCAACATTACCACCATAAAATTAACATAACAATACTCGGGTAGAATATATATGTAACATATATAAGATAAAATTTTATTATCTAGACTATATAGGGCATACTTTCTGCAAAAAGGTATAAAATATTTTTTTTCTTTTTTTTTAATCTTTTCAATGTTTTTTCTTTTCTATGCTTGGGTTCTGTGTCTGTGTGTGTTGCATGTGCATATGTGTGTGTATGTGTGCATGTGACTCACAGTTCAATTAGGATTACTCGCATAATCACGGGTAGGGGAGTTATTTACTATTGAATTGGGAGCTTACTGAGAGTATTCCATAGGGGGGCGGGGAGCTACCCTTCTCCTAGCAACCATTAACTGCCAATGACTCTACAGAGGAGTGTGGGTGTATCATGAGCTCCTTCACCAACATCCATGACTGCATGCTGATGCGCCCAATATTGTTCAGGTTCTGTCCAGATGATGACAGCCACTGGGCGTTCATGAATGCTACAGTCATGTCTTGCCCAAAAGATGGTGTTTCACAACATTCTTCCCCATCCTATGGCTCTTAAATCCCCTCTGTCCCTTATTCCACAATGTCCCCCAAGTCTTGCAGGAGATGGTATGGCTGTCCCACACAGCACTGAGCATTCAATAGTGGCTTATTGTGAGCACTTTGACAAGTTTATACTCTCCACAGTAGTGACCACTCACTGCAGGCAAAACCTTCTATGACCAAAGCTGACAACAGCACTATTCTATAAGGACAGAGGCCACAGCTAGAAGGTAGTTTAATGGGAATAACATACTCATTTAGCCAAAAATCAGTAGTAGCTTTCCTAAAATATACATAAATAAGCAAAAGAAAACAATTTGACAGAAAAAATGGACAAAGAATATGTTGATGATATTCACAAGAGAAATACAAAGAACAAGGCACTCAGTCTTGCTTACTTAAATGCCAGTTGGCATCAAACAGTTTGACAGGGAACAAAGATGAAACTGATACACTCAAGTTTGCAAAAATGGACAATACGGACTACTCATTACTCTATGATAGTTTATGATTGGCCAGTACATCAGAGAGTACAAATTGATGCAAACAAGCTTAAGTGTAAAATCTCTGTTATCTCAGTCTGGCAAGACTACTTGCTGTCTATTCTTTAGGAATGCTCTCATATTCCAAAATAGCCTGAGCAAGTTTTTTAATGTTTATTTTATTTATTTGAGAGAGGAGAAAGAGAGAAAGAGGTAGACAGATAGAAAGAGGAGAGAATAGGCATGCCAGGGCCTTCAGCTGCTGTAAACGAACTCCTGATGCATGTGCCATCTTGTGTATCTGGCTTATGTTGGTCCTGGGAAATCAAACCTGGGTTTTTTGGCTTTGCAGGGAAAACACCTTAATAGCGAAGCCATCTCTCCAGTCCCACAATTTTTTAATTACTCTATTAGAAAACCCAAATTTCTATCTACTAAGGGCTACATAAATCTATGAAGCATGTATACTAGAAAAGAAATAATAAAATGTATCTAAGGGTATGAGATGACATTTAACATATAATTTATAAAAATAAAGAATATTTGACTGAAAATGCATAAGGAAATCTTTGTGTGATATGATAATTATCTTAGTAAAAATAGAAAAAGTAAGTCAACCAGAAATCATTATAATATGAAAATAATCTATTTTAAGAGTTCTATTTTAAAGTTAGTTCTCCAACTAAGTGAAAAAAAATCAACCCCCATGTGTCACTTTAAGTCATTCTCTGATTATCAGAAATTATTTCTTACAGCATATTGAAAATATGAAAAAAATCAATTTGCTGAGCTGGAGAAATGGCTTAGTGGTTAAGGCACTTGCTTACAAAACCTAAGGACCTAGGTTTGATTCTCTAGAACCCACATAAGCTGGATGCATATGGTGGCACATGCATCTGTATTTTGTTTGTAGTGGCCAGAGGCCCTGGTGCGTCCATTCTCTCTCTCTTAAATAAATAAGTAAACAAACACACTTGTGGTTTGAATGTCATCCATAAGTTGATATGTATGAACACTTATTCCTCTAGCAGTTGAGTTTTCTGGAAGGTATTGAAGCTTTAAGATATAGTGCCTTGCTAGATAAAGTGAGTCACTGGAGGAAGGCCTTTAGGTCTGATAACCTGCCGCCCCCCCCCCCCCGGCCACGCCCAACTTCTGCCAGTTCTCTGCTTCCTGGCTGCAGAGACAATGTGACCAGCCACCTCACACTCCTGCTGTCAGGCCTTACCCAGCATGATAGGCTTTTTCCTCTCAAACGGCAGCCAAAATACACCTTTGCTCCTATAATTTGCTTCCTGCCAGGTATTTGGTCACAGCAACAAGAAAAGTGACGAACAACAATTATTATAATGTATGAAGTCCACAAAAGCGATCTTGGGAAATGTAAAAGGTACAGATAAAACCATGGTAATGAACCTAGTTAGCAATTAAAGAAGAGAAAAATGAGGGCTAAAGAGATGGCTCAGTGATTAAGGCACTTGCCCACAAATCCTAATCACCAGAATGCAATTACCCAGTACCCACATAAAGCCAGATGCACAGAGTGGCACATGCACTAGTCATCCTGGTGTCCCCATTCTGTGTGTGTGTGTGTGTGTGTGTGTGTGTGTGTGTGTCTCCTCTGGGCATGGTGGTGCACACCTGTAATCCCAGCAATCAGGAGGTTGAGAGGTAGAAGGATCGCTGTGAGTTCAAGGCTAGCCTGAGACTAATTCCAGGTCTAATTCCAGGTCAGCCTGGGCTAGAGTGAGACCCTATCTCAAAAAATAATAATTAAATTAATTTAAAAAAGAAGAGACACATAAAAAACACCTAGTATCAACTTTAAAGCTGAAGAGTATTTTTAAGATCAGTTTCTCTTTTTTTTTTTAATTTTTTGTTTTTATTTTTATTTATTTGAGAGCAACAGAGAGAGAGAGAAGCAGATACAGAGAGAGAGAATGGGCACGCCAGGGCCTCCAGCCACTGCAAACGAACTCCAGATGCGCACGCCCACTTGTGCATCTGGCTAACATGGGTCCTGGGGAATCGAGCCTCGAACCAGGGTCCTCAGGCTTCACAGGCAAGCGCTTAACCGCTAAGCCATCTCTCCAGCCCTCTTATTTTTAATTGACAATTTTCTTACTTGTGTCTAATGTATTTTGATTATAATCTCTTCTTATTACCCTCCTTTTTTGCCCCTCTCTCACTTCCTTTTCCACTGAAAACCTTCTTTACAACTAGTCCCTCTTCTATACTGATGTCTTTGTCTTCTATTCCATCATACATGACTAAATGTATGTGAGTCTGTATTGTGCAGGTATCATGAAAATAGTAACAACTGCTGTGAGGTCATGAACACTATGGCCACCTTGTGTCTAGAAGGCAGAACTCCATAGTACCCATCTCCATCCTCTGGCTCTCACATTCTTTCTGCTTCCTCTTCTGCAATGTCCCCTGATCACTGGAGTGGGTAATGATGATATCGCATTTAGTGCTGATCACTCGGTGGTCACTTATTCTCACCATGATCCTCATTAACCATAAACATAAATATTTAGAGGGCGATTTGATGGCTGCAACATATCTATTTAGCTAGATAATATTAGTAGCTCCTTTCCTATAACCTATGACCTTCCCAGCCATAGGCTTTTGACTAGGTTTTCAATACCAAATATGAATTCCCTTCTGTGGAGCAGGCCTCACATCCAATCAGAGAGCAGTTGGTTACCCCCATAACAGCCTTGCAACTATTGCACCAATGGGCATAATTTGCCTAGATGGTTGTATAAATAGTAGGTTCCACTGCTGGTTGAGGCCAATAATGACATTTCTCCCTCAGCAGATGGCATAGCACTTTTGAGAACTTTGGCTGCTAGCAAGAATGAAGAGGCTTTCATCTTAGTTTCAGGTTGATTTCTCAGTGTCCTGCAACTGAAGCATGTGGTGTCTTCAGCAATGGGATATTAATAACTAGTTCTGGTGAACCACAAAGGACCTTGATAATGGCCTGTATCATGAGTTTTCCTGACTAACAACTCACTGGGCTGGTATCCCTCCCCTAATACTGGAATTTTCCTGTACAACCTATGGCTTTTAGGCATAGCATTATACATCTTCACAGTATATTTCTTCACAAACTCTTCTTTTAAATTTTTATTTATTTGAGAGAGAGAGAGGAAAAGGAGGGAGAGAGAATGGATATGCCAGGGCTCCTGCCTCTGCAAACAAACTCCAGACACATGTACCACCTTGTGCATCTGGCTTATGTGGATACTGGACAATCGAACCTAGGTCCTTAGGCTTTGCAAGCAAGTGCTGTAATCATTGAAACATCTCTCCAGTCCCACAAACTCTTTTAAACTATATTTTTAATTAGATAACAAAGATCAATTTTTAACAAACATACTTGTATACTTGAGCAAAAATGAACCATTTTAGGACCTTATATATAGCAAAAATCAAATCTAAACTAAACATTTCCATATCATGTTTCTGTGTACTTTTGTAGAAAAACAAGAAAATATTCTTAATTTATTACTTTAGTACTATAAAAATAAGACCAGTTAAAGTAACATCAATTATTTTGATAAAATTATAAAATTTATTTTTTATATTTTTAATCTTATCTTTTTATTTTTT
Source organism: Dipus sagitta (assembly GCA_036346955.1). Lineage (NCBI taxonomy): Eukaryota > Metazoa > Chordata > Mammalia > Rodentia > Dipodidae > Dipus > Dipus sagitta. The sequence continues at coordinate 103,598,663 of CM070778.1, read as the reverse complement.
TTTTTTTTTAGTCAGTTCTGTATTCAGCAAATACAGTCAGTTTGGTACCATTATTAGGCTCATCCATGACCTACCCCCTCCCCTTGGCCCCTCCTTGTTGAGGTATGCGGGTCATGCATTGTGGAGTTAGCCCACATTTATGGGTAAGCTAAATGTCTCTGCATATCATGACCCAACATGTGACTCTGACATTCTTTCTGCCCCCTCTTCCGCAAAATTTCCCTGAGCCATGTTGGGTTCATTTTTGGTCTGCTTCAGTGATGAGGTGTTGAGGGCCTCTGAGGCTCTGGCTCTCTGATTTGGTAGGAGTTGATTTTTCTCTATGCTGATCTCCTTCCCCCTTGTGCTGGTGTCCGGTTCATCAGGAAAACAGCCCCCTTGCTTGTTTCTCGAAGCTTTCTTAGTTTCAGCCGGGGCCCTTTTGAGGTATGATGGGGTGGCTCTCTCCTTAGGGTCTACATCTATCTGAAAAAGAGAAGCAGATTCTCCAACGGAGAGTAAATCTAATGAAGACTTTCCATTTGGATTTTTTCTTATTTTATAAACCTACACCTCAGATTAGTTGGGGGTCATTTGTTTGCACTGTCTATATATATTTGATTTGTAAACCATAAATTTTTAATTTTCTTTCAGTCTTTCTCATTGAAGAAGGTAAACATTGATTAAAATGAATTAAAGATTCAGTGCTAAAATTCCCAAACTAAGTAAATGTAAAGAAATTCAAATAATTAAAATTAAATGATATGTTTTGCATATTTGTAATACTTATATTTCCAAAGTTATGAAGCCATCAAATTATACATGTGTGTATGTTTATATGCACATATTCTTAACCAACAAAAAGAAAATTCTGCTAGTAGGTGTTCACAAACAAAGCCAGGTATGGTGGTGCATACCTAAAATCTCAGCACTTGCAATGTGGAAGCAGGAGGATTGGGAATTAAAGGCCAGTAATCCTAGCTCAAAAACACAAAACAAAACAAACCCTCACAGCCTACAGAAACAGATATAAAGTATGTTTCTTGAAAACAGGACTGAATATTAAATATCTCAAGTATACTAAAAATCAATCAGTGTTAATTAAAATTCTGTGAAATCTGACAAATTGACTCTTTTTTACTTATTTTGTTTATTTTATTTATTTATTTGAGAGAAAGAGAGAGAATGAGCATGCCAGGGCCTCTAGCCACTGCAAACGAACTACAGATACATGCACCCCCTTGTGCATCTGGCTAATGTGGGTCCTGGGGAATGGAGCCTCGAACCGAGGTCCTTAGGCAGGCAAGCGCTTAACTGCTAAGCCATCTCTCCAGCCCCAAGTTGACTCTTGATGAAACAATCCTTATGGCGCCTGTGAAAATGACCAGGAAGCCAGGGCTACTGTGGCTGCTGTTCACATCAAGACTACTACATTAGGGGTGAGGAATAAGACCAGCTCTGAATGCAACAAAGACAAGTATTTTGGAATAAAGTGGAGGTCAGTGGGTAGAACCATACTAGAGGAAATGTCAAGGGAAAAGGAATTCATACTAAATGACTTGACAGTATTTTGCTGAAAGTAGACCAGATGCTAAGGGTGAAATTCTCTCTAAACTGGCCTAGCAGGATTCTGCTAAACCTGGATCCTAAAAATCAGAGAGAAAAGCCCAAAGTCAAAGTTTGGTCAAGAGGAAAGGTCACAAGAACATGACTAACGTTTGGTGCAGGAGAGACTTTGCTATGCTAAAGTTCTTTTAAGAAATAAAACTATTTACAAATAACCAAAACAATATATATATACATATATATATATATGTATATGTATATACATATATATATATATATATATATATTCATGTATGTATATGTTTATATATAAAACACTAGGTAAGGGATTAAGGCTTCAGAAGCTTGGTTAAACTGAATCATAAATATTCAGATTTATAAATTAGTGGGATAAAAAGATAAAATTGTGACTTGGACCATCAACTGAGAAAAACTTAAAAATTAGATTATCACGATATAACTTTCATAAAACGAGATTAATTTTAATGCTATATGTACAATAGCACTTCAAAAGCATAAGTGGAAATATAAAATAACATGTTAATAATTTAGGAGTGAACAAATTGTTCTTGTACAAGTCACAAAACTCTTAGTCATAGAGAAAAGTTACCAGAATTTGCCATGTAGAAATAAATCACATCTATAGCTAAATTATTGGGTAAAGATGAATAGAAATTAATTTATAGACACTTATTTTTAAAGTTGCACAAACTGCTAAGAATATAGAAAATAGCTTCATAGAAAAATAGGACAAAGTAACAAAATAATTCATGAGCAAAGATTCAAACAGAGAAAAAAAACGACCAAAAATTTCAACTACTTACCTTAGAAATACAAGTAAAAATGATATAAATAAAATAAGTGTAAGTAAAAATTAATTAATGAAGTATCTATTTTCACTCTAGTATATAAAATAAATTGATCAAACATTTTAAAGGTTAGTCCCACATAGTGCTGGTGCAAATGTAGAATATTTTTGCAGAATTTATAACATGCAAATTTCATTCATTCATTCATGCTAAATTTAAAACATATATATAGTTGCTGTTGACTAATTATTGTATTTGTAAAAACACTTCTTTCATCAACCCACTCTATTTTACCTCAGCTAATATTTATCTAGTATAAGAGCTCATATTTGATAAATACAGGGATGGATGTAAACATCACAAAAAAGTTGGGTAGGTTTATACATGTTTTATTTTTCTTTTCCAAGTAGAACAGCTAGGAAAGCATGAATAGAAATATAACCTTCAGTGAGAGGAAAAATCCCACATCTGAATTCACCCAGGAGCATCAGAATTCATTAAGAATCAGCGCATACTGAGTGGATACATGCATCAAAACATCACATCACACCTCATAAATATGTGCAAACAGTATGTGTCAATCAAAAAGAAAAAAAGAATCAGTGTCTGCACCCAGGCTTCTCCTGTGACGCCTCACCCTCAAGCCTTATTAGCTCTCACCTTCCCGGCAGTTTTCACTACTGCCTGCATCCACCAGAATGACTGCACCCTCGCGGTACCCCTCTCCAGCAGCCCGTTTTTCAGCACCATCAGCCCTGTCCTTATCAACATTTCCATTTAGTGATTTCATACATTTTAACATCCACTGTGACAGCCTCCATCGCAGGCAAGCTCTCTTCCCAGGTGAGGAATATTATCTCCTCAAGTACCAATTTCTGGTTTTGTTGCTGCTCTAGTTTCAAAGGTCCTTAGATGTTGAGTGGCCTTCCGCTGCCGTAGTCAATGTCCTGTTATCTTAATTGCACTATTTTGAAGAATGAGACCATTTTTAGGAGCTCAGAGAAGAAAAGCCATACTTGAGAAAGTATGCAAAGCCATGAGCTTAAGGATGACACTGCAGAGGGGTCTGCAGTAGTGAATAGCTAGAAGGCTACCATGTGCCCATTAGGGACTGGTAGAAAAACTATGATATGATCTTTCCATGGACTGCTATGCCATTATAAAAAGAAGGTTCCTAGGCATGGAGATAACATGAAGGTATATCAATTTCTTTAAAGTTACTAAACAGTGATTAAGTGGCTATGTTGTGTCCATCAAATTGACCTCTAAAAGACTTATTTGAGGCTCATAGACTGGTGCTGCACTTCTTTTCCCAGATGGCAGCAAGTACTGGGGAGACCCAGAACTAATCCAAGTGCAAATGGTTAAATGTTCAGCATTAAATGAGATTCTGCCTCATGCCTGCCAAGTCTCAGGGAACATTGCAGAGGTTGTGATGGAAGGAATGTCAGAGACAGAGGATTTGAGACATTGCAGTCAGACAGAAGATAATTGTTGCATTCATGACCTCACAGCAGCTGGTTACTTCCTCAGAACTAGCCCTAGAAACATGTCATCATGGATGATGAAGGGAGGCAAAAGAAAAAAAGGAATACATATAAACAGAAGAGGTACAGGTTAGAGAGAGGAAGAGTAGTTCAATGGAAAGGGTATGGGGGAGGAGACAATAGAAAGTGATGGGAGGTGGTTATGATCAAAATACATTATACAAATATATAAAACTTGTCAATATGATTAATATCAAAACTTGCAAATAAAATGAAAAGAAGAACACGTACTTTAAAAAATATGTGAAACAGACTGACATAGGTCAATATCTTCATTAGCCTGAGAGTCTACCAAGTCAAACAGCATGCAGAGTTGCCTGAATTCCTGTCCCATGTTTTATACTTCCAGTTGAGTCTGGCGAGGAACGACGGGAACTTTGGATAGAGTAACAAGGTATGAGGAGCTAAGCTGTGACCTTGAGAGATGAAGGCATGGAGCCAATAAGAGGAGGATAGATGGTGAGGGTCAAAAACTGTTTTCTTGTTGAGTTCAGAATCAAGTCAAAGACTGAAGAAAAGAACAAAACTCAGCTCCAGCACTAGCACTGCTGGAGAATACAGCTTTACTGTGGAGCCAGGATGGTTTCTCAGCATAAATCTCCAGGCTGAGACACTTCTTCATCCACTTGCAGTAAATTCCAAGACACACCAAGTACCAGCTGCTGCCTTCTAAAGTGCCCCACCCAGATAGAGCTTATTTATGGAGTGGAGGACCAGAACAAGTAGGAAAACACCAAAAATAGAAAGCCACAACTTTGAATGCCCAACTCTGACTCCCCATTCATCAACCAGATAATTCTCTCCTCCTGTCATGAAGAGCAGTTGGGAGACTAAGAAAGGTGGGAGGGAACCTAAGTGAGGGTTTAAATTTGTCACTGGGGAAATGACACACCAAAAAAATGTTTTCATCTCTACCACAAAGAGATGAAAACATTTCAAAGAATAATTAATAAACTGATGGTTGTTAATACAGCTGAAAAAAACATACCATAAAACAATTACTATCATTTTTAGAGAAATTTGTTCCTTTCTGATTTCTACAGCACGTCTCCAAAAGATAAACATAAACTCCTTATTTGAACATGAAATGCTTTGTTAATCATGGCTTAGACTGAACTCTAAGAATATGGATCATTCCTTAAATTAGTATTCCTCTAAAGGAGAAAAATAAACTTGAAATTCATACATATGTCAAATCATCTTTAGAATCTAAATATCTCACCAATCTCTTTTACCTGACATTATGACACAATTTTGTTAGGATCAAAATGTATCCTTGATCTAAAGGGAAGCAAAAATTATGAAAAGAAATACAGAAAGAGTTACAAAGTACTGGTAGATTCATTATAATATGTGTAGTGCTACGGAAATCCTCTATAGAAAGAACACTTACATCAAAAGAGATGTTGAGAAAGAACATAATTTGACAGCCTCTCTCGATAAGTCAGTGAACAAATTACCCTCAGAAACTTCAAGCACCCTGTTCATGACAAGACATATAATCTCAAAACACTCTTAAACAAAGCAATTTTAGGAATGGCCAGGGAGATGCTCAAGATAAAGGGTCAATTTTACCTTCTTTAATAATTTCTATTGGTGTTGATTGGTTGTTTTTAATGTGTACTTATTTTTGTATGCGGGTGGCATTTATGTGTGTGTGTGTGTGTGTGTGTGTGTGTATGTGCTCCCCCGTGCCATGGTGCACACGCTGAGGGTCTTCTTTCTCCCTCCCTGGGAAAGGGTCTCTTGTCATTGTAAACAAACAGCAGAGTAGTGGCCCTGGAGTTTGGATTCTTTTGGCTCCATCTTCCATGGTCGCAGATGCATCTGGATCATAATCTCATGTACTACGTTGCATGTGGGTGCTTGAACTCTCATTGGCAGACTTTGCAAGCAAACAGCTTTTCCACAGAGCCATGTCCTTAGCCACAAATGGTTGTTTTTTGTTTTTGTTTTTGTTTTTCTTTGTTTGTTTGTTTTTACGACAGGGTCTCATTATGTAGCCCAAGCTGGATTCCAACTCTCAAACCCCTGTCTAACCTCTAGTCTGAAATTAGAAGTGTGCACCATGTTGGACTTAACTTTTTTTTACTTTGGTCTTTTCTCCTATTTCCCCACACTGCTCAAATAACCAGTGCAACATGCCTAAGATTCTTTTCCTACACATGTCATATCAGCACTGCAAGGGATTGGACAAGGTCTCAGTTGTGTTTGTAGTCCGTCCTGCAAGACATTCAGGCCTAACCAGAAAGGAGGTCACAGCTCTCCACGATGTCCAATGTGGCTCTGACAGGTGAAGGAATGTGTGATCTACCACTGCCACGTGATTCACCGTGTACCTTTTCCACTATGTCCTGAGACTGCAATGACCCTCAAGAAGGTGGAATCTTTGGCACAAATACCATGGGATGTAACTGAGATATAAGCATTTACTATTATACGGCCTTAAGAGTTTGAGCTTCCAGAATACAGCAAAGCTTTCCTACATTTACAGATAGAAAGAAGCAAGGAGAAAAATAGCCATTACCCTATTCTCTTTTTCTGGATTAAAAGTAAGTAATAAAAACAGTCTTTCATTTTTCACAGCAATGCTTGCTTGAGTTAATTTACTAAAGTGGAAAAAATAATCATCCAGTTTAATAATCTATAGACTTAATAAATGAACACCATTATTTCCATAAAAACTGATAAACGTTTGACAAATACAGAGGCTTTATTTCATCTTGCCTTTTAAAAAAAAAAAGCATCTGATTTCTGATCCAGATCCATATGAGGGACCATTTATTAAAAGAAATCAAAATAATTCTGACTTTCTTTCATTTGGAGAAAAGTGCATTAGCCTTTAATTCTAGAATCAAATAAGCTTCTATTTATTTTTTTCTGTGAATAAGCATGTTTTAAATTAATAACAGAATGAATAATGACAGTGCTTTTAGAAAACTATGTAATTTTCAAATGAAAAACACTAATCTTAACACATTCTTAGGCAAAGAAGGTTATGGCCTACTAAGAAGAGCTTGATATTTTCAATTAGAATAACAGTTTTGAAAAGAGTCTCTACCACCTTGATTTGAATAGTACTTCTGTCACAAGCAAAAGCTGCCAAGTGTGTCGAGAATTGATTAATAAGGGGAATAATTGCCTCCTACTAATTTTCCTCTTTTGTGCAGCTCTGCCTCTCGTGGGATAAACACGAGGACTGTGTGGTGTTGTCATCAAATTTGAGTCTAACCGTTCCCTTGCCAGTAGCCAATGAAGTGCAAACACAAATTAAACTAGATTGAGGATTCTATTACTTGGCTGTTGGAAAATTTATATTACTGCAAAGCATGCAGGCAGAGAGGAGCAGATGGGCAATACCCAGCAAAATTCTCTTTCTGGATATTACCCATCTGTTGTCCTTTTCACGTTTCTACTTCAAGCTATTCTAGATGTTCTATGTTTTTGCTTCATTTTTTTTTGAAATTACATAAATTACTCAAATTTTCAGTGGTCATACATATGATACAGATTTGATAATTTCAAAACAAATGATAATAAAAATCTTACTGTATACTCATCACTTTCCTAAAACTTTTAAATGTATTCCAATTTTATTTTCATTGCCACTACATAGATGTTATTATCATCTCCATTTTACAGATGAGGAATTTGAAGGATAAGGAGCTTACGATAATTTTCCAGTTCACATTGCTAGGAAATGGGGGAAGAGGGATTCATTGATATTTCAATATCTTAAGCCTTTGGGATGAGTGTGGATGGGCTTTTATTTGCAGTTATCTCTAATATTTGATAAATTTAACTTTTAAGTTTTACCTATAATCAAAAATAAAAATATATTTAATTCATCCCAAATTCACCAATCTTTTTGTTGCAAATAAGATATCTAAATTTTTTTAACAAAAATTTGTAGTTTGTATTCTGTGAGTACGTAAATGTTAAGCCATTGGATTTCAGATTTGAAATGGACATTTAATCTCATCTTAGCTAGGCCTCCTCAAGTGATTTTAAGCAAATGAATCCTGTTTTCACAAAAAAAAAAAATGACGTGAATCTGATATATCCAGCCTGTAACTACTCAGGTTGGCATGAGGATGAGGAGTAGAAGGGGCTATAGAAGAGAAGAGCTGGAGCACTGCCCACTCAGCAGTCCTCTCTTCTTCACCCTCCTCTTCCCTTTCATGTCACCAGTACTGTCTCTTAGACCTCAGGGCATCCCAGAATGAAACTAGAGATACTCTCTCATAACAAAACCTACTAAGTCAGATTTTTTTTTTAATTTTATTAATGTTATTATTTATTTGAGAGAGTGAGAGAGCGAAAGAGGCAGACAAATAGAGAGAGAGAAAGGGTATGAGCACATCAGGGCCTCCAGCCACTGCAAACAAACTCCAGAAGCATGCGCCACCTTGTCCATCTGGCTAACGTGGGTCCTGGGGAGTCGAACCTGGGTCCTTTGGCTTTGCAGGAAGCACCTTAACCGCTAAGCCATCCTTCCAGCCCCTAAATCAGAATTTTGTATTCATTTTAATAGAAGTTCTATTTCACTAACAACCAATGTAGTGATAACTCCAAAATATAGCCAACAACCTGTACTACTCTCTCCATCCTCTTCGTCAAAGGAACTCACAGGATAACCTGAGAATCTTTAATTCTTCTGTATATGTAGAATGGAGAAAAGATAGAACTGGAAGGTATCCCATCCCTGGCACTGAAAATTTTCTAGCAACAATCTATGGATTTGGGGTGTGCCATTGTCTAAAAATGTAGGCTTCCATATGACTTATTCATATATTCTTAGATTTTCATTAGTTCTCCCCGACCTTTCCTTTACTCATTCTCTGCTTCTGACCTCACTTAGGCCTTTCCACCTCCATTAATCTGTTCTTCTACTTACATCGATACAATACCATCCTCTTAAGTACCCCCTCCTCCCTCTATTTCTATTCCCTTTATATTCACTTTCTAGCTTACTGGCCTCTGCTACTGGGTTTTATTCCAACTCACATAGAAGTCCAAACATCTGTAGCTGGGATCCACATATGAGAGAGAACACACATTTGCCCAAAACATTACAGGCCATTGCCAAGGATCTTAGTTTCCCACCAGGAATAGATGGAAAGACCCTATTGCTGAGGACTCCACATACTTGGGCAGCACGGTCACTGAGAAATCCTTCTAGAGCTGAGCTGAAAACTTCCTCCATGTAGACCAGCTGAAAAAAGCTACACTTCATGCAGTTCCTTGGGTGAGAGAGAGATCACCAGTGGAGATAAACAACAATGGACACTGCAAGACTTATATTTGGCCAACTTGGCCAAATGAGCCAACAGGTGCAATAGTGGCATGTCTGTTATGGGGGAAACCAACCACTCTCTAATTGTACTGGCACATATATGATTGTGATGTGCTTATGTTGGATCATTCCTTTGATGAGGAAGAAGTGGTCCTCTTTGTCCTTTTTAATGACTTTTGGTTTGAAGTCTGTTTTATCAGATATTAATATAGCAACATCCTCTTGTTTTTTCATTTCCTTTTACTTAGAATATCATTTTCCAACCTTTCACCCTGAGGAGGTGTCTATCTTTAGTGGTGAGGTGGGTTTCTTGAAAACAGCAGATAGAAGGGTCCAGGTTTTTTTGGTTTTTTTTTGTTTGTTTGTTTGTTTGTTTGTTTGTTTTTTGAGGTAGGGTCTCACTCTGGTCCAGGCTGACCTGGAATTAACTCTGTCGTCTCAGGGTGGCCTTGAACTCATGGCTATCCTCCTACCCCTGCCTCCTGAGTGCTGGGATTAAAGGTGTGCACCACCACGTCCGGCTAAGGGTCCAGTTTTTTAACCCATCCTGATAACCTTTGTCTTTTGATGGGTGAGTTAAGACCATTAATATTTAAGATTATTACTGTGAGGTTTGAATTAATCCCTGCCATGATGAGGTGTTTTATGGGGTTTGGTGCTTTCTGGAGTTATATACTGTTTTGAGCCAGGTCTATTTTGGTTATTGTCATCTGCTTCTTGTTGGTTCCTGAGAGAGGTTGTTTCACTGTTCTGTGTGGAGTATTCCCTGTAGGTTGGGCTTTGTGTTTTCTAAGCATAGAGTTGACCTTTTTGTGGAAAGTTTTTCTTTCAACATCTATTATTATTGATACTTTTTCTGGGTAAAGTAGCTTGAATAGGAAGCCATAGTTTTTCTGACTTTGAAGTGTTCCATTCCAGTCCCTTCTGGCTTTGAGGGTTCCCATTGAGAAATTTAATGTAATTCTGACAGGATTGCCTTTGTATGTTGTGAATTGCTTCTCACTTGCTGCTTTTAACACTCTCTTTATTTTTATTGTTAAGACTTTTAACACTGATGTGTCTTGGAGAGTTTATTCTTCGGTCCTGTTTGGCGTTCTGTGGCCTTCTTGTATCTGGATTGGCCTCTCTTTGGTGAGATTCAGAAAATTTTCATCAATAATTTTGTTGAATATGTTCTCTATGCCTCTGGTCTGGATTTCTTCTCCTTCTGGTACACCCATGATCCAGGTGTTTGGTCGTTTTAGGGTGTCCCACAGTTCCCTAGTATTCTGTTCACTGGATTTCTTCAAACTTAGCAAAGTTTTTGGCCTTCCAATCTATTTCTTCTGTCTTATCTTCTAGGTCAGAGGTTCTGTCTTCCACATGAGTAACTCTGTTGGAGAGTGGTTCTAGAGAGGTTTTATAATTTCTATTTGATTTTTGTTTTCTGTTGTGCTATTTTGCATTGTGTCCATCTCTTTTTTGAGGCATGATTTCAATTCAAGTTCTGATTTTCTTGATGTTTCCTGAGTTCATTCTTGTATTTGATCAAGTCTTCATTAAGCTTAATCAACCAGTTGTTGAGGTCTTCCATTTCTTGATTTACCTGAAACACCCATTCTCTCTCTCTCTCTCTCTCTCTCTCTCTCTCTCTCTCTCTCCTCTCTCTCTCTTCCACACATATACACACACACATATAAATAAATAAATTTTTTTAAAAAGAAAGAAATCAGCTTCTATGTTAGCATTGTTTTTACAAGTCTGTGCTTCCACACGTGGTTGACTGGCTTGTCAGACCCTCAGATGCTGAGCATGCTGACTACCTATGACTTCATGACACGTCTGTAACATGCACGCTCTTTACACTATTTGGGTTTCTGATAACAGGCAAACATAATCCCAATGAACACAAGTAGGTCCCTGTGAGTGGTTATGCAAGTGTGTTTAAGCTATTTATGCCTCTTCGTACTGAAAAACAATACCTTATTTATCTTCTTATCTGTACGTCTTAATTTGAAATATATGCACTAACAAAAGTATGAATCAGTAAATATTTTTAAGTAAAGATAAAAGAACAATAAAGGTAAAGTCAGAATTAGCAAGGCAATGAATTAACCCAACATTACTCAGAAAAAACTCAAATTTATATTTTGTTTCTAGTGTCCTGTCTCTGTACAGAAAAGGATTATGGGGTTCTTCCCCTTTAATATGAACATAGAAATTCTATTATTTATAGTCCATGCTTTAAGACAAGAGTTTCAGGATCTGAGAATACTGTTCTCTTTTTTAATATGTCCATAAATTTGAAAAAAAAAAAAGAGTCTCACATACTCATTGGATTCCCTTTCATACTATTCAGCAACAGCCACTGGTCTCTCACAGCCTTTCTTTGGTTATTTCATTGTAGATGACCACAGGGAATAATTTAATTAGTGGCTTGGGTACCACATGCCATTGACTACCAAAGTCCTTTCCTTTAATATTCACTGGAACCTTTCTGCCTCCAAGCCAGTTAGCAAATCCCAGACTCCACATCCCCATGTGCCCACACCCTCAACTTTCCCTTAGGCTGATTGCTTGCAAACATGTTCTGGTCCTAGTTTTATATTAACCAGAGATGTGCACTGACAGCTACAAAGGCTGACACTTGCTGGTTCAAGATAAAAGAAGGTTTTGAAAGAAATTCCAATGATGTTGGAGAACCAGTTCCCAAAACCCTACAGCCAGAGAACAGCCAACATCACACTCTATGAACTGCCACTGTTCATGCTGCTATTGCCACTGCAGATACACGCCAAGGCCGTAGGAAGCAACACTAACAAGTTAGCATATCACTACTGCACTCCTGCCACTGCTGTCCTACAATTTGGGCTGTTGTGATCGCAGTGGTCTCTGTTTTTCATAAATGCATCCACTTCTGTTTCTTTGCAGCTTGATCACAGGCATTTGGCTTACAAGCCTAAGAGAAGTTAAGCGAATATATACCCTAAATAGTGCCTATAAAGCTTCTATATAAGAAAGAAGATTCCCCCTCCCAGCAAAGGTCAGGAATTCCCTGTACATAACAGAGTAGTTCACATAGCAAGCAGCTTAAAACAAAATAACTGAAGGGCAAATATGCAATATAAATCATTAACATTTATTGAGTTCTTACCACTGCCAGACACTGCTTCATGAACCTTCTATTAATTAACTCATTTAGCTTTTTCATTACTCCATTTCCCAGTTTCTTGTGCACAAAGTATAATAAGGTTAAATATCTTCTCTGAGGTCACAGCTAATAAGAGACAGGAAAATAATTTCATTGCAGACCTGCCTTGTGCCATATCCACCCTCTTGCCTATTATGAGCACTGTTTATAATTGCATAATTAGCTGCTCACCAGGTCCTTATACATAATAATTTTGGCAGGAAATATCACTGTATTCCTTGGAAAAGTTGGTAAGTGCTGGGAATGTAGCATTATGAAAGAAGAGTATAAGAGTGCTATTAAATTTGAAACCTAAATTAATACATTGGGATTCTGCCATAGGTCTTAATGTTCTCAGAATTATAAGATTGGGTCAAATGATTCTAGTCATAAAATTATACTTTACTTTAGAATATATTGTAAACCTGTGAGCAGACCTCAGTGGGTATTTCTTTTTCTGCTCTGAGACAATGTCTCAATATTCTGCTTTCCAGTTAACATCAGCAAAGACAATAAGGAAAGTCACATTGCCACAGGTATTTTTTTCTCTTTACTAAACAGCAAAATGGCAGAATAATACTTTGAAATTGGTAGAAGTTTTGTATTATGGGAGTATGCTTACTTTTAAGGCTTAAACAATTTAAAAGTCTTAAGTTTTTTCTTCTTATTTTTAATGATGGTTTCCATATTTTAGGTTAATAATTTTATTTACATGTTTAAGGGTAAGTTTTGACAAAAATTGAAATAAAAATACCAATAGAAATAAGTGGTTTGGGATTATTTCTCTCATACAATGTTCTCAATGAAGATCAATAAGAGACATGCATACAGGTGTTCCATAATTGCTTACTGAGTGAAAATCTCCACTGGTTATCTCTCTGTGCTTTTCCTCTATAATTTTCCAAACCTTTCCTGTCTTCTCTAGCCCATCTGTATCTTCTTGCCTGTGCATCTCACCAATTGATGTCCTATCCTACACAATTTCCATGAGAAAGAGATTTAATCTGAACTCAGCATTTGTCACTTTGTCAAATAGCCTCTCTTCTTCTCCCTCACTTTCATCAGTTCTCTCTCACTTCTTATTTCTTCCTTTTTTTATTATCATTTCAGGGAAACAAAATTATGAAAAAAAATCTGTCATCACCTATAAGGCAAAAGCCATGAGTTTGCATATCAACAATAAGATGGTAGTTCCTGAAGGAGAAACATCAGATCAAGGCAAGGTCGAGCACATCACAAGTCTAGAAGAGGCAAAGGACTAACGAGGGTCATGAACCTAGTGGAAGCCTGCGTTGTGAGGGAGGAGTCTTCTTGAACAGAACAGTATCATTGTCACATGAGTGTGCTCTCTGTGAATTCAATTAATTCCTGCAAGCAAGTGGCAATAAGGCAAGTTTGCCCAAGTTCTCCCCTAACAGACGTTTTTCTTTCACTTATTGCCATGACTTCAAGTAGCACTTGGCCCTCATTAGGTGCACCTGCCAACTTGCATTTTCTAGCCTCCAGAGTCAAGTCAAAATAATCCTCGTTTCTTCATAGTAATAAAAAACAGAGATAACCATGGAAAATCATAAGTTTATTTCACTAATGAACACATCTCACTAACAGGAGAAATTTAGCATTCTAGCATTCAGAAATAAGATAAAAATCAAGATCAAAATTAATAGTTATGGTGATAATCAGCCTTTCTACTGAGCAAAAGTTCCTTACTCATTCCTCTCTTATGTCAAAATCAGTTCTAGAACAATATTGATGGGGTCAAGAAGCAATGAATATGAGAAAATAACTCTATGGTCTAGAGAACATGCCTATCAATTATTTGTTTATACTCAAGCTGCTCTTTTTTTGTAATGCTTAAAACAGAACTCAGGCCCTTCTACATGCTAGGCAAACATTCCCAATATGAATTCATACTCAAAATCAAAGTATTAGCATACAGGTATAATTCCACAAGAAAATATGATCCTCTTACCAGTCAGAGTTCTTGGCTGAATAAGTGAAACCAGCCTTTCTAATGTAAGTAGAAAACCAAATATTGAAAAATTATACCTTCAAACTGATTTACTGAAAAAAAATCATGTTAAGATTATTGAAAAATATCAACATTAGCTAAATGGTGTGTGTGTGTGTGTGTGTGTGTACACACACATGCACACTAAAAAATAGTTTGTGCAAATGTACCCTGCTATAAATTGTTACAAGAAAATTTCAGTTCCAAGGGTGGGATACCTTCCTGTGACTTGTTAGACAAGGGAGGCCCCTCATGCCCCAAACACATTACAGGCTATTGTCTAGGCTCTTGGTTGCCAACCAGAACTCGATAGTAAGACCCTATCTCTAAAGATACTACTGCTTGGTCTGCAGGTGACTGAGAAATCAAGTTGGAGCTGAGCTGAACGTTTCCCTGTTGATAAGCTGTTAGTATGCTGGGTAAGAACAGCCATCAGTAGCTTTAACCAGCAGTGGATCCTGCAACATTTACTGTTGCATAGCCAGGCCAAATATACCAACTGGTGCAATGATGGCTCAAAACTCATCAAAATGCTGAGAAAAGATGACAGTAGAGTGTTCAACACTAAGTGAGACATCTCTAGTGCACCCTCCAAGGCTTGGGGGCCATTGTGGACGAGGCAGCAGAAGGAGTGTAAGAACATAAAAAGAAGAGGCATGATTTGCAATACTGTCTTCCATATACAAAATAGCTGTGGTATTCATGGCCTCACAGTGGCTAATGCTACCTATACCTTTCACAAGACCTGCAAAATAGAACTGGAAAATGGTGTCATCAAAATATAAAAGAAATCAGTGGAAAGAAGAAGGGATTTGATGGAGGGGGATTTGGGAGGAGTTGTGAGAAAGGATTATGACCATGGTATATTGTCTATGTTCAAGGTTGTCAATAAAAAGTTTAAAAAAAAGAAAAAGCTTGTCAAAAAATACCAATGTTAGGGCAATGTGGAACTGTACATGCCAACTCATCAAGGACATCCCTTGCTTTTCTCATAAATAAGCACTTCTAAATTCTTTTTTTTTTTTTGAAGGAAGAAAATTTAAACTTCAGATGCAAATATGCACATGTAATATGATTACCTTTACATATATTCAAAAACAGCCGAAGCATAGAAAGTGTTTCCCACAAAAGTCAGCTTTGTGATCACCTTTAGGGAGCCAAGAGGGGCTGAGACAAGTACGTTCTACCCCTGCAGTTCCAGCTGTTCATCTATTTTTTTCTTTATTAATTAGTTTTGTATTCAGCAAATACAGTCAGTTTGGTACCATTATTAGGCTCATCTGTGACCTACCCCCTCCCCTTGGACCCTCCTTGTTGAGATACATGGGTCATGAATTGTGGAGTTAGCCCACAGTTCTGGGTAAGATAAATGTCTCTGCATATCATGACCCAACATGTGGCTCTAACATTCTTTCCGCCCCCTCTTCCGCAAAATTTCCCTGAGCCACATTTGGTTCAGTTTTGGTCTGCTTGTCCAAGCAACTCATGGTCTAACCTACTTAACAGCAAATAACTTATTGTGATGCCCACACAAGTGCAATAGTGACACACAGCCATGGTGGGGAACCAACTGCTCTCAATTTGGCTAACTGATCCCCTCAGTGATATGGGACCCATAGCTGGAGCTGGGAAACAAGTCAGAACTATATCCAAACATAACTCTCCAATATCAAGCTGCTATCAATCATGGGCTACAAGAGGGCCTACACCTATTACATTCTCTATTAAAAAAGTAAGGGTTATCTCATTGGTCCTGGTGCTAACTTACTCTCCGTTGGAGAATCTGCTTCCCTTTTTCAGATAGATGTAGATCCTAAGGAGAGATCCACCCCATCATACCTTGAAAGGGCCCCGGCTGAAACTAAGAAAAATTGGAGAAACAAGCAAGGGTGCTGTTTTCCTGATGAACCGGATACCAGCACAAGGGGGAAGGAGATCAACACAGAGAAAAATCAACTCCTACCAAATCAGAGAGCCAGAGCCACAGAGGCCCCCAACACCTCATCACTGAAGCACTTCTAAATTCTAATGACCTTTAAGCATGCTGAGAAATTACTCTCTAAATGTTTCCACATGTAGTGCTAGCTTCTTTCCACATAAAAGAGGACTCCTGTTTGTCTTTGTTCATTTAATTCAACATGCCCCAAGTAGGCAACTGACCTGGAAACATGTCACAGGGAAGTAGTGTTTTCTTGAAATATGTGGCACTAGTATACCATTCTCTGTCTTAACGTTCATCCATTGTCTCTATTGCTTTTTGTTTAGTATTGTAAGATAACAGATCTAAGAAACTGGCTATTATCTACAACACCCTAGTGATTGGAAATAATGTTATTAATAACAGAAACCCAAATATCACTGGATTTTGAATCCATCTGTCTATAAAAATTACTCAGTACCAATTCACACATTCAGAAGTCTCCTACCCACTGTCACTTTATCTCATATCAGTGTACAAGCGGCTCACTGCTTTGTGCCCAGGATCTCCCTGAAGCTTGCTATCTGTCAAGGCCCTCTGAGGATGGTCCTTTCATGGCTGCTGCTTCTATGCCCACCAGAAAAAATTTTTTTTTTCTAAATAAGGGTAGCTTCTCTAGTTGTTTAAAAAGCTGCAAAGCCACTAGGGGAAAAATGACACTGAATTTCCTTCAGTCTTCACTATGTCTGTGTCATGCTTTATTGCTCAGAAAGAAATAAACAAGTAGAATGCACTTCTCTCTGTGTGTTGCATTTCAGACCAGAACACTGAACCAGCACTGTGGGAGCCTTCTTGTTCTACAGAGCTCTTTAGAAAGAGGGCTATCTTGATGAACGGCTTCTGCCCATCTGTTCATTGGCTCACATGTAGCCCTGAAGTCTTTCTCTTCATTTCCACCCTCCCACTCCAACAATGCACAAACTACCTCCAAACCTCTTTCATACAAATCAACACACATATGGCCCAACTTAAAAAGTAATCCATTTTACATGTCATACGCAAAACCATGACTATCAAATTGGACCTGCTTTTCTTGAAGAATGTGATAAGAAATATTAGTATCAAATCTTTTCTGCAAAGTTTTAAGCATCTTTCATTGAGACATTCTTCCTGGAACTCTGTTCTAGGCTAGACAATGCTTCCTGCATCCACCTTCCCCCAATGCTTTTCTCCAAATACAGCATGTACTAACTCATGTCTGTTCTGTGTATGTTATGCCACATGGACTTAATGCACAAAGAACTGAAGAATTTTAGCTCCAAAGACGTAAAGAATTTGGATCAAAACTTATTTCTTTATTCATTACAAATGTTAAAAGAATTACCTTTTCAGTCACCCATCTACTGTTAACAGAAACAATCCTGAGATTGTAAAAGTATTTATCAACTTGACTTGGTTCGTGGAATACCCAGACATTTGGTCAAACATTCTGTGTAAGGATATTTCTGAATGAAATTAATATTTTATTGGTAGGTGGAAAAAGTAGATTTCCCTCCCTTAAGTAGACAGGTCCCACCTAATCAGTTGAAATCTTAGAACAAGAAAGCGGAGCTCCTTCTGAGCAAGAGAGAATTCTGCTGCCCTTTCTGCCTTCAAGATGGAGCACTAGACTCTCCCTGATTTCTGACTTAAATGAAAGCATTGGCTCTTGCCAGGTCTGCACACCTCTCCCGCCCCAGAACCCATCATACTAGACTATGCCATCTGTCTCCTGGTGCTGAGTGGGGCCTTCAGACTAGATTTATACTAAACCATAAGCTCTGCTATTTCTCTAGCTTACCAGCTGCAGGCCTCAAGGCATGTTAACCTCCATACACATGTGAGCCAATTAATTTCCTATAATATGTGTTTATCACATCTCCATCATCTATCGTATCTATCATCTATCTACTCCATCTCTGGGGAACCCTAATATCTTCTGCTTTATTCTCAAGCTCAGGTTAACTGGATTTTTGGTTCATGTCAGCATGAGGGATTGTGCTAAAATCATCAAAGCAGAAATGGACCGTTAATAAGTCTCCATCCTTTTTTCAGACACATTTGTCAGTCTCATAGAAGTAGTGGAAATAAGGAGTGTGGGTGGTAATGACACCAGAAGATGGGGTGAATGAAACTATCCATAATTAGAAGACAGCTTCAGGTTCACTGAGATGAACTTCCAGAACAGGCACAGTTATGGAGGAAGGGATATTTATTGAAGCTTACAGATCCAGGGGAAGTTCCATAATGGCAGAAGAAGCTGGCCTGCCTTCACAGGCCCAAGCAGAGAGAGAGAGAGAGAAGCACAAGCCAAAACCCAAAGTAAATAATTTCCTATCAGGAGTTTCCAAATCCTGGCATGCTTGCAAAGTGAGCGGGCTCCCTGTTGGGGAATCGAACCCCAGTCTCCTGTGTGACAGGTGGGGATATTCACCACTATACCTTAAGATCAACCCAGTGACACTGCCTCCAGCCAGGTGGCTGAAGATGCAAACTACAAACAATAAAGAACTGAATATATTGGGGGCCATCTATTCAAACCACCACAACCATTAATAAGTCTCCCTCCCTTATTCAGACACATTTGTCAATCTTATAGAAGTAGTGGAAATAGGGAGTGTGGGTGGTAATGGCACCAGAAGATGGGGTAAATGAAACTATCCATGATTATTATCTATACTCAACCACTATGCAATAAGACCTTTCTAAATCTTGGACTTCTGTCCAACTTTATCATGTTCTAAGTAAAAAGGTACCTGGACTGAGTAAAGTAAATTCAAATGACAAATGTCTTCCAGATACCATTAGAAGTTGTACTTTGAAGGTTTATCATGTCTGCATTTATTGAGACATTTTAAAATACTAGGTTCTATACAAAATGCTCTATTGCAGTACATTACTGTACAAACCCAAAATTATTTAAGACTTCAGTTTCTCTAGGTCCATATTCTTCGGTGAGATTAGTATTAAAATAACAAAAAGCCTGAGAAGATAGGATTGTCTTGAGGAAAGATAACTTATAATGTAATACATGTTCTTTACATGTGTTATTTCTAAATATAATTTAAAATATATGGATAAGTCCACAAAATATATAAAATTCATTTTTATGATTTTGTGATTACTTTCTGACAGAAATAGTGTCTGCAATAGATTATTGACCACCTGGTGTGTACGAAATGGCTCCTTGCTCCTTCCTGAAAGCATTATTAACTTTAGTGTACATATTTATTATTCCTCTATGCTGCCCACCTGCTGTAAGAGATGTTAAATATAAGAGTGAGGTGTCTGATGGGCCTGCTAATGAGCACTTGTCCATTCACTTGCATAGTGAATCATGCAGGAGCAGGAAGTAACCATGCATGATCGCACCAGAAAGAGAATTTTAAAGAGTGAATTTTAGAACTTTTGCTTAGAATATTGGGAAAGAAACATTCCTATTTCTGGATGATATGTAGTTATACAGTGTGGAACTGATGCAGCAATTTCTCATAATAAGGAAAACCCTAAGGTGAAATAACAATGAAAGGAAGAGTACAATAATAAAAAATAAACTAAAATAAAATCCTACTGGATCTTTAAAGTTACCAAGTCAAAACCAACTCAGTAACTCAACCTCACCCCAGATTTACATGCTCATAAAAGCTCATACATCCCGTTAATGTTCAAACAACTGAAACTTGAATCATTTTATATGCAGCATAAAGAATGTAGTATAATGTGGCAGAAAAGCCAGTACAGATTAACCGTGGATATGAGTTCCTGACCTCAAAAATCTTTTCCCAGGGCCTCTCCTTTTGAAATACACCACTAGTCAAAAATTGCTTCATTTTTTCTATCTCTGTGAAGAACACTGTAGGGATATTAATTGGAATTGCATTAAATCTGTATATTGCCTTTGGTAGGATTGTCATCTTCACAATGTTAATTCTGCCTATCCAGGAACATGGGAGGTCTTTCCATTTTCTCAAGTCCTCCTCGATTTCTTTTTTGAGTGTTTTTATGTTTTCATTGTATAGATCTTTCACTTCCTTGGTTAACGTTATTCCAAGGTATTTTATTTTTTTGTTGCTATTGAAAATGGGACTATGTCCTTTATTTCTTTCTCTGTATATTTGTCATTTGCATAAAGGAAGGCTACTGATTTTTGTGCATTGATTTTGTATCCTGCTACTTTGCTATAGGAGTTAATCACCTTCAGGAGTTTTGGGATGGAGTCTCTCAGGTCTCTTACATGTATAATCATGTCATCAGCGAATAAAGCTAACTTAACTTCTTCCTTTCCAAATTGTATCCCTTTTATTTCCTTCTCCTGTCTTATTGCTTGAGCTAGGACTTCCAGTACTATATTGAAAAGCAGAGGTGAGAGTGGACAACCCTGTCTTGTTCCTGACCTTAATGGGAATTCCTCCAGTCTCTCTCCATTAAGTATTATTTGGGCCTTTGGAGCTTCGTATATTGCCTTTATTAGGTTAAGATATGAACCAACCATGCCAATTCTCTCCAATGTTTTGAACATGAAGTGATGTTGAATCTTGTCAAAGGCCTTTTCTGCATCTATCGAAATGATCATGTGGTTTTTATGTTTAACCTTGCTTATGTGGTGTATTACATTGACAGATTTCTGTATGTTGAACCACCCCTGTGTTCCTGGGATGAATCCCACTTGGCCAAGGTGGATAATGCTTTTGATGTGTTGTTGGATTCAGTTTGCGAGAATTTTGTTTAGGATCTTTGCATCTAAATTCATCAGGGAAATAGGCCAGTAGTTTTCTTTTCTTGTGGCATCTCTACCTGGTTTTGGAATTAGGGTGATGCTAGCTTCATAAAAGGAATTGGGTAGCTTTCCCTGTTCACCAATTGTGTGGCATAGTTTGAGGAAGATTGGTTTGAGTTCTTCCATGAAGGTTTGACAGAATTCAGCTGAGAAGCCATCTGATCCTGGACTCTTCTTTTTGGGGAGGTTTTTTTTATTACTTGTTCAATCTCCATGAGTGTGATGGGTGTTGGAAGAAAGTCAGTCCCCAGACAGTCAGAGCATCTAGTGCCAGAAGGTGCTACATGGGCGACTGGGGGAAAATGACCAATATCTGTCCAAGCAACGCATGGTCTAACCTACTTAGCAGCAAATAACTTGTTGTGATGCCCACACAAGTGCAGTGGTGGCACACAGCCATGGTGGGGAACCAACTGCTCTCAATTTGGCTAACTGATCCCCTCAGTGGTATGGGACCCATAACTGGAGCTGGGAAACAAGTCAGAACCATATCCAAACATAAGCCCACTCTCCAATATCAAGCTACTATCAATTGTGGGCTACAAGAGGGCCTACACCTATTACATTCTCTATTAAAAAAAGTAAGGGTTATCTCATTTGTCCTGGTGCTAACTTACTCTCCATTGGAGAATCTGCTTCTCTTTTTCAGATAGATGTAGATCCTAAGGAGAGAGCCACCCCATCATACCTCCAAAGGGCCCTGGCTGCAACTAAGAAAAATTGGCAAAACAAGCAAGGGTGCTGTTTTCCTGATGAACCGGATACCAGCACAAGGGGGAAGGAGATCAACACAGAGAAAAATCAACTCCTACCAAATCAGAGAGCCAGAGCCTCAGAGGCCCTCAACACCTCATCACTGAAGCAGACCAAAAATGAACCCAACGTGGCTCAGGAAAATTTTGCGGAAGAGGGGGCAGAAAGAATGTCAGAGCCACATGTTGGGTCATGATATTCAGAGACATTTATCTTACCCATAACTGTGGGCTAACTCCACAATGCATGACCCATATACCTCAACAAGGAGGGGCCAAGGGGAGGGGGTAGGTCATAGATGAGCCTAATAATGGTATGAAACTGACTGTATTTGCTGAATACAAAACTAACTAATAAAGGAAAAAAGAAAAAAATTGCTTCAATTCTCTTCCGTTTTCTGTGGTAAAAAATTAAAGTTATCTATTACTATAGTTACTTATCTTCCATTTTCCAAATTACTTCTCCAAACAGAAATAGTCATATTCTCTTATAAACTCCTATTAGTGTTTTTGAAAGTTCACGTGATTCTTTTTTCATCTTGAATATTGCATGTAAGACCTGTTTCACTAATGATGGAATGAACAGATGGAGATGTGAATGTTTTAGAATTCCTTAGAATTTGACTAGAAAACAACTCAACATTTAGGATTTCTTTCACTAAATTCTTTTTTTTTTATTTTATTTTTTTATTTTTTTTGTTTATTTATTTGAGAGTGACAGACAGAGAGAGAAAGAGGCAGATAGAGAGAGACAGAGAGAGATTGGGCGCACCAGGGCTTCCAGCCACTGCAAACGAACTCCAGACGCGTGCGCCCCCTTGTGCATCTGGCTAACGTGGGTCCTGGGGAATCGAGCCTTGAACCAGGGTCCTTAGGCTTCAAAGGCAAGCGCTTAACCGCTAAGCCATCTCTCCAGCCCTCTTTCACTAAATTCTTAACCAAATTATTGTTGCTGCTATCATTATTGTTATTATAAAAAAATTGCCGTTTACATTGAAACCTTATTTCTCAAAACATAATTATCAACAAACTATTTTAAATACCAATAATTACAAAAGAGAAATATTCAAACTTAAAACTATTTAATTAACTTATTCTTGAGAATATCATGAACTAAATTATTTCACATTTTAAAGTATGAAATTACCTTAATTATATGCTATGACATAATATTATGTGTACTGGCACAAATAGCGATACATTTAGTACTTAAGAGCCATGAGTGCTATCATTGTTTGCTAATTTTGAGTATGTAAGATGTCAGATATATGTTCTAATATGATAGTGATAACTTACAATTTTAAATCTCTAGCCAGTTAAGAATAGTTTATAATGATTCTTTAGGATAATTCTCATAAGTAGATGCCTTTATTATTCTTTATTTATCAATAAAATATTAAATTTTATAGACACACAATAACTTGGTGAAGGTGAACAGCTAGCAGGGAAAAAGACACATCTCAAGCATACATGATTAGTTCCTTCATGATTCTTCCTAACATATCTGTTCATTTCACATTTAAAATTTATCAAATATTTGAAGGGATAGAGGTGGAAGACATCTAAATGGAAAAAAATGGAATTAAATAATTATTTGCAACACTGTGGTTATTTTTCACAAATTATATAAATAAGAGATAATGTGTTATAGTTTATATGTCAGGTAGATTTAAAAAAAATGTTGGTTGATACAATAAATGTAGTTTTAGGAGGGTTTTTTTTTTTTTCTTTTTTGGTTTTTCAAGGTAGGGTCTCATTCTAGCTCAGGCTGACCTGGAATTTGCTCTGCATTCTCAGGGTGGCCTCGAACTCATGGTGATCCTCCTATCTCTGCCTCCCGAGTGCTGGGATTAAAGGCATGCGCCACTACGCCCGGCAAGTTTTTTTTTTTTTTTTAATATTGAGATCTTTGCCATAGTATGTTACATTTCAGAAAGCCAAGAAACTATGTAGAGATAAGAGCAAATTGATGAGAATGTGAATTTCTTCCTAGTTATTATTATTCCAACCATCTTGGTCAATGAAGTAAGAGTAATTTGTAAGCTACTTCTAAATTTTGATGTTTATGTAAATATACATTTGGTCACTTTCTATCATTCTATAAGGACTCACTTAACTTGTCATTAAACATAGTTTATGACCACACAATATCCTAAAATTTCTGCCCAGTTACATTCAATCCAAGTGCCACCCCTCTGCCTTACACTTTCTGAAACAGTACAAAATTTCCAAAGATAAGAAGACGCTCATGCTTGGAAGAGTACCAACACTTGTCAAAGGATTAAGTCACAGTAGGGAATATCTTCCACAAGGAATTTTTACAACCTCCAAGGTCTTACCATGACACCAAGCACAAGCTCAGGAAAAAATTAGTCTTTCATTAAATAAACTGGTAAGCTGATCATTTTGTGAATATATAAATTTGCAATACCAGTATCTCTTGGTTCACTCTCTCTCTCGCTTTCTCTCCTTTTTGGTAAATTATTTAGTGCATGGTTGTTTACTGCTCATATTGACTGTAAGATTTTGAATCTATCGCTTTATTTCATAAGAAAAGAATGCAAGCACTATTTCATAGCAATGTATCACCTACCATTGTCCTTACTGTACATAACATGTCTGAGTGGCTGTTTTGACTGTGGCCTCAGCCCCTCTACATTCCCTTTGATGGTTCTTTGCTATTATCCCTTGAGCCACCCTCTCTCTTCATGTGTTCTCCCTTCTCTGCTAATTCCCTGTCCTAACTGAAATATTTTCTGGCTTCTGACTTGAATTGTTTAAAACAATACCTTTTTCCCACCAAAGACCTTGTTAAATTAAAATGAGGTTCAGCTCATCAAGCAGGGCCCTAAACCCAGATGAATGATGTTCTTATAAGATGACAAACACTAAGCATGCCCAGGTGCACAAAAAGGCCTTGTGAGGACATAAAATAAAGACAGCCATCTGCAAGACAAGGAGAATATCTTCTTCAAGAATCAGTCCTGCCAATGGCTTAGTCTTAGACTTCCCAGAACTGTGAAAAATAAGTATCTGTTGTTTAACATACTCAGTGTGTGGGATTTTGCTATGACAATAATAATATGGCAACAATAACACAATCACTGTTAATATAATTACGGTCTTCAGACCTACCTCACTTTTCAGAGTTAAGGAGATGGGTCCATCATATTTTAATCCTAACATATTGATTCATTTCATTTCATTAAAAAATGTAATGAAGGGCTGAAGAGATGGCTTAGTGGTTAAGCACTTGCCTGTGAAGCCTAAGGAACCCAGTTCGAGGCTCAATGCTCCAGGACCCACGTTAGCCAGATGCACAAGGGGGTGCACGTGTCTGGAGTTCGTTTGCAGTGGCTGGAGGCCCTGGCGCGCCCAATCTCTCTATCTGCCTCTTTCTCTCTCTCTGTCCATCGCTTTCAAATAAATAAATAAAAATAAACAAAAAAAAATGTTTTAAATGTAATGAAGGATTAGAGAGCTATCTAATCAGTTAAATGCTAACCTTGCAAGCATGAGGACTTAAGCTACAGAACCTATATGGAAAAGCTGTGTGCAGTATCACACACTTGTAATCCCTGTGCTGGGGAACTGGGGAACTGGAGAAAGGTACATCTCTTCAGATCCCTGACCAGCCAGTCCAGCCTACTTAGTGAACTCCAGACCAATGAGAGACCCTGACTCAATAAAGGTTGCTGCTGACTGAGGAACTATATTCAAGTTGGCCTCTGGCCTCCATATGCATAGGCACACATGTGCACACACACCTGCACACACCTGCACACACGCACACACGCACACACACACACACACACACACACACACACATACACATGAAGACACAGGCAAATAATTCAGTCCACACAAAACATTCATATAAAAAAGAAAACAACTGAATAAGATGATATACAAGTATAGAGTCATACTTACAGGCTAACCACTAACGATTCTTTTCTGGGATAAAATAACCCTACACACCCAATTCAGGAGAATCCTCTCTAGTAGAAACAAAAATGTATCCTCCCTATTTTTATTCCCAATTTTTGGTATATAGTAGGTTCATTATTATTTCACTCATTTCAATATTTCCATAATTAGTAGATATTTTAAAGATGGAAATTTTCTAGAAGTTCCTGTGATGATAAAAATGTAACCTAGCTTAGATGGTAATGGAGCTCTTAAAGGGAGTGGCCACCTCTTGGATCACACCTCACAATCTTTACACCCAACCTTATTCTCCAACCATTACTGCAGCATCCACTTATACAAAGGTGCAAACAACATCTTGTTTCAGCTGTTTCTCATTTCTCTTACTTTCTAGAAAGAGGGTTTTCTCTGGCACAATTGGTTGCAGCAGTTATCCACTCAGCCAGTGAAAAACCCAGTCAAGCAAGGGAGTAAACACCATAGAGCCACCCTTGACCACTAAGAGGAGAGGGGCAGATGAAGATTACCCATTCATTCATCAGAGGATCCTGAGGACTCTTGGGTACCTTAACCCAAAGATCTCATTGATGAGCTCAGTAACTACACTTGTAATTTTTATATATTTTATTTTTAGTTAAATGCAGAGTTTTCACTATGATTATAACACTTTATACAGTTTATTTCAGTTGGTTCTCCTCCCCCATCTATATGACCCCCCTTGAATACTCTCCATGTTCTGTTTACATGTCACATGTGTTCTTTTGCCCTGCCCCCACCCCTTCCTTGTGATTTCTTGTTACTCACTCTTAGTCACCAGTCTAGCTTTTTATGTTTTACCCATGTTTGCCTCCTTTATATACATACATTGTATACATATAGATATTAAAAGCTAAGTTCCACATATGAAATAAAGCATGTAGGTTTGGGGCTTTCCGATTTTGAGTCAACTTGCTTAATACAATCATTTCCAGATCCATCCAGTTTCCTGCAGTTTTTATAATTTCATTTGTATTTACTGCTGAGTAAAATGCTACTGTGCATATGTAGCACATTTCATTTACCCATTCATCTGTTGGTGGGCAACAAGACTGGTTCCATTTCCTAGCTATTGTGAATAGAGAAGTAATAGATATGGTGTGCAAATATCTCTGTAGTAGAGTGTAGAGAATTTAAACCCCAGAATCTAACAGCAATGAGTTTAGTAGCTATCTTTGGAATTTAACCCTGCATCTCACAGTGATTAGCTCTTAGAGTGTCTTTCAGTCTGTACAGTGCCCAGTCACATAACTTGGAACAACATGCAATATAAGCTATCTAGACATAAAGCACAGGCTCAGGCTCTGCTTCTTGGGGAGTTTGGTGGGGGAAAAGGGAAACTAGATTACAAAATACATGAAATTTTACATATTAAACAAACCACTTAAAATACCATGTCTGTTGGCTTCTCTGGGAAGCAGACTTGGAAAATCATAAGTGGTCAAGAGCTGAATTGAGTGGGAATGCCAGCCAGAGGTAGACGCTGCGGGAAGTAGGAGCTAGCAGAGGGCTTGAGAGCACAATGATGCTCTCACACTTAGGGTAAAGGACTGGACAGAGAGATCTTCCAGCAGTGGCACAAGTCTGGCAACACTGCAGTCAACTGCACAGGGGTCTCTACCCGGAGACTCTTCCTTCTGTGCAGTCCAGTATTCGCCAGATGTTCAGGGGTCAGTGCTCATAGAGGAATCTGCATAGAAGCATGGTGGCATTGATTTGTTCTCTGTGGGAGTTCTGCCTGACTTTATCATGTTTAATTAACTTCAAGTAGCATTTAGGGAACATATGACTGCATACTGCCTGTCCTTAAACTGATCTCATCAAGTCCTTCTCATCTCTTTTAGTTTGAAGAATTTCTAACCCCTTCCACTTTCAAAACAAGAGCCAGGTGGAAGGTGTGGAGGGGCACCGCTAAAGCATTCGACCTGAAGGCCTTTGACAAAGCCCACAGGGAAAGGGTTAGTTTGCTCACAGCGCTCTACAGCTTTTGAGAGATTGTTTTTTGGTCTTTGAAAAAGCTTATAACTAGAGAAGAGGTGCCTTAGGCAATTTCTCTTGGGAATAAGAACCACAGATATTCTTAGAGAAAAATAACTGTCTTTCCTTCCATGCCACAACTCAGGGAGAAACTTTTGTTATGGGCAGTGGAAGTGAAAACTACAGAGCAAAACACTAATAAATGAACTAAGTTACTTTTACTGGAAGACTATCGCTCACTAGAAAGACACTATGATAGCTCAGTTAATTAAATATTACTTAATTGGGCACATGATTATCTTTGTTGTTTAGAATAACTTAGAAAATCACACACTCAGTTCAGATTCATACAAACCACTAATACTAGAATTTGGGAGGGTGAAACAAGAGAATCTCTGGGAGTTTGGGGCCAGCCCAGACTACATAGCAAGTTATAGACTAGATTGGGCTATATAGCAAGACTGTCACAATGATAATATACATTTAAAAACCTCTAAAATAATGCTATATTAAGAATAATTAAAACTGTGTATCAATAGTCCAAAAATTGTATTCAATACATGTTTTATTCAATATACTCACTGTTTCTAACTTCAAGGAACATAGAAGTTCAACCTAGTCCTATTCCCTTTTAGTTTCTTTATATAATACAAACTGACAGTCAGATATCCACTACACTAGACAATGCTGAGCAAACAAGACGCTGGAAATAAATCTCAGCTTAGTTACTACATTTATATATAACACAGCAAAATAACAAGCAGTTATTTGTGGTTAGTACTTCACCGGTTCTGAGAATAAACTTGTAAAGTCATGTGTGCATGCTGTAACTGTTCCATTTTTGTTGTGTTCAGTAATCTCCCCAGAACATTCCAGTGTTTGGAGGTTTGCCATATCACATTAGCTGATGACGGACAACATCTTCTATTCAGTGATATGCAGCAAATTCTTTCCATGGTTACTTCATTTCATTTTTTCATTCACGCAAACCCCATAGATGCAGACTTGAAAAAATTCCTGATGGCAGATGGAAAGTAATGGCATGATAAGAGAAAGGTTTGAGGATGTCTGCCAAGGAAGGGTCAGGAAGAAGCGCCTCCCATTATGACTAGTGTGGGACTTTGGTGCTGTCCAGAGACTTCAGAAGACTTCTTCCTCTCACACACGGGCTCTCTTTAAGTTAGCAAGCATCGAAGACTGCCCATCACATGTTGACCAGTGGCTTTAACACTGTCGGGAACAAGTACACCTCGGCCTGATGGTCAAGGAGCTTGCAGTCTATCTGAGAAACCAGCTTTAAAACATTGAGACCTAATGAGTGGCAATGATTAAGCTAAAGGCAATAGTAATTGGGATCCACACCAACTCAGCAGGGCTGAAAGCACCTGCTTAGACTAGGTGAGAGCCAAGATGCCTCAAAAGGTTGGCCCAGACTTGATAAAATTAAAGAAAAGAGATTTCAAGACTAGGAAACAGGGACGCTGCATGTAGGTGATGTTAGATGCACTGATAGAGATAATCCTTCATTACATTTGGGATTGATTGGCGTGGATCTGAGAGAGGAATTTGATAAGCATGTAAAGTAAAAGAAAGAGAAATAAAAGTTGTATCTATTCCAAGGTATGGTCTTAACATCCCACAATTAGCCAACACCAGCCCTTAAAACTTGGACCTCATCTCCTTCAATGATATCTGCCTTGACTGTGGCTGTCATATAGAGTAACCCAGTCTGTCCCTAGGGACCATTTCTCCTGGCCTGCTTCCCTGCACCAGAAGTAATCTAGACTCCGGCATCAGAAACACGCCTGACATTCGCACGTGCCTAAGCTTCCTCTGTCCTGATTGAGATGCTCACTCAAGCCCGTCAAGGTCAGGCGTGATGCGGTTTAAACTTACTTCCTTCAGAAAGGAAGGTTTTTCTTCCACTACCTCTGCAAACCTCTGCATCAAATTTTCAATACCCTCAACATTTCTAACCCACCTAGAGTGATGGCTCTGACCCCTCTCCAGGCCCTTCAGCCTGGAGAAATCCCGTATCAGGTTGGTGCCACTCATACCTCTCCACTGCTGGGCGGGCAATCAAGCTCCTTCGTCCTTCGGTACCAGGAGGAGCCATTGATGCGCACTGTCTCTGTCTTCCTTGAAGAATCACTGTGTGCCATCCACTGTGAAATTTAGCTTAACCCTCAAGGCAGACTTAACTCCTTTTTCATTCTTTTAAAAATTCTGAGTCCTCCCCTAGGACAGTCCCTATTGTAGAGATTTAAAAAAAAAAAAAAAAAAACAGTGACTCAAACAGGTAGTCCCTCCTAAAAATCTGAAATTTAAGAGCTTTCATCAACATATAATGCATGTTTCATGCAGACCTATCCAAAAGGTCCTTTTGGGTTTTATGTGTCCTTACTACAGGTTGAGTACACCTTATGTGAAATACTTAAAACCAGAAATGAAACATTGTAGTAGTTTTTTCATATTTTGGAATACTTAAATGTACATAATAAGATATCCTGGGGATAATACTAATCCTAAACATTAAATTCATTTGTGTTCCATTATAACCTTATATAAATAGTCTCAAGGTATTTTTTAATATTTTAGTGCATGTATCTTGACTTCAGCTTATCATAGGAGGTCACGTGTGGGATTTTTCCACCTATGTTTCCATGTTGATTCTCAAAAAATTTTAGACTAGGGATGATCATGATATATTCTATAAGCAACTTAATAGCAGATGGTATCACTGTTACTGGAAAGTCCCTTGTACCTAAACAAGTTGCAATCATACTTGTAATTCAATACCCAAGCAAGGACAGCATTGATATAACTAACCATACTGAATGAATCAAGTAAAATAAATTGTTTTCCCTGTCTATAGTCTTTTTAATATTTTTTATTATTAACTTACATATTCATGACAGCACTTATTTTACAAATTTGAATAAAAAATCCATTCCAAAACTCAACACTAGAGGAAAAAGGACATGTTCCCTCTGAAAATGCTTTTCAAATTCAATGTATGTCATATATCTTTGAATGTAATATTTCTTTTTAAAACTATTCTTATTTATTTTATTTTATTTATTCTTATTTATTTGCGAGGAGGGAGAGAAGGAGAGAAAGAGAGAAATAACAGGCTCCCCAGGGCCTCTTGCTCCTGCAAACAAACTCCAGATACACGTGCCACTTTAAGCACCTCTGTACCAGGGAATCAAACCCAGACATGCAGGCTTTGCAAGGAAGTACCTTTAACCACTGACTCATTTCCCCCACCCTGAGTGTAATATTGCTTAACTCATACATATTAACTAACTTCAAGTTCTGCCCTTTCCATGCATTTTTCATAAATACACTCATGCATTGTTTAACAATTGGCTATCCTTATCCTAACAATTGGTTAAACTTATGTTTAAAAATAGGAGTCATTAGACAATTTCATTGTTGTGAGAGCATCATAGAAGTGTGCATACATAAACATAGAGGGTTTATCTTCCTAGGTTATGAGATATATAAATATGAATATGGTATACCAATTGCTCCTATGTCCATAATGAACAAATCAGCATGAGACTGAATTAGGCCTAAGAGAAAATCATGCCATCTAGAGACAATAGCATGAGTTGTATAAGGTGTCAGCCACATAATGTGGCACATTACTTTAATGAATGGAATGAATACACTCTAAGATAACAGTTAAAAGTATAGTACAGTAAATACGTAAATCAGGAACATAGTCATTTGTTGTCATTATCAAATATCAGGTGTACTATACTTGATTTTATGGAGGCTGGTTTACACCAGAGTCACCACAAACACATGAGTACCACACATTATGAAGGCTCCAATGTCATTAAGTGATGGCATTTTCTGGACCCATTGTAATCTCATGTGACCACCACAGTGAACAGATCCACTGTTAGCAGGTACCATGCATGTGACATTGAGCTATGTTCACATGGAGGGGGTGTTTATGGTGGGAATAATGATATTCTTATTTATTTCTGCCATTATGCAACACATCTTTCCTTTGTTCTGAAGCCTGGGAGATGACCCAGAGAGAGCAGAGAACCTCAGTAATCTCTTTGTGTATCCTGCTATTTTTTTCATCCTAAGTCCTTTTCTGGATATTGCTTATCTAAGGCTTCATTCTTAGGGTTTTCAAAGTTTTGTTTCTTTTCTTATGCTCTATACCTCATAAAAGAAAAAAAATGACTTTTTAAAAAATTCAATTGTAATTCCACAAATCTTCTGTAACTTAAATTGTCATTTTCAGCTGCTGAATCAAAACTGCTCCATAGCAATGACAGCACCTACAGCTAGGAACCTTTGCACATGATGGGGCCAAAGGCCCTGTGCAAAAATAAATAAATCAATAATAAATAAATAGTTTATGGCATTCTTTGTTGGGACAGCATGGTGAGTATCACTTTGTTTTGTTTTGTTTTGCCAACTTCAAATATATACAAATATACATTACAACAGAACTTTGGTCTTTCTTTTTTATTTTTATTTATTTATTTGAGAGAGAGAGAGAGAGAATGGGTGTGCCAGGGCCTCCAGCCACTGCAAATGAACTGCAAACGCATGCGCCACTTTGTGGCACTTTTTGGCCTAGGTGGGTCCTGTGGAATTGAACCTGGGTCCTTTGGCTTTGCAGGCAAGTGCCTTAACTGCTAAGCTATTTCCCCAGCCCAGATTATTCTTTAAAAACAAGTATTAAAGTACAACACAGGACTCTTACAAATGTTGACCTTAGAAGGTACTTATGCCTTGGACTTATTTTAACTTTTTCAAGTCTCAATAATAAACCTGCATCTCCTTCCTAAGTATCATCCCTTCGTTATTTAGATATTTCTCTATACCTTCCATGTCCTAAGATTGCTTAGACTGCATTTAATCCAAACCACCCAACACAGTATTACTGCCAGCTCATCTCTCCTCCAGTAGAGATTGGGCTGTACTGGGTCAAACTGGCCAATCATTATACTAGGTCACTAGCCATTTGAGCCAATAATTCACATTCAATGTTCCACTTGTAATGTTCACTAGTAAAATTTTGTAACACACAGCTTTCCTGAAAGTGATTTCCTGTTCAGGTTACTGGCAGGCCCATTTCAATTGACTTTTTTTTTTTTTTTTTTTTTTTTTGAGGCAGGTACTCCTGTAGTTCAAACTAGCCTTGAACTCAACTTGCTATATAGCCAAAGATAAGCTTAAAGTCCTGATCCACCTCCCTCCATTTCCCAAATGCTGAGATTAAAGGCATAACCACAAATAACTGGACTGTTTCTTGTAGTAACTGGCAATGGTATGTAAAGTCTCTTGCTAGATACTAAACATATGATCTTCTGGGCAGTTCAAAATGTTATGTTTCTATTCAGGGCCAGACATACAACTCAGATTCCATTATTTCAACTGGTATTCATACAACAGAGCAGTGTAAAAAAGAACAAGAGAATAGAAATTAATTTATTAAGATATCCATGCTTGATTAGGGGAAATATCATCTCTTTGAGGAATTTCCACAAATACCATCACCTTCCTCTCTGTCTAACATGTGACTACTACTTTACATGGCATTTCTAATACTTAGAAGGTGCAATTGTGGTACTTCCCCCTCCTTTACATATTACTGCTTTTTACTTAAAAACCAGTGTATTAGCAGGGGCACAGTAGGTGAGCCAGAAGCTGATTTCCAAGAACAAGACAGAGCAAACGTCTGCACTACAAATCAGCTGGTCAAAAATATTTCTGGGGGGCTGGAGAGATGGCTTAGTGGTTAAGCACTTACCTATGAAGCCTAAGGACCCCAGTTCGAGGCTCAATTCCCCAGGACCCACGTTAGCCAGATG
The DNA here is from genome assembly GCA_036346955.1 of Dipus sagitta. NCBI lineage: Eukaryota > Metazoa > Chordata > Mammalia > Rodentia > Dipodidae > Dipus > Dipus sagitta. The sequence goes on along the minus strand of CM070778.1, from coordinate 103,565,011 downwards.
CACAAGGGAGCACGTGCATCTGGAGTTCATTTGCAGTGGCTGAAGTCCCTGGTGTGCACATTCTCTCTCTCTCTCTAAAGATAAATAAATAAAAATATTTTTTAAAAAATTTTTAAATAAATGTTTCTGGGAACAAAGAACTCCTGCCAAGCGCCAGAGTCTCCTATCTATCACCCAATAAAACCCTTGGTTTTACAGTTCTCCTTTGAAACCTAGGGAAAGTGTTTTTTTTCCTAAGAACAGATTTGAATAAAATTATTTCCTCCTCTATCTCCAGGTTTGTTTTGGTAGAGGTGCATGTAGTATAACGTTCAGAGCCCAGAACCAACAAGAATCTTGACGTTTTAGTTCTTTGTTTAGTTCGTGTTCAATGAACTTCAAGCTTGCTAAGATCTAGCTAGCTGCCTAAAACCTAAGAGCAAAAGGTCAGAGCAATTCAGAGGTTTGGGGGCTAGTGAGGCTTTTTGAAGAAAGCAATATCTAAAAGTGAATTGCCAGGATACCCTAAGAGAGAGCATGTGGTACACAGTCTGGTAAAAGTGCACTATAGGTAGAGGATGCAAACAAGTGCTGACAGACATTGCCTGACTTTTCTGTGAGGCTAATGCCAAACTCAAAGAACAAATTGCAAAGGGATCCTTCCCTTCACATTTCTGAAAGTGTGTCACCACGCTAAATTCACCAGTTAGTTCTAATAGGCGTTGATGTTTGGCTTTGTTTTATAGTGCATAGAATGTTGTCTATGTACATGTGCCATCATCCATAAATTTTCACTCATTCCTTTCTAAACTTCCTACCTTTGAGAATTTTTCAAATAATTTGATTTTCTGAACTGTATAGGCTCACAGGAAATTAAGAAGTAGGGATAGATTTCAGTATCATCCACATCCCTTATCATGATGCTACATATGTTAAAGACCCTACACTGACTCATCAATATCACCCAAACTTTGTAGTTTATATAAGGGTTCACATTGGTGTCATATGTTCCATGGATTTGGACAGACTCATAATGAACAGCACGTTTCTCCCATGACAGTATTTAATGTAGAGTATGTTGCTGCCCTAAAGACTAAGCTGTTAGACTTCTTTCATTTCATAATAAGCATTTAAGTTTTCTTTACCTTTTCATGGCACGATAACTCATTTGTTTTCACTGCTGAATAGATTCTGTTATCTAGATAATCTAAGTGCATTTATCCATTCACCGACTAAAGCATATCTTGGTGGCTCCCATGTTTTGAAAAGTATGAATGCAGCACCTACAAATGTCTGGAAGCAGGATTCTGTGCAGGTTAACTTTTTGGCTACTGTGGATGGATATAAGGAGTATGATTGTTGGATCATGTGGTATGAGTATATTTCATTTACGAAGAATCTCCCAAATGTTTTCCACAGTAGCAGGACATTTTGCATTTCTACCAGCCAGGAATAAAAGGTTTTGTTGCTCCAGATAATCAGTAGCATTAGACCTTTTCGACATTCTGCATTTTGGCCATTCTAGTAGCTATATAGTATATGTCATTGTGGTTTTAATTTTCATTTTCCCTGATGAAATACAACGTAGAACTTGTTTTCCTGTGATTTCCTAAGTGCATGTCATCTAACGTCTCTGGCAAGTTTTACAGTTGAGTTTGTTTTCTTATTTTTTATTTTATTTTGGCGTGGTGTGTGAATCAGATATGTCCCATAAATGCATGGTTTGGTTTTTTTTTTTTTTTGGTTTGTTTGTTTTTTTTTGGTTTTTGTTTTTGTTTTTGTTTTTTGAGGTGGGATCTCACTCTAGCGACTATTTACTATGTAGTCTCAGGGTGGCCTTGAACTCACAGTGATCCACCTACCTCTGTCTCTGGAGTGCTGGGATTAAAGGAGTATGCCACCACGCCCCACTAACTCATGTGTTTTGAATGCTTGGTACTTGGCTGGGGGCAATTTGGGAGGTGGAGCCTTGCTGGAGGAGATATGTTACTGGGGGCAGGCTTTGGAGAGTTACAGCCAGCTCCCCCTTGCCAGAGCGCAGTTCACTCTCCTGCAGCTCTTTTCCACCTGCTATGACAAACTATCATGTCCATCCCCTGCTCATGCCATACTTTTCCCTGCCATCCTGAAGCTACCTGTTGAGACTATATGCCAAAATAAATTCTTTTCTCCCATCAGCTGGTTTTGGTCAAGTATTTTGTCCCTGCAATGAGAAGATTAGTTTTACAAGTTTGTTGTATATCATAGATAAGAGTTCTCTATATGGTATATCTCTTGCAAATTTTTCTCCCAGCTTGTGATTTCCATCTTACTCCTTTCATGTTTCACACTTTTTTCTTGTTGTTTAATTACTGGCTTGAATCTATTTTTCCTGGGGCTGGGGAACCAAGCCCAGGGCCTTACACTTGCTGCACAAGTGGTCTACCACTGAACTAAATTCACAAACCTGCTGGTGAGGATTTTAATTTAAGTATGGCAAACAAGTGGTGAGAGCAAAGAATTTCTTATTCTCCAATTATGAAGATACTGTTAGTGATTGCAAATTTTCCATAGTTGTCCTCAATCAGGTTTGAGAGGTTTCCTTATATGTACATCTAAGTAAACTTTTTTTATGAAAAAAATTGTGTTTACATGTGTTTTACATGCATGTGTTTACATGCATGTGTCTGTGTGTGTTATGTACTTATGCATGAGTGTGAGTATACCAGTGAACATGTGGAGGTCAGGGGACAACCTCCAGGTGTCAATACTGTTCTTGTTTTTATTATAATGAATACACTTAGTATGGACTCACCATGTGGCAGTACCATAATTTCCCTCCTCCTTGACCCATTCTGCTGAGGGCCCTTCTCAGTGGGGTTTCTGGAATTCTCCATGGGGCTGTGGGTTATGAGTTGTGAGAGCTGCAGTCAGTCACTGGGGAGAGAGGTAATGCCTCTTGGTATGCCACCTCAACCTGTGTCTCTTAAAATCATTCTGTCCCCTCTTTCATAAAACTCCCTGAGCCATGGTGGGTGTGTTTTAAGACTACTTCAGTGAACAGCTCTCAGGAGCTTCTGAATTTCTGCGTTGGTAGGTGTTGAGTATCCTCTGCATCTGTCTCCTTCACCCTGGCACTGATTGATTATCAAACTCACCATGGAAGCAGCACTCTTGCTCATCTCCCCAATGCCTCTGTGGCCTTGGCTGAAGTGTGAGGGATGGTTTATCTACTTGGGTCTTGCTACCTTCTGAAAAAGAAAAACAGATTCTCCAATGGAGAAAGAAGTTAGCATAGATTAAATGGGATAAGCACTGTTAATTTAGGGAGATTTTGATGGATGTAGCCCCTCTCTTGGCCAAAGACTACTGGGAGCTTATAGTTGGAGACCATAATCTTGGCTTCCATAGGAATCTGACCTGGTTTCCAGTTCCAGCTATGGGTTCCTTTCTACTGAATGGGTCTCTTAGCTGATAAGAAAGCCACTGGTTACCCACAAAGGTTGTGTGTCACCATTGCACTGGGTGTGTACATCTTGCCAGTCTGGTTCTTTTTGAGTATCTTTGACCCCTGTTTGCTCACATTATTGGATACATAACCCTAGTAGCTCATGTAGTGCTGTTCAGCATTACATGGGTTAACCATTTGGGGACTGACTCCTTTCCAGATTCCAGCAGAGAGACCCTTCTCTTTTTTCTTCCAGTATTTTAAGTTTCAGGTCTTATATTGACATCTTTAATCCATTTGGAGTTGATTTTTGTGTATGGTGAGATGAGTGGGTCTAGTTTTATTTTTTTACATGTGGTTATCCAGTGTGTCCAGTACCATATGCTAAAGATGCTATTTTTTCTCCAGTGTACATTGTTGGCTCCTTTGTCAAAGATCAAGTAGTTGCATGTACTTGACCTAAGGGCCAGGTCTTCAATCCACTTTTGTCTCTTACATTACGTCTACTACCTTTTCCACAAGGTTCCCTGAGCTTTAAGAGGTTATGATATAGATGTCTCACTTAGTGCTGAGCATTACACTGTCACTTCTCAGCAGTATTTCAAGTTTTGAGCTTCCCTAGTACTCACCACCATCTGAAAGGAAGTTACTCTCGCCAAAAGTGACAGTAACATTATGGGAAGTAACTGCCTTCTTTTTAGAGACAAGGTCTATTGCTGCTGCAATGAATGCCAATCTAGCTGGGCTATAAACTTTGGATTCTCCCAGTGCCACTTTGCATTGTCCTAGGCACTTTGCAGCAGGCTTTATGTGCGTTCTGAGAGATGGAACTCTGGTCAACACATTTTGCAAGCAAGCACCTTTAATCACTAAACAATTTCAAGCACCTTTAATCACTAAACAATTTCCCTATACAAGACTTTCTTTTTTTAACATTATATTTATCTATATTTTAATTATTTGAGAGACAGAGAGGCAAATAGAGAGAGAATGGGCATGCCAGGGCCTTTAGCCACAGCAAATGAACTCCAGATACATGTACCACCTTCTGTATCTGGCTTATATGGGTCCTGAGGTATCAAACCTGGATTGTTTGACTTAACAGGCAAGTGCCTTAACTGCTGAACCATCCCTCTAGCCCAAGATTTTCGCTTTAAATTCATGCTACAGTGTTAAGTTTGTCAAATAATTTTTCCTACCTCTATGGAGATATCCATATTTTCCCCTTTTTCTGACTAATATGTGAAATAACATTGATTAATTTCTAATGACAAACCAACTTTGCATTTGCATTCATAGGACAAACTGTATTTGGTTATGATTTATTTTCTCTGTGACATGTGGCTACATGTTATGCATGTAATGTTCATTGCATTAGTTTTCTAATGCTGAATTGAATAGTATACAAACTAGGTAATTCTAGGTAACAAACACTTACTATCTCACAGTTCTGGACACCATAACTTGGCATCATTTAAATGAAATTTTCTGGCTGGCCATGGTAACCCCTGCCTTTAATCTCAGCACTCAGGAAGCTGAGATAGTAATGAGACAGGAGAATTTCCAGGAATTCAAAACTATCCTGGGCTACACTGAGAGTTACACTGTGAGAGAGAAAGAGAGTCTGAGAGAAAGGGAGATTAGGAAACTGGGAGAGATGTTTGCCTCTTGCTGAATAAGAAGCAGATATTGGAGTCTCTCCTCATTTCTTTGACATCTCAGCTTCTGTCTTACTTTTGGATCTTTGGGGCATTGCTTGTTCCATGCATGTGAGGGAGTCCTTGAAGGAACTGAAGAGAATGTGTTTGCAGTATTATGTCTACAATATTTGAGGAGGAAGTTCCCTTTCTCTGTGGAGCTGTCTTTTCTGAAACGTTCTCCGCTACATCCATATGTTTTGTATTTCTTATCTCTATCTTTTCAGCCCCAATAGAGCTGCAGATTTTATTCGCCCTCTATTTCCCATATGGCTCAGAAAACTGGGACTCCTCCCTGGGGACAAAGACAAATTGATAAAAGCAATGCTCTGATCATGTCTTTTCTCCATACGATTGTGTCTGATGTTCCAGCTCTTTGCATTACTTTCTGATGTCATCCATCCATTTATCTTAAATCCAGAGTTTCTTGAACATAGCAACCTAGACTGAGTTCTCTCTTTTCAGTTCCTCAAGTATGTATGACTCAGTTTTTATGTTTCAGTCTTATAAAGGTCTCTCCTTTTTTTTGTCAAACTACGTAAAGAATCTTCTTGCATAGACATCATGCACAATCTAGATTAAAGAAAGTGCTTTATTAAAGCGCTCTATTCACAAATTAAGTCACAGAAATATGGATAAGGGGTGGGTGTCCCCCAGTTGCTATGTAGTGTTAGACTTTGAGCTGTGTCATCCCCAAAAAAGATGACCACATGCAAGCCAAGGAGAGTGCCTGGAACAGATATGTCTTTCACAGTCCTCAAAAGGAAGCAGCCATGCTAAAACCTTAATTGTGGACTTCTAGCCTCCAGAATGCTGTGATGATATATTTTTGTGGGCTAAGCCATCCAGTCCCTGGCACTTTATTTTGGCTACCCCCAGGTTTTGGTTAATATGGATTATCAAGCAGATCTGATAAGCACACAGGAGAGCAGTAAAGTCCACTTCTGAGTGTCCCTACAGTGGCATTTCTAGAAATGATTAGAACATGAAGGCACTGACGTAATGAGGAGATTAATTCCCTCATGGAGACAGTCTCTGGTGGCATAAATGGAAGATGCTGAGAGGTGGGAAGAGGAAATAGTTGGCTACAGGAATTATGTTGTTGGAGCATGTGTTAGGGGATACACTGTGCTGGACACCTAGACATAAGCCCTCTTCTCTGCTTCCTAAGTGACATGATGTGAACTGCTTCTATTTGTCACACCCTTCCCACCATAATGAACTAAACTGAACCTCTGAAACTGTGAGCCAAACTAAATCTTTTCTCACTTGTTTCTTCTAGGCATTCAATCACAGCAATGAGAAAAGTAACTATTGCAACAAGAAAATTCATATACATGTTTCTCTTACTCTTCCCTAAGCTTCACCTAAAAAAAGTAGTCGGAACACTCACAACAATAAATTCTGTAACCACAGACAAAAAGCTACAGTAATTGCAAGTAGTGAGTTCTTCCAACCACTAATATGTTCACAGGTGAGGATCCATACTACAGGAACAAGAGTGGGGTGAAGCGGCTGACAACACGGGAAGAAGTACAGGCAAGGCAGAGAGACATCTGAGAGCTATGAGAGAATGCCAAGTCATCACACTCTGGGTGCTTTAGAAAGCAAATATAAAAACAGTGACTGCTGAAAGCTAGAATCCACATATGAGAAAGAATATGCAGTATTTTTTGCTCTGAGTCCTTATCCTGTTGCTTAATATAATATTCAATTAATATATAATGTTTTAAATCTTTATGTTAAATGATATTTTAAAATGCCATAATGAATGATAAAATCTGTATGCCAACCTAAAAAGAAAATAAATTCACGACTGGGGAGATGGCTCAGTGGCTAAAGGTTCTTACTTGCAAAGCTTGCTGCCCCAGGCAACCTTCCATCACCCACATAAGCCAGAGGTAAAAGTGGTGCATGGATCTGTGATCCCAGTATGCTACAGTGGAAAGCAGAAACAGGAGATTCAGAGCTTGTGGACCAGTTAGTCCAATGTTCATTTGTAATCTGGTAAAGTCCTTTGTAGCAGCAACAGACCTTGTACCAAAATAAAGTGGAGGATAGACACCTCAAATTTGTCCTCTAACCTCCACATATGTGCTGTGGTACACACACACAATTTTTTTAAATCTTTTTTTCACTTTTTCTTTGCCACTGAGTAAAATCTGATCTTTGTATACACAGCACATTTTAATATCAGTTCATCTGTTGGTGGACTCCTATGTTGGTTCCTTCTATTGTGAAAAATACAGCAATAAATGTGTAGGTGCAAGTATCTTTGTGGTAGAATATTGAATCTATTGGGCATATATCAATGAGTGGTGTAGCTGAATCATAAGATCATAAGGTAGTTCTAATTTTAATTTTTATACTGATTTATACTGCTTTCTATGATGGCTATATGAGTTTATATCCACCTTTAATAAAAATAAATTACATATACATACATATATATATACTTAATGGGCAATTAGGTTTCTTCTTTTGATAACTCTCTATTCATTTCATTATCTCATTTATTGATTGGCAGGGTTTTGTCAGTGATGAATTTTTTCAGTTCTGTAGATAATCAGGCTATTAATGCCCTGTCCAAAATATGGCTGGCAAAGATTTTTCTCCCATCCCACAGGCTGTCTTTTGGCTCTGTTGATAGTTTTCTTTGCTAGGCAGAAAGGTTTTTTGTTTTTTGTTTTGTTTTGTTTTGATTTTGATTTACTTATTTGAGAGCAACAGAAAGAGAGAGAGAGAGAAAGGTGGAGAGAGAGAGAGAGAGAATGGGCACACCAGGGTCTCCAGCCACTGCAAACGAACTCCAGATGCATGTGCCACATTGTGCATCTGGCTTACGTGGGTACTGTGGAATCGAGCCTTGAAACGAAGTCCTTAGGCTTCACTAGCAAGTGCTTAACCATTAAGCAATCCCTCCATCCCCTTTTTTCTTTTGTTTTTTTCTTGTTTTTTTTCAAGTAATCTCATTTGTCAATTCTTTTTTTTTAATTTAGTTTATTTATTTGCAAGCAGAGAGAGAGAGATAGAAGAGAGGCAGACTGAGAGAGAGAATAGGGGTGACAGGGCCTCTAGCCACTACAAATAAACTCCAGATGCATGTGCCTCTTGTGCATCTGGCTTACATGGGTCCTGGAGAATAAAACCTGGGTCCTTTGGCTTCGCAGGCAAACACCTTAACCACTAAGCCATTTCTCCAGCCCTTGTTTGTCAAATATTAAGGCTATTTATTGCACTGTTGGGGTTCTAATCAAAAAGTTTTTGTCTGTTCCTATATCCTGAAGTGTTTTCCTAAGGTTTCCCTCCAATAGTTTCAGTGTTCCACATTTCAAGTTAAGGGCCTTCATCTATTTTGAATTGATTTTTATGCAGGATGAGAGACATAGACCTAATCTCATCCTTCTGCAGATGGATATCCAATTTTGCAGCACCATTTATTAAACAGACTTTCTTTTCTTTTTCTAGTGGTAGTTTTTTATATCTTTGTCAAAAAGTATGTGTTCATAGCTGCTTAGGTTTATTTCCATTTGTCTACATGTCTGTTTTGTATCAATATTATGCTGTCTTTGTCACTATAGATCTATATTATAGCTTGTGGTCAGGTAATGTGATACTTCTGGCAGGGTTCTTTAAATTTTTGAGTGATTTAACTACCCATGATATTATGTATTTCCATATTAATTTTAGGATTGATTTATACTGCCTTGAATAATGCCATTGGAAAAAACTTTGCCATGACAAGATTCACTTCAACATGTTTGCTTCTACAAAGCCAAATTATCTAGGGAGAATGATTTGTCATCTGTTATTTTGCCTTATAAGACCAGTAAGAAATGATTAGGAAATCTGGCTTCCTGATGGGACCATGTCCAACTCTTTTCATCTCCTACTCACTCCTTAAGATCTCCCCCCACGTAGCTTAGGGCCATATTAGGAGTGACAAGATTCCACCAGATGTAGTGGCCCACCCCCTCAATCCCAGAACATAATCAGGAGTCTGAGGCTAGCCTGTCTACAGGCAATGACAACAGAAATTCTTAATCCCTGAGGCTGCAAAATACATTTGTGGGAATACTTCTTATAATGTCTTAAAATATGCCGGGCGTGGTGGCGCACGTCTTTAATCCCAGCACTGGGAGGCAGAGGTAGGAGGATCGCTGTGAGTTCGAGGCCACCCTGAGACTCCATAGTGAATTCCAGGTCAGCCTGGGCTAGAGTGAGACCCTACCTCGAAAAACCAAAAAAAAATAATAATAATAATGTCTTAAAATAGAGATACCAAGATTTTACTCAGCTTTAGTTATTTTTTAACTAACCTGTATATAGATGTGTTAAATTTTTTGGTAAGAATGATCTCCAGGGCCTATTATCATGTTTTGCTAGTACTTACAAATCCATGCCTTTGTTCAAGTCTGGTATGGCTGTCCTTCTGAGTGCTTAAACAACCACATGTAGCTCCATAAACCAACTGAAGACATCAGAGCTTAAAAGAGCACCTAGTACTTTGGACCCTCTCTCTCAAGTTACACAAGCCCAGGAGACAATTGAACACACTTAATGTGTCCCACAACTCTGGTAAGTCACTTATTCTCTTAGCCAGAGTGATTACGGGAGCATGCAAGATAGATTCCAAATAATGTACAGTCTGCAGAAGGAGAGTCAGAACAGAGAAGAAGATCCTCAATGCTTCTGAGGGAAGCCACATGGTTAGCATGGCCCTGACTCATCGCAGCAGACAGTACAAATGCTGAGCCAGACAGCTCCTGCCAGGACCCTAAAGGTGTCTCTAAACTGCCAAAACTCACCTTTAATTAAAATTTGGCTACCTACTTGGTATTAAGCAATCAGAGAGAAAAGTATAAGCAGGAAGTAATTTACTCATAGTGACATGCATGCCATTATCAAGGTTATTTATTAATGAAAATTCTGATAATGTCACCTCTGCTTAAAAGATCTAAAGACAGTGCTCAGGGACAGAAAAGATAGGAGCATGTGATGGCAACATGTAAGGAAGGGGGTGCCAGGTGCAGAGCAGAAGCTATGGAATTATTTCTGCCTGTGTACTGAGGGTGTTGGGCTTCAATGTTTTCAACAGGGTCTCAAGTATGCCAGACTGACCTCAAACTAGCTATAACCATGGATGACTTGAAACTTGTGATCCTCTTGCCTCAAACTCCTGAGTACTGGGCTTATGTGTTTGGTCATCCATTCAAGGTAAGCAGTCTACAAACTGAACTACATCCCCAACACTTCGATGATGTTTCAGAAAATGTGTAAAAAGAAACAAACAGAATCTCCCTGGCAGGAAGGGATACTGGACTATAGCATTCAGTCACCTCAGAGGCCCATGACCACCCCTAGACACCAGAAAGTGCAGGAAAGCAAATGCCACCAGGATGACCACCAATAAAGTGGTCATGAATCAAGACACCACAGACACTAGAGAGGACTCTGGGTGTCCTGCTGGATCTGAGGTGGCCATACACTGAACCTGGAGTAGACTTTACCCACTGTTCAAGGGTATCACCTTCTTGACCCCACCTGTCCAACTCCTGTGTACTAATCCCCCAACCTGCACACACTCTCCTAAGTTCCAGCAGGACTTCACAAGGACAGTCCTTATCTGGACCCCAGGAGACAGAAGCAAGAAGTTTTCCCTCTGCTTTGAGATGCTCTGGCAATTCCTTATTTCCCACACAAGGTGTTACAAATGAAACGTTTTCCAAGGCAGTACAGCCTGTCACCCCACAGCCATCCCTATCTAAATCATCATCCTCCATGTCCCCTGGCCTGCAAGTGGCCACTGCATAGCCCACAATCACCAGCTGCTCCTACCATGGCCATGCTGCCTGTGTCAAGGCCGCACTCCAAAGCACATCTTGGCCATCTGGCCAGCCACAACAGCTCTCCTGGCAGGCCAACCATTCGCCATCAAGCCTTGGGAATTTTCCAGTTGCATCCTGGGAGAACCAACAGAAAATGCTTTTGATGCCCAGCCCTAACTCCTGCACATTGAGCTCCTCCAAACAGGGAGCATCACTGCTCCCAGAGGAAAGCATACCCCCCCTCTCCTGCCCATGCATGGAGTACAAGCTGTGCAGCCCAAGCCATCTGGTAATAACCCTCCTTCTAGCCAAAAGCACATGATGGCAAGGGCCAAAAAAGAGAGAAAGAGGAGGAGAAGGAAGAGGAAGTAAAGGAGGAAAAAGAAGAAAAGGATTGGGAGGAGAAGGAGAAAGAGGAAGAAAAGGAGAAGGAAAAGGAAGAGAAGGAAGAGCTGTTGAACAAGGAGGAGTCAAAGAACCAGATCAGAAAAACAAGGGTGCCCTCTGGCCATGGGGGATTCGCCACATGTAGGACCCCAGACACCAAGGAAGGGACTTTGTGTCTGTGGGAGCCTGTGCTGGGTACAATGAAGGTGGGGTTTCCTGATTCTTGGGCATTCTGGTGCTCACATGCTGAAGTGCCCTGACCCAGCCCCACAGTGCTCAACAGAGACAGATAGACAATGGCCAAAAAGTGTTTTCACCAAGCCAACAGCCAGGCACAAAGCCTGCCCACCAGCAACACCCCCACTACCTGGGCAGCTGTTGTGGGGTGGAGGGGAGCTGCCCACACCTCCCAAGCTTCCCTGCTTTGATCTGGAGGCATTTTTCAAAACTCTGGCCAAGGGGAAATAACACAGCGGAGGCAATCACATATAATGTAATAAACTGAAGTCCTTGAAATAAAAAAGAATGTTGTCAGCCCGCACTGCCCCTCAGCCTGCCCTGCCTGCCCCTCCTGCTGCTCCGATTCTGTCCCTACCCACTTTTACTTGGTCCTTCTCAGGTCCTCCTGCCACCACTGCCTTGATAGACCAGGCTGGTGGGCCCCCACCCCTCCTGTCCCTACACCTTCCCTCACCCCGAACATGCCCATACTCCCTCCTTCTTCTGCTTCCTCTCTCACTTCCAGATCTCTCCTTCCTGTGAGTGCCAGCCCCCATTTGGGAGTGCCATCCCAGTTCACTGTCAATGGAACCCCAACCTAGAGGGCCAAACCTGCAGCTCCTCCCCTTTCATCCCTGCCCACACCCCTCCAACAGACCCTTTGCCCTCAAACGTCCCCTCCTGTAGTCAGGAATCCCCAACCTCAGGGGACGTCTGCCCTCCTCCTCTGTCCCTTCCCACCACTCCTGCAGCTGCTTCCCCAGCGACCCTTCCACTGGGACCCTGACATCTCAGCTCCTGGACGGCTGCCAGCTGCAGATCTTGAGAACACAGACATGGACACGACACGGACACCGCGGTCCTACGCCGTGATACTCAGACCCTCACCTGGCAGTGTGGGTGCTTTGCCATTCCCATACCTTAATGGGTACAGCCAGGAGAGTCAGTCTGCAAATGCCACACTTGGCACCTCTGATGGGCACCAGCAGAACACCTCTGTGCCCAGTGCTGCTCCTCTCTAGGTCCCTGTGAACACTGATCCTGTGCTTCCATCATGGCAGCACCATTCCTTCCTGGCTTGGGGCCCATGAACACCACCTCTTCTGTCCACTCCATTGTCTTCAATTCTCCACCTGCTGACACTTTACAAGTACAGTCCACATGCCTCCTACCACCCTGGGTTACACAGTGGAGCTGCATCTCAACCCACCTCTGGGGTATTACATGGACAGTGGCATGGGGGTCCATTTCCACTGAGGGACCAAGCCCCCTCAGCAGCAGCTATGAGCCTAGCAACTCAGCTTCTCAATTATGCCACAATGCCCCATGGATTTACAAATCCAACACTAACTTTTGGATTTGGATCATCTGCCCCCTCTCAACTGACTGGAGGCAGTGCCATCCATGACATGCACCCCAGCCCTTCATACCTACTTCTGCCCTTAACTATCACTCTCCACCTGTGGACAACACTTAACAAGCACAGTTCCCTTGAGGGCCACCAGAAACCTATCATGCAGAGGTAGACACTGGAGCTTCCCCTCAGCCCACTTTTGGGTGGTTATATGGACAGCAGCATGGAAGTTCATTTCCTCCGAAGGAGCAAGCCACCCCGCAGCAGCTGTTGCCCTTAAAATGCCAGATGCTTAGTTTCACAACTATACCACAATGCCACCTGGATTTACATACCCAATAAGACCTGTTGGCTTCTGACCAGCTGCCTCCACCTTGCTGGTTATGGAGAAGCTCCGGCCAAGGCCTGCATTACACACCTTCACACATACTGCTGCCTGTACCCTCACTGCAGAGATGAGGCACTCTGCACTGAAGTGCCCATGTGCTCCCCATAGTACTACAGACTCTGATGCCTTCACAGTTACCACAGGACCAATGACCTCTGGGGTGAAGCTCCAAATTGGTGCCTACACTGACCCAGGCTATCTGTCTTCACCTCTGTTGCAAGAGTAAATGAACACAACACCACAATGTTATGTACTGATATTCAGAGCACCCTCACCTGGCAGCGTGTGGCTCTGGGGACTTCAGATTATCTTCAACCAGCACACCTGCTCTCATGGGGCCCGAAGCACCATCCACTGGAACAGGACTGAAAGGGGCACCCAATACCACTCCTGGTTCCCAAATCATTCTGAAGACTCAGAGGAGCCCAGCTAGTCACAGCATGCATGCTGAGAACGGGTGTGCCTGTTGGCATTAGGACGGTGACACAAGAATCACACACTGCCCTCCAGGCCTCATGGCCAATACACCTGATTCGACCTCAGAGGCAGTGGGTTCTATTAACTACATATACTTCAAATACTCTATTGGGCAAATGTTGAAATGCACAGACTCTTGGACTTGCAGTCACAGTTAAGAAAATGTGAACACTAACCACTCTCCAGTGTTCCCATGGCCTGTAATGCATTCTGCTTTCACTTTTCCAGTCTTGTCCCTCCACATGTTTGCCACCATGGAAATGCTATTTCCAGAAATTTAAATGAATTTAAAGAATGCCGCTTCTCTGTTGATGGCTTTTCACCATACTCGTTGTGACTGTAATCCAAAGTTCTCTGAGTATTAAAATATTTTCCTGCATATACTATGAGCATATCAAAGTGAGTTTATTCATTTGTATGCTGGTAATCTTTGTGTTATTGTTTTGTTACTAAAAATTACACTGCTATTAATACCACCAATGGTCTTGTAAAAGACTTTGTAGAACGGAGTAGCTGGTTTCATGCTCAGGATATGTTTACCTTTCAAATAAGCCTGAAATTGTTTGCCACTAAAAATAAAGTTTGATGATTCCGCAGCAAATGCATCTAGCCCTGAGCTTTCCTTTGAGAGAGACTTTCAATTGCTTCAGTATTATTGTTCATTATTAATATGTTTAAATTATTTATATCTTTAATTTTGGTAGGTCAACTATGCTTAGAAATTTATTTCTTCTAGGCTTCCAGCTTTGCGGAATATAAGTTTTTAAAGCATTTCTGAATGATTATCTGGAATTCATTGTTGTAACAACACCCTTTCATCTCTAATATTTATTTGGGGTCTGTTCTTTCTTTTGGTTACTATACTGCTCTGTAAAATTTATTCAATTAGAGATAAAATAAACATTTTTCATTTAATAAAAATTACTAGAATTCATTTAAATCAGTGAGAAAAATCACACCAAGGGCTATTACAAATCTTATAAATAATAATATAATAATCTTATAGAGATTATTATCCCAGTGCAGGTGGTCCAAAGAACAGAAAAAGAAAGAAACCTTCGGGTCATTTGCTGAACAAAGCATACAGTGTATTCCAGCCTGACAAGAGCTATGAACAAAATCACAATAATTCACTCTCACCTGTCATTACTGAGACCAATGCAATTAAACTATTAGTGAGAAGAGAGAGTTAAGGTGGTCAAAGTGCTGAGAATAATGATGTTAAAAGCACAGTCCTTAATGGGATCTATGCCACCATCCCCAAGATTCAGGTAACACCGTGGAAGAGGGGCCATAAAAAAGATAAGTGCCCAAGGGAGGGATGGAGCATTGTGAAAACCTTTCTTCTGGACATGACTTGCACTCACCAGCAGCTGTGATTATCAGCAATGACCTGAACAAGGCGGCCCTTCCGCATTTCGTCATGGATGTAGGAGGAGCTCAGAAGGCCCCTTCTCTCCAGGAGGCCATACAACAAGCAGTTAAGGATGGCTAGGGGAGTGTCACACAAGCCTTTACATCCTACTAAGGATCTAGAGTGAGTTAATGGCTGTTGGTGACAGGATAGACATTTTCTAAAGTGGTATAGCTACTGGTAAGGTGCCCATGCACCTTACCATATAAGTAATCCCTTGCCTATGCTCCCACAAGCAACCCTAAAATTCTTTAAATCACAAAAATAAAGTCGTAACAATGAAGGGGAGCTGGGGACTGGTTCAGAAGAGAAAGGGCCTCTGCTCGAGTGGGAGGGGAATAAGAGAAGTTTATAGAGGATTTAAATGAACAAAATATATACTTAGATGAAAATGTCATTTTGAAAGACACCACTAGTGAAAGCCAGCCTGAAATACATAGTGGTTGTAAGGTCAACATGGGCTACTTAGCAAGATTTTGTCTCAAAAATTAAGAAAATAAAAAATACCTTCCAGCAATAACTCTGTCCCTTGTTGGGACATCAGCATGGTCTTTCACTTGAATCTGCCAGAAGCCAACTCGGAGACAGGACTCAGCTGGGAGTGAGGTACCGAAGAGGAGGCAGGGAAGGGACAGCAGGTGTGCTTCCACTGAGGGACCTGGTTAGCTAGGGAGCTGAGGGGGCAGATAGCATGTGTGGCATCTTTGTCCTTAAGGATGGGGTGCTGAGCGTGGATTGTCGTCGCTCCAGGACATTTCATCCTGTTCTGTTACCAAGCAGAGCTGGCAGCAGGATGTAGCTGGGCCTGGAGACAGAGCTTGGTTCACGAGGTGTGTGTGAGGTAGAGAAAGCTCCATCAAGCCTGCTCCAGGCAGACAACTCCCCTTAGACTATCAAAGTGCATGTTTGACATGCAGCAAGATTCTGGTTCTGCTCAGTTCTCTGATGATGGAAAATGAAAGGACCGTGTTGGTTTGGCACAACATTTGATCCTTTTATTTTGTTTCTCTAATATTTATTTATTTATTTATTTATTTATTTATTTGAGAAAGAGAGAGAGAGAGTAGGCATACCAGGGCCTCCAGCCACTTCAAACTAATTCCAGATACACACACCACCTTGTGCATCTGGCTTTATATGGGTACTGGGGAATCGAACCTGGGTCCTTAGGCTTCACAGGCAAAAGCTTTAACCATTAAGCCATCTCTCCAGCTCCCTATTTTGATTAGCCCAGGCTGACCTGGCATTCTCAATGTAATCTTAGGATGGCCTTGAACTCATGGTGATCCTCCTGCCTCTGCCTCCCAAGTGCTGAGTTAAAGGCATGTGCCACCATGCCTGGCTGTTTTCTGTTTGTTGTTTGTTTGTTTATTTGTTTGTTTGTTTGTTTGTTTTTGAGGTAGGGTCTCACTCTAGCCCAGGCTGACCTGGAATTCACTATGTAGTGCCAGGCTGACCTTCAATTCACCATGATCCTCCTACCTCTACCTCCCGAGTGCTGGGGTTAAAGGCATTCACCACAATGCCCAGCTGATTTTTTTTTTTTTTCAGACAAGTCTTGAATCTCAGGATGGCCTCAAACTCTCTATGTAGCCATGGATGAACTTGAAACCCTGATCCTCCTGTCTCTGGTACTAGAGGCATATGCTCTGGTTAAACAAATAAACAGACAGGTTAAAAAAAAAAAACTCCCAAAACTATGCGCTTGTCAGCATATGAAAAACTGGTGACTCTCCTGGTCATCAGGCAAGTGCCATTTAGAAGCTCTTACTAGGGGTCATTGTGTACTTCTTGGACAAGGAAATTAAAATCTTGTCTGTAACTGGCCTAGGGAGGACCAGCCAGATGAATGCTATCAGTGACATTGGTGAGCTCAACACCAATTCACCTGTTCTGTCTGTCCCTCAGGACAGAGACACTGCAATGTGGGCTACCAGCTTCCACAGCCCCCCAGTAAGTTGGGTTCCAGACAACTGGGGTAGAGCAGTGGGAGGGAGCCAGAGCTCTACAGTTAGATGCCCCACCCAATGTGTGGACCATAGGCAAATGAGACATTTAAATTGCAACTTCTTCATGAATGTTTGCTGAGGCAAGAATCCAGATACAAGCTAAACCCTCCCTACCTTGAAGCCAGTAAGCCCTTCCTCCTTCCTTCCCTATCCTTTCCCTTCCTTCTTTTTTTTTCTCCTCTGTGTGTGTGTGCGCGCGCGCGAGCGAGTTCGCATGCGTGTGTGTCTGTGATAGGGTCTTGCTATGTAGCCCAGGCTGTCCTGGAACTTACTATGCAGCACAGGTTGGCCTCATACTATAGCAATCTTCCTGTCTCAACTTGGCAAGTGCTGGAATGACTGGCATGTGCCTCAGTGATCAGCTTGGATAAATCCCTTCCCCACACCACTCTACAACAGCAAAGATGTTCAAATGAGATACATCACTACAGTACAGACCATCACAAACCCTCTTTTGTGGATGGACAATGGAACCTTAGGACCACAGGATGACAGGCTGAGTTCCCTGGTAGATATAGATGTGTGAGCAGTGTGGTGGAGGGGGGGGGGTGGCAGCGTGTCTTCCCTGGGGACTGTGATCAGTCCTTCAGTGTGCCAGTGGGCCAGCAGGAAGAGTAGCTGTTATGTGGGGGATGTCTCTGAGTCCACTGGGGGCAAAAAAAAAAAAGTTTTTTTTTTTTAAAGTTTACTAAATCCATTGCTATTTAACATTTTTGTCAGTGGTATTTGCCAAAGACACTAAACAATAGGAAACAATTAAAGGTATAATGTTTGGAGGAAATGAGATGTGTTTCCTTTTATAAATGGAATGATTATATATATGGAAATTTTAACTAAGTAAACTACTATTGAGTAATTTAATGAAATAGTAGGCTAAAAGTTAATATAAAAATAGCCTGTATACAAAAACTAGGCAGGGCACTATCTATGACAATAAATGTTTATATATGTGTGTGTATTTTAGGAGATTATATAATTGGCTACATAAATATGCATGTATATATCAAGGAGTAAACTTATAATGAAGTATACAACCTCTACACTATTACACTAATATGTCACTAAAGATACACTCATAATCTTGGAAGGGAAGATTCAGTGCCACAAAGATATAATAACTCCCTTAGCTAATTTATAAATTTAAGATAAAAGACAAAGAACTGTCATTAAGATTTTGTTCTTGAAGTACATAAGATTACCATAAAGTTCATTTCAGAATGAATAAGAATAGATGAGAAAATTCTAGACCAAGAAGATTATGTCTGCAAAACTAGTGCAGTTGTATATTAAAATATATTATAAAACCTCTATAATTAAAATGTTAATGCTCAAATCAGTTGATAGATTATACACATGAAATTAAAATATGTGTATACTTAACTAGTTATGGAAATTTAATGTGTTATAAAGTAATTCACATCTCATATCAGTAGGGGGAAATTAAGACAGTTTAAAATGTAGTATTAGTATAAACGTATACAGGAAAAAAAACAGTGGGCCCAGATTTCATACCATAGGCCAAGATAAATGCTAAGCTAACTGAAGACTTAATAGACTCATGTATTTAAAGTCTGAAATAATCAAATAGTTATTGAATATATAAATTCATAAGTAGATTAAAACATGCTAATTTGTAGTGTTACTGGAGAAGTAAATCTTCCTTGTTATCATTCAGATTCCAAAATCAATAGGGAAAAATAGTAAATTTTATCCTATAAAGTATGCCTGTCCTAAGATCATTAAATAGCTAAAAATTAAAAATGAATACTCTCTATCCAAGAAAATAGTTTGTGTCATATAGAAAATACTTCTACAACTATGAAATGCATGAATCCTAAAATTTTCATAGAAGCTGGATGAGGTAGCACATACCCATAATCCTAGTGCTGGGCATGTGGAGGCAGGAAGATAAGACTTCCAGGTCATTCTTAGCTGTGTAGTGAGTCTAAGGCCAGCCTGAACTACTTGGACCCTGTCTTATAAAAATTGTTCCTAGTATTATGAACAAAATAAGCAATGTAAATAGCCCTTTACCATATGACAAAAACCTATCTGAATTACAATAAGAAAAATGCAAAACAAATTATGCTGATAAAGTTTTCACCCATCAAATTGGAGGAAAGTCTCCACTCGGCCACTTGCTTCTGGGTTGGCTGCAGGGTGAAGGTGTTTTCGAATTCTGATGTGGAAAGAGCAAGTAACATGAAATGTGAAGGTGGACATCGGAAGGTATTCAGCAAATTATCACTTGCCATTCGTCACTTGAGTCAGCAATATGATTTCTGGAATCAACTCCAAATCTAGAAGACTCAAATGAATTCAACAGAAAGGTGCTGCAAAGCTATGCGGAGTCAGCTCTGTAATGATTCCGAGTCTCTCCAGGAAGATGCCACTTAGGGCCATTTCCTCAGCTCTCAAGTCTCTGCATGCAAGGAATAGCCAGACATTGTGAGCACGACTAAGAGAGTATACATTGTCACAGATCTTCAGGGACATAAGTAATCATCATTTAAAAGTAGAAACAAGTGGAGGAATAGAGATAGTCAGTAATAAATGGATTTTTAGCTAAATTCTACTTGGTCATGTTTGGGCTACAAGACCGTACCAAAGTCTTGAATGTACAGTTGTGCTAATATTCTTTTCTCTCATTTATAGAAACAACAAATACAGTGGACATGCCACAGTGGTAGGAGGAAGATGGGAGGCAGTGAATGAAATCACATTTTAGACCTGGGTGAAAAGAACAATGTGTTGACTACTCTGCATGGGAGCGGTGAGCTGGAAGGACACCAGTGCCCTGCCTGCCTGGGATTGATCTTCTTGGCAGGTGGAATAGTCTTTGCCTCAACCTGTGATAAAGAGCTAGCATAGAGGGCAATACTAGGAGACAAGAGAAGCCTCAGAAACTTCACACCCTCCCAGTCATCCTTACCACACAGCTAAGGCAGGAATTCTGGAAGTAGAGTGGTTAGAGGATAGGGGATGACAGAAAGTTGTTGGTTATACTGAGAAAAAAACATATATATATATATATATGTAAGTATATATATGTATGTATATTCTGTGCATGTGTATACATGGGGATTTATACCTAATTCTCATTTTTAAGATGCAAATGTGTGTGTGTATATCCATTTAAACCAATCATTTCATTAAAAATTTGGACAGCGCTGGAGAAATAGCTTAGCAGTTAAGGCATATGCCTTTGGCCTGTGAAGCCTAGGGACCCAGGTTTCATTCCACAGAACCCATATAAGCCAGATGCACAAGGTGGTGCATGAATATGGAGTTCATTTGCAGTGGCTAGAGGCCCTGACATACCCATTCTCTCTCTCTCTCTCTCTCTCTCTCTCTCTCTCTCACACACACACACACACACACACACAAATAAAAATAAAAGCATATAAATAAAAAACTTTTTTAAAAATGTGGACAGATGGATGATAAGTAGATGACAAAGAAATAGATAAATTGAATGTCTCTGATAGCAGATTGTCACAAGCTCTAACTGTAGCTGACCTCCTACCTAACGTGGTTCCTTTGTTCAAGCACAGTCATAAAGCCTCAGGCACATGGTATAGAGCATGTTGAAAGAGAGAGCGTGTGTGTGCGTGTGCATTTCTACCTTGAGCAGGAAAAGGGGAAAATGTGCATTCACATAGAAACTTAGAGGAGTCACAAGACCCTCCCCAAGGTTATAGAAGCAGTAAACCATTGCTGGGGGACAGCTGCCTCAAGATGTCCAGTAAGCTCCATAGATACAGATTCCAAGAGTCATGCCCTATTCTGGAGTGGCTTTTCATGATACAGCTACCTTGCAGCCATCCATGCTTCTGTAAGTAACCCCACACCCAAATTCACGGGTTCACCACACTGGACATCGGCACAATAGATACCTTGGTCTGTCCACAGTGCCCTCTGATGGGTGAACAGACATCTGTTCGCATCTCCCCAGAAATAATTCACGCAATATCTAGAAACACTGATCAAGTCCATATGCTGGCTGCCATGAAATACTTTCTTGGACAAGAGCTATAGTAGGCAATGGGTACGAAGAATGTTTATACTAGGCTGTAAGGAGCCCGCTGCTTGGCCTAGATAAGTCAATAGCTGCTATCGCAAAGTGGCAGTCCTAATAGTGGACAAAATGTGAATAATCTGTCGTAAGTCTCAGTAAGTAAAACACAATGTGCATACCTGGAGTTCAAGAGCAAAGTCAGATCATCAAAAACCACTGAATAATAGGCCTTTTGAAAACCTTCTGCTCATCTACTGGGACATGATAAAAAAAAATAAAATGTTTGACCATGTAACTAAAGTCCATATCATGAGCTGTGTTCTCTTGGGTCACTAAGTCTCAGTATCAGGCAGAGACAGCAGCAAGCCATCACTGGAAATGTGCATTCAAGGTTAAGCCTGCATAAGACTAAAGCACCGGATAGGACTCAGGATTGAGCATTCCAGAATCTCACATCACATAGCATGCTTGCACCAGTACTGTGAGCTCAGCTCATGCTGATGGTTATGGAGGAGAGAGACCAAAGATCACTGAGAGGACTGAGAATGGAGCATTCCAGAATCTCACATCACATAGCATGCTTGCACCAGTACTGTGTGCTCAGCTCATGCTGATGACTGTGGATGAGAAATGACAAACACGAGCACCCAAGGGAGTAGGGGAAAGCCTGGGGTTGATTTGCCAATAGGTGTGGTCACTTTGTAAGTATATTTCCTCATTGTATAATAACCAGGAGTAGGTGGGATATTGTGATGAAAATTCATCATCCAATAATAATTGCTAAAACTGTGAAAAATACATGGAGATTTAGTATACAATTCTCATTTTAAAAGTTCTAAGCGTTGATCATCATTTTGTAAAACCAGTCTAAAATAAAAGTGAAGCTAGGTGATAGAAAAAGAGGAAGTTCTCAGTTATACAATATACTATATTAATCTTTAATATTAAATGAAATTTCTTGGACTGTTATTTTCTATTTTCCATAATCAAGCCAATAGGTCCACCAAGAAATTTCCAGTGATGAACAACAGTAGAGTGGAATGCTGTGGTAGTCAAAGGATTACTTTGTATATAAGGGGTTTTTCTGTGCTTATCACATTGCAAGATGCCACTGCTGAACCAAACTATAGAAATGAATGATGTCTTTATGTCCAAAATTAAAAGTTCACAATATATTTATTGTTCTTTGCTAAAAATGTTCAAAAATTTTGCACTCCAATTTTTGCATTTTTAGTGGAGTAAGTTTCTCAATTATGCTATGGCATAAGCACAATCACAGTATAGTAAAACTCAACAAAAGCTGAAAGGTCACTTACTCTAACTTTTCTATGTTACAAATGAGGACACAGGATCTTCTGAAATTCTCACAGTATTGTTGACTGAGTTGAGACTAAAACCCCAAAGTAGCTGGGTGTGGTGGCACACGCTTCAATTGCAGCACTCAGAAGGCAGAGGTAGGAGAACCACTGTGAGTTCAAGGTCAGCCTGGACTAGAGTGAGAGCCTACCTAGACGAAACCAAATTACTGAAAGAAAAAAAAAAAAAAACAACTTGTCCTCCCAACCTAGTGCTTCTTCTACTACCAAACCTAAAAGCAGGATAGTGTTTCTTCCAAATATATTGAGTCTGTAAGAGAAAACCCAGTGAATATTGAAGAAATTTTTGACCTTCAAGCTTCTTCCTAACAACTCTATGTCCACTGCCATCCTAACAGACACCGAATGCCTGAAAAGAGCCACTGTTGTCATTGATTGATACTGCAGAGTCTATCACAGCACCTGACATTTTATGCGCTAGTAATAAATGCTCACAGGAAAAGAGATGATGTGGTTCATGTGAATGTCCAAAATTCTCAGGTTCCACCTAAATGCAGTATAATCTCCAAGTTCTGTCAGTAGCATGAGAGAGGTGACATGTTTCTAATGTACAAATATTATTAAATTTGGAGCACTATTGTCAGCATAGGGTTCTGTTTGGTGAAATAGAGTAATCTGTTCATTTTCACTAGGTCAGATGGGTATATATGTTATATGAGGTCTTTCTTAATTTATTTAAAGCTTATTAAAACCCCAGTGCATAATTTTACTTAATAACCCAAGTAATAAAGGAAACTGGCATAGTGCTACACTAACAACATGCAAAGTTTCACATTTTGCAATAAAAATATATTCCCAAGGGCTGGAGAAATGGCTTAGGGGTTAAGGCATTTGCCTGCGAAGCCAAAGGACCCAGGTTCGATTCCCCAGGACCCAAGTAAGGCAGATGCACAAGGGGCACATGCATCTGAAATTCATTTGCAGTGGCAAGAAGCCCTGGCATGCCCATTCTCTCTCTGTCTCTCTTCTATCTCTCTCTATATATCTCTGCTTGCAATTAAATAAATAAAATTATATATATATATATATATATATATTCCCAAATCTTATCACTATTTCTCCCCAAAAAAACTTTTTAAAGATAAAAACTACTTTACCTGCAAAAGAAATAAATATTCCTGCCTAAATTTATTTTCATGCTTTAAATAAGCCATGAACCTTTTAAAAGATTTAATTATTAATTGTTGAAAATAAGTCATATTTTGAATTCTATTTGTGAGACTACATTTCCACTCCTGGTGTCTCTAACAATCCTGGAAAACTCATTGAGTATGTGTACCTTCAAGGGACTCCAATAAGAAACATTTCACTGTTCACGACAAGTGAGTTACAGCAAATAACGTAACTGATTCCTGTGTTTATGAGGGCTTCTTGGTGCACCCTTGTGGTAAAGTAATAAACTACAGATGAAAACTTAAACTCCGGAGCATAAAGCTAGCTCTAAGAATTGCAGAGTCCCTTAACTTCAGGCAGCACCAGCCATACTCTGATCACTGAAAAGCTAGTCAGTCTTGCTCTACAAAAAGGAGAGAAAACATAGTGATGGGGGGGTGGCACAAAATTATAAATTCCAGTTAAGTTTTAAGTTTTTAAGAGACCCCTTAAAGCTGGCGCGGTAGCTTATACCTAGAATCCCAGAACTGGGAAGGCGGAGGTGGGGTGAAGGGGTTGTTGTGATTTCAAGGCTAGCATCAATTATACTCCAGGCTGCCCTGAGCTACAGAGTGGGATACTAGCTTAAAAAAATATAATTTAATTTAAATAAAAATAAAATCTTTTCTGGTTGGAACCATACAGGTCCCAACGAGGAGAAGAAGGCACCTGCTGGATCAGAAACCCTTAAGAAGAAGCAGAGAAACTTCTAGAAGCTTAAGGTAAATTACGGGAGAAAGAAGTTTGTCTGGAAAATGCTTTCAAATCCAAGAAGGAAGCTTATCTATGAAAAAGCTCAGCCCCATCACAAGGAATATCAACAGATGTACAGAACTGAGATCTGAATGGGGAGGCCAGCCAGAGAAACAAATTCCTTGTACCTGCAGAACCCAGTTGGCATTCAGGGTCAGAACGAGAGGCATTAATGGTGGGTGCCCCAAGATCCTTAGGGCATGACAGCTTCCTTTTTGCCAGATCTTCAGTGGCACCTTTGTTAAGCTCAGTTGGTCTTCAACTAACATGCTAAGAACTGTGGAGCCATACATTGCATATAGCTACCCAAACCTGAAGTCATAAAGAAACTAGTCTACAACGTGGCCATCGCAAATCCCTAAGAAGCAAGTTGCCTTGACAGGAAACGCTTTGGTCGTTCCATCTCTTGGTAAATGCTGTATCATCCGCATGGGGGACCTTCTTGCTTCCTGGGGTCTATAGTGTTGGGAATCCTTTCAAGAAAGCAAATAACTTTCTGTGTCCCTTCAAAATATCTCCTCCATGAGGTGGAATGGAAAAAGACAGTGCATCTTGTTCAAGGTGAAGAAGCTGGCATCAGGGAAGAACAGATAGATCAATTGGCTAATTAAAAGGATAAGCAGAGGCATCTCCCATGAGTTTTTTGTAGCCTGGTCAGTTAATAAACACTGAATGCTGGTAAAGAAAGAGTCAGAGAGCGAGACAAAAAAGAAAAAGAGAGAGATCAGTGAAAGAGATGCTTAAAGAATATATTAACATATTGTAATTATATTGATTCATTTATAAGTTCCTTGTTCAAATGTTCATGTTCATTCAGATGGCAAATAGTATTTGGACTATGCTTTCTAGTCTCTCTCAATAAATCAATATTTTTTCATAGCAATTTTCTTGTTGTTGTTTGTAAATAGACAAGAGAAATGCTTGTCAAAAATGGATGTTTTTCTCATACTAATTGATGTACCTAGTAAAAGGCAATATGGAAAGTATTTAGCATGCTGTGGTCAAATTATGCAAGGGCATATCTTTTCCACTTTGAAAATAAGACAAGAAATCCTTAACAGAAAATGCACACACTGAGACTAGAGAGATGGCTCCACTGTTAAAGGTGCTTGCATGCAAAGCCTGATGGCCAAGGTTCAATTCCCCAGTACCCACATAAATCCAGGTGCAGAACAGGGTGCATGCATCTGGAATTTATTTGCAGCAACAGGAGACCCTGATGTTTGACTCTATGCCCCACAACATACTCAACTGTTTTATTAGTTCTTGTTACTTGGATTTTCAACCACCAGGCTGGGAAAGGTGTCACTGTGGGTGGATCGTGGAGTCCAGCCTAAGGTATGCAGAGTGAGCTCTGCCTGGGGGTTCCACAATGTGCTTGCTTTTTGTGGGGCTGGTGGTGGCGTTTCTCTCTGTGTACATCTGTGAAAGGGGGTCAGCTTCTTCCACCAGTATAGAACTTCCCCTGGATCTTTGTCTCTCTCTAGTTGGAAATAAATAAATGTGTTTTTTTTAATTAAGATACTGCATGATGTATTCTTACAAAGATGTAAACAATATACTTTGGACAAGGGAGCTATCTGTTCATAGGGATGAAACTCTTACAATTCAAGCCTGAGGAAGGACCTGAGTTGAGATCCCCATCATCTACTTCAACATTGTATAAGACATGGCAGCCAACGTGTAATCCCAGGACAGGAAGCTGTGACCAGGGATTCCCAGAGAAAGCTGGCTGGCAGGTTAGATTAATTATCAGGAAGCTCTCCTGTTTCAATTTTTTAAAAAAAGTGGGTTCTGGAGAGATGACTCAGCAGGTAAAGGCACTTGCTGACAAAGCCTAAGGTCCCAGGTTTGATTCCTCACTACCCTCTTATGCAAGATGCACAAAGTGACACAGGCATCTGGAGTTCACTTACAGTGGCAAGAGTCCCTGGAGCACACATTTCTTCTTCCTCCTCCTCCTCCTCCTCCTCCTCCTCCTCCTCCTCCTCCTCTTCTTCTTCTTCTTCTTCTTCTTCTTCTTCTTCCTCTCTCTCTCTCTCTCCCTCTCTTTCTCCCTCTCTCTCTCTCTCTCCCTGCCAATAAATAAATAAGGTGAACAATAGAGAAAGACCCTCAAGTGTCAACATCTGTCCTCCTCAAGCATGCTCACACACATAAATACCTACACACATGCAAACATGCATTTCACATATACACACACAACACATGATTATATACACATACATACAGATTTCTCAAGGATAATCTCTATACATGATCCAGAAAAACAGTGACAAAAAGGTACTGAGAAAGTAAGGACACAGAAATGTGAAGAACCAAGCCATTATGTACCTACTTTCTAAACTGGACGCTAGATAGAGTATACTTGTTACATTATTACTTATAAATAAACACATATTAATAAAGACAGCACATAAGAGCCCCTGATGACAGCACATGCCTAGCTGATGAACAGTCATCCCACTCTGTGACACTGGGTGCACACGACAAAATATGGAGAAGAAAGACAAATTTAATCAATGTACTTACTACAAATTGTGAACAACAGGTACATAATGTAGCAAGTCAGTGCAGATACTCTATTTGCTGTGAATTTTTGATTTGCCCTGGTGTGATCTATTCACACACAGGTATACAGTGGCAGATACCACATGTCCATTGTTGGCCCTTATGTCAATCCAAAATCTAGCACTATGCTTAATACATATTTTATAAGAAATAGATATAAAGTTCAAATATTAAATATAGTATATACTTAAGAAGGCTCTAAAAGTTAAAAGCAGAGAAAATATATTTGCAAAAAGTACAATTCTTGGGCTGGAAGGATGGCTTAGCAGTTAAGGCATTTGCCTGCAAAGCCAAAGGACCCAGGTTCAATTCCCCAGGACTCACATTAGCCAGATGCACAAAGGGGCGCACATGTCTGCAGTTCGTTTTCAGTGACTGGAAGCCCTGGTGTGTCCATTCTCTCTCCCTCTCTCTCTCCCTCTCTCTCACACTCTCTCACCCTCTCTCTGTTCCCTCCCTCTTTCTCTGATAAATAAATAAATAAAAATAAAATATTTTTAAAGCATCATTCTGTATATATTGTACACAATGCTTTAGTATACTTTAGTGTTGAGGATGTAGCCGAGTTGGTACAACATGTGATTAGCACATGCAAGGCCTTGTGTTCACCCTTAGTTCTTCAAAGAAAAAGTATCCTCATACGCATTAATTTTTTAATCTCTTTAAAATATATCACAAGTATGATTTTACATTAGTAAATTTAAATGTCATTCTTTTGTGTGAGAGTGTCAGGAGCCATCAACTGAAATGTTTAAAAAAATTGACATTTTTAGCATTGATTCTAAAAACTTTAAGTGACACCTTGTCTTACAAGTTCAATAATTTCTGATTGGTGACTCATAAAGGGACTAGGAATTCTACCCACCACCAATTTAGACAAAAAGTATTGTGTCCTTTGAGAATCTGGTGCTATAAGAAAAAGACAACGAACCTGGACCATCAGGCAGCAGGAGTGAGGCACAGACTGTGGGAAATACTACCGGACAGGAGAAGAAAGGGCTGCATCGGCCTCAGATAAGGCTGAATGGACTGATGAGTCTTCTGCAGAGATGGAATGTTGTAGGATCAGAGCCAATTTATCTTGGACTACCTTTAGCCCCTTAATAGCCATTTATGCCCACCTCTGTTCTGACCTAACATCCTGGTGACTATCAGTTGATCAGGTGTGATCTTTTTTGGAATGTAAAAACAGATGCCCAGCTTCCACCAATCCAAGGGCTAAGAATGCCACCAGGTAGCATGTTAAGTCCTACCAGATAGCCAGTGCTTCTTAAAAGTGCCTGGATTAATGACTTTCTTCTGTTCTGTAACTATAAAACCTTCATGAAATTGTTAACATGTTGGAACCTAGAATTGGGGCTGTATTCCCTGGCCATGGTCACTCATATTTGGCTCCAGAATAAACTACCTCTTATCCCCTTTGAGGTGAGAGCTGTGTCTTTTATGTTGACAAATGGAAGGGCCCCGGCTGAAACTAAGAAAAATTGGAGAAACAAGCAAGGGGGCTGTTTTCCTGATGAACCGGATACCAGCACAAGAGGGAAGGAGATCAGCACAGAGAAAAACCAACTCCTACCAAATCAGAGAGCCAGATCCTCAGAGGCCCCCAACACCTCATCACTGAAGCAGACCAAAAATGAACCCAACATGGCTCAGGGAAATTTGGCGGAAGAGGGGGCCGAAAGAATGTCAGAGCCACATGTTGGGTCATGATATGCAGAGACATTTAGCTTACCCATAACTGTGGGCTAACTCCACAATTCATGACCCATATACCTCAACAAGGAGGGGCCAAGGGGAGGGGGTAGGTCACGGATGAGCCTAATAATGGTACCAAACTGACTGTAAAAAAAAAAAAAAAAATTTAAATTTAAAAAAAATGGAAGGGCCTTCCTGGAATACATGTGAGTGTGCCAACCCTGACCTGGGAAAACCTGGCACTGCATGGAGAGTCCTGGAGACTCAGCAGGAGGGACAAGACCAGGGGGCAGGTGGATACACTACTAATGACGTCTGAGTTGTTCAAACATACATTCATATGTATAACTATTCAGTATCAAAGAGATTTGGAAAGATAAGCATGGGTAACATAATTCTATTTAGAATTCATAGTTTTAGGAAATGTTACAAGTATTCAGACTTAGTCTCTGGTATCAGTATCATTTTGATACCTCCAATCTTAATTAAGGTCTGCTAAAGAAAATATCCATCATTTTCCAGCTATGTGATAGTGTTCTGAGTTAAACTTGGAGAAATAATAGTTTAAATGTCCTCTATTTAAGAATGAATGGGAGGACGAGAGATGGCTTAGGGTTAAGGAAGTGCCTGCAAAGCCTAAAGATCCAGGTTCTGTTCCCCAGTACCCACATAAAGCCAGATGTACAAAGTGGTGCATGCATCTGGAGTTTGTTTTCCATGGCCAGAGGCCCTAGCATGCTCATTCTGTCTGTCATCTATCTATCTATCTATTTATATCTCTATATGTCTCTCTCTGCTTGCAAAATAAATAAATTATATTAGTTTTTTATAAAAAGAATGAGGGCTGAAGAGATGCCCTAGCAGATAAGGCATTTGCCTGGGAAGCCAAAGAACCCAGGTTCAAGTCCTCAGCACCCATATAAGCCAGATCCACAAGGTGGCACATGCATCTGGAGTTCATTTGCAGTGGCTGGAGGCCCTGGCATGCCCATTCTCTCTTTATCTGTCTCTTTCTCTCTGTAAAATAAGTAAAAAATATTGGTAAAATAATTTAAAAACTGAATAAGAATGCTGGAGAGATGATTCAGTGTTTAGGGTGTGTGGTGCTTTGATTCAGGTGTCCACCATAAACTTAGGTGTTATGAAGGCTAGGTTCCCAGCTGATGGAGATTTGGCAATTAACACCTTCTGGAGGCAGTGTATTGTTGGGGGTGGGCTTATGGGTGTTATAGCAAGTTTCCCCATGCCAGTGTTTGGCATACTCTCCTGTTGCTATGGTCCACCTGATGTTGGCCAGGGGGTGATGTCCACCCTCTGCTCATACCATCGTTTCCGCCTGTCATTGTGGAGCTTCCCCTCGAGGCTGTAAGCCAAAATAAACCTCTGTTTATCCCAGAAGCTGTTCTTGTTCTATTTCTACCAGCAATGCGAATCTGATTGCAACAGGGTGCTCACCTGTAAAGCCTAATGACCGAATTTGATTCCCCAGTACCTGCCTAAAGCCAAATGCACAAAGTGGTGTAAGCATCTGGAGCTCATTTACAGTAGTTAGAGGCCCTGGTGTGCCCATTCTCTCTCTCTCCCCCACCCCTCTTCTGGGCATGGTGGCACATGCCTTTAATCCTAGCACTCAGGAGGTTTATTGTGAGTTAGAGCCCAGCCTGAGACTGCATAGTGAATTCCAGGTCAGCCTGGGCTAAAGTAAGACCCCACCTCAAAAATACAGACAAAAAAATGAATAGGAGAGATAAGGATGAATCATAAGTAGAGAAAAGAGACTGGATATGGCATGCATCTTATCTTCAATTTCAGTGTGGCTGACATATTTATAGTTAATGAAAGGAAGACTTGGGGCTGGGGACATGGCTCACCTGTTAAAGGCACTTGCTTATAAATCCTGCTGGACTGGGTTCAATTCCCCAGTATGCATGTAAAGCCAGATGCACAAAGTGGTATATGTACCTGGAATTTGTTTACAGTGACAAGAGGCTCTGCTGCTCCCATTCTCATTTCAATTCATTCTCTCTCTCTCTCTCTCTCTCTCTCTCTCTCTTTCTCTTTCTCTCTCCTCAAAAATTAATTTAAAAAAATACCTGGATTATTTTAGATTGAAGTTGACACCAGAGTTGGACAGAACTTCTTATATTATATTACCTTTTACAACATTTTATTTTTTATGCTAAATGATGTGAAAAGTCGTGACATTTACATTTTTTAAACTGAGTTTTTCTTGATGAGCTACATACCTTGTACTGGAGAATCACTCTGATTGCCAAAGGAGAAACTACTATGAGGGAGTAAAAATAAAGGAAGAGAGAAAATGTAGGAGATATTTTAAATATAAATATCTAATTAGTATAGAATGGTGGGAGGCTTTACATCTGACTAAGGAGTCACAGGGAAAGAGCTTAACCCTTTCAATTGAAACAACTATTAAAGTTGCCAGAACAGGAAACAATTGTGAATGCATTCAATGAACAGTATTGATCCCTGAGAGAAGGACGCAAGAGAAAAATGCTCTACTACTGCCCAATTTGGTACATTGATCTTTTGAGCTTCTTTGCAGGAAAATGGTATAGAGGAGGGGACTCACTGAGTGGAGAAAATACAAAAAAACAAGAGGAATGGAGCCATAGAGAACATTGCCAGTGAGAAGAAACCTTCATAGAGAAAGAACCTCAGAGAGCTGTGAATGTTCATCTCTAGTGCCCAGGAGAGTGCTCAGCAGTGTATAAATGTGCCATGATGACACTATCAAAGATCAGAGGAAAAACTATGTGAAATGAGTAGTGTGGTGGTGCAAGCCTGTAATCCCAGAACTTGGGGGGATGAAGGCAGAAGGATTGAAAGTTCAAGGTTTGCCCCAGCTACAGAGCAATTTAGAGGCCAGACTCCACTAGAAAGAGAAAGAAGAAGAGAGACAGAAAAAAGTAGGGAAAAATTTAAGGGGACCAGTATATAGCACTTACACCCAGAGCCAAAAAGTAAGGTTTATGAATAGCATAGCAGCCAGTCTACCAAACTTCTAAATTTGAGGTATATTTCACAGTACTCTGAAGGTTCTTACCTAAGCAATCATATGAAATAAGCCCCTGACTAAATGTTAGTATTGTATTGACAAACATATTTAAAGTAGGACCAGAAGAAACAAATATTTACAAGTAAGTAGAACACATCAAGAATCGAGTCAAAAGTATTTCTAGTAACAGCAAGAAAAAAAAAAAAAACTTGCACCAAATAAACCAAAATTCAAACTACTTGGCATCTAATAAAAAAACCAACAAGGATACAAAAAAGTAAGAAAATGTTATTATTTCATTATTATGAGAAAAATCAATCCATTGTAACAAATGCAGAATGGAAAGAGACATTAAATTAAAATTAGTAGATAAAACATGTCAATGATCATTATAATTCTTCAAAAAAAATTTTTTTTAACTACAAAAGAAGCCGGGCATGGTGACTCATGCCTTTAATGCCAGCACTTGGGAGGCAGAGGTAGGAAGATCACCATGATGAGTTCGAGACTACCCTGAGACTACATACTGAATTCCAGGTCAGCCTGGGCTAGAGTGAGACCCTACCTCGAAAAACCAAACAAACAACAAAAACTACAAAAGATTTCCGGTCAACATGGAGTTCACCTAACCATGCTGCACCTCCCAGGGAAGGGAAGGCAAGGTATTTAGGGTTCATTGGGTCTTCGAGGGGTGAGCAGACTCTAATAGACCTCTAGTGGAAGGGTGCAGAGGAGCAAAGTAAGGAATCCACTGATTTCCATGCTCTCGGGTAGCACACTAATCCCCCAAGCCCCTCAAGCAGCTGTCCTAGCCATAGTCCCAGCCACAGGTTCCTCCTGCACTAACTGCAGGCAAAGGGACCCAGGCCAGCCGACCAGTGTAGCTCCACACATGCCTCCAAGCTCGGGAAGGCCATCCTACTCGCCAGGCCAGCAGGCTAACATTCCCTCAGGGGACCTCCATGTGTGAATTCCATTCCACTAGCTGCTGCCCCCAACCCCGTGCACAGACCCAGGCCAGCAGGCTAGTATTCCCCCAGGGGACTTCCACACATGAAGGCCATCCTATAAGCCACTGCCTCCCACCCCGTTCACGGACCTACACCAGCAGGCTAGCGTCCCCTGCTGGCATTCTTGCCACCACAGAGCTCCACATGAGAGCACCACCACCCCAATACCCCAGTGTTGAGACCCAGGACAGTAGGCTAGTGTTCCCCCAGGGGACCTCCACGTGTGAACACCATCTCACTTGCCACCACCCCCCACCTCTGTACACGGACCCAGGTCATCAGGCTAGCACTCCCTCTGCCACCACCAGGGACCTCCACACACCACTGCCCCTCCATGCATGGACACAGGCCAGCAGGCTAGGGTTCCCCACTGCCTAGGTTCTCTCACCACAGAGGACCTCCATATCCCCCCATGTCACTTGACACACAGCAGTCCCATATCCCCACCCAACCCTGTCACAGGACCTGGCAGTCACATCCACCCCCTACTACAGGGTCCCAAGGGACTTTCTGTCCCATCCCATCCCTTCACCCTTCAGCATGGTGGAACCACCACTCATTCCTATCCTCCCCCCCCCCCCCCTTCTGCAGCCCAGCCGCACTAGTCTGCTTTGTCCCATTCCCCTCTACCCACTGTCCCTCGGGCCACCTGACCACGCAGTCCCATACGCCCAATCACAGAACAACAAGCCTCTTTATCAAGTCCCCAGGTCCCCACCAGAGCCTCATGTGCTCCTTCCCTGTGAGGAGGCAGGCCCCATTGCCATCAGAAACCTAGTAGAAGCAAACCTAAAAGGGAAGTGTCACTGAAGACGCTTCAAGGGTAAACTACAGCTTCCTCCTAAATTAAATAATACTCCTACACTGTGATGGGCAGACCACAGTGCAAAAAGAATAATATGAAAAATTAAATGCAAGTAAATCCAACAAGTTTTCCAAGTCCCACAATGGATGTCTCTAATCAAAATGTAGAAGAGAAGCCAGGCGTGGTGGCTCACGCCTGTAATCCCAGCACTCAGGAGGCAGAGGTAGGAGGATCATCGTGAGTTCGAGGCCACCCTGAGACTACATAGTGAATTCCAGATCAGCCTGAACTAAAGTGAGACCCTACCTCGTAAAACCAAAAAAAAAAAAAAAAAATGTACGAGAGACAATAGGGTCAGAACCCCAAAATGAAGATATAAGCTATGCAACCCTGACCAAGCTAATAGCAGAACTTGTGGGAAAACAACAAAGGGCCGATAATCATATGAGTGCTGTCCTCACTAGATTAGACCTAATAGAAAAGAGCCAGGAAGGGATCCAAGAAGGTTAAATGATTGGAAGGAGAGCAAAAAAAAATTGAGGACCTCAATCAACAGCTGGCTAAGAACAATGAAGACATAAAGAAATGCAAGGATGAATTCCAAGAAGCATTAAGAAAATCAGAAAATGATGTGAAAAGGGAACTCGACAAAGGGATTGAAAATGTACATAAAAAAGCAGTACACAATACAAACCAAACTGAACAAGCCTAAAACTCTATAGAAGCTCTCAAGAATAGAGTCAGCCATGTGGAGGATAGAAACTCAGAACTGGAAGACAAAACAGAAGAAATATTTCCTGAGTCAAAAAGATTCAATAAGTTCAATTTTTTTTGTTGGACTGGAGAGATGGCTTAGTGATTAAGGTATTTGCCTGCAAAGCCAAAAGACCCCGGTTCAATTCTCGAAGACCCACATAAGCCAGATGCACAAGGGGACACATGCATCTGGAGTTCGTTTGCAGTGGCTGGAGGCCCTGGTATGCCCAGTCTCTCCTCCCCTCTCTCTCTCTCTCTGCCTCTTTCTCTCTCTCAAATAAATAAATAAAAATTTTTTTTAATTTTGTGAACAGAACATGAGGGAACTGTGGTATACCCTTAAATGCTCCAACATTCAGATCATGGGAATTCCAGAAGGGGAAGAAATTCAGACCAAAGGCATGAAGAGTTTATTCAACAAAATTATCAAAGAAAACTTTCCCACTCTCTCAAAAGAAAGGCCCATCAAGTTACAAGAAGCTAACAGAACTCCAAACAGACTGGAACAAGGAGAAATTCTAGAAGACATGTTATCATTAAGACTCTAAACATTGATACTAAAGAGAAAGTACGAAAAGCAGCTAGGGAGACACATTGCATATAAAAGTGCCCCATCAAAACTACTTCAGACTTCTCAATGGAAACCCGGAAAACCAGAAGAGCCTGGAATGGGGCACTGCAAAATCTAAGAACCTATGGTTTCCAACACAAACTACTCTACCCAGCAAAAGTATCCCTCATAATAGATGGTGAAAGACAAATTTTGCACAATAAAACTCATAATCACAACTGTATGAACACAAAGGCAGACCTGCAGAAAGCACGTCAGGGAATTCTCTACACAGATGAATGAAATAACCAAACTCAAGTGCCTACAAGAAACAGATCATGAGACTTCTGGGAAAGGTGGCCGCATAGGAGCCATGCCAAACCAGCCTAGGGAGGGATTTAAGCAAAACCTGAGCAAAATACACTCTTCTTCTGAAAAGTGAAGGAGCATAGGTTATTCTTAGACACAGCAGAGAAGCTGAAGAGACCAAAATCCACCAAAAAGGTGGCAAACTGCCAGAGTCCCACCGAGGCACTTGCCGCCTGCTGATCCAATCCGTGCACCTGCCCGGCACCACCACTCAAGGAACACAAAGCAGTGGCAGCAACAGAGACCAAAAATGGGGTGTTTTCAACTTCATCAAACTCCTTCTATGAAGACAGCATCACCTTCATACCAAAACCAAAGACAGAACTAAAAAAGAAAATTACAGACCAATCTTCCTCATGAACATAGATGCAAAAATTCTGAACAAAATATTGGCAAACAAAATACAAGAAAATATTAAAAAGATTATTCACCCTGACCAAATTGGCCTTATCCCAGGGATGCAGGGATGGTTCAACATACGTGAATCAATAAATGCAATACATCATATAAATGGTCTGAAGGACAAAAATCACATGATCATCTCAATAGATGCAGAAAAATCATTTGATAAAATCCAACATCCTTTCATGGTAAAAGTATTACAGAAACTGGAAATGACGGAACATATCTCAACATAATAAAAGCTATTTATGACAAACCTACAGCCAAAATGATACTAAATGGAGAAAAACTTAAAGCTTTTTCACTAAATTCAGGAACAAAACAAGGGTGTCCACTGTCCCCACTTTCATATAATATACTACTGGAAGTCTTAGCTATAACAATAAGGCAAGAGGCACTCATAAAATGGATACAAATTTGGAAGGAAGTGATATAAATATCACTATTTTCAGATGATATGATTCTATATGTAAAAGACCCTAAAGACTCTACAAGCAAACTGTTAGAGCTGATAAACACTTTTAGCAATGTAGCAGGATACAAAATAAATACACAGATATCAGTAACTTTCCTAATACTAATAACAAGCATGAAGAGGATGAAATCAGGGATTTCTCCCATTCACAATTGCCTCAAAAAATAATAAAGTACATTGGAATAAACTTAACCAAGGAAGTGAAGGCTTTCTGTAATGAGAACTTTAAAACACTCAAGTGAGAAATTGCAGAAGACACAAGGAAATGGAAAGACATCCCATGTTCTTGGATTGGAAGAATCAATATTGTGAAAATGTCAACCTTACCAATAGCAATCTACACATTTAATGCAATCCCCACTAAACTTCCAATGGCACTCTTCACAGAAATAGAAAAAAAAAATCCTAAAATTCATTTGGAAGCACAAAAAACTGCATATAGCCAAAAGTAATTTTGAGCAATAAAAATAAGGATGATGGTATAACCATATCCAATTTTAAGCTATATTTCAAAGCTATAGTAACAAAAAGACCATGGTATTGGCACAAAGAAAGACATGTAGATCAATGAAACAGAATAGAGGACCCAGATGTTAATCCAGGCAGCTACAGCCATCTGAGTTTTGACAAAAATGCCAAAAATATTCATTGGAGAAAAGACAGCCTCTTCAACAAGTAGTGCTCGGAAAACTGGATGTCTGTATGTAGAAAGATGAAAATAGATCCTTGTCTTTCTCCATGCATAAGAATCAAATCCAAGTGGATCAGAGACCTTAATATCAGATCTGAAACTCTGAAATTGCTAGAGGAAAATGTAGGGCAAACCATTCAATATATTGGCATGGATAATGACTTTCTGAATAAAACCCCAACTGCTCAGAAAATAAAAACACTAGTCAACCACTGGGATCTCATGAAATTGCAAAGCTTTTTTACAGCAAAGAACACTGCGAATAGAGCAAAGATACAGCCTATAGAATAGGAGAGAATCTTTGCCAGCTACACATCTGACAGAGGATTAATATCCAGAATATACAAAGAACTCAAAAAACAGAACAATAAGAAATCAAACTACCCAATTAAAAAGTGAGCTATGGAACTAAATAGAGAATTCTCATTGGAAGAAATACGTATGGCATATAAACATCTTAAAAAAGTGTTCTACATCCTTAGCCATCAGGGAAGTGCAAATTAAAACTACCTTGAGATTCCATCTCTCTCCTGTCAGAATGGCTACCATCAAGAAAACAAATGACAATAAATGTTGGCAAGGATACAGTAAAAAGAGAACCCTTCTACACTGTTGGTTGGAATGTAATCTGGTAAAGCCATTATGGAAATCAGTGTAGAGATTCTTGAGATGCCAAAAAATAGATTTACCATGTGATCCAGCTATAGTACTCATAAGCATATATCCTACTGACTCTTCTCGCTACCTTAGAGATACTTGCACAACCATGTTTATTGCTGCTCTATTCACAATAGCTAGGAAATGGAACCAGCCTAGATGTCCATCCACAGATGAATGCATAATAAAGATGTGGTACATTTACACAATAGAGTTCTATTCAGCAATAAAGAAAAATGAAATTATGAAATTTGCAGGGAAATGGATGGATGTGGAAAGGATTATACTAAGTGAGGTAACCCAGGCCCAGAAAGCCAAACGTCGCATGTCCTCTCTCATATGTGGATCCTAGCTACTAATGTATAGAGCCAAAAATCAGTAGCAGAGGCCCATAAGCTAGCAAAAAGCTATAAGGGAGGGAGGATAAGGAAGGTCTTAAGGGGATGGTATTGTATATATGTAAGTAGAAGAACAAATAACAGGGAGGGGAAAGGCCTAAACAAGGTCAGGGAAAGAGATTATATAAAAGAAGGGGGAGGGTCAATCAAAATTCAAGATATTCTGAATAAGACATATGAAAATCTAATCTCTTGAATAAGGGCACATCCAGAAGCCATAGATTGTTACTAGAAAATTTTCAGTGCCAGGGATGGGATGCCTTCCAGTGAGTTGTTGGCCAGGGAGGTCCTTGTTGCCTCCAAAACATTATAGGATATTGCCAAGGCCCTTGGTTTCCCATGAGAAAGAGACAGTTAGACTTTATTGCTGAAGCCTTCACACACTTGAGTGGCAAAGTCACTGAGAAATCAAGCTGGTGCTAAGCAGAAAAACCTTCTCCCTGTAGCCCAGCCAACTGAAAGCTGGAAAAAACTGCACTGTATGCAGCCTTATGGGAGACAGAAGTCAACAGCAGTGAAAACAGTGGACATTGGAAGCCTCAAAATTGGCCAGACAGGCCAAATGACTGAAAAAGTGCAATAGTGGCATGTCTGCTCTGGGTAAGCCAACTGCTCTGTAATTGGATTGAAGGCCCATTCTATGTGAGGGAATACATGCCCAGGTACTGAAAACCTAATCAAAAACCTATGGCAGGGGAGGTCATGAGCCTTAGGGTTTTAAAATGCCTACTCTTGCCTGGATAAATGCATATATTACTCTCACCGAAACTGCCCTGAAAGCACTACACTTAATGTTAATATTCATATGTTATTGCTACTCTCACTTCTGGCTAGAGAAGCTTCTCTTTTCAGATGGTGATGACCACTGGGATGAACCAAAAGGCAACATAGTGCTGAGAAGAAGGGATGGAGGAGTGTCCAGCACTGAAACATCTCTATCACACTCTCCAAGGCTCAGGATCCATTGCAAAAGAGGTGGTGGAAAGAATGAAAGAGCAAAAGGAAAGGTGCAACTCCTTACATACAACTGTCCAGACAGAAATTGGCCTCAATATCCAAGACCTCGCAGTGCCTAGCAATACCTACACAAGACCCTCATAATAGAAGAAAAAGATGATGACATCAAATTAAAAGAGAGACTAATGGACAGAGGGAAGGGATATGGTGGACAGCAGAGTTATGAAGGGAAAAGTGGGGGAGATGAGGGAAATACCATGGTTTGTTGTGTGTAAGTATACAAACTGTCAATAAGATATATATATTATTTTTTAAAAAGAAGCAGATAACAATAACCAAACTTAGAGAGGCCACAAAAAAAAAACTACAAAGTTCAAGAAAACAAAACACCAAATCACATAAATCACCACAATATGGCAGGGATTAAATCAAACCTCACAGATGTTACCCTAAATTCACCCATCAAGAGACATAAGCTAACAGGCTGGAAGAGAAAATTCGACACCCTCAATCTGATATCTTCAAGAAACCCACCTCACCACTAAAGACAGACTTTTCCAGGGTGAAAGGGTGGAACATGATATTCCAAACAAATGGAAATAAGAAACAAGTAGGTGTAAGCTATATTAATATCAGCTAAAATAGACTTCAAATCAAAAGTAATCAAAAAAGACAAAGAAGGCTACTTCTTACTTAACAATGGAATGATCCAATAAGAGGATATCACAATCATCAGTCTTTATGCACCAAAACCAGGTGTACTACAATTCACAAAACATAACCTACTTGACAACAAAACAGAAATAACCAACAGCACCATCATAGTTGGGGACTTCAATACTCCACTATCAGCAATAGATAGATCATCTGAACAGAAAATTAACAAGGAAGTGAGAGAGTGCCACAAAACCATAGGTCAATTACACCTAATGGACATCTACAGAACATTCTACACAAAATCAAGACACTACACAGTCTTCTGAGCAGCCCATGTAACCCTGTCTAAAATAGATCATATACTGGGTCATAAAGCCTGCTTCCATATATTTAGGAAGATTGACATGATTTCCTGCATGATATCAGATCACAATGCTATATTGCTACAAATTAACAGCAAAAGATGCACCAGGCATCCCATCAGTTCCTGGAAACTGAACAACACATTTTTAAACAATAAATGGGTAGTGGATGAAATAAAAAATGAAATTGCAAAATTTCTAAAATGAAGTGACAATGAGAACATATCATACCAAAACTTATGCGACACAATGAAGGAGGTCCTCAGGGGAAAAGTCATAGCCCAAATCAATATCCTAACCATCCACCTAAAGGCATTGGAAAAACAAGAAGAATCCGATCCAAAAGCTCCAGACAGAAGGAAAAAATTAAGATCAGAGCAGAAATTAATGAATTGGAAATTAAGAAAATAATTAAGAAAATTGATGAAACAAAGAGCTAGTTCTCTGAAAAATAAACAAGACTGATGTGGTGGTGCACTCAGTTTAATCCCAGCACCCGGGAGGCAGAGGTAGGCAGATTGCCAAGATTTCGAGGCCAGCTTGAGACTACGTAGTGAATTCCAGGTCAGCCTGAGCTAGAATAAGAATAAGACCCTACCTCGGAAAAAAAGAAAGAGAGAGAGAGAGAGAGACACTTCACATTAACAAGATTAGAAATGAAAAATAGAGATCACAACAGACATAAGTGAAATTGGGAGAATCATCACAACTTATTTCAAAAACCACTAATCCATAAAACTGTATAGTATGGATGAATTCCTGGACACATACCACCTACCAAAGCTAAACTCAGAGTAGATTAATCACCTAAAAAAACCTATCACACCCATCGAAACTGAAAAGGTAATCAAAAACCTCCCCCAAAAGAAGAGTCCAGGACCAGATGGCTTCTCAGCTGAATTCTATCAAACCTTCATGGAAGAACTGAAACCAATTTTTCTTTTTTTATAACTCATAATATTTTTTAACAACTTCCATGATTGTAAACAATATCCCATGGTAATTCCTTCCCTCACCCCCCCCCCACTTTCCCTTTTGAAACTCCACTCTCCATCTATCCTCTCCCCCTCTCAATCAGTCTCTCTTTTATTTTGATGTCATGATCTTCCTATTATGAAGGTCTTGTTGTGTAGGTACTGTCAGGCACTGTGAAGTCATGTATATCCAGGCCATTTTGTGTCTGGAAGAGCATGTTGTAAGGAGTTCTACACTTCCTTTGGCTCTTACATTTTTTCCACCACCTCTTCTGCAATGGACCCTGAACCATGGAAGGTGTGATTGAGATATTTCAGTGTTGAAAACTCCTTTGTCACTTCTTCTCAGCACCATTGGGCCTTCTGAGTCATCTGAAGGTCACTGCTGTCTGAAAAGAGAAGGTTCTCTAACCAAATGTGAGAGTAACATTAACATATGGGTATGAACATTAACAGAAGTGCTTACTGGGCAGTTTGGTGAGCATAGAAAATACATTTAGCCAGATAGCAGCACATGTTACAACCCTAGTGCTCATGACTATACCTGTTACAGTTTTTCAGTATCAGAGATGTATTCCCTCCCATGCAGTGGGCCTCCAGTCAAATTAGAGGGTGGTTGGTTTCCCCCGTAACATACATGCCCCTATTGCATCCATTAGCTCATTTGGCCTGGCTGGCCAAATATAAGGCTTGCAATGCCCACTGTTGTGTATCTTCACTGGTGATTTCCTCTCTCCCATTGAATGGCATGTATCATGGCTTTTCCAAGATTTCTGTCAGCAAGTACACATGGAGGAGGTTTTCAGCTTAGCTCCAGCAGGAGTTCTCAGTGACCTTGCAGCCCAACTATGTGGAGTCTTGAGCAATAGGGTCTTACCATCTATTCCTGGTGGGAAACCAAGGGCCTTGGAAGTGGCCTGTGATATTTTGGGGGCATCAGGGACCTCCCTAGCCAACAACTCACTGGAGGGTATCCCATCCCTGGCACTGAAAATTTTCTAGTAACAATATATGGTTCTTGTTATTCTGGGCTGGAGTGATGGCATAGTTATTAAGGTGCTTGCCTACGAAGCCTAAGGACCCAGGTTTGATTCTCTAGGTCCCACATAAGCCAGATGCACATGGTGACCCATCTGTCTGGAGTTCATTTGCAGTGGCCAGAGGCAATGTTGCACCCATTCTCAG
Source organism: Dipus sagitta (assembly GCA_036346955.1). NCBI lineage: Eukaryota > Metazoa > Chordata > Mammalia > Rodentia > Dipodidae > Dipus > Dipus sagitta. The sequence goes on along the minus strand of CM070778.1, from coordinate 103,522,997 downwards.
TCTCTCTCTGTCTGTCTCAAATAAATAAATATCTTTAAAAGGCACAGTTAGAGGCCAGACCCATTTCCTGGCTACTCCCAACTCCCAGGTCTGAGTTTCTTGCTCTGACAGTGTGTGAGCAGGTACCATGGTGTGGAGTGAGTAGCCCAGTCCCATTTATGGACTCCTCTCACCTCCCAGGCCTGAGTTCCTTACTCGGACAGTGTGTGGACAGGTGCGGCAGTCTGGAGTGAGTAAGCCAGACCCATTGCTGGTCTCCTCCCATCTCCCAGGTATGAGTTACCTGCCCTGGTCTGTGTTCTGGAGGGCTCAGCACAAAATAGGCCAGATCTCTGTTCTCTTACAACTCCCAGTTCCCTTGTCCCGCTAGGTTCCATTGTGCCCTGCTTGAGGAGGCATGGTCCCTGTGTGAGCTGTGGAATCAGGCCTTTTGCTCTGGTATCCTGACTGGCCACTGGGTACCAACATCCCTGTTCAACTTAGTCAGAGGGTGAACAGGCCAAAGGGCAAAAATTTGATTCCTCCTCAATAAAATAAAAAGTCTCTTAAAATGGGTAGACAATAATGCAAAAACCCAATGAAAGCCAGAAAACAGAGATCTCCTCTAAGGATGCCTAGTCCTACAGTGGGAGTTTCCAGGAAATCAACAGAAATTCATTCCCAAAATGAAAACACAACAACCAATGACACCCTGATTTAAAAAAAAAAAAAAATCACTGAATTTGAAGCAAACTATCAAAGAACCAACAATTATGTCAATGAAATTAAACAGAACCATCTCCTAGAGCATTCAGCTTTTGACAGTAGGCTTAACCTGATTGAAGGAAATGTTAGAACCCTCCAAAGAGATATGAATAAATTGAAGGTAAGCCAAGAAATGGAAGACCTCAGCAACCAGTTAATTAACCTTAAAGAAGACTTCATCAAATGCAAGAATGAACAACAGGAAGCATCAAGAAAAACAGAACTTGAATTAAAATCATACCTCAAAAAAGAAATGGACACAAAGCAAAATAACACAACAGAAAACAAAAAATCAAATAGAAATTATCTCTGGAATCACTCACCAACAGGGTTACTTATGTGGAAGACAGAACCTCTGACCTGGAAGATAAGAGAGAAGAAATAGATCAGGAAGCCAAAAACATTGCTAAGTTAAAAAAAAAAAATGATCAGAGTATGAGGGAACTGTGGGACACCCTAAAATGACCAAACATTTGGACCATGGCTATACCAGAAGGAGAGGAAATCCAGACCAGAGGCATAGAGAACATATCAAACAAAACTATTGAAGAAAAATTTCTGAATCTCACAAAAGAGAGGCCAGTCCAGATAAAAGAAGCCCACAGAACACCAAACAGTAGGACCAAAGAAACTCTCCAAGACACACCATAGTTAAAACTCTTAACAACAAAAACAAACAGTGTTAAAAAGCAGAAAGTGAGAAGCAATTCACAACATACAAAGGCAATTCCATCAGAATTACATTAAATTTCTCAATGAAAACCCTAAAAGCCAGAAAGGACTAGAATGGAACACTTCAACGTCAGAAGAACTATGGCTTCCAACCCAAGCTACTTTACCCAGCAAAAGTATCCATCATAATAGATGGTGAAAGAAAAACTTTCCATGAAAAGGTCAATTCTATGATTAGAAAACACAAAGCCATACCTACAGGGAATACGGGAGGGAATACTCCACACAGAACAGTCAAACAACCAATCTCAACAGCCAATAAGAAGAAGATCATAATAACCAAAACAGACTAGGCTCAAAACAGTATATAACACAAGAAAGCACAAAACCCCATAAAACACCTCATCATGGCAGGGATTAATTCAAACCTCACAGTAGTAATCTTAAATATTAATGGTCTTAACTCACCCATCAAAAGACACAGGTTATCACGATGGATCAAAAAACTGGACTCTTCTATCTGCTGTCTTCAAGAAACCCACCTCATGACTAAAGATAGACACCTCCTCAGGGTGAAAGACTAAAAATTGATATCCCAAGCAAATAGAAATAAAAAAAACAAGCAGGTGTTGGATATTAATATCTCATAAAATAGACTTCAAACCAAAAATCATCAAAAAGGACAAAGAAGGCCACTTCCTACTCATCAAGGGAATGATCCAATGGGATCACATCACAATCATAAATATATATGCACACAGGTGCCACACAGTTTATAAAACAAAATCTACTTGACAACAAAAAAGAAATAAATACCAACGCAATCATAGTCAGAGACTTTACTAGTCTACTATCATCAATAGACAAATCATCCAAGCAGAAAACAATAGGGAAACAATAGAGCTCAACAACATCATAGATCAACTAGACGTAACAGATTTCTACAGAATTTTCCACCCCAACTCCAGCACCCCAACAGAATAGAGATTCTTCTCAGCCCCCAATGAAATCTCCTCCGAAATTGACCATGCATTAGGCCATAAACCATGCCTTCATAAAGTCAGGCAAATTGAAGTAACTTCCTGCATCATGTCAGATCACAATGCTTTAAAGCTAGAAATTAACAACAAGAGACACATCAAGAACTCCACAAGCTCCTGCAGACTGAGCAACACACCTTAAAACAATGAATAGGTCATGGAAGAAATCAAAAAAGAAATTGTAAAATTCCTAGAATTGAATGATAATGAAAACACAACCTAACAAAACTTATGGGACATAATGAAGGCAGTCCTAAGGGGAGAATTCATAGCCCTAATTACATTCATTACAAAGACAGAGAGAGCCCAAATCAATAACTTGGCTGTCCACCTAAAGGTGCTGACAAAACAAGAAGAATCCAACCCAAAGAGCTCCAGACAGAAAGATATAATCAAGATTAGAGAAGAAATTAATGAATTGGAAAATAAGAAAACAATTTTAAAAATCAGTGAAATCAAGAGCTGCTTCTTTGAAAAAATAAACAAGATTAACAAACCCGACCAAAGTGACCAAGCAAAAAGAGAGAGAGAGAAAGAGAGAGAGAGAGAGAAGTCTCAAATTAACAAAATCAGAAATGAAAAAGGAGAGTTTACAACATACATCAATGAAATTGGAAGAATCATCAAGGCATACTTCCAAAACCTCTACTCCTCAAAATTAAATAATTTGGAAGAAATGGATGAATTCCTTGACAGATACCACCTAACAAAAGTAAACTCAGAGCAGATTAATCTCCTAAACAAACCTATCACATCTATGGAGATTGAAAAGGTAATCAAAAACATCCCCTAAGCCGGGCGTGGTGGCGCACGCCTTTAATCCCAGCACTCGGGAGGCAGAGGTAGGAGGATCGCCATGAGTTCAAGGCCTCCCTGAGACTACAGAGTTAATTCCAGGTCAGCCTGGGCCAGAGTGAGACCCTACCTTGAAAAACCAAAAAAAAAAAAAAAAAAAAACATCCCCAAAAAGAAAAGTCCAGGACCAAATGGCATGTCAGCTAAATTCTATCAAACCTTCATAGAAGAACTCAAACCAAATTTTCTCAAACTGTTCCACATAATCAGAGACCAGGGAATCCTCCCCGACTCCTTTTATTAAGCTAGCATCACCCTAATACCAAAACCAGGCAGAGATGCAACAAAGAAAACTAGAGGCCTATGTCCTTAATCAACTTAGATGCAAAGATCCTGAACAAAATCTTGCAAACTAAATTCAACAACACATCAAAAGCATTATCCACCTTGATCAAGTAGGCTTCATTCCAGGGATTCAGGGATGGTTTAACATATGGAAATCAGTCAATGTAATACACCACATATATAAATTGAACCATAAGAACCACATGATCATCTCCATTGATGCAGGGAAGGCCTTTGACAAAATACAACACCACTTCATGATGAAAACACTGGAAAGAATAGGCATGGATGGTTTATATCTCAACACAATAAAGGCTATATATGAAGCTCCTAAAGTCCAAATAATACTTAATGGGGGAAAACTCAAGGAGTTCCCACTGAGTTCGGGAACAAGACAGGGGTGCCCACTCTCATTATTGCTCTTCAACATAGTACTAGAAGTATTGATCCAAGCAATAAGACAGGAGAAAGACATAAAATAGATTCAAATTAGGAAGGAAGAAGTCAAGTTAGCTCTATTTGCAGATGACATGATCATACATATAAATGACCAAAAAGTCTCCATCTCAAAACTTCTGAAGGTGGTAAATTCCCTCAGCAAAGTGGAAGGACACAATATTAATGCACAAAAATTAATAGTTTTTCTATATGCAAAGAACAAATAGAGAAATAAATCAGTGAGACTGTCCATTTTCAATAGCAACAAAAAAAAAATTAAATACCTTGGAATAACACTAACCAAAAATGTGAAAGACCTATATAATGGATACATAAAACCACTCAAGAAAGAAATAGAGGGGGTCTTGAGAAGATGGAAAGACCTCCCATGCTCCTGGATAGGGAGAATTAATATTGTGAAAATGACAATTCTACCAAAAGGAATATACAGATTTAACACAAGAGCAATAAAAATACCAGCATTATTCTTCACAGAGATTGAAACAATGATTTTAAAATTCATATGGAATGGCAGAAGACCTCAGATATCCAAATATATCCTCAGCAAAAGAAACACCTCTGGTGCTATGACCATACCTGATCTAAAGCTATATTACAAAGCCATAGTAACAAAAACAGCATGGTACTGGACTAAAAAATGAAACACAGACCAATGGAACAGAATTGAAGACCCAGACTTTAGGACAAGCAACTACAGCTGCTTGATCTTTGACAAAGATGCCAGTAATGTAGGCACCACATAATGGTGTTGGACAAATTAGATGACCATATGCAGTTCCTAACCTGGATCAGCCCAAGTTGTTGACATAACTGAATAGTGTCTTGAGGCTGGGACAATAGGGAGGGTAGGGCTTGGGGAATGGAAAGAGTGGGGGGGGGCACAAAACTGAACCAAAATGGAACTGGTACCATAGAATCCTATATCCTAGAAGTCATACTAAAAGGTGGAACCCTCAAGTGGGCCTTAGGGGGAGCACCTGAATTGAGTGTCCCTGGAGAGGGTGAGATGAAACTGAACCTCAAATTTCTCCTGTTTCTCTTTCTTCTCTGTCTTTTTTCCTATTTCTTTTCCCTTGACACTGGCCTGTAATTCCCTGTATCAGGATGTGCTCTAGATCCACAATGAGCTGTTAATCAGAGAGACCTACTAGATCTCTCAAAACAAACAAAACAGACTACTGTCAGAGAACTTGATTACTCACCAGAGGGTAATGGTAATGCCCTACTGCTGAAGACACCAAATGCTGTTGGCACAGATGACAGAGAAACTTAGATGAAATCTGGAGGAGAGCCAGTCCCCAGACAATTAGCCCATTTAGTGCTGGAAGGTGCTAAATGAGCATCCAGAAGAAAATGGCCAACATCTGTCCAAGCAACTCAAAGTCTAAGTGACTCAGAAGCAAACAACCTGATGTGATGCTCACACAAGTGCAATAGTGGCACACAGCCATGGTGGGTAAGCAACTGCTTTTGGATTGGCTGACAGATCCACTCAGTGGAACAGAAACCATATATCTGGAACTAGGAAACAAGTCAGAATCATATCCAGATAATAATTCTGATTTCCATTGTCAACCTCCCACTAGCCTTAGATTATAAGAGGGTCTATACCTTTTAATTCTCTCTAAGATAATAGTGGTTTTTCCATTTAATAGTTGCTGACTTCATTCTCCATTGGAGAATCTGCTTCTCTTTTTCAAATGAGAGCTGGACCTGTGAAGATGAATGACTCAGTACAATCCACCCTGGTCCCAGAAGAAACCACAGAGGATTTGGGAAAATGAGCTACAGAGATGCTTTCTCAGTGAATCTGATATCAGCACAGGGGTGAAGGAGATAGATACTGAGGACACTCAACACCTAACAAAGCAGAGATCCACAGGCTCCTAACTGCCCATCACTGAAGTAGACTTAAAATGCTCCCAGCATGGCTCATGAATTTTTTGGAAAAATGGGCTGCAAGATTGCTAGCGTCACAACTTGGGAATTTTGCATTCTTCCCCCCCCCAACCCATAATGCATGACCCACAAATCCCCACTGGGTTCACCTACATCCCCAACAAGGAAGGTCGCTTCAGAAAAGGGGCAGGGAGGAGGGAAATTATGGTACCAATATGGGCTATTTACATACAATATATGTCCATATCTAATAAAAATAAAAACACAATTATTCTTATATTATTGTATTTGTTGTTCCTTGAAATTAGTTTTTGATTATAAATGATCAAAAATATAAAAAACACACTCTTATTCTCTTCTATTCTTTGCTAGGACTGCATTATCAGGAACAAAATTCACAAATTCATGATCATATTCACTTCTTCTAATCAGATTATGATATAATTTTGTTAGTTAATCCCCCAAAGGATGAAGGAACATTTTTGGGTATGATAATGTTTTCTCAGCTGATAGGGATTTATTACAGTTATATCCAGTAACCCTTAATAGTCTTATTATGGCCTTAATCGCCTATGGTTCAAGACATGTACAGATACATATATTTATCAACCACTCATCTCTAATATGTGTAAGAAATAAACTCCTCTCCATTAATGATTAATGCACCAGGGTCTTTGTTTTTCTTTAGCATACAAGAGTGCTTTGATTATTCCTAAAAACTGTTCTGTCACATTTACTTGCTTTTTAGCTTTTCCTTTGGGGACCCCACAAATTTACACCCTCTAGCTACACCACTTCCCAGGAAAAGTTCAGTTTCTGGTCATGAAAACTCTAGTGTCCCAAAAAATAGAACTCCAAAAGCTTAAAGAGATTTTAGCCTCATTGTTGGGAGCTAAATGGACCTATATGCAAATATAATACATGTAGTAAAGTACTAATTTTAAAGAGGGTAATGTTTATATTAGGGAAATATAACTCCTAATAGCATGGTTATTATTAACATCATAAATTTCATATGGTTGGTATTGAGTTTATTCGTTATGCATTTGTAATATAAATGTTTGTTTTCACTTCCAGCGTCGCATCAACATTAATTTTGACCATTTTCCATGCATATGTATGTGGAATGCAAGCATATGTGTATGCATGTTCGTATGTGTGTGGACCTACTGTGTGTGGACATATGTGCATCGGCCAGTCAGATGTCTTCCCCAACCTCTGTCTAGTTAATTCTTCTTTCTTTTCATGTGTGTAGTATGTATTAGAATGTGAGTGTGTTGTGAATGTGTGGTTAGTTGTATGCACATGTATGTGCAGATGTGCTCACAAGTGCATGGAGGTTGAGGTGAACAATGAGTGTCCTTCCTCTATCACTAATATGCATATTCCCTTGACACAAAGTCTCTCTGCAAGTGGAGCTTCAGGTTTTCACAAGCCACAGCAATTTTCCATCTCTGCACCACACAGGACTGGAATTACCGGTATGTGTGATTACATGAGACCTAGGGAATCAAACTCATGTGCTTTTAAACCTTCATGCTTCCAGCAAGCTCTAATACCCAGTACCCCATCTACTTTTTTCTTAAGACATGTTCTCACACTGAACCTAGAGCTCATCAATTAATCTAGTTACCCGGCCAATGAGGACCAGAGATCTTCCTCTCTCTGGCTTGCCAGCACTATGATTACAGGCACACACTATGACACCCAGCATTTTACATGGTTTCTGGGGTTCCTGGCTCAGGATCTTATGTTCTTGTACCAAATTAGCCATCTCCTGAGTTCTGGACATACATTTTTAATACTTTTATAATTTAATCACTATGTAAAAACCAAAGGAGTTAAATCCTTTTCTTGTAACACATCTAAAATTATTTTTAGGAATTCCACTTCTAAGATAGAGTAATGACACATAAATGGCTCTTTTAACATCAAATATTTCGTAATTAACTACAAATCTGGAAAAACCTGAAACATGTGAGAGACAAGAAACAAACGAGTGAGATATGTAACTGCCGGAATTTCTGCCTGGGGCACAGTCCACACCTAAGTTCAGGAATAAGACCCCAAACAGAGCATCATTATTTCAATGACTGAAAAAGTGAAAATTTGAATTTAGGCAGATTGAGGTGCTGAAAGCTGTGTAGCAGAGTTATAGTACTGAGGAAATCACATAGGAAAAATTTCCTAAAATATACATGGCAATATCAATTGTTTGGCTAAATAGAAAGCCAAAAAGACTCTTCAGAAATGTTGAGATGAGCAATTACCTAAATAAATGATATTGAAACATCTAATAAGTAGATGTTACAACTGGATTGCAAGTACTAAAAAAAAATTTATTTAGAAGCAACTGTGAGAAAAAAAAAGAAAAAGAAAAAAGGAAAGTTCTTTGGAGGATTCAGGGAAATCCTAACATTGTATGTTGATCTGGACTCTGGAAAGGAAGAGATACCAGATATGAAGACACAGAAGAATTTCACAAGTGTTTCATTCAGACTGGTGGGGAGTCTTTTAGCCAAAGTTAATTGTTTGAGAAATCCCAAGACTTACAGTATATATGAGCCTACATTAGGACCCTGAAGTTTTCAGTCAACTAGACTACAACTGAAGGAGAAAATAGACACATCACAGAGTATCAATTTAAATATGATACCTTCAGGTTATACAAATATAATTCCTGTAATTCATTTTAAATTCCATAGAAATTAAAAAACTATCAATCTGAAGCCACTTTGGAAATGAGATTATTTCTTTTATGAAATGGGATTTCATGGCAGAGCTTATAGTATAATCTCCATTTTAGGATCCTCCTGCCTCAGCCTAACAACTGATGGTGTTAGAGGTGAGCTCCACCATGGCTGGCTGGAAGGAGACATGTATAAATAATCCCAGCTACTGAAATACTACTGCTCTGGAAGGAACATCCCTCGAGGCTGATGCGCCTGCTCAGGTAGGATGCCTATGGAAAACCATGGACTATTTGGTACTGGAAACATGCACATTCATATGTACAGGTCACCACATACTTTGCCATGTTTTCAGATTAAGATGAGCCAAAAGAATATAAATGATCCTGAAAATGTGACTGAGCTTCTTGAGAAACTCAAGCTTCTTGCTCTGACCATGTGGGCACATAGGTAGTGTTGGGTCTCCAGGAAAAGGCCATAGTCTTAAGATGCCTGTGATTTCAACTGGTTATCATGTTTCTTTGAAAAGTAAGGCTGCCCTTAATAAGCTGTGTAGCAGTGGATGACTTGAACTTCAGATTCTCTTGCATCAAATTCATGAGTGCTGGATTATGAATTTGAGCCACCACACCTGGTTTATGTGCTTGGCTGTGCATGACAGGCAAGCGCTCTACCAAGTGACCTACAAGCCCAACCCTGCAATACGCTTTACCAGTCATCTAACAAGAAGTGATCGGAAGAAGCCTGTCAGGAAGAGATGCTGGCCAGCAGCATCCGGTCACCTCAAGGACCCATGACTTCTCTTGGACTCAGAAAGTACAGGGAAGCCAGTGCCCCTAGGATGGTCACTGAGAAGGTGGCCTGCTGCAAGACTACACAGATTCGGGAGAGGCCCCCGGAGGGCCGAGTTGCCGGGGCCTGGGGCTTTCAGCATGCTGTGCGGAGCTCTGTTGGGCATGACTGTGATCCCCACCCTCTACACTGTGGACCTTCGAGTTCCAACACCCGTGGGAGTATGTGAAAGTCAAGGCGCTCTACAGTACAATGGGCTTCTTTCTCCCTTACTCAGGGGGAGTCACCCCGGTACCCCTCCCCCACCTCCTGTGTACTCATCACCCACTTTCTGCTCTACCCCTCCCCCCAGGAGCACTCTATTCCTCAAAAGTTCCAACAGGGCATCACAAAGGCAAACGTGTCATAAATTCCAAGAGGCCCTCATGAGCCTCATTGCTTCTCTGGAGCCACAAGCTAGAGAAGCCTGGCGTGAGCTCTCCTGAGACTCACTGCTGCAGCTCTTTACTTAGCTGCAAAAATTACTCAGTATGGATGGCTTTCTGAGGCGGCGTGGTCATCCACCCTGCCACCAGCCCTCCCTGAATTGTCCCCCTCCAAGTCCCCTGGCTCCTCAGCCTGCCCTGTCTGGCACACATAGTTCAGGTACCAGAGGCAAGATGGATCATCACCCTTCAAGACCCCTGGCTGGTCAGCCCACCTTGCCTGCCGCACACAGCCCGGGTACTACTTCCAGGGTCAAGTTGAATCGTTGTCCTCCAAGACCCCTGGCTGGTGAGTCCACCCTGCCTGCCACACACAGCACAGGCACTCCTGCCAAGGCCAAGCTGCCAGTGTCCAGGCCCAATTCCCATCCTGCAGAGCTTGTGATAACCATTAACAACTCTGGCACGTCCTCGCTCCACAGAACAGTGAGCATCCCTCCTCCTCAGCGAAAGGACACTGGGCCACCTTCCCTGACAGTGCGCTTGGGACAAAGGGCTGAGGAGTCCATGACAGCGGGACATCACCCAAACCATCGTCAAATGAACACAGAGGCAAGGGCCAAAGGGGATACAAAAGAAGAAGGGAGAAGAGAGGTGGAGGGGGACAGGAGGAAGGAAGTAGTGGGGGCAGAAGAAAAGGAGGAGGAAGATAAGGAGGATAAAAATGAACTAAAGGAGGCAGGGAAAGTGGAGGAGGAGAAGAAGGTACCAGAGTCAGGTGTCCCAGATGGGAAGAACAGTGAGTCATGTTGCCTTGGGGCCTTGGTGACATGCAGGCCACAGATGGCCAAGGCAGAACTTGTGTCTGATAGAGGGTGCGCTGCGCACAGCCCCACTGGAGTTGTCCAGACTCCTGGGCATTCTGGTGCTCATGCCGTGGAGCAGCCTGACCCAGCGCCACCCCGCCCTACAGTCCACGAGGCAGGGGCCAGGGCAGCGCCTCAGCCGACTCCACTGGCAGGCTGTGCGGTTTCTCATGCGCAGATGAAGGACACGGACAGTAGAGAAGGTCGTGGAGGAGCACGAGCGAGGCGTGCTGCAGCCAGAGACGCTCTTCAGAGAAGCACCAAGAGGAAGAGAGTCCGCCCGCAACAGCGCTGCCTCCCCCTCTGCCGCTGCAGCTGCTCTGGGGCCGAGGGGAGCTGCCGGTGCGGCCCAAGCTTCCCTGTTTGGACTTCAGGCAGTACCTGCTGAGCTTGCCTAAGAAGCAAAATCAAGCCAGGCCTGGGGAGATGAGGAGGGTGAAATTTAGGGCGATGAGGAAAAAGAAGAGGGAGTGGTTCAAGGCAGCTCTCACTGTCCCTCCGTCTGCCCGGCCTGTCCTCTCTCCTGCTCCTTTTCTGTCCTCCACTTCCACGCTGCCCACCCCAGCTCCCCCTGCTGCGCCCTCCATCCTGTCTGTCCCTATCCATGGTGCCAGTTCTGTGCCGCCTCCTGTTTCCCCCCTCCCCACCCCCCCTCAACCTTACCCTTTGCTCCTAACCCCCCCCACAAACCATCAGCAATGCCCCAGCCCGATGCAAGTAGATCCTGCTCCCCCTGTTTCCTTTCCCACCTCTCCTCTGGCCTCTTCCCAAAGAAACCATAGAAACAGGAGGGCGAGGTGGCACCCTTACCACCGGCACGTCCCACAAAGGCATGCCAGTAGGCACTAGAGCCCGACAAAATGGTTTAGCCACTGCCTTCCATGGCCTGATGGCCAGCAAGGTTGTGTCAATGATGAACGCAGTGGGCTGTACAAAAATAACATCAAAAGACAGTGAACTGAATGGACTAATGCACCCTAATAATAACTCCACACGTGAGTGATACAAAAAGTATCTAAGAACTTACTGACCATTAGCAATATAAAGACCAATAAGGACCTCCTTTGAAAGCAGGGAGAAAGGGAGGATGACTTCCATGGATTCAATACCATAACAATTATTTTGCATAGTTCAACAAATCTACATTGGTCCAGTTTGTGAAGTTGGGATCACTGTTCTCTTTTTGTGTCTTATACACACATGTTCCCCCCCCCCCTTTCATGGAAGAAAAAAATGCAGTGGACTTGGCAGTCTAATAGCTGTGATGGGGGCAGAGAGTGGATTTTCACTTTAGACACTTAATAACCATGTGTTGATTGTATGCTGGGTGGTCACCAGTGCTCGCTCTGCCCACGCTGAATACCCTTGAAAGGGGAAGTCCTTGCACCAGCCTGGAGGGAAGAGCTGTAATGCAGGACAATAGGCAGAAGACAAGAAGAAACCCAGCAACCTCAAGTGGAGGTTAGATAGGAATCTCAGACAAAATGCAATTTGGGAAGTAAGGTGCCGGACAGAAAGAAGTGGTTGTTCCAGATTACATACAATCATTCAAATCAAGCCACTTCTTAAAATAAATGTTTTGAAAGGTTCTTTAGATTGTCATGAATTTTATGACATCGCATGAATGTTTGTGTGTGTGTGTGTGTGTGTGTGTGTGTGTGTGTGTGATGGTGCCTTTCTATCCTAAAAGAAAAAGGAAATGTTTGCATCCATACTGAAGTTTCAACAAAGCACAATCATAGTTTTACCTCAGATTTGGGTTAACTACAGCTGCATATAACAATAGAGTCCAAGGAGAAGTGAATCTTACAGACAGTGGTCTCCACATCACACTGTCCCACTACAGCAGTGACATTCTGTCCAACAGCAGGAGGAGAAAAAGCGGCTAACATGTTGGCAACACGGGGAAGATTCAAGAGCTCCTTCCTGTAAATGTCTATGAAATGAATTTCCATTGGAAATTCAGAGAGCTCTAAAATCAGCCAGATTGGAGCAGGTCTGGTGGCCAGGGCCATGACAGGACACTTTCAAATTAAGTACAACCTAGGGCATTGTGCATCCCCAACCACAGAACAGGAAGCATATTATCTCAGTCCTAAGTCTAAAGATAAACATTCCTTACCTAGGAAAACTGATCTGTGCATATACTGGAGGTCATGAAATGCTCCATTCTGGGACAAGAGTTGGAGTAGGTCAGGAATAGGAAACAGGTCAGACTGGGCTGTGAGGAACCTGCTGCTTGACATTATCAAGCCCATTGATTCTATTATACAATGGTAGTTGCAATGGAAGTAAAATAGTGAAAATACTGTGTTCTCAGCAGATAAATGACAATGTAGATACCTGAAGTTCCAGAGCAAAACACCACACCATTGATGCCTTTTAGAAAACAAGGAATGCCAGTAGGTACTAGAGCCCTATGAAATGGTATACCCACTGCCTTCTGTAGCCTGATGGCCAGCAAGGTTGTGTCAATGATGAAGGCAGTGGGCTTTACTCAAATAATATCAAAAGACAATGAACTGAATGGACTAATGCACCCTAATAATAACTCTACATGTCATTGACACAAAAAACGTATCTAAGAACTTACTGATCATTAGCAATATAATCAACAAGTACTTCCTTTGAAAGCAGGGAGACTTTAGCAAATCAGTTGATTCTATCATAAAGTGGTAGTTGCAATGAAAACAAAATAGTGAAAATATTGTGTCCTGTGCAGATAAACGGCAGTGTAGGTACCTGGAATTTCAGATCTAAACACCATTGATGCCTTTTAAAAAAAAAAAAAGAAGGACTAGAGTGATGGCTTAGTGGTTAAAGACTTGCTTGCAAATCCTGATGGCCTGTGTTCAATTCCCCAGTACCTATGTAAAGCCAAATAAACAAAATGTGTGTGCATCTGGAGTTAGTTTGCAGCGACAGGTAGCCTTAGTTGGCCATTCATCCTTGTTCACTCTCTCTTTCCAGTAAATAATATACACATATTTTTTCTAAAGTGACCTGGTAAGAACCATGTGTTGATCATGGATCTAAGCTTGGTATTAAGAGCTGTGCTCTTTCACATCAGCAAGTCATGAAATCAGGCAGAGCCATCAGCAGTCCATCACGGAGTGGAAATGTGTGTTTATGATGACGTCTACATGAGACTAAAGCTCACTGATGATAGGACACAGGATGGCACATTCCAGAATCCCACATCATGTAGCACGCTAGCACTAGTACCCTACACTGATGGTTGTGGGTGAGAGAGTCAAACACAAGCACCCCATGGGGCAGGACAAACCTGGTTTGGTTTGTCAATGGGTGTGATCAGTGTGTGAGTGTATTTCCATGTGGGATGATAGTCAGAGGCAGATGACATATAAAAATGAAAATTAACCATCCCATGATAACTATTAAAACTAAGAAAAATTTATCATACATAAGTTACATAATTTTCATTTTTATTCTGTGAAACATTGACCATCATTTTTAAACAATTTTTGTATTTTTATTTATTTCCTAGGTCGAGAGAAAGAAAGAGAGAGGGGGGGCACACCAGGGCTTCCAGCTTCTGCAAATGAACTCAAGATGCATGTGCCACCCTGGGTATCTGGCTTACTTGATTCCTGGGAAATCAAACTTGGGTCCTTTGACTTTGCATGGAAGCACTTTAACCACTAAGCCATCTTTCCAACAGTTGACTATCATTTTTAAATGGCATTTAAATATGAAATAAAGGTGAAGATAGGTCTACTGGGAAAAGAGAAAATTCTCAGTCAAGATGCACAATTTATATTTCATATAATTTATTTTTTGTTTTTTTGAGTTAGGGTCTCATTCTAGCCCAAGCTGACTTGGAATTCACTATTGCATAGGTGGGGATCACTGTCTGCTCTCTTTCTCTCTCTGATGGAAGAAATACATGCAGTGGCCTAGCCACTCTAGTAGCAGTGAGGATGGGGGCTGACAGTGAAAAACAAGAACCATGTATTTATTGTATGGTGGGTAGTCACTAGTGCCCTGTCTGCTCTAGCCAACATGGTCATGTGTTTTGGAAATGGCCATAGCAGTGTGAAGCAAATGTGCTAGATGCCTGCATGGAGACCCAATGGAGCCATGAGCATGGACTGTGGTTGCAGTGAAAACCCAGTGGAGATGCCAGGACCATGAGAGATGGCTGCTAAGGAGAGCTGCTGGCCCCGGATGAAGGTTTCCAGAACATTGAGTAGCCTAGCTGGATGGGCGGAAATGGAATGCCAGAGACTTGTTGCTGGTTAGAATTAACAGACTTGGAGACTTGTCATTGACTAGAGTTGTTGGACTTGGAGCTACAGAGTTTGATGTTTGCCCTGTTTAAATCTTGTACTGGTTGAATATTTCTTTGCTATGCCCAATGCCATCTTTTGCAGTGTGAATGTTTATTCTGTGCCATCATGGGGTTTTGGAGGGGATTTTTTGGTATTATGACTCATTTGAAAGATCTCAGACTATGGGAATATTTGAACATCATTGGGATCGATAAAAATTATGGGGACATTTAAAGCTGGATGAATACATTGTATTTTATATCATGTATGGTTATCAGTTTATGAATGCAGGGGCAGAATGTGGTGATTTGATTCAGGTGTCCCCCATAAACTTTGGTGTTCTAAATACTAGGTACCCAGGTGATGGAGATTTTGAAACTAATGCCTCCTGGAGTCAGTGTATTGTTGAGGGTGAGTTTATGGGTGTTATAGCTAGTTTCCCCTTGCCAGTGTTTGGCATACTCTCATCTTGCTATTGTCTACCTTATGTTGGCCAGGGAGTGATATCCACACTCTGCTCATGCCATCGCTTTCTCCTGCCATCACAGAGCTTCCCCTTGAGTCTGTAAGGCAAAATATCTCAAAAGCTGCTCTTGGTCAGGTGATTTCTGCCAGCAATGTGAACCTGACTGTAACACTTCCCTAGGAAAACTGATTTGTCCATATAGTGGATGACATGAAATGCTCTATTTTTGGACAAGACTTGGAGTAGGTCAGAAATAGGAAATTTCAGATGAGGCTATGAGGAGCCTGCTGTTTGGCCTCTAGAGGTCAATAGATCCCACCATAAAACGGTAATAGCAATGGTAGAAAAAATAGGAGATTGTGGTTGCAGTAGAACAACTCTATGTAGATACCTGGAGTTTCAGAGCAAAATGCCATTGACACCAATGAATTACTTGCATAGGCTTTATTACATTGAGAAATGTACCCTTCATCCCTTCTCTCTCCAATGTGTTTATCACAAAGGCCTTTGCTGCATCTCTTGAGATGACCATGTGACTTCTGTGCTTGAGTCTGCTCACATGTTTTTCATTTGTTGATTAACATTTGTTGAACCATCCCTTCATCTCTGAAAGACCATTTGACTGAGCATGATGGTATTTTTTATATGTTCTTGAACTAGGTAGAAAATATTTTATTGAAAAGATCTTTGTTTGCAGATAACATGATTGTGCATTTAAGAGACTAAAATCCTCTACCAGAAATTTAGGCTGACACATTCAAGAAAATGTAGGGTAGAAAATAAACACACCAGCATCAGCACCCTTCTCATACACCAGTGTATTAGTCAGGGTTCTCTAGAAGAACAGAACTGCTAGAATGAATTATATTAAAAAGGGGAATTTATTGGATTAGCTTACAGTAGTTCAATAGCAGTTGCAGGCCCGAGAATCATAGTAACCCGGTGGCTGCTCAGTCCATGTGGCCAGATGCCTCAGCAGTTCCAATCCAGCACTGAAGGCCTGGAGGCTTCCTGAGAAGCCACTGGTTTTCAGCCCATGTGGGTCTTCAGTTAGTGCTGGTCTTCAGTCATGGCTGGTCTTCAATCCACGCTGGAAGGCAGCAAGCAGCTCCTGCAGCCAAGTAGGAAGAAGGTAAGGGCTCTTTTCACCCAGAGGTTCTTTATACAAAGTTCCCATCTGAGAGGGGCTGGTAGCTCTGGGGGAAGGGCTCACTCTGAAGGAAGGACTTCTTCCTTCAGTTAATCCTTCCTGGAAGCAACCTCAGAGACCCACCCGAAAGAGATTTCTGTGGATTACTAAACAGATCAAGTTGACAAACCTTAATCATCACAAGTCTACCCCTTGTCAACTTCACACCAAACCATATATCCTTCTATCATATTTAATTTCCAAATGAAAACAGTAGGGCTGGATAAGATGGCTTAGTGGTTAAGGCATTTGCCTGCAAAGCCAAAGTACCTCAGTTCAACTCGCCAGGTCCCACCTAAGCTAGATACACAAAGGGGCACATGCATCTAGAGTCCATTTGAAGTGGCTGGAGGCCCTGGCATGCCCATTATCACTCTCTCTCTCAACAAATAAAATATATTTAAAAACAGTAACAAGCTCATAATTCCACCTAACATGGTATAACTATCCTGTGTACAACCAGAAATGCAAAATCTTCCCCCCAGCACAAAGCAAGATTCATTAAGGAATGCTTAGTCTCTAATATAATAGGTCTAATATAAATTCAACACTTAAGCTGGGCATTGTGGCGCACGCCTTTAATCCCAG
The DNA here is from genome assembly GCA_036346955.1 of Dipus sagitta. NCBI lineage: Eukaryota > Metazoa > Chordata > Mammalia > Rodentia > Dipodidae > Dipus > Dipus sagitta. The sequence continues at coordinate 103,505,735 of CM070778.1, read as the reverse complement.
CACTCGGGAGGCAGAGGTAGTAGGATCACCGTGAGTTTGAGGCCACCCTGAGATGTCATAGTGAATTCCAGGTCAGCCTGGAACAAAGTGAAACCCTACCTCGAAAAACCAAAAAAATAAAAAACTAACTAAATAAATAAATTCAACCCTTAGCTAGTGATATAATCTTAATATTGGTGTATATATGTACAAACACTCTGTATCAAGGGAGGACAGAAACATTGCAATTACAGTCCTTGTTTCTGTAACTGGTCATGTGGCCTTAGCTAGTATTTGTAAGTACTTTCTTCTACTACCCATTCTGTATTTCTTCCACCTTCAGCAAGCACCTCAGCAGGTCTTGGTTCTTTACCTGGAGGGGTGACCCATACCTTCATTCCTGAATGATCTGGGCCATTTATCACACTACCTCAGTTGGGTTGTTGCAGTTGTCCACTGACTTTGATAACAGGGAATGGTAACACCAAGAGACACCCTAAAGGATCTCCTGCACTACAAACATTCTCTTTCTTACCTCCATTGTGGAGCAGCTGCCCGAGTTCTCCCTGGCAGTCCAGATCAATCACCTCTGCTATCACTGTAGCTCCTTCCTCAGCCTATTCACTTAAGGGCATCAGGAGCCCGAAGTGGCCAGGGAGAAGTCTTAGCTTCCAGTTCAATGAAATGTTCTTTTTGCCTCCAGGAAAAAACATTCCTGTTGCAGTCAGGTTTATATTACTGGTAGAAATCACCCTACCAAGAGCAACTTGTGGGGAAAAAAAAGGGGGGGGTTATTTTGGCTTACAGGCTCGAAGGGGAAGCTCTATGATGGCATGAGCAGAGGGTGGACATCACCCCCTGGCCAACATCAGGTGGACAATAGCAACAGGAGAGTGTGCCAAACACTGGCAAGGGGACACTGGCTATAACTTTCATAAGCCCGCCCCCAAAAATAACACCACCTCTAGGAGATATTAATTCCCAAATCTCCATCAACTGGGAACCTAGCATTCGAAACACCTTAGTTTATGGCGGACACCTGAATCAAACCACCACAACCAATGACTAACATATGGAGAAATAAATCAGGGAAGAGTCCTTTTACCAAAAGCCACAAAAATTAAATATCTCAGAACATAGCTAACTGAGGAAGTTAAAGACCTCTAGTATGAAAACTTTAAAACACTGTGAAAAAGAAATTGAGGAAAAGTGCTGGAAAAATGGCTCAGTGGTTTGCTTGCTTACAAAGCCAACCACTCCAGTACCCACATAAATTCAATTCCCCAGTACCCACATAAAGCCAGATGCACTAAGTGGGCCGTAAGTCTAGAGTCCTTTGTGCAGAGGCTAGTAACCCTGGCATGTCCATAAATAGAGACAATACCTCATTATCATGATCCCCTCCCAATGGTCCCATTTACCCCTCCAAACGCCCCCTCCACTGAATCCCCTCTTCTTTCTTATATTTTGATGCCATCGCTTCCCTCCTGCTGTGCAGGCCTTCCCTTCCTCTGCTCTCTTACGTTTTCCTGCCACTCCTTCTGCAGGGGTCCCTGAGCCATGGAGGGTGTGACAGTGATGTCTCTCTTAGTTCTGAACACTCCAATGTTACTTCTTCTCACCAGTTTGGTACTTTTCATCAGCCCAAGTGGTCACCACCATCTGTAAAGAAAAGCTTCCCTAACCAAAAGTGAGAGAATATCATTAATATATGGGAATAAACATCAGTGTTTAGAGGACATTTGATGGTCAAAAAATATCTATTTAGCCAAATAACAGTACTTCTTTTGCCCCTAGGGCCCATGACCTCCTCAGCCATAGGACTTTGAGTAGGTTTGCAGTACTAGGCAGGAATTCCCTCCAATGGAGTAGGCCTCAAATCCAATTAGAAAGCAACTGGTTCCCCCCCCACACACACACACACCTCACCCCAAACAGTGCACACTTGGTACATTTGGCCTGCCTGGCTAGCCATAAAGCTTGCAGGATCCACTGTTGGTTTAGACCACAGATGACTTTTGTCCTCCCAAAGGCTGTGTGCTGCATAGCCCTTTCCAGCACTCTGACAGCTAATTAATAGAGAGGAGGCTTCCAGCTCAGCTCCAGCTTGATTGATTTCTCAGTGACCTGCAGCCAAGCATGTGGAGTCTTCAAAAATAGAGTCTTAGCATCTAGTTCACATAGGTAACCAAGAAACACTTCTTTGAAATATCTTTTCACCATACTCAATGTGACTGCAATCCATATTATTCTGCATATTAATATATTTTGTTGAATAGTATTATGAGCATATCAACATGAGTTTATTCATTCACATGCTGATAGCATTTGTGTTATTTTGTTACAAAAAGTTAAACTGCTATTAATGGTCTTGTCAAAGACTTTATAGAATGGAGTGGCTGCTTTCATGCTCAGGATATATTTCCCTTTCAAATAAACCTGAAATGATTTATCTCTAAAAATAAAATTTGATGATACAACAGTGAATCCATCTGGTCCTGCATTTTTCTTTTGGGAGACTTATAATTGCTTCAATCTTAATGCTTATTATGAGTCTATTTAACTTATATATTCTGCCTTTAATTTTGGTATGTCAAATATGCATAGAAATGTATCCATATCTTCCAGGCTTTACAGCTTTTTAAAAAATATTTTTACTTATTTGAAAGCAAAGTCAGAGAGGGAAGGATCGAATGGGCCTACAAGTTCCTCTTGCCACTGCAAAAAAAAAAAAAAAAAAAAAAAAAAAAAAAAAAAAAACTCCAGATGCATGTGTCACTTTGTGCATCTGGCTCTATGTGGGTACTGGGGATGCAAACCTGAGCCATCAGGCATTGCAAGTCTAGCCCCTCTCAAGCTTTTTGGAATATAAGTTCTTAAAGTATTTCTGAACAATTTTCTGGTATTGATTAAGTCAGTGGTAATGACTCCTTTTTTTAAAATCTCTAATATTTATTTGGGTCTTTTCTTTTTGGTTGGTGTACTACTGTGTAAGAATTATCCCAGTAAATATAGAGATAACCAGTTATCCTTTAATAAATAAAAAATGATTAGAATTCATTCAAGTAAATAAAAAATCACACCAAGTAATGTTATCAATCATATAGATCAGGTTGTCCCAATACAAGTGGCCCAAAGAACAGAAAAATAAAGAAATCTTCCAGTCATTTGCTGAACAAAACAGACAGGGGGTTCCAACCTGACAAAGACTACAGACAAAGTACATCACAACCATTTAATATCATCCAACAATACTGAGACCAAAAGCAATTTACTATTAGTGAGAAGAGAAATTCAGGGTATCAAAGTGCTGAGAATAATGATGTTGAAAGCACAGTCATACATGGGATCTATACCACCATCCCCAAGACTCAAGGATCACTGTGGAAAAGGGGCCAGAAAAATAAAAGAACCTGAGGGAGGGGTGGAATGTTGTGGAATGCTTTCTTGTGGACATGACTTACACTCACAACAGCTGTTATTATCAACAGTGAACTAACAAGTGGGGCCCTCCTGCATTCTGTCATGGAGTGGGGAGGAGCTCAGAAGGCCCCTTCCCTCCAGAAGGATTTATACTCACTTAAGGGTAGCCTGTGGAGGGTCACACAAGCCTCAACATCTCACTGAGAATCTGGAGGGAGTTACTCATTCCTGGGGGCATGAGGGACATTTTCTTCAGTGGTGTAGCTACTGGCAGGTGTCCATGCTCAGGTAAGTCATCCCTTGTCCATACTCCCACAAGTAACCCCCAAATTGTGTATTACAAAAATAAAGTTGTGACAATAAAAGTGAACTGGGGACCCATGTGGGAAGGGAATAAGAGAAGGGTGTGGAAGGTAAAAATGAACAAACTATATACGTGGATGAAAATGTCATGACGAAGCATATTACTAGATATAATATATGCTAATTAAAATAATATTAGTGTGAAGAATCCAATACCACATTAAAATGATAGGGACAGGGAAACGTCTCAGTGGATAAAAGCACTTGCCACTACCCTGAGTAGTTGAGTTAGGATCCGCAGATCTCAGGTGAAAAGCTGGAACCCTTGGTGTACTTCTGTAACTCCTGCATGCTGGCGGTGGGATCGGAGTCCTCGCAGGAATTTCCTGGAAGCCCACAGACTAGCTAGCCTGGCAACTACAAGAGTGAGCAACAACGAGAATGACAGACCTTCCTCAAACAAGCTGGAAGGTAAGAGCCAGCACCTAGGACTTGTCCTCTGACCTCCACATGCACGCCGGCATGAACGTGCTCCCACACAACAAAAATTATACACACGTAGACAATAGACAGATGATAAGTATAGATAGGTAATATCTCCTGAGGAAGTAGACATCTTTAAGTTTCACATTAGAAAAATGTGTATATTAGGGCTGAGGAGATGGATTAGCAGTTAAAGCACTTGCCCACAAAGCCAAAAGACCCAGGTTCAATTCCCCAGGAGCCATGTAAGCCAGATGCACAAGGTGGCATATGCATCTGGAGTTCGTTTGCAATGTCTACATACCCTGGTATGTGTGCTCTCTCTCTCTCTCTCCTCAAATAAATATAAAATCAAATATCAAAAAAGAAAATGTATATATTATTCCCATATCTTTCATGATATATTATTCCCACATTTTATATGCTAAGGAAATAATTCACCAGGTCTTTTCCGAGTTGAAGACAAACATATTACAAATTGGATATCATACTATGCAAAATTGAATAGCCACAACTCATTGATACTTCCTTAGTCACAAAATAGACACGCTTCGATTAAAAGCCTATAGCTTGGGAAGTCTTAAGCCCTGGTGGGGGAAACTACTACTGTTGTCCAGTTACATTATGCCCACAAAACTGTCTGATAAATATGTATATCTATGCCCATGTATAATTGCTTCTATTACATTTGGTTAGACAAGATTCTCTTTTCAGATATCAGAGATCACTGACTGGATCAAAATCCACCAACGTGCTGAAAAATTCACCAATGTTCATCATTACATGAGGCATCTCTATCACACACCCCCTCCAAGGCTCAGGAACAAGTACGGAAGCGGTGGGAGAAAGAATGTAAGAGCCAACAGAAGGGGAGGAGTGCTTATAATACTGTCTTCCAGACACAACTTGGCCTTGACATTCATGACCTCACAGTGGCTGACACTACCTACATAAGACCTACATAAAGAGAGAAGAAAAGATGTCATCAAGAAAGAGAGATTGGGGCTGGAGAGATGACTTAGTGGTTAAGGCATTTGCCTGCAAAGCCAAAGGACCCACATAAGCCAGATGCACAAGGGGGCTCATACATCTGGAGTTTGTTTGCAGTGGCTGGAGGCCCTGTCACGCCCATTCATTCTCTCTCTCGCTCTCTCCCTGCCTATTTCTGTATCTCTCTCTCAAATAAATAAATAAAAACAAAATATAAGAAAAAGAAAGTGAGATTGGTTAGAAAGAAGGATTTCAGTGGCGGGAGAATTTGGTTTTGGGAAATGGGAGGACAGTGGGAGGTGACTATGATTGTTTGTTTATATTTTGGGAAGTTGTTTAAAAAAAAAGCTTTAAAAAAAAAAGATTCAGACTCAGAAGAGTACATTTTGCTGGGTCCTATTTCCGGAATACGTATCGGGACAAACTAATGTATATGATAAAGAAAACTAGCCAGTTTCTGTAGCTCAGGTTAAAGAGCTTTTATTTGTGTTTACAAAAGAAGGCATGTTAAGACCAAAACGAAAACAAAATCAAACAGAAGTAGTAAAATCTCACAAACAGGCAAAGGAGGATGTATGTCCTCCCAGTGTCATTCTGGAGCAGTCTGAGAGGCTCGTCTATCAAGGAGCATCTACCCGCCTCCCTCACCCCCCCCCCACTCCGCACCCCAGGGAGGATGTACCTCTCATTACAGTGTTCTATGAGGGAGGTATCAGGAGGTGTCAGGAAACTGGAAGTTATGCACATGATTCCGAGTCTACAGCAGTGTGGGGAATTTCATCTGTAGACAGAGCAGGATTTTCATCCCAGAGCAAACACTGTGTACCCTCTAGAGCACTGGAAACTTTTGCATGCAACATGGAACCTTACGTAACATTCTTTCTTTCTATGACCAAAAATGATTATTTCTCATATTATTTTCCTAAAAATCTGCTTGATTACTCTGCTCTATCAACAAGGAATTACAACAGGCTACATATAAAAAAAATTGTATGCCAAAAAATAATTTTTTTTAAAAAAAATAGTTTTCCATAAAGAGTCTTGTGAGTTCAAATATTTAGATTCCCATCTCATCTCTACTGCCACCATGGTAAATATACCATGTTGTCTTTTTTAAAAATTTATTTACTTGCAAGGAGAGAGAGAGAAGGAGAGGGAGAATGAATGGATGCGCCAGGGCCTCTAACCACTGCAAACAAACTCCAGATGCATGTGCCACCCTGTGCACCCAGCTTTACATGGGTACTGGGCAATCAAACCCAGGTCATTAGGCTTTTGCAGCAAGTACCTTAACCTCAAAGCCATCCCTCCAGCCCAACCACCTTGTCTTGGATAGAGGAGAGGACCACTACTAAGCATCTGTTGCCCTCCCTGTAGAATTCAGGGAACCTGCCTTTTAGCAGCACTTCCTATGGTCAGCACTGACCTACACGCAGTACCATAGCACTTTCAATGCCTTACCTATGTGAGGGTCCTCCCAGCCTCCTGGGAATATGCAGTAGATATGGAGTGTGCAAATCACACATGGTAAATCTACCAGTAGGCCATTTTCTTAAGCCTTTGGATTCCTTTCTTCACATGGAGCTAGGGAAATTTTAGCATATCAACTTCCCCTAATCAAAGTTTCCATCACTGACAAATTATTAAAAGTTTTCAGCTACATAAGTAAACATATAAATTGTAATATATTTGATAAGTTTAATAATTTCAACAAATTAACCCAATATAGTCTGTCCTTGGCCTAATAACCTGAGATATGGAATGTACTAGTTTGTCATGCATGATAAATCTAACAATGCCCCCATTTCGTCAAACCATGAGAGTTTTTACATCTTATTGTTCTAGGGAAGTTTTAGTGCTAGAGAATAGGAAAAAGGTGGCTGGGTTTTTTTGTTTGTTTGTTTGTTTGTTTGTTAAGTAGTTTGCTAGGGACTAGATTATGGAAGTCTAGATGTCATTTTGCCTATCCTGTCTGCAGGAATAGCACTGTCCTCTGATCCAGCCTCATCCATTGTCCTGCTGCCTCTTCAAGTTTTCCAGGATAGCACACCTGTGACCTGGCCCTTCCTTAGTCAGCCTTGGAGCCCACCAACCAATCAGCTCCCTCTGTTAACATCCAGTCTGGTGATGAGCCTCATCCTAAGGGGTTGCTTGATGCCTCATGGACATAACTTCTTGGCTCCTTTGATTAGTTCTTAGCTCTTCCAGTATGCATGAGGTGTCTCCTCTGTCTCCCTGAAAGAGGAGAGAATTCCTCTTATTTTATTTCATTTTTGCTAGCCATTGTCCTTCTTGTTTTCCACATGTGCTTTGTTTTGGGTGCTTTCTTGCTTTGCTCCATCATCACCTCTTTAAGCACTGAGCCCCTTACTTCCCTTCCATCTTCTCTGAGCCACTGTGCAGGTAGGGCCTCGGGCCTGGGTTACTCTGCTCTCCCTCCCGCATGTGAGCGCCTTCCTCTGGGGATTCTTCCCTGGGGACGTGAGGGAAATTTTCTCAGCCTCTCCTCCCCTTGCTAGCTGGAACTTCTTTTGGTTTGGGCTTCCTGCTTGCTTTCCCACTGAATCCTTAGTCTTTCTAGAATAAATCTCATAGATAATGATTTACCCTTATCTGAGTCCACATTTTCCATTCTTTGAGAACTTGGACTAGCAACTAGAGTTGGGGTCCATGAGCCTAGTCTCCTGCATCTGACTGGAATCTAATCCTCCCTGGACTTCAAAGCTCCTGTGTCATTAGCATATCAACTTCCTTTAATGACTTTCTATCACTGAAAATTATTAAAAATTTTAGCTACTTAAACATATAAATTCTAAAATATCTGATAAGTTTAATAATTTCAACAAATTGGTCCAATGTAGTCTGTCCTCCTTGGCCTAACAATCTGAGAATTCATTCTGTTGTCTAAGCTTCATATCTGCAACAGAATGAAAAGAAAATTGCAAGACTTCTAGCTCTTGTTCCAGCTGAGCTGAGCAGTCTGGAAGCTGCAGATGTGTGATCACAGCTGCAGGACCCGCAGCAACAAAGGCTGTGTACGGAACATGGGAAAGGAGGGAAAAGAGCACCTATGTGAAACCATGGCCGATGACCACACCCTCAGGTGATAATATCTTAAACACCATAGAGATTTTGCAGATTTGACGTAGGGACCTTGATATGACTTTTCTGAATGATCCATCCAAGCAGGTTAGATGTAATCACAAGGGGTCTTAAAAGTAGAAAGGGGGGACTGGAAAGATGGTTCAGTGGTTAGGGCACTTACCTGCAAAGTCTGATGACCTGGGTTTGATTTCGCAGTACACACATAATGCCAGATGTACAAAGTGGTGAATGCATCTAGAATTCATTTGCAGGAGTTGGAGGCCCTGGTACACCTATTCTCTCTGTGTGTCTCTAAGTGTCTCTTTCTCTCTCTCTCTCTCATAAATAAAGTATTTTAAAAATCTTTTTTAAAAAGTAGAAAGGGGATATGAAGTGCACATTAGCATAATGTAATGGGAAAAGAAGTTGTCTCCTTTTGGTAGTTTTGAAGTAGAAGGAAGAAAACCACAAGCCAAACAATGTTCATCTCCACAAGTGGGAACAGATAAGGCCATGGCTTCTCTTATTGAGTTTCTGCAATAAATGTAGCCTGGCTGGCACTGATTTTAGATCACTGAGAGCAATACTGAGTTTCTAGTCTAAAAAACAGTAAAATAATAGAGCCCCAATTATTCTGGAGAGTTTAAGCACCTCATTGCCAGGCAATTCAGTTAGATGACAATAGTAGAAGATCAGAAGGAAGGAAGACAGGTTCCTCAGAACCAAGACCTCTTTTTGTTGGCAAAATAGTTTCTGAAAGATTCTCATCTTCATTCAAGTGAAATAAGTCTGGAACCCTACTCCTATACAGAGTTTTAGTGTCCATTGAAAACTTCTTGTTTGAATGTGGAATGTGCCCCAAAGGCCTATGTGTCACAACCTGAACTCAGTGCTACTAAAAGGTATTGGTGACCTTTAAGAAGTGGGGTCTAGCCAGGCACTCAGGAGGCAAAGGTAAGAGGATCACCATGAGTTTGAGACTTTATTGAGACTACATAGTGAATTGTAGGTCAGCCTGGGCTAGCGTAAGACCCTACCTCAAAAAAACAAAAATACAACAATGGATAACCAACTTCTCTTGAATTGTCTAATAAATCTGCTTAGTGGAACCGAACCCATAACTGGAACTGGGAAACAAGGCAGAACCATATCCAAAAAATGCGTCTGCTCTCCAATATCAAGCACCCACCCATCTTGGGCTACAAGAAGGCCTACAGTTATTAAATTCCCTCTAAAATAATAATGGTTATACAATTTATCCAGTGCTGACTTCTCTCTCGATTGGAGAATCTGCTTCTCTTTTTCAGATGGACACAGAACCTGAGGAGAGATTCAGTATATCACACCTCACCAGGGCCCCAACTGAAACCATGGAGTAATTGGGGAAATGTGCAAGAGTGCTACTCTCTTGGTGAACCTGGTATCAGCACAAGGGTGAAGGAGACAGACACAGAGAACACTCAATACCTACCAAACCAGATATCCAGAGACACAGAGGCTCCTAAGACCTCATCACTGAAGTAGACCTAAAACAAACCCAACATGGCTCAGGGAAATTCCCCGAAGAGAGGGCCGAAAGACTGTTAGAGCCACAAGTTGGAACATTACACACAAAGACATTGCCTCTTCCCCATAACTGATGGCTGACCCCCCAATGTGTGACCAACAGTCCCCAACAAGGAGGGTCCCTTCAGAGGGGGAAGGACAGGGAGGCTAACAATGGTACCAACACGGCTGTTGTTACACACTGAGTATAGGCAGAACTAACAAAGGAAAAAAAATATGCCAGGCGTGGTGGTGCACACCTTTAATCCCAGCATCCAGGAGGATCACTGTGAGTTCGAGGCCACCCTGAGACTACATAGTTAATTCCAGGTCAGCCTGGGCCAGAGTGAGACCCTACCTCAAAAGAAAAAAAAAAAAAAGAAGTAGGGTCTAATAGGACTTTTTAGGTCATTGGGAACATACTCTCAAAGAGGATTTTCTTGTGTGCCCCTCTCTCTCTCTCTCTCTCCCTCTTCCTGCTGCAGTGAAGTAAGGAGCACCCCTCTGCCACAGGTGCCCTGCCATGACGGACTGCACCACCATGTAGCAAAATCTGAACAGAAACTGAAATGTCCAAAACCCTGAGGCAAAATAAACTGCACATGCATGTGTGTGTGTTGTATGCATATATGTGTGCATGTGCATTTTTGTGTGGTTACATGTGTGTGAGGTGCATGTGAAGGCGAGAGGGTGAGATTAAGTGTCTTGTTTGGTTATTGTCCACCTTATTTCTTGAGACTGGGTCGCTTAGTTGAACCCAGAGCTCAGCTAATCTAGCTAGGCAGCCTTCCTCCAAGATCTGCTGTCTTCACCTCCCAGTGCTGGTATTACAGATGGGTCACTATGTCCACTCGGGATTCACGAGGGTGCTGGGGGTCCATACACAGGTCCTCAGCTTGAATGGCAAGTGCTTTACCATTTAGCCATCGCTATAGCCCCACCCTCATCTAAGCTAATTGCCTTAGATATTTGTAACAGTAAGTGTAACAGTAACTAACAGAAAGCTAACTAAGATATTAATTGATTGATGCTTCCACCTGGTTTCCAGAAAAGTAAATCCAGAAATGGCTGGTATAATAAATAAGGCATTCTTTCCAGAAAGCCATAAAAAGCTGGTTAATATTTTTGAACAGGGTGGTGAGGAAGTATTTAGAGTAATATGGGTTGCAGAAAACTTACTTTTGCTCTTTTGTCAGCAATTTGAACATGCCTATTTGTAAATGCATATGTGTAAGTATACAGGAGAAGTTGAAAATACATATAATCAGGGGGAAATCAACAATGTGAAGGACTGGAAACCATGTGAAGAAGTACAATGTGGAACACAGATGAGAAGATTATGCACTGAGCAAAAATGGAAGAAAATATGAATGTGACCAGATTAAGTTTGAAGTGACAGGAAATTTAGGGAATTTTTTGAACTTCTGTTTCTCTCTCTAAATAAAGTGATGAAGGTGATTACTAAGAATAAGAGAAAACAGCAGATATTAAGAAGAATAATAGATGTGGGAAAAACCAGTAGTAACTGTGAAGGAAAACCAGTTTGCTAATTTAATCAGAAATCAATACAGGAGGCATTTGGAAAATAATGGGTGTGAAATTTTAATCAGGAGTATGAACTCCTGTCTGTATGATGTTTTTTCTAACAAGGTTCTTCAGGCCGTGCATAAATAAGAGGAGAAAGCCAGCTAAATTAAAATACTTTGATAAGCTGGGCGTGGTGGCGCACGCCTTTAGTGCCAGCACTCGGGAGGCAGAGGTAGGAGGATCACTGTGAGTTCGAGGCCACCCTGAGACTACATAGTGAATTCCAGGTCAGCCTGAACTAAAGTGAGACCCTACCTCGTAAAAAAAACCAAAAAAAAAAAAAAAATACTTTGATAAGCTAGACATTTCTCAATATTTTAGCCAACTAGTCCCCAAACACTTCTGATTTGGGAGAAATTCTCCTTCTACACAGTTAATAGTACTAACTACCTCACCTAAAACGACAGAACACACAGGAGAGAGGGTTCTTACTCTCTGTTTCTAAAACCAACTGTGGTGGTTTGACTCAGGTGTCCCCCATAAACTTAGGTGTTTTGAATGTTAGGTTCCTAGCTGATGGAGATTTGGAAATTAACACCTGCTGGAGGCCATGTATTGTTGGGGAGGGTGGCTTATGGGTGTTACAGCCAGCTTCCCTTTGCCAGTGTTTGGCACACTCTCCTGTTGCTATGATCCACCTTATGTTGGCCAAGGGGTGATGTCCACCCTCTGCTCATGCCATCGTTTTCCCCTGCCATCGTGGAGCTTCCCCTTGAGCCTGTAAGCCATAATAAACCTCTTTTTCCTACAGGCTGCTCTTGGTTGGATGATTTCTTCCAGCAGTGCGAACCTGACTGCAACAGTAAAGTGGTACCAAGGAGTAGGATTGATGCTGGACACCTGACTGTGTGGCTTTGGCCTTTTGGAGCTTATTTTCAAGAGGAATGTGGAAGGATTTGAAGATTTGGCCCAAGGGATGCCTTGCAGTGCTATAAGTACACTTTGATGGACTATTCTGGTCATAGTTGAAAGACCTGAATGCAGTAAGAACTATGACTGTGAGGTTTGGCTTATGAGAGTGAGAAAGATCTTTGCTTGGACTGGGCTAGCAGTTTGTGTGGGGCTTGCTGTTATGCCTGTGTCCTGAGAAGTTGTGCAGGGTTGCTTTGTGTAGAAATGAACTGGTGTGAGCAGAGGAATATGGAACAGAAAAAATGAAATCTTTGGGCCTAAACTGCTGCCCATTCACCTGCAAATTGTTTGAGAGATTACAACCTTTAAGACTGGGCTAGCTGACCTGCACCTGGGTAACAGGGAGAATGTAGACTTCTGAAGGTGCCTGAGTGCTCAAGGAGTGTCCTGTTCTTTAAAGTCTGCCTTATCCCCCCCTGGATTAACAGATTGGCATCCTACCTGGTATTGTGGAGTATGAGAAATGCAGGAAAGAGAGGGCCATTGAGTTTGCAACACGGTCTTGTGTTTTGGAAATGGCCATGGGCAGTGTGAAGCAGGACTGCCTGCATAGAGACCCAATGGAACTGTGAGAATGAACCATGGATTGCAGTGAAGACCCAGTGGAGATGTCCGGACCATGAGATGGCTGCTAAGGAAAGCTGTGGGCCCCAATGAAGTTTTCCAGGACTGTGAGTAGCCTAGCTGGAGGGGTGGAATTGGAATGCCAGAGACTTGTTGCTGGTTAGAATTATTAAATTTGGAAATTTGTCACTGACTAGAGTTGTTGGATTTGAAGCTACAGAGTTTATTGCCGGCCCTTATTGTTTTAAATCTTGTATTGAATGAATATTTCTTTGCTATGCCCAATGCCATCTTTTGCAGTGTGAATGTTTATTCTGTGCCATTATGGGTTTTTTAAGGTTATTTTTTGGTATTGTGGCTCAGTTGAAAGATCTTGAACTATGGGGATGTATGAACATGATTGGAACTGATTAAAACTATGGGAAATTTTAAAGTTGGATGAATGCACTGCATTTTATATCATGTATAGTTATCAGTTTATGGGGGCCAGGGGAGGAATGTGGTGGTTTGATTCAGGTGTCACCCATAAAATTAGGTGTTCTGAATGTTTGGTTCCCAGTTGATGGAGATTTGGAAATTAACACCTCCCGGAGGCAGTATTGTTGGGGGTGGGCTTATGAGTATTTTAGCCAGTTTCCCCTTGCCAGTGTTTGGCACACTCTCTTGTTGTTATTGTCCACATTATGTAGGCCAGGGGATGATGTCCACCCTCTGCTGATGTCATCATTTTCCTTGCCATCGTGGAGCTTCCCCTTTGAGCCTGTAAGACAAAATAAACCTCTTTTTTCCCGCAAGCTGTTCTTTGTTGGGTGATTTCTACCAGAAATGTGGACCGGACTGGAACACCAACCCACAGATGTTTGAATCAGGTTCAGCCCACCACATGCTCCATTCTATGACTTTGACTCTTGAAGGAATGACACAGCAGTGTGGAGATTACTCATGGCGGCCATGCAGCCTGGATCACGCAGCAGGATCAGGATCAGGTGAGCTGTGGCCATTCTGTTCAGATGAGCCACAGTGGTGAGTTTGCCTTCTGCAGTACCAGCATCCTTGGCTGAAGAGCCTGTGGTCTTACCCTTTAGTGGGCTTTTTTTTAACTTCTGTAGAGCCTGCATGCTTCCTTGGCTTTGTTCTATCAATTCACCTACTTTTTGAGCTAGCTAGTAAGCATGCTAATAAGTTCCTTGCTGCTCTGATGAATCTGAAGCATTTTCTATCATTTGCAATAAGGTGTATTTTGCCCAGAAGATGGAATGGAAGGAAGAACTGATATGAGTTTAAACACACTGGCAAGAATGCAGGAGATGACAGAAGCAGTGACACAGGATACCTAGAGGTGTCCATCTGATGATTTTGATGAGGACAAAGAAAAGAAAACCAGCAAGCAGGAACTGAGTGAGAAAGTTGACTAGAGAACGGGTTATATGCAGAAATGAGCATGTCGAGCTGAATATTCTCCAGTAGAAAAGTCCTAGGGGATGTCTAGGAAATGGCGACGTGAATGATAAAAATGGAGGTGGGATACAGGAAAATGAAAAGCTGAGTGTTACACAAGTCATTCATGCATGTGGCAGTCATAAAGACCAAGGTCCAAAACATGTTGTAAAATAGAACACTGTACTTCTACCCAAGTTTTCAGCAAATTAAAAGGAAAGACTGAAGGCTGTGCATGAAAGACATCAAGAAAATGGCTCAGAGTCATGTTGACAGTGGACCAAGGTGAAGTATTTCAAGTGTAACAACATGAGAAGAGCAGTGGTTTGGGCATGAGAGGAAATGATCCTAGTAGCTGGTGATGTTGTGAGCAGTACAAACAGGGTCATCAGAAGTGACAAAGAACTATAGGAAATGCACAGGTGAAAATTGTGTATTTCAAGAATGACTTTAAAACTTAAAATAGAAAAATTTGGAGGAAAGAGTCTTACTTTTTGGAATCTGGAAAAATTTTAGGTTTGAAGCTTATTTTCTCCATATGCCAGGTGAATTTGCTTTGAAACACCTGCGATGATAGCACACTTCCTTACAAAAGACAGATTATTGTACTAGCCATCGGATGTGAATACACCACCAAAGTATTACACATCATTCCTGGGGATGTTTGCCTTTTCGGTATACTATTGTGTCTTTTTAAAATACAACTTAAATGCGTTCCTTTTAAAACTACAGTTCTCCTCAGTAACAAAGTGTCCTAGATTATATGAAATCCACACAGAAAAATAAGCAGTATTTTCAAAAGAAAATATCCCATACATCTCAAAAGTTACTTTTATGTGTTATTTTAAATTTTCTATTATGCATCTTTTTCTAATATGTTTTTGTCCAATAATTGGTTTTTGGGAAGTTTGAAAAATATGAGTATGCTTAGTTATCTTAGATTCCTCCATCTTAACTCTGGGTAGAGAATAAACAGGGCCTATTTGGGTAATTTACAAAGCAAGATTAAATCTACTTAATTTTTAGTACTTAAGAATTTAATACTGGGGGGCTGGAGAGATGGCTTAGTGGTTAAGTGCTTGCCTGTGAAGCCTAAGAACTCCGATTCGAGGCTCAATTCCCCAGGACCCACGTTAGCCAGGTGCACAAGGGGGCGCACGCATCTGGAGTTCATTTACAGAGGCTGGAGGCCATGGTGCACCCATTCTCTCTCTCTCTCTCTCTCTATCTATCTATCTATCTATCTATCTGTCTGTCTATCTATCTCTGCCTCCTTCTCTCTGTCACAGTCAAATAAATAAATTAATTTAAAAAAAAAAAAAGAATTTAATACTGGGACTTCCAGTTAAGATGGCAGCTTAGGAAACACACCAAAGCAGCCTAGGGGAGAAAAAGACAAAGATTACCCAGCAAAATATACACTTTTAATAAAAAGTGAGGTGTATAAGAAATTAAAATGGGAGCAGAGAAGTAGGAGATATCCAGAGCATCCAGAGCCCACACAGGCAGGCCTAAGTAGCTCTGGCAGTGGTGGCTCCAGCTCCAGCAGCAGCAGCTTGAGCTCCGGCAGCGGCTGCTCTGGCAGCAGCAGCGGCAGCTCCAGCTTCGGCTCTGGCATTGGCAGCACTGGCTCTGGCAGCAGCAGCGGCTCCAGCAGCATCAGAAATGAACTCCTGTGAAAACGAGTTAGAGGAAATGTCTGAGAAAGATTTCAAAAGAATGATTATAAATATGTTCAAAGAAGTCAAAGAAGAAATCAAAGGAATCAAAGAGGAAATCAAAGGAATCAAAGAAGACACAGGACACCAATTAAATGAAATGAAGAAGTCAATACAAGACATAAATAAGGAAATAGGAATGATAAAGAAAAACCAGTCAGAATTACTAGGAATGAAGAACACAGTTAATGAAATAAGAAACTCTGTAGAAAATCTCACCAGTAGAATGGATGAAGGAGAGGACAGAATATCTAAGCTAGAAGACCAGGTGGCAGATCTAATACAGTCCAACAAAAAGAAAGACAAACTAATAGAAAAGTATGAGTGGGAATTTCAAGATATTCGGGACACTATGAAAAGATCAAACATAAGAATTCAGGGCATAGTACAAGGAGAAGAATTTCACTCCAAAGGCATAGTAGGCGTCTTCTATAAAATCATAGATGAAAACTTCCCTCAAATTGGGAAAGAGGTGACAGTGCAGATATAGGAAGCCTTTAGAACTCCAGCCAGACAAAACCTGGAAAGAACCTCTCCTCGCCATATTATAATCAAACTACCAAATACACAATCCAAAGAAAAAATATTGAAAGCAGTTAGAGAGAAAAATCAAGTTACCTACAAAGGCAAGCCCATCAGGATTACAGCAGATTACTCAACACAAACTTTAAAAGCCAGAAGGGCTTGGAGTGATCTATTCCAAGTCCTGAAAGATAACAACAGTCAACCAAGGTTACTTTATCCTGCAAAGCTATCCATTCAAATAGATGTAGAAATAAGGACATTCCATGACAAAAGCAGGCTAAAGAAGTATTTGAAGACAAAACCAGCTCTACAAAAAATACTTGAAAGAATCCTCCATGCCAAAGAGAAGGAAAAGCACACATATAAGGAACCTGGAAAAAACAAACAATACTCAAATACTAGTTAACACAAGAGAGCAAAGGTAGAACCAGAACTACAAAAAAAAAAAAAAAAAATGGCAAACACAAATTCTCTTAATATCAACGGCCTCAATGTCCCAGCCAAAAGACATAGGTTTGCAGACTGGGTTAAAAAGCAGGATCCTACAATTTGTTGTCTCCAAGAAACTCACCTTTCTACAAAGAGTGGACATTATCTTAGGGTGAAAGATTGGAAAACGGTGTTTCAAGCAAACGGGCCTAGAAATCAAGCAGGGGTTGCTATCCTAATATCTGACAAGGTAGACTTCAGTCCATTGTTAGTCAAGAAAGATAAGGAAGGTCACTTTATATTGGTTAACGGCACACTCCAACAGGAGGACATTACAATCCTAAACATATATGCACCTAACATGGGGCTCCCAAATTCATCAAAGAAAGGCTATTAGAACTAAGGTCACAGATAACACCAAACACAGTGGTAGTGGGGGACTTCAAAACCCCACTCTCATCAATTGACAGGTCATCCTGGGAAAAAATAAACAGAGAGGCATCTGGACTAAATGAGGTCATAGAAGGAATGGACCTAACAGATTTCTACAGGACATTTCATCCAAATGCTGCAGAATATACATTCTTTTCAGCAGCACATGGAACATTCTCTAAAATAGACCATATATTAGGACACAAAGCAAATCTTAACAAATACAGGAAAATTGAAATAATTCCTTGCATTCTATCTGACCACAATGGAATCAAACTACAAATCAATAGCAAGAAAGGCTATAGAGCATACACAAAATCATGGAAAGTAAACAATACACTACTAAATGATGAATGAGTCAATGAAGAAATCAAGAAGGAAATCAAAAAATTCATAGAGTCAAACGATAATGAGAACACAACATACCAAAATCTCTGGGACACAATGAAGGCAGTCCTAAGAGGTAAATTTATAGCTGTAAGTGCCTATATTAAGAAATTAGAAAGGTCGCAACTAAATGACCTAATGCTTCACCTTAAAGCCTTGGAAAAAGAAGAACAAGGCAAACCAAAAATCAGTAGACGGGAAGAAATAATAAAGATTAGGGCAGAAATTAATGAAATAGAAACCAAAAAAACAATCCAAAGAATCAATGAAACAAAGAGTTGGTTCTTTGAAAGGATAAACAAGATTGATAAACCCTTAGCAAATCTTACCAAAAGAAAGAGAGAAGAGACACAAATTAATAAAATTAGAGATGAAAAAGGCACCATCACAACAGAAGCCAGAGAAATTTAAAAAATCATAGGGACATACTATAAAAACATATACTCCACTAAGTATGAAAATCTGCAAGAAATGGATGATTTCCTTGATTTATATAACCTACCTAAATTAAATCAAGCTGAGATTAAGTACTTAAATAGACCTATAACAAGTATGGAGATCTGAGCACTTATCAAAAATGTCCCAACTAAAAAAAGTCCAGGCCCAGATGGATTCACTGCTGAATTTTACCAGACCTTCAGGGAAGAACTAATGCCATTGCTTCTTAAGCTTTTCCATAAAATGGAAAAAGAAGGAATCCCACCAAACTCCTTCTATGAAGCCAGCATCACTCTGATACCAAAACCAGGCAAAGATAGAATAAAAAAAGAAAATTACATACCAATCTCCCTCATGAACATAGATGCAAAAATTCTCAACAAAATATTGGCAAACAGAATACAAGAATATATCAGAAAGATCATTCACCCGGACCAAGTAGGCTTTATACCAGAGGAGCAGGGATGGTTCAACATATGCAAATCAATAAATGTAACACATTATATAAATGGACTGAAGGACAAAAATCATATGATCATCTCATTAGATGCAGAAAAAGCATTTGACTAAGTCCAACATTCCTTCATGATAAAAGTCCTACAGAGACTAGGAACAGAGGGATGATATCTCAATATAATAAAGGCAATTTATGACAAGCCTACAGCCAACATATTACTAAATGGAGAAAAACTGGAAGCTTTTCCACTAAAATGAGGAACAAGAAAAGGGTGTCCACTGTCCCCACTTTTATTTAATATAGTACTGGAAGTCTTAGCCATAGCAATAAGGCAAGAGACGTACAAATTGGAAAGGAGGAGGTCAAGTTATCATTATTTGCAGATGACATGATTCTATATATAAAGGACCCTAAAGACTCTACCAGCAAACTGTTAGAGCTGATAAACACCTACAGCCACAAAGCAGGATACAAAATAAATACACAATAAATCAGTAGCATTCCTGTATGTTAACAACAAACACACAGAGAATGAAATCAGAGTATCACTCCCATTCACAATTGCATCAAAGAAAATAAAGTACCTTGGAATAAACCTAACCAAGGAAGTAAAGGATCTCTACAATAAAAACTATAAAACACTCAAGCGAGAAATCACAGAGTACACTAGGAAATGGAAAAACATCCCTTGTTCCTGGATTGGAAGAATAAATATTGTGAAAATGGCAATCTTACCAAAAGCAATCTACACATTTAATGCAATCCCCATCAAAATTCCAACAGCATTCTTCATGGAAATAGAAAACACAATCCAAGAATTCATTTGGAATCACAAAAAAACTCAAATACCTAAAATAATACTGAGCAACAAAAATGAGGCTGGTGGTATCACTATACCTGATTTTAACCTATACTACAGAGCCATAGTAACAAAACAGCATGGTGCTGGCACAAAAGTAGACATGTAGATCAATGGAACAGAATAGAGGACCAAGATGCAAGTCCAGGTAGCTATAGCCACCTTATATTCAATAAAAATGCCAAAAATACTCATTGGAGAAAAGACAGCCTCTTCAGCAAATGGTGCTGGGAAAACTGGATATGTATCTGTAGAAGGATGAAAATAGTTTCTTCTCTCTCTCCATGCACAAGAATTAAGTCCAAATGGGCTGAAGACCTTAACATCAGACCTGAAACTCTGAAACTGCTAGAGGAAAAAGTAGGGGAAACCCTTCAACATGTTGGTCTTGGCAAAGACTTTCTGAATATAACCCCAATTGCTCAGGCAATAAAGCCACAGATTGACTGCTGGGACCTCATGAAATTACAAAGATTTTGTACAGCAAAGGACACTGTGAATAACACAAAGACACAACCTACAGAACAGGAAAAAATCTTTGCCAGCTATACATCTGATAGAGGATTAATATCTATGATATACAAAGAACTCAAAAAATTAAATAATAAGAAATCAAACAGGCCAATTAAAAAATGGGCTATGGAACTAAATAGAGAGTTCTCAAAAGAAAAAATATGAATGGCGTATAAGCATCTAAAAAAGTGTTCTATATCCCTAGTCATCAGGGAATTGCAGATTAAAACTATGTTGAGATTCCATCTCACTCCTATCAGATTGGCTACCATCATGAAAACAAATGACCATAAATGCTGGAGAGGATATGGAAAAAGAGGAACCCTTCCAAACTGCTGGTGGGAATGCAATCTGGTCCAGCCATTGTGGAAATCAGTGTGGAGGTTCCTAAGACAGCTAAAAATTGATCTACCATATGACCCAGCTATAGCACTCCTAGGCATATATCCTAAGGACTCATCTCATTTCCTTAGAAATACATGCTCTACCATGTTTATTGCTGTTCAATTCCCAATAGCTGGGAAATGGAACCAGCCTAGATGTCCCTCAACTGATGAGTGAATAATGAAGATACGGCACATTTATACAATGGAATTCTACTCAGCGGTAAAGAAAAATGAAGTTATGAAATTTGCATGAAAATGGATGGATCTAGAAAGGATTATACTACGTGAGGAAACCCAGAAAGTGAAGTGTCACATGTTCTCTCTCATATGTGGACCGTAGGTACAGATGACTGGGCTTCTGTGTGAGAAGGAAAAAACTCAGTAGCAGAGGGCCAGTAAGCTAGAAAAGAGATAGAAAGGGAAGAGAAAAGAAGGGAGGGGTGTACTTAATAGGATGGTATTGTATGTAAGTAAATAGAGGAATAGATTAATGGGGGAGAAAAGACTCAAAATGAGGTCTAGGAAAGAGACTGAATAAAGGAAATGTGGAGAGACAGCTAATCAAAATCTAAGAGGATATAAATAAAACATGCAATCCTACTTTTTTGGACAATGGAACACTCAGGAGCCATAGATTGTTGCTAGAAAATTTTCAGGGCCAAGGATGGTATATCTTCCAGTGAGTTGTTGGCCAGGGAGATCCATGATGCCCCCGAAACATTATAGGCCACTGGTTAGGCCCTTGGTTTCCCACCAGGAATAGATGGTAAGACCCTATTGCTGAAGACTCCATATACTTGGGCTGCAAGGCCACTGAGAAATCTTGCTGGATGTGAGCTGATAACCTCCTCCATGTAGACCAGCTGACAGAAAGCTGGAAGAAGCCATTCTGCATGCAGTTCAATGGGAGAAAGAGAAATAACCAGTGAAGATACTCATCAGTGGACACTGCAAGCCTTATAATTGGCCAGCCAGGACAAATGAGCCAACGGGTGCAATGGTGGCACGTCTCTTATGGGTGAAACCACCTGCCCTCTAATTGGACTGGAGGCCCACTCCATGGGAGGAAATACATCCCTGATACTGAGAACTTAAAACAGAGGTAGTCATGAGCCCTAGGGGTGTAACATCTGCTGTTGTCTGGCCAAATGCTTATCAAACGGCCCAGTAAGCACTTCTGTTAATGTTCACACCCTTATATTAATGCTACTCTCACTTTTGGTTGAGAATCATCTCTTTTCAGATGGAAGTGACCTTGGGACAACTCAGAAGGCATCATGGTGATGGAAAGAAATGACTGCAGTGCTTAGTACTGCAATATCTGTATCACACCTTCCAAGGCTCAGGGTCTAATGCAGAAGAGGTGGTGGAAAGAATTTAAGAGCCAAAGGAAGGGCAGAACTCCATATAACATGCTCCCTCCAGACACAAAATGGCCTGGATATCCATGGCCTCACAGTGCCTGACACTACCTGCATAAGACCATCATAAGAGGAGGAAAAGATCAAGACATCAAAAGTAAAAGATAGACTAATTGAGATGGGGAGGGGGTATGATGGAGAGTGGAGTTTCTAAGTGGGGGGAGGGAGGGTATTACCATGGGGTATTTTTTATAATCATGGAAGTTGTTAATAAAAAAATTAAAAAAATATATAGCACCGCATAAAAAAAAGAATTTAATACTGGCTAAAATACAACCAAAGTGGAAATTCCTCTAGAACTTTACCAGTATCAGATGAGAAATAAATCAGGGTTTCTGGGTGACTGTTGTAAGGATGACATTCCTTATAGCTGGCTTTTCTTGGGCTACTCTCTGTCCCTAAAGCAATCACAGTCATTGTTTCTACCTCTCCAGCAAGATAGATAGCCCTTAGCCTCAGTGAGTATTTCCCTAATAGCTCTACCTGTCATTTTTTTTCTCTACTTCCAACCTGAG
Organism: Dipus sagitta; assembly: GCA_036346955.1. Lineage (NCBI taxonomy): Eukaryota > Metazoa > Chordata > Mammalia > Rodentia > Dipodidae > Dipus > Dipus sagitta. The sequence continues at coordinate 103,483,348 of CM070778.1, read as the reverse complement.
CTTTCATTAACAAATGTGAAAAATGTTCAGGAAGCAAAATGAAGAAGTACTGGGTTCATCATATTTTCAAGGAGTTTTTACTTATCTCCAAGGAGAGCTGTTATATTACTAGAGAAGACTTGGGAAATAAGTACTTATCTATTATTATATCTCCCTCTCACTCAAATATAGCTAGGTCTTTCTTTTCTTTTGGTTTTTGAAATAGGGTCTCATTATAAAACATGGGCTAGCCCTCCAACCCATGGTCTTCCTGCCTCAGCTTCATGTGTGCTGGGATTACAGGTATATATGCTTGGCTCATAAATGGGAAAGTCTGTCTTTCTAAATTCTCTCAACAAAATTTATGAAGTCATCATAGGTCTTCCCTTTATATCCCTAACATCAATGGGTACCCTCATGTTGTCAGCTAAGACTATCCTTCAAGGTATGGGGCTATTTAAACTTTGGAAGTTAATGAAACCACAAAAGGGAAATGTGAAATAGCCTACATTGATGAATTAATCAGATGTAGTTGTTATTACTAGAGCCAGAACTCTGGCATTTTCATCCTTAATTAAACATCTAACAATGTGTCCTGAAATCAAAGAAGACAAGGTCTACTTAAGGCTGGTTAAAGTGTATTGATTCCACTAAGTTTGACTCTCAAAGGTTTCATTCATAAAAATATCTCACATTAGATTATTATTCAATAAAAAGGATATCAAAATGATTTGCAGCGCTTTATCAAGCCATCTGTGATTCTCCATAGACTCCTAGCCCTTCATGAAGATTCTGAATTTTACCCCTTAGTGAACCCCTCCCATGGCTACCTTTTCCCTCAAATGTGTTGAATATGGGCAAAAATTATTGAAAACAGAGGGAAATTCCATTTAAACTCTAACTAGAGCATTTGTCGTACAGAAATAAATGATGGGGAAGTATTTGGAACATAGAGAATCAAGAAGATGCTCATCTCAGAAATGACACATCTGGGTCTAAAACTGTCCATAGTTGTCACTTATCCTTTTGGGTCATGAACTCTTATAACTAACTCCTTATATCTCACATAACCATTTGAACCATAAAAGTTAATATCACTATTATTCCATACATGATGAACAAAAAATATTCATAAAATTCCTCTTGGTTTACTTGACAATATTTCATAATCTCTCCATTCCCTCTTCTAACAATAATAGTCTTTCAGAAGGCCAACCATAAACATAAATTTATCAATGAGTTCTTTTAGTTAAAAATAAATACAATAGAAAGCCTAGGTAAATGAATACTTTCAGTAGTAGTTTACTCATTCTTGCTTCCAGTTATGTTCAGTTTGATTTCCTGATGCACTGCCTACTTTAATAATGGAAAGTAGTAGTATGCTGTAAGCAGTATTTGATCTGAAGAGAAATTCTGCTGGTGTACACAATTTTTTGTCTATAAGACCATAAAGTTATCTCAATTAATGTAGAAAAGCCACTGGAAAACACCTTGCATGATGAGAGATGGCTCAGTGGTTAAAGGTGCTTGTTTGCAAACCCTGATGGCCCGGGTTCGATTCCATAGCACCCATATAAAGCCAGATGCAGAAAGTGACAAATTTGTCACACTCACTAACAGATTGGAACACGTGGGATACTTGAAGAAAAAACAGAGGAAATAGATTGGGAGTACAAAATCAACAAGAAGTTCTACAACATGTACAAACAGGACATGAGGGAAATGTGGGACATTTTAAAAACACCATACATTTGGGTCATGGACATATAAGAAGAGGAACTATAGGTCAAGGCACAGGATATCTTCAGTAAAATTGTAGAACATTTTCCAAATCTTATAAAAGGGTTGCTCATCGAGGTACAGGAGATGCACAGGAAATGCCAAATAGCCAGGACCAGACAAGAAATTTCCCATTTCACATTATGGTTAAAACACTAAACAGAAAACAATGAGAATATACTAAAATCTGTAAGAGAAAAACATTTTATCACTTCCAAAGGTGAGTCCATCATAATTACTTCTGAATTATCAATTGAAACTCTAAAAGTCAAAAGGGTTTTAAATGAGTATTTCAAATTTTAAAAGATCATAGCTGCCAAGCCAAACTACTATACCCAGCAAAATTATCCTGCATAATGGAAGGTAAAAGAAAAACTTTCCATGATAAAAGCCAGCTTTATGAATCTATGAGCATGAAGCCAGTCCTACAGAGAATTCTAGATGGAGTATTTTGCACTGAAGAAAAGAACAAACAAAGAGGATATAGGAGGAAAAGGAAAAAGCAATGATCAAAACCAGAACAGACGTGAAATCAGATGAGCATCAAGAAAACGTCAAAGTCCACAAAGTTTTCAACTTGACATGAAGTAACTGAGACCTCTCAATTATAATTCTGAGTATCAATGGACTCAACTCCCCAATCAAAAGACGCAGATTAACATTCTGGACCAGAAAACTGGATCCATCCACTTACTGGTTACAAGAAACCCACCTTACCATTAATGACAGACACCATTTTAAGGTGAAAAGAAGGACAAAAATATTCCAAGCAAATGGAAATAGAAAACAATCAGGTGTGGCTGTACCAATATCTAACAAAATAGATACTAAACCAAAAGTAATAAAAAGAGATAAATAAGGCCACTTTTATCATCAAGGAAACAATTCAACAAGAGAATATTAAAGTCATAAATATATATGCAACAAACAAAGGTCACCAAATTTTATAAAGCAAAATTAACTAGACATTAAACCAGAAATAAATCCCAATATCATAATTGTGGATAACTTTAATTCCCACTGTCATCAACAGAGAGATCATATAAATAAAAAATAGAGAAAGAATGAACATAAACAGCACCATAGAGCAATGGACTTAACCATCATCTATAGAATATTCTACCCAAATGCTACAGAATACACATTCTTCTCAGCAGCTCATGGAACGTTCTCAAAATTGAACATATAGTAAGACATAAAGCATGTCTCCACAAATTCAGGAAAGTAAACACAACTGTGGTCATGCAATAAAGCTAAAAATCAGCAAAAAGAAAAAATATATAAAATATGCCAATAACTAGAGATTGAACAAGACACTATTAAATGATGAATAGGTCACTGAAGAAATCAAAAAGAAAATCAAGACTGGAGAGATGGTTTAGTCATTAAGGAGCTTGCCTATGAAGCCTAAGGACCCAGGTTTGATTCCCCAGTACCCATACAAGCCAGATGCACAAGGGGCACATGCATCTGGAGTTTGTTTGCAGTTGCTAGAAGCCCTGCTTTGCCCATAAATGAAGGCTTTGGAAAATCAAGAAAAATGCAAGACCCAAAATACCAAATTAAAGAAATAATGAAGATGAGAGCAGAAATCAAAAAATTGGAAATGAATTAAAACACTTTAGGTTTCCCTGCATCAGAGGGTACATGCTAGGAAAGGTAGTGAGACTGGAGGAAATAAACCACCCCTTGCATTTCAGCCAAGACCCAGGTGAAACCACAGAGGAATTGTGGAGATGAATAAGAGTGCTGCTTCCATGGCAAGACTGACAATCAGCAACAGGATGAAGAAGGTAAATGCTGAGAATACTCAACACACATAAAAGCAGAGATCCAGATGCTCCTATGAGCTCATCACTGAAGTACATTTAAAACACACTCACCAAGGCTCAGGGAATTTTGCGGAAGAGGGGGTGGAAAGACTGTAAGGGCAACAGATTGGGAAGACATACCCAGAGGCATTGCCTCCCTGTCATAACTGACTGCTGCGCTCATACTGTGTAAACCACAATCTCAAATATTAGGGCGACCAAGGCTTATCAGTATGACAAGTAAAGAATGTTGATTACCTAGCGTGAGAAGCATCATCACTGCAGTATCTGCCTGTGCCCATGAAGCACTACAGAGGAAGTGGAAGATTGAAAATTAGTGCTTCCCTCCCTGCTATCCCCGGAACCTCTTCTAGGAAGATGGCCAAAGACACTAAGGAGACTCAAAACCTTTTTTGTTTTTTTTTTTGGTTTTTTGAGGTAGGGTCTCACTCTGGCCCAGGCTGACCTGGAATTCACTATGTAGTCTCAGGGTGGCCTTGAACTCACAGTGATCCTCCTACCTCTGCCTCCCAAGCTCTGGGATTAAAGGTCTACACCACCACACTCAGCTTGAGATTCAAAACTCTTTAAAGCAGAAAATTAGAGGCTGCTCAGGGCTCCACACTAAAGGAGACTTATAATAAGTCCTTCTAGGACCAGGGTACATTGAAGAAGATGGTTCAGAGGGATTGTAAGAGCAACAAGGTAGGAGGTATTATCCTGAGGCATTATCCCCTCCACAGAGACTGACTGGTGCATTCATGACTCCTTAGTGAAAGGTGACCCCACTGGAAAGCCCCCAGTGGAATGGGGGTGGGGGAGAGGGAACATAAGAGTATAACCTGATGGGAATATGACAAATGTGCCATATAGTCATACTGTAAAATAATCCATTGATTAAAATAATTTAAAAAGTTAAAATAAAAGACAAAGTAAGTGTAGAAATAAATATGTCTAAGCTCAATGAAATATTATTTCATATACATGGTGTAAAACATGTTTAAGTTTTATAGTAGCCTATTAATATGAAAATATTTTATACATTTTTTCCACTAATAAAAATTAATTTTGAGGGCTGGGAAAATGACTTTGCATTTAAGGTGCTTAAATGCAAGACACAGGTTTGAGTCCCCAGAGCCCACATAAGCCAGATGCACAAGGTGGCAGATGTATCTAAAGTTCATTTGCAGTGGCCAGAGGCCATGGCATGTCCATTCTCTCTCTATCTATCCCCCTTTCTCTCTCAAATAAATAAAATATCTTAAAAATTTTTGAAACTAAGTGCTATGGTACACATCTGTAATCACAGTTCAAGGCTGACTGGGGTTCTAGAGCAAGACAGTACATCTCAAAATAAAAGTAAATAAATAAATTTTGAAAAAGAATAGAAGACAATCAAAATCATTTCCAGACTGAAGAAATAGTTCAGTGGTTTAGAATGCTTACTTGTAGAGCCTGACAACTTGAATTCCCCAGCACCCACATAAACCCGGACACAATGTCTCACATGAGTCTGTGATCCTTATGCACTTATGGCAATAGGAGGCAGAGCCAAAAGAATCCCAAGCTTATGGCCAGCTAGTCTGGCATTAGTTTGTAGGAGCAAGACACCCTGTCTCAAAGAAGGTGGAAGGAGCACAGACCCATGGAGGTTGGCCTGTGATAGCCACAACATGTTACAACACTCAAAGACAGACAGAAAGACACACACATATACACACATGCATACATGCACACACACACACACACACACACACACACACAATGTGGTGGTTTAAACGAGAAGTCACATGGGTTTGTGAATAAGCCTCATAATGATCCCTAGCTGGTGGAGGCTTTGGGAGGTGAACTCTTGCTGGAGGAGGTGTGTTACTGGGGACAGGCCTTGAATTTCATTAGTCCAGCCATACTGGGTGTTCAGAATTAGCTCACTCTAATTAGTTCCTTCTCAGCTAATTATAAAAGGCATGATGCCCAACTTCTCCTCCTGTTATGCTTTTCTTGCCATGAAGTAACTTTACCTCAAAACTGTAAGCCAAAATAAACCTTTGCTTCTGTAAGCTGCTTCAGGCCAGATGTTTTGTCCCAGCCATGAGAAGGCAATTGTTTAACTAACTAACTTAATAGCAATAAATAAATTATTTCCATATTTAACTTATATTTTACAATCTATTTTTGTTGCTGGATATTTAATAGGTCATGTGCCTGCTAAGCACACATTCTACCATTAACCTTCAACCCCAGCCCTGAACTTAGGTAAGAGATAATGTAAGGGATCATAAAAAAAGGAAGTGAAATACTGGATATTTCAAGGGGAAGAAACGTAGTAACCAAATACTGTGGTTTAAAGATAAAAATTTTTGAATACCTAGGAAATGAGTTATGTTTTCTGCCATGAAGGCACACTACATGTTGTCCAACCAGACAGCACATAGACATGCTGGGGAAAACCTTTCATAAGCGGGGCAGTGACTCTCTCGTTCAAGGTGGCTTGGACACAGGAGTTGAAAGGAGTACCTAAGGCAGCTCCCATGCCATGGTGACACCCTTGTTCTGCTCTGAAGGGGGAAGGGAACAAATGGCCTGTTCTGGAGGAACGAAGTTTGCAGGAATGGGGAGAAACCAGCCTAGCTTCTAATAATAGTGAAGACTGGAAGAGATTATTGGAATCTGGAAGAGCTACCATGGACAACAACAAAAAGCAATGTTCCTGACAGTCTCTCCTGCAACCTTCTTAAGTTTACTTGGAGAAGAGGCCATGGAAAAAGAGTATAAAGTAGAATACATTTAATCTTACACTTTTGGGGATGCCAGGTTTCCATCAACTTGCTGTAAACAAATACAATGATAAAAACAAAACTATTCAAAGCTATGAACCCAAACCCCTCAACATCACACTTCCTGGTCTTTGAAGGATGAGCTCTTTACTTCAGGGACTAGGCCTGCATATATTACGTTCTGAGATAGAACACGATATCTACAGTCAGAAAGTACTCAGAAATAAGACACCAGCACTGAAATTTTCTTGTAACAATCTATGGTTTGGGGGCACAACAGTATCTACTTCCACAGGATAGTTCTGCCTAAACTTTCTCTTTTTTAACATATATGTTATTAGCGAGCAAAGAAGTAAGTATCCATATGGTTTATTCATAACATCTTTAATTCTGAATACGCCTTCTCCCATCCTCTCCTTTCCTCTCCCCTAACACCACTTAAAGCATTTCACTCCCAGTACTCTGCCCCTCTACTTACATAAGTACAATAACCACCCTTTAAGTCCTTCTCTCAAAACTACACACTTAAAATTCTGGATAGAAACATGCAGACCAAAATTCTACAGTTAAGTAAAATATCCTCCTAAAGTAGAAGTGAAACAAACAGAATTTTGTATTTAAAAGACAGAAGTCATTACTAACACCAGAATTCTAAGAAATTGTAAGCAAAGCTTCATGTACACGTAGAGAAATTATACCAAACAGAAATAAGAATAGTAATGAAAAAAATAAAGATCATTAGAAACGACAGAAAATAAAACACTTTAAAATTTCATTTAAGAAGCAATAGATTATTTATGAGGAAAACAATGATGATTTGTGCTGGTTATTACATATATAGAAGTCAGTTATATAAAAGCAATAGCATGATTGAGAGAAAGTGCATAGAAACAATCTGTCATGTGATGAGGTAGTAAAATACTGATGTCATATAGATTGTGCCAATTATGAGATGCATATCACATTCTTTACAGAAACCAATAAAAGTACAATTAAGGGGCTAGAGAGATGGTTCTGCAGTTAAAGGTGCTTGGTTGCAGAGTATGACAGGCCAGATTCAACTGCCCAGTACATACATAAAGCCAGATGCACTGGGGCTGAAGAAATTGCTCAGTGGCTAAAGGTGCTTGCTTGCAAAGTCTGATGGCCTTGGTTCAGTTCCTCAGTACCCACATAAAGCCAGATGCACAAATTGGCACTTGCATCTGGAGCACTTTTGTAGTTGGCAAGAGTCCCTAATGTGCCTGATCTCTCTCGTGCTCTCTCTTGTAAACAATTACAATTAAATCCAAGAATAAGTTAAATGTCAATAAAGTAGATTAGTGCAATGAATGGTAAGAGAGAAAAAAAACAGAAAGTCGATGGAATAAGAAGCAAAAAGTTAGTCTAAAATCTGGAGGAGGGTCTATAAGACTCTACCTCTCCCTGAGAACCGACAGGCAATTAGTGGTCACTGGGGGAGGGAGGGAGACAAGGTGGTATTTAATGAAATAGAGCTAAGAGTGTGTAAATGCTGTGGTGATGGACAATATTGATTACCGACAGTCATGTTTTCTCCCCTCTACTTGGCACATATTGTTGAGAAGGAGAGCTGTTTTCTCAGTCTAACCAAGAACTGACAGAAGTAGAATCTGGACTATAGGTCTGTCAACATTCTGAGGTCTGTCCTCCTTTCTATGGTGGGGTCCTCAGAGTTTCTATCTGACATGCAGGGAGTACTCACCAGGAACCTTTCTCCTGGTGGATGTTGAACTGTATTCCTGTGTATGGCCATGTAAGAACTCATAGGCCACTTGAAGAAATGTGTCATTTATTCTAATTGAAATTAGACACCACAGAAATTTGCAGCAGAGAAGCGACATGAAAGTGAATTGTGCTTTAAATGGTTGGCTTGGCTGCTCCATGTGCATGTAGTATAAGAAGCAAGTCAGTAGGTACGAGATGCATCGAGATGCCGAGTTCAGTGTCTTTCTCTGCAGCTGTAGTACTTGCAGGGATGAAGCACTACTGGTGAGTGTGGCAATGGCCTTTGCAGAGTCTGGGAAGGGTGACAAGCACTGCAGATTGGAAGTTCAATTTGAGATTCATTAATTTGCATCCAGATAGATATCCAAGCGTGATATTCAGAGGAAAGATTTTGCTGGATAGTAAAACCTGAGAGTCGTATTTAATTTGACAAGTGAAATTAATCTAAATAAAACATGACCAACTCCTTGAGTGCTGGAGCCAAATTAAGAATTGAAAATATTTGTTGAGAGACAATTTTCCTCCTCAGTTTCTAACATCATTTGAAGCTATATTGGCCATGAAAAGTTAGTAGCCTGAGCTTATATATTATATTGGTTTTACTGGGATAAATGAACTTATGAAAACTCAAACTGGAAAAATTTTGAAACTCTAAACACATATTTCACAACTGTCAGTAGAGCCTATGTGAGCACATAGGCTGGGAACATGTTCAGGTGTTAGACTCCATCCCAGAGGTGAGTGGGTGTCAGCACTGTGGTACATGCACTGTCCACTGCTGCACACACCTTTGTCATTTCCAAGGCTGCCTTTTCCATGATCACTCACATCCTATACCTAAATACTTTCAAACACTCCTTTACATCAGTACAAAGAAAAACAAACTGTGACACAACTTTCTATTGTTAAGACAACAAAAAAGAGATTAAGGTAAAAGACTGAAAAAGAAAACCAAAGATACCTATCATAATCAAGAGCAAAGACCTAAAGTATGTGAAGTTGAATGAATTTGGCAACAGAGCTACAAGGTTGTGATACTTGGTTTGTTATACAACTTTTTTAAAAAAATTCTATTTTTATTTATTTGTGAGAGAGAAAGAGGCGTAAAGAAAGAGAGAACAAGAGAATGGGCACACCAGGGCCTCCAGTCACTGCAAATCTACTCCAGACGCATGCATCATCTTGTGCATCTGACTTACGTGGGCCCTGGGGAATCAAACTTGGGTCCTTTAGCTTTGTAGGCAAGCACCTTAACCACTAAGCTATCTTTCCCACCTGTTATACAATTTCTGACAAGAATCAGAACTTAAAGCTAAGAAGGAAATGGTAAGGTATATCAGAGAACATTTCAAAATGCCAGCCTCTCCATATCAATTGATTTGATAATAAAAGAGAAACACATAGTTATTATTGGTCATTTAGGAACTCCCATTTCAAAACACAGAATATATAGTGCTGAGTTTGAAAATAAGCCTGAAAATTGAATGTGGCAATGATTTATAGTATTTATAGAATTATTAGACATGTTTAGCAGGGACTGAGAAATTATACAACATAGGTAAGTCAAACTTATCCTAAATACTAATCCATGCATTTTATATATAAGACATTAATTTGTTATTTCCAATTTTCTATCACCTGACTAAAAAAAAACAAACTGATTTTTATATGTGTACATGAGTGTAAGACAGAGAAAATTTCAAAAAAAAACTAATGTTAAGGAAGAATAATAAATTACATGTAGAACTATTGCAAAGCATTCATAGAATCTCTCCAATATATGATTGAAATATATGACACCCATTGTGTTGGTTTAATTCAGATGTCCCCCATTGTTGGATTTGGAGCTACAGAGTTTGATGTTTGGCCCATTTAAATCTTACATTGGTTGAATATTTCTTTGCTATGCCCAATGCCATCTTTTGCAGTGTGAATGTTTATTTGGTGTCATTATGATTTTTTGGTTGTTTGTTTGTTTTGGTGTTACACCTCAGTTAAAAGACCTTGAACTATCTGGGCATAGTGGCACATGCTTTTAATTACAGCACTTGGGAAGCAGAGGTAGTAGGATTGCCATAAGTTCAAGGCCACCCTGAGACTACATAGTGAATTCCAGGCCAGCCTGGACTAAAGTGAAACCCTTCCTCCAAAAAACAAACAAAAAGAAAAGAAAAAGAGAGAGAGAGAAAGACAAACCTTGGACTATGAGGATGTTTGAATATCACTGGGATTGTTAAAATTATGAGGAAATTATTAAAATTATTAAAGTTGGATGTATGCATTACATTTTACATCATGTATGGTTATCAGTTTATGGGGGTCAGAGGGTAGAATGTGGTTTTATTCAGGTCTCCCCCATAAACTTAGGTATTCTGAATGCTAGCTTCCCAGCTGATAGCAATTTGGGAGTTAACACCTCCTGGAGGCAGTGTATTGTGTATTGTTGGGGGCGGGCTTATGGGTGTTATAGCCAGCTTCTTGTCAGTGTTTGGCATACTCTCCTGTTGCTGTTGTCTATCTAATGTTGGCCAAGAGGTGATGGCCACCCTCTGCTCATGCCATTGTTTTCCCCTGCCATCATGGAGCTTCCCCTTGAGTCTGTAAAGCCAAAATAAACCCTGTTTTCCCCACAAGCTGCTCTTGGTCGGGTGTTTTCTGCCAGCAATGTGAACTTGACTGCAACATCCATCTTGTTTCTTCAAAACAGTTTCTGCCTCCTGGCCCCATTGACTGAAAGAAAACCAAACAAATATATAATTTCCATAATTCCCGGTTTCCATGTATGCTTCTACCTCAGAGACTTTGAAGGGTAATGTGATGGTTTAAGTCAGATGTCCTCCATAAAGTCATATGTTTGGAATGCTTGGTCTCATGCTGATGGCAGTTTGGGAGGTGGAGCATGGCTTGAGGAAACGTGTTATTGGGAGGGTGAGCTTAGGAGTGTTACAGCCTGGTCCCCCTTGTCAGAGCTCAGCTGACTTTCCTGTTGCCATTTTCCACCTACTGTGGCAAAAGTGATGCCCACCTCCCATCAGCTGCTTTTGGTCAGCTGTTTTGACCCAGGTAAGAACAGAATATGCCATCCTAACAGGTGCCACTTCTGAAAGGGGATTATTTTAAGGCAGGAAAAGTGAGATGTCATGGTGTCCGGGACAGAGACGCAGCTCTTTGTTGTCACCACCAGCAGTCTGAGGAATTCTTTTCAGACACTTCTACTCAGGTAAGCCACTGCCAGGAATTTCAGAATAAGCCAAGATGAGGAAGGGTTAAAGGTTTTTTTTGTTTTGTTTTGTTTTTTGTTTTTTTGTTTTTTTGTTTTTCCGAGGTAGGGTCTCACTCTGATCCAGGCTGACCTGGAATTAACTCTGTCCTCTCAGGGTGGCCTTGAACTCATGGCGATCCTCCTACCTCTGCCTCCCAAGTGCTGGGATTAAAGGCGTGGACCACCACGCCCGGCTCAGGGTTAGAGTTTTTAAAATAAGATTACATATAAATTTTAAGAGTTAAGAACAATAGAGGTCATGAGATATATGACATACCAAGGGCAGGTATGTACCTCTTCCAGGAGAGTCCTGCTTAGGTACGTTTCTTTACAATAGTGTACTCAGGACTTTGGTGGCTCTTGAGTTACATCTGTAAAGTTTGCTTAGAAATATCACCTGCCATTTTTTACATTGCTGAAAGAATACAGTTTACAAAAGGGTTAAAAGGTTATGAGGACCGGGCATGGTGGCGCACGCCTTTAATCCCAGCACTCGGGAGGCAGAGGTAGGAGGATTGCTGAGAGTTCGAGGCCACCCTGAGACTACATAGTTAATTCCAGGTCAGCCTGGGCCAGCGTGAGACCCTACCTTGAAAAAACCAAAAAACAAAAAACAAAAAAAAAAAAAGGTGATGAGGGTTTTATAGAAGGTGGGTGAGAGAGGTCACTCTAGGTAGTTACTGATGGGTTTAGGAATCAGAGAGGAGAGTTAAAACTCAAGGTTTCATGCCATTCTGGCCCTAAGTAAGCACAGCCTGCTTTAGGGGGACTCACATTGTTTCTGTAAGTAATGTTCCATATCAGTGGTATTTGGAGTTTCCCTGCTCAGTGACTCTGTCAGCAGGAAAGGCAAGCTAGATTCCCAAGTGAAGACTCCCTCTCCCATGCCTCCCTAAAGTTTTTGCCTTTTATATTACCTTGGAGACAAAGAAAAACTCTCCAACCACGTCCACGTGCCTCACACCAGGATACAAACCTTTAGCTGTGTCTCTCCTCCACTCTGCAAGGAAGGACCAAGGTTAAGCTCTCACTATGGCCTTTGGATTCATTTCTGTGGATCTGAATGTGTGGAGTCGCCTAACATTCCTCTGCTGAAATCTAATTTCCAATACGGTGGTGTTGGGCGTGCAGATGATTAGGTCATGAGGTTGAAGTTCTCATGGATGGGATTGGGGCACTTCAAGTGGGTAGAAATCAGAGTTCTTTCTCTCCACAGGGTGAGAAAACATCATTGAGCCAAAAAGTGGGTCTCACCAGAAACTGAGTCTGTGGATGTCTCAATGTTAACATTGAATGTTGTAGCCTCCAGAATTGTTACAAACAAATGTCTATTGTTCTTAACATCTGTAGCAGACAGCTTCAGGTTCGCTGAGATGAACTTCCAGACCAGGCACAATTATGGAGGAAGGGATATTGATTGAAGCTTACAGATCCAGGGGAAGTTCCATAATGGCAGAAGAAACTGGCCTGCCTTCTTCAGGAACTCCAGCTAGGCACACTTTGCATATCTTTAGATTGTAATCTGAAATCCACCACCACACCTTAAGATCCACCCAGTGACCTTGCCTCCAGCCAGGTGGCTAGAGATGCAAACTACAAATAAGCAACTGAATATATTGGGGGCCATCTATTCTATTCAAACCACCACAACATCCTTATATCTGTTGCAACAGACACACAAACAAGACCCCTGTCAGCCCGGAGACTGCATGAGAGGAGTCTCTACACACTTCATGAACCAACCAATACCTCCCATTACCTTCCCATATGAGCCTTCTCACACTTTTGCTGCCTCTAGATATTTAAGGCACTTTTCTTACTGTGCTCGTATTTAGTGATGACGGTATAAGATGCTTTGTTTTCTCCCATGTGTATATGACATGTACATTTTCTTTTGTAAATCTGTTGCTTTATAGAGAACATCAGAGAGTAAAATAGAAAAAAAAAAATGTTTTCTTCTCTTGCAGTTTAAACTTGTTTGCTATCTTCACCATACCTATGTAACTCATTCCCTCCTTCTTTTAATTTCTTGCACAAAGATCACCTGCCAAGCAGTACTTAAGATTCTATTAGCACTCCAGCCTCTTGTTTTCCTCATGTCCTCCTCCATAGTACTTACCACCTAGCACACTATCAAGATTACTTATTTCTTATGCTTGTTACTAGCATGTGTCTTACCTGCAAAAGGCGAGCTATAAGAGGGCAAGAGTCTTGGTTGCTTTGTTTGGGATAATAACATGAATTGAAGTCCCCAGTCAGAAGACCCATCTATGTTCAAGATGCTATAAAGTTGATTGACTCATTTGAACTGATTGTGGAGAGTTGGAGCACTGGAGATTCAGAGGCAAACTATCTTTTCCTAGTTTTAGTTCTCTTAATAGTCATTCATTTCCAAACTCTGTGGCTGATGTAAAATCCTTTCAAACTATCAGTTAAAACTGTTGGAACTTAATAACCATGCACTAGCTGAGAAAGTCATCAGGTTACATCTAAAACTGATAGCAGAGTTTTCCCTGTGTTGATGTAACCTGCCTACTTGAAGTTTCCACCACTGTATTTGAAAAATGCCTTCATTTATGACTTTCTTTTGTTCTATGACTATAAAACTTCATGTCACATTTCTACAACTGAAATATGGTCAATAATGTTTGACTTAGAATAAATTAGCTTTTATACACTTTAAGATGACAGCGAGGTTTGGTGTCAACAATAATGAATCCCAAATATTTACAGTTGTGCCTGCCACTTAGTAAATGTATATGGTAAATGTTAAATTCACATATGAATTAAAATTTTACCTTAACATGAAAATAGTTAGAAAAATCATTTTCTGAGAAATGACAGATATAATAACTATAATACCATTATAAAACACTGTATTTTTATTCACCTACTTGAGAGAGACAGAGAAAGAAAGAGGCAGAGAGAGATAATGGGAATGCCAGGGCCTCCAGCCACTGCAGATGAACTCCAGATGCATATGCCACCTTGCACATCTGGCTTATGTAAGTATTGGGGAATCAAACCTGGGTCCTTAGGCTTTGAAGGTACTTTAACCACTAAGCAATCACTCCAGATCATTTTTTTAAGATGAAGAAGTTGGTAGAAGAACCACGGGAAGATGTAAATGAACCAACGCAGTGCTTGCGTAGCACAAGGCTTTGGGTTCCATCCGCAGCACTGCATAAAGCAGTCAGGGTGGTGCACATCTGTAATGCCAGTATGCAGGAGGTGGAGGCAGGGGGATAAGGAGTTTAAGTCATCCTTGGCTACATACTGAGGTCAAGGCCTGGACTACATGAGACCCTGTATCAAAGAGGGGGCCCTGGAGAGATGGCTTAGCATTTAAGGTACCTGCCTGCAAAGGACCCAGGTTCAACTCTCCAGAACCCACATAAGCCAGACACATAAGGTGATGCATGCACATGTGCACAAGGTGGTGCATGTATCTGGGGTTCGAATAAAATGGCTAGAGGCTGTGTCATGCCAATTATCTCTCTCACTCTCTCTCTCTTTCTCTCTCTCTCTTCCTCTCTCATAAAATAAGTACAACTTTTTAAAGGTGGAATAAAGTAGGGTAACTCATAGGGGGCTCTGAAAAAATGTAAAAGGGTCTCCACTGTCTCAAATCCTCACCTTCTCCACCTATAAGTGTTCAAACAGTGTGGAAGACTCTTACAGGACACAAAGATTTACAGTGAAACATGGTAGGAAGTTCCCATGCTGGGCGGGGCTTTGCCTCCTGAGTGCCCTCTCTGCCTCTGCTAGAAAGTTCATCAGGATCTTAAACTACTAGGGGCAATGTATTCATTTTTCTTTAATGGATGCATTGCTTTTCAGCTATTCAACTTATGAACATGAGGAGAGAAGGAGATATAGAGAATACCATGTGGAAAAGATGGATCTTTAAAAAGACTAGAAGGGGAAGCCAGGCATGGTGGTCCACATCTTTAGTCCCAGCACTCAGGAGGCAGAGATAGGAGGATCACTGTGAGTTCGGGACCACCCTGAGACTACATCATGAATTCCAGGTCAGCCTGGGCTACAGTGAGACCCTACCTCAAAAAACCAAATTGGAAAAAAATAAAGAGACTAGAAGGGAGACAGGAATAAGAAATATCAGAGGAGAAACTAGCAGGAGAGACAGAAGTAAACAAAAGACTGGAATGAAGACAGTAGCTAAGGTCTCAATTTATTACCTACAAACAATTCTCATTCAAAATAACCAAAATAATCAGTTTGTTGATCTGGACATTTTCATTTACTTGCACATTAGTAGTATGAGTATGATTTCTACCAGAGCTACTGAATTCATTCATTCCATTTCTTTGTAGTTCAGGGTGAACCTCTGTCTGGCTGCTTCCTGCTGAGTGGATACAGAGCTTTGGACTTTACAAATGATGTTTTCACCCTGGGCATGGTGGTTCATGCCTACCTATAATTCCAGTCCTGTGATGGGAGGATCACAGTGAGCTCAAGGCCATCCTTGGGCTACAGAAGATTTCCATGTCAGCTGGGACTAGAGTGAGACCCTACCTTAAAAAGGCAATAGGGCCAGGTGTGGTGGTGCATGCCTTTAATCCCAACACTCAGGAGGCAGAGGTAGGAGGATGACTGTGAGTTCAAGGCCACCCTGAGACTACATAGTAAATTCAAGGTCAGCCTGAGCTAGAGTGAGACCTCAAAAAAGAAAAAAATGTATGCAGGTGGCACATGCATCTACAGTTTGTTTGCAGTAACAACAGGCCCTAGTGTGTGTTCTTTCTCTCTCTCTCTCTCTCTCTCTCTCCTTTCCCTCTCAAAACATATATAAATAAATATTTTTTAAACAAAAGAATGGATACCTGTGACTTAAGAAAACACACACAATGAAGGCAGTATCAGAAGTGCCTTCCTCTGTCAAGAAAATCACAAGAGCTTTTGATTTCCTGCAGCAAGTTGATAGAAACCTAAAGAGGGCCCCTCTTCAGCAGTGAGTATTGGAGAGAGGCAAAAATGGAAAGGGAGACAGATCAAGGGACAGTTGTAAATGAACATCTCTTTTAAAAATAGTATTGAATCTATTTCTTTTGGATTCCAAGTTAATTTAATCACTTATTTGCCACACATAAAAGTATTTCTCTTTAATATGAAATTGTTCCATTTGAAATCACAACTGTAACAAAAGAAAACCTACAAATGAGGCAAGGGGTTTCTTTGGCAAAGACATAGGAAGAGGCAAAATTGAAAAATAAAATAGTGTTTTATTTCCTGACATAATGTGAGATTAGAAATGCATGCATTATCACATTGTGCATGTTTAGTATTTGTTTATTTGAGTAGAGCCACAGTTCCCTTCTTTGCAAATTAAAATAAATCAAAGTACTTTTCTCTGAATTTCTTTATGACTTATTTCAGTAGTACCATGACATAATATATATCAGAAGTACTGACTCGATTCATTAAAGAAATCACTGAAATTTGCATAAAGTTTTAGACAGCTATGAAAATCCTACTGCATGTCCACTGCATGCTGAATGCTGTCAGCAACTCTCCTGCTCATGGAGCCGCACTGAAGAGAATCTTCAGCCAGTATGAATGTCTGTTCTGAATCAAAGTCATGGCAAAGGGAAGAGATGAACAAAAGTTCTGGTCACATCCTTACACAGATAGCACACCCTTTTTTTTACCTGTGGAAGGTTATTACCGGAAAGGAGCTTTTTGAGCACATTGAATGTGGGAAGGGTAGTTTTTAAGTTCAAGTACCATAGGTGTGTTGCGAATATGAGAAGGCACTTAGGCAGAGCACATCCCTGGCTGATCATAAGGAGGGTTAAAGTTATGTGACCATAATCCAATACTGAATCTTTGTCAAAAGAGATGTTCTAAAGAGAAGGACCTGTATTCCTCCCTTTGGTTATCAGGGAATCACCAATTTTTTCATATGCAAACTCAGGGTGTTTAACAAGAATGAAAGAGTCTAGACCTTGAAGCCTGTGTCCAAAGAAAAGGCTTGTAATCTCTAACTGTCAAAGCAATGGATTAGTAACAGGACAAAGAACTCTGCCTGGCCCCAATGGGGTGGGATCCCTAGTAGTTCACAAAAGCAGAGTCCTTTCTCTTTCAAAATGAGGGGTCTTTCAGCCCCCATTTCCCTCCCCTCACATCCCTGACTTACATAAAATGTTGTTTTAGAGACTACCTGAGGCCCAGGCCTCCTTCCCCAAGGAAATAATTGATTAGCTGTTCTCACGGTTAATTTATATATGCTCTTGTCTTTGTCTCATGACTTTTTGTAAATTGGTGGATGGCCAAGGAAGGGCATGGGTGATAAGGAACCTAGACTCCCCACCCTCCGTTGCCAAAGTGTTAATAAATCCTTTTTTCCTTGCCAACTTCTGTTTTCTAATTTCTTTTAAAATACAGGGAAAGTAAGGTTGGGTTTTAAGGACCCAAGAGCCTTGTAACACGTATTTATTAATCACTACTTATTTACTAGCTTATTAATCTGTCTCTTCAGGCTAGCAGAAATTGGTTATAGCCAAAACAAAGCACAGATCCAGGCTGAGGAAAGAAAAAATTCAGGGATGTTCTAAATTTGATTAAACAAGCCAGGGGGTAGAGCAGGGAAAAGAAAGGAAGTTAATGAGTTAACAGCTAAGACCAAGAAAACAACTGTTGAGATAATAACTTAAATCCCTTCACAGCTGTCCTCCAGGGGCATGTGTCCAATTCATGCTTAAAACTTTCTGGTCTTTCAATTCAATGTTGTAAGAGAGGTTGCTGGAAAATCAGACCCCTTGGTCGAGGTTCATGTTCTTATTGAATAATAGTGTTTCTACTCACTGAAGGCCAGGAAGGAAAAGTCTTATTAATTAAACAGGGGAAGTAACTGGGAAAGTGAAAGCCTGTCACTGGGCTCAGGACAGGAGACCTTGTGAATGAGGTCTGCTCTGGCAGGGGCTGGAGCGTGGCTTCTACAGGCTCAGAGATGTTGAATATCAAAAAGTATCTAGTGGGGTGAGGGGAGTTAGACTGGGGACATAGGCAGAAAGGGAATGGGTCTGGGAATTGTTGACACAGAGGAACGGGAATGCAGGCAGCTGAGAATAACCAGTCAGTTTTACGATCGGGGTAGAAAACTATAAAAGCAGAAGCTGAGAAATAAAGAGGAAAATGGAGATAAAATGGCCAGCTCTTTTGAAAGCCAACTGTCTTCTGTGTCTTGGGACGAAGGGACTAAATGGATGAACTAATTCCCAATCCCTCTTGACCATGGCAGGAGGGGAGGAAGGCGACCTAACCCGAAAAAACCCCAATCCCAGGCTCTGTTCACACGGACCCCCACCTCTGGAGCCCCTCCTATCCCAAAGGGAGTTTTCTGTTTGCAATAAAGTTTGCTGCTTCTGCCAGGGCATGATGGTGCACATCTTTAATCCCAGCACTTGGGAGGCAGAAGTAGGAGGATCACCATGAGTTCAAGGCCACCCTGAGACTACATAGAGAATTCCAGATCAGCCTGAGCTAGAGTGAGACCCTACCTCAAAAAAAGAAAAAAGAAAAAAAAAGTTTGTTGTTTCTGCTTTCACTGTCCTTCTGATTCTATCTTCATTCCTGAAGCTTCCAAACCTCTGTTAGCTTCAGGAAAGGATCTATGGCCTCCAGTCCATGGAGGGGGATCATTTTTCCTGCAATGTTTGGTGGCCCATATGGGGAGCTGAAGATCTGGCTGAAAAATCACAAAGGAGGACTCAAGAGTGACCATGAGCATCTGGCACTCTGAGAAACCTCACAAAACAAGGGAAACTCTCAGCCACAAATAGCATGGCCACAAATAGCATGATCCCTCTGCCTGTACCTGTCTGTCCTTTCCTCTATCTAAGGGGAACAGATGGCTCAGACTTCATTTTGCTAAATGGAGATTTCTCTCCATAAAAGGAGAGAACCAGGGCGAGGGTTATACTGCTATGCTTAAAGCCAAGAGGTCTGCTGTTCCCTGAAGAAAGGGTCATGAGACTGGGAGGTAATGTCTGGTCACTCTGTCCTTGCAGTCAATGGGCACCTTTTCTATAAAGGTCTAGCCTAACTCTATGCAAGAGACCCAGCTCATCACATGGCTCCTGGGATACCACCTCCATCTTGCCCATTGTACTTTTTGCAATTCTTTGTGATCTTGGCCCACCTCCCCTATACCTCTCCACCACTTCCCTATAACTGTACACCATCTTAGTAGTCAACTCTTAAACTTCTACTTTCTGTTATAACCAAGCCCTGTGACTTATAGAGAAAAGAAGATATAGTCATCATGGTAGCCGATAGCTTCCTGGTGTATGACATACACCAGCTCCACTGAGGGCCTATAGTTTCTCCTGAACCCTGGAACTGTGGATACTTTTTCTTGCCAGATTAGACGTATCTTGTGCTTCAGATTTATCTCTTCCTGGTCAGAAAAGAGTCTCTACTCGACTGGGACTCCTTCATCTCTGCATTGTCTTAGGGCCCTTTCTGAGAAAAATCAAATGGAAAATTTTTTGATTTGAAGAGTGAAGATATCAGCAGCATCTGGGATTCAAAGGAAAGTTTCAGAGGAACCTGTTTCACACTTGTGAAAACAAGAAAGGGGGGAGGGGAGAGGGACAACATGCAACTTAATAGGCAGGGAAAAATGGAAGTAGGAGATGGCCAAGCCAAGGGTATACCACAGAAATCCCAACTTAAGTCAGCCTCACTCTGGTCCACACACTACACTGTGTTGTACATCATCCGGTTTGTTTGTTTGTTTGTCTGTCTGTCTGTCTGTCTGTTTGTTTGTTTGTTTTGTCTAGGAGTATCCTCTCTCACTAGAAGATGAGGGACAGGATCAAGTACATACTGACCCAAGACTTCTATCTTTTCCTTCTCCATTCTGGTATAAATGGGATGAGCTGCCTCAAAAATACCTCCAAGAATACCACTTGAAGAATGCATTCTCGAGCTGGGTGTGGTGGCGCATGCCTTTAATCCCAGCACTTGGGAGGCAGAGGTAGGAGGATCACCATGAGTTCAAGGCCACCCTGAGACTCCATAGTGAATTCCAGGTCAGCCTGGGCTAAAGTGAGACCCTACCTCGAAAAACCAAAAAAAAATAAAAATAAAAAAAATAATAAAATAAAAAAAAGAAGAATGCATTCTCAAACACTGAGCTCAGTCAGACCCAAAGAGCCATAGAAGGAAGGTTTTAACCTTTTTCTGTCAAGAATCCTGGCCATGATATTCTCTAAGAGATGGAGAATAATGGCCTCCACAGAGTGGTCTTAATTACAATGCAATCCTCCATCTTGATCTTCTGAGTAGATGGAAGGGGAACGTGGTTGGAGGTACCTTATGTACAACCATTCTTTTACCTCCATGATCATCCTGAGTTGGCAACCAACTTGCCAGCTAGACTTGGCCACTCTGGCTGCTGTTTGTGGTTCAGTGTCTCCTAGCCCTGCAGCCCCAGCCACTAACCTTAAGGCTTCTCCTTCTGAGTCCCCAACCTTCATTCCAGAACCTCCTAAGGTGATACGTCCAGAGCTGTCTCTTCTAACCATTTCTGGGCCTCACCTTCATTACTCCTAACCCCTTACCTAACCCCTGGGGACTTTAAGTTTCTACAAAGAGGCTTTCTACTGCTCCTCCCAGTCTGTATCCTTTACACTACACGTCTGGAGAATTTGGACCCTCCTATGTCCACTGGTTTTTCTCCCTAACTGAGCTAAGAGACATAAAGAATTAGGCTGCCTTACTGACAACACAGATCAATATCTATAGGTTCTGCAAACCTCACCAGACAGTATGATTTGGGCTCAAGAAATGTCATGTTAATAACAGACCAAACTAACTTCCATTGAGGTGTTCTGGGTACTGACCCAGGCCATAGCAATAGGAAATGAATTATATACAATCCACTCATAGGTTCCCAACTCTAATAACCTGACTGGCGCAAATTCAGTCACCTTGACTAACCCCTACTGAAACCAGGTAGATTTTCAGGGAGCATGGGATTGTAGAAATTTTATCTATTGCATACTTGAATGGATCCAGAAGACTAGAGTAAAACTATACTTAGTCAGCTGCTGTGATACAAGGAGAACAGGACCTTCCTGTTACTTTCCTTCAGAGGCTCAAAGAGATAATTAGGAAGCATACTAATATAACTCCAGAAATGGCTGAGGAGGAATCTCTCCTTAAAGATGAATTTCTAGCCCATTCATCACCTGATATTCATAGAAAGTCACAAAAACTGGTAGCTAAAGCAGGCAAGAGTTTAGACCAGTCGGTCAAGATGGCAATGCCAATCTATTACAATCTGGAGAAAGAGAGGAAAGACAGAGGAGGAATGAAAAAAGGATAAACAATACTATGAAATTCTAGCAGTCACAAAGGTCACCTAACAAGGGGCCATCCCAAGACTCATGTCAGGGGCCTCTTTCCTCTGTGGACAAACAGGGCATCTTTATAAAGATTGCCTAAGAGGAAGAAGATGATGTCTCTCCTATGTGTGAGAGACCTGATGTCACCACCCCCAGGCAAAAGGCTGACCCGGTCCCAGGGCCTTCCCTACATGTTCCTGCACACCAGTCCAACCTTAAGATCCCAGAGAGACTGTTCAGGGCCACACAACACACCACAGATTTTGGTTGACACTGAAGCCTGGCTTTCTGTGCTACACTTCTCTCCAGGACCCCAATCTAACCACACAGCCATTGTGTAGGGCATACTGGGCAGCTCCAGAGGAACTTCATTTCATGCCTCTTGCCAGTTTGAGGGGAAAATACCTGTCCCATCACTCCTTCCTCATAGTTCCAGAAACTCTAGCCCACAACCCACCACCTCTGATGGGGAGAGAGATTCTGTCTAAATGTCAGGTAGAATTTGTCTGTCCCTCTGGAATGATATACTCCTAATTAAAGATAATGTAGACCCCTTGGTCTGCACTGATGGAGAGACTGGAAGTGGAGACATCACCACTACTCCCATCCAGATGAAGCATCAGGGCTCTACTTATTTTCCTCATCAATAATAATACCCACTAAAATCAGATACAGTTGAGGGACTTAGGCCTATAATTATAGCCTTAAAGAAACAAGAACTCCTAAAAAGTTTCCATCCATATAACTCTCTTGTTCTTATAGTCCAGTAAGAGTCCAATAAATGGAGGCTACTATGGGATCTTGCTGGATGAATGAAGCAGTGGTTCCCCTTCATCCTATAGTATCCAATCCCTGTATTCTCCTAATTCAGATTCCCTCTGGACCTGCTCATTATTCAGTCCTGAAGGTTGCTTTCTTCTGTGTTCTCTCGCCAGGTAAGGGCACCTGGACAGTTTTACCCCAAGGATTTAGAGATCATCCTAACTTGTTTGGCCTGCCTCTAGCTCAAGACCTCATAGACTTCAATAGCCATGAGACCACCATATTACAATATGCAGATGATCTTCTACTTTGTGGAGCTTTTAAACAGAAGAGCTCCTGAAAAACTTAGGCCCTCCTCAATTTTTTGGCTAAGTGGAGTTATAAGATCACAAGGGAAAGGCTAATCTATGCCAATCTAGGGTCATATTTGGGAATGATACTAGAAATGAAAACACTGAATTCAGAAAGGATTCACCCTATTCTTACTCAGGCTGTAAAACATTTGAGGGTTTTCTTGGGAGTCACGGGCTTTGGTAGAATTTGGATTCTGGAATTTACAGAGCTAGAAAAACCTAATTACCAAATTCCTAAGGAGGTACAGAATCATCATCTAGCTCCTCTGGCATGGGAGCCTGAGGCACCAAGTTAGGGACACACTGATTCAGGCTCCTACTTTGAGACTACCTTCTCAACCCCAGTTTTCTCTTTATGTGACTGAGAGAAATAACATTACCCTATGTGTCCTGACCAGCAAAGGGACCAGTCCCCCAACCAGTGGGGTATCTCAGCAAAGAATTAGACTCAGTGGCCCAGGGATGGCCAGGATGCCTATGAGCAATTGCATCAGTGGGATTTCTAATCCCTAAAGCACATAAGCTGACTCTAAGAACCCCCCTAACTGTGCGAGCTCCTCATATAACATGAGTCATTATCAACTCAAAAGGGCACATGTGGCAGTCTGATAGCCAGATGGTAAAATATCAGGACCTTTTATGCCTTAAATTGTTTGTAAAGATTCACACAAGTATTTCAAATTCACCTTTGTTTATCTATTCTGTCTGCTATTCATTTTTCTTTTTGAATCATGATCTCAGATATTTCCTCCTGATGCAAAGGCCTGAACAACCCTACAGGCTTATTCTTCCCTCAACTCAGCCACTTACCTCCAAGATGGGGAAAAGCTTGAGTTCTATGGTGGTTTGACTCAGGTGTTACCCATAAACTTAGAGTATTACTGGGGGCGGGCTTATTGGTGTTACAGCCAATTTCCCCTTGCCGGTGTTTGGCATCCTCTCCTGTTGCTTTTGTCCATCTTATGTTGGCTGGGCTGTGATGTCCATGCTCTGCTCATGTCATCATTTTCCCTGTCATTGTACAGCGACCCCTCGAGCCTGTAAGCCAAAAGCTGCTCTTGGTTGGATGTTTTTTTTCTGACAATGCGAACGTGACTACCACAGTAAAGTGGTACCAGGAGTGAGATTGCTGCTAGACACCTGACTATGTGGCTTTGGCCTTTTGAAGGTGATTTTCAAGAGGAATATGGAAGATTTGAAACCTTGGCCGAAGAGATGCCTTAGAGTGCTGTAAGTACAGCTTGATGGACTATTCTGGTCAGAGTTGAAAGACCTGAATGCAGTAAGAACCATGGACTGTGATGTTCAGCTAATGAGGGTGAGAAAGCGCTTTGCTTGGACTGGGCTAGAGGCACTTTGTGTGAAAAGTTTTCTGTTATGCCCATGTCCTAAGAAGTTGTGCAGAGTTGCTTTGCATAGAAATGAACTGGTGTGAGCAAAGGGATATGGCACAAAAAAAAAAAAAAAATCTTTGGGTGAACTTCTATCCATTCAGCTGCAATTGAGAGATTACATCCTTAAACCGGGTGTGGTGGTGCACGCCTTTAATCCTAGCACTCGGGAGGCAGAGGTAGGAGGATCACCATGAGTTCGAGGCCACCCTGAGACTACATAGTGAATTCCAGGTCAGCCTGGGCTAGAGTGAGACTCTACGTTGAAAAACCAAAAACAAAAAGAAAAAAGAGAGATTACATCCTTTGCGATTGGGCAATCTAACCTGCGTTGGGGCAAGGAAGAATGTACACTCTTTTGAAGGGGCTTGAGTGCTCAAAGAGCACTTCAAAGTCTACTTTATTCCCCCATGGATTAACAAATTGGCACCCTACCTGGTATTGTGGAGTATAAGAAATGCAGGAAAGAGAGGATCATTGAGTTTACAACATGGTCTTGTGTTTGGAAACGGCCATGGGCAGTGTGAAGCAGGTTTGCTAAATGCCTGCATGGAGATCCCATGGGGCCATGAGGATGAACCATGGATTGCAATGGAGACCCAGTGGAGGTGCCAGGACCATGAGATGGCTGCTGAGCAAAGCTATCATCCCTGATGTAGTTTTCCAGGACTGTGAGTAGCCTAGCTGGACGGGCGGAATTAGAATGCCAGAGACTTATTGCTGGTTAGAATTACCAAACTTGGAGGTTTGTCACTGGCTAGAGTTGTTGAACTTGATGCTACAGAGTTTGATGTTTGCTCTGGTTGTTTTAAATCTTATGTTAGTTGAATATTTCTTTGCTATGCCCAATGTTATCTTTTGCAGTGTGAATGTTTATTCTGTGCCATTATGGGTTTCTGAAGTTATTTTTTGGTATTATTGATCAGTTAAAAGCCCTTGGGAGCCAGGAGTGATGACTCACCCCTTTAATCCCAGCCCTCAGGAGGCAAAGGTAGGAGGATCATCATGAGTTAGAGGCCACCCTGAAACTACATAGTGAATTCCAGGTTGGCCTGGTTAGAGCGAGTCCCAACCTTGAAAAACAAAAAACAAAAAAACTTGGATTATGGGGATGTATGAACATCATTTGGATTGATAAAAAAAATATATAGGGACTTTTAAAGTTGGACTGAATGCATTGCATTTTACATCAGGGATGGTTATCAGTTTATGGGGGCCAGGGGAGGAATGTGGTGGTTTGATTCAGTTGTCCCCCATGAACTTAGGTGTTCTAATTTCTAGATTCCCAGCTGATGGCAAGTTGAAATTAAAGCCTCTTGGAGGTGGTGTATTGTTGGGGGTGGGCTTATGGATATTATAGCCAGTTTCCCCATCCCAGTGTTTGGCACACTCTCCTGTTGCTATTGTCCACCTTTCATTGGGTAGTTTGGGTTGAGGGGGTGATGTCCACCCTCGGCCCATGGCATCATTTTCCCTGCCATCGTGGAGCATCTCCTCGAGCCTGTAAGCCAAAATATACCTTTTTTCCCCGCAAGCTGCTCTTAGTTGGGTGATTTCTGCCAGCAATGCGAACCTGACTGCAACAAGTACTAATACCAAGAGGTCTTTTGGAAACCTATGCTGTCAGACCTGACCAACCCTTAGAAAACCCTGACCTCCAATGGTTTAAATATGGGAGTTGTTTTGTCCAGGATAGAACAAGGAAGGCAAGATATGCAGTTATTTCAGAATTTGAGACTCTTGAATCTAATTCCTTTCCCACAAATACCAGCAACCAACTAGCGTAGCTTCTAGTTCTGACAAAAGCCCACACCAAGGAAAAATAGATAAGCACTTATACTGACTTTAAATATGCTTGGTTGACATTGCATGCTCAGGCAGCTAGTTAGAAAGAAAGAACGTTGTTAACTATTTCAAAAAATATCACCCAGATTCCAGGCTCCTGATTCTCAAACCCAGGTTACCCTGTGCTGAAAAGTGTGTGCAAGTGGGCTGAGTAGGCCTGATCAACCAGTTCCCCAGTTACCCTTGTTGCACTTTCAACCTCCACAGTCTGCACATCTGTGGCTATAACCTCATCCTACTCCAATCTCATTCAAATTTAAAACAGCACACTCGATGAATATTTTACAAGGACAAATACTTGTTTTCCCCTTAATAAAATAAGACCTTTACCCCAAGATGGTTAATGGGTTGGCTACAATACAAAAAAAAAAAAAATCAAAGTCATAAAATTCAGAGATCTCCACCATGGATACCTAATCCTACAATGTAACCCACCAATGAAAACATAGAGAAA
This sequence comes from Dipus sagitta, assembly GCA_036346955.1. Lineage (NCBI taxonomy): Eukaryota > Metazoa > Chordata > Mammalia > Rodentia > Dipodidae > Dipus > Dipus sagitta. The sequence goes on along the minus strand of CM070778.1, from coordinate 103,456,816 downwards.
ACAAGAGAAATTGAACCATAAAATGAAAACACAACAAGCTATGTGACCCTGACCAAGCAAATTTCTGAACTTGAAACAAGTCATAAAAAACCAACAATCACATAAGAGAAATTAAGCAAAACATCCCTTAGAGCACACGGCTTTTGTCACAAGGCTTAACTTAATTGAAGAAAACCAGAGAAGCCTCAAAAGAGAAATAAATGAATTGAAAGTGAATCAACAAATATAGAATCTCAATATCCAGCAGATTAAGCTTAATGAAGACATGATCAAATGCAAGAATGAATTCTAGGAAGCATCAAAAAATCAGAACTCAACCTTGAAATCGTACATCAAAACTGAGATGGACATGATGCAAACAAACAAACAAACAACAACAACAAAAAAAAAAAAAACAGAAAACAAAAATCAAATTGACCTTTAAAAAAACCTCTCTAGAAGCCCTCACTAACAGAATCATTCATGTAGTGGACAGAAAATCTGAGGTAGAAGAGAAAAGAAATAAATTGGGAGTCCAAAGACTTGCTAAGTTCAAAAAATGATGTGAACAGTATATGAGGTAAAGGTAAGATACCCTAAAATGACCAAACAACCAGATCATGGGTTTACAAGACACAGGAGAAGTCCAGAATAGAGACATAGAGAATGTATTCAACAAAATTATTGAAGAAAAATTTCCAAATCTCACAAAAGAAAGGCCCATTCAGATACAAGAAGCTCACAGAACACCAAACAAGAACAAAAAAGAAACTCTTCAAAACACATCATAGTTAAAACTCTACTAAACAATGAAAACAAAGAAAGAGTGCTAAAAACAGCAAGGGAGAAAAAAGCTTGCTAAATATAAAGGAAATCCCATGAGAAGTACCTCAGATTTCTCAATGGAAACCCTGAAAGGCAGAAGGGACTGGATTAGAGCATTTCCAAGTCTATGCCCTTCAACCCAAACTACCCAATGAAAGTATCTCTCATGATAGATGGTGAAAGGAAAACTTTCTATGATAAAAGTCAGATCTATTATTATATGAACATGATGACATGCCTAAAGACAATCTTCAGGGAAAGCTCCACACAGAAGAGTCAAACAACCAATCTCAAGAGCCTAAAAGAAGATCTCAATGACAAAAACTAGAGCAGGCACAAAAAAGTACAAAACACAAGAAAGCACCAAACCCCAAACAGCACCCCATCATGGCAGGGATTAAATGAAACCTCATTTAGACATTAACAGTCTTAACTCATCTATCCAAAGACACAAGTTAACAGGGTGGATAAAAAAATGGACCCTTCTATCAGCTTCTTCAAGAAACCCACTAAAGACAGATACCTCCTCAGGGTGAAAAGATAGTAAATGATAATCCAAACAAATGAAATAAGAAACAAGCAAGTTTTGCTACAATAATATCTGATAAAATAGACTTCAAGCTAAAAGTAATCAAAAACGACAAAGAAGACCACTTCTTCCTCATCAAAGGAATGATCCAACATGAGCACATCACAATAATATATGTGCCAAATACAGGGGCACCACTGTTTATAAAACAAAATATACTAGACAACAAAACAGGAATAAACACCAATACCAACATAGTCTGAGACATCAATAATGCACTATAACCAATAGACAGATCATCCAAGCAGAAAATCAATAGGGAAATAATAGAGGTCAACACCAGAGATCAACTATACCTAATAGACATCTGCAGAATTATCCACACCAATTCTACAGAATACACATTCTTCTCAGCAGCCCATGGGACCTTCTCTAAAATAGGTCTTATGTTAGGCCATAAACCAAGCCTCCACAAATTCAGGAAAACTAAAAGTAAGTTCCTGCATCATATCAGATCACAATGCTTTTAAAGCTAGAAATTAACAACAAGAGATACATCAGAAGTTTCACCAGCTCCTGGAGACTGAACAACACACTTTTAAACAATGAGTGGGTTGTAAAAGAAATCCAAAAAGAATCTAGGGCTAGAGAAATGGCTTAGCAGTTAAAGCACTTGCCTGCAAAGCCAAAGGACCATGGTTCAATTCCCAGGACCCATGTAAACCAAATGCACAAGGTGGCCCATGCAGCTGGAGTTCGTTTGCAATGGCTTGAGGCCCTGGTGTGCCCATTCTCTACCACCTCTGCCTCTTTCTCAAATAAATAAATAATAAAATATTTTTTAAAAGAATTTGTAAAATTCCTAGAATTGACTGACAATGAAAACACAACATAAGAAAACTTATGGGACACAATGAAGGTAGTCTTCAAGGGAAAATTCATAGCACTAAATGCCTTCTTAACAAAGATGGAGAGATCCCAAATTAATAATCTAACAATCTACCTAAAGGTATTGGAAAAACAAGATGAATTCAACCCTAAGAGCTCCAGAATGAAAGTAAATAATCAAGATTGGAGCAGAAATCAATGAATTGGAAACTCGGAAAACAATTAAGAAAATTGATGAAATGAAGAGCTTGTTCTTTGACAACAAATAGAAAAATTGATAAACCTTTGGCCATTTTGATCGAACAGAAAAAAGGTAAGTCTCAAATTTACAACATCAGAAATGAAAAGGGAGAGGTCACAATAGATATCAATAAAACTGGAAGAATGATCAGGACATACTTCTAAAACCTCTACTCCACAAACTTCTCAGCTGAATTCTATCAAACCTTCATTGAAGAGCTGAAACCAATTTTTCTCAAACTGTTTCACATAACTGGAGAACAGGGAATGCTCCCCAACTCTTTTTACGAAAGTATCATCACTTTAACACCAAAAGTAGACAGAGATACAACAAGAAAAGAAAACTATAGGCCTCTATCCCTAATGAACTTAGATGCAGAGATCCTGAACAAATCCTTGCAAATTGAATTCCACAACACATCAAAAGCATTTTCCAGTTTGATCAAGTAGAATTAATCCCAGGGATGCAGGGATGGTTCAACATATGGAAATCAGTCAACATAATACACCACATAAATAAATCAATCACAAGAATCACATGATCATATCAATTGATACAGATAAGGCCTTTGAAAAAATACATGACTTCATTACTAAAATGCTGGAGAAGATAGGCATGAAAGGTTTATATGTCAACACAATAAAAGCTACATATAAAGCACCTAACACTCAAATAATACTTAATAGGGAAAAACTCAAGCAAGAAGTTCCCACTGAGATCAGGAACAAGACAGGGATGCCCACTCTCACTACTGCTTTTCAACACAGAGAAGTCCTAGACCAAGTAACAAGACAGGAGAAAGAAATAAAAGGGATGCAATTTGGAAAGGAAGAAGTCAAATTAGCCCTATTTGCAGGTGACATCCTTTACATAAGTGACCCAAAAGTCTCCACCACAAAACTCCTAAAGGTGATTAATTCCTTCAGCAAAACACACAAAAATAAGTAGCCATTCCATATGAAAAGCAAAAATATCCAGAGAAAGGAATCAGCAAGGCTGTCTCAGTTTTCACAAATAAAATCAAATACCTTGGAAAAACACTGACCAAGTGTGCTAGAAAGCCTCATTTCACTTAGATGAACTTCCAGACCATGGAGAATTACAATGGCTTCTGCCATAATGGCAGAAGAAGCTGGCCTGCTTTCCCAGGTGTAAGCAGAAAGGGGAAAGCCAGGACCAAAGCACAAGCAAGCACACTTCAGATACTCTAGGCAGAACTCAAGCACTTTGAATATATTTAGACCAGAATTCCAAATCCATCAGCACACCTTAGGGCTAGACCCTAAGATCCACCCTGTGACACCTCCTCCAGCCAGGTGACTGCAATTACAAACTTTAAGAAGATTCTGCATATATTAGGGGACATCCATTCAAAGTACCACACTGAGGATGTAAAAGATTTATACAATGAAAACAAAAAAACACTCAAGAAAGAAATTGATGAGGACTTCAGAAGATGGAAAGACCTCCCATTCTCCTGGATAGGTAGAATTAATACTGTGAATATGGCAATTCTATCAAAAGCAGTATACAGATTTAATGCAATACCAATAAAAATTCCAACATCATTCTTCAAAGAGATGGAAAAAATGATCTCAAAATTTATATGGAATGGTCCTAGGCCATGGATATCCAAACATATCCTCAACAAAAGAAACACCTTTAGAGGTTTCACCATACCCAATCTAAAGCTATTCTACAAAGGCACAGTAACAAAAGCAGCATGGTACTGCTATAAAAACAAACATATAAGCCGGACATGGTGGCACACACCTTTAATCCCAGCACTTGGGAGGCAGAGGTAGGAGGATCGCCATGAGTTCAAGTCCACCCTGAGACTACATAGTGAATTCCAGGTCAGCCTGGGCTAGAGTGAGACTCTACCTCGAAAAACCAAAAAACAAAACAAAACAAACAAACAAAAAAAATATATATATAGACCAACTAAACAGAATTGAAGCCTCACCCCTTAGGGCAAGTAACTACAGCTACTTGACTTTTGAAAAAGGTGCAAACAATGTTGACTGGAGAAAAGACAGTATCTTCAACAACTGGTGCTGGACAAATTGGATAACCACATGTACAAAAATGAAAGTAGACCTACTCATCTCTCCATACACAAAAACCAACCACAATGGATTAAATATCTCAATACAAGATTTGAAACTATTCAACTACTGGAAGAAGAAAATAGGAAGAACTCTCCATGATAGAAGAGTGGGGAAGAACATCCGGAACAATACCCCAGTAGACCAGGAAATTATACAATCACTCAACCAATGGGATCTCATGAAGCTAAAAAGCTTCTGCCAGACAAACGTACTATAAGCAGAGCCAATAAATTAACTACAGAATGGGATAAAGTTCTTGCCAACTATACCACTGACAGAGGCCTAATATCTGGAATCTACAAAGAACTCAAAAAACTAAACAATAAAAATATCAAACAACCCACTAAAAAATTGAGTAAGGAACTGAATAATGAGTTCTCAGAGTAAGAAATACAACTGGCTAACACACACTAAAGAAAATGTTCAACATGCCTAATAATCAGGGGAATGAAAATTAAAACAATTATGAAATTCCACCTTACCCAGTAAGGAGAGCAATCATTAAAAAAATCAAATGTTGGACCAGGCATGGTAGCACCCGCCTTTAAACCCAGCACTTGGGAGACAGAGCTAGGAGGATTGCCATAAATTTGAGGCCACGCTCAGATTACCTAGTAAATTCCAGGTCAATCTGGGCTAGAGTAAGACCCTACCTCAAAAAAACAAAACAAAACAAAAATGTGTGTGTGTGTGTGTGTGTGTGTGTGTGTGTGTGGTATTGTGTGGTATGTGTTTATGTGTGTGTATATACATATATATACATATATCAAATGTCAACAAATGTTGCCAAGGCTGTGGGGAAAGAAGAACCATCATACACTGTTGGTGGGAATGCAAACTTTTGTACAACCACTATGAAAATCAATATGAAGATTCCTGAAAAAGACAAATATAGAAATACCAACAGACCCAGTTATTTCTATACTGGGCATTTACCCTAAATGTTCCATGTTTCTCTACAGAGATATTTGCTCAACCATATTGATAGTTGCTCAATTCATAATAGCTAAGAACTGGAATCAACCCAGGCGCCCATTATTGGAATGGATAACAAAGTTGTGCTACATTTACACAGTGGAATTCTACTCATCACTTAAAAAAAAAAAAAAAAAAAAAACATGGCTGGAGAGATGGCTTAGCGGTTAATGTGCTTGCCTGCAAATCCAAAGGACCCACATAAGCCAGATACACAAGTTGTCACATGCATCTGGAGTTTGTTTGCAGTGGCTGAATGCCCTCGTGTGCCCATATTCATTCTCTCTCTCTCTCTCTCTCTCTCTCTCTTTCTCTACCCATCTCTTTCTCTCTCTCAAATAAATAAATAAAAAGAATTTTTAAAAAATAATATGATGAAATCTGTAGGAAAATGGTTTGACTTAGAACAGATCATGCTCAATGAAGACACAGAAAGACAAACACATTTTCTCACTCATCTGTGGTCAACCTGAATCAGCTTGAATTGCTGATGTACCTGATAGGAAACTTGAAACCCAAACAATAGAGATGGAAGTGTTTGGGGGAAAGAGGAAAGAGGAAATTGGAGGTATATAGACACAAAACTAAACCCAAAATGAACTGGTACTATACAAACCTTTCTTCTTGAAGGTAGACTAAAAGATTTAACTCTCCCAGAGGCAAAGGCAGGGAGTGTCTGAAAACAAGGGCCATGGAAAGGATGGGATGAAGCCCAACCTTAATAAATATTGGCTCTAGCCTGTAACTCCCAGTACCAGAAATCAGTGCTATCCATATTAAGCTGATGATCAGAGAGACCTGTGAGGTCCCTAAAACAAGACTGTCTTCTGTCAAAGCACACCCACCTGAGGTAAAATGTAAGACCCTCTTGCTGAAGATACCATATGGTGCTGACACAGAACACAAAGAGACATGGTTGAAATATGGAAGAGAATCAGTCCACTGACAGCCATTTTACTGCTGAAAAATGCTACATGAGCTACTGGGGGAAAGTGGCCAACAACCGTGTGAGCAAGCAGGGATCTAAACTACTCAGAAGCAAAGAGATTGACAAGAAGTACACACCAGTGCAATGGTGGCACACAGCCTTGGTGGGCAACCAATGGCTTTCTGATTGGCTAAGAGATCTGCTCAGTGGAAAGAAACCCATATCTGGAATTGGGAACCCAGGTAAGAATACTATGAAGACAGATTATGTTGTCCAATGTCAAGCTCCCACTAGGATTTGGCTAAAGGAGGGGATACGTCCATTAAAATCTCCCTAAATTAATAAAAATTATCCTATTTAAACTGTGCTGACTTTTCTCTCCATTGGAGGATCTGTTTTTTTGTTTTTGTTTTTGTTTTTGTTTTTGTTTTTGTTTTTGTTTTTGTTTTTGTTTTCAGAAGGTAGTGAGACACAAGGAGGTAAACTACCCATCACATTTTAGTCTAGGTCAAGGTGAAATCACAGAGGAATTGGGAAGATAAGCAATTTGCTGCCTGCATGGTGAGCCTGGGTGCCAGGGTGAAGGAGACAGACCCTGAAGATACTCAACACACACCAAAGCAAAAATCCAGATGCTCCTAAGAGCTCATTACTGAAGTAGCCTTGAAACACATGCACCAAGGCTCAGGGTATTTTGTGGAAGAGGAGGCAGAAAAAATGTAAGAGCCACAGGATGGGATGCCATGCCCAGAGGCAATGCCTCACCGTAATAAATGACTGCTACTCCCGCAATGCCCAACCCCATGGGGACTACCAGAAACCTCACTGATGTGGGCCCCCAACAGAATGAGGACAGAGGATGGAAAAGATGGTACCAACACATGATATATCCATACAAAGTATGTTCTTAATTTTAAAAAAATAATAAATTAGACCAAAAAGAAATCCAATCAGACATTCTAAGAAAACTTTAAACCTTCCAGAGGCAGCCATGCTCCCAAGAAAGTCCAGTCATTCACTGCCAGAGACATCGGCAATGGACCACTAGTTCTAGGCAACCACCTCGCAGATACTGAAGTCAAGGCAGCACCCACAAAACTAGAAAAAAAATCCTCAAAACCTCCCCTTGCTCTGGGAGAACTCTCTACTTACTCTTGAAACATCTCCTTCACTTTATTTTCATCATATTAATTTTTGACCTTTGTATCCAAATGTATCACAGACTTCATCACAAGATGATTAGAGGTCTTCAAAGTTCAGGTGATGGTCCATCCATTTCCCTCAAACTTCTTCTGCAGCCCCTTGGGCCATTGGGCACCCAGTGATCCATGAGGAACCCTCTCTGGCAAAACCCCTTTGCTGCCCCCTATCAGCCTAAAGCAGCTAGATTGGTCTTCACCTTTACTCCTCAGACAGAAGGCTGGCATTTTCTAAGTTGGTGGTGGGGATGGGTGATGTTAGATTGGATGCATAGGCATCCAAAAACAACAACTTAAAAACAACACATAATAAAATACATTTTGTAAATTCACTATTTTTGGTGTGCAGTTTTGTTTTAAAGCACACACATAAGTACTCAATAGATTTCTTTATTTTTCATATTTTACATAGATATGCTACTATCAGTAGAGATGAAAGTTCACCAAATTCAGATGAATTTCCTAAAATGTCTATGTCAGTTGTAATTCTTACTATAATTATGCCATTAATTTAAATGTTACTCAAATTAATTAAATGTGAATTGATGATGGATTTGCTATGTAAACTAAATTAAATGCTTGGAAATATTCCATAAATATGAGTCCTTAACATATTTATTCAGTGTTGTCTGAATAGCCAAAACCTATATAGTAAAATCTAGTGGGAAGTTACACTTGGACTTTTATTTACAAAGGCATGAACTCCAATACTAAATTTTAAAAAACGGAAACTAGAAATTACAGAGTACATTATGGATAGGTAAGTACAGCAAAGAAAACGCAGAACTTTTGTTAGTGTTCAGAAACACGCTATACTTATGGTATAGAGATTTCATTTATTAGCAGCTCATAGTGGCACAGTTTAAGCTGGGAGGGGAAGATTAGTGAGAGAGAGAGACTGCGGCACAGCTGCTGATGTTTTGCTCAGATCTCTGGTATGTATGGGCAGATGTGGCAACCTTTGGGGTGGATGACTGGGGTGGAAAGGTAGAGGGAACCAGATCTGAGCTGGGAAGAAGGATCCAGAGTTACAGAAGAAACAGAAGAGAGACAAAAAGAGAAAGGGTGCATGTGTAGGGAAAATGGAAGACAGAGAGAGTACAGCCAGAAACAGGAAAACATGCACCTTCAGGAAACAGGGCCAGAGAGAAAGACTGAGGAGTATCTGTGGGCTTTTATGCCCATGCCCTGGGGGAGGAGTAACTGTCCAGTGAGGGAAGGGCCTTATGGAGGTGAAGGCAGGTACTCAGGAAGCAGCCAGTTTGGCTAATATCTCCTGTTCAAGTTTTGGCTGGGTAGTTGGGGAGAGAGAGTGGGATGAGAGAAGGCTCAGAGACTAACACTTTTCTGAAAAGACATCAAAGTAATAGCTTTGGGTCTCAATCAATGGGTGCCCAGATGAGTGCAAATTCACTTGTTTTAACTTGAAATGTTAATCTATGCTGCCTTGATAAAGATGCTCTTCTTTGGACAACATTTGCACTCATGCATTTGAGTCCCTTGCTAGACTGGGCCCAGTCTTGGGCTTCCTTTTCTGTTCTTAGAGGGCAAAGTTTGAACAAGAACCCCACTGAGTCAACTGGGTAAAAACACCCTATCATTAATACCTATCCACCTTCAGTACCTTACTACTACCTTTGCCTGTCATTAGCAAATATATTATTGAGTTAGTTTAGCTAGAACCTTTCCATCCCTGAGATTTTTCTCTTACTAATTTTCCACCCATTGACCACAGTCCCTGTGGTAGTTTGAATTAGGTGTCCCCCATAAATTCATGTGTTCAGAATGTTTGGTGTAGGAAACAGCTTCAGATTACTGAGATGAACTTCCAAAGCAGGCACAGTTATGGAGGAAGGGATCCAGGGAAAGTTCCATAATGACAGAAGAAACTAGCCCACTTTCACAGGTCCAAGCAGAAAGAGAAGGCACAAACCAAAAACCCAAAAGCCACACCATACACAAGCACACTTCAGGAACTCCAGGCAGAACTCAGGCACTTTGCGTATCTTCAGATTAGAATTTCAAACCCACCACCACACCTTAGGGCTGGACCCTGAGATCCGCCCAATGACGCTATCAACTGCCAGCAGGCTGTAAATCCAAAAAGTTTTAATAAACTCCTGAAATTATTGGGGGAGGGGTGCATCTATTCAACCTACCACATTCTTTCCTTGCCCCCCAATAGATCCATACCCTTTCACATTGTAAATTATATACAGGCTGATTTCAAAGGTTTCCAGTCTTTACCAACTTTGGGTAGTCCCAAAGTCCCAAGTCTCCTCTGAGATTTAAGATTGTCTGTTAGCTGTGAGTCCTGTAAAATCAAACAAGTTATATATCTTCAACATATAAAGACACAGAGTAAACATTTTCAACTGTTATAAGGCATAACAGGTAGAGAAAGGAAAAATACAAACTCAACAACCATCAAGCAGACATCAAACTACTGCAGTGCAAGTCAGGTATAACCAGTGACTGACACTCTATGGATTTTCCAATTCTGCCGCCAGCTGGGCCAAGTAGCCAGGGAAAACTTCCATCCCTAGCCATGGCAGTGATTGCATAGTCCTGGTATATCCAAACATCAGGTCTCCATGCAAACCACAGTTCATCTTCCAATGGCTTTGACAGCCAATCAGGGTCATCATGTCCTGCCTCATGCCACATCTCAGCAGCAGCTCCTGGAACTGTGTGTAATTTATGACTACGCTACACATTTTTCATGCTTACAAAACCAATACCAGGTGTGGAGGACACAGCAATATTCTTAATTCAGGGACAAAATAAATGGTAACCTTGAAGAGCAGGTTCCTTCTCCAGTCAACTCTTTCCAAAAGAGTTAGAATTTCTATTATAGTTTTTCCTCAGGCATCCTCTTCATTGTTTTAATGTAAAGCAGTTGGGCCATCTTCCTTAAGAATGCTAATGTGTTTGACAATATCAGAGACCTAAAACCAGTCTCAAAGTCTGTAATTTTAACTTTCTTGATGTTTTCCAACTTAAAGCCTTAAATTTCTCAGTATCTTTATCCAAGCACATCAGTCTATTACAAATTTAACCTTGATTAAACGCTCTCGGCATGGGTAGTATAAACAGAGCAAAATATTATATTTCTCTACATTTCTTTATACCTAGCCTAGAGAAATATAGAAGTCAGGAGGGTCTGTTGATAGACAAACAGGAGGCTATGATAATAGCAGGTAAACAAGAGGCTCTGCTGGGATGAATAGCATTTCCTGAGGCCTGCATTGTTGATTAAACTCCTTAAGATAAGCAAGACTCCTGGTCACAGGCTGTATCAGACAGCTTCAGGTTCACTGAGATGAACTTCCAGACCAGGCACAGTTATGGAGGAAGGGATATTTATTGAAGCTTACAGATCCATGAGAAGTTCCATAATGGCAGAAGAAGCTGGCCTGTGTTCACAGGCCCAAGCAGAGAGAGAGAAGCACAAGCCTAAAAGCCAAAGCACACTTCAGGAACTCCTGCTAGGCACACTTTGCATATCTTTAGATTGAATTCTGAAACCCACCACCACACCTTAAGATCCACACAATGACACTGTCTCCAGCCAGGTGGATAAAGATGCAAACTACAAGCAAATAAACAACTGAATATATTGGGGCCATCTATTCTATTCAAACCACCACATTCCACCCCTGGCCCCCAATAGATTTATAACCATCACACATTGTAAATTGTACTCAGTTCAATTTCAAAGGTCCCCACAGTCTTGACCAATTTAAGATATGAAGACCTGTAAAATCAAACAAGTTAAACATTTCTAACATATAAAGGCACAGAGTAAACATTTTCAACTGGTATAAGGCATAGCAAGGAGAGACTAAAACAATGCAAACTCAACCACCATCAAACAAACATCTAACTTCTGCAGTTCAAGTTCAGTATATCCAGAGACTAACAGTCTCCAGACTTTCCAATTCCTCCCCTCCAGCTGGGCAGAGTAGCCAGGGAACACTTCCATCCCAGGCCAGTAGTGCGCTCTATGGTAGCCCTTGCATAGTCCTGGTATATTCAAAACATCTTGAGGTCTTCATGCAAACCATGGTCCATCTTCCAAAGGCTCTTTCAGCCTATCAGGGCATCATGCCCTGCCTCATGCCACATCTCAGCAGCAGCTCCTGGAACCGTGTGCAATTCATGACCACTGCTCACATCTTCCAAAGGCTCTTTCAGCCTATCAGGGCATCAGGTCCTACCTCATGCCACATCTCAGCGGCAGCTCCTGGAAGCATGTGCAATTCACGACCACTCCTTGCATTTTTCATGCTTCTGAAATCAATACCAGGTGTGCAGGACACAGCCATATTCTTAATTCACAGATGAAATAAATCATAACCTTGAAAAGCAGGTTCCTTCTCCAGTCAACTCTTTCCAAAAGAGTTTGCATTTCTATGATAGTCCTTCCTCAGGCATCCTTTCCATTGTTTTAATGTAAAGCAGTTGGACCATCTTCCTTAAGATTGCTAATGTGTTTGGCAATAGCAGGTTCAGTAACCTAAAACCGGTTTCTGTGCCTGTAATTTTAACTTGCTTGAGATTTTCCAGTTTAAAATCTTAAATCTCTCAGTCCAATATCTTCAGCCAAGCACATCAGTCCATTACAAATTTAACCTTGATCAAACTCTCTGGGCCTGGGCAGCAGGATGCAGCCAGCCCTTATGCCAGTAGCCCAGTTCCAACAAAGTCCTCTGCAGTCTTTCCTTCCCCTTAGGAAGCTCATAAGCCAAGCCTAGAAGTACAATGCTGTCTGCACTTAGCATTCTTAGACTCTCATCAGAATAGTCCATAAAACTTGGTTTACCACTCCAGAAGACATCTTCAGTTGCAAGCACCAAGTCCATGCCTATTCCTCCAAAAGAAAGGTTCCAAAAGATCAACGTGCACATGGCCAGGTACATCACAGCCCACTCCTCGGTACCAAGTTCTGTATCAGACAGCTTCAGGTTCACTGAGATGAACTTCCAGACCAGGCACAGTTATGGAGGAAGGGATATTTATTGAAGCTTACAGATACAGGGAAAGTTCCATAATGGCAGAAGAAGCTGGCCTGTGTTCACAGGCCCAAGCAGAGAGAGAACCACAAGCCTAAAAGCCAAAGCACACTTCAGGAACTCCTGCTAGGCATACTTTGCATATCTTTAGATTGAATTTTGAAACCCACCACCACACCTTAAGATCCACACAATGACACTGTCTCCAGCCAGGTGGATAAAGATGCAAACTACAAGCAAATAAACAACTGAATATATTGGGGGCCATCTATTCTATTCAAACCACCACACAGGCCTACCTCACACCCCCCAGGTGGTACTGCCTGTTAACTGACCAATAGATCTATTTACAAGTTCCTTTTTCATTTTACTTTTATGGCTGTAACTGTCACATATAAATTGTGATTTAAGGTTTATCTCCCATCCTGTTTTTTTTTTTTTTCTAACATTATGTGATTATTTTCAATAAAAGCTGACACTCTGAATAGTTCAGGGCTTCACTCAGAATCTGGACTGGAGATGTGGTATACCAGACTTTTCTGTTTTTCTTTTCTTTCTTTTTTTTACCCAATAAAACCTTGCCTCACATTCCATGAGTAAGTGGTCTTACTTGTGTGACACCAGACCCCATAACAGGCAGCAGAATACAGCCAGCCCTATGCCAGTAGCCCGGTTACAACAAAGTCCTCTGCAGTCTTTCATTCCCCTTAGAAAGTTCATAAGCCAAGTCTCCAAACACAATACTCTCTGCACTTAGCATTTGTAAGGAAAATATAAAAGAAAAGCAAAAAGAGAACACTGGACTTGATCTCTACAGACAAAACTGTTTTATTGAGAGAAAACAGTGAGGGGCCTTAGCTTTCCCACTGGATGAAGGCTGAAGCACTGAGCCAGGCTAAGGTATGAGTTTATAAGGAGAAGCCCAAGGAAAAGCCAGGCTGTGCCAGGCGCAGTTGATAAGAAAATTTATAGCTGTTTATGTCCTTGTTCAGAATAGGCTTCTTCAGTCAGGAATGTCTAAGGGAGTATACTCAGATGGTCTCTGGTACTTCAAGGCCATCTAAGTTAAGGGGAGTACATCAATCAGGAAAGGTTAAACTTAATGGGGCTGAATGCCTCTGTTGTTTCTTCTATTGCCCTGAACCTTGGGGATAGCCATTAACTCTTTAGTTCCCTTTTGGTTTTCAGGGAAGGCCATTGACCCATCAGCATTCTCAAACTGTCATCAAAATAGTCCATAACACTTGGCTTTACTGGTGGTGCATGCCTTTAATCCCAGCACTTGGGAGGCAGAGGTAGGAGGATTGCCATGAGTTCAAGGTCACCCTGTAACTACATAGTGAATTTCAGGTCAGCCTGGCCTACAGAAAGACCCTACCTCAAAAAACCAACAACAACAACAACAACAAAAAAAAAAAAAACCCTTGACTTTACAGCTCCAGAAAGCATCTTCAGGTGCTAGTACCAAGTTCAAGTTCCTGACTATTCCTCCAAAATCACAAAATTCCAACCTTTACATGGTCAGATTCATCTCACCCCATATTCTGGTACAAATTTCTGTAGTAGACAGCTTCACGTTGCTGTGATGATCTTCCAAACCAGGCACAGTTATGAAGGAAGGGATACTTATTGAAGCTTATAGATATAGGGGATGTTCTAGAATGGCTAAAGAAGTTGGCCCACTTTCACAGGTCCCAGAAGAGAGAGAAGCCACAAGCCAAAAGCCAAAAAGCCACACCACATACACAAGCACACTTAAGGAACTCCAGGTGGAACTCAGGCACTTTGCATATCTTTAGATTAGAATTTCAAATCCACTACCACACCTCAGGGCTGGACCCTAAGGTCCAACGAGTAACACCTCCTCCAGCCAGCTGTCTAGAAATCCAGTAAGTTTTAATAAACTCCTGGATCTATTTGAGGGGGAACATCTATTCAATTTGCTTTGCTCCTAAGCTAATGGCAATTTGGAATTGTAGCATTGCTGGAGCAGTGTGTTAATGGAGGTGGACTTATAGGTGTTAAAGCCACTTTACTCTTATGAGAACTTGGCACACTTTCTTGCTGCTATTATCCACCTGATGTTGGCCAAGAGGTAATGTCTAGCCTCTGTCCATGACACATTTTTCTTCTACCATCATGGAGCTTCCCCTCAAGTCTGTAAGCCAAAATAAACCCTTTCTTTCCACAAGCTGCTTTTGATTGGGTGCTTTGTGTCAGCCACAAAAGAAGGTAACTTGTTGCTGCTAAAAACCTGACTGGGTGGCTTTTGGCTGTTTGGAATTTATTTGCAGGAGGAATGTGGAAGGATTTGAAAACTTGGCCTAAGAGACACCTTGCGGTATTGAAGGCAAAATTTCATGGGACATTCTGATGAGTTTAAAGACCTGAATGAAATAAGAACTGTGGACTATGAGGTTTGGGGAAAAAAGAGCTTTATCCAAAATGACGCAGAAGCAGTTTATGTGAGAGGCTTACAGCATTCTTCCTGTACTTGAAAATTTGTGCAGCATTGTGTTGTGTAGTAATGGACTGGTGTGAGCAGGTGAATATGGCACAGAAAGAAATGAGAATTTCATACTGGAAATGAAAGACCCAGAAACTAAACTGATGCCATGAAGGGATTCAGTAGAGTGCTGCCCTGGCTAGGCCTAAATTTCAGGTTCCTGCTTAAGCAGAAGGCAATCACCCTGACATATAGTCAGGAAAGATATCCACCCAAGGGCCTGAGTCACCCCTAGACATGGCCTGGACATGCCTGAGGCCTGTCCCTTCTGCCTTTCTGCCCCAGCCAATCGAAAGCATATAAATGTTACCACTACTTGCTTAGCCAATCACAGTGGAGATTACCTCATCTGCCTGGAGTTCCCCTAGCTCCTGCCCCCAACTTTGCCCGCCAAAATCCCAAGCCAATCAGAAGAGTACAAGTGCAGTTAGTGTTTAAATCAACCAATCATGTACCCATCCCTACTTTTTTGTTCAAAATCTTATATAAACCCTACCCTCCCACCACTCGGGGCTCTTGTATGGATCCACTGCATTGGTGAAGTCAAGAGACGGAGCTAAAGCCCAAAATAAAGCTCCTTGCCCTTGCATAAATGTATGGTTCTCCTTGGTGGTCACTGGGGGTCCCGAAAACTGGGCATAACAGAAACAGCGCTAATTCAGCTGAAATGGTTTGGAAGTTTAGAACCATTGAGATTGGGCAAGTTCTTTGGCATTGGGACAGCAGGAAAATAAGGGGCCTAAATGCTAAGGGAGAGTCCTATTCTACAAAGTCAGCCTTATTCCCCCATTGATTATCAAATTTAGTAGCCAACTGTTAGTCTGAAGTATAACAAATTTAGGAAAGAGAGGGTCATTGAACTTGCAACACAGTTTTGGGGAGGGGGGTTGGCAATGGGAAATACAAGGCAAGGTTATTGGAAGTTCCAGCATGGAGACCCGATGGAGTTATGAGGACGAATGAACCATGGGTTTCAGTAGAGACCACAGAACTTTTTCAAATGCTAGGGCTGTGAGATGGCTACCAAGGACAGCTGCTGTCCTGGGATGGATTGTAGGTTGTGAGCAGCTCAGCTGGAGGGGAAATATTGGAACTCCAGAGACTCATCACTGGTTAGAGTTGTCAGACTTGGAAGAACAGTATTTTATATTTTCACTGTTTGTTTTAAATTTCGTATTGGTTCAATATATCATTGCTATGCCTAATGCCATCTTTCTGTGTTTTTCTGTATTTTTCGGTTTACATGCTAACAGTTGCATATCGGGATGTTTGAAAGGTACTGGGATTTATAAAAACTATGGGGACTTTTAAAATTAGATTGAATGCATTGCATTTTACAACATGGATGGTTATCAGTTTATGGAGGCTGGGGGTGGGGTGAGGGTGGGGAATGTGGTGGTTTGAATTAGGTGTCCCCCATAAACTCATGTGTTTTGAATGGTCGATTCTAAGCTGATGGCAGCTGGAGAGCTAGAACCTTGCTAGAGCAGGTTTGCTGCTCTGGGCAGGCTTGTGAGTGTTATAGCCAGCTTCCCCTGGTGGGTGTTTGGCGTGTTCTCCTACTGCTGCTGTCCACCTGCCATCATGGAGCTTCCCCTCGAGTCTGAAAGCCAAAATAAACCCTTTCCTCCTGCAAACTGCTTTTGTTCAGGTGCTTTGTGCCCACAGTGACAGGGTAACTGCAACATTCCTCAGCACTTCCTAGTTATAAATCCCCACGAGTCCTTGCTGACATCTGCATTGACTACAATTTACAGTTTCTCACTACTAGATCCTGCTGCAGCCATCCTTACAACTATCTCTCACTTTCATCCTGTGGATAAAGTTTGCCATTCCATAGTTAGAAAGTATCATGAAGACTTCTTTTTGCCCTAATAGCTCATTTTAAAGAACCATTTTAACTAACTTTTCACCTCTGAATTTGCAAGCGGGATGTTATTACAAAATGCATAGAACATGTAACCTGATGTTATCATGAAAGTTCTTTTTAAAATGATTTAATATTATTGAAAGTAACTAAGTTTTACTAATTCTAATAAATCTCAGGATAAAATATTTTAGTGTTAATTTTGTCTGTATTTCAGTCAAACTATTAATAGCCTCCTTCTCTGGAAGCATTCGCTTTGATGAAAACATTGTTTATGTAAATAACTGTGTCTCACAAGTTTCCAAGGAAACATGCTTTGTATTCAACAGAATGTGCAAATGGAAACCTCTTTCTTATATAAACTGCTTCTAACTGAGAAACAATAAGGCAATTTAAAGAGATGAAAAGAAACAACAACTGGCAAAGTGACTCCAGTGGCTTTTTTCAGTACCATGAACACGATTCTCTTTTGCTTTATAGATTTTAGTACCCAATACCGATATTTGCCTATTGTCAACTGAGGAGAGATTAAAAATAAGTAGGGCTTAAATGCTCTTAAATTTGCATGGTGGTATCTGCCTCTGAGTGATATCTATTCAGCTAGTTGGTTATTGAGATTAAATTGCTCTATAGAGCATTTTGTGGCAGTTTTTAACCTTTTTTTCTATAACAGAAATCAATGTGGCTTTTTTGCTAGGAAAAAAACACTAAACTAAACTGAAAACAACAGAAACAAGAAAGTTCTTATATGTGGTAGCATTATATAAGTTAGTTGTATATCCAGAATACATTTACAACGATTTACCATTTCACTTATTGAATAATTGTAACACTGCGCAGCACTGTGCAAAAAGAGGAAAAGGAGAAAGAAAAGACACTATACCTGATCCCTATGAACTAAGCTTTCAATCATTTCCGCCACTCTAACTTCTCAAGTCAAACAAGTAAGTCTAACTTTCTGTCCTTCAGATATTTCTATCTCTCCTCACCCCCCCCCTTACACACTCACTCACTCACACACCTCCTTTTTTTTGGTATAATTTTACACTAGTTTTTCAGTATAATGAAAACAATCTTCCCCCATTTATTTGGAAGAGAAAGTTGAAAGCTGGCCTGTGACTACTCCTGACTATCCTTAGTTACACAGATGACACTGTAAATCTGGCTGCTTATTTTTAGCATTCTATACTGTTCTGGTTAGAAAGACAAAAAGGAAGTGGCCTAGCAGTTGACCTGGGAGAGCTTAAAAGGCATTGCTGGATTTACAGCACCTTTTTCAAAAAATAACGCTTTTTTTTTTTCTTTAGATGGTGTTTGTTTGTTTTGTTTTGTTTTTCCGAGGTAGAGTTTCACACTAGCCCAGGCTGACCTGGAATTCACTATGTAGCCTCAGGGTGGCCTTGAACTCACAGCGATCCTCCTACCTCTGCCTCCCAAGTGCTGGGTAAAAGCATGTGCCACCACTCCTGGCTTGGTTTGGTTTCTTGAGATAGGCTCTCATGTATCTCAACCTGTCCTCAAACTTGGTATGTATGGACTAAACCTGCCCTTAAATTTAAATCCTCCTTCCTACACTTCCTAAATGCTGAACTTATAAGTGCATACCAGCATGGCAGGCTCAAAAAGTCATCCCTGAACGAGTATACAAAAATCTTAGCACATGCAAAAAGCAGATCAGTATATTAAAAGAAAAACTGACAACAGTTACATTTCACAATTATCTGAGAAAGCAAACCTTTCTAGGACCAACCAGATTCCAGGTCAAAAGTGATTCAGTTCAGAATGCCCCACTAGACCATGCATAGATTATATTTATAGCCAGAGAAAGGAAGTGACATACTGAAACAATTACTGACATTTGCCTTACTTGAATGATCTGATCAGTTTGTAGCCTATGATTGAATGAAGTGCTATATTTGTATTAAACTTAATTGCTTGGTTATACGGGTATACTGCAAAAGTAGGTTGTAATTTGTTGACACATCAAACTACAGTACAGTTTACTATATATGGAGGCTAATTTTTTTCAATGAAATATGGGGAAGATTTGGGAAAATTTTTGTGAACAAACTAAAATATACTTAAAAGATAACTGTAGTAGTTGTTACCTTGTCATTGCTGGGACAAAACACCTGACCAGAAGCAGCTGGCACATGGGGAACCAGAGGAAATGCCCTCCCTCCAAAAAAGATGACATCAAAATAGAAGAGAGACTACTTGGAAAGGAGAAGGGATTCAGTGGAGGGCTAATAGGGAAGGGGAACAAAGAAGGGGGTGGGAGGGGACTTTGATCAGGGTGTTCCGTGCGTATATATGAAGGCTGTCAATAACAAGTTAAAAATATAGCTGGAAAGATTGTTCAGTGGTTAAAAGTGCTTGCTTCAAAGAATGGCAGCCTGGGACTGAGTCCCTTGTACCCACATAAAGCCAGATGTACAAAGCAGCACATGCATCTGGAGTTCATTTGCAGTGGCAGGATGCCCTGGTGTGCCCATTTTCATTCTCTTTATCTCCCTTTCTCTAAATAAGTAAATAAAATAATTTAAAATATTAAAAAAGAAGTATAATAATGAGATATATTACATCTACGTTTGAATGGCCACAAAAGAAAATGCAGAAAATAAGACTAGAGTATTCATAATATGCTTGGTACATGATCCAGGAAAAGACATGTAAAAGAAGAGAAAAAACAGGAAGAAAAGAAAGCCTCTAAAAACTTCATTGTAACTAAATTATCACTGAGTAAATGGACTCAAATCCTACTAAGGAACTCTGAGAACAGCATGAAAGATGCTTCACTTAACCTCAAATGAGAGACAATGATCTTGCAATAGGTACACAACATAAGGTGGGGGTGGGCAGCTTCTGCAAGCATTGGCACTCCAGAACTTCTGGCTTACAGTATGACATGTAGACCATAAATCTACTCTAGTTATAGAATGTCCTCAGGGAAGGGTAATGTGTGCTTGCAAAATGTAAGTATCAGCATTTAGAGGGAATGCCAAGAGAGTGTGGATGAGGTAGCAAGAGCTTATCCAACAGTTACAATCATGGTCAAATTAAGCAAGAAGACATATGCCACAATTACCTTTGTGTTGCTAGATAAACATCCAACCAGAAGCAGCTTGTGGAAGGAAATGTTTTATTTCCAGCTTATAGATTCCAAAGGAGGGTCCATCATGGCAGAAGAAGCTGGCTCATTTCAGCATCCACAGCAGAGAGAGAAAAGGCTAACACCAGACAAGCACAAACAGCCAGACTCAAACTGATTCTCTACACACTCCCAGTGACTTATCACCTCTGCCTGCTCCAAACATAGGTAGGAAGCTTCATTAAAAATATCTGAGGGCTGGAGAGATGGCTTAGCGGCTAAGTGCTTGCCTGTGAAGCCTAAGGACCCCGGTTTGAGGCTCAATTCCCCAGACCCACGTTAGCCAGATGCACAAGGGGGCACATGCATCTGGAGTTCATTTGCAGTGGCTGGAAGCCCTGGCACGCCCATTCTCTCTCTTTCTCTCTCTCTCTCTCTCCCCCCCCCCTTCTCTGTCTTTTGCTCTCAAATAAATAAAAATAAACAAAAAAATAAAAAAAATATCTGAGTTAAGGGGCTGAAGAGATGGCTTAGCAGTTAAGGTGCATGCCTGCAAAGCCTAAGGACCCAGGCTTGATTTTCCAGATCCCACATAAGCCAGATGCTCATAGTGGCGCATGCCTCTAGAGTTGATTTGCAGTGGCTAGAAGCCCTGATGCTCCCATTCTTCCTCTCTCTCTCTCTCTCTCTCTCTCTGACTGTAATAAATAAATAAAAATAGAATATTAAAAATAAATAAATAAATAAGTAAATAAAAATCTGACTTAAACTGGGCATGGTGGCACACAAGTTTAATCCCAACAATTTGGAGACAGAAGTAGAAGGATTGTCATGTGTTCAAGGCTACCCTGAGACTACATACTGAATTCCAAGTCAGCCTGGGCCGAGGCCCTACCTTGAAAAAACAAAATAAATAAATAAATACCTGAGTCTATGGAGGACATACATTTTCATTAAAACTATGACATTCTGCCCCTGGCCTCCATAGACTCATGACCATCTCACATTGCAAACTGTAATCAATCCAACTTTAAAGGTCTACATAGTCTTTACCAACTGTATATTGTTCAAAATCCCAGTCTCCTCTGAGATTCAAAACTGCTTCTTAACTGTGAGCCCTGTAAGATCAAAACACAAGTTGCATTCTTCCAACATGATAGCACAGAGTGAACATTTCCATTGCAAAAAGGGATAACAAGGAGAAAATGGACCAATGAAAAATTTCAATAACAGTAGGCAAATATCAAACATCTACAGTTCCAAATCCAACATCTACGATCAGAGATAAAGTCTCTGGGTTTCAATTCAACCCCTCCAGCTAGGCTGAGCAGCCTAGGGAAAACTCTATCCTGAGCCAGCACCTTTTTGTGGCACCTGTTCCACAGTCCTTGTATATCCAAAACACCTTTGAATATGTTTTGCAAACCATAGATCATCTTCATAGCTCCATACAATGGCCTTATGGGATTCCACACAAGGGTTTCAATCCTGCTCCATTGCCACATCACCAGTCTTTCTTCATAAAATATACTGTTCCTCCATACAAGAACTTCAGCCCTGCTTCACCCGCTACATTTCTGTGGGTTCTGGAAGCTTATACACTTCATGGTCTGCTTCCCTGCATAGTTCATGCTTCCAAAACCAGTACCAGGTGGGTGAAAAAGCCAAATTTGTAAATCTGGAGGTGGGGAGGGGATAAAGCCTGACCTTGAAGAGCAGGATACTCTTTTACTAGTCTTCCTTCAAGTCCCTCCTTTCAAAAGAATTTGCCTTCTTACTAGGTTGAGCCTTCCATTACTCACAATCAGGGCATCATTTCCATTATCTCAATATAAAGAAGTTGGTCTATGCTGGATGGTGGTAATCTGATTAACAATTATAGCTTAAGTAACCTAAAACTACTCACTGTGCCAATAACTTGAAACCTGCTTGAATTTGTCCTGTGATAAATTGCATCTTTTATATCTTTCTGTTTCATACTTCTGCCGAGCACACTAGTCCATTACTTTTAAATTAAACTTTCTTCCAACTCTCAGATACAGCCAGAAGAATTCAATCATCCAGCATCCCAGTTACAACAAAGTTCTCTCCTTCCACTTTAAAAGTTCATAAGCCAACCTGTCATAGCCCACTCTTCTCTCTGCATTTATCGTCTCCAAACTCTCACCAGAATAGCCCATCAAGCTCTGTGGGGGACACATATTTGCATTCAAACCACCACAGCATCTTATAAAAGCAGGTGCCCTCTAACAGCAGTATTTAGTCAACAAAAGAGAAAAGCAGTTCTGATGAAGAGTAGCACACTACCTCAGAATACAGATCTGGCATCAGATGATGCTGTGGAAGCAAGCTCTCAGATCTCCCTTTCTTCTCCACTGAAGCAACAATGAAGGGATTCTCTGAATGTCCTCTGAAGTGGGCCATGAATTCTCCTTCAAGAACAGAATTCCCGATGCCTGGAAGAAAAGCATGTGCTTCCTTCTGAATACACAAGTCACAGAAGAAGTGCTGAACAAACATACCTTGTTAAATTTCCCCAATTTATAGCCATTCTTTCATATCTACTTTATCCAATCATACATTCCCCAATTGTGTACCCTTTGTCAAACCTTAGCATAAAACTGCACAAGTTATCCTATTTATTATTCATTTCTAAAGGTCTCTGTGCTACATAAAAGTTATGTTAATAAAATTTACATGTTTCTCTCTTCTTTTTAAAAATATCTTTATTTCAGAAAGAGGGAGAGAAAAAGAGTGCACTAGGGACCCTTGCTGCTGCCAACAAACTCCAAATACATGTGCCATGTTGTACATCTGGCATTATGTAAAGTACTGGGGAATTTAATCTGGGCCTGCAGGCTTTGCAAGCAAGTGCCTTTAACTGCTGAGCCATCTCCCAGGCCAAGTTTTTCTCTTCTTAACCTGATTTTTATTGTAGGTGCCATGGCCATGAGTCTAGCTGTGAGGCACAGATGGTAGTTTTTATTCTGGGTGTGGTGGTGTACACTTTTGATCCCAGCACTCAGGAGCAGAGGCCGGAGGTTTTCTGTAAGTGCAAGGCCAACCTGGGACTACAAAATGAGATCCATGTCCAAGGGAAAAATGAATCATAGCTCTCTTCAGATGTAGCAAATGGAAGGAGAGAAGAGAGTGAAGGATTACGTAGTAGATAGCCTCACATTGCTGGGATGAAGCTCCAAACCAGAGAGGAAGAGGGGACTTGTTGAAGCTTACAGGGGAAGTTCCACAAGGGCAAAAGAATTTAGACCCCTTTCACAGGATCAAGGGAGAGATAGAAAAGCTCAAAGCAAAACCACCAGTAGCACAAGCAAGCACACTTCAAGAACTCAAGGCTGAACTCCAGCAAAGCTCCAATACTTTGCATATCTTTAGACTGGAATTCCAAATGCACCCCCACACACCTTAGAGACAGAGTTCACTGTATCATCAAAGCTAAGAATGATGACCAATGAGGACAGAAGAAGGGCAAGAAAACTAAGCTTTATTGAAAAAGTGAAAGTAAAAATCCCCCTACAGAAGTGAGGAGTTCCAAAGGAGTTGTTGATCAGCATTCTAGACTGGGCATTTTATGTGCTAATGACAAACCTTTACTTGGTCCATGTAGAAATTAAGCATTGAGGTAGGATGAACTTTAATGGTTAAATGCAAAAGTATATGGAAGATTATGATTGGTTGATGGATCAGGAAGAATAGCACAGACTCAGAAAGAACCTGCCTAATGGAGTAAAAATCACCAAAACCTTCTGAAGAAGAGGAAGAACCAAGAGCTGATATCAAGCAGACATCTTGATGTCCTTTCGGATTTTAGTTCCTGTACTCTTTATCAGGTTTGTAAATATCTTGGTTTTGCTGGTCTTGTACCCTAACTAGCTACTTGAAAATGAAGCTACTTTGCCCATAATCTCTATCACTAGGGAAATTTTTAAAAAAAAAGAATTCATCTAGAATATAGTTCAAAGAAATTAAAATTAAAAAAACAGTTAAGAAATTAGGAAGGAATGATGTAAAAGACTCATCCAATAGGAGAGACTCATAGGCTATAATTTTGAAGTCAAAACTGCTGGATAATTCTCCAGCTTGAACTCCTACACTAAGAATATACTCTGACTGTTGCTAAGTGTCACACATATACCCATGTGCTTGTAATAGCTTCAGAGATAAAATCACACATTTGAAAGTTATCACAGGAAAAAAACTTAACTACCTATAAATCACAAGCAGACAGGAAGTGGACTTCTCATTTACAGCAATGAATTTCTAATTCTATGGGATAGTAATATCTAAGCATACAAGGATGAGACATAAAGAAAACTATAAAATAATTCAGACCCAATTAAACTAATATTCAAGAGTAAGGTCAAGAACAAAGGTGTTTTCAGACATATCTGATATAATTTGCCCAACAGTGGTTCTTAAATAAAAAATGGCTATGTGGCTTATAAAATGGAAAATGCACATGGAGGTAAATTAAGAATATTACAGCTATTTATAGGAAAAAAGAAATCAATGAGGGGTGTGTGTGTGTGTGTGTCCATTTTCAAAAGGAGAGTATTACAGAATGCACTCACATGATTATAATCAAGAAATCAAATTATTTACCACACTATAGAACCAAGACATCTGGTAGAATCAAGCACTCTAAGTTCAAAGGACAGAGAACTAGGGCAGCTGAGAGTGTAACTTCCTGTCTGAGGCTAAAGAAGGCGGAGGAGGAGAGAACTGCTGTGTGAGTCGGCAGTGTCCTGAGAGAACCAGGAGTTCAATGACGAATGGAGGTGGATGTCCAGATGAAGAGTGCACACTGCTGAGGGCAGGCCTTCCTCATTCACTCTACAGCCTAAAATAATGTTTCACCAGCCATTCACATGTCTTTTTACTTAAAAAAAAAAAAAAAGAGGTATTATTAGGTTAAGAGAGGAGAGAGTACAACCTCAAACCTGCCTCAATCCCCCCTGTGAATAAGTCACCCTAACTGCTGTTAAGGAACTATGGCAGCAACCATTCTGGCTTCTTTGAGCTGGGTGGTATCATGGGGAGGGGCAGCTGCAGCACCGCTGCGGAGGGTCTATGCAGAGGTCACCAAGTGCACTGGCTCTGCGCCAGAGGCCAGTCCTGGGTAAAGATGCCAGAGAGAAAGAGTGAAAGTAAGAAGAGTGAGGGGGAAGTGGGCGCTGAGCAAATTAGGGCTCTTTAGGGTTCCCATTTATATGGATTTTCAGTTTACCTAGCAACACTTTAAAGACTACATATATATATATATATATATATATATATATATATATATATATATATGATTATTGCCCTGATAAAAGGAAATTTTTTCTCCAAATATTGTTTCAAATATTTTTAAATGTTTTTATTTATTTGAGAGGGAGGGAGCAGGAGAGAGGGGGGCCAGAGAGAATTGGTGCAACAGGGCCTTCGGCTGCTGCAAACGAACTCCAGACACATGCGCCACCTTATGCATCTGGCTGACGTGGGTCCTGAGGAATTGAACTAGGATCCTTTGGCTTTGCAGACAAGTGCCTTAATTACCTAGACATCTCTCCAGTCCTTCTCCAAATATTTTATCTTTAATAATTTACTACTGTGTGGTTTCACTGGTGAATATCTCAACACAAATGTTAAGCAGTAGGGGATTTAGGAGCATTATTTTTCTCGTTGAGGCAGAGTCTTGCTATGTAGCCCACGTTGACCTTGCTTGCACTCACTGTGCTTCAGGCTGGCCCTGACTGCTGGCCATCGTTGCTCCTGAAGCCTTCCAAGGGCTGGGCTGACAGGAGCGCACCACCACGCCCAGCTTCATGCTCATTTTGTCTTTGCTCCTATGAAGGAATTGACTTCAGCGGGAATGATCCTCAAATTTTGCCACCAGATAAGATGCTGCCTTTCGGTTGAAGAGGATCTAGTTTATTACTCAGGAACTATCAAAGAGTGTGATTATTCATTTTTACACATTATTATATTCAATCTCTAAAAAATTTTCTTCAACTAAGGAAATGAGCTGGTCAAGAATCTCCCTAGGATGTAAGATGTAGGAATAATATAGCATGTAAGATGTGGGAATAAGCTGGGTGTGGTGGTACCTGCACTTGGGAGTTAGAGGTAGAAGAATTGCTGTGAGTTTGAGGCCAGTCTGGGACTACAGAATGAGTTCCAGGTTAGCCTGGGCTAGAGTGAGACCCTATCTGGAAAAAAAATATATTTTTTTAATGTGTGGGAATAATATACACATTTTCTTAATGCTGAACTTGAAGTATACCTACTTCCTCAGGTGCTATCCATCTTTATCACCTATCTGTCATCTATCTGTGTGTGTATAATTTTTTATTTGTTGGTGTGTGTGTGTGTGTGTGTGTGTGTGCACGCACATGCACACAAGTGCACATGGAGGTAATATTATGGGATTTAGGGGCATAGGGGTTTACCAAGCCTGTGAACCCCAATTTTTAGATTCTTATCTGTTTTAACTACGAATTGAGGAAACAGACTTTGAGGAGGGTAAATTGTGAATTATGAGGTTTATACAAGGAGAATTGGTATCCAGGGGAAGGCTAGAAAGACTCAAGCTGAAAGGGAATTTCCCTTCTTGCTGGGCTGCAAAGGGAGATGGAAAAATGGAGAGATAAGCCTGGAACAATGGAAGAGAAGTCTCCAGGGAAGAAGTCCACAGAGAACACGGGGAAGGCGGGCAGGAGAGCTCAGGCCAGAAGATTCAGAAAGGTCCCAGGGCTTCAAGGAGAATAACAAAGGCGGAAGGAATCACTTTGCCTTCACTCTTCCAAGCCAGGCTGAGAAGGGGGAAGGGCTTAACAAAGTGGGAATCAGCCGAGTCTGGTGCCAGGAACATTCAGTGGGATGAGCCTTGACAACAGACTCACGTGTGTGAGGGAGAGGCTGACGCAGGTGGGGGGACTTGCTCTCTCACTGTGCTGCGTTGAGAAAGAAGTAGGGCCCGCTGCCAGAGAGGAACTGCTTGTAGTCACCTTGGGTGAGACTCGATCAGACATGAGTTTGGTTCTGCGGGGCCAGGGTGGTGGCATCTCCTAGTTTCGCTTGGTCCCTGTCCCTGACTAACTGCCTACAAAAATGCTATCTTGCTCCTGATGCTCCTTCAGTAAGAAGAAAACTTTTAGGTGTTAGTCGTAGCATTCCGCTCGGAGGCAGGGTCTCTCATTCTCATTATTCACGGTTGGATTTGCCAGGCTAGGCTGTGAGCTTCTAGGAAATTCCTGAGGGAACTCCCATCCTTCTATCAGCATGCAGGATTAGAGAAGCACACCAAGGCTTCCAGCTTTTTACATGAGATCTGGGAATCTGAACTCAACTACGGAGGCTGGAGCGCCAAGTGGTTGATGCACTGAGACATTTTTCTGTCCCTATATTTTATTTTTAACGTGGCATTGAATTCTTTTCAATAATTAATTTTTGTTAGTACATATTGTATCCAGTAATGTGTTTCATTATGACATTTGCATTCATGTATATACTTTATTCGTTTTCACCTTCCACAACTTTCTCTTATTCCTCTCCTACTCTAGCAGATGCCCTTACTTTTCTGAACATTCCCAGTTCCTCTTTACTGTCATGACTTATTTTTTTAATTTATTTTATTTATTTGAGAGAGAAAGAGGCATATAGAGGAAGAGAGAGAATGGGCACACCATGGCCTTCAGCCACTGCAAATGAATTCCAGATGCATGCACCACCATGTGCATCTGGCTTATGTGGGTCCTGGGGAACTGAACCTGGGTCCTTTGGCTTTGCAGGCAAGCACCTTAACCATTAAGCCATCCTGCCAGCCTATGACTTATTTTTTTTGACCCAAAGAATTTTAGGATTGCTTGTGGGAGCATGGGTAACAGATTCTTTACAGGAATATAGACCCTTAACAGTAGCTACACCTACTGAAGAAAACATCTCTTACCTCCCGCAACCAATAATTCCCTCTCAATCCTCAGTAAGATGTGGAGGTTTGTGTGACCCGCTCCCAGCCATCCTTAGCTGACTATAAACCCTCATGAAGGGAAGGGCTTCCAGAGCTCTTCCCTATTCCATGACAGAATGCTGAAGGGCCCCTCTTGTTCAGGTCATTGCTGGTGATCACAGAGGCTGTAAGTGCATGAGTGTGAGTCATGTCCAGAAGAAAGCATTCCACAATACTCCACCCCTTCCCTCAGGATCTTATATTCCTTCTGCCCCTTCTTCCACAGTGTTCCTGAGCCTTGGAGATCCTATTTATGATTGTGCTTTCAACATCATTATTGTCAGGACTTTAAGCACTCATTATCTTTCATCATTAATATTTTATAAAATATTTATTTTTCTTTTTATTATTTGAGAGAGATAGACAGAGGGGGGAAAAGAGACAGATAGGGAGAGAGAATGAGCACACCAGAGCCTCCAGCCACAGCAAATAAACTCCAGATGCATGCGACACCTTGTTCATCTGACTTACTTGGGTACTGGGGAGTCAAGCCTCGAATCGGGTCCTTAGGCTTCAACCATGCTCAACCACTAAGCAATCTCTACAGGCCTTATCATTAATATTTTAATTGCTTTTTGTCTCAGTAATGACAGGTGAGATTGAATTTTGTGCTTCTGTCTGTAGTCTTGGTCAGATTGGAACCCACTTTAAGCTTTGTTCATCAAATGATTGGAAGATTTCTTTCCTTTTATACCTTTGGACTACCTACATTGGGATAATCTGATCTTTGTAAGACTGATAACAGTCCTTGGTGTGATTTTTTTCATTTATTTAAATGAAGTCAAATCATTTATTAAATGGCAAATGGTTATGTCTTTCTATTTCTACCAGAATGAACTTTACACAGTAGTATAGCAACCAAAAGGAAGAAGGAGAAGACCAAAATAAATATTAGAGAGTAAAGGGGAGTTGTTAGAACAAATTCCAATGAATCCAAGAAGATCATTCAAAAATACTTTAGAAACATATTCCAAAAAGCTGGAAAACCTAGAAGAAGTGGAGAAATTTCTAAGCATATTTTCTAAGCATAATTGGCTTGTCAAAATTAAAAGCAGAAAATAAAATTAATCTAAACATGATCCATAATGAGCAATAAGATTGAAGCAATTAGCCTGGAGAGATTGCTCAGTGGTTAAGTCACTTGCCTGCAAAGCCTAATGACCTGGGTTCGACTCCCCCACACCCACATAAGCCAGAAGCAGAAAATAGCTCATGCATTAGGAGTTATTTTGCATGGCTGGAGGCCCTAGTGTGCCCATACTCATTCTCTCTCTCTCTGCTTGCAAAAAAATTTTTTAAAGATTGAGGCAATTTAAAGTCTTCCACGAAAAGAGAGCCAGATGAATTCATTGTTGAGTCATCAAACTTTATCCTTAATGGTAAATCATTTCAAGTTTCTTTGAAAGGTAAACATATATTGAGCATGAAAGCAGCCACTACAAAGTCTTTGGCAAGACCCCTGATGTCATTAATAGCAGTTTAACTTTTAGCAACAAAACAATAACACAAATCTTATCAGCATGTGAATAAATAAACTAATTGATATGCTCAAAGTACTAGTCAGCAAAATGTATTAGTATTCAGGAAAGGATGGGTTATGATCACAATGAGTGTGATCGAAAGCCATCAGAAAGAAGCAGTATTATTAAAATTCATTTGATTTTCCAGATACAACATTTCTTCAGGTGGCAACGATGTGGAGGGATAAGATTGGAAAGGTAGAAGCAAAATATATCATAGGTCATGAGAAACATTTGTGAATGACCAATATGCACATTTACTTAAGTGTGATTTCAAGTCCCAGAATCTATATATCTAAACATTTGTCCAGTTGTGTACTTGAAGTATACACAGTTCATTGTCCTTGAATTATATGTGACTAGAATCAACTTCCCTTGACCTGTATGTGAATAGAATCAACTTCCCTTGAAGTTGAAGCAGATTTACTGGCCATGAGGCCAGGAGGTAAGTGGGTGAGTCTTGTGTCACTGTCCTAATACCAACTGGTAACTGGTATGCCCTTTTGCATCATGCATGCTGTGACTAGCTGGGTGCTTCCAAGTCTTCAGAATGATTGGGGAACCAGGAGTGGTACTTGGTGTCCCTTTTAGTCCTGTTGCAGTGGGTGGGGCTGCAGACCCTATGAAAGCAGGTGTGCTGGGCATGTAGGAGGTTGAAGATGATCAGAAGTCCCAGAGCCACTCACTCCTGCAACAAGTGTGAAAGCAGAAGTTCCAGGGCCAGTGTGGGAAGCACATGGGCGCTTCATCCCAGAGCCCGGGAGGCCTATACAAACTGTGAAGACACCTGTGCCTATGGCATGGAGGGAAGCACGTGGGCACTTCACCAAGAACCCCTAATTCCTTCAGTGAGAGAAAATGTGGAAGTCAGTGGAGCTGTGGGAAGGAAGCAGTTGCTGCTCTTCAGTGTGGTCAGGCTTGAAGTAAGGGTAAGAGCAGAAGTCGGGGTGTAGGTGTGGGAAGGGAGAGGCTGCTGCTCTCCAGTTGGCCACTCCTGAAGTAAGGGTAACAGCAGAAGTAGTTGTGTAGCTGTGGAAAGGAAGGGTTTGCTGCTCTCCAGTGTGGTCAGTACTGCAGTGAGTGTAAAACCAGAAGTGGGGATGCAGGTGTGGGAAAAAAGGGATTGCTACTGTCCAGTGTGGTCTGTCCTGCAGTAAGGGTAAGAGCAGAAGTAGGGCTGTAGTTGTGGGAAGGTAGGATTTGCTGCTGTCCAGTGTGGTCAGTCCTGCAGTGTGTAAAGACAGAAGCAGGGGTGTAGGTGTGGGAAGGAATCAGAGGCTGCACTCCAGTGTGTTCAGTGCTACTATAAGGATAAGAGCAGAAGTAGGGGTGTATGTGAGGGAAGAAAGGGGTTGCTGCTCTCCGGTGTGGTCAGTCCTGCAGTGAGTATAAAAACAGAAGTAGGGGTGTAAGTGAGGGAATGAAGGGGTTGCTGCTCTCCAGTACAGTCGGTCCTGCAGTGACTGTAAGGACAATAGTGGGGGTGTAAGTTTGCATTCTCAAGTTCCAGCAGACTGTCACAACGTCCAGTATGTTCGAAGTTCTAGCAGGACATCACAAGGGCCAGTGTGTCATAAGTTACAACAAAATGTCACAAGGGCCAGTCTGTCCTGTGTTCCAGCAAGGCCACCGTCCTCATCCGGATCCCCAGGAGATAGAAGGGAGGGGTATTTCTCTCCATTTAGAGATGCTCCAGAGATTCCTTATTTCCCACACTAACTATTATAAATGGAAACTTTTCCAAGGTGGTGTGGCCTGTCACCCCACAGACATTCCTATCTAAATCATTGTCCTCCATGTACCCTGGCCTGAAAGTGGCCACTGCATGGCCCACAACCCCCAGCTTTTCCTGCCATGGTCACAATGCCTCTGTGCAGACTGGATTCCAAGGATGCATCTCTGCCAGTCTCAACAGCACCCCACTAGGCAGAACATTCTCCAACAAACTCTGGACTCCTCTCCAGGGACATTTCCACGTGCATCCTGAGAGAACCATTTGAAAATGCTTATGATGCCCACCCATATCCCCATCATGTCAACCTCCTCCAAAACCAATGAAGACCCCGCTCCCAGTGAAAACCACACTTTCCCACCTGTCCTGCCGGGTCATGGAGTACAGGTTGTGAAGCCCAAGCCATCCAGTAACAAGCTCTTTCCAGAGAAGTACACAATGGCAAGGGCCACAGAAAATCTGTGAAAAGAAAGAGAGAAGGAGGAGGGGAAGGAAGAAGGAGGAGAAGGAAGAGAAGGACTGTTGTATACAGCTTCATGTTGCTGTGATGAACATCCAAGCCAGGCACACTTTAGAGGAGGAAGGGACCTATTTCTAGCTTACGGATCCAGGGGAAGTTCCATCAGTGGCAGAAGAAGCAGCTTCCATACATCCAAACGGAGAGAAAAACCATCACCAGTCAGCAAACACTAAAGTCAGCAAACACAAAACCAGCAAGCAAACAGCAGGGGCCCTTGCAGGCTCAAACCTCTCTGCATGCCTTTGTGCTGGAGATTAGATCTGCCCCAAACAGACGTTAGGCCTGGACCCCAGATTCCATCCCCAGTGACATCTCCTCTAGGTAGGTGGCCAGAGACAAGCTTTAATAAAACACCTGAGTCTATGGGGAACATACATTCAAAGTACCATAAAAGGGAAGAGCATAAAGAGAAGGAGGAAGAAAAGGAGGAGATATGGTTGAACAAGGAGGAGACAAACCAGGACAAGAAAACAAGGGTACCATCTTGCCATGGGGCATTAGCCACATCTAGGCCCCTGGACACCAAGGCAGAATTTGTGTCTATGGTTCCCCGTGATGGGCACAATGTAGTTGGAGGTTTCCTGATTCTTGAGCGTTCTGGTACTCATGGGCTACAGTGCCCTGCACCAGCCCCACAATGCTCAACACAGACTGAGACAATGGCCAAGCAGGTGCCTGCACTAAACCAGCAGCTAGGTACTGCGCTCATTCAGCAGCCATCAAGGAAGGAGGCGAAAGGGAAGCAGAGGGCTCCAGCACAAGCCGGGTGGGCTGCACTCAGAGATGCTGTTATAAGACCCTGGGAGTGAAAAGCTACCCACCAGTGAAAAGCAACACCCCCACTACCTGGTCAGTGGCTGTGGGGTCCAAGGGAGATGCCCCCAGATCTCAAGTTTCCCTCCCGTGACTTGGAGGTATTCTTGGAAACCTCTGTTAAGGTGACGCATCATAGCAGTGGCAATAACTTATGGCATAATAAATTGAAGTCCTTGAAGTTATATTAAAAAGTGGGTAGTGGCAGGCCACATTCCCCTTCATCCTGTCCTGTCTGTCCCACTTGCTACTTCTACTCTGTCCCTGTCCATTTCCACTTTGTCCATTCCAAGTTCTCCTGCCTCCACTGCCTTGACAGACCAGGGTACTGGTTCCCCATCCCTCCTGTCCCTACACCTTCCCTCAACCCATACATGTCCTTACCCTCTCTTTCCTCTTCTTCCACTCTCCCTTTCAGATATCACTTTCCTGTGGGTGCCAGGCCCCATTTGGAGTATCATCTGATATCAATGGAACCCCAAACTAGAGTGTCAAGGCTATGTAGCTCTTCCCCTTTCGTCCCTCTCCCATAATCCCTGGACCAGTCCCTTTGCCCTTCAAACCTCCCTCCTCTAGTCAGGAATCCCCGACCCCAATGGACATCTCCGCTCCTCCTCTGTCCCTTGCCAGCACTCCTCCTGCTCCTTCCACCAGCAGCCCTTCTACTGTGACCTTCAGTTCCTGGCCGGGCTGCCAGCTGCAGATCCCGAGGATACAGACAGGGACACGACACCACAATCCTACGCAGTGATACTCAGAGACCCACACCTGGCAGTGTGGGTGCTTTGACATTTCCACACCTTAATGGATACAGTCAGGAGAGTCAGTCTGCAAATGCCACACTTGGCATTGCTGATGGGCACTAGCAGAACAACTCTGTCTGTGCCCAGTGCTCTCATCACTGGGTCCGTGTGAACACTGATCCCTCTGCTTCCATTCATGGTGGCACCATCCCTTCATGGCACAGCAGTGGAGTCCATGAACACCACCTCTTCTGTCGACTCTGTCATCTTCACCCCTCCTCCTGTCCACAATAGTCTACAAATATAGACCCATCTGGGGTTACATATAGCCTATCACCAAGGAGCTGCATCTCAGCCCACCTGTGGGTTGTTATATGGACATCAAGATATAAATTCCTTTCTTCTGATAGGCCCAGCCACCCCAGCAGCAGCTATGGGACTAGCAATACCAAAAGCTCAGCTTCCCACTTCCGCCACAATGTCATCTGGATTTACAGACCAAGCATGACCTTTCTCTTTGGACCACTGCCCCAACCCTGCTTGCCAGGGGGAAGTACTGATGACCTGCATCACAAACCTACACCCCCACTTCTGCTCTTACCCTCACTGCAGGACTGACCACATTGGAGAGCAGGAAACCCTTCCTGCACACCCCTACACCCCTACTTCTGTCCTTACACTCACTGCAGGACTGACCACACTCAAGAGCAGTAACCCCTTCCTTCCCACACCTAAACCCCTATTTCTGCTCTTACCCTTACTGAAGGATTGACCATACTGGAGAGCAGCAACCCCTTTATTCCAAGACCTACACCCCTACTGCTGTCCTTACACTCACTGTAGGACTGGTCATACTATAGAGCAGGAACCCCATCCTTCCCAAACCTACACCCCTACTTCTGTTCTCACACTCACCGCAGGACTGACTACACTGGAGAGATGCAAACCCTTCCTTCCCACACCTACACCCTAATACTGCTCTTACCCTCACTGCAAGAATGACCACACCGGAGAAGAGCAATCATTGCTTCCCACACACACACCGCTACTTCTGTCCATACACTCACTGCAGGACAGACTACACTCGAGAGCAGCAGCTGTTTCTTTCACACATTTATACCCCTACTTCTCTTATCCTTCCTCCAGGACTGACCAAATGGGAGAGCAGAAAATCCTTCCTTCCCACAACTAAAACCCTACTCCTGCTCTTATTCTCACTGCAGGACAGACCATACTGGAGAGCAGCAACCCCTTCCTTTCGACAACACCCCACTTCTTCTCTTACCCTTACTGCACTGACAACACTGTTGAGCAGCAACTGCATCCTTGACACACCTACACCCCTACTTCTGCTCTTACCCTGAATGCAGGACTGACCACACCAGAGAGCAGCAATCCCCTCCTTCCCACACCTACACCCCTACTTCTGCTCTTACTCTTACAGTAGTACTGAACACACTGGAGAGCAGCCTCTGATTCCTTCCCCACCTACACCCCTACTTCTGTCTTTATGCTCATGCAGGACTGACCACACTGTAAACCAGCAACCGCTTCCTTCCCACACCTACGGCCCTACTTCTCTCTTTACACTCACCACAGGACTCACCACACTGGAGAGTAACAACCCCTTCCTTCCCACACCTGCACCCCTACCTCTGTCTTTACACAGTGCAGGACTGAACACACTGGAGAGCACCAAATCCTACCTTCCCACAACTACACCCCTACTTCTGCTCTTACCCTCACTGTAGTACTGAACACACTGGAGAGCAGCAAACCCTTTATTCCCACACTTACACCCTACTTCTACCTTTACTCTCACTGAAGGACTGACCACACTGGAGAGCAGCAACACCTTCCTTCTCAGACCTACACCCCTACTTCTGTTCTTACACTCACTGCAATAATGGCCACAGTAGACAGCAGCAACCTCTTCCTTCTGACACATACAACCCTACTTCTGCTCTTACCCTTACAGTAGTACTGACCACAATTCACAGCAGCCATCGCTTCCTTCCCCACCTACACCCCTACTTCTGTCTTTACACTCACTGCAGGACTCAGCACCCTGGATAGCAGCAACCTCTTCCTTCCCATATCTACACCCCTACTTCTGCTCTTACATTTACTCCAGGACTGACCACACGGGAGAGGAGCAACCCCTTTCTATCCCACACCTATGCCCCTACTTCTGATCGTTCCCTTACTCCAGGACTGACCACACTGGAAAGCAGCAAGTCCTTCCTTCCACAACTACACCTCTACTTCTGTCCTTACACTCACTGCAGGACTGACCACACTGGAGAGTAACAACCCCTTCCTTCCCACACATACACCCCTACTTCTGCTCTTACCCTTACTGTAGTACTGAACACACTGAAGAACAACAACTGCTTCCTTCCCCACCTACACTCCTACTTCTGTCTTTACACTCACTGCAGGACTGACCACACAGGAGAGCAGCAACCCCTTCCTTCCCACACACACACCCCTACTTCTGCTCTTACCCTTAGAGCATGTCTGCCCACAACGGAGTGCAGCAACACCTTCCTTTCCGCACCTACACCGCTACTTCTGCTCTTACTCCTACTGTACTATGTAAACCCAGCACTCAGGAGTTTGAGGCGGCAGGATCACAAGTCTCAAGTCATCCTAGCTAGTCTGAGGTCAGTCTGGCATATTTGAGACCCTGTCAAAAATGTTGAAGGCCAGCACCCTCAGTACACAGTGCTGCCGTAGTCAGTCTTTGAAACCAGGCAGAGTGATTCCACAGCGCCTGCTCTGCACCTGGCACCCCCTGCCTTATTTGTTCCCATCGCGTGTTACCATCTTCTTTTCTGTCCTTTGTCTCTGAGCACCGTGCACCTAGAATGAGTACATGTCAGCACTTAAGCTGACAAGGCCAGCCTGCAGTCTCTGAGCAGATGTGGCCTGCGTCAGTAGAGTTTCTTTCCCATCTCTCCCGGAAGTGAGACTTGCAGCCAGGATGTACTCTTGGTATCTTTGAGATTTCAAAAGTGTAAAGTTTATATCAGGTTTTGTCTGTGCTGGAAGAAATCACAATGTATTCCATATACCTAAGAAGCCTGCCTTTCTGCCTATGGTGACCTGAATATAAATGTGCCCCACAGCCCCCATGTGTTTGTGATTAATCCCCAGCTGGTCGAGCTTCGGGGAGGTGACGCCTTGGATGAAGCGTGTCACTGATGGTGGGCCTTCACACATTGTAGTCAGCCTCCTTTCAAGTAGCCAGATCACCCTTGCTGCTTCCTCCCAGATGATGGGCACCTGCTTTCTGTGCTTGACATGCTTCCTGGCCATAATGAAACTTCTTCTCATTACTGTCAGCAAAATAAGCCCTTTCCTTCCCTAGCCTGCTTCTGGTTGGGTGCTCTGTCCCAACTGGGAGAAGGTATCTGCTACACTCACCTCTGTAGAATATGCTTGGAGTACAAATCAGTCATTCATGTGGGAGCTCACTGTGGAACAGTGTGCTGAATTAAAGCAAGATCCATGCAGTCCGGTTACTGTGAGCAGGAACCCCAGTCTGCTACATGGCACTGTCACCTTAATGTCACTTTGTGCATCCTCATATTCAGGAGAGGAGGCAGGACATGTCTTGGTGTCAGGAAAAGGAGCAAATTATTCTCCGAGAAGCTGGAAGCTTCAGTGTGACCAGGAAGGTTTGGAAAGTCTCACCTCTGCTCTGTCTACTGTGACTCTTGCTTCTTTGACTTTCTGGGCTGGTGGTCCTCCTCTAGTAAAAATTTCCTTTTGTCAGATACATGTAGATTCTTCTTAGCTGTGAATGACGGAGATAGGTAAAGGTGTTAGAATATTTAATACATCTTTTAAATGAGGGTTTGTTTTGGTTTCA
Source organism: Dipus sagitta (assembly GCA_036346955.1). Classification (NCBI taxonomy): domain Eukaryota; kingdom Metazoa; phylum Chordata; class Mammalia; order Rodentia; family Dipodidae; genus Dipus; species Dipus sagitta. Next base: position 103,419,449 of record CM070778.1, on the reverse strand, counting down.
CCATGTAGCCCATTCTGGTCGCATTCTCTCTACATTCCTGCCTCATCCTCCTTGGTACTTGGGGTTACAAGTGTGCTCCACATGCCTGGCCTATATTTGTAGATGTTAAAATCTATTTGAAATAATAAATGACGCTAGACATGTTTCATAGATCACAAAGTTAGTGTTATCCCTTGGTTCTCAACACTATCCCAGAGGATTAGTGTTGCAGCTACCTTCTTGTTGCTGGGACAAACACCTGGCCAGAGCAGCTGATGAGAGGCAAGGGTTTATTTCAGGCTCACAGATTCTACAGGAAGCTTCATGATGACACAGGCAGCTGGCTCACGTCATCATACATCCATAGCAGAGACAGAGAATGAGCAACCAGAGCTCAAGCTATCTCTCTACACACATCTTAAGGCAGTGCTCAACATCTGCCCCAGTGACACACCTCTTCCAGACTTGCTCTGCTAAAGACTAAGTAGGAAGCTTAATTAATCAAAAATGCCTGAGGCTAGTGCGACCATTCATATGGAAACCACCGCAAACAGAAACGAGTTAATTCAATGAACCTGATTTAATTTACTGACAACTGCTGAACATTTGATGAAAGCTCAATAAATAATAAGGTTTTGTTTGCTTCTTTGTACAGAGATACACCAGTACAAGTTTTGGTCAAAAAATTTCTATCTCAGTCTAAAAAATTATTAATATATCATGCTCATTTCAAAACAATAAATTACAACCATGTCAATTGCATTATTTTATCAAAGAGAAAAAATTATGAAACATTTAATGAATGTCAGAGGCCATAGGATAACAGAAGGGAAGCTGAACTGGTGTACCCTAAGCTGTTGAATTTTCTTGTCGAATAGGAATAGATGTGACATGTAATATACCTACTTGTCATCTTAAGGCAAAATAACATTCAATGATGGTTATTTTCTGAGATAATTTGCCTTTGCAGAAGGAACATGTTGTAGTGAAACTTGTCAAGACAAAGTATTTTCTTTTTAAAAAAATTTTTTGTATGTATTTATTAGGGAGAGAGAGGCAGACAATGGGTACATCAGGGCCTTTTGCCACTACAAACTCCAGACACATGCACAACTTTCTGCATCTGGCTTTACATGGGGGGCTTGAACCCAGGCAGGCAGGCTTTGCAATCGAGTGCCTTTAAGTTCCAAGCCATCTCCACAGTCAAAGGCAAACTATTTTCCTCAAAATAAATTCACATTTAAGAAAAATGCTCTGTTACTGGAGGTCTATGCTTTCCCAGTTAGTTGACTTTTAAAATTTTTATGTTATTTTTAATTTTTTTCATAAACATATATACATTACATATAATAATGACATTCAATGCATATATATTATAATCATATTTACTTTCAGCAACTTCTCGTATCCAACTTCCGTTCCTGGTGATCTCTTTCCTCTTCCAACTTCTTCTTCTACTTTATGTTGTTTTTTGCGGCTTACTAAGTTTAATCAGGGTTGCTTGCAGAGGCACGTGTCAGGGCCTTTTACAGGAGCATGGCAATTTACTGTAGGCTCTACCACTGAGGAAAATTCTCCTCCCTCTCCAGCAACCATTAGCTGCATAGAGATCCTCAGGGAGTGGCGGGACTTTGTGAGCTGCTCCTTTTGAATTCTATCAAACATTAAAGTAAGATTTACTACAATAATACTTGATAACTATCCACAAAATATAAAGGTAATAACTGAGATGCCTACTTCAGACACCAAGATGAGAAGAGGAAAATCAGAAACACAGCAAAACAAGAAAGTATAAAAAAAGAAGGGGACAGAGTAAGTCTTTTTTTATATATATTCACTGTACATTGTGATGGGTTTCATAAAGACATTTTCATTCAAGTATAGCATATACTTTGGCCATGTTCAATTCCTCATATCTTGTCCTTTCTCTCCTCTCCCACTCACACTAATTGCAACCTGTCCTTCTCCCAGACAGTCTTGCTTCTGCTATCATGTCATATGTATGTATGTGTGTGTATGTGTGTGTGTGAGAGAGAGAGAGAGAGAGAGTTTGTATATCTGTATAAAATCCAGCATAAACACATGAAAGAAGACATGTTTTACTGAACTTGGCTTATTTCATTTAATTTGATGACACATCCATTTTCCAGCAAGATAAAATCTCATTTTCTGTAAGTCTAAACAAAAGTACATTATAAATATATACCACATTTTATCTATTAATCTGTTAATACACACCTTGAATATCATGAACAGTGCTGCAGTAAGTATGGATGTACAAGTATTTCTGTGATATGCTGTCTTAAGAGTATGTGCTCAGGATTATACTAAGTGAGGTAACTGAGGCCCAGAAAGCCAAACACTGCATGTTCTCTCTCATATGTGGATCCTAGCCACAAATGATTGGACTTCTGTGTGAGTAGGGAGACTCAGTAGCAGAGGCCAGTAATCTAGAAAGGAGATATAAAGGGAAGAGAAAGGAATAGGATGGTATCGTATATATGTAAGTAGAAGAACAGATTAATGGGGGTGAAAAGGCCTAAGTGAAGTCAGGTGAAGAGATTGGGTAAAGGAAAGATGGAGGGAGGGCTAATCAAAATCCAAGAGGATATAAATAAGTCATATGGAAACCTATTTTGTTGGACAATGGAACACTCAGGAGCCATAGATTGTTACTAGAAAATTTTCAGTGCCGGGGATGGGATACCTTCCAGTGAGCTGTTAGCCAGGGAGGTCGCTGATGCCCCCAAAACATTATAGGCCTTTGCCGAGGCCCTTGGTTTCCCACCAGGAATAGATGGTAAGACCCTATTGCTGAAGACTCCACATACTTGGGCTGCAGGGCCACTGAGAAATCTTGCTGGAGCTGAGCTGAAAACTTCCTCCATGTAGACCAACTGACAGAAAGCTGCAAAAAGCCATGCTGCATGATCACCAGTGAAGATACTCCGCAGTGGACACTGCAAGCCTTATATTTGGCCAGCCAGGCCAAATGAGCCAACGGGTGCAATAGTTGCACATCTGTTATGGGAGAAACCAACTGCCCTCTAATTTGACTGGAGGCCCATTCCATGAGAGGGAATACATCCTTGATACTGAAAACCTACAACAGGCGTAGTCATGAGCACTAGGGGTGTAATGTCTGCTGCTTTCTGGCTAAATGTATATACTGTGCTCATCAAACTGCCCAGTAAGCACTTCTCAATATTCATACCCATATATTAATGCTACTCTTACTTTTTTGTTACAGAACTTTCTCTTTTCAGGTAGCAGTGACCTTGGGATGACTCAGAAGGCATGATGGTGCTGAGAAGAAGTGACAGAGGAGTGCTCAGTACTGCAATATCTCTATCACTCCTTCCAAGGCTCAGAGTCCATTGCCTAAGAGGTGGTGGAAAGAATGTAAGAGCCAAAGAAAGGGTAGGACTCTTTACAACGTGCTCCTCTAGACACAAAATAGCCTGGATATCCATGACCTCACAGTGCCTGACACTACCTACATAAGACTATCAAAATAGGAGGAAAAGATGATGACATCAAAATTAAAGAGACTGATTGAGAGGGGAAGAGGATATGATGGAGAGTGGAGCTTCAAAGGGGAAAATGGGGGAAGGGAGGTAATTAATATGGGATATTGTTTATAATCATGGAAGTTCTTAATTATAAAAAATAAAATAAAAAGAAATAATTAATTTAAAAAAGAGTATATGCTCAGGAGTGGAAGGTCTGAATCACATGTAGTTCTATTTTTAGTCTTTTTTATGGACATTTTTTTAATTTTCATTTTTCAAAGAAAGAGAGAGAGAATTGGGCCCTATCCACTGAAATGTAACTGCAGATGCTTGAGCCACCTAGTGGGCACATATGACCTTGTGCTTGCCTCACCTTTTGTGAATCTGTCTTACTTGGGAGCGAGAGTGAGCAAACATATGTCCTTAGGCTTTGCAGGTAAGTGCCTTAACTACTAAGCCATCTCTCTAGCCCTTTTCCGGATGTTTTATACTGATATTTACACTGGTTGGTCTAAATTATATTCCCACCAGCAATGTGTAAGGGTCTCCTTTTCCTTATATCCTTATCAGCATTTGCTTTTATTTGTTTTCTTAATGATAGCCATTCTGCCTGGGGACTGATATAAACTCAATGTATTTTTATACACACTATTTTCTAATGGATAAAAATGATGAACATTTCCTCATATGTGTATAAGTCATCTGTATTTTATCATTTGAGAACTATCTATTTATTTCAATAGCCTATTTGTTAAGTGGGTATTTGGTGTTTTTTTTTTAATTTGGTAGTATTTCATGTTCTGTATATATTGTAAATATGAGCACTCTGTAAGATATAGAACTCTAAAAGATTGTCCCACATTGCACAGGCTAGCTCTATACTTGACTGCATCCATTATTATGCAAAATTAATTTCATGTTATCCCACTTGTTAGTTCTTGTTTTTATTTCCTAAATTATTAGTGTCATTTCTACACATTCTTGCTGATGCCTATGTCTTGAGTTATTTTATCCTGCAGTGTATCATGTGATACATCTTGAGTTGATTTTTCTACAGGGTAAAAATATGGATCTAGCTTCAATTTTCTACATGTAAATATATATTCTTTTTTCTAAAAATCACTTGCTGAAGTGATTATCTTTCCTCCAATGCATATTGTTGGCATCTTTGCTAAAAACCAGGTGGCTGTAGCTATGTGGATTTAATTCTAGATACTCTGTTCTATTCCACTGATCCACTTGTTTCTTGATTGTCTACTTCACTATGACTCTGTAGTATAAGTTGGGACCAGGTGTTGTGATACTTCCAGCATTATTCTTTTTGCTTGGGATTGTATTGGCTATCTGAGATCTTTTTTATACTTCTGTACGAATTTAGAATTATTTTTTCTACTTCTCTGAAAAATGCAATTATAATTTTGATGGAGTTTGCATTCAATTTGTAGAACACTTTTGGTGAAAAAAATTTTCATATTAATTCTGCAAATCAGTAAGTATAGAAGGTGTTTTCATCCTTAAGTATCTTCTTTCATCTTTTTCTTCAGTGTTTTGTTGTTGTTTTGGTTTTTTGAGGTAGGGTCTCACTCTAGCTCAGGCTGACCTAGAATTCACTATGGAGTCTCAGGGTGGCCTCCAACTCATGGCGATCCTCCTACCTCTGCCTCCCGAGTGCTGGGATTAAAGGTGTGCACCATCATGCCCGGATTTTCTTCAGTGTTTTAAAATATTCACTGGTTAGGTTTATTACTAGATATTTTCCATTGTTAAACATTTATTTATTTGGGGCTGGAGAGATTGCTCAAAAGTTAAAGTGTTTGCCTGCAAAACCTAATGACTCATGTTTGATTCCCTAGTACTCACATAAAGCCAGATGCACAATGTTATTCAAGTATCTGGAGTTTGTTTGCAGAGGCTGAAGACTCTGCCACACTGTAGCAGACAGATTCAGGTTCACTCAGATAAACTTCCAGACCAGGCACAGTTATGGAGGAAGGGATTTATTGAAGCTTACAGATCCAGGGAAAGCTCCATAATGGCAGAAGAATCTGGCCTGACTTCACAGGCCCAAGTAGACAGAGAGAAGCACAAGCCAAAAAGCCAAAAGCCACATAGCACAGTACACTTCAGGAATTCCAGCTAGGCACACTTTGCATATCTTTAGATTGAAATCTGAAACCCACCACCACACCTTAAGATCCACCCAGTGACACTGCCTCCAGCCAAGTGGCTGCAGACGAAAACCGCAAACAAATAAAAACTGAATATAATGGGGGCTATCTATTCAAACCACCACGCACAACAATTCTGTCTCACTCTCTTCTTTCCTTTTTTGCAAATAAATAAATAAAATATATTTTAAAAAATATTTATGTGGGGGTACACATACATTTCACAGTGCTTGTGTGGACGTAAAGCTCAGTCTTGAGATGATTGTCTTCCTCCTTCACCTTCCTTTTTTTTTTTTTTTTCTTGTTTCTTTTTTGTTTATTTGCAAGAAGACACAGAAAGAAAATACCAGTTTTCCAGGGAATCTTGCCACTGAAAATGACTCATGAATGCTCCACTTTGTACATCTGGCTGTACATGGGCATGGGGAATTGAACCCTCGGCTGGTAGTCTCTGCAAACAAGTGCCTTTAACCACTGAGTCATTTGCCCCTTCTCCTTTAGCTGAGAAAGGGTTTCTCTTGATTTCGGGGCTTTTGCTTACAAGCTTCCAGATTTTCCTGGCTCCTTCTCTCATTGTTCTTTGTGCACTGGGATTATAGATGCTTGTGCCACTTTAATTGGCTTTATGTAGCACTGAGGAGGAATCTAACACAGATCAGCCGACTTGCAAGTAAACACCTTTAACTACGAGACCGTCTCCTTCGCCCTGGTACTTTCATTTTTTACTTATTGTAATGGGACTGTTCTCCTGACTTCATTCTCAGTGTATTCATTATTGGCATGTGAAAAAGATACTGATTTTTGTATGTTGGATTTGTATACTCTACTTTGCTAAAAGCATTCCTCAGTTCTGAGAGTTTTCTAGTGGAGTCTTTTGGGTCTGTCTTGTATAGGGTCATCTCTTGTTAGTTTTGAAACATGATCTCATGTATTCCTGTCTGGCTTTGAATTCAAGAAGTAGGTAAGGATAGACTTAAACTGCTGTTGTTTTTGGTTTTTGAGGTAGGGTCTTGCTCAGGCTGATCTGAATTTAAGTCTCAGGCTGGCCTTGAACTCATAGCAACCTCCTAACTCAGCCTCTGAGTGCTGGGATTAAAAGTGTGCTACCATATCTGGCTTCACCCTTATCTTAAAAGAAAACAAAAAGGAGTTAAATATACTTGAAAAACACTGTGACCTTTTTTTTAGACACCTGTTTGAAATAATCTAGTGAGAACAAATAGGGAAAGAGATATTCAAGCTTTCTAATAAAACTGTTAAGACTTATCTTGTAAATATAAATGGAAAAATCTAAAAATAGTGATTGGTATTTGGTGAGGGAAACCTTTTCCCCGGAGTGATGCAAACACACATCTTCTCCCCAGATAGCACAGATGACAGACCAAAGGATGAGTACACCCAAATCAGGTTTGGTGAACCAAAGAGTTTACTGGGATTACTTAGAGAACAAGGTGAAGGGTGGTTTTAGGAGCAACAGATGACTCAAAGGCATAGGTAAGTGTCTTTAGCACAGCACATGACTTGCAGGAAGCTCAGTGGAAGAGACCCTTGCCAAACAGTTGTTTTCCCTTCATAGCCTTATGTTGAGGTCTTGCCACTCTTTCTCAGAATTCCTGAGTCTCCAGTTTTTTGAGGGAGGGTCTCACTCTAGCCCAGGCTGACCTGGAATTCACTATGGAGTCTCAGGGTGGCCTCAAACTCACGGCAATCCTCCTACCTCTGCCTCCTGAGTGCTGGGATTAAAGGTGTGCACCACCATGCCCGGCAGGAGAGAATATTTCAATTGGGAGGAATCTGCACCACAACAGTAGTCTTTAGAATATTTATGCTACTATAGGTGAAAATATTCTTTCAAATGCATACTTATACCACAATGTGTAAACAAACATATGGCTCAATGTATTTTTATCTATAATTTCATCCTCAGATAACTTTTATAAACCTATAGTGATGATATAAATATTCAACAATTATATAATTCTACATATTTCATTTTATGAAGGCATTTGTATTATTTAATTAAGGAAAGTTATTTATAAAAATTAAGTAAGGGCTGGAGAGATGGCTTAGTGGTTGAGCGCTTGCCTGTGAAGCCTAAGGATACCGACTTGAGGCTTGATTCCCCAGGACCCACGTAAGCCAGATGCACAAGGGGACATACGCATCTGGAGTTCCTCTGCAGTGGCTGGAGGCCCTGGCGTGCCCATTCTCTCTCTCTCTTTCTCTCTCTATCTGCCTCTTTCTCTCAAATAAATAAAAATAAAAACAAACAAACAACAAAACAAAAAAATTATGAAATAAAGCCTTTTTAATGATTTCAAGTATATATAATGCACTAAACTATTTGTTGTCATAACACCTCTACTTTTTAATTATTGTTTTGCCCCCAAATCTCAAAGGTGGTGTTGTAGCTATCCTTGCGTTGCTGGGATAAAGCACCTGATCAAAGTAGTTGATGGATGGAAAGATTTTTATTTTGGCTTACAGCCTGTAGGCATGTTCCACAATGACGGGGAAAGCATGGGATGAGAAGGGGCTGGACATCACCTCTCCCGCAGCAGGTAGAAAACAGCAGCAGTAGAGTGAGCCAACTCTAGCCATGGAGAGCCCATCCCCAATGACATACCTCCTCCAGCAAGGCCCCACTTCCGAAATTACCATCACCCGGGCACCAAGCATCAACGCACATGACATCTGAAGCAAACCACCAAAAGCATTATCTTGGTTTGCATGTGTGTGTGTGTATGTATGTGTGTGTGTACGTATGAGTGTGTGTATGCGTGTACATATGTGTGTAGGTACTTGTGTGTGCACATGCATGTACTGGCTAGAGGTAGACATTAGCTATCCTTCTCAATGTCTCTCTACAACATTTTTCTTTTTTCTTCTGAGACATGGTCTTTTGCTGAAGCTAGGGCTCACCAATTAGGCTAGAGTAACTATACAACAATCCCATGAATCCTCCTGTCTCTATCTCCCTAGCACTGGACTTACATGCTCACATCACCACGCACAGGTTTTCATGTGCTGGGGATTCAAACTTGGAGCCTCGTGCTTGCACAGCAAGTGCTTTATCCCCTGAGCCCAGCCTTCTGGAGCATCTTCTGATTCATACGGTCAGTCCCACATCCAAGCCTCACAAAAAGGCAAGGAAGAAATCAAAATTACTAGCCTTCTTAGGAACAAAGTCTTTTCTTCCCTTTACAAGATTGCTTACTTTCTTCTTAGATTAATGAACTGTCACTGGGGCCTGGGCAATGACTAACACCTTAAAATAAAGAAGGGTGACCCCTAGCGTTGGCCTGTAGAAACCAAATTTATACAAAGCTTTAAAACTTCAGTGAAGCATTCAGCGGAGCATGTGTTATAGACAATGCAAATTTCCACTTCTATTTACCTTAATATTCTTTAGATACATAAATTAGTATAACTAAAAGATTAAAATATTTTAAGATTAAGATTAAATTATAGAAGCTCCTCCAAAATAAGTTCTAATTCACAGAGAAAATATGAGAAAAGAATAAACAAGAGGAGAGAGAGGCTGCAGTAATGGCTCAGCAGTTAAAGGTGCTCGCCTGCCAAGCTGGTAGGCCTGGGTTCAATTCCCAAGCCCCACACGTAAGCCAGACACTAAAAGACGTGAAAGTGTCTGGAATTTGTGTGCAGCAGTAAGAGGCTCTGGAGAACACACACACACACTAGAAAAGAAAACATGGGAGAATAATGCACAGGATTTGCCCGAATGGGCAAAGCTAAACATGGAAAAAAATAAAGCCTACATGTTCACTCCATAGTGCATTGAAGATAAGTCACACCTAAGCCCCAGCAGCAGACACAGCATAAAGATACAGGGCATCCGTTTACTTCTTCACCAGTGTCTGCTTGGAAGTTTTCACTTTCATAAGCTCAAGGTCACCAGTCCTGCAGAAAAATGAAAATAGTTCAACTTAAATACCTGTCACTTGTGACGAAATAAAAGAAAGACTTGCTGCATCATTTGAACTCATTGTCACTTTAACAGAAGAGACCTCAGCAAATAAAGAGGAGACACATCAGGATAATGGAGTCTTCTATTTGAAGGAAGGTTCTTCCTGGAGAAAAAAATTAGTAAAGAAAAAAAGATTATTAAAAAGTCTGGCTTTCTTTTCTTTTTTGTTTTCTTAATTTTTATCAACATTTTCCATGATTATAAAAAATATCCATGGTGCTACCCTCCCTTCCCCCACTTTCCCCTTTGAAATTCTATTCTCCATCATATCCCCTCCCCATCTCAATCAGTCTCTCTTTCATTTTGATGTCATGATCTTTTCCTCCTCTTATGATGGTCTTGTGTAGGTAGTGTCAGGCACTATGAGGTCATGGATATCCAGGCCATTTTATGTCTGGAGGGAGGACGTAGTTAGGAGTCCTACCCTTCCTTTGGCTCTTACATTCTTTCCGCCACCTCTTCCGCATTAGACCCTGAGCCTTGGAAGGTGTGATCGAGATGTTACTCAGTACTCCAGTCACTTCTTTCCAGCACTATGATACATTCTGAGTCATCCCAAGGTCACTGCCATCTGAAAAGAGAAGATTCTCTACCCAAAGTGAGAGTAGCATTAATATAAGGGTATAAATATTAAGAAAAGTGCTTACTGGGCAGTTTGATAAGCATAGTATATACATTTTTCCAGACATCAGCAGATGTTACACACCTAGGGCTCATGACTACCCCTGTTTTAAGTTTTCAGTATCAGGAATGTATTCCCCCCCCATGAAGCCGGCCTCCAGTCCAATTGGAGGGCAGTTGGTTTCCACCATGACAGACGTGCCACTATTGCACCCGTTGGCTCATTTGGCCTGGATGGCCAATTATAAGGCTTGCAGTGTCCGCTGTTGAGTATCTTCACTGGTGATATCTCTCTCCCATTGAACTAAATGTAGAATGGCTTCTTCCAGCTTTCACTCAGCTGGACTACATGGAGGAGGTTTTCAGCTCAGTTCCAGCAGAATTTCTCAGTGGCCTTGCCACCCAACTATGTGCAGTCTTCAGCAATAGGGTCTTACCATCTATTCCTGGTGGGAAACCAAGGGCCTCAGCAATGGCCTATAATGTTTTGGGGGCATCAGAGACCTCCCTGGCCAACAACGCACTGCAGGTATCCCATCCCTGGCACTGAAAATTTTCTAACAATGATCTATGGCTCCATTGTCCAAAACCAGAGGATTCCAGATGATTTATTTGCATCCTCTTAAATCTTGATTAGACCTCCCTCCACCTTTCCTTTACTCAGTCTCTTCCCCTGACCTCACTTTGGGCCTATTCACCCCCGTTAATGTATTCTTCTACTTACATATATGCAATATCAACCTATTAAGTACCCTCCTCCCTTCCTTTCTCTCCCTCTATATCTCCTTTTTAACTTACTGGCCTCTGCTACTGAGTTTTTTCCTTCTCACACAGAAGCCCAGTCATCTGTAGCTAAGATCCACATATGAGGGAAAACATGCAGGTGCTTGGCTTTCTGGGCTTAGGTTACCTCACTTAGTATAATCCTTTCCAGATCCATCCATTTTCCTGCAAATTTCATAACTTCATTTTTCTTTACCGCTGAGTAGAACGCCATTGCATAAATGTGCCACATCTTCATTATCCACTCATCAGTTGAGGGACATCTAGGCTGGTTCCATTTCCCAGCTATTATGAATTGAGCGGCAATAAACATGGTTGAGCATGTACTTCTAAGGAAATGGGATGAGTCCTAAGGATATATGCCTAGGAGTGCTATAGCTGGGTCATATGGTAGATCAATCTTTAGCTGTTTTAGGAACCTCCACACTGATTTCCACAATGGCTGGACCAGATTGCATTCCCACCAACAGTGTAGAAGGGTTCCCATTTTTCCACATTCCCACCAACATTTATGATCATTTTTTTTCATGATGGTAGCCAACCTGACAGGAGTGAGATGGAATCTCAATGTAGTTTTAATCTGCATTTCCCTGATGACTAGGGATGTAGAACATTTTTTTAGATGCTTATGCGCCATCCGTATTTCTTCTTTTGAGAACTCTCTATTTAGTTCTATAGCCCATTTTTTAATTGGCTTGTTTGATTTCTTATTTGAGTTCTTTGTATATCCTAGATATTAATCCTCTATCAGATATATAGCTGGCAAATACTTTTTTCCATTCTGTAGGTTGCCTCTTTGCTTTATTCACAGTGTCCTTTGCAGTACAAAATTTTTGTAATTTCATGAGGTCCCAATGGTTAATCTGTGGTTTTATTGCCTGAGCAATTGGGGTTTTATTCAGAAAGTCTTTGCCAAGACCAATATGTTGAAGGGTTTCCCCTACCTTTTCCTCTAGCAATTTCAGAGTTTCAGGTCTGATGTTAAGGTCTTCAGCCCATTTGGACTTAATTCTTGTGCATGGAGAGAGAGAAGAAACTATTTTCATCCTTCTACAGATACATATCCAGTTTTCCCAGCACCATTTGCTGAAGAGGCTGTCTTTTCTCCAATGAGTATTTTTGGCATTTTTTATTGAATATCAGGTGGCTATAGCTACCTGGACTTATATCTGGGTCCTCTATTCTGTTCCATTGTTCTACATATCTGCTTTTGTGCCAGTACCATGCTGTTTTTGTTACTATGGCTCTGTAGTATAGGTTAAAATCAGGTGATTTACATTTGTCTATAAAATGTAAAATGGTGATACCACCAGCCTTATTTGTGTTGCTCAGTATTACTTTAGATATTCGAGGGTTTTTTGTGATTCCAAATGAAGTTTTGGATTGTTTTTCTATTTCTGTGAAGATCCTTTGGAATTTTGATGGGGATTGCATTAAATGTGTAGATTGCTTTTGGTAAGATTGCCATTTTCACAATATTGATTCTTCCAATCCAGGAACAAGGGTTGTTTTTCCATTTCCTAGTGTCTTCTGCAATTTCTCGCTTGAGTGTTTCATAGTTTTCATTGTAGAGATTCTTTACTTCCTTGGTTAGGTTTATTCCAAGGTACTTTATTTTCTTTGATGCAATTGTGAATGGGAGTGATTCTCAGACTTCATCCTCTGTGTGTTTGTTGTTAGCATATAGGAATGCTACTGATTTCTATATATTTATTTTGTATCCTGCTACATGGATGTAGGTGTTTATCAGCTCTAACAGTTTGATGGTAGAGTCTTTAGGGTCCTTTATATATAGAATCATGTCATCTGCAATGATAACTTGATTTCTTCCTTTCCAATTTGTATCCCTTTTATGAGTGCTCTCTTGCCTTGTTGCTATGGCTAAGACTTCCAGAACTATATTAAATAAAAGTGGGGAACAGTGGACACCCTTGTTTTGTTCCTGATTTTAGTGGAAAAGCTTCCAGTTTTTCCCCATTTAGTAATATGTTGGCTGTAGGCTTGTCAAAAATAGCCTTTATTATATTGAGATGTATTCCTTCTATTCCCAGTCACTGTAGGACTTTTATCATGAAGGGATGTTGGATTTTGCAAACGCTTTCTCTGCGTCTAATGGGATGATCATGTGGTTTTTGTCCTTCAGTCCATTTATGTAATGTATTACATTTATCGATTTGCATATGTTGAACCATCCCTGCATCTCTGGGATAAAGCCTACTTGGTCCAGGTGAATGATCTTTCTGATATATTCTTGTATTCTGTTTGCCAATATTTTGTTGAGAATTTTTGCATCTATGTTCATGAGGGAGATTGGTCTGTGGTTTTCTTTTTTTGTTCTATCTTTGCCTGGTTTTGGTATCAGGGTGATGCTGGCTTCATAGAAGGAATTTGGTAGGATTCCTTCTTTTTCTATTTTGTGGAAAAGCTTAAGAAGCAATGGTGTTAGTTCTTCCCTGAAGGTCTGGTAAAATTCAGCAGTGAATCCATCTGGGCCTGGAGTTTTTTTAGTTGGGAGATTTTTGATAACTGCTTGGATCTCCATGCTTGTTATGGGTCTAAGTGATTAATCTCATCTTGATTTAATTTAGGTAGGTCATATAAATCAAGGAAATCATCCATTTCTTGCAGATTTTCATACTTACTGGAGTATATGTTTTTAGAGTATGCCCCTGTGATTTTTTGAATTTCTCTGTTATCTGTTGTGATGTTGCCTTTTTCATCTCTAATTTTATTAATTTGTGTCTCTTCTCTCTTTCTTTTGGTCAGATTTGCTCAGGGTTTATCAGTCTTGTTTATCCTTTCAAAGAACCAACTCTTTGCTTCATTGAGTCTTTGGATTTTTTTTTTTTTTTGGTTTATATTTCATTAATTTCTGCCCTAATCTTTATTATTTCTTCCCATCTACTGATTTTTGGTTTGCCTTGTTCTTCTTTTTCCAAGGCTTCAAGGTGAAGCATTAGGTCGTTTACTTGAGACCTTTCTAATTTCTTAATATAGGCACTTAAAGCTTTCTGGCCGCTGCGGTCCCGCAGACTTGCTGGAGCTGCTCCTGCTGGCCTGTGTGGGCTCTGGATGCTCTGGATCTCTCCTACTTCTCCACTACCATTTCAATTTGCTATTCACCTCACTTTTTAGTAAAAGTGTGTATTTTGCTGTGGTGTTTTTCGGCTTTTTCCCCCCTTGGCTGCTTTGGTGTGGTACCTACGCCACCATCTTAACCGGAAGTCCTCCTGTCATTCTTTTCTGTTAAGTATATTGCTATTATTTACTAAGGCTCCTCATGGGATCTACCTTGGCTCTAGCACAGAGTTAAGTGAAATTTGGATATTTAATAATCTCCTTTTGAGCTTCGAATGTCAAAGTGGTGTAAGAATTATTTAAACAAAGTTTGCACCGAGGACATCTCTGCAACTTCATTTTACCCAAATGGATACTGCAAGTCAAGGTACAGAATGACGGGGCAGCTGAGGATGGGAAGGAAACTGACCATGGACATGAAATTTAACATGGTAGGTAGAACTTAAAGGGCAATAGAATTTATGCTACTGACAGAGTGCTGACACGTCATCTCCCACGCACAGTACACTCAGCTCTTAGGCTCTGGAATCATTTTCTTGCTTTGTTGTAATGGTTTCTGAAAAGAACCTTCTGAATGAAGAGACCTTTGAAGCTAGTATCCTAGGCTTTCTTTTTTCCTTCTTTCTCTTTCTTTTATTTAGTGTGTGTGTGTGTGTGTGTGTGTGTGTGTACACCATGGTGTGCATGTGTAGATCAGAGGACAATCTTGAGTGGGGGTCCTCACCTTCTACCTTGTTTGAGACAGGGTCTCATTGTTGCTCACTGCTACATATGCCAGGCTAGATGGCCCACAGGCTTCTGAGAATCCTGCTGTGTCTGCCTCCCTCCCATCTCAGCATAGGTGCTGGTCTTGCAGATGCAGCCACTGTCAGGCTCCGTGTGGGTTCTAGGAATCCAAACTCAGGTGGTTCGGCTCACATGGCAAGGCTGTGTCCACTGAGTGACCTCACTAAGCCTAGCATCTTAGGCTTTCAACAAACCATTTCTATTAGTCACTAAAACCTTTCATTCCTTACAGGACTCCCTACATTTGTTTCAGAGTGTCTCTTTACATCTCACCCTCATCCTCTGATTTAGTCCTGTGTACATAATGTACCCCTATGAACATATGTGACCTAACATGAAGTAATAAAAATGCTAAATTACTTAAAATAATACTTTGAGAGAACTATATTTACATTAACAAGAAACAAGACTTTTCTCTATAAGACTATTTAACACTGGAAGAGTTATTTGTTCCTTTTACATTTATGATTTCAAGCACTGGAAAGAAAATAAAATGTTTTTTAATTTGCAGTTTTAACATAGTTACAAAAAGAATTCACTCAAACAGGTTGACTTGAGTTCCTGTTGCAATCAAGGACTTTAAATTACTAACAATATGTATATCATAATTTTTTTCAATTTTTCAGCAAGAAGGTAATCTTTAATAGGTGCACACATAATTTCATTTTGTATGACTGATTTACCTGCCTACTGATGTTCATTCTAGCTAAGCATTAGCACTCTTTTGGAACTTCTGTTTCTTTTTAAAGCAGCATCAATTCCTTCCAGTGACTAATTTCATAAGATACTAAAATGGTCTCTTTGAAATTCAACTTCCAAAGCACATAGAAATTCAAAGATGTAGCTTTCTACATACATTATATTTTTTCCACATGTAACGTCTTAAGAATAGACTCCTCCAACAAATCTTAGGAAGTCAGTCTCTTCTCATCAGATAATATCAAGAAATAATACTGTATGCAAACACACACATTCTCTCTCTCTCTCTCTCTCTCTCTCTCTCTCTCTCTCTCTCTCCCGAATACAACTGCATGCAACTTATTTAGTAAATAAAATGCATGAGAAGGTCAAGTGTAAAAATCCTTGAAAAGTGGGACTGGAGAGGTGGCTTAGCGGTTAAGGCACTTGCCTCCAAAGCCAAAGAACCCAGGTTCAATTCCCCAGACCCACTTAAGCAAGATGTACAAAGTGGCACACGCCTCTGGAGTTTGTTTGCAGCAGCTGAAAGCCCTGGCATGCCCATTCTCTATCTGCCTCTTTCTTTTTTTCTCTCTCTCTATCTCTCAAACAAATAAAATGAAAAGTTTTTTTTTTTTAATCCTTGAAAAATGATAGTAACACACTACATCTTAGAAAATCAAACATTTGGTTAAACAATTGATTCACTTTATTTCATATTTTAAAACTTTTTTTCTTTTTTTAAGAATCTCATTCTGTAGCCAGGCTACTTGAAACCTGCTATATGGCCCAGGATGACTTTGAACTCCTGATCATCCTGCCTCCACTCCTGTGTGCTGGTATTATAGTTGTGAACCACCGCACTTGGCTCCTCTGTCTCTCTCTCTCTCTCTCTCTCTCTCTCTCTCTCTCTCTCTCTCTCTCCCTCTCTCATAGTTTTATACTAAAACAAACTTCATGAAGTAGAAATCAGCAAAAGCATGAGACTTCAATGATACATGGATTTAGTCGGTTGAATAGAAATATTTACTGTTTGCTGTGGTGCTTTAGGTTAACTTCTTAAATCCTGAGACTTTAGATATTTTATTCTATTTGGGATAAATCTACGGTAAATTGGAAATCAAACTGTCTTTTCATATTTAGATTCTTGAGAGATAACACATAAAGGTGTTCAAAGGGAATGGGCATATATCATATCCTTGTGAAAATCAAAGACTGTACAGAAAAATATAGATGAGACATAGATAGATAGATGGCAGGATAACAGACAGATGAGAGAAAGATTGAGAGAGGAGCTGTAGTGGAGAGTGAAGACCCAAATTAAAGATATGTGTAGGGGAGGAAGGACAGCCATGGAGAAAAACTGGGAACGCAGGAGAGTGCCATGCTTGTGGGATAGTTCAGAGTAGAAGACGGGTGTGGACTGGAAGGCAGAGAGATGAGATCCCATGAATAAATGGCCAACATACAGTTTTCAAAAGTCTTTTAGCTGGGCATGGTGGCATACACCTTTAATCCCAGCACTCGGGTGGCAGAGGTAGGAGGACCCTGAGGCTACTTAGTGAATTCCAGTTCAGCCTGAGCTAGAGTGAGACCCTACCTCTAAAAAAAAAAAAAACAAAAAATAAATCTTTTATTTATTTGAGAGAGACAGAGACATAACTAGAGAGACTGGGTGAGTATGGGTATGTCAGGGCCTCTTGCCACTGCATCTGAACTCTAGATGAACCAGTTTGCGTGCCTGGCTTTATGTGGTTACTAGAGAATTGAACCTGGCCCATCAGCCATTAACCACTGAGTCATTTCTCAGCCCCACTTAGCTTTTAACAGCTATCTATATCTTTGAAACAAGGAGATGTTTCGAACAACTCAGATCTATAGCTTACATTTTGATCTATACAGTAAAAATGTTTAAGCAAAACATAAAGGTGAAGAGTCATAAAACTGAGAAGAAACCATGTTGTCGGATTAACCAAAACTCCCCAAACCATCTGGATTTAGTCAGGGGGGAAAATATGATAGTTTAAATAAACAAGATGCATGTAGGGAGAGAGACGTTAGTCCAAACATGCAACTGCAAAAAAAGATAGTGTGGTTTAGCTGAAGCTAGGGTGAAGTTAGCCTAGCACAAATCTGCCACAGAGGCTAAACTGAGAAGAAACTGTAAGAAAATTTCTCTGGGTCAGACTTCTGCTCATTAGCCTGTGTGTGTAGCTGTAATTCTAGGTTAACACCCACTTGTTTTTCCAATAACTCCCGTCACGTTCATGATTCCTTGTAAACCTTGACTTGTACTTAATGAAAATTTGTTTTCTTACTCAATAGCCAATATTATAGTACTATGTGTAGTAAATTAAAACAAAAAACCTCAAATACATTATCAATTGACAGATATGTTCCCCTTTTTTCAATTTTTTATTTGCAAGCAGAGACAGACTGAATACAGACAGACAGAGTGGGAAGGAGTAAGTGTGTCAGGGCCTCTAGCTGCTGCAGATGAACTCCTGAGGCATGCACCTGGAGTTCAAACCTGGCTCATTGGGCTTTGCAGGCAAGTGCCTTAACTACTGAGCAATCTCTCCAGCCCTAGTTCCTTTTCTTTTTTTAAGACACGGTCTTGCTATGTAGCGCAGGATGGCCTCAAACTCATAGCACTCCCCCTGCCTCTGCCTGTGATCACAGGCATGTGCCACTACACCCAGCTCTAGATTTGAACCTTTTCAGACAATATTTCCTTTGTATATATGAATACAAATAAGTGCACAAATATGAGTTCTTAGCAGAATGAAATTATATTCAGCCCTCTTTCAACTAATTTTTTTCCCTTTACTAATATACTCACTACTAACTATTTACTACCCTGAAAAAGCAAAGTGCAATTCATTCAGGTAGACAAGGAAACCCCACTAGTCCTCATAATGGTGTGCACATGGCTCTCCCAACAAGCATGGTAGAAGACTGTTTCTTTGAACAGATTGGCTAATTTAACTCAGATAAAACTGATAATCAATATTCTGTTAGTTTTTTTTATTTGAATGACACTCAATTTGTAGAGTAACTTCAGGAGCACTTGGAATATATATATACACAGTTGTGTCCCTGGAGTAAATTTTGAGTTTTCAGTAACAGTGTAAAAGGAAAGGCTATAGTTCAGTGGTGGACCGCTTGCCTAGCATGCCCAAGGCCCTGGGTTCAATCCCCAGTGACAGCAAGGAAGGGAGAGAGAGAAGAAGGGAAGAAAGTGAGATGGAAGGAACGGAGAGTAGGCTTCTGTTCTCACAAGTAGTTCTTCAAAACCTAAACTTTTCTCCTTGCTTAAAGGTTTGTAACTTATACATAAGATCACCTAACCCATTAATACCTGTCTTGGATCTGGTTTCCTCTGAGGCTTTTGCTTTGTTCAGGGTTTCTCCTTTTATGACTAAAATCTGTGATGATGTAAATTTTCAGTTATTTTATCAAAAACTTATTTAAATATTCTAATATTTTCCCTGTGGTTCATATTTTAATTAGCATCTCCTTTAAAACAATATTTTTGGTGTTTGTATGAGATACTACATTAATGCTGTTTTTCCTAGCTTGTCTTGAGAAAGAAGAAGAAAGAAGATCCCTGTGAGACTTCTACCAGCACAGCTTTCTCAGGTCTTTTTCTACCTAGAGCAGAGGCCTTCAAGTATACTTCACACTTTTACATCAGAATTAAGTTGAGCAGTACACGTTTGAAGGTAAATTTCAGTCTAGCTGAACTGGCAGATTCTGGTTCAGTGACCCTTTCTCAAACAATCAGGTAGAAAGTGATTGAGGAAGAATTCCAAAGCCAACCGCAGGCTTCCACATACATGTGCACACACATGCACATGCCCCCCCACAGAAACATGCATATACATGTGCATGTAAACCACACACGTACACAAGAAAATAAATGAATAAAAATTTTACATCATCTCTTTTTTATTATTCATCTTTCACTTACCCTCATAATGCCAATGCCTTGTATGGAATTAAAACATATTGATATATTTTTGCGCATTTTGTTGATCTTTTAATGTATTTCTATAAGAAAACTATGTAAATAAATTCAATGTTTAATCTGTTGTGTAAACTTTTTCTGAGATATGAGCAAACATCTCACCCCAGACAGGGCATCAATGACAGAAACAAAGAAAAGTTTTTCCTATTCACAAAATTCACAAAAGAGGAAAGAGAATCTCTAAAAGGACCTCAATGTGTTAAAGAAACAAAATTTGTCGTCTAGCTTGGTGAACCAACAAGTTTAATCGGGGTTACTTACAGGAGCATGGGCCACTTAGGAGCAGCCACACCACTGCCAGCAAGTGCGAAATGCTCATTTTTCTCAGGGAGGGGTGGGGCCTAAGTCGCTCCCCCTAGCCAATGTGAACTGCCTAAAGATCCTTGAAGAGGGTTATGGCCTCATTTACCCCTCACAATAATGGAATGTTAATGAGCCCCATCCTGTGGGTTGTCACACCTGCTAAGAGTTCAGGAGGGCCATGGCCATGCCATGCTTGGTGGGCAACTTTCCACAATGGTTCCTTTGACCCTAAGTTTCTAAGCGTTGAATTACTTTTCTCCTGCATTGTAACTACTCAGCTGTACTGGATTTATCTAAAGGATAGTTAACCAGTTTAGAGGGTTTCTATCTCAAAATGTGACCCTTCACAATGTTTTATTTGATTTTACTTTATTTTATTTTATTTTATTTTTGAGGCAGGGATTTACTCTAGCCCAGGCTGACCTGGAATTTACTCTGTAGCTCCAGGCTGGCCTTGAACTCATGGCAATTCTCCTAACTCAACCTCCTAAGTGCGGAGACTAAAGGCATGTGCTACCACGCCTGGCTCTGACAATGCATTTTTTAATAAAATGAGTCATAATAGAGCTTTTATGATCTTTTAGTAATTTTTATTATTAATCCATATATTCACTGATAAATGTTATCATTCTTGCGATAATGTTCAGAAGTCATCTTATCCCTATTTCCATTTTCATAGACGTAAGTGCTAAGAAAGCTTGTTCACATAAATTAATAACCAGCCCCAGAGGGAGCTTTGATATGGCAATGTTGTTCCATTATTTGAACACATTATTAAGTATCTGACAAAAATTAGTGGCATTCTTTGAAATATTATTTTTAATGATTAATCAATGGAAATTCTATTAGGATCTCTTTAAGTTGTGTTCAATTCAATAAAAAATAAATCCCATGATTTGCAAAATAATTTGTTTGCACAGTTAGTATGCATTTGTTTTCTCTATATCAATATTAATATTTCCAATCATCCTTTATCTGGCATGCTGATGATTTTACACACTGGTAGAATATACCATTATAAAACTCAAGAAGACTAAAAGTGGTCTATATGTTCTTTGTAAAGGAATCAAAGGTTATTGTAAACACGAAGGCATAGGAGGCATAATTTCTATTGTATTCTTTTTCAATAGACCATTCATTCTAGGAAAGAAGACTTATGAATGATGAGGATTGTGGACATTGATTCCTATACATGATCTCAGTGCGAGGACCACCTGGAATGTCTACACAGTATTCTCAGTGACAGCCTCAGATGGAGGCCACTGCACTGTGCTGTTGTGACCACTTACTGTATCTGAACAGCTTCATATTCCAAATTTCAAGGAAAAGATAACATTGTCTAGGTGGATGAGTTTCCTAGGCCATCCTCAGTGAACCATGCTTACTGGGACAGGATTATATGCCAGACATGGTCCACCAAGCATCAATGTCTGTACATGGGAGGCTGGTCCTCAGAAAGACAGAGTGATGAGCTGGGCCATCCTCACAAGGCTTCCCAACACCACATATAAATGTGTTTTCTCTCCCTTTTCCTTTTTTCTTTTTCTTTTCTTTTTTTTTTTATTGTTTTTAAGACGAGGTCTTAAGGTTGGCCTCAAACTTGCTATGGGTAGCCCAGGATGACACTCCTGCCTTTACCTCCCAAATGCTGGGATTACAGTCATACAGCACCACGCCTAGTTTACACAGTGCTAAGAACTGAGCCAGGGGCTTTGTGCACACCAGACAAGCACTCTACACCAACTGAGTTACATCTTTAGTCCTCTCTCCCTTTTTCTTCTTCAAATTAGCAATTCTAAATTTTGGTTTTATATTATCAGGAATTTTGCTCATATTTTACTTCATCATTCCAAATTAGTTTACCCTTCTATTCCAACTGTTACAACTTATTATTTTTAATTATTTATTGGCAGGGGAGAATGGCCCCCCAAGGCCTCTATCCACTGCAAATGAGCTCCAGATGCATTCACAGTTTTGTGCTTCTGGCTTGTACTGGGGAATTGAACCAGGGCTGTCAGGCTTCACAAGTAAGTGCCTTCTCTCTAGCCCTGTTTGGTTTATTTATTTCCAACACATTAGATTGTTCTACTGCTGCAAATAGCTCCAAGTAGTTCTTTGCTTATATCCTAGAGGTTTTGAAATGTAGTTTTCTTTTCTTTGATATATCAGTGGAAATGCAGGGTTTGAGTGGGTAATCTAGACTGACCTACGACTCTCCACGTAGCCCAGGCCGGCCTCAAACTTGTCATAATTCTGCCTCCCTAGTAATTACATAGTAATCTTAGTGTCATTCATGCTACATAATCTATAATTGGAATGTCAAGGCCAATATTGGAAAGTGTTTTTACAGCTTTTTTGTAGAAGCTTCCATCTCGTGCTAAGACTTCTATCTCAATAGATTACCCAACATGATCATCTCACATCACAAACAGTTCACAGTTCTGCTCATGCCAGACAATAGATTTTCAACAAGTTTAAGATAAATTCCAAAGCCCTGTGGTTAAAATCTCTTTCCTTGATTCAGCAGCTCTTACAACCTGTCCATCCTCATTCACTGTGATCTCCTCACTCTCCCTTTAGACAATGCTGGCTGTATTATTTTTCCTGGAGTGGGAAGCGCTCACTGCACCCTGCAAAGGATTTTGCAATTACCATGTGCTTCGACCTGGAATTCTTCCCTCAGATCTTCACCTGGTGTTTTCAGTCATTTCATTCAGGTTCCTGCTCTCATGTGACCCCGACAGAGACTGCTTCATCTCTTTTCCCACCACTAATTAGTATTTAAAGGAGGGAGAAAAAGAGAGGAGTGAGGAGAAGACTATATGTGCATTTGTCTTAATAGAGAACATCTCTAGTATTGGGGAGGTTGGGGGAGGTTGGCTTTTCAAAGTAGGTCTCACTCTAGCCCAGGCTGACCTGGAACTCACTCTGTAGTTTCATGGTGTCCTCAAACTCATGTGATCCTCCTACCTTTACATCCTGAGTGCTAGGATTAAAGGTGTGCACCACTACGCCCGGCTTTTTATAGAGAACATCTCTGAAAGGAGGCAAATGGGACCTGCTGGGAGCCAGAGACTTTATCTTCTCCAGTATCTTACAAGTCTCACACCATGTGACTAAATCATGCATTTTACAAGAGTAGCTTATAGACCTAGCAGTAGAGAGGCGGAAGTAGGACAATCACTGTGAGTTCAAGACCTGCCTTGGCTACAGTGAGACCCTGCCTCAAAAACCATTTTTTAAAATACTATGCAATGGAGCTAATGGAGAAGAGTGATTCGTAAAGATTGAAAGAAAGGTTTTAGAGGGAGGAGAAAGCTTTGGCTTGGCTATTGACTTTAGGCAGATTCATGTAAGGTAAGGAAAGAATGTAGACATTTGCAGACACTTAAACAGTAAGTGAAAAGCATGAGAGGTAAGAAGAAAAACAAAACATGATCCTGAATATTTTATGCATGTTTTAATCCTTAGGGCCTAGCTTACTAGAGGCATGCATGCGCATGTGCACACTCACATACACACACGACCTGTCTCTGTAGGGCACTGAAGCCTACGGAATAATAGAAAACAATACTACACAGCAAAATAGAAACATACAAAATTTAAAGTTTCAGGGGAGAAGTTTAGCATTGTTGTGCTAGGGAAAAGCAAGCCAAGGAAAGATCATGATGAGGTTATGGCCACATGAGTGTTTAAAGAAGATTGTTCTACCTTTGTTTAACGAGTGGATTAATAGATTCAAAACCTGGAAGCACAAAGGCCAAGTAGGAAGTACTATATTAATTTATTCTCACAGTGGTTTGAGGTCTGAACAGAAGACTAGTTTGGGCTTCGGGTTATAGAGTATAGTAATATAATGAGGGAGGGTTGAGGTCTGAAGACAAGACTAGCTTTGACTTTGGATTATAGAGAATAGTAATGGAATGAGGGATTTTCTGAGTTGTAAATCACAATTTAGAAATTACCTGCATACAAAATTTAAAGGGTTATATGTACTGTTTTCAGGGAGAGTGTTATACATCCCCCAGATGTTAAGTGTCGGGGTGGTATTATTTAAAGGCTGTGGTTGCTTTGGGAGGTGGAACCTTGTAGACGTCCATAGGCCATCTGAAGGATTCTTGAGGAATTATGGAGTCTGGCTCCTTTCTCTTTTGCTTCCTGACTTATCAGCTTGTTCTGCTATGCTCCATTGCCATCTGGCATGACCACCAGATGCCCAGTGCAATGGCTCCATTCAGTCTTGAACTAGATCCTTCCAAACTGCATTTTGTTACACTGATAAAAAAATCACTTGGGGCTGGGGAGATGGCTCAGCAGTTAAGAGGAGCTTGCTCAAAAAGCAATGGACAGCCTTGGTCCAATTCCTCAGTACCTACATACAGCCAGATGCACAAAGTGCCCTATGTACTTGGAGTTCATTTGCAGTGGCAAGAGGTCCTGGTGTGCCTATACCTTTATCTCTGTCTCTTTCTCTTTCTCTCTCTAATGAATAAATAAAATTTTAAAATATCTAAGTATAATAGATCATAACATATATGTACGTGCATATCTATAAATGCTATAGGGTAATGGCTTGTGTAATATATAAAATGTCAAAGTATATAAAAACTTGATTTATTAAGGGATATAGTCCCATTTTCAATTGCAACAAAAAAAATAAAATACCTTGGAATAACGTTAACCAAGGAAGTGAAAGATCTATACAATGAAAACATAAAAACACTCAAAAAAGAAATTGAGGCGGACTTGAGAAAATGGAAAGACCTCCCATGTTCCTGGATAGGCAGAATTAACATTGTCAAGATGACAATCCTACCAAAGGCAATTTACAGATTTAATGCAATACCAATTAAAATCCCCACAGTGTTCTTCACAGAGATAGAAAAAATGATCGCAAATTTCATATGGAAAGGCAGAAGGCCTCGCATTTCCAAACATATCCTCAGCAAAAGAAATACCTCTGGAGGCATCACCATACCTGATCTAAAGCTATACTACAAAGCCATAGTAATAAAAACAGCATGGTACTGGCATAAAAACAGGACTATAGATCAATGGAATAGACTTGAGGACCCGGACTTTGGGTCAAGCAACTATAGCTACTTGATATTCGATAAAGGCCCAAACAATATAGGCTGGAAAAAAGACAGCATCTTCAACAAATGGTGCTGGACAAACTGGATAACCATATGCAGGAAACTAAAACTTGACCCACACATTTCACCATGCACTACACTCAAGTCCAAATGGATCAAAGATCTCAATATAAGACCAGAAACTCGAATACTACTGGAAGAAAATTTAGGAAGTACATTCCATGATATAGGAATGGAAAAAGACTTCCTGAACAAAACCCCAGTAGCTCATGAACTTAAACCATCACTCAACCAATGGGACCACATGAAGCTGAGGAGTTTCTTTACAGACAAGCATACAATTAGCAAAGCCAATAGATTACCCACAGAATGGGAGAAAATATTTGTGGGTTATCCAACTGATAGAGGACTAATCTCTAGAATCTACAAAGAACTCAAAAATCTAAACAGTAAGAAGTCAAACACCCCACTCACAAGATGGGGCAAAGAGCTGAACAGGCAGTTCACAGAGGAAGAAATAGAAATGGCAAACATACACTTAAGAAAATGTTCAGCATCCCTAATTATCAGAGAAATGCAAATTAAAACAACTATGAGATTCCACCTTACCCCAATAAGGATAGCAAGCATCAAAAAATCAAATAAAAATAAATGCTGGCGAGGATGTGGAGAAGTAGGAACACTCATCCACTGTTGGTGGGAATGTAGGATGGTACAACCACTTTGGAAAGCAATATGGAGACTTCTGAAAAAGCTGAGTATAGAGATACCAACAGACCCAGTTATTCCCTTACTGGGCATCTACCCTAAAACCTTCAAACCACAGACTAAAGAGATTTGCTCAACCATGATTATAGCGGCTCAATTTGTAATAGCTAAGAGCTGGAATCAACCCAGATGTCCATCACTAGAAGAATGGATAACTAAGATGTGGTATATCTACACAATGGAATTCTATACAGCAGTAAGAAAAAATGACACAATGAAATTTGAGGAAAAATGGTTGAACCTGGAACAGATCATTCTCAGTGAACTTACCCAATCACAGAAAAAAAATCGCCACATAGTCTCACTCATCTACAGCACCTAACCTTAATCTACCGAAGATACCTTACATACCCAGCAAGTATCTCCTAGACTAGACACTAGGATGGAAGGGGAGGGAGGGGAGGGCATCAAAGGGGTGGGAAACACAAATCTAGACCCAAACGGCAATGGTACCATAATCTTCTACTTACTAAAAGACAGACCAAATGGCTGATCCTTCACCAGGCCCTTACAGGGAACACCTGAACCACAAGACACTGGAGAGGGTAAGATTAAGACTAACCTTAATCTCCTACATCTTCCCTCCCTCACTTCCCCTCTCCCTGTCTCTCTCTCTCTTATCTCTAACTCTTGTATATTAGTTATCTTTTTCCTCATTTTCTTAGTGGGCACTGACCTGTAACTCCCAGAACCAGCATGGGGCTATCATCCACAATGAGCTTTTGATCAGAGAGACCTACAAGGTTTCCTAAAACACAGACAGATTTCTGTCAGAGTACTTGATGACCCACCAAAGGCTAGTGGTAAGACCCTACTGCTGAAGATACCTTAAGTGATTGACATGCAAATTAGAATGGCATGGCTGGAAGTTGGAAGAGAGTCAGTCCCCAGACAGTCAGCGCGTCTAGTGCCAGAAGGTGCTACATGGGCGACTGGGGGAAATTGACCAATATCTGTCAAAGCAACGCATGGTCTAACCTACTTAGCAGCAAATAACTTGTTGTGATGCCCACACAAGTGCAGTGGTGGCACACAGCCATGGTGGGGAACCAACTGCTCTCAATTTGGCTAACTGATCCCCTCACTGGTATGGGACCCATAGCTGGAGCTGGGAAACAAGTCAGAACCATATCCAAACATAAGCCCACTCTCCAATATCAAGCTACCATCAATTGTGGGCTACAAGAGGGCCCACACCTATTAAATTCTCTATAAAAAAAAAAAAAAAAGTAAGGGTTATCTCATTTGTCCTGGTGCTAACTTACTCTCCGTTGGAGAATCTGCTTCTCTTTTTCAGATAGATGTAGACCCTAAGGAGAGAGCCACCCCATCATACCTCAAAAGGGCCCCGGCTGAAACTAAGAAAATTTGGAGAAACAAGCAAGGGGGCTGTTTTCCTGATGAACCAGATACCAGCACAAGGGGGAAGGAGATCAGCATAGAGAAAAATCAACTCCTACCAAATCAGAGAGCCAGAGCCTCAGAGGCCCCCAACACCTCATCACTGAAGCAGACCAAAAATGAACCCAACATGGCTCAGGGAAATTTTGCGGAAGAGGGGGCGGAAAGAATGTCAGAGTTACATGTTGGGTCATGATATGCAGAGACATTTAGCTTACCCATAACTGTGGGCTAACTCCACAATGCATGACCCGTATACCTCAACAAGGATGGGCCAAGGGGAGGGGGTAGGTCACGGATGAGCCTAATAATGGTACCAAACTGACTGTATTTGCTGAATACAGAACTGACTAATAAAAAAAAAACAAAAAAAACAAAAAAAAACAAAAAAAAACTTGATTTCTTCTTAAATGCTTGATTTTAATCAATGTTTATATTTTATCAAAAATCTTATAGTTTAAGGCTGGAGACATGGCTTAGCGGTTAAGTGCTTGCCTGTGAAGCCTAAGGACCCCAGTTCAAGGCTCTATTTCCCAGCACCCATGTTAGCCAGATGCACAAGGGGGCACACACGTCTGGAGTTTGTTTGCAGTGGCTGGAAGCCCTGGCATGTCCATTCTCTCTCTCTCTCTCTCTCTCTCTCTGTCACTCTCAAATAAATAAATAAAAATGAACAAAAAAATTTTTTTTAAATCTTATACTTTATAAATACCTTTACAGAAATTAATATGTAGAGTACTACAAATACTCATTTTAATTGTAACTCGGTCATCATGTAGTAGAAATTGTAAAATTCCTGTGAGTTAGGTAGCATGACCAGGTCACAGTAGTGATAAAGGTCCCAAAGCCAGCACCTGAAGTCTTCAAACTTCATGTTCCTGAGTACACTCACAAATTTGTGCTTTAATGGGTTAAAGCAATGGGTTAATTTAATGCTTGCTAATTTGTTTAATGTTCCAGCTACATGAACTAGCATTTTGTTTAACTCCTTCAAACATCCTACAGGTTGGGCACTATTATCAGGAGCACCTTATCAATAGGTAAATACAGAAGCTCCAGAAAGACAACTTGCAAGGAGTCAACCAGCCTATAACTGGCAGCAAAAATTCAGTAGAAAACAAGCCTATCTGACCAGAAGACCTGAGCTCTGATAGTCATACTGATTAGCAATAGTGCAGGAGCAAAAAGGTGCCACAGAGTTGGAAAGACTGTTCCTGGGAATTCTGGGACCAGGTGGCAACTCAGTGAAAGAGATAGCATTGGAAAATCTGGAACAAGGAAAGGATGCCTACTCTTACTACCTCTGTTCAACACAGGAAAGCAGAATTTGTGCTATTAGCCACACACACACACACACACACACACACACACACACACACACACTACAGACTCCAGGAGAAAACTATTAGAGGGGCTGGGGTCATGGCTCAGTATATAATGTGCTTTCTGCTCAAGCCTGAGTACCTGAGTTCGATTCCCCTGATAAAAAGCTGAAAGCAGCGACAGGCTTCTGTAATTGCAGCACGTGGAAGAGAGAAGGAAGCGGCAGTTTCCCAGAAGCTCACAGTGAGTATAGCCAAGAAAAATGGTAGAGCAAGAGCCAGAGAGAAAAACCCTGCCTCAAATGAGGTGGGAAGGCAAGGAGAGACCTGAAAGTTGGCCTCTGACCTGTACACACCTAGACTTTAACATACACATGAACATATACCTAATACACAAATTAAGTAAATATTAGAACTAGTAAATAAGAATAGTAAATTTGAGAATAAAAACTCAACAAAAAAATTCACATTCTTATATCAACAATGCATCTGAAAAAGAGTGAGAGGGAGTTAGATAGCTGGGTCCTGGAAAGTATCCTTGCAGTCTCCACTTAGCTAGAGATCAAAGTATGATCTGACTTCTTATCTCTTCCCTAGATCTGTTTCTCCACAAACAACCTGGGCTGCTCCCTGGAGGGAGATCCCCTTTCCTAGAACTTAAAATCTAATCCTGACATTGTGGTTGGTCAAGTTCAGCCCCTAGAAGTTGGTTTCATGGTCATCCGCTTTCTGGGACAGCCCTGAGCCCAGACCAACTGGCTGTCTCTCTGGCTCACCTGAGCTGGAAGGTAAGGCCCAACACCATAAGGTTATAAACAAGTCTACGAGAGGAGGGCAAGCTCTTGGGGCTGCCCAACCACTCATGAACCTCTAGATTCTGGTGAGTTTCCCCTGTTCTTGGTCCAGCTGGGCTAAGACAAAGGGAGAACCCCCTGACCCCTGCATCCCACATGTGCTCTTTACCCTCTCCTGCCCTCCACCTGGCAGAAGCTCTCTGTACTTTCTTTCCCTTCCTCTTTATCTCTCTTTTTATGGTTTGTAGAGGCCCACCACATGGACTCATTCATTTTCTTTCCCTTGGTTCTGTACTTCTCTCAATAAATATAATAATTTAATAATTATTCTTCTCAGTTTGTTTGCCCAATTCTTTGGTTAAATGCAAATGTGAACCCAGGGTTTAGGGGTTCAAGGACTTTTCTGAGCCCTTAACATCCCATTTCATGAGTACAACACAATTCACAGTAACTTCAAAACACACAAGGATAAATTTAAAAAATAAAAAAGAATGAATCTAATTTAAAAAAAAAGTGAAAGACCTATTATGGTGGATGAATCACATGTTCACCATAAGCTCATGTATCTTAAAGGCTTTGTCCCCAGCTGATGGCAATTTGAGAAGTGGAGCCTTGTTGAAGGAGGTGCACTGCTGGGGGGGGGGGGGGGTTCTAGAGTGTTATAGCCTAGCTTCCCCCTTTCCATCCAGCTTCTGCTCTGCCATCTCTTCCCTGCTATTATGAAGCCTCCCCTTTAAGACTGTAAGCCAAAATAAATACTTTCATCCTATTAGCTCCTTTTGGTTTGGTGTTTTGTCCTAGCAACCTGAAGGCAGCTACACCTGTACAGTGAATGATAGGGAAACTGAAGAAGACATAAATAAATGGGCAGGTTCCCATAGTCAGAGATTGAGAAAAAATTAATGTCATTCAAACACCAGTACTTCTCATTTGTTTGCTGGTGTGTTTGAAAAAGGGTCTCACTCTGTAGCCCAAGATAGTCTTGAACTCTGTATCTTCCTACCTTAGTCTCTTTAGTGCTGAAACTAAAAACATGTGTAATCATGTCTTGCTGTTGAGCAAAGGTTTAAAGCAGGAATTGACAGGTAATAAGGCTTCCAAGAGTTGACATAGTACATGAATACCTTTGCAGGTATCTATTGTTTGAAATCAAACCTTAGAATTTTGAACTAAGAGAGTTGGCTAGTCATTGGATCCAAATAGGAAAATTGAAATGGGACACTGGATGGAGAAAAAAAGTTCATAAGTGTAATCTTGAACATGTTTCTACAGTACACTGAATGCCCTAGTGCAATAAATCTCTAGTTGATTTTAGAATATTGCCAGAGTTGTAAGCTAAAAATATGAGTTTGAGAATCTGAAAATGACCAAGCCCCTAACAGATTCACATTTAAGAGTAAGTTAACTATATAGGCAAAAGCTGTTGGAAATGGGAAAAAATGATTTTATGTTTTTTTTCACACAGAAAAGAGAGTTGGAGCTCTAAAGGAGATGCCTGTGGGTTAGTGCTTAGCAGAGAAAACAACAGAGGAATGGAGAGGAATATCTGAAAACAACTGAGGACTTAGGATATAGGAGAAAAAGAATGTTAATGTTGCAGAACAACGTATTGTACTTTCCCAGAGGGAAAGAGGAATGCATTTTTAAGAAAGAGGAGAAACAGCATATTGAGAGTGAGTAGATATCAGTAGAGGGGACAAAATGTTTACAAGGAGGTAATCCTGACAGGAATGAGTAGAAGACAATTGCATGTATTTACCACTAAACTAACAGATTAACGAGACATGGGAGATGTCTATCAGTAAAAGGAAAGAAGGAAGAAGCTCGGTGGAGAGAATGAAAGACAAAGACCTATATGAAGGTGAGGAAAGAATATCTGTAACAATCTTCCTCATAAACAAGAATATCTAGGCCAAGGACAAAGAGACAAGCTGGTTTTATAGTACAATTAACTATGTAAAACTGAAAACAAGCTAAGGAACTGGACAGGGAAAGTGTCCTAAATCATGTCGGTCAGGATAATCATTTGAAGAGAAGGATGACGCTTGAAAGGAAGAAGGACATGTGCAACAGGACAGGTAAGGTAGCAAAATACCATGGAAGCTATTCTGTGGAATATTTTGTTATGGACCAGTAAGAGACAAATAACAGACAGGCCCTGGGAGGTACTCGGTTAAAACAAGCATGAAGCTGTGGCCAGGCAGATGGGAATCATTCCTTAGTCTCTCTCTATGGAGTTGTACAGACAATAAGAATCTGACTATAGAGACACAGCAAAAATCCAGAAAATCAAAAATGTTTTTAACACCCCCCTCACACACACCTAAACAATGCACTGAATTAAATTCTAGATTTCCATACTTCCTCTTTATTACGAAATAAACAAGCCAGTTTAGGAATCATTCTTGGGCCAAGTCTCATTCTCGTAACATTGTTCCAATGGTAAAATCATTTCCAAAACTTTAAAAAGTTTTCAATGACATTTTAGAACTACATTCACAGGTAAATCATGCTGGTACCAAGCAAGGTGGTCTTCAACTACAGTGAAAGTGTGCTTCAAAATTGCTGTTGCACAGCCGGGCGTGGTGGTGCACACCTTTAATCCCAGCACTCAGGAGGCAGAGATAGGAGGATCGCCGTGAGTTCAAGGCCACCCTGAGACTCTATAGTGAATTCCAGGTCAGCCTGGGCTAGAGTGAGACCCTACCTTGAAAAACAAAACAAAAAAAAAAATTGCTGTTGCTATTTTCACATTTGTATCTCCTTGGCTAGGAAGCTTGAGAAAAGTAAAGTAAGATATATAAAATTAGTCAATGTAGACATCAGATTTTAAAGAAAGGATGTGAATGCGGGATTATTAACTGTGTCCTACAATGTTTTCGAAAATATGAGAAGTTGTCTAAAATGCTAGGCAAAAGAGAAAGAAAATTAAGTTTATATTTAAATTTGTCTTAGAATAAAAATTTCTACTGGATTATATATACACGCTATACACATGCATCTGTGTGTCTTCATCTTGCACTACTTTAGAGAAAGATCTGGGCATCCGTGGGATGAGGCCAGGTCTCAGTGGATTAAGTCTGCACCACTCAAGCCTGAGCATCCAAGGTCTATCATCAGACCCCATGTAAAAAAGTGAAGCTGGGACATGTTTGTGTAATCCCACATAATCCCACATGGTGACAGCAATGGAGGTGGAGACGAGAAGATTTCCCAGCAGGTGGAGGCTAGCATGGCAAAGAGTGAAGGAGAGTCTCAGCTTCAAATGAGGTGGAATGGCAAGAGTGAATCTGAAGTTGTTCTTAGCTGCCCAACAAAACTCCTTCACACATGCACTTGCACATAAACATACAACATTACAAAAGAAAGGTTTTGTTATGGGGTCCGGTGTCACACAAGTAAGACCATTGACTAATGGAATGTGAAGCAAAGTTTTATTGGCTAAAAACAGAAAGAAAAGAATAAAGAAAGACAGTCTGTTATACAAAGTCTGCACCCCAGATTCTCAGAGTGCAGCACTGAGCTGTTCGGAGTGTCAGCTTTTATTGGAAATAACCACATGATGTTAGGGGAAAAAAAAGCAGGATGGAAGTTAAAACCTAAACTACTTTTTACATGTGACAGTTACAGCCATAAAAGTGAAAAAAAAGGAACTTACAAACATATCTGTTGGTCAGTTACAGGAAGCATCCCCTGTGGGGTGCAAGGCAGGCCGATGACCAGGAGTCCAGTTTATCTTAAGGAGCTTGCTCAACAATGCAGGCCCCAGGAAATGCTATTCATCCCAGCAGAGCCTCTTGTTTACCTGCCATTAGCAGAGCCTCCTGTTTATCTACCATCAGCAGAGCCTCCCACAAGGAAGTGATTTCTATATTTCTCTAGGCTAAGTATAAAGAAATGTGGAAAAATATAACATTTTGCTCTTTTTACAATTTGAGCATTGAAAAGTTCCCCCTAAAGAGGGCCTATGTATTGTTTGTGCCTAAATAGAACTTTTGTAGAAAAATAAATAAGAAAGCAGAAATGAATGACAAAGAAAGGCAAGAAAGAATAAAAAGTAAAGAATCAAGTATAAAGAATTAGACCCTGAAGCCCTTACAACACTTCAGGCGGTCCACTTATACTCATGCTCTTCTCTTGCTTCTAGTTTCTCTTTCTTCAGTTTTAATTTAGTCCTTTGCAGTTCACCCATATTACCACCTCCTCTATGTGACTCTCCCCATTAGAGTTAAGGGAAAAGCTTCTTTTGTTATAACTAATCATCCATCAGATATAGGCTCTTCATAGTATAGGAAACCAGAGAATTCATACAGCACAAATACTGGCCACAAAAATTTCAACCAAATACAGTTCCAAGGCTTGAAGCTATGTATGTAAGCTCAGATCATAATCCTGCTTCAACTTATGTGTTAATTTTATTTCATATGCAGCAAAGAAACATTTCCTAAAGCAAAAAAAAAAAAAGATTTTTAAAGCTGCAGAATGTAGTGGAAGCATTCTACATAAAATATTAAGTATGAGTCCAATATTTCTTTTTAATTTCAGCAAATTCAAATATTCTAATTTAATAGCTTCCAGAAAACTAGCTTATTAGCAAATGATGTAACCATAAGGGGCTTCAGGCATACCCCCAAGCCCTCCTAAGTGATACTTTACTTTTAGATTGCTATTAACTCTGCACCAGATGCAGTTTTCTGTTCAAATAAATGAATCACCTCCTACCATTTTTGGCTTTAAAAATATGAATAAATTAAAACTGTACCAGAAATGACAATAAAGCTTGTTTTTGCTATAGCAAACCTACTTTTTGATTATGAAGTCTGACTGCTTTTAAGCCCTTGATATATGTTTTTAATCATATCAGCATTAAAGTTTAAATAGGAAATTTTCTTTATTGTTTGATGTTATTTTTACATCTTCTCATGCATATGTTTCAAGACTGGCTGTTGTTAACTTTGTTTCATCGTTTAAACTTGGTTTTAAAAGGTGGCATGGTTTACTAAGACCACAAAACACACTCAAGCTAGTGCTAAAGTCAGGTATGGAGCACACATCTGTAATCCCAGCACTCTGGAGACCGAGGCAGGAAAATCACAAGTTCGAATGAGACCAGCCTGACCCATAGAGACAGACACTGTCACCAAAGCAAACAAACACAATTGAAATCAAAACAAATGGTAAAAAAAAGTATAAACCTCAAGGCTTAATTTTTTTTTCCAATATAAGTATTATTCCTCCCTGACCTAACATATACTTTGTCCTAAATTCAGCTTAATGAACTATTGCTATCCTGCCATGGGACTTGGATGTTAAAGGACACAATTCTCATTGCTTATCTATGATCTAAAATAAACCCACATTTAAGAGGGAGAAGCAGACAGGACTGTTACTCAACACCTGAACTATCACTGTGTCCAAGTTTTGGATTATGGTACATTCTGCCACTTCTTTAGTTTTCTGTTTGTTTGTAGACAGGGTTCTCATGCAGCTCACGCTGGCCTTGAATTCACTATGTAGGGACACAACTATTTGCAGTAATTTGCTATTTAAGATTTCACCTGGGTTTATGATAAAGTCTTTCATCTGCTTAAAGATATTTATCTATATTTAGAAGCTTATTTCAGCTTTATTTCTAAGAGTTTTGGCTTTCTATGTATAGCCAAACATTCAAATTTATAACTAAGCCCAGTATGTCTAATTTTCTTTTTACCTCATTTCATTTTCATTTTCATGGGGACTTTTCTGAAAAGTACATCTGGTCTTAAGAAAAATTAATATTACTTAGTAAGTTTATAAACTGAGATGATAAATTTCCATTACAACTTTAAGAATTTTTTCCATTTGCAAAAAAGAGGTCAGGGCTGGAGAGATGACTTAGCAGCTAAGCGCTTGCCTGTGAAGCCTAAGGACCCCGGTTCAAGGCTCGATTCCCCAGGACCCACATTAGCCAGATGCACAAGGGGGTGCATGCATCTGGAGTTCATTTGCAGTGGCTGGAGGCCCTGGCGCGCCCATTCTCTCTCTCTCTCTCTGTGCCTCTTTCTTTCTCTGCCTCTTTCTCTCTCTCTCTGTCAGTTGCTCTCAAATAAATAAAAATTAAAAAATGCTTTTTTAAGAAAAAGAGAGGTCAGAGTGGGCCTGAGTTACACACTTCCTGGCCAGTAAATTGAAGGCAATATTCTTACAAAATCCCCAACCCTGGGAAGCGGACTTAAGAAAAGGTACCATCACAACCTGCCACTTCATGTGCCTCACCGTGAGCCCTCCCTCTTCTCTGTGCCTCTGCTGCACATGCAGAAATGCTCCAAGCACTGACCTTGCAGTGGTCACTGACTTCCTCTCCAAGCCTCCGTTGTTCTTAAGGAGTCATCCATGCAAGCCAGGTTTATATCTTCCCCACAGTGCTTAGAAAACGGGCCAGACCAGCCACATCCAGGGGAAAGGTAACTTTGACTTTTCTTCCCTTTTTTTCAATTAAAGGTAAGAGTGCTTACTGTAAGTGACTAGCTTTGTTGAAATGAATGTAAAAATACATATTCTTTAAGATTTAAGTAAATGTGTGTAAAGAAAACATGAAAAAAATAGAAAGAAGGAATGTCAATGAGCTTATAATAGTGTATTTATGATAGCAATAGGTAGAAATAATCCAATATTCTTCAGCTGGTATGTAGCTCAATGTGTCATTTATCCATACACTGGTATTTGTTTGGTAGTTTGTTTGACATAGAGTCTTATGTATCCCATGCTGGTCTTAAACTTGCTATATAGTCAAGCCTATCCTTGAACTCTGATTCTTCTGTCTCTACATCCTGAGTGCGGGGCACACTGTCACTTTTGCATGACAACAAAACAAAAAAGATATACAGATACATGCTGGAACATGGATGAGCCTTGAAAACACTGTGCTAAGTGAAAGAAGCCAGGCAACAAACCCACATCCCGTATCATTCCAACTACATGAAATTTCCAGAACGGGCAAATTTATAGACAGAAAGTACATTCTAGCTGTCTGGAGTTGAAAGGTAGAGTGGGTGAAGTTGAGGGCATGTAAGAAAAGTGACAGATAATGAAGATGAATTTCTTTGGGGAATGAAAATGTTCTAAAATTGATTGTGACAATTATTGAATAACTAAATGTGTTAAAAATATTGAACTAGGGCTGGAGAGATGGTTTAGCGGTTAAGCGCTTGCCTGTGAAGCCTGAGGACCCTGGTTTGAGGCTCAATTCCCCAGGACCCATGTTAGCCAGATGCACAAGGGGGTGCATGCATCTGGAGTTCATTTGCAGTGGCTAGAAGCCCTGGCGTGTCCATTCTCTCTCTCCCTCTCCCCTCCTCCCTCCTTCTCTCTTTCTGACACTCTCAAAATAAATAAATAAAAATAAACAAAAAGCATTTAAAAAAATATTGAACTACACACTTTAAATGGGTAAATATGGGTAATTTAAATTATATCTCAAGAAGCTGCTACAAAAAAAAAAAATTAGGCCAGTCTCAGGAGAGACTAATGTATCATACTTGGTACTGACAGAATGAGACCGGGCATGCTGTCACACCAACTGTGGAACAGTCATTTCAACACACCCTCATAGTCAACATTCGGTGAACATTCCCTCTGTCTAGCAATAAAACCGAAAGATGACTTTCAGAATAACTAAAACTTGGTCTTAAAATTGTCCTGTTTTGTTGAAAAACTCTTTGCATTCCCCTTGTTTCCATAAAATCCAATAAAGAACAACAGGAGTTGCAACTTAGAGACCATTTGCAGTAGTAGAAATCTGGAAATGGTGGTAACATTCCTGTTCTCCATTTGCAAGTGTGCCTTCAAACCAGCCTTAGGCAGCTCAGATAAAGATCTTGGGGGGGGGGTATGGGACAAGACAAAAGTACAAATTTATTGAACACTAACTTAAAATATGTGGAGTTTTATAATCAGTTACTGTGAAATCCCTCTATGCCTATTTCCTGAGATTTGTGAACTAAATTGAAAGTACATGACTATTTTATTAAGATTTTCTTACTTTTAACATCCAATATACAGTTTACTTATGACATAGAGTAACCCTGTTTTCCATAATATCATACAATTCATATTATTATAATTTTGGATGAACTAAATCAAACTAAATAAACAAAAATAAAAAGTACTTATATTCTTCAATCTGAAAAGAAACTGTGTGAAGAGATAAAAGTCACAATTTAATACTTTATTCAATTTATTATGCTAGGAAGTAATTCATGAGGGATTTACATTAAATGTCTATCAGTGTTGCACTTTGAAGCTATGGGTTCAGTTACATTATTAAAGTCATTTGAGAGAAAAAGTTAAATCATTTTTAATGTATTTGAGCCATGTGTATGTGTACATGTGTGAGTTCAGGCATGCACATGCTGTGGTGCACATCAAAAAATCAGTGGAGGGCTGCAGAAATGTCTTAACGGTTAAGTGCTTGCCTATGAAGCCTAAGGACCCCGGTTCAAGGCTTGATTCCCCAGGACCCACGTTAGCCAGATGCACAAGGGGGCACACACGGCTGGAGTTCATTTGCAGTGGCTAGAGGCCCTGGCACACCCATTCTCTCTCTCTCTCTCTGTCTTTCTCTTTCTATCTGCCTCTTTCTCTCTCTGTCTGTCATTCTCAAATAAATAAACAACAACAACAACAACAAAAATCAGTGGACATTCTCAAGTGTAGCTCTTCACCCGGCACCTTGTTTGAGGCAGGTTCTCTTGTTGACTGCTACATAAGCTAAGCTAGTTGCCCCGTGAGCTGCCAAGGATGCACCTCCCATCTCAAGGGAGAAGTTCTAGAATTAGAGACATATGTGTTACTACATAGCACATTACATGAAATCCTGGGATCTGAACTGGGGTCTTCACAATTGCACAGCAAGTGCTCTACCCACTGAGCAATCTCCTGGCATCAAAGGTTGAATTCTTATCAAGGTTAGTATTAGCCCAATATTGAATTATATTACTCATTATTATTTACTCATTGACATAAGTTTCTGCATATTTGCTTTTGTGATTTTTTATCTATTTGTACTATTTTATAGAATCCAGATTTTGACACTTAGTCTGAAAAGTATCAGACAGACAAAAAATGCTAATCTCTAATCACTGTGATATAAGCAACTGTAACCAGTTTAAGTCATATTTTTTGAAACAGAAAATAGCAGAGATCTGTAGTTAAGTATAATGTGACAATTGAAAAAATATTAAAATTAAATTTTGAAAGAAGGTACAGGAATCTATAGAAATTTTAGTACACATTAATGAGAAACTGCAGCTTCTAATGTCTGTGAGTTTATTTAAATAGCAGCCTTATTCCTTATAAAATAATATAGCTTTTTATTTTTATGCATTATGTAGAATAAAAAAGAAAAGCACTGTGCAGTGATGTGTTTGAAAGGTTATTATTACTTCAATGACAGAAACAAAAGTATATTATCACTCGGATGATGTCAATGAAAGGGAATCATTACTTTTTACTGAGGAGAACATTCTGATAAGTAAACACACAAGTACAGTATTTGTTACATTTTATTCCACATGTGTCTCCAAGGAAATCAGAAAAAATAAATGCAGTAAGTTTGTGATGCTGGGGAAAGAAATTGTTGGTTTCATTTGTTAAACAAAAATCTCCAAATCAGTTACATTTTCAGCAAATTCCCTTTCACAGGATAGCACCCTCTTTTGCCATTTACTTTATATTTTTCAAATGCATCTCAAAGTTATCTTGCTGCAGAACATGAGA
This sequence comes from Dipus sagitta, assembly GCA_036346955.1. Lineage (NCBI taxonomy): Eukaryota > Metazoa > Chordata > Mammalia > Rodentia > Dipodidae > Dipus > Dipus sagitta. Next base: position 103,380,386 of record CM070778.1, on the reverse strand, counting down.
ATCAAAATATAAATTTCTACAATGAATGTGCTTAAAACTTTTAATATTAAGTCAGTCCCTTCAAAAGATGTCTGAGGTATCCTTGAAAGGCTCTGAAAGTAAGAAAAATCTAAGGAAAAAGGTATGTTGTGATATATAAGTAAATGTTTCCAAAATTTTATATTATTGTGAACTAAAATGAATTTGTCTTATTAACTTCTTGGGAAATACTGCTCATTGCTGTTTTCATCTGACTTAGTAGCATAGCAGATATGGTGGTTTGATTCACGTGTACCCCATAAACTTAGGCATTCTGAATGCTAGTTTATGGTGATTTGGAAATTGACACCTCCTGCAGGCAGTGTATTGTTGGGGACAGGCTTATGGGTGTTATAACCAGCTTCTTCTTGCCAGTGTTTGGCACACTCTCCTGTTGCTGTTGTTCATCGGATGTTGGCCAGGAGATGATGTCCACCCTCTGCTCATGCCATCATTTTCCCCTGCCATCATGGAGCTTCCTCTCAAGTCTATAACCCTAAATAATCTCTCTTTTTTTTTGTTCCCCCACAAGCTACTCCTGGTGGGGTATTTTCTGCCAGCAATGCTAACCTGACTGCAACACTAGGCTTAGCAACTTTTAAATGGTACTGATGGGACTGGAGAGAGGGCTTAGTACTTAAGGTGCTTGTTTGCAAAGCCTAAGGACCCAGGTTCAATTCTCCAGTACCCACATTAGCCAGATGCACAAGGTAGAACATGAGTTGGGAGTTTGTTTGCAGTGACTAGAGGCTCTGGTGTGCCCATTCTCCCCCCACCACCCAACTGCCTCCCTCTATCCAATAAATAAATAAATAAAATATTTTTATAAGGGCTGAAGAGATGGCTTAGCAGTTAAGGCACATGCCTGTGAAGCCTAAGGACCCAGGGTTGATTCCCCAGGTCCCAAGAAAACCAGATGCACAATGGTGGCACATACATCTGGAGTTCATTGGCCATGGCTAGAGGCCCTGGCACGCCCATTCTCTCTCTCTCTCTCTCTCTAATAAATAAATAAAAATAAAATCTTTTAAAAATACATTAAAAAATAAATGGTACTGATGAAAATAGAGAGAGCAAACAGGTCACACCTAAAGGAATATATGTTCAAGGCCAATTTTGTTCTACATACAAATGACAGGGAAATCTTAGTGTGTGCTGACACCATTGCTTTTCTCACAGAAGTTTTTATGTTGTGATAAAAAAATAATAGAGATTAGGGCTGGAGAGGTGGCTTAGTGGTTAAGCATTTGCCTGTGAAGCCTAAGGACCCTGGTTCAAGGCTTAATTCCCCAGGACCCACGTAAGCCAGGTGTGCCCATATTCTCTCTCCTCTCTCTCTCTTCCTCCCTCCCTCCCTCCCTCTCTCTCTCTCTGTCTGCCTGTCACTCTCAAATAAATAAATAAAAATAAACAAATTTTTTTTAATTTTTGTTTGTTTTCATTTATTTATTTGAGAGCAACAGAGAGAGAAAGAGGCAGATAGAGAGAGAATGGGCACGCCAGGGCCTCCAGCCAGTGCAAACGAAGTCCAGTTGCGTGCGCCCCCTTGTGCATCTGGCTAATATGGGTCCTGGGGAATCGAGCCTCGAACCGGGGTCCTCAGGCTCACAGGCAAGCACTTAACCACTAAGCCATCTCTCCAGCCCCAAAATTTTTTTAAATAATAGATATTAAACTACTATAAATATCCTTATGATCCATCTGGTATTGACTGTAGAGTATTTAGTCTCTACATGGACACGTCTTTCTTCAGGAAGGCTGGCTGAAGGACATACCCCAGCTGGCTCGTGGTTGTCATTCAGTAGACAAAGCATCTGTATAAATCATGCTCAGGAGCAGCACACCCTTGCACGTCAGATACTGTCCATCACCTTGGGTAAGGAGATTAAATCACTGCAATCAATTTTATCTTTCTTCTTTAGAAATATTTTTATTTGTGAGCAGAGACACACAGAGTGTGGATGTACCAGAGCCTCTTGCCACTGCAGACGAACTCCAGATGCATGTGTCACTCTGTGCATCTGGTTCTACATGGGTAATGGGGAATTGAACCTGAACCAGTAGGCTTTGCAAGCAAGTGCCTTTAACCTGAGCCATCTCCCCAGCCCAACTTTATAAATATTTATTAGTCTAATCTTTTTAAATTTTTCTTTTTTCGGTTTTTTTCCTCTTCCTATATAAATGACCATTTTCTGTTCATTTTCTTTTCTTCCCCTCAGAATTTTGTCCTTATTTTTTTTAATTTTACCATGTATTTATGAGAGAAAGAAAAAATATGGGTGTGCCAAGGCTTCTAGCTGCTGCAAATGCACTCCAGATGCATGTGCCAGTTCATGCACCTGGCTTTACCTGGGTACTGGGGAGTCAAACCTGGGTACTTAGGTTTCGCAGCCAAGCATCTTAATTGCTGAGCCATCTCCCCAGCCATTTCCTTAATGTATTGATTTTGTTCTTAATCTTGTATGAACTGTAGCTTTCATTTTCGTACAAGTCCGTAGAACCTAGACCATGGTCATTGCCTCTCTTATTTCCCGAGTGCATTCTCCTCAGCTTTCTTCAATCCCTGTGCAAATGGATGCCACACAGGGAACTCCTGGAAGGAATCAGTTCTTGACGTCCCACCTCATGTTGAGCTTACTTTTCCAACACATAAGAATGATGAGCTACATTGTTAGGCTTCTGCAGAAGACACCACAGTACTCACTACAAATGTCATGACTCAACCTGTGAGAGAAGCTGTTGTGTAACTTTTCCTGGGAGACATGAAGAAATGCCTGTTCACCCCAGATCTAACACAACCCACCAAAGAAATGATTCCACCCAAGTCAAGCATAGGGAGTCAGTCAACGAGTTTATTGGGCTTCCTTACAGGAGCTTGGACAACTCAAAATTAACTGCATCACTAAGAAGTCCCACCTCCAGCTTGTCAACTCGTAAAAAGCTACACCACAGAAGCCCGCCCAATCCCCAGTCAGCCTTCTGTATATTCTAGGGCCGCCTAGACCACATTCAGCCAGAGCAGGAGGAAGCAATCTCAGGTGAGGGTCTCCTGACCTGTCCCTTCCTTCCAGGAGGGGATGCTATCAGCCCCATGACTGATACCACAGCCCCACTACCTCTTGGATGTGTGGTGCTTATTTCATCACCATGGTAGCAAAAGTCTTTCTCTGTATGTCACCATCGGTGCTCTGCTCCATGATGGCCATGGGCCTGTCAAGCCCACAGGAAGTAGCTTCACCATTCATACACGCTGTTATTCTGATTTTAAATACGAGGAAGCTGAGCTGTGTGGAGACTAACTTAACCTATCTGCGCAGGTGATATAAGGCAGAACTGGGACATGAAACCAAGCTCTTTATCTCATGCAACTGCTTCTCTAATCTAACCCCCATGAAGCTTAAAACTGGAGAATACCGGCCTTTAAATGAATGATGGCATCTTTTATTATCTGAAGTCATAAAGCATGAAAAGAAAGGAATGCTATTCTTTTGAAAGTGATTTAAATTAGCCCTGGATCAAAGGGTCTAAAATAAACAATCCCGTAGTTTGTGTAAGACACAAACAAAATGCAGCGTTCTGGGCTCCCTTTGGCTGCTCCCTCACATGCCAACAACACATACTATTTCTGCATCCCAAAATGCTGGAGGTGGAGGAAGCACTAAATTAAAACTTCTCTCCCTCATTACACTGGAAAATTTTGGAAGTTGAAGTAGCTATCAGAAAGAAAATACTGGGCTGAGAGATGCTGAGAGGTTAAAGGCACTTGCTTGCAATGCCAGACAGCCTGGGCTCAATTCCTTAGTCACCCACATAAAGCTGGATGCTAAAAGTGGCACAAGCAACTGGCATTCCTCTGCCAAGGCAAGAGACCCTGGCATACACACATATAAATAATTCAATAAGTAAATTTTTTATTTTTTTTTTATTTTTTTTTTTATTTTTTTGGTTTTTCGAGGTAGGGTTTCACTCTAGCCCAGGCTGACCTGGAATTCACTATGGAGTCTCAGGGTGGCCTCGAACTCACGGCGATCCTCCTACCTCTGCCTCCCGAGTGCTGGGATTAAAGGCGTGCGCCACCACGCCCGGCTTCAATAAGTAAATTTTTTTTTTTTTTTTTTTAAATATTTTTTGGTTCATTTTTTATTTATTTTATTATTTGAGAGTGACAGAGAGAGAGAGAGAGAGAAAGAGGCAGATAGAGAGAGAGAGAATGGGCGCGCCAGGGCTTCCAGCCACTGCAAACGAACTCCAGACGCATGCGCCCCCTTGTGCATCTGGCTAACGTGGGTCCTGGGGAATCGAGCCTCGAACCGGAGTCCTTAGGCTTCACAGGCAAGCGCTTAACCGCTAAGCCATCTCTCCAGCCCCAATAAGTAAATTTTTTAAAATGAAGATTTCAGCCTTGTTGCTAATAGCACTGGATGGAGGCCATGATCTAAAGTCTAAACCTAAAACAATATGGATTTCCTTCTAAGCCAACACTTGGATCTACCACATTGGTTGAGTCACTGGAAACCGACAAGCTCACCCAGTAGCTGGAAGAGGTCCTGGCTTCGCCTAATTTGTGTGACACACATACAAGCCACGGGTCTGAGTGGCTCTTAACATCCAAGGATGCATGCAAATCAGCAGTGTTTGTTATATATTTACCACTTGCCATCAGTTAAGCAAACGATTTTTAACAATGAAAAGGTGAAGTAAAGAGTGGAAAGGTTAACTCCAGACAACTTTCATTATTTTTTAATGTCCTTGAAACCCTTACAAAACTAATCAAGTACAAATTTGCAAGGAATATTTTCCAAAAATCAATAAAAAGCTTTATGGACAATGCTGGAGAAATGACACAGAGGTTAAATGCTTGCAAAGCCTGATGGTGTGGGTTCAATTCCACAGTAGTCACATAAAGCCAGATGCACAAAGTGTCACATGTACTGAAGTTTGTGTGCCCATTCTCTCTCATTCTTTTTTCCTCTTTCTCTCTCCACTTCCCTACCTCCCTCCTTGCAAAAATAAATAAATAAATAAATAACTTTTACAGACGATATTATTTTATAATGATGCAGTATTACATAAGATATATAATATCTGTAGCATTAATATCTGTACTATCTGCAAATAAGAATTTAAAAATATATATCTGTGCCTTTTAGTAAACACTCTAAAATGTTTTAAAAAAAAAAAAAAAGAACTATTTAAGTCAGAGCAAACTCCAGGCATCTAAATAGAGGGAAATAGTAGATATTCATATATTCATTACTTCCCTTTGTCCATGACTTTGGAAGACATCATGTTTTTAAAAGGACATGTGGGGCTGGAGAGATGGTTTAGCGGTTAAGCGCTTGCTTGTGAAGCCTGAGGACCCCGGTTCGAGGCTCGATTCCCCAGGACCCACGTTAGCCAGATGCACAAGGGGGCGCACGCATCTGGAGTTCGTTTGCAGTGGCTGGAGGCCCTGGCGCGCCCATTCTCTCTCTCTCTCTCTCTCTCTCTCTCTCCTTCTCTCTGTCTGTTGCTCTCAAATAACTAAATTAAAAAAAATTAAAAAATAAATAAATAAATAAAAGGACATGTGTCATAGTGGCCTGAAATTAGTGAAATAGGATGAGGATACCCAATTTTTGTAATCTTTTATCTTGTGCATATGAATTTTTATTTTAGTTATGGGTTGACATCAAAGAAAACAACTTTCTTGTGACAGTATCAATGTATGCTTTCAGTTCCAGGTAGCAGAATGAGGGCCAAGAAGGTATTACTTAAAAGATTTTGACTCTGCATGAGGAAGATGCTTGAAACTAAAAGCTGCAGAGTTTCAGCAAATACATCCTACTAAGCACACACTGCCCTATCAGCACTATATGTGTGTGTGTATATACATATATATATAATCACTCTCACAACTAAAAACAATACCTCACATAATCTAGTTCATCGCCCATTCAGATTTTCTCAACTGTCAAAATATTTTAAATTAAATTTATTTTCAAGAAATAAAAACAAAAATCATACTTATTTGTGGAGTACCACATACTATTTTGATATTTGTGCATGTGGGGTAACTAACTTACACAAACACTACTGTGTAAAGAAGCACTCCAAATAATCCCTTGTCTACAAATATTCAGAATAAAACAAAAATTAGAAACATTCCAAATGTCTATCAACAGATGAACAAAATATGTTTTATACTAAACCAGGCATGGTACCTCACACCTGTAATCCTAACTCTCAGGAGGCTGAGGTAGGAAGATAACCATGAGTTCAAATCCATTCTGAGCTATATAGTAAGTACCAGGCCAGTCAGGACTACATAGCAAGTCTATCTCAAAAAATCAAAATAAACAAAAACTGGAAAAACAAAACAAAAAAAATATAGACTACTAGCTGACAGAAGGAACAAGGTGTTAGTACATGAAGCAATTTAATAGTTTAAAGACACTATATGTCCCAGGGTGGTGGTAGGGACAGTTGCCCAGTTAACCATTTTTCTAAAATATCACTGTTTTATTTTTGTCTATTGTCTATACTGGTAATACCAGTAAGGTACATTCACAAAAATTATATGATTCCTAAAACTATATATTTTGTCTTCTGTTCAAAAAGATACTGTAATATTAATAGATCATTTTCTATATAGTACCTATCACTTTCACTATGAATTTTATTGACTCCATTAGATGAAAATTCTGTAATAATGAATGGGAGTATTATTGTATTCCACAATGTAACTAACAAAGCAGGTTTCATAAGATGTAGCATCTGCTCAGGAAATGTTTGAAGGGATCAATAAATGTATGTCTTTGGGGGCTGGAGAGATGTCTTAGCAGTTAAGGTGTTTGTCTGAAAAGCCAAAGGATCCCGGTTTGATTCTCTAGGACCCACATAAGCCAGATGCACAAGGGGGTGCACACATCTGGAGTTCATTTGCAGTGGCTGGAGGCCCTGGCACACCCATTCTCTTCCTCTCTCTTTCCATCTCTCTCTCTGCCTCTTTCTCACCTCAAATAAATAAATAAAATATATTTTTTTAAAAAAATGTGTGTTTACATACTCAGAAATCCCCTCCTATAGTGACACTTGGCAGTGAGAGCTTCAGGGAAAAGACCGATCATAGGATCATGTAGGATCTGTTAGTATGATGGACATTGTTTTTAGTTTGTTTTTAGTTTAGTTAGTTTGAGCAGAGAGCTATAAGTACACATAAGCTGGGCCCCAAGACATGCCTGGCAGCCTAAAGCATCAGGATTTAAGACTTCTCCTAAGTGTTGTTTTTAAAATTGCTGGTTAACATAGGCATCCAAACCAAACACGCTGAAGAGGCCGCATGCAGGACTTTATTTGGTTAATATGTACCATAAAATTTACATTTAATAATGAGGCCTATAAAATTGTTTTCATCTTCAAAGTATTTTAAGGCATTAATTAATTATTGCAAGACTCCTGTGTAATAAATAATTAAGTATTATTAGTGGTCCATTTATTGGTGGGAAAATGAAACAAAACAGTTCAAAAACTAATTTATTTAGGTCATCCACAATGTTAAAGATCGAATACTTTTCAGTGCACCTTTTTTATGGTATAACCTGATTTAAGAGCCATTTTTATGACAAATATTTTATGAGTTTTGATAACAGAACCTTCAAATAATTTTTAATATCAGGGCAATAAATAATAAATTTCTATTTCCACCAAATATTAAATCAAACTTCAATCTTCAGCATTCTAGTTCATGAACTATAAAACTTTAAAAAGTAGTGATTTTAGAATTACATTTCCATCCCTTCAGCATCGTTATTAGTAACAGGATGTGTATGTGGGGCAAGAAAATATGTAATCTTTTAAAAAATTCTAGCTTAAAAAATGAATGTCAAAATATAGTTGATGATTTTCTAGGATTTACAAACCCAACATTTCCCCCTGGGGACTAAAGTGACAGGACATTTACTATGTTCTGTCATATTTGTAATATGTTCAGAAGCAAAGTGTAGGAAAAGTTCTGCATTTTTTGGTCACCTTTGTCGTTTTGCTGTTTCTGGTGAATTAATGGGCATGGCTAGAGATTTAGGAAAACAGAGTCCTGTCTCTAGGTCCCATAGGGTGTGGCTTTGTCTTTGCATTTGATTTAGGCATTTTCCAAGTGGCATCTGCATGTGGCACCGTTTAAACCTATCAGGCCCTTCTTGGAAGTCAAACACCTCCGTGCACCTTCCTAGTCATCTCCCAAGTGGCAGCGTCTCCCTCAACACCCAATTTCTACAATTGGAACTTGCTTCTGCTGCCGAGTGATAGCTCAATCCACAGGAAAATGTAAGGGCACCACTTGCTGCAGAGTCTCACAGAGCAAAAAGTGCCCAGGAGGGACTTAAGAGCCAAAGCATCATAGTTACCCACTCAGTGAGCAGGAGGGAGGGAGAGGAAACGTCCAGGGGAAACCCGAGTTCCTCCAGCCGCCCAGGAGAGCGTTTTCACTGCTGTTTCCTCACCAGTGGAACAGCTCTTGACCAACGCTGTCTCCGGGATCATGAGCTCCAGCAGGAGGAGACACAGAGAACCTACAACAGCAGCCACTGCCAAATGCTGCCCTGAAGAATCTGGTCTGCAGTGTTCTTACACTTCTGCGCATCCGTGAGCTTGACACCACTAGGACGTTTCTCAGCATGGTTGGGTGAGTGAAATCAAGAGTGAAACAGCCAGGAGTGGTGGCAGATGACTTTGATCCCAGCACCTGGGAGGCTGGGGTAAGAGAAGGCTGAATTCAAGGCTAGCCTGAGCTGCAGTGAAACCTTGCCCTGAAAAATACAAACAAACAAACAAAAAACAAAGTGCAAAAAGAGTGAAACAAAATATATTCCTGAGGCATTTCTAAAACGAGCAAACACAATGTCCCTGAATTCACACTGGACATGCCACTGTAAAAACCCTCAAGATGACATGCATTTTATTTCTTTTCTTTCCTGTCACATGAGCTAAGACTCCAGTGCTAGAGTAAAGTTATCAAAACATAACTTAAAAGATATGATAAGGTCAGGCCTTAGATCAGGATACGGTTATCTTTATTAAACTACAAATACAATATTTTGGTGGGATGAAGGCCAAAAAGACAGAGGAAAGGATAGATGGATACAACGAAAAATGGGGCAGGGGCTGAGGTTATGTGCAGCTCAGTGGTAAAGCGCTTGCCTAGCACTGATGTCGGGCTTCTTTTTCTCTACTTGTTAAGTAAAGTTAATCATTGGATTATTAATGAGCCTTACAGAAATACCTCACATCTACATACATGACTCTGACATCCTGAAAGTGAGTAGATTACTTTGCACAACACAAACAAAAGCCCATGTCAACATAGGCCCCAAACTTAATTACATCAGGATGTTTGAAGCATATCGCCTGTCTTATGTGGACAAAAGCTAACAATTATTTTACGTTTAGGTGGAGGTTTGGAATTGTGTTCATGTGGCCACACCTTTTATTTTCTTGACAGCCTCCTACACATCAGCCTCTGGCATGAATCCATAGTGTCAAGGGTTAATGACACAGAGGCTCCTCTCAGGCGTTCACCATCTATGGCAGCACCTGTGGATTCCTCGGAAAGGAGATGTGCTGGAGATATGCAGGAAACGCTGTCATGCTTCTAGAAAGGGTGGTGTGGTGGAAGAGGTGCTGGGTTGGGAGCCTGGGTTTTGGGTTTGGGTCTCGGCTCAGTTAATAATACTGCAGGAACTTACACGAGTTATGGGAAGTGACCTACAGTTTCTGCTGTTCTTTACTGTGCTAATTCCAGCTATGCTTCTGCATAATTGAGAAACTTACTCAACTAAAATCCAAAACAATTGGATTACACGTGGAACATTTTTAGTAAAGAACAGTAAATTTGTATGTATTATTTGTTAATATTGTAAGCTTTTAATTTTAAACATGAAGACATTCATGTGTACAGTTTGGTTGAGGAATGCAATAGGCACAAAAAAGAAACCCTTGTATGCAAAATAAACTGATGGCCACCACATTCCACTCCACTGCTATTCAGCACTGTAATTTCGTGGTAGGGTAATTGGCTCGATGCCTGAAAAATATAGAAAAACAGTCTAAGAAACTATATTTAATACTGAAGCTTGGAGCTGGAGAAATGGCTCAGAGTTTAAAGGTGTTTGCATGCAAAGCCTGACAACCCAGGCTGGACTCCTCAGCACCCACATAAAACCAGATGCAAAGTGCCCCATGAGCCTGGGTACATTTGCAGTGGCAGGAAGTCCTGGAGCACCTATATTCAGTCTCCTCTCTCTACTGGTTTTCTCTCCCCAAAAACAAAAAATTAAAAAAGAAATTCAGACCAAAGAAATTTATTTTAAATACATATAAAATTCATTTTAATATATTAATACATTAAAATATATTAAATATGCCAGGCATGGTAGCACACACCTTTAATCCTAGCACTTGCAAGGAAGAGATATGTGGATCAAAATGAGTTTGAGGCCAGCCTGAGACTATATGGTGAATTCCAAGTCAGCCTGGGATAGAGTGAGACCCTACCTAAAAAAAAGAAAGAAAAAAAAATATATAGTGCATTGTCACTGAGAATTTCCCAGTAGACATATCTTCACCTTTATTTCATATTTAAATGCCTTTAAAAATGGTGGTCAAGCCGGGCTTGGTGGTGCATGCCTTTAATCCCAGCACCTGGGAGGCAAAGATAGGAGGATCACTGCGAGTTCAAGACCACCCTGAGACTCCATAGTGAATTCCAGGTCAGCCTGTGTTAGGGTGAGACCCTACCTCGAAAAAAAAAAAGGTCAATATTTCACAGTATAAAGACAAAAATTATGTAACTAATTTTCATGAATTTTTCAGTTTTAACAGTTATGGGTTGGTTAATTTTCATTTTGATATCTCATCTACCTCTGGCTACTATACCACATGGAAATATACTCACACACTGATCACACCCATTGACAAACCAAACCAGGTTTTTCCTGCCCCATGGGGTGCTTGAGTTTGACTCTCTCACCCTCAACCATCAGTGTAGGGTACTGGTGCTAGCATGCTACATGATGTGTGATTCTGGAATGCGCCATCCTGTGCTATCATGAGTGAGCTTTAGTCTCATGTAGATGTCATCATGAACACACATTTCCACTCTGTGATGGATTTCTGCTGGCTCTGTGTGATTTTATGACTTGCTGAAGCAAAAGAGCACAGCTCTTAATACCAAGCTTAGATGCATGCTCAACACATGGTTCTTACCAGGTCACTGTACAAAAATATTACATATATATATATATATGTATATATATATATATATATATATATATATATATATATATGTGGATTTTTTTTTCTTTACTGGAAAGAGAGAGAGTGAGAAAAGATGAATGGCCAGCCAAGACTACCTGTCATTGCAAACTAACTCCAGATGCACACACATTTTGTATATCTGGCTTTACATAGATCCTAGGGAATCGAGCACAGCCCTTCAGAATTTGCAAGCAAGTTTTTACCACAGAGCCATCACTCCAATTCTTGTTTTGTTTTTTAAAAGGCATCAATGGTGTTTTCCTCTGAAACTTCAGGTACCTACATTGCCATTTATCTGCTGAAAACACAGTATTTTCACTATTTTGCTTCCATTGCAACTACCATTCTATAATAGAATCAATCGACTTGATAACGTCAAGCAGCAGGTTCCTCACAGCCCAGTCTGACCTGTTTCCTATTCCTGACCTACTCCAACTCTTGTCCCAGAATGGAGAATTTCATGACCTCCAGTATATGCACAGATCAGTCTTCCTAGGTAAGGAATGTTTATCTTTAGACTTAGGACTGAGATCATATGCTTCCTATTCTGTGGCTGGGGATGCACAATGCCTAGGTTGTATTTAATTTGAAAGTGTCCTGTCATGGCCCTGGCAACCAAAACTGCTCCAATCTGGCTGATTTTAGAGCTCTCTGAATTTCCAATGGAAATACATTTCATAGACATTTACAGGAAGGAGCTCTTGAATCTTCCCCGTGTTGCCAATATGTTAGCCGCTTTTTCTCCTCCTGCTCATGGACAGAATGTCACTATTGTAGTGGGACACTGTGATGTGGAGACCACTGTCCTTAAGATTCACGTTTCCTTGGACTCTGTTGTTACATGCAGCTGTAGTTAACCTAGATCTGAGGAAAAACTGTGATTGTGCTTTGTTGAAACTTCTGCATGGATACAAACATTTCCTTTTTCTTTTAGGATAGAAAGGCACCATCACACACACACACACACACACACACAAACATTCATGTGATGTCATAAAATTCATGACAATCTAAAGAACCTTTCCAAAAACATTTATTTTAAGAAGTGGCTTGATTTGAATGATTGTATGTAATCTGGAACAACCACCTCTTTCTGTCGGCACGTTACTTCCCAAATTGCATTTTGTCTGAGATTCCTATCTAACCTCCACTTGAGGTTGCTGGGTTTCTTCTTGTCTTCTGGCTATTGTCCTGCATTACAGCTCTTCCCTCCAGCCTGGTACAAGGACGTCCCCTTTCAAGAATATTCAGCGTGGGCAGACAGAGCACTGGTGACCACCCAGCATACAATCAACACATGGTTATTAAGTGTCTAAAGTGAAAATCCACTCTCTGCCCCCATCACAGCTATTAGACTGCCAAGTCCACTGCGTTTTTTTCTTCCGAGAGAGAGAGAGAGAGAGAGAGAGAGAGAGAGAGAGAGAACATGTGTGTATAAGACACAAAAGGAGAACAGTGATCCCAACTTCTCAAACCACAACAATGTAGATTTGTTGAACTATGCAAAATAATTGTTATGGTATTGAATCCATGGAAGTCATCCTCCCTTTCTCCCTGCTTTCAAAGGGAGTTCTTATTGTTCTTTATATTGCTAATGATCAGTAAGTTCTTAGATACTTTTTATATCGCTCAGTGTGGAGTTATTATTAGGGTGCATTAGTCCATTCAGTTCACTGTCTTTTGATGTTATTTTTGTACAGCACACTGCATTCATCGTTGGCACAACCTTGCTGGCCATCAGGCCATGGAAGGCAGTGGCTAAACCATTTTGTAGGGCTCTAGTGCCTACTGGCATGCCTTTGTGGGACGTGCCGGTGGTAAGGGTGCCACCTCGCCCTCCTGTTTCTATGGTTTCTTCGGGAAGAGGCCAGAGGAGAGGTGGGAAAGGAAACAGGGGGAGCAGGATCTACTTGCATCGGGCTGGGGCATTGCTGATGGTTGGGGGGGTTCAGGAGCAAGGGGTAAGGTTGAGCGGGGGTGGGGAGGTGGGAAACAGGAGGCGGCACAGAACTGGCACCATGGATAGGGACAGACAGGATGGAGGGCACAGCAGGGGGAGATGGGGTGGGCAGCGTGGAAGTGGAGGACAGAAAAGGAGCAGGAGAGAGGACAGCCCGGGCAGACCGAGGGGCAGTGAGAGCTGCCTTGAACCACTCCCTCTTCTTTTTCCTTATCGCCCTAAATTTCACCCTCCTCATCTCCCCAGGCCTGGCTTGATTTTGCTTCTTAGGTAGGGTCAGCAGGTACTGCCTGAGGTCCAAACAGGGAAGCTTGGGCCGCACCGGCAGCTCCCCTCGGCCCCAGAGCAGCTGCAGCGGCAGAGGGGGAGGCAGCGCTGTTGCGGGCGGACTGGTCTTCCTCTTGGTGCTTCTCTGAAGAGCGTCTCTGGCTGCAGCACGCCTCGCTCGTGCTCCTCCACGACCTTCTCTACTGTCCGTGTCCTTCATCGGCGCATGAGAAACCGCACAGCCTGCCAGTGGAGTCGGCTGAGGCGCTGCCCTGACCACTGCCTCGTGGACTGTAGGGCGGGGTGGCGCTGGGTCAGGCTGCTCCACGGCATGAGCACCAGAATGCCCAGGAGTCTGGACAACTCCAGTGGGGCTGTGCGCAGCGCACCCTCTATCAGACACAAGTTCTGCCTTGGCCATCTGTGGCCTGCATGTCACTAAAGTACCAAGGCCAGATGAGTCTCTTTTCTTCCCATCTGGGACACCTGACTCTGGTACCTTCTTCTCCTCCTCCACTTTCCCTGCCTCCTTCAGTTCATTTTTATCCTCCTTATCTTCCTCCTCCTTTTCTTCTGCCCCCACTACTTCCTTCTTCCTGTCCCCCTCCACCTCTCTTCTCCCTTCTTCTTTTGTATCCCCTTTGGCCCTTGCCTCTGTGTTCTTTTGACGATGGCTTGGGTGATGTCCCGCTGTCATGGACTGCTCAGCCCTTTGTCCCAAGCGCACTGTCAGGGAAGGTGGCCCAGTGTCCTTTCGCCCAGGAGGAGGGATGCTCACTGTTCTGTGGAGCGAGGACGTGCCAGAGTTGTTAATGGTTATCACAAGCTCTGCAGGATGGGAATTGGGCCTGGACACTGGCAGCTTGGCCTTGGCAGGAGTGCCTGTGCTGTGTGTGGCAGGCAGGGTGGACTCACCAGCCAGGGGTCTTGGAGGACAACGATTCAACTTGACCCTGGAAGTAGTACCCGGGCTGTGTGCGGCAGGCAAGGTGGGCTGACCAGCCAGGGGTCTTGAAGGGTGATGATCCATCTTGCCTCTGGTACCTGAACTATGTGTGCCAGACAGGGCAGGCTGAGGAGCCAGGGGACTTGGCAGGGGACGATTCAGGGAGGGCTGGTGGCAGGGTAGATGACCACGCCGCCTCAGAAAGCCATCCATACTGAGTAATTTTTGCAGCTAAGTCAAGATCCGCAGCAGTGAGTCTCAGGAGAGCTCACGCCAGGCTTCTCTAGCTTGTGGCTCCAGAGAAGCAATGAGGCTCATGAGGGCCTCTTGGAATTTATGACACGTTAGCCTTTGTGATGCCCTGTTGGAACTTTTGAGGAATAGAGTGCTCCTGGGGGGAGGGGTAGAGCAGAAAGTGGGTGATGAGCACACAGGAGGTGGGGGAGAGGTACCGGGGTGACTCCCCCTGAGTAAGGGAGAAAGAAGCCCATTGTACTGTAGAGCGCCTTGACTTTCACATACTCCCACGGGTGCTGGAACTCGAAGATCCACAGTGTAGAGGGTGGGGATCACAGTCATGCCCAACAGAGCTCGTGATGCCGGCCAGGGCACAGCATGCTGAAAGCCCAAGGCCCAGGCAACTCGGCCCTCTGGGGGCCTCTCCCGAGTCTGTGTAGTCTTGCAGCAGGCCACCTTCTCAGTGACCATCGTAAGGGCACTGGCTTCCCTGTACTTTCTGGGGTCCAAGAGAAGTCATGGGTCCTTGAGGTGACCGGATGCTGCTGCCCAGCATCTCTTCCTGACAGGCTTCTTCCGATCACTTCTTGTTAGATGACTGGTAAAGCATATTGCAGGGTTGGGCTTGTAGGTCACTTGGTAGAGCGCTTGCCTAGCATGCACAGCCAAGCACATAAACCAGGTGTGGTGGCTCAAATTCATAATCCAGCACTCATGAATTTGATGAAAGAGAATCTGAAGTTCAAGTCATCCACTGCTACACAGCTTATTAAAGGCAGCCTTGCTTTTCAAAGAAACATGACAACCAGTTGAAATCACAGGCGTCTTGAAACTACAGCCTTTTCCTGGAGACCCAACACTACCTATGTGCCCACATGGTCAGAGCAAGAAGCTTGAATTTCTCATGAAGGTCAGTCACATTTTCAGGAGCATTTATATTCTTTTGGCTCATCTTAATTAATCTGAAAACATGGCAAAGTATGTGGTGACCTGTACATATGAATGTGCGTGTTTCCAGTACCAAATAGTCCATGGTTTTCCATAGGCATCCTACCTGAGCAGGCGCATCAGCCTCGAGGGATGTTCCTTCCAGAGCAGTAGTATTTCAGTAGCTGGGATTATTTATACATGTCTCCTTCCAGACAGCCATGGTGGAGCTCACCTCTGACACCTTCAGTTGTTAGGCTGAGGCAGGAGGCTCCCCAGATCAATGTTAGACTAAGCTCTGCTGTGAAATCCCATTGAAGAAGAGGAATTAACAATCACATTCCCAAATTGCATCCCATTGATAGTTTTTAAATTTCTATGGAATTTAAAAATTGATTGTAGTAATTATGTATGTTTATAATTCCAGTGTATTATATTTAAGTTGATACTCTCTGATGTGTCAGTTTTCTCCTTCAGTTCTATTCTAGTGAATGTAGGAAATACTTGCAAAATAACTCAAGGTCATAATTTTTGATTTATATATTGTGTGAAAGGACTAGGGGAGAACAGCCCTTAACTTGGACCAGAATGACATAAATAAATAAGTAAATAAATAAATAAATTGTGGATGATGGGTCGTGTCCCAAAGTCAACCACAGAGATCTAGTTTAAAACAAAGTCTTCAGTAATCAGAGGGGAAATTCGTGGAAATTGCAGGCGAGACAGAAGTGGATGAATTGAGTTCTACTCAGTGGTAAGGAGTTATGAAATCATGGTCTCCTCAAATGGTAGTTTGGTCTTGCGAGAGCATGGCAGAAACAGTGGACAAGATTGAGGGAATGAGAGATGATATTCGAGAGCCATTATTATTTCCTCTGAATTTCCTCTTCTAAACTTCTCCTCAGAAACAGAATGTCACATTAGATTCTCATTGGCAGAAGATGGATGTTGCTAATGAACAGTTTGTCTACACCAGTGACCTATTTCCTGTGTTAATCCTCAGCCCGCGATTGAGAACTTCAGGGTCCTAATGTAGGCTTATGACTATAAGTCTTGGGACTGCTCAAACAGTTAGCTTTGGCTCAAAGACTTCCCCACCAGCCTGAATTACACATTTGCGAAATTTTTTTTGTGTCTTCGTGTCTGGTATCTCTTCCTTTTCAGAGTCCAGATCAACATACAATGTTAGGATTTCCCTGAATCCTCCAAAGAACTTTCCAATTTTTTTCTCACAGGTGCTTCTTAATAAATTTTTATTTATTTATTTATTTTGATTTTTTTATTGACAATTTCTATGATTGTAAACAATATCCCATGGTAATTCCCTCCCTCCCCCCACTTTCCCCTTTGAAATTTTTTTAGTACATGCAGCCCAGTTGTAACATCTACTTATTAGATGTTTCAATATCATTTACTTAGGTAATTGCTCATCTCAACATTTCTGGATAGCCTTTTTGGCTTTCTATTTAGCCAAACAATTGATATCACCATGTGTATCTTAGGAACATTTTCCTATATGAATTCCTCAGTACTATAACTCTGCTACACAGCTTCAGCACTTCAACTTGCCTAAATTCAAATTCATTTCTTTCAGTCACTGAAATAATTATGCTTTATTTAGGGTCTGGTTCATGGACTTAGATGTGGACTGTGCCCCAGACAGAAATTCAGGTAATTACATGTCTCACTGGTTTGTTTCTTGTCTCTTACATGTTACAGTTTTTTCCAGATTTGTAGTTAATTATGAAATAGTTGATGGTAAAAGAGCTAGTTATGTATCATTGCTTTAACTTAGAAGTGAAATTCCTAAAAATAATTTTAGGTATGTTACAAGAAAAGGATTTAACTCCTTTGGTTTTTACATAGTGAGTTAAGTTATAAAAGTGCTATTTAAACTCTGTGTCCAGGGCTGAGGAGATGGCTAAGTTGGTACAGGAAGCATGAGATCCTGAGTTAGGAACCCCAAAATCCATGTAAAATGCTGGGTGTCATGGCATGTGCCTATAATCACAGTGCTGGCAAGGCAGAGACAGGAGGATCCCTGGTGGTGACTGGCTGGGTAACCTAGCTTAATTGGTTCAGTGGGGAACCTGTCTTAAAGAAAAAGTCTGAGTGCGTAATAGAGCTTGCTACAAGCATGAGTGTCTGAAGGCGCCTGAGTTTGATTCTCCAGATCTCATGTAATCACACATACCGGTCACTCCAATCCTGTGTGGTGCAGAGATGGAAAATTGCTGTGGCTTGTGAAAACCTGCAGCTCCACTTGCAGAGAGACTCTGTGTCAAGGGAATATGCATATTAGTGATAGAGGAAGGACACTCATTGTTCACCTCAACCTCCATGCACTTGTGAGCACATCTGCACATACATGTGCATACAACTAACCGCACACTGACAACACACTCACATTCTAATACATACTACACACATGTGAAGAAAGAAGAATAAAGTAGAGAGAGCTTGAGGAAGACAACTGACTGGCCTATACACACATGTCCACACACACATAGGTCCACACACATACAAACATGCATTCACATATACTTGCATTCCACATACATATGCATGCAAAATGACCAAAATTAATGTTGATGCAATGCTGGAAGTGAAAACAAAGATTTATAGTACAAATACACAATGAATAAATTCATCATCAACCATGTGAAATATATGATGTTAATGATAACCATGCTATTGTGAATTACATTTTC
Organism: Dipus sagitta; assembly: GCA_036346955.1. NCBI lineage: Eukaryota > Metazoa > Chordata > Mammalia > Rodentia > Dipodidae > Dipus > Dipus sagitta. The sequence goes on along the minus strand of CM070778.1, from coordinate 103,362,028 downwards.
CTAATATCAACATTACCCTCTTTAAAAATAGTACTTTACTGGGCTGGAGAGATGGCTTAGTGGTTAAGCGCTTTCCTGTGAAGCCTAAGGACCACAGTTCAAGGCTCAACTCCCCAGGACCCACATTAGCCAGATGCACAAGGGGGCACATGCGTCTGGAGATCTCTTGCAATGGCTGGAGGCCCTGGCATGCCCATTCTCTCTCTCTCTCTCTCTCTCTCTCTCTCTCTGTCTCTCTCTCTCCCCCATCTTTCTCTCTGTGTCTGTCGCTCTCAAACAAATAAATAAGAATAATCAAAATAATTTTAAAAAATAGTACTTTACTACATGTACTATATTTGCATATAGGTCCATTTAGCTCCCAACAATGAGCCTAAAATCTCTTTAAGCTTTTGGAGTTCTAGTGCTTCTGACACTAGAGTTTGCATGATTAGAGCAGTGAATTTTCTCTGAGAAGTGGTATCGCTAGGAGTTATAAACTTGTGGGATCTCCAAAGGAAATGTTAAAAAGCAAGTAAATGTGACAGAACAGTTTTTAGGAATAATCAAAGCACCCTTATATACTGAAGAAAAACAAAGATTTTGGTCCATTAATGAAGGGGAATTTAGTTCTTATACATATTAGAGATGAGTGATTTTATATATATGCCTTGAACCATAGGCTATTAAGGCCATACTAGGGCCATTAAAGACTGATATAACTATGATAAATCCCTATCAGCTGAGATAACACTACCACACCCAGAGATGTGCCTTCATCCTAAAGAGGATTAACTAACAAAATTATATGGTAATCTGATTAGAAGAAGTGAATATGGTCACAAATTGAGTTTTCCTGGTAAAATAATTTGGGGAATGAAGAGAATAAGAGTATATTGTTTTTATTTCCCATCATTGTAAACCAAGAAAAATTTATTCCAAGGAAAAATAAATACATCAATCTAAGAATAACTGTGCACCCCCAACCCACTCAAAAACAACAACAAAAAACTAGTAATCCCAGCACGCAAGCACAGAAAGCTAAGGATAATGCAAACGGATCACCACAAGTTCAAAAACAGTCTGGCAAACACAGTGAATTCTAAGAAAGAATGTACTACAGACTAAGACAATGTCTCAAAAAGTAAATGGAGCCGGGCGTGGTGGCACACGCCTTTAGTCCCGGCACTCGAGAGGCAGAGGTAGGAGGATCACCATGAGTTCAAGGCCACCCTGAGACTACATAGTGAATTCCAGGTCAGCCTGAACTAGAATGAGAACCTACCTCAAAAAACAAAATAAATGAATAAATAACTAAAATGGATATGACAAAGAGAGAACTTTTACTGACTACTTATTTGCTCTGTATGGTGTATCTTTTCACCGTTTTCTGTGTGCCTTATCATTTACTCCTCATATTAGGGCTATAGAAAAAAAAAATATATATATATGTCAGTTTTATGAATTTAAAAATCACAGCCCATGATATCAAGCTGCCCTTGATAAGTAACTTAATATGCATAACAATTATAAACCAAACACAGCTCTGTTGATCTTTCTTTTCTCCTTTCTAATTGACTATCCATTTACATGAGAGAATGTTTAAAATGCTAATATCTTAGTGAGAGCATTAAGACCTAAGAAAAATATTAAACAGGCAAAAAGTTAATTTTTGGAAAATAGAACAAGAAAATAACAAAACGTTCTAGTGGAAACTAGACAATAATTTAAATAATGAGCTGGGAGGGAAGGAGAGCAGGTGGACTAATAGTAGCCACAGCTAGGAAATGCAGCAAAGGGGAAAGATCTTAATTTTAAATAAAATATTCAATTCATGTTCAATTAATGAGTGAATAATAATAAAATGTGTGGTTAACACAAAATCAAAATTCCATCACAGATCTGTTTACTTGTTGTAATACTTGGTAATACTTATTACATGATATTATCTTTTCAGAAAGCTAATAAAAATATGCCAGGAAAGAAAGAGGAAAAGAGGAAGGAAGAGTGAAAGGAAAGAAGGAAGTAAAGAGGCAGGAAAGCCAAAGAGAGGGAGAGAAGATGTAAGAGGAAAGAGAAAAAGAGAGATGATGATTATAGATTTGCTTCTGGACAGCACTGACAAAATTCAAGGCAATGTCATTATTTTAACCATGCATTTATCACTCTTCAGAGTTTCCCATTTATTCAGTGCCACCCAGCCAGAATGATAGTGCCAAATCAAATTAATTTTTCACATATGTCTTGAGACACTTTTAATAGTTTATAAAATGCTGAGAACGTCATAGTAATATAGTCTTTTATCTCTTCTCAAGGTTTGTGATTCTATATGAAGCTACTAATTTCAATATGATTTACCCTTAATAGGATGGTGTTACTTATTACTCATTGATTCTATTGTCTTCTAAAAAAATAAATTAAATTTCTATAATCACATACCCTTTTTCTTTCACCTTTTATGGGATCTATATGTTTGACATAACAAAAAGGGCCTAATCTATGTTAGGTGCATGATGATTTTTTCCAAGGGTTAGGGTTAAAAACCTAGAATCAGACTTTATGTAACAGGAAACTTAAGGTGGCTTTATTTTAGTTTAGTTTTATTTCTATTTCATGAACTAGATTAACTGCAAGTAATTGAGGAATGAAAAAAGCCAGATTCCAGGCTGGGAAAATGGCTAAGTCAATAAGAGAGCATGCAGTGCAAGCATATGGGCCTGATTTGCCCTGAGTTCGATTCCCCAGCAACCAAGTAAAAGGCTGGGCTTACTCCTCAATAACTCCCGTCTGGGGAGAAGCAGAGACCAATGAATCACTGGGGCTTTCTGGTCAGTAAGTCTGATAGAAAACAGCAGCTCAGAGTGAGTGAGAGACTTTGTCTCAAGAAAACACTTTAAAAGATAATAAAGGAAGACACCCAGTATTCTCCTCTGGCCTCTGCACACACATGCATGGTAAATGATCATATGTAAGTAAACACACATGCATATACCACACACATCACATCACACACACACACACATATCTAGAGCTGTATCTTCTCTTGATCTGAGATGTTTTTACTATCATATGATGTTTATCAGAGAGGAATTAGAAATGTGAAGCATCTAATCTACATTCAGTGTGTCATGGATTTGTTGGAGTTTCTGGGTACTTATTACTCATAAATTGGATCAGCTTCATGAAACAGAACACAGAAACGAATAGGATATAATGAAACAAAATAGTATAATTTTCTTTCATGGGCAAGACTTCTAGAGAAGGCAGTATGGTTTTAGAGGCCCATTCTTCTGGCTGTCTATGACACAATCTCAGTAAGCACATCTCATTGTGAAGGGTTTTAAAGGGAGGAAAATCGACACAGAGTGCTCATATCTTCTTAAAGGAGATTTATAGAAATCCTGGATAATATTTACACTTATATGTAATTTGAAAGTCACATGGTTATACACAACTACCAGGAAGAGTACAAAACAATGTGTTAGTTTGAAAATAATAATGAGTTTTGTTATAAGAAAATAAATTGAGCATTAAGAGGAAATTAAATGTCTATATTATACCAGACTTACATCTCTGTCCTTTTTGAAAACCATTATTGAAATCCGCTTTTTTAATTATTTGCTATGATGTTTATATGGGTGATGGTTTTTATTATACATTATCTAGTATAACACTGTCATTGTCTTCCAAGGCAATGTTTATCATTCAGCCCTTTCTTCTAATTTACAAATGCCTATTGTTATCTCTAGTTGGTTTTTATTTTTAAAAAGATTTTATTTATTTAAGAGAGAGAAAGAAAGAAAGGCAGATAGAGTGAGATTGGGTACACAGGGCCTCTAGCCACTGCAAACAAACTGAGACACATGTGCCACCTTGTGTATCTTGGTTTGTGTAGGTAGTGGGGAATCAAACCTGGGTGCTGTGGCTTTGCTGGCAAGTGCCTTAACCACTAAGCTATCTCTCTAGCTGTCTACTTGGCTTTTCTACAGTGTGACACAGACAATGCTACATACTAATAAATGGCTCTGTTTTGTTGTCCAGTAGGGCAGAGACATACAACTGAAGGAGCCTGAATCAATCAGTCACTACATAGACAGATGTCACCCAGGAAAGCCACACCCAGACTTCTAACAGACATAACAGTAAACTCATGAGCTTTGCAGTGTTACTTGTCCCAGTAGTATTAGTTACCCTGTTTAATAAAACACAACCATATAAATAATGTAAGTATTCACCATATTCTCTAGTTATTCATACAGTTCTTAATAGTTTAGTTTATAAAGGGGACAAATTATGTTTGAAATGACAAGTTTGCTTGACATGAGCCAAACATATTGAAATCCAATGTTTCTCTGATTATGAAGCACAGAGAAATTACATGTAATACTATCAAGGAGAAAAATCATCGATTAGAAGAAATTAAGGGAAGTTTTTGAGTAAGTTTAATTATTACCCAACTTGGAGACCATCACAATCCTTCACTGTTATGTTGCTCCTGCTATCTGAACTATTGCATGTTGATTGTCTATCAGAAATGTTTGACATGTAGTTCAGATTTTGATTTTTTTCCTGGATTCAGAATACTATATATATATATTATTCTCTGTGTAGAATCTCTAACAATGCTGAATTCAGTTTTGTCTTTTAAAACTTGTTAAAATTGTGTGTGTATATATATATATATACATATATATATATATATATATATATATATATATATATATATATACATAACAGGATATGCTCTTATTTTCCCTCTACCCAGCTCCCATTACCCTGGAGGCCCTCTTCAGTAGGGTTATGGTATTCTCTGTCATGAAGGCCTCAGTCAGTCCCTATGTGCTAACAGAAAGACCATGTCTCAGGGTATTGCTACCCACTCTGTGACTCTTACAATCTTTCTGCCTCCTCTCCTATAATGTTCCCTGAGCCATGGCAGGCCTGTTGGCAGTCTGATTTAGTGCTGAGTTCTTTGTAGCCTCTGGATTTCTGATTTGGTAGGTTTTGCTTGATCACCATGTCTGTCACCATCACCCTGGAGCTGGTTGTCAGGCTAGCAGTAAGAGCAGTATTCATGTTGCCACTTCCTCTGCAATTTCTCCTGGGTTGTGGCAGATATGGTAGAGGTGGCAAGTCTTATGGTAGACAGTCAGCTATCTTCTTGTCTTATTGACGGACCTTGGATCTCTTTTGCTTTCTCTGCCATTTGTAAAATAAAACATTCTCCAACCAAGAGTGAAAGCGGCTTGGGTTAAAGGGGTGTGGAAAGTTATTTTTGAGAGATTTTCAGTGTGCAAGCCCACTCTTCTCCAAGGAGTAGTGGGGGCTTCTCTCTGAAGTATGATTTTCCTGACCATGGGATTCTAACTTGGTTTCTGGTACCACCTATGAGTTCTCTCCCCCATTAAGTGGGTCTCGTGTCCAATTAGAGAACAGTTGGCTACCCACAGTGGCTGCATGCCACAATTGCAGAAGTGTGTACTTCTTGTCTGGCTGGTTTATTTCATAGTCTGAAGGGTCCCCTGCTTATTCATGTTACTGGTGACTACTGTACTCCAGTGGCTTCCATAGGGCTCTCTGGAACTATGAGGACTGGCCAGTTTCCCTTCTTGTTCCAGCATGGTATTCTAATGTCCTGTGACCATAGCGTGTGGTGTCTTCAGATATAGGGCCTTGCCTTAGCTCTGGCAGGCAGTCAAGTGTTTTGTCAATGGCCTACACTATTTTGGGGACCCCGTGGATCTCCTTAGTCAATAGCTTGTCTCTCTCCATGCACAATAATTAAATCCAAATGGATCAAAGACCTTAATATCAGCCCTGAAACTCTGAAACTGCTAGAGGGAAAACCCTTCAACATACTGGCATAGGCAAGAACTTTATGAATATAATCAGTTGCTCAGGACATCAAAACACTAATCAATCACTGGAACCTTATGAAATTACAAAAGTTTGTACAGCAAATGGCACTGAATAGAGCAAAGAGGCAACCTACAGAATGGGAGAAAATGTTTGCCAGCTATATATCTGACAGAGGACTAATATCCAGGATATACAAATAACTCAAAAAACTAAATAACAACAAATCAAACAACCCAATTAAAAAATGAGCTATGGAGCTGTTTCCTGCTGCTGCGTGAGCACGCGGCTTCAGAAACAAGCACAGGAGACCAGCAACAGTGCCTGGGCCAGGGTGAGTCAGCCAGCTTAGCACAAACATGTGGGTCCCAGAGCCTCACCCAGTGTTGCAGATTGCAGAAAAGGGTTGTAGTGCCTGGCTAGGGCGATGTGGGACCAGACTGTACACAGCAAGTTTGCCTTCCTATGGACAAGTGCTGGAAATGCAGAGACTGCTGGCCAGCATCGCTCACCTGATGGTCTTCATGTTGCTTCAGCTGGTCGGATCCAGGGAATCGGGAAGAATGTGCTGGATGATAATGAAGAAGTCTCAATAAATTCCTCTGTGCCTGCACTTAGAGAGAGAGGATTGGCGTGCTGGGGCCTTGGCCATCTAGTGGTCATATGTGACCTTGCGCTCACCTCACCTTTGCATGTACGGCTTACATGGGATATGGAGAGTCAAACGTGGGTCCTTGGGCTTGGCAGGCCAGCTCCTTCACCGCAGGGCCATCTCTCCAGCAGTGCAAATGTCCATGTCTATGTCACAGCAAACATGCTGCAAGTCTCAGCTGTCATTTAAAAGATGTGAAAGCGTGTGTTTCTCGCCAGACATGTGCATGCACACATGCACTGACATGGCCCTTGAGTACATTTCCGAGGATCTCTCTCTAGTCCACGAGTTAATACAACATTATAAAGGTAGTAAGATGAAGCTGGGAGTGGTGGCGCCTGCACCCCTTTAATCCCAGCACTCAGGAGGCAGAGGTAGGATGATCGCTGTGAGTTCAAGGTTGCCCTGAGACTACAGAGTAAATTCCAGGTCAGCCTGAGCTAGAGTGAGACCCTACCTCTAAAAATCAAAATAAAATAAAATAAAATAAAATAAAATGAGCTGGACGTGGTGGTGCTCATGCCTTTAATCCCAGCACCCAGGAGGCAGAGGTAGGAGGATTGTGGCCATGAGTTCGAGGCCACCCTGAGATAATACAGTGAATTCCAGTTCAGCCAGGGCCAGAGTGAGATCATACCTCGAAAAAACCCAAAAAGTAAATAAATAAAATAATAATAATAATAATAAAAGGAGGAAATATCAAATAATAATAATAATTAAAAGAGGAAAGCTCAAAAAACAATAGTTCAGAAAGCTCAAAATATAATAATTAATAACAATAATAATTAAAAGAGGAAAGCTCAACTTCTGAGAAGTATCAATGTCAGTATTAATCCCTTCTAGAGCACTAACATAGTAAGTTCCACATAGCATCTTTTTTTAAAATCTATGTTGAAGGGAGTCTTCGACATGATTTCATCTTTTCAATTGATGAAACCACCCAGTTCCCAGTTTAGCCCTTTTTTTTTTTAATAGGATTTTCATTCTCAAAACCTCTTGTGAGAAAGTTTTGGAACCAATTCTGATATTTCCTTATCATGATAAAAGTCCTGGCTAACATCATCTGTCTCTCCTTAAGAGATAGGGCTCATATGCATTCTCTCAAAACTGATTGCAGCATTTAGACTAGTTAAGGTGAAAGCTTCAGTAAGTTTCAACCATACTTTCATTTATTTATTTTTGGTTTTTCAAGATAGTGTCTCACTCTAGTCCAGGCTGACCTGGAACTCACTATGAAATATCAGGCTGGCTTTAAACTCATAGGTATCATCTACATCTGCCTTGTCAGTGCTGGGAATAAATGTGCATGCCATCACATCAAGCTGAATGTCTTTATTATAATCATCCCTCCTGATGATTGAAAATCACAGATAAAATGAAAAGGCTGCATCATAGGTCAGATTTTACAAATAGTTTTAAATCTTTGTAATTAAACAGGGATGCCCTAGAAAAGAACATGTATTTGCCACATATTTTTCTTTAAGGCTAACGCTATCATTTCCTGGAAGTAGAGGTGAAATTCCAATGAAAAACAAATTAAAGCGTTTATAAAAAAAAGGAAAATAATAATAATAATAATAAATAAATAAACTATAGAACTAAATAGAGAGTTCTCAAAAGAAGAAATATAGATGGCCCATAAACATCTAAAAACATGTTCTACATCCTTAGCCATCAGGGAAATGCAAATCAAAACTACTTTGAGATTCCATCTCATTCCTGTCAGAATGGCTATTATCAAGAAAACAAATGATAATAAATGCTGGCCAGGATGCACAAAAAGAGGAAACCTTCTACACTGTTGGTGGGAATGTAATCTGGTACAGCCACTGTGGTTATTATTGTGGAGGTTCCTGAGACAGGTAAAAATAGATTTACCATATTACACAGCTATACCACTCCTAGGCATCTATCTTAAGGACTCTTCACACTACCTTAAATATACTTTCACATCCATGTTTATTGCTGCTCTATTCACTATAGCTAGGAAATGAAATCAGCCTAGATGTCCCTCAGCTGATGAGTAGATAATGAAGATGTGGTACATTTATACAATGGAGTTCTATTCAGTGGTAAAGAAAAATGAAAGTATGGAATTTGCAAGGAAATGGATGGAATTGGAACGGATTACACTTAGTGAGGTAACCCAGGCCCAGAAAGTCAAGCACCACATATTCTCTCTCATATGTGGATCCTAGCTACAGATGTTTGGACTTATATGTGAGTTGGAATAAAACTCAGTAGCAGAGGCCAATAAGCTAGAAAGGGGCTATAAGGGAGGGAGGAGAGGGGAGGACTTAAGGGGATGGCAATGTGTATATGTAAGTAGAAGAACAGATTACTAGGGGTGGAAAGGCCTAAGTGAGGTCAGGGGAAGAGACTAAGTAAAGGAAGGGTAGGGGATTGTTAATCAAAATCTAAGAGGGTATGAATAAGCCATATGGAAACCTACTTTTTTGGACAATGGTGCACCCAGAAGCCGCAGATTGCTACTAGAAAATTTTCACTGCCATGGATGGGATACCTTCCAGTGAGTTGTTGGCCAGGGAGGCTCCTGATGCCCCCACAACATGACAGGCCATTGTCAAGGTTCTTGATTTGCCATGAGGAATAGATGGTAAGACACTATTTCTAAAGACTCCACATACTTGAGCTGTAAAGTCACTGAGAAATCTTGCTGGAGCTAAGGGAAAACCTCCACCCTGTAGACTATCTGACAGAAAGCTGGAAAAAGCTACACTGCATGTAGTTCCATGGGTGAGAAAAAGTTGTCAGTAGAGATAAACAACAGTGGACACTGCAAGCATTAAGCTTGGCCAGCCAGGCCAAATGAGTCAACAGGTGCCTTAGTGGCATGTCTGCTATGGGGAAACCAACTACTCTCTATTTGGACTGGAGGCACCCTACATGGGATGGAATACATGCTTGATACTGTAAAACCTATGACAGGGGAAGTCATGAGCCCTAGGGTTATAATCCCTGCTCACCAAGCTGTCCAGTAAGCATTTCTCTTAATGTTCATACCCATATAGCCATGCTACTCTCATTTTTGGTTAGAGAAGCTTCTCTTTCCAAATGGTGGTAACCTCAGCAATGACCTAAAAGGCACCCTGGTGTAAAACAACTCTATTATACTTCCAAGGCTCAGGGTCCGTTGTGGAAGAGATGGCAGAAAGAATGTAAAAGCCAAAGGAAGAGCAGAACTCCTTACCATGTGCTCATCCAGACACAAAATGTCCTGGATATCCATGACCTCACAGTGATTGGCACTACCTATACAAGACCATAATAATAGGAGGAAAAGCTGATGACATCAAAATAAAAGAGAGACTGATTGAGAGTGGGAGGGGATATGATGGAGAGTGGAGCTGGGAAGGGGAAAGTGGGGGGAGGAGGGAATTATCATTGTTTATTTCTGTAATTATGGAAGTTGTCAATAGTAAAAAAAAAAAAAATTAAAGGAGAAGGAAAGCATAGATAAAGACTCTTTTTTAAAAGTAGCAGAAAAAGAAAGAAAGAAACGATGGAATAACCAAGAATACTGAGCAGTACATGTTCATTCTGCTTTACATTTCCTGGTTTAAAAAAATGGCAATGAAAATAAAATAGAGACAAGATTATCGCAGGTGGAAAATCTTGGGAAACAAACATGTGGAGTACAAGAATAATACAAATGTCAGTTTCTTAAACTGAAGGTGTCAGTCCCATATGGTGTCTTGTGACTGACTGTGGAGAAAGAAAAAAAAAGGCCACAGTAAAACGTTTCTAAAAACACAATAACCAGAAGAAATCAGTTCAAAAGCAGATGTGTAGTGAATCTGAGGGGCTTCTGGCAGTTCTCTCCTGTGTTGCGTCACACATCTTCACTGCAGAGTTGGCTCTGAACATGCTACATGTGCACTTTGCATAGTGCATCATTGTGTCACAAAAGGAACACTATGAACACTGCCTGAAGCACCTTGGATCAGAATCCAGACTACTGTAGGTTATGAACTGCACTTTTGTTTTGTTTTTTTCCTGCACACACAGTTTTCTGCTCTTTGGCTCATAATGGGTTAGTTATGAAAACAAGGACTTTTAATATTTTCCTACCACTATCTTCAAAGTATTAAATTATTATGTTTGGAGGTATTATATTGGAATTTCTATTTTAAAAATTGCCGGGGCTAGAGATATTGCTTAGTGGTTAAGGCACTTGCCTGCCAAGCCTAAGGACCCAGGTCTGATTACCCAGTAACCCACATAAGCCAGATACACATGGTGGTGCATGCATCTGGAGTTTGTTTGCAGTGGCTAGAGGCCCTGATGCACCCATATTCCCCCCCACACACATAAATAAATAAATAAAATAAAGTTTTTTTTAAAAAAATTGTTGCTTATGTTACTGACTTCAGTTTTATTCAAAAGAAAATCATTCAATCACCTTTAAGACAGTTTTTCAATCAATTTCTGAACTGACCCTAAGCGTACTTCTAAGTATATTTATGCAGAGCAGCATTCTCAGCATTGAGAGTGATAAAATCAAAATGTTAATCAACTCTGAAAGCAATAATGACCTGTGCCCTGCAGTATCAAATAGCCAAGCCAGGCATAGTACTCATGAGTAGCCATGAGTTCTAGGCTAGCCTAAACTGTGGAGTTAGTTCCAGGTCAACTTGGGCTAAAGTGAGACTCTGCCACACACACACAGACACACAAACACAAAACACAATAAAACAAACAAATGGTCAAGATTTACTTCTTCATGTAAAAATAAACAAAAGCATGCATCTCATTAGTATGCAAGTTTGCTTTCATATTTAATAAAGTATATGTGTATCAAAAATTGTTTTAAAACAAATTTCTCTATTATTATCAGTAAACACTTTATTTTTACACCTATCGTATATAACTATATAATAAGAGCCATATAAAAAATTCTTGGGTAAAAAGGGAACACAAGTGGAAAATGAAGACACAGTATAAACCACAAAATAAATTGCTGTGAGTACAAAGAGGAACCAGAAAGACAAACCCCTTAGTCTGGTAAACGACCAGTCCATCAGTTTTTAAATTAATTTGTGTTTGGACAGACACACAGGCAGGGACCCCACGCTGAACTCCTGAAACCACCTTCTTGGATGTCTGCTCTCCTGTCTATGCTGACGTGCTCTCCCCTGCCCCCGCCAGCACCCCTCCAGAGAGCATCTGGCACAGAAGAAACACTCATTAAAGGTCTGAAGATGAGCTAGTGAATGTGAAATGTTCTTATATAGAAAGATCCACAAAGATGCCCAGTGATGCTTTATATTTTGGAAACTGAATTTAAGTGTTGTTACATTTAGGTACCTGATTTTCATACCTTTTTATTCTATTTTGGAAAAACTTTCATGGCTTCTTGTAAAGTTAAATGAACACTTATTTGATGTACAATTCTAGCCCTAGATATTTTCCAAAACCTTTTGAAAATACCCAAAACATACTAGCACAAGAATGCTCATAGTAGCTTTAGTCATCTGTGGCAAAAGCTAGAAACTCAAATTCAATAAAGAGAATGAATAACATTTTAGTATATTCATAAATGTGAATATTACTATATTCATACATGTGAATATTACTCTACAATAAAAAATGTTGCTATACATAGTAACATGGATACCTCTACCAGATGTCACACTGAACAAAAGAAACTGAACACAAAGGATATGGGATTCCACATGAAGGCCAATATTAGATAAAAGTCATCAACAGTTTTAAAAATCAGAAAAAGTGTTGCCGCTATGGAAAGAGATTTACCTGGAAAACATATAAGAAAGTTTGGCTGGATGACATCCTTCTGGGATGGAGAGACTGCTCCGTGGTTAAAGGCACTTGACTGCAAAGCCTGATGGCCTGGGCTCGATTCCTTACCTACATAAGGCCAGTGCATAAAGTGGCATGTACGTCTGGAGGTCCTTTATGGTGGCAGGAGGCCATGATGAGCCCATTCTCCTCAGCTGTCATTCTCTATGTGCCTGCAAATATAAATAAATAAATAAATAATATTAATAAGAAGAGGGAGAGAATCATCTTACGCCAGCATGACAGAGCAAATAAAGGAAAAAGGGACAAATTACAGTGGCCGGTTCAGCTCTGACATTTCTTGCCAACAAGTTGAACTTGCTGCTCCCTTCTTTCCGCTCACCTTGTCCGGCCTCTGTTCCTCTGTTCCCTCCCGCTTCTCTGTCCTCAGCGTCTACCCAAGCACCAGCGTGACCAACGACGTGCGTATTGAGAAGGCCTGGTGTGCCTCAGAATGGCCAGTTTCTACAAGAGCCAAGATGCTCCGCCCAGGCCAGCACAACCAGACCTGACCTCCATCGTGCTGCCCAACAGCCGCGGTGTCCGCTGCCCTCCTGCCTCTCCAGGGCGCTCCGCGCAGCCCAGCCCGCGCGCCGCAACGGCTGCCTGGACCCGCCAGCGCCAGTGGACACGGGATTCTGAGAGACTGACCGCTTCATGGAAAAGCCCTCGTGTTCCCCTGACTGTGCCCGCTGAGCAACGTCCTGGCTCTCCACTGGGGCGTGACCTCTAGTGCACCCAGAGGTTGCAGGAATGAGATGTGGCCTGTCATTGCATTCAGGTGAGTACTGGATTCACTGGAACAGGTAGACAGTTGTGGCATGGCCTGTTGTCTTTACACAGCACGGAGGCCTTAGGCTTGGATGTGGGAAGTGACGGTCTGAAAGTTTTGACCCAGCTTTCTTTACAAGTTATACATCATGCCGGCCCTGGTGACACAGTCCTTGAATCCCAGCACTGGCGGTGAGGGGAGGCAGAGATAGGAGGATCACGGTGGGTTCAAGGCCAGCCTGAGACTATGTGGTGAATTCTAGGTCAGCCTGGGCTAGAGTGAGACCCAACCTCTTAAAAAAAAAAAAAAAAAGTTATGCAACATGAAACTAGAAGGCTGAATGTTTTCAAGAGTTCCTACAAACCTCAAAGGGAGAAGTGACATTTTTCAGTTCTTACTTCTCAGTCAGGAACAAAGTCATCTCAATTTAAGAAGGGAAATCAGCAATAATTCAGAGACATGGTAAAGGTCAGTAATATACCACATAAAACTGCAGTCTGTGAAGAAAGTCACTACTGAGAAAGAGTAATGCTATTTTCAAAACCTCAGATACACTAATTAAAATCCTATGCTTCTAAAGAAAAAAAAAATGGTGAGTCAGATAATATCCCACAAAACAACAACCTATTTTCATTGAAATTCAACTTTGCTTCAATAAGAGGTTCTTAAATGCCATTGAAACTCCTGCCCAAAGATACCAATAGTGATATAAAAAAGACACATTTTATTGTCTTGTAATTCATGTTCTGAACTTTCTTACCCCAACTCTTCGTGTATGGGGGGTTAAATTTTGTCTGCCTCATGTCAGTTTTAAAGAAAAACTGAGGGCCCTCCACTCTTTTAAATTACACAGAACCACATTTATTTCTATACCTAAAAAGTAGCTGTCTGCCCAACCCAATGCTAGCTTTTTGATCATTTGTTTTAAATCTTTGTTTTTTACTTTTACTCTTAGAAATAATAAAAATAAGAAAATTATTATAACTTGTACTACTAAATCATGTTTTAAAATTAATATGTAGTTTGTTTTAAACATTTTCATTTTTGAAAGATTTCTCAGCCCATTTTACATCTTTAACTTTTATTGTTGCTGTGGAGAATCATACTGAGCAGGGCCTCACACAAGAAAAGCATGCCTCTAACACTGAACTACCTCCAGCCCTTACGTCAGTTTCATAATATTGCTTCAGACTTGGTTTTACTGTTGAACATAATTATAATTTGTGAATATGTCTAACATGAAAACAAACACCCCATCCCCAATTTTCTTGGTATTCTAAAGAATAGAAAATATAGCCACAGTGTTGAGGAAAAGGTTCAACCCTAGGCTCTGAGAACAAAAGACTGAGATAACTGTTCTGTCAGGCAGGATGCTTAAGGTGAGCAAACTATACCAATCCAGAATAGTTTACTCAGACACAAGGATTATTCTGAGCTGAACTGAAAGGACCATAAAAATTTTCTCCATTTCCCTCTTTTTAAATTTAATTGCATTTAATTTAATTTTTATAAAAGGTAATACTCAGGAGCTGGAGAGATGGTTTAGCAGTAAATATGTTTGCCTGCAAAGCCTAAGGACCCAGGTTCAATTCCTCAGTACCCACATAAGCCAGATGCACAAGGTGGTACATGCATCTGGAGTTCATTTGCAGTGGCTGGAAACCTTGGTATGCCCATTTTCTCTCTATCTGCCTCTTTCTCTCTCTGTCTCTCCTTCTCTCTCTCTCTCAACTAACTAAATAAATAAAATACTTTTTCAAAAGGTTATATACTTGGGCTGGAGAGATGACTTAGTGGTTAAGGCACTTGTCTGTGAAGCCTAAGGACCCACGTTCGATTCCCCAGTACTCACTTAAGCCAGATGCACAGGTGGCACATGTGACTAGAGTTCATTTACACTGGTGCTCTCTCTCTCTCTCTCTCCCCCCTCATTCTCTCTCTCAAATAAATAAGAAATATTAAATATATATATATATATATATATATATATATATATATATTGGTTTTCCAAGGTACAGTCTCATTCTAGCTCAGGCTGACCTGCAATTCACTGTGAGGTCTCAGGGTGGCCTCGAACTCATGGCAATGCTCCTACTTCTGCCTCCCAGGTGCTGGGATGAAAGGAGTGTGCCACCACACCCAGCTTAAAATATTTTTCTGTTTGTTTGTTGTTTTTCGAGGTAGGGTCTCATTCTAGCCCAGGCTGACTTGGAATTCACTCTAGTCTCAGGGTGGCCTCAAACTCACAATGATCCTCCTACCTCTGCCTCCCAAGTGCTGGGATTAAGGCATGCACCACCATGCCTAGCTTAAAATATTTTTTTAAAGGTTATATTCTTATATCCTCTCTCCTCCATTCTCATTCCACTGAGGGCCCTCCTCAGTGGGCTTATTGGTATTCCCTGTGATGTATGAAGGTCTCAGCCCATCTCTGTAGGGCTCAGTGGGTATGCCTCAGGATATTCCTACTCACTCTATGGCTTACAAGCTTTCTGCCCTCTCTTGGGCAATGTTTCCTGAGCTTTGACATGTATGTTTGTATTCTGAGTTGTCTGTATCTTCTAGATTTCTGCTTTAATGAGTTTTGCAGTGACCACAATGTCTATTCCATCTCCCAGGAGGTGATTGTTAAGCTAGCAGGGAGAGCTGGACTCATGTCGCTCTTTCTTCTGCACTGGCTCCTGGACCTCAGCAGATGTGGTAGAGGTGGCCTGTCTCATAATAGGCAGTTAACTAGCTATCTTTTCTTGTCATATTGATGGATCTTGGATCTCCCCTGTATTCTCTGCCATCTGTAAAATAAAACATACTCATCAACCAAAAGTAAGGAGCTTGGATGAATGGGCAAATGCATAGAGACTTTTTGATGTGTATGCTCACTCTTCTTAGCCAAAGAGCAGTGAAGGATTCTATCTGGAGTCTATGAGTTTCATATCCATGGGATGTATTATGTAGTGTTGAGCCCTTGACAGTCTCGTATTTTCATTCAGCTTTGATGAGTTTTGAGTCTGGTCAGTGCCTAATGCCATTTTCATAGAGAAGCTTCTATGGCCAGTAGTGAAGGCAGGCACTTATATCTTTCTGTAAATTTTCCTTTGCAGTGTTTCCTAAGTGCTGGTGGGTGATAGAGATGAGACTACTCCAGTACTAAGCACCAAGCTTTCTCTTCTTATCATCATTTTGATGAGTCTAGGTCTCCCTGATATTCACTACCATCTGTAAAAAGAAGTTTCTGTAACCAAAAGTGAGAACAGAATTATCAAAGAGCATAAATATGTACAATTAGAAGGCATTTGATGAGCATAATATACCCATTTGGCAAAAGAACAAAGGTAGCCTCCTCTGAGGTCTATGTTGTTCCAAGCCATAGGCTTTTGACTCAGTTGTTAGTACTGTACTAAGTATGAATTTCCTGCCACCAAGTAGGCTGTAAATCCAATCAGAGAGCAGTTGATTAACTCCATAACTTGTGTGCCACTATTACACCCGTGAGGACACCTTTGCTGGCTCATTGATTGTGTAGCTTGCAGGATCCACTTCCTGTTTAGACTGTTGATGACTTTTCTTCCTTAGCAGCTACATTAACACCTTATAGTACTGTGGGAGCAAGCCAGGAAGGAGATGAGTTCTAGCTCAGTTTCAGCTTGATTTCTCAATCTCCTGTAACCACCTTACCATCTTGTGGGTAACAAAGAACATTATTAATAGTATGCATTGATTTCACGGCCTTATAATCCCCCCTGTCAATCAGCTCATGGCGGGGGGGGGGGGAGGAAGGGAGTGACTCATCCCTGGCACTGAGATTGACCTACAACAACCTATGGTTTCAGAGTATGAGTTGTTATATTCCTACCATTTACTATCACTAGGAATCACCCTCCCCTTCTTCACAATTTATGGCCCCTTATTCAAATAGAATATATATATATATATATATATATATATATATATATATATACATATGTATATTTCCCTACCCCACCCCCCCGCCCATGGACCTAAGTACCTCTAGGCTTTTTTTTTTTCCTATGAGGTCCAGTATACATAAACATGTCAATGAGACAGAATATGAGAATGCAATATCAGAAGTATGGTAGATCAGAAGTTTCTGGCCCTCATCCCTACACAGAAATGCTGATTTGACCACCTGCCACAGAAAAGTGCCTGAATAGGAGCCCCAGAGTCCAGGAGACAGATGACAGAACATGCATGGTAAAGCACAGAAATGAGAAAGACAATGAACAGTAGGAAGGACAGCTTTACTTCACCCACATTGTCATTCCCAATTCCCTGAAATCTCCTTTAACCGCAAGTTTTCCTATAGAAGAAAGAATGAGCGAAATGAATATTGAAGTCCACTATGAATGACACCACCCCAACTCCACTGAAAACCAACAGCAACCCTGCGTTTATAGACTCAGGTGTTAGGCACACCTATCTGTGTATGACAACAAATATTCTGTTCCCTACCAATCCAACCATCCACCAAAATCTCTGACTGGAATAACTGATGAAGTATTTTCTCTGACAAGAGCAGCCTGTAAGGACTTGAAATGATTTCCATTTTGAAAGCAGGGCTACGCATACAAAAGGGCTTAAACAGTCAAGGAAATGTGATATCTTGAAAATACCAGAAGAAAGTTCCCGTTCTTGATACTGATGGAACAGTGATGTATGAACTGCTTGAGATTTTAAGCAAGTGTCTTTAACAGCTCAGCCATCTCATCAGCCCCTTCTTAAGATTTCAAAATAGGGCTGGAGTGATGGCTCACCTGTTGAATGCACTTCCCTTGCAAGGATAAGGGCCTGAGGGAGCCCAAGTTCAAATCTCCAGATCCCATAGCTGGGCATGTCCACAATGCACCTGTAACCCCAGTCCCACAAAGGAGAGCAGAGACCAGAAAATCACTCAGTCTTGTGAAAAACAGCAATCGGTGGTATCAGTAACATATACTGGCTCAAATAAGAATGGGCAGAAGAACAATGGAGCCAGTCACCCAACATTCTGCTCAGACCACCAGGCAAGTTCAGGGGACAGCAAGGGCACATACCCATGCATATACCACCACCACACACACACACACACACACACACGTGCACAGAAAGAAAGAAAGAAAGAAAGAAAGAAAGAAAGAAAGAAAGAAAGAAGAAAGAAAGAAAGAAAGGAAGAAAGAAAGAAAGAAAGAAAGAAAAAAGAAAGAAAGAAAGAAAGAAAGAAAGAAAAGTCTAGTGAGTTAAAGGGGAACATAGAAACATAGAAGTGTGAACAGACCAGGAAACTAATCTATGAATAAAAATAAGAAGTTACACATACACACACACATATATAAACCATTAAAACACCGAGCATAAGTTTCAAAGCTGATAAATTATTGAACCAAAAACATTAATAAAGAATTTCAGCAGCATACTCTATAAAGTAGAAGAAAGAATAAATGCATGTGGTTAAAGATGGGTCATTTGAAATTACCCATTCAAAGGAACAAAGGGAATAAAAATGAAAAGAAAGAAACCTAGGAGGCTTAGGAAAAACTACAGAGGAAAGCAGTTTACACATTGTGGGAGTTCCAGAGACAGTTAAAAAGGCAGAAAGCTTCTTAGGGAAATTATGGTTAAGTACTTCCCAAATGTGGAAAAGTAAATGAATATTCAAATTCAGAAAGTCCCAGAGAATTCATAAGAGATTCACAATAAGATACAAAGTAAAATAAATAAATAATAATAAATGCAGAGAAATGGGGCTCATCATCCAAAGGGACCTCTATAGCACTATCAACACATTTTGCACTGGAAATCTTGAAGGCTGAAAGAAAGTAGGATGATACAGTCAAACTCATAAGAGATAAAAACTGACCATCCAAACTATCGCACATGGAAAATAAATATCCTTAAATGACAGATGAAGATTTAATTAGACAAAAACTAAAAGTTCATCACCTCTAGATCTGCCATACAAAAGATAGAGTAAAGTCGTCAATTTGAAATTAAGAGACACTGAAAAGGAATCTGAACTCATAAGATTTTAAATGTAAAGGTAAGTGTGTATAGGAACACAGACTAAGGTGCTGTAATGGTGGTGATTAAGTCATCTTTAGCATAGAATTTAAAACAAAATTATTAAAAATAACAGTAAACAAAAAATTAGTTAAAATATGCAGTATAAAATGAAGTAAATGGTGAGATGAACAAACGTTTACCCATTACACAGAATATCTCCAAAACAGGTCACATATTAGGTTACAAAACAAGTATGACACATCTAAGGAGACTAAAACAAAGCCAATTATCTTTTCTGACAGTGATGTAATGAAAATGAAAATCAGTAACAGAAAGAAAATAGAAAAATTTTAAGCTTTCATATAATATACTTAAAGATATATGAATATCAATTTTTTGTTTTTTATTTTTTCGAGGTAGGGTCTCTCTCTAGCCCAGGCTGACCTGGAATTCACCATGTAGTCTCAGGGTGGCCTCTAACTCACTGCGATCCTCCTACCTCTGCCTCCTAAGTGCTGGGATTAAAGGTGTGTGCCACCACGCCTGGCTTGAATAAAAAAAAAATAGAACACTACCAAAGTCTTTTTATGACGCCAGCATCACACTAAAATCAAATCCAGATGTACTATAGCAAAGAAAACTATAGGCCAATGTTTGTAATAAATATATTTTAGTATTTATTAGTAAACTGAATTCAACAACATAGCAAAATATTCTAAGCTATGACCAAACATGATGTATCTTTGAGATAAAAGGATAGTTTGACATCAGTGAGCATAACACATTAAAAGAACAAAGGATAAACATTCCATGACCATTTCAATAGAGAGCAAAAAATTTCAATATCCTTGCATGATAAAGTCCCTTAATTAATAAGGGATTATCTAACTTGTCTCGGCATAGTATTGGCTACATATTTCCAGAAGCACATGTTGTGGCTCAGTTGGTAGAATGCTTGCCTAGCATCACAAACCTGGATTCCATCTCTAGCATCACATAAACAGGACACAGTGGCACATGCCTGTCATCCTAGGACTCGGGAGTTGCAGGCAGGAGGATGGAGCGTGTTCAAAGCCAGCTTGGGCTACCTGGGAGACTGTCTCAGAAAGAAAAAAATAAACGCTTGCCAAAAAGCACACCGCTTACACACATATTCAATAGCGAAAATCTGTAAACTTTCTCTCTATGATCTGGAACAAGGTGAGGATAAGGACAATCCTCTTATTCCACAGCCATTCAACATAGTTCTGGAAGTCCCAGGCAGAGTAATTAGATAAAGGAAAGAACAAAAATAAATTCAATCTGTAAAGAAAGAAATAAAATGATCTACTTGTAGATAAAAAAATAAATAAAATAAAATTATCTACTTGTAGATAATATGATCTCATGTAGAAAAATCTAGGCTCCATACATATGAGCAAATAAGCAAAAAAAGTACCAATAAATTAACTTAGCAATGTTGGGAAATATAATACCAATGTTTAAAATATAGTTGTATTTATATATATTTATATGTATCTTAAAGATATGTGGTCATGAAAGGATAATAATGACATAAAAGCAGTCACATAGATCACTGAAATGAGTCATATAAATCCACATATACATGGCCAATGGATCTTTAGCAAGACTGACAAGAATGTACCATGAGGAAAGGAGCGCCGCTTCAATAAACCATGGTGCAGAACCTGGATACCCATGTGCCAAGAAAGGAGGGAGAGAGGGAGGGACGGAAGGAAGGAGAAAGGAATGAAGGATAGATACACCAAAAACTCAACTCTAAGTTGGTTAGAGTTATAAACCTAAGATGTGGATCTGTAGCACTCCTGGAGGGAAATAGGGAATAAACTCCTTGACGTTGCTCTTGGCAATGACTTCTCAGCTATGACAGCAACAGCCCAGGCAACAAATGCAGAAACAGATGAATAGAACCCTGTCAAGCCAGATGCTTCTGCATGGCACCAGAGACACAGATGCACAGACCAGAACAAAGTGTTTGCAAACCACATCTTACACAGGTTGTGGTCTAAAATATACAACTCAATAGCAACACACATACACACAAACAATTAAAAATGGCCAAAAAGCAGGGTGTGGTGCCACATACCCTTAATCTCAGAATTCAAGAGGCAGAGGTAGGAGGATCGCTGTCAGTTCGAGACTGCTCTGAGACTACATAGTAAATTCCAGGTCAGCCTGGGCTAGAGCTAGACCCTACCTTGAAAAACCACAAAAACACAATGGGCAAAAGACCTGAATGGACATTTCTCCCATAAAGATGTATAAATATGAGAATGGCCAGGGAAATACAAATCAAAACCACCATAAGAGAGCACCTCTCACTTGTTAAGATGACTATTATTTTTTAAAAGAAAAAAGACAAGTGTTGACAAGTATGTGGGAAAAAAGAGACAATTGGTGGGAAGCATTGTTACGGATTTTTATCCTGCCAAGTTTTTTGTCTTGTGACTATGAAAAATTAGGCACACAGACAAAAAGGCATAAATAAGACAAAGATTTATTGAGAAAAAACAGTGGGAAAGACCCAAAGTGTCAGGGCAAACCTGCTTAGAACATGGGCTGGAATCCAAAGATGAGAATGGAAAGGAAAAAGAATGGTATGCATCCTAAGTGAGAGCTCAGAGAAGTGGACGTGCTCAGGCTGATCAGCGAAGATCCGTGAACAACTGCCTCAAAACAGGGGCTTCTGGGATTTAAGTGCATTATCTCACTAAGGGATCAGTATTCATGCCACCTCCTTAGTTTATCTTCACGTAAGGTCTCTTGACCAGGTGAGTGATTGAAAGGACCCACCCTCCTCCCATTTGTAACTGGGAGAAAACAGGAAGCACAGTGTTCCTCCTCCAGTGATCTCTGAGTCTACTAATATCTGCCTATATAGAATAGAATGTAGATTTGTGCCGACAGTGTGGAAAACAGTATGGTAGTGCCTCAAAAAGTTAAACCCAGAACTAACATATGCTCTAGCAATCATACATCTAGGTATAGGTCAAGTCATCTGAAATTGGGAACTAGGAGAGAGCCCACTTTAGCTGTGAAATTAACAATAACAAGTACATAGAAAACAACTTAAATGTGTATCAATGGATAAACCAAAAAATGTGGTCCATACAATAAATGGAATATAACTCAGCTTTGTAAAAGAAGGAACAAGGAATATATATTGCTTGTGATAACCTGAAGGAAGCTGGAGAATAGTATTCTAGCAAAATAGAACAGATACAGGAGAAATAATATGAGATGAACTTAAACAGTCAAACTCAGAAGCAGAGTGGAATGGTTTTATCGAGTACTGAGAAGAGGAAATGGGTAGGTAATGGTCAAAGAGCACCAAGTTTTGGTCACACAATAAATCCTATAGCTCAGCTATGGAGCATAGTACCTATGCTTCACACTAAGGTATTCTGTACTTAAAATAGATTTTATGCTAAGTATTCTTTTTAAAAACATTTGTTTATTTATACATGCAGGGGCATGCATGTCACAGCATACATGTGGTAGTCAGAAGACAAGTTCAAGGTATCTGTGCTCTGCCTTCTTTGAGACAGGGTCTCTTCCTCTGTAAATGAACTGTCAGACTGCAAATGAATGAATGTTAGACTAGCTGGCCTGAACGCTTGGGATCCTCTTGTTGTTGCAGGCACATTGGGGTCACAAATGCATGCACCACTCTGTGTCTGGCTTTACGTGGCTACTGGGGAATTGAACCTGGGCAGACAGGTATTACAAGCAAGATCCTTTAACCACTGAGCTATCTGCCCAGCCCCATGTTAAGTATTCTTATCATTCTAAATGATAATAATAATAATAATCACGATAGAAGGAAATTTTTATAGGGTAAGGGCAGGTTGTGGCAGACTGTAGTGTCACCAGATTTTAGGTCATAGCCTCTACTCCAGGAATCTCAAAAGATGAGGCTCAGCCACCTGTTCCTATATGCCAGTTAGATAAACAGGAGGTGATAAAGGACTGACAAAGGAGATTTATCCTCTGTGGCCATGTGGGGAAGAGCAGAGGTTCTGTGACTCCAAGTTCATCTTCAAAGTATTAACATAAACTCTAGACTTAAACAGAGAAAGAACAGGAGCCAAGACCAGAGGCATGCATAGTTATATGCTCATTCTGATGCTGTGGTCTGCTTGATCATTTTCTCAGTTCTCCAAGGTGGTTCAAAGAGAAGTCCTTATTGTTGTGGTGACAAGCCAGCTCCCATGAGATGATGCTTCAGATGAGCTCATGATGGGGCGATCTGTTTGTGAGGCTCTGCTGTACCTAGAATCAGGTAACTACAGATTAGTACAATGACTGGAGGTTCTAGGACAGCTTTTGTGGGGAGTCTAGATAGGACACTGTAAAGCTGACCGTAAGATGCCTCCATTACTTTTGTTTTGTTTGTTTTGGTTTTCTGAGGTAGGGTCTCACTGTAGCCCAGACTGACCTGGAATGCACTATGTAGTCTCAGGCTGGTCTTGAACTACCAACAATTCTACTATCTCTGCCTCCCAAGTACTGGGATAAAAGGTGTGCAACACCATGCCCAGCTCCATTACTTTTATCTGTGTGTCTCTGCCCTTGAAGGGGTATGAGATAGGCTAGATATCGCTAGTTTTTACATAGACACTCGCTGAGTGATTAACATATGCCTATGTGCCGGTGTTCAGCAAGTCTGTCTCAAAGACAAAAGAGACTGATACGAATTGACGGCAGGGATACAGGCTTTCGTCCTGATTTTCGTTTCCTTGTCAGCCCACGTGAGAAGTCAATTCCTTTTTCGCAAAAGTAGTTGCTAAGTGCCTGTTGTAGTAATAAAGTCTTCATGACTATATACTTCAAACCAACAAGTTGTCTACATTAAACACACACACCCTTTTGAATCGCAGCCATGCCTCAATGAAGATAGTTATGAAAGAAAAGAATGAGCATATGTCCTTTCCTCATCAATCTGTCTTTCATCAGTTTAATTTCCAGGATCCTTAAGTACTGAGTCTAAAAGGACAAAGGAAAGGTTTTCTTCTCCTACAGCGCTTTTGGCCTCAAAAAGTAAAAAAGTAATAATAAAATAAATAAATAAAAACAAAATTGATTTAATAAAGTCATTTCCTGTTTTGCAGGAGTTCAGAGCTTTGGCAAGGTAGGAACGATGTTAGCAATTGGTCAGCCCATTACACCTGCCTAACTGTGGTTCATGCATTTCGCGGTCATCAGAACGTAGACCTGTGTTCTCAGGCTTGTCCTGTGGCAGCCAGTGGGCGGAGCAGCTTCACATGTTACTCCCTTTACCAAACAACATCGAAAAGCCAAAATGAAAAGAGGTCACATTCTTTTTCCTGCATCCCTAAATAACTGCAG
Source organism: Dipus sagitta (assembly GCA_036346955.1). Classification (NCBI taxonomy): domain Eukaryota; kingdom Metazoa; phylum Chordata; class Mammalia; order Rodentia; family Dipodidae; genus Dipus; species Dipus sagitta. Next base: position 103,337,582 of record CM070778.1, on the reverse strand, counting down.
CTAAAACTGTCCCGGAAGTTACCCAACTGATGTCCCTTCATATCTCACTTGCTGCAGTTCTGTCACTTGCCCATGCCAAAATGAATCTCTTGGCAGAGATAAGGAATTACCATAATTGGCTTCGACAAACCAAGCTTCACCCCTAGAGTTGGGGAGGAAGCCAAATTCTCCTGATGCTCAAAGTCTCTGGAAAAGCATGAACAAAATGAGTGGCTGCTTGTCGGCCACCAGAGAAGCACTGTCCCTCTTTGTTGCTAAAGCCTTCCCTTTGTTCTGCTCAGCCATTTTTGTCGCTTCTCTCTTACTTTCATTATAGTCTACCGAAATTACTGACTTGCTTGCTCTATTTTCGACAGTAGCAAGTTTTCAGCACCAGCTTAGAGTTCCCACTAGACCACTTTGTGGCCTATCTTACAAATAGACGAACATCAATTTACAAAAGAAACACTTACATTAGGAAATGCATTGTCCATTAACCTTCCCAGTGGTTACAGATCAGCAGTATGATTCACTCAAAACACCTGGGGGGGGGGGGCAGGAAATAACCACAACGTGCCCCAGTGATTCCTTTGCTTTACTTCTTAGGACTCAAGGATTGTGACATGCGCACTCCTCAAGAGCCAACACACATCTCCCACCGTGATACATTGTGGGCAGTTAATAAATGTTTATTGGACAAATCAATCAATTTGTGTTATTCTTCATGTGACTCTACATTCCTGATGAAATCAAGATTGCCTTTGGGAAGCTCACTAAACTTTCTGTGTCTCTTTATGATCTGATTTTCCTTCACCCCAGAGACTCTAGGTTCATCCGCAAAAATGACCGCTGCTTCGTATTAGCTTACACCATCCCATTTCACAATGACATATTATGTTTGGGGACAATAATGGCAGCATTATTTCTGCTAACATTTCAGAGCTCCAAGAGACTGCACAACATTCTAATGCAGGCTCGGGCACAAGGCCTTTTGTAAGCCACTTTGTGTGACACACCAGGTGATACTGTTTGTTCCCTCCACCAAGCACGTTCCATTCACTTTCCACGTTGCTCAGCATCCTCCCTTTCATGCCTCTTCCATGCATTTGCCTCTGACCTTTTCTACCTGGTCACCTTCTGAACTTCAGAATTAGATTATTTTTTCTGGTCAACTTGCCACATATGCTCAAACAGAATTAGACCACTTATGCAAGTTCTTTTACCCATGCTTAATTATTGCTTAGTGCTCGCTTTTTTAATTTATTTGTTTATTTAAGAGAGAGGAAAAGGCAGGTAATGATAGGATGGGCATACCAGGGCCTCAAACCACTGCAAACAAACTCTAGACACACGCACCACCTTGTACTCTGGCTTATATGGGTACTGGAGAATTGAACCTGGATGCTTAGGCTTCACAGGCAAGCACCTTAATTTCTAAGCCACCACTCCAGCCCTGGTCTGGAATTTTTTTATATAAAACATGCTTGTTTTCCTATCGGAATAGTAGATTTTTGTAGAGATATATTCTTGGTTTTTATTCTTTTTTAAAATTTTGAGTTTTTTCTATTTTTGACACTTTCATACAGGTATATAATGTATTGTGATCTTGTTTTCCCCAATTGCCCACTTTTATCAACCCTTTCCTCTTTATTCTTTTTTTAAATTCTTTACTTATTTACAAGCAGAGTGGCAGAGAGATTGAGAGAGAGAGAAGAGAGAGAGAGGAAGAAAAACACATACCTAGCCTCTTGCCACTGCAAACTTCACACACATGCTCCACTTTGTGCATCTGTTTTTTTTTTATGACAATGTATCAAGGCTTTATTGTTTCAAAAATTTAATGTATTTTTATTTTTCCACACAAATTATAATTGCCTTATTAATCTTCAATCACCTAAAAATAGACAGTATTTTTAGAATGACATCAGTTGAAGTAAAATTGATACAGTTAAATGAACAGGTTAGTGAGTCAGATAACTGTGCTCCTCTATCACCTGACAAAGTCCTTCTTGTTTGCAGCAATGCTCCTGCCCTGGCCCCACATGCAACCACTGATTTGCTTTCTGCCACTGTGTTTCATATAAATGTGATCATATCATATGTACATATATGTCTAACTTCTTTTATTCAGCATGATGTTTTGGTGACTATAAGTAACTTGTTTCTTTGTATTGCTAAGTAGCATTGCATTATGTGGGGTTATCGTTTTTATCTACTAAAAAAGGAAAATTCATGGGTATCTCAAGACAGGTCATCAGTGTAAAATTCTGTTTTTGTCTAGGAAGTCAGTTATAGTTACTTTTTGATGTTGTCTGTGCATCTGGTTTTATGTGGGTACTGAGGATTTCAACCCATGCCATCAGGTTTTACAAGAAAGTGCCTTTAACTCTTCTTTATTCTTTAAAAATAAAAATCATTTTCATTACTTTTAGAAGTCCCTTTAATACAGAAATTACTCAAGAAATATTTTAATTAAAATTTAAAATTGCACATTAATGCATACCAAGTAAGGAAAGTTTCTAATACTATTAAAATACTGCTGCCATAGCCGGGCGTGGTGGCACACAGCTTTAATCACAGCACTCAGGAGGCAGAGGTAGGAGGATCACCGTGAGTTCAAGGCCACCTTGAGACTACATAGTGAATTCCAGGTCAGCCTGAGCTAGAGTGAGACCCTACCTTGAAAGCCAAAATAAAATAAAATAAAATACTGTTGTTCTGGGCTGAGAAAAATGGCTTAGTGGTTAAGGCATTTGCCTGCAAAGCCAAAGGACCCCAGTTTGATTCCCCAGGACCCACGTAAGCCAGATGCACAAGGGGTGCATGAGTCTGGAGTTCATTTGCAATGGCTGGAAGCCCCGGCACACCCATCTCTCTCCTTCTCTCTGCCTCTCTCTCTCTCTCTCTCTCTCTCAAATAAATAAATAAAAATTTAATAAAAAAAAAAACCTACCTTTAAGCCAGGCGTGGTGGCGCACACCTTTAATCCCAGCACTTGGGAGGCAGAGGTAGGAGGATTGCTGTGAGTTCAAGGCCACCCTGAGACTACATAGTGAATTCCAGGTCAGCCTGGACTAGAGTGAGACCCTACCTCAAAAAAAAAATAAATAAATAAATAAATACTGCTGTCCTCTGTGAATTATAGTATCTTATTTTCAACCTTGTCTCATTAGCTCTATTGACAGAAATAGTCAAGGAAAGCATATTTGTATGGCTAAATCTCACATCTAAAATACAGTTGGAAGAGTTTGGGAGATAGCTCAGTTGGTAGAGTGTCTGCCTCCCATACATGAGAACCTGAGTTCAGTCCCCAGTGCCTTGTAAATATCAGGCATGGCTGCAATCCAACACTGGAGGAGCTGGGACAGGAGGATCACTGGAGCTTGCTGGCCCACCAGTGTAGCCTAGTTTTGTGCTCTGGGCCAAAGAGAGACCCTGTCTCAAAACAATTGGATGGTATTTCTGCACAGGACATCTGAGTGTGTCCCCTGGCCTCCACACACATCCACACATATACTTGCAGATAAACATGCACACACAGATGTACACAGACAAAACAAGCAAGTAAAATCCACAGTTAGAAACTCCCATATATTGAAGACTTTTGTTTTATATAATGTTTAATATGAAATAAGTTGAACGCTGCTGTCTGGCTGCTCAAAGCACTTCTGATTGTTTTCCCATTTCGTCTTTCTCTCAGCTTCTCTTCCTTCCTCTTTCTTGTTTCCTTTCTTTTTCCTATCAGGCCATTTAGGATATTCACATTGATGAACTGTAAGCTTCTCCTGAAATATTTGTCAATATAAACATTCTTGAAATACTTTACTCATTTGTTCAAATTGAAAATTAATGACAAAAAAATGTGGTCTCTTCCAAGCTACAGCAAGCAAATGTCTTGTTTACTGTTCTATTGAAAACTTTTTAAAGTATCTCCAGTGCTTTGTAACAGCCTTACCTCTCACAACTAGGAAGTCATGCTACTACAATTGGCAAATTCACTGAAGGTGTCCATTTCACCCATTGGGATGCAAGTACCTCAGGGATTTTTAACTGTTTTCTTCATTGATATATTTCAATTCCATAGAAGAGTGCCTGGCTCAAAGTAGAAGCTCTCTATCATTTTTTTTTTTTTTGCTGTTGAGAAGAATAAGAAATTAATAACTTCTTTAATTATGTAGTTAGCTGATATTTTTCAATTTTTTCTTCTCAATTTCTCGTCCCTTAATTTCTTGGGATCTTTTTCTTATTAAATCTTACATGTAATTTATATGGACTGTGTAAAAAAATAAATAACACTAACTTTATACCTTTCCACTTTCCATATGAAATCAAGTTATTTCAATTTGCAAAGACATTTTAAAACTATAGTATATTAATATCATATTCAGAACTCAAAGCCTGCTGAAATTGGGTCTAACTTAGGGTTTAATGCAACTTACTGGGGTACTCAACATTTTCTGAATAAATTTATATTTTTCTGCCTTAGATCAACCATTAATTTTGCTGTGCTCTTATAGATCACTGTTCATTTTCTCTGTATGTATCTGCTTTTGTAGGAATTTTGTATAACTTTGGTTGCAAACTTATCTTGCATTCTTCAAGAGACCATCTCTGATTATATCCCAAAAGCTCTCTAAACAACTACAGCAGTGATGGTTTCAAAGACTGAGATAATTGAATGGAATATATAAATCCTTGCAACAGATAACTATATATATATATATATATATATCTCCAATATCTTCCTAAAGATCAAAATGCAATTATTCTTCTGACACATGAAGAGATCAGTGTCACTCACAGCTAGATTGCATCTTCATTGTGCATACTTCTTTTCTCTTTGACAGCAGTATATGTCTCTGCAGAGTACAGACCAAAACCTATATACATACCCTGATAATGATATAAAGTCTTAATCAGAGCTTACATATTTTAAAAGTTTAAAACTTAGCCATTTATTGACACCTGACAATTTTGAATATTGTCAATGACAACTAAGCTTGTATAATTTTCTTTTTAATGTTTTATTTATTTGAGAGAGGGGCAGATAGAGAAAAGGGCACACCAGGGCCTCTAGCCACTGAAAATGAACTCCAGACACATGCACCATCTTGTGTGTCTGGCTCACGTGGGTCCTAAGGAATTGAACCTAGGTCCTTAGGCTTCACAGGCAAGTGCCTTACCATCTCTACAGCCCTAAGCTTATATAAATTTCTTACACATGCTACCTCCAGCAGCATTACTTATACTTGTGTTCTTAATTGTCTTTTTAAACATCAGAATGATGTATATTATTATTCTAATTTGAGAAATTCTAAAAAGACATTAGCTAGGCCACATGTGGCTGACCAAGTAGGACAGACGTTGGACAAAAATATTAATTGAGCTAGATGTGGAGGCGCACGCCTTTAATCCCAGCACTCGGGAGGCAGAGGTAGGTGGATTGCCAAGAGTTCAAGGCCACCCTGAGACTACATAGTGAATTCCAGGTCAGCCTCAGCTAGAGTGAGACCCTATCCTCGAAAAAACAATATATATATGAGTTTATGAGCTATTTTGTATTGTTTTTGACTTGTATCTTTTTTATTTTATTTTTTTCTTCTTTCTTTTTTGGTGTGAAGAGGAGTATTAGTGAGAATGGATCTCTGTTGGAATTAAAGTGGTATGTAAGGAGGACAATTTCAGGGAGGATAGCAGTTAAGAGCAGGCACAATGAAGCAGTTTGGTGGACAACTTTGTGACCTAGTTGCCTTATATCTCCAGTTTGCATTATTCTAGTACATCTTTTAGGTCAAAAGTGTAGTTAATGTCTAAGAGCTGAAATACAATAGTGGGGGTGGGAATGTGACAGAGGATGGACATGGAGAAGGGAGGGATCTCCTAGAAGGAGAGAAATAGCTCCATAACTCCTATAGAGAAAACGTTCTTTAATCCCTAAGTGGATTTATCTTATGTTATGAAATATTCTTTTCCAGAAGAAAGCAAAATCTCTTCTCTATTTTAACTTGTTTCTACAATTCTATCTCTACTGTTAAAAATATGAAATATTGCAGCATTTTAATATACAGCATTCAATTTGTAGAGAATTCTTAGAATCGAAGATAAAGCCAATTTCAAGGAAATAGGTAACCATATTAGGATTCTTCTGTGAGAATGTACTGCTTCGCTTGGATTCTCCAGAGGAAATAAACACATTTAGAATATACAAAGAACCATTCATCATTTCATTTAAACTATAAATAATCCACCAGGGGGAAATGTGGGGAGAAAAACCCAAGAGCAATGTGTGACACTGGAATACAAAATTAGTTTGGACAAATCATTAGAAAACATACTGTAAAAAATAATCCATTGCTATTCCCCACAGAGCAAAAGGACATGGAAAGAAATTCACATTTTTGTCATCAATAGAATTCTCCCCCTAAAATAACAGAGAATATGCATCAACCTCTCAACAAAACAATTAACCATTTCTTAACCTGCAGCATTCCCAAATTCTACAATAACCAGTCAAAGTGGCACATGTCTTTAATCCCAGCCCACGAGGCAGAGACAGGAGAATTGCCATGAGTTCAAGGCTTGCCTGGGACTATATAGAGAATTCCAGGTCATCCTGGGCTATAATGAGACCCTACCTCAAAACACTTTTCTGTAAAATATCTCCATGTTTTTAGGACTCTCCAAACAGATGCACCATGGACACAAAAATTGAATGAGGCTTTCAAATGTTTAAGTCCCAGTTGCGACCCAAAATACCCTACAAATCACAATGGCAGGTATGACTTGAATTTGGGTAGTCTGATGCCATGGTGTATGTTCTTGACTACTGTGCTTTCTGAAGTTGTCCTCCTTAGATATCATTTTGTTTCCATGGTAGCCACATTCTACCCTTCAAAAAATGAAAAAAGAAAAGAAAAATTAAAAGAGGATATTAATAGCACAAAACACTTACTAGCCAATTTTAGATAATAGTTATGTAGATACATGTGTATGTGTGTGTGTATATTTATAATGTTTACTTGTTTGTTTGCTTTGAGGCATGGTCTCATTTTAGCCCACATTGACCTGGAATTCACTCTGTATCCCAGGCTGGCCTTGAACTCATGGCAATCCTAACTTTAGCCTTGTGAATGCTGGGATTAAAGGCATGAGCCACCATATCTGTCTTTCAGTTAATATTTTTAACTAGAGTTTACAGTGCTTGACCAGTCCTATTGTGGTCCAGCTAATGTCAGCTATTGGAATCATGCAATGTAACCTAGTGTCTTTTTTTGTTTAATTCAATCTCTGTAACAGCCAAAGTGAGAACCAGGCCTCCTGCCTCCTCACCCCTCTCCTCCTCATGGCTCACGCCTCTCTTCTGAACCAGGCATGTTTTCCTTTCCTTCTCAGCCAGCCCTGCTCAAACTTCATCTAGAGCTGTAATTTTTGCATTTCCTTACTTGAGTTATTGTCTGATTGAATATCCCTCTCTGCTAACTGAAACATGGCCTCTTCAGCCAGACCTCTAGGCTTGTAAGACTCCTGTCTAACTCAACTTCTAGACTTGGTCTTAGAGAGACAATTTGGCCCTGATGCAGTCACTACCAGTTCATCATATCTTCCCTCCAGAGTGTGGCTTTTTCCTTCTTCAAATTGTTCCTTTTAGCAGTGATTTCAGAAATCTTTGCATTCTTTGTATGATCATGTGGTTGTCACTATGTTAGCACATTGTGTACTTAGTCGTCTCCGATATTTGTGGAAGGAAAAGATGCAAGGAATATGTAATGAACGTTGCAGGAGCAGAGGGCAAAAGAAGGCAAAAAAAAGTTATTCATGTAAAGTATTGTTTAAAGGGATATATTTTAAAAATTTCTACACTTAAAACACAACAAATTGTAACTTTATTTAATCTAAACTTTGACTTCAAAAAGGTAATAAAACTATTAATGCTTTAATTATATCTGTGAACTTATAGACAAAATAATACATAAACTAAGCTAATGTTAGCACCTTCCTCATAAAAAATACACATTTATGTAATAACCTTGAATTCCACTGTTAAAGCCCAATCTTTTAAGTAATGATTTATTTTGTATCACTTAAGAAATGTTACTCCAGGGGGAAAATGAGACCCAAAGAGATAAATGTTAGCAATTAAACTAGAATCTTCTATCTTATATTAGATGATACATTTATAAAGCCACATAGAAAAATATGAATCATATTTATGACAATTGTTACAAGAATCATTAGTACTAGTCTTGCATTAAGTAAGGAAATAAATTGCTTTGCTCAAAATTTAATCCAACGATGTCTTTACATATTCACTAAAGTAAACAACACTACATGCCAGAAGAGCAACAAAGGACCCTAAACTCCTGCAACAAACAATAATATGCTTTATCTTCCCAAAGTTTGACGCTTTGACAGCATAATTAGACTGGATATGGCATAGAGGCTTGTCTGATTGTTTTGATTGACCTGACCTGTCATATCATGTCAAAACCTTCAAATAATATTTGACATGGACAAATTCTGTACATGAGAATACCCTGTTTCATAACTCATTACAGCAGGGGCTTTGTGCTATATTAGCAAGCCAATAGCATGAAAATAAAGAAAGTGTGGATGCCAGTAATAATCTTCATACATATCTATGATATCAAAAATGAATAGCACATGATTTCTCTCATATGTAGAGTCCAGACTTAAATTTGTGTGTGTGTATGTGTGTGCACGCGTGTGAACATGTGTGTAGCATGGAAGCAAAAGGAGGAGAATGAGAGAGAGGAAAAGGTGAACAGGCAGTGAATGAGAGGAGCAAGAGAAGGTAATGGACTACATGTATCATGAAGGCAGAAGAAGGGCTATTTGGAGGAGTATGGGGGATGAATAAGAACACAGAATAAAGCTATATAGACATATATATGACCATAGAACAATGAAACTCTTTCTGTATATACTAACCAAAATATTTATTTTGTTTTATTTTTGAATCAACTTATTTTCAAGCAGAAAAAGAGAGAGAAAGAGCATATGGGTGCATCAGGGCCTTTTGCCACTGCAAACAAACTCCAGATATATGTACCACCTTTACATCTGGCTTTATGCAGATATCAGGAAATGGAACCTGGGTAGCACGCTTTGCAAGCAAGCTCCTTTAAACTTTGAGTCATCTCCTCAGCCCAAACCATGAATTTTTAGAATTTTTCCACTTTCAAAGGTCATGACATTTTATCTTCCTAATTCTCAGGGTCCCCTCCCCCGAGGTAGGGTCTGGCTAGAGCCAGAGTAGCCTTGAACTCACGGCCATCCTCTTACCTCTGTCTACTGAGTGCTGGGATTAAAGGTATGCACAACAATGCCTGGCTAGTTTCCAGTTTTAAAAGAAGTAAAATGGGCTGGAGAGATTGCTCAGTGGTTAAGGCACTTGCCTGCAAAGCCTAATGACTCAGGTGTGTTTCCCCAGTACCCACGTAAAGCCAGATGCACAAAGTGCCACCTGTCTCTGGACCTCATTTGCAATGGCTTCAAGCCTTGGTGCACCCATATTCTCATTCTCTCTCTGTGTCTCTCTCTCTCTCTCTTTCTCTCTCTCTCTCTCTTGCTCTTTCTCTGACTGAAAATAAATAAAAATAATGTGAAAATTTTTTAAATTTTTGTTTATTTTTATTTACTTGAGAGCGACAGACAGAGAAAGAAAGAGGCAGAGAGAGAGAGAGAGAGAAAGAATGGGTGCACCAGGGCCTCTAGCCACTGCAAATGAACTCCAGATGCAAGTGCTACCTTGTGCATCTGGCTTATGTGAGTTCTGGGGAATCAAGCCTCAAACTGGGGTCCCTAGGCATCACAGGCAAGTGCTTAACCAGTAAGCTATCTCTCCAACCCTATTGTGAAATTTTTTAAAAGTAAGTTATCTTTAAATGTGTTCCACCTTCATATTCTTTCTCTGGGTTTTCTCTACAGACAGCTACCTTTGGGATATTGCTCTACTAATTTACAGGTACCCCTCCCCCGCCCCCGCCCCGGCTTGGAACAATCATGTAAAAGAAGCAAAACACAAGTATACTGCTGTTGCTTTTATATATCTATAAAATATTGGCAGGTGAGATATTGATGACTGATTGTTTATTTTGTTTGGTTGAGACAGGATCTCTCTATGTAGCCCAAGGTGGCCTTAAATTCCCTTTATAACCAAGGTCTGCTGCAAATTCACAATCTTGCTGCCTCTGCCTCTCAAATGCTGTGGCAGCTATGTTCATGTGCCACCACACTTAGTCCTACATATTTATTTATTTTTTAAACAGTACTGGAGGACGCTGGGAAGATGGCTCAATAGCTAAGAGCACTTGCTGCTTAAGCATGAGAATCTTTTGGGTTAGAGACTGCCAAGTTCAACTCCGCAGCACCCACATAAAAACTGGGCATGGCCACACACATCTGTAACTCCCGTCTGCAAGGGGCAGAGACCAGAGAATCACTAGCACTCACTGATGGACAGAAATTCTGGGTTGGGGAGAGAGACTCCATCTCAAGGAAATGAGCAGAGAAGCAATAAGATGCCACCTGACATTCTCCTCTGGTCACCACACACACAAGTGCATGTGCACTCTGCACACACACTTGCATACATCATATATGCCACATCATACACATACTATACACACACACAATAATAATGAATGAATTAATAAAATAGTATTTAGAGTTATAATGAGTCAATTTGTCAACTTCATAGGATCATCTCAGTGACATGAATGCATTAATAGCATCATGGATGGATAAACTTTTCTATTAAAAATTAAAATCTTTAAAACTTAGATTATGCACAATATTTTTGAAATATTTGTTTTCATTTGTTTATTTGAGAGAGAGAAAGAGACAGATAGAGTGAGAGAGAGAATGGGCTTACCAGGGCCTCTAGCCACTGCAAAGAAACTCCAGATACATATGCCACCTCGTACATCTGGCTTACATAGGTAGTAGGGAATTGATCCTAGGTCCTTAGGCTTTGCAGGCAAGCACCTTAACTGCTTAGCTATCTCTCCAGCCCTATGCACAAAATTTTTGTCATTACATATTTTATTATACTCTATAAATAAAACTAATGCTAGCAATTAAATATGTAATAAAGGGTTTCTAAATCTTCCTAGAAAAAGTATTGGTTTTGTTTCATACTGAAAAAAAAGAAGCTTTAGAAGAGTACTATTTCTATATAACTGGCTCTTCTATTAACCTGTTGTATTTGAAGCTACTCCATAACATCACTGTGCAATCTGTTTTTAGTGAAAATTCAGCAATTCATGTCAGTTTTCTGCTTCAAGTATTGGCCTCTTCTCCATGCCTATGGAAAAAAATCTGCTATTACAGCCATAGTACCCGTATTAAGCTGACCTGAAGTGAGTTCTAAGCCCCTTGCTCTATTTATGTCATCATGTTTCCTTTCCCAATCATATGGACTTTAGCTTCAGGACTTCTCTTAACTCACTATACTCTTTTGTTCTGTTCTTTCTATTGAGATATTCTTACCTGATAAACTTCCATATATTGGAGAAAGTTTTTAAAATGTTATAGACATATAAACTTAAATGTGGTCACAAAATTCTTTAGCCTGGGAAAATATAAGGCCTGAGACCACAGTGATGAGTCATTCTTACGTGGTACAGCAAGCTTTTGCAGATTCCAAGGTCTGTGAGGATAATAAAAGACCTCAGTAAGACCCTTCCTTGTTATTGCATTTCTTACCTGAAATGAATCACCTAAGTCAACATCCTGGCTGTTCTTTTGAATCAGTGTAATTACAAAAATTGTTTGGCTGTCACTTAATTCTTTGTTCTTTTTCAGTTACATACCCCTTGACCCTTCAGGTGACATGCCATGAGCATATATTCTAGGGGCTAGAAGTTCCTCTTGCTAGGTGATCATCCTCACATTGGTTCTCATATCCAGTTTGTTAGTCACTTTCTTCATGGTGCTCAAATACCTGAGTTAATACACTTCACAGAGGAAGGCATTTATTTTGACTAGTGATGTCAGTGCCTGGCTGACTGGCTGCTTTGCTCCAGGCCTGTGGTGATGTAGGAGTTTGCAGCAAAGGAAGCTGCTTACCTCATGGTAGCCAGAAAACAGAGAGAGAGAACAGAGCTGGAGACTAGATATCCTGTACGAAGGCATGGCCCCAGTGACCCATTTCTTCTAAATAGGCCCTGCCCCCAATTGCTCATTCAGCTACGAAATCACCAATGGACTAACTGATTGAGGTCATTAGTAGCCATGGTGCAGTTATCTTCACATTGCTGGACATAAGCTGACCAGAAGCGGCTTATTGAAAGAAGGGATTTATTTCAGGCTTACAGAATTCAGGGGAAACACCATCAATGGCAGAAGAAGCTGGGCCACTTCCATAGATACATAGCAGAGAGAGACAACTGCGGCAGGCAGCAAGCACCAGCCACCAGCAATCACAGAACAGCCAGAGCTCAAACGAGTTCTCTGCACCTAGTAGGGCAAGAGTACAAGATCCACCCCCAGTGACATACCCCCACCCACTGGAGACTCAAGTTGCAAATTCATTCTTAATAAAATGTAAAAATAAAAAAGAAATACCTGAGTCAATGGGGTCATACATTCAAACCACCATCAGCCTCATCGCCCCTCACCTCTCAGTAATGCACAGGCTGGGATCCGTTGGCCCTCAACCTTGTGGGGGTAGTGTGTGGATACTCACTGCCTTGCCTTGCTGTATCTTAACTCTTTTTTTCTTTAATATTTTATTTGTTTATTTATTAATTTGAGAGAGAGGAAAGGGCAGACAGAGAGTGAGAGAGAGAATGGATACACCAGGGCTTCCAGCCACTGCAAACAAACTCGAGGCATGTGCCACCTTGTGCATCTGGTTTTATGTGGGTCATGGAGAATTGAACCTGAGTCCTTTGGCTTTACAGGCAAGTGTCTACACTGCTATACCATCTCCCCAGCCCTGAGATGTATCATTTGGTGGTGGGGGCGGGGGATGTTGGAAATATATATTCCTTTTCCTTTATAAGGCTGGCTTTAAACTAATGATCCTTTTATCTCCCAAGTGTTGAGACTGAAGATGGGCTGCCACCATGCCTGGCTTTTTATTATTATTATTATTATTTTATTAACGACTTCCATGATTGTAAACAAGTATCTTAACTCCTACATTGTCACCTCCCTCAAGCCCAATATGATGGCCTGGCTTGAGATAAGCCTAGAAAATTGGTGGAGTACCAGTCCAAGTAGGTGGATGAGGGTGTTTCCAAGGAAGACTGACATGCAGGTGAGAGCATGGAGTAGGAAAGAGCCGCCTTGAAAGCGGGCATCACTCTCCATGGTGGAGGCCCACATGGCAAGTGGACATAGGAAGCTCTGCCTATGCACACTTGAATATGAACTTTCAATGACTCTCCAGGTAGCATCAGCCTCAGTAACATCATTGGTCCCCCCTTATTCCAAGGTGTCCAGCACATGGACCTCTAGCTACTGGTCTTCCTGGCTCTTCAGCCTGCAGACAGATGATATGGAACTATCCACACTCTGACTGTGTAAGTCAATCTAATAAAGCCCTTCATAATTTTATATAAACATGTATGCATATAATATCACCTACTTAAAATTATACATGTACATGCATATACAGGTATAATTGACTAATAACAACCCACAATAAACATTATTTCCTTCATAAAATCATGACAGGACTTAAAGGAATAGTATATTTCCTCTACCTTTTTCCAAGCAGATATGTATACATAATTACTACATCTTGCATCATGTTGGGTCATGAATATTGCTAACATGAGAGGTGCTGTGGTATGTCAATGATAATTTGCCATCTGAAATCAGCTATTACCTCTCAGGCTTTGTACATCAGATAATAGATAGGCGAGTCCCGAGCCCAGCCCATTACATGTGTTTTGTTAAATGAATCTGTTAAAGACTTCCATGTCTCCATATGATGTGATAACCTAAAGATATGCTTCAAATATATAAAATATTTTCATTTTAAATGAAATAAACAAAATACACTATGTATTGTTTTTGAGATATGATTTATTTCCATATGTTGAATAAAACTCAATAAAGTAGTATACTTCACATATTTTCCATATTGCTACAAAAGTTAGAAATATAGTATGTCATAGGGTGGAGAGATAGCTTAGCAGTTAAGGGACTTGCCTGCAAAGCCAAAGAACACAGGTTCAATTCCCAGTACCTACAAAAAGCCAGATGCCCAAGGTGGCACATGCCTCTAGAGTTCATTTGCAGTAGCTACAACAGGTCCTGGTGCACCAATTCTCTCCCTCCCTCTCTCTCTCTCTCTCTCTCTCTCTCTCTCTCTCTCTTTCTCTCTGTCTCTTTCTCTCTCAAATAAATAAAATATTTTTAAAAAGAAATATAGTATGTTTTTTAAAAGGTATGCTTAACAAGTGATAAAGACGAGTCCTGTATTGGAAAACCTAAGTTTTTTTCTAATACATTTTGTATATTTTACATTTTTATATTTGTGACCTGTAGTTTTCAAAATGTATGAGTTTACACAAAAGACGGGACTAAACTATAAAACTAGTACTTGTCATTACTACTTGTAATAACACTGGCAATTTCGGAGAGAAACATCTGCAGGTAACCTGTTAAAATGAAGCATAAGAGAAGTTTAAAGAGGGACAAAAACAAAGGAGATAAAAAACCAACAGTCACATCCCTATCATGAGTAATGAATAAATCAATGAATCTGAAATAAGCCTGAGAAAAGAAAGCCAAAAATAAGCCATGCTATGAAATAAGTAGACTGAGAAGCCACATACAGAAATCACTACTAATGAAGGTACTCAAGATATTTGATTTCACAGATATAGATTGTAATATAAACTGTGTGCAAATTCTTTCCCTAGACAGGTTGGGAGATTTTTCCTCTGATGAAGAAGTTCTAATTTGCATATGCAAGATAAATACAATATTTTCCATAAATCATCTTTGGATTAGAGGCACATCATTAAAGCAGTATTCCTCCAAATTAATAACAGAAGCAGATTTCATTTTTGCAATAATTTCACACCATCCAAAAAGCTGTGATGATTGGGTTAATCTCTAAGGTGCTCAGGACAGCGCAGCTAGATTCATTTTCCAAACACACAGGTCTAGACACAGTGGAACCCATATTCTCACCCTTAGCTGCTTATCATCCTTGTTCAATAGGAACATCTTTCTGTCCTTAGGAGCAACATTGTAAACAGGAACAGATTGATGTACACTTATGTGTATTTGCTATATATAGCATTTCAGATTTATGACTTGCAGAGCATTTAGACAAATTGTATTATAATTCCAGATGGCTGCTTAATTTTATCATTAAATTTATTTCAAAAATCTTCAAACATTTACAACTGATAAACTGTATTGGCAAAGATATATGTGATTGATTAAAATTGATGTTTATAACAGGTGGCCAAATTACACAAATCTGCTTTCCTGTGATGCTGTATTAAAAACACCACCCGTAAAACTAATCTGCCATTTTAAAGAAATAGTTGAAGCCAATCCAGTGGCTGTTGGTTTTTAAAAAGTTTGACTATTTAGGTGACCATACCCTAGCAATATGCTAATACCCATCTGGGACATGTGCCATTAAAATAATCCCAAGATCCCAAATGCAATGATCATCAAACTTTCATTTACTCCCCAAAAATGGTAGGCTTAACCCCCCCCCAAAAAAAAAGCTTTATTTTCCTCACCTCTTTTGCATTTAATTTATACTTTGTCATGAATTTTGTAGACAGAATGTCACATTGACCACAAGAAACATCCAAGTCCTCTTAATACTAAACTTGGATCAAAACTGGTGAATATTTCCTCATATGCCATCTGGCCACTTGATTCAACAAAACTCAACACTATTTATAGAGATTTTACCTAGGAAATAACCAAATAGCACAGACTGTAAGAAACAGAAAACAGTTGGCTTATATTGCTGATATCATACTTAGTAGCAATGCCATTGGTGACAGTGTAGTAACAGAACCAGAGATTAAGATGAGTGATCTACATTGGACTAGTAATATGCTGATACAACCATGCATATGAGCACAGCCAAGTGGTTAATTTCATTGGAACTGATTACAGAAAATAAAACATCAAAACAAACAAGATAGAATAGATTGTTTTAAATGTCAGAGATCTTACTTCAAGGAAAGATCTATAAAAAGTGGGTATCTGTTAGAAAGTCTAATGAACTAAATGAACTAATGAACTAGTTTAAAAAGTTTTCAAAATCATGCCACATAGAATTTAAAACCCAATTAATAAGTGAGTGTATATGTATGGAATATATATTTACACACATGTAGTGACAATATATGCATGCATATATATATGTATAGCATTGTGGTAGTTTGAATAGACTGGCCCCCAATATATTCAGTGTTTTTTTAGTTTGCATCTGTAGCCACCTGTCTGGAGGTGGTGTCACTGGGCAGATCTTAAGGTGTGGTGGTGGGTTTAAGATTCCAATGTAAAGATGTGCAAAGTTGCCTAGCAGGAGTTCCTGAAGTGTTCTGTGCTGTGTGGCTTTTGGCTATTTTTAGGCTTGTGCTTCTTTCTGTGTTTGGTCCTGTGAAAGCAGGCCAGCTTCTTCTGCCATTATGGAACTTCCCCTGGATCTGTAAGCTTCAATAAATATCCCTTCCTCCACAACTGTGCCTGGTCTGGAAGTTCATCTCAGCAAACCTAAAGCTGTCTGCTACAAGTATTTTGACATGTATATGTATGTGCATAAATACATATACACACAAATATGAATACAAATACACATAAATACATCTACAGTGAGCATTTTGGTTTTATCACTCTAACACTTGATATTGTCAGAAATCTACCTGATATTATTTTATACCTTTTTTTTTTTTTTTTTTTTTTTATTAGTCAGTTCTGTATTCAGCAAATACAGTCAGTTTGGTACCATTATTAGGCTCATCCGTGACTACCCCCTCCCCTTGGCCCCTCCTTGTTGAGGTATGCGGGTCGTGCATTGTGGAGTTAGCCCACAGTTATGGGTAAGATAAATGTCTCTGCATATCGTGACCCAACATGTGACTCTGACATTCTTTCCGCCCCCTCTTCCGCAAAATTTCCCTGAGCCATGTTGGGTTCATTTTTGGTCTGCTTCAGTGATGAGGTGTTGAGGGCCTCTGAGGCTCTGGCTCTCTGATTTGGTAGGAGTTGATTTTTCTCTATGCTGATCTCCTTCCCCCTTGTGCTGGTGTCCGGTTCATCAGGAAAAACAGCCCCCTTGCTTGTTTCTCGAAGTTTTCTTAGTTTCAGCCGGAGCCCTTTTGAGGTACGATGGGGTGGCTCTCTCCTTAGGGTCTACATCTATCTGAAAAAGAGAAGCAGATTCTCCAACGGAGAGTAAGTTAGCACCAGGACAAATGAGATAACCCTTACTTTTTTTTTTTTTATAGAGAATTTAATATGTGTAGGCCCTCTTGTAGCCCACAATTGATAGTAGGTTGATACTGGAGAGTGGGCTTATGTTTGGATATGGTTCTGACTTGTTTCCCAGCTCCAGCTATGGGTCCCATACCACTGAGGGGATCAGTTAGCCAAATTGAGAGCAGTTGGTTCCCCACCATGGCTGTGTGCCACCACTGCACTTGTGTGGGCATCACAATAAGTTATTTGCTGCTAAGTAGGTTAGACCATGCGTTGCTTCGATAGATATTGGTCAATTTCCCCCAGTCGCCCATGTAGCACCTTCTGGCACTAGATGCGCTGACTGATCATTCTCAGTGAACTTACCCAGTCACAGAAAAAAAATCGCCACATAGTCTCACTCATCTACAGCACCTAACCTGAATATACCGAAGATACCTTAAATACCCAGCAAGCATCTCCTATTTTATACCTTTTAATGACACAGACAAAAAGTGGCTGTAGGCTTTGGGAAAGGTGGATTGGTCATAGTTCGTAGGCTACTGAATCACCAAATTTATATGCAAGTACAGAGGTTTTGTTATGTCTTTGTCATTCATTTGACTAACTCATGCCACTGCCTCTGGGCAAGTTTCCACAAACTTAAATAGCTAAAATGTAGGGAAGGATTTTCTCTTTAAAGCTGAAAGGTTGTTTCAGTCCCTGTCTACCTGAGAACTTGAAACTTTTCCTGTCAGGGGAATTTCTGGTCACATTGGAGTTCAAAAAAAAAAAAAAAATAGCATGTGATCTCAGTTCCTATGAGAGGAAGACTCACCCTCTTTTATGTATTCATGGCACTTTGGTTCTTACCTCCTTTGCCCCAGTTTGATGACTCACTTGACTATGACTATGGCAGACAATCCATAATCTGTCAAGTGTTTAATGTATTTATTTTTTATTAACATACTAAGAATTAGGTTTTATTATGTCTTATTTTTTTTTAAATGTTATTGTTGTTTGCTTTCCTTCTTTTCTTTCTCCTCCCTTTGGGGCTCTCTTCCCACCCCCATAACCTCTACTT
Source organism: Dipus sagitta (assembly GCA_036346955.1). Taxonomy (NCBI): domain Eukaryota; kingdom Metazoa; phylum Chordata; class Mammalia; order Rodentia; family Dipodidae; genus Dipus; species Dipus sagitta. Next base: position 103,319,104 of record CM070778.1, on the reverse strand, counting down.
TCATACTACAAGTTTTCTTTTGTCCCAGCTATCACCTCTAGTTCCTCTATCATGGTCTCCTCTCTTGATTCATAGTCTATACTCACTCTTACTCCCCCTTATTTACTTATATACAAACATTAAAAGTTAAGATCCCATTTTGCAAGAACATGTGATTCTTGTTTCATAGGCCTAGGTTATCTCACTTAGTATACTCTTATCCAATTCCATCCACTTTCTTCAAATTTCATAATTTCATTTTTCTTTATAGCTGAATAAAATTCCATTGTGTATAAGTACCACACTGTCATTATCCAGTCATCAGTTTAGGAGCTTCTAGATTGATTCTGTTTCCTAGCTATTATGAATACAGCAGCAGTGAATGTGGATGTACAATTATCTCTATTGTATGATATCAAGTCCTTTGGGTATATGCCCGAGTGGTATAGCTCAGTCATATGATAGTTCAACTTTTAGGATTTTCAGTAACCTGAAATACTGATTTTCATAGTGGACTCACATGGACTCCTCCACCATACACACACACTTCACCATAACCTCACCAGCATTTGTTATCATTAGTTTTCTTGTTGATAGCCATTCTGATTGGGGTGAGATGAAATACCCAAATAGTTTTAGTCTGCATTTCCCAGATGGCTAAGGATGTTGAACATTAAATTAGATAACTCTTAACTGTGTCTCTTCATTTCATTAGCCCATTTATTGATTGGCAGTTGGAAGTGGGTTGGTATTTAATTTTTGTAGTTCTTTGCATATCTTATGTTTCAATCCCCAGGCAGAGGAATACCTGGCAAAGATTTTCTCCCATTCTGTAGGCTTTCTGTTTGCTCTGCTGATCATTTCCTTTGCTTAGAGAAATGTTGTAATTTCATGTAGTTTCTTATGCTTTTGGAGTAATTTCTGAAAGTTTGTGTCTATTCCTATAACTTACAATGCATTGCCTATGTTTCCTTCCGGCATTTTCAGCAATGCTGCCTTTACATAAAGGCCTGGGATCCACTGTGCATTGATCTTTGTGCAGAGAGAGAGATGTGGGTCTAATCTCATTCTTTGGCCAGTGGATATGCAGTTTGCCAACAACATCTGTTGAAGAGGCTGTTTTGGATACCTTTATCAAAAATTAGGCAACTGTAGCTGTGTGGGTTTATCTCTGGGTACTCTATTCTATTCCATGACCTATATGGCCATTTTTGTGCAGTGCTATGCTGACTGTTACTACTGCTCTCCAGTGTGATTTTAGGTCAGGACTTGTGGTATTTTTTGCTTGCTGTGTTCTTTGCTTGCTGTGATTATGTGTGCTTTCTGGTATTTCCATATGAACTGTTAGATTTTTTTTTTTCTCTAGCTCTGTTAATAATGTCATTGGAAGTTCAATGGAAACTTCATGGACTCTCTAGCTTACTTTTGGTAATATAGCCATTTCACAATATTGATTCTACCAATCCAAGAACATGGAAGGTCTCTCCAATATTTGGAATCTTCTTTTCTTTTTTTCTCGATGTTTTGAAATTTTCTTTGTAAAGTCTTTCATATCCCTGTTAAGGTTGATTCTTAGGCACTTTTTTAAGGAAACTATTATAAATGGTCTATTTTGCCAAATTTCTTTTTCACCAAATTCATTGTTGGAATATATGAAAGATACCAATATTTGCATGTTGATTTTGTATCCTGTGATTTTATTAAATGTGTTTATTAAATTTAAGGGACTTTTGATAGTGTCTATAGGGTCACTTAAATATAAAGTCATGTCATCTGTAAATAAAAATAGTTTTATTTCTTCCTCCCCTATTTTCATCTCTTTAATGTTCTCTTGTCTTAGTGTTCCAGCTAAGATATCAAGAACTATTTGGAGTAAGAGTGGAAATAATGGACACTCTTATGTCATTCCAGATTCTAGAAGCAATGTTTTCCATTTTTCTTCATTCACTATAATGTTGGCTAAAGGTTTATCATATATGGCCTTAATTATTTTAAGTTATGCTCCATCCTTTTCTAATTTCCCCAGAACTCTCATCATGAAGGAGTGGTGAAGTTTATCAAATTCCTTTTCCGTATCTATGGAGGTGACCATATAATTTATGTCCTTAAAGTTTATTTATATGATGAATTATGTTTATTTATTTGCATATATTGAACCAATCTTGCATCTGTGAGTTGAATCCCACTTGGTCATGTTATATGATCTTCTTAATGTGTATCTGAATTATGTTTGAAAGTATTCGGTTGAGAATTTTGGCATGTATGTTCATCGGGAAAAATATTTTTGTACCAGAGTAATATTGGCTTCATAGAGTGAGTTTAGTAGTGTTCCCTCCCTTTGTGAAAGTTTGAAAAGAGTTGCTATTATATCTTCCTTAAATTTTTGATAGTATTTGGCAGCAAATCCACCTGGTCCTGGACTTTTCTTTGTGGGGACACTTTTAATTACTACTTCAATCTCATTGCCTATTATGGGTCTACTGAAATTATTTACGTCTTATGGCTTTATTTTAGTAGATCAAATGTAATGTGTCTGATTTTCAACATTACTACATTATATTCCTTTATATCAGGTGCACTAGCACACACATGTGTGCATACACATGACTACAGTTTTTAGCTCTCCCTGAAAAACACTCCAGTTTTCTACATGGAATTTCTGATATTGAATAAACAAGCAAACTTACCAGAAGATAGCAAGGCTATAAAGTAAAAGACTTCTTTCTTATCTTTTTGTTATATTCTTTTTTGGTTTTTCAAGGTAGGGTCTTACTCTAGCCCAGGCTGATCTGGAATGACACTGGAATTAGGCTGACCTTGAAACTCATGGCAATCCTCTACATCCTGAGTGCTGGGATTAAAGATGTACACCACCACACCCATCTTTTCTTTCTTAAACTTTTAATATCACCCTCTCACAGTTCTAAATAATCATTTATTATAAGAAAAATATGCAATATGAAGGATTCTGAGAAGCTAGTAATAGGATTCATATATGTTTAAAATAGACTCTGCCACCATGACATTACAGCATAAAAATATTTTGGGAATCTTATCCAGTGGGATTTCTCTTTTAAATCCAATTAAAATGTCAACTCTAGAAATTTCTAAATTCAAAGCTTTTGTGAGTATTGCTGTGGTGGTTTGAATCAGCTGTCCACCATAAACTTATGTACTCTGAGTGCCAGAGCTAATGGAAATTTGCAAGGTGGAGCCTTGCTGAAGGAGGTGTGTTGCTGGGAACAGACCTTGAGGTTTGTTAGCCCTTAGCTTGCCAGTTGTTGGTCAGTTCACTCTCCTGCTGCTGTTTTCCATATGCTATGGTTGAGGTCATGTCCAGCCTCTCTGCTCATGTCAGGTTGTCCCCTACCATCATGAACCTTTCCCTTTGAGCTGCTTCTCACTGGGCTTTGTTTTGTTTTGTTTTCAGGCAAGCCCAACAGACTGGCCCTTGTTTTTTTTATGCCGGGGTGGGAGGAGAGATAATTGGCATGTCAAGGCCTCCAGCCACTGCAATCGAACTCAGATGCATGTGCCCCCTTGTGCACATATGCAAAATCACACACTTGCATTATTGTGTGTCTGGCTTACATGAATCCTTAGGCTTTGCAGGCAAGTGCCTTAACTGCTAAGCCATCTCTCCAGACCATTGTTGGATTTTTTTTTTTTTACATGAAGTAACTACAGCAGAAAATTGGTACTAGTGGAGTAGAGCCGTTGCTGCTAGAAACTGGATTGTGTGGCTTTTGGCCTTATGGAGCTGCTTTACAGAAGGAATGTGGGAGGATTTGCATGGCATTTCAGTGCTCCAAGCAGAGTATGATAGACCATTCTGGTCAGTGTTGGAGAGGTGATTCCAGCCTCTGCTCATGCCATGCTTTCCCCTGCCATCATGAAGCTTCCCCTCAAGATTGTAAGCCAAAATGAATTCCTTCCTTCCATCAGGTGTTTTGTACCAACATGGGAAGGTAACTATAACAGCTTCTAATATTATTACTCAATGAAAAGAATAAAATGTCACCTAAGACACATTCTTTTAGCTCTGATTTGCATAATTATGTAAGTATTTATGTGATACTGGATCTCTAGGTTTTTTTATTTTCTTCTATCCTTTATTCACATAATTTTTATGAGATCAAAATCATGTATTATTTGCAGTTCTATAATCTAATAATTTCTTTTTTAAAAGTTTTTATTGACAACTTCTATACTTACAGACAATAAACCATGATATTTCCCTCTCATCCCCCATTTTCCCCTTTACAACTATGCTTTTCATCATATCCCCTCCCTCTCTCCATTAGTCTCTCTTTTATTTTGACATCATCATCTTTTTCTCCTATTATGAGGGTCTTGTGAAGGTATTGCTAGGTACTGTGAGGTCATGGATATCAAGGCCAATTTCTGCCTGAGCAGTTGTACTGAAAGGACTGGTGCCCTTCCTTTCACTCTTACAAGCTTTCCATCACCTCTTCCACAATGGACCCTGAGCCTTGGAGGGTATGATAGAGATGTTTCAGTGCTGAGCACACACTCCATCTCACTCTGTCACTCATCACTATGTTGCCTTTTGGATCATCCCAGTGGACACCACCATCTGAAAAGAGAAGCTTCTCCAACCAAAAGTGAGAGTAATATTAATATTAATATATGAGTGTGAACATTAAGTGTAGTGCTTTCAGGGAAGCTTGGTGAGAATAATATATACATTTAGCCAGAAAAGAGAAGGCTTTATACCCCTAAGGCTCATGACCTCCCCTGCTTTTGACTAGGTTTTCAGCACCAGGCATGTATTTCCTCCCATAGAATGGGCCTCCAGTCCAATTACAGAGCACTTGGTTTCCCCCAAAGCAGGCATGCCACTATTGCACTCTTTAAGTCGTTTGGCCTGTCTGACCAAACTTACGGCTTCCAGTGTCCACTGTTTTTACCACTGATGACTTCTGTCTCCCATACAGCTGCATGCAGTGCAGCTTTTTCCAACTTATACTTGGCTGGTCTATAGGGAGAAGGTTTTCAGCTCAGCACCAGCTTGATTTTTCAGTGATCTTGCTGCCCATGCGTGTGAAGTCTTCAGCAATAGGGTGTTACCATCTGTTACTCCTGGGAAAGCAAGGGCCTTGGAAATAGCCTGTAATGTTTTGGAGGTAGCAGAGACCTCCCTGGCCAATAATTCACTAGTAGGTATCCCATCCCTGTCACTAAAAATTTTCTAGTAGCAATCTATGGCTTCTGGAGGTGCCATTATCCAAAGAAATGGGCTTTTAGATGTCTTATTCAGAATATCTTGAATTTTGAATGATTCTCCCCCATCCTTTCTTACTCAATCTCTTCCCCTGACCTCACTGAGGCCATTTCACTCCCTGTAATCTGTTCGTCTACTTACATATGGGTTTCACTCTAGCCATGACTTAGAATGACTTGGAATTCATTATGTAGTCTTAGACTGGCCTCAAAGGCTAGCCTTGACCTCACAACAATCTCCTTATCTTCCTACCTTTGACCCCCAAGTACTGGGATTAAAGGTATGCACCACTGTGCCTGGCTTTTTTGGATCTCTAGTTTTAACCTAATTGTGCTTCTAGCAGTCAAATCATCCACCAATATGCAGGTATCATTTTTACTAGGTTCAGTATCCTCTAGTGTAAATAGTCATGAAGTTATTATAGCTGGAGGTACAATACCATATTTGGAAACCCAGAACCACCAGCAGTATATTGGCATGACCATTATTCTTCCAGAGAAAGTCACTTTTTTACCGAACTTAACTGCACCTCCCAGGGCATTCATTGGCCAGAGCTCCCCAGCAGGATTTTCAACTCTGCATTCTGTGTGCAATTCTGCTTCCTCCAAAGGAAAGTAGACACACTGGAGGAGATTTGTACTCCTTAAGGTAGAAATCAGGAAAGATTAAGTTAGGTTGAAAAAAGAATCAAGAAGCTTAAAACAAAACCTTTGAAATGCAACTTTTATTTCTTTCACCTTTTTCCCTTAGTGACTGTTATATATCAAGTGAGAGCGAGGAGGGAAGAGCTGCTTCTTTCCTCTTAACCCTGCTTCCCCAGCCAATTACAGGTATCCATGTGACTCAAGGACCCCCCCGCAAGACATCCTTCTTCCATGATGGAATAAGCTCTTCAGGCTAAACCCATTTATATCATCAACTCTAAGGCAAAAGTAATATAAGAAACATCCTTCTCAAAATGTGGGGTAGCCCTGAATGGGTTATTGTGTGAGTTGGAGAAACGCAAATATTGTTACTTAAAGATGTTCACACAGATTAACTTTTAAAGTCATGAATGAGATTCTCCTAACATTTCATTAGGACAACACTCTGCTTTGCAAAATCCCTGCCATTAATCTAGAGTTATAAATCAGTATTTCCATTACCCTTTGGTGAGACGTGGGTGAACAATCACTGATTTGGGGACACCAGTCATATTGTATTCTTTAAGTTGGATGCTTGTTACACTAGTATGTTCCTTTTGTAAGAATTTATTAAGCTTTCCGTTTGTGATTTGCACATTCTTGTTTCAAATTATATATACTTTATGAAGTTTCCTATAAAGGCTTTAAGTATTTTTAATCAGATTTCATATGCGTGTGTTTGTGTGTGTGTATATATACATATATATATTCTTATTTATTTGAAAACAGAGAAAGAGAGAGAGAGAATGGGTGTGCCAGGCCCTCTTGCCACTGCAAACAAACTTCAGATGCAAGCACCACTTTGTTTATCTGGATTTACATGGGTACTAGGGAACTGAACCCAGGCTATCAAGCTCTGCAAGTAAGCACCTTTAACTGCTGAGCCATCTCTCCAGCCCCCAGATTTCACTTTCTAAATATTTATTTATTTATGTATTTGCATGCTCATGTGTGTAATATGGGTACACGAAGATCTCTTGCCAGTTTGTGTTCAGCTTTATGTGGGTGCTGGGGAACTGAATCCAAAGTAGCAGGCTTTACAAGCAAGCTCGTTTAACTTCTGGGCCATCTCCACAGTACCTTAAGACTTTTTATATATAAATAATAAACTAAGACCCAATGCGTTTCCTGGTGTCAAATGGCTTAGAGCCTTCTTAGCATGTGTTTTCATTTGACAATATAAATTGCTTTCATGTTGAGTACTGAAAAAAAAAAAGATTTAACAACTTGAAAATTAATAAGATTTTTTCCTAATCTATTACAAATGATTATATCCTCTAAGATAATTAATGCCTGGTTTTGTGAACTTGCTTTGTTGTAAGCCACCAGGATAGTATCATAATATCCTAATGTCTCATAATAACACTTCCCCCAGGGAAAGAATTCAACCTCATCATATTGTAGATCTTGCTTTTTCAGTAGGTCTTTATTTTAGTCAACTCTTCAAAGGTTAGCAAGAAAAGTGAGTAGTGTCTGTGATCCTCTGTAGCACTAGTCTTGTGGATGGGAACATGAAGCTTATAAAGCCACAATGTCTCCAAGAAGATTCTAGTCAGGCAGTTTAAGGAATAGAAGACCATTTTCCTCCTTTCTCCTTGAAGCCACTACCAAAGGGTGTTGGTAGCATAGAGTCTTTGCAATATATGCTTTTCACTGCTGTCCACTACAGATAAATTCCAGCTTTAAATAAATCCACCTTGTTTCTTAACAAAGGAAGAAGTAGTTATTATTATTCTATCATCACAAAAGAGATGATTCCCTGAGACATTTATCTCTGTGGTTTCCTGGCTGGCTGGCCTCCTTGTATGACTCTAGTTTTCCCCTCAGATAGTAAAAAAAAACAGAAGGGAAGGAATCCTACATTGAACCCTCAGTCTTTGAAACAAAAATATTCCCAATCCTACGTAATATTGCATTACCTAAGATTGCTTTGGATATAACAGAAAAATGCAAGCTGTGCTGGCTAGTGGAAATTAAATGGTGGCCATGTGTAATCTATAGCTCATGAAAAAGCATTCGGAAGGATATGAATTGTGTGGCTGCAGTATTATCAATAAGAACTTGGTCTCTTTCTTTCTCACCAATATGCTGTATCTGTGTCGTCTTCATTTTTGCCTTGCCCAGGGAAATAGCAAGACAGCTGCCAACAACTCAAGACCAAATCCTCAACCTGCAGCAAGTACCATGGAGGGGATCTACCTTCTCAAAGCTTAATGGCAGGAATGCCTCTGAGGAGTTTGATGTATGAGTTTCCCTCTAAATGATGCTTCATGGTCACAGGGGCTAGAAAGTTTTGTTGGCTGAGCCTTGATCTTGTCTAGATCCAGGTTGGTCATTTGTTATTCCAAAATACAAACTATAAAGCAAGGCTCAGCAAATTCCCTAAAGGAGGGATGAGAGAAGAAGGGCTGTATCAGAAAAGAGCATTGTTTATGAGTAGGCAGAAGTAGTAACTATCCAACAGTGAATATATTAAAATGGGTATTTTAAAACAATGCAGCTGGGCATGGTATCACAAGCCTTTAATTCTAGCACTCAGAAGGCTAAGGTGGGAGTTCAAGGCCAGATTGGGGCTACAGAGTGAGTTACAGGTCAGCCTTGGCTAGAGTAAGACCTTACCTCAAAAAACAAACAAGAAAATAAACAAACAAACCAGAATGCTAACTTCCTAAGCACGTTGAGAGGAAAGCATGAATATACCTATTTACAAATTAGGTACTCATAGCTATGCTCAAACTCCTGAGCCAGTGGGGATTAATGTTCCCAATTCACTGGATCCAGAATGTTCTCTAAGAAAGACATTGGTCCCCTTCTCCAAAAAGCTGCACTGAAAAGAAAACTCCTCGTTTTACCTCTTGTAACAACAAATACCTCCACAAGCCTTTGTACACTTCCAAACCCCAAATTCGACTGTAATTCTGCTATCTTTTCAACTGTCATTTTTCTAAACTTTATCTAAATCCAAAGAAATAAAAGATACATGTTAGGCCAAAACTTATACTAGATAAAATAAAGAAGATTTATGTATAATTTCAAAGAAAAAAAATTCAACTTCTCCTAGGGGTCTATTAAGAACCACAGTGATGTGGTAATAATATGGGTGGTTGGCACTGTATGGTAGTACTTTGCTAAGAGATTTGGGAAAAGTGTAGTCTTTGATAATGTATCTAAAAATAGGTTACCAATTAGATGCTTTCCACAGAGCTTTGAAAGGGAAGATGGTAGCCTCTCCTTCACAAAAGACTTTTTGAAACCAAAAAAGTGATGCTTTTATGTTACTTGGAATGCGCTGGGCTGGAGTCGGGAAGGAGACATCCTCTGAGCTTTTCTGGTCTATGATTCAGGCAGTCAAAGTGCCCAATGATGGGATAATCTACAACCCAATTGTTATATGAGACAGTTGGGGATGGGCTAAGTGAAAAAAAGAAGACAAATTACAGGGTAAACTCTTAGACTGCTAGAAGATGGAATCTTTTATCCAATTTTACCTGTTGTTTTGCTATTTTACTAGTTTGTTATATGGTAGATCCTCTTTGGGGGGAAAAAAGAATAAATAACTTACAGTATGAACCATTATGAAAATAAAATGTCCCATAAACTCTATATGATGGGATTTTTACTTGCTCAGGGATTAGAACATTCTAAGCTTTTAGACTTTCTGTGGTTTTCTAAAATTAACTTTTCTCTTTTAAAGGCAATGTTTCGTGAAGATCTAGATTTTCTTTTTTCTCCTGGTGGTTAGAATTTTTGTTTCTGCTCTTTCTGCCAAACTTTGGTTAGCTTCCACATTTCTACCTCTGTTTCTCAAAGTTATAAGACAATATGTGGCCCTCTTCTGGACCAAATTTCTGTTTCTCAGACTTAAATTGTTACTGGGGATTTGGATTTCCTCTTGAAAATTTAGGGAATAACACCAGAGGAGTTATTGTTTCTCTTTTCATTTGGAAAAAAATAAATTTAAATTTTCATGTGCTTATTTTATTAGGCTATATTTTAATTATAACTTCATCTATTTGACTCACTTTGTTTTACTCAAATTATATTACATTAGTTTTGCAACACAGAAGTAATATGCCTGTGCATTGTCCTATAAAACCCTGCAACTTCCTTAAATGTTATATCAGCACTGGTTTTAATTCCAGCTTGATTTCCCAACTGTTCTGTGAATACTTTGAAGTAAACATTGTTTAACTGGTTCTCTGTTCCAGAGCAAACTTGTGACATACTACCCAATATGTAGCTCAAATACAGAATCCCTTAAAGGAATTGGGAAGTGAATGAGGAATTCTAATACTTGTCCAACAGTAATATCTCAATCATTTGTTTATAGAATCAATGTAAATGGTGTCTATATATAGAATATCAATATAGGTCATATATAGAATATATTCAGTTATTAGGATATAATGTAAATATTATATGTGACATGGTAGGAAGATGTTTCATCTAGATATAAGTGCAAAAAAGTCATAACTGAGAAAAACCACAGACCTATATCTAACTGGTTCAAACCAAACAATGAAAGTAATCAAAAAGAGAATAATTACAAATTAGCCAATTTTTTATAGTCATTTTATTGAGAAAAATCAATGTATTAACAACATGGCCATGGAGAGATGAGGATGGATAGGAATGCAATAATGGGAAAAGAAATGTTTCTGAAACAGACGCTGGAAGCATTCATTCATGTCCTACTTAGGAAGGAGTTGTGACTTACAATTCTTAGTAGCAGACATGCCTCTGCTGTGCCAACGGGTGCATCACATTCTTTTTGTCAGATGTCATTAGGCATCATGGTCTATATGTAATCCTCCTGCCTGTCTAATCAAGTTCCTAAGTCTGACACCATACTATATTACAGGCACTGATTAAGTACAAAGCCTGAGATGGGCACAGTTCAGTTTTTGAAAACAAAATGAGTCATTTGAAAGGCAATATCCAGAGAAAGAGGTGTATAGACTGCCCAATAGTTATCAAAAATACCAATATAATGGCAGGGGAGGTCATGAGCCTTAGAGGTATAAAACCTGCTCTTGTCTGGATAAATGCATAAGTTATTCTCACCAAATTGCCCTGAAAGCACTACACTTAATGTTCATAGTCATATATCAATGCTACTCTCACTTCTGGTTAGAGAAGCTTCTCTTTTCAGATGGTGACCACTGGGATAACCCAAATGGCAACATAGTGCTCAGAAGGGACAGAGGAGTGTCCAGCACTGAAACATCTCATACCCTCCAAGCCTCAGGGTCCATTGCAGAAGAGGTGGCAGAAAGAATGTAAGAGCCAAAGGAAGGGTACCACTCCCTACATGCAACTGTCTGGACAGAATTTGGCCTCGATATCCAAGACCTCACAGTACCTAGCAATACCTACACAAGACCCTCATAATAGGAGAAAAAGATGATGACATCAAATTAAAAGAGAGACTAATGGAGAGAGGGTGGGGATATGAGGGAGAGAAGAGTTATGAAGGGGAAAGTGGGGGAGTGGAGGGGAGGGAAGTACCATTGGTTGTTGTCTGTAAGTATAGAAGTTGTCAATAAAAAAATTATATATATATATATATATATAAAACAAAGGGGGAGAACTAGAGGAGGCATAGGATGAAGCAAGTTAAACTAGACAAAAGGAAATAATTTCAGGGAAGAATCTTGGTAGAGGTTTAAAAGAAGAGTATTGGGAGGAACACTCAGGTGGAGAGTGTAGCTATGTTTCAAATGATGTCTGTCTGAGATGAGAAGGAAATAACAATTATTACAAGGTGGCTGTTCCATGCTTTCTGGAGTTGTAAATATTTAAAACATGAACAATTTGATCCTGTAAAGCGTTGAGAAATTTACGTTTCCACACATTCTCTGACCTTCTTTCCCTTTGGTCCACAGGTCCATAAGTGAATGGATGCAAGCCAGACCCTAACAATGATGGCGCCTTCTAAGTCAACATTCTGCATAACATCTGTGATGCTTTGCATGTGAAATGTCTGCTACAGGTTCGTGTTCTTGAACACTTGGCTCCCAGCTGGGGAGCTGTTTTAGGGAGGTTGAGGAACCTTCAAGAGGTGTAAAAAGTGAGTTTGTAGGGAGGCCAGCAGGTCACAGAACTGCTCCACTTGCAGCTCCAACTATCTTCTTCCTGATGGAAAATGTGAGCAAGGCCCAGGAACAAGCTCCACCGCTGAGCGACCTGACTCTGTGCCTTCCTGCCATGATGAACTGTAGCCCGTGAACTGTGAGTCTTTCTCCTAATCCCTTCTCCTGTAAGTTGTTTCCTTAAAAAAATATTTATTTATTTATTTATTTATTTATTTATTTATTTATTAGAGAAAGAGAGAGAGAATGTGTGTGTGTGTGTGTGTGTGTGTGTGTGTGTGTGTGTGTATGGACACACCAGGGCCTCTACAAACAAATTCCAGACTCATGTGCCACTTTGTGCATCTGGCTTCACATAGGTACTAGGGAACTGAACCAAGGCCAGTAGGCTTTTCCAGCAAGTGCATTAATTTCTTATCCATCTACCCAACCCCTTAAGTTGCTTCTTTCAAGGTATTATGTCACAATATTGAGAAAATAATATGAACTCCTTCTCTAAATTCAAGCTTCCGTGTCATCCTGGGTGGGCCATTTTTCTTCTATAAAAATATGAAGTCTGCTGTTGTGAAGGATATTTTCTCTATATGGTAAAATATGTAAGTGAGGTCTTGATAAAATGATCAACAGACTCAGCATAATTCATTATATTTCTCACTCCACCACTCAACCTATTATCCATAAACTATTAATGAAGTACTCAACATCATGTGATGTTCTACCTTTTACATACCACTCATAGTAGCAAAATTCCAACTTTAACATTTTGTGACTCATAAAAATTTGGCTCTGAATAACATGATGTTGTTAGATGTAGGTTAACTTCCATTTATAATATAAGTGGCTCAACATTTTAAGTAAAAATATTTTTTCATGCTACTTCTGTCCCTCCCCTTAGACAAAGTGATAACATTAGAACTGTGGTGGTTTGAAGTAGGTGTTCCCTTAAACTCATGTGTTATGAATGCTTGATTTCCAGCTGATGGCAATTTAGGAGGTGAAGCCTTGTTGGAGGAAGTGTGTTGTTCAAGGCAGGCTTCGGGGTGCTATAGCCAGCTCCCCCTTACCAAAACTTGGCTTACTTTCCTGCTGCTTTTGTTCACCTAATGTTGGCGAGTAGGTGATACCTAGCCTCGGCTCATGCCACGTATATCCTCCCATCAGGTGCTTTGTCCCAGCAACAAGAAGACAATTGCAAGAAGAACTTTTGTCTTGAAGAAATGTTTTCTAGGGCTTGTAGCAGACAAATTCAGGTTCACTGAGATAAACTTCCAGACCAGGCACAGTTATGGAGGAAGGGATTTATTCAAGCTTACAGATCCAGGGGAAGTTCCATAATGGCAGAAGAAGCTGGCCTGCATTCACAGGCCCAAGCAGAGAGAGAGAGAGAAGCACAAGCCAAAAGCCAAAAGCCAAAAGCCAAAAGCCACACAGCACACTTCAGGAACTCCTGCTAGGCACACTTTGCATATCTTTAGATTGAAATATGAAACCTACCACCACACCTTAAGATCCACCCAGTGACACTGCCTCCAGCCAGGTGGCGGCAGATGCAAACTACAAACAATAAAGAACTGAATATATTGGGGGCCATCTATTCAAATTACCACATTCCACCCCTGTCCCCCAATAGATTTATAACCATTACACATTGTAAATTGTACTCAGTTCAATTTCAAAGGTCCCTACAGTCTTGACCAATTTAAGATACTAAGACCTGTAAAATCAAACAAGTTAAACACTTCTAACATATAAAGTCACAGAGTAAACATTTTCAACTGGTATAAGGCATAGCAAGGAGAGACTAAAACAATGCAAACTCAACCACCATCAAAAACAAACATCAAACTTCTGCAGTTCAAGTTCAATACAACCAGGGACTGACAGTCTCCAGATTTTCCAATTCTGCCCCTCCAGCTGGGCAGAGTAGCCAGGGAACACTTCCATCTTAGGCCAACAGTGCACTCTATGGTAGCCCTTGCATTGTCCTGGTATATACAAAACATCTTCAGGTCTTCATGCAAACCACGGTCCATCTTCCAAAGGCTCTTTCAGCCTATCAGGGCATCAGGCCCTACCTCATGCCTCATCTCAGCAGCAGCTCCTGGAACCGTGTTCAATTCACAACCACTCCTCGCATTTTTCATGCTTCTGAAACCAATACCAGGTGTGCAGGACACAGCCATATTCTTAATTCACAGACAAAATAAATCATAACCTTGAAAAGCAGGTTCCTTCTCCAGTCAACTCTTTCCAAAAGTGTTTTCATTTCTATAGTAGTCTTTCCTCAGGCATCCTTTCCATGGTAAAGCAATTGGACCATCTTCCTTTAAGATTGCTAATGTGTTTGACAATAGCAGATTCAATAACCTAAAACCAGTCTCAGTGCCTGTAATTTTAACTTGCTTGAGGTTTTCCAGCTTAAAATCTTAAATCTCTCAGTCCAATATCTTTAGCCAAGTACATCAGTCCATTACAAATTTAACCTTGATCAAACTCTCTGGGCCTGGGCAGCAGGACGCAGCCAGCCCTTATGCCAGTAGCCCAGTTCCAACAAAGTCCTCTGCAGTCTTTCCTTCCCCTTAGAAAGCTCATAAGGCAAGCCTCGAAGTTCAAAGCTGTCTGCACTTAGCATTCTCAAACACTCATCAGAATAGTCCATAAAACTTGGCTTACCACTCCAGAAGGCATCTTCAGTTTCAAGAACCAAGTCCATGCCTATTCCTCCAAAACAAAGGTTCCAAAAGATCAACATCCACATGGTCAGGTTCATCTCAGTCCACTCCTCGGTACCAAGTTCTGTAGCAGACAGATTCGGATTCGCTGAGATAAACTTCCAGACCATGCACAGTTATGGAGGAAGGGATTTATTGAAGCTTACAGATCCAGGGGAAGTTCCATAATGACAGAAGAAGCTGGCCTGCCTTCACAGGACCAAGCCGAGAGAGAAAGAGAAGCACAAGCCAAAAGCCACACAGCACAGCACACTTCAGGAACTCCTGCTAGGCACACTTTTCATATCTTTAGATTGAAATCTGAAACCCACCACCAGTTAAGATCCACCCAGTGACACTGCCTCCAGCTAGGTGGCTGCAGATGCAAACTACAAACAATAAAGAACTGAATATATTGGGGCCATCTATTCAAACTACCACAGGGCTTGACTTTTGAACAAAATTGAACTTTGAAGTAAAGCTTTAACTTGTGGCGGGGCATGGTGGTTGTAACTCCAGCCCTTGGGAGGCAGAATGGAGGTTGACCTACATCTATACCCTATATCAAAATAAACAAACAAATGAAAGGTTTAACTTGTATCTGTTTGTAAAAATGGAAATCATAGTTTCTGGTACTTTGTATTTTAACTATCCTGCTCATTATTACCAGTAGTATCTTCCTAGGAGAGGGGGAGAATATATGTACTCATTTCCTTTGCAAATGATTTGCACAAGAAATGCTTAATTTTATTGTAGCTCGCAGTTGAGCTAGAGAAAATTGAAGGCTTTTCAATGTGTTGACAGTTCAAGTGATTGTGTGGGAAGAAAGCCATTCTGTCCATCAAATTCCACGAACCCACTCAATCCAACTTAGCCCTAACTCAGCCAAAAGATAAAATATCAAAGTCTTATTTCCTGCACTTGAGGCTTTTGTAAGAACTTTCTGATAGAAATGAAGGTAACAAGATCAGGGCAGGAAAGATAGCTTAGCAGTTAAGGCATTTGCCTATGAAGCCAAAGGACCCAGGTTTGATTCCCTAGGACCCACATAAGCCATATGTACAAAGGGCACATGCATCTGGAGTTCATTTGCAGTGGCTAGAGACCCAGGTGCGCCCATTCTCTGTCTCCCTGTCTCCCTTCTCTCTCTCTCTCTCTCTCTCTCTTTCTGCTTGCAAATAAATTAGTAAATGTTTTTAAAAATACAAGTTTACCCTTTAAGAAAAAAAGGTAACAAGATCAACATAAGACATTTAATAATAACTAAGCATTATTTTAGAATCTTAAATTCTTCAAACAAAATATGGCAAAAATCAAAGTATTTTAAATAATATGTCCATAAAATATTTGGTTATACAAATAATGTATAAGGAAAAAAAAACAAGCAACTTATCTTTATACCAAAAATGAACACTTTTTATTGTCATGTTCTACTAAGAAAGAAGTTTCAAAGATGTCATCATATGGAGAATGGACTTGTGAAGGGGTAGGTAAGGGTGGAGGGAATTTTCATGTTTTTTTGTCTATAATTATGGATGTTGTCAATAAAAAAAAAATTTTTCTTTAAGGGCTGGAGAGATGGCTTATCAGTTAAGGCGTTTGCCTGCAAAGCCAAAGGATCCTGGTTCTATTCTCCAGATCCCACGTAAGCCAGATGCACAAAGGTGAGGCAAGTGCAAGGACATACATGCCCACTAGGTGGTGCAAGAATCTGGAGTTCAATTTCAGTGGCTGAAGCAGTGGAGTGCCAATTCCCTCTCTCTCTCTCTCTCTGTCTCTCTCGTGCTCTCTAAAATAAATAAGTAAATATATTTTTTTAAAAGATAACATCATATAGGTGAGCATTATTTAAACTTTCTTCATGCAATATGGTTCTTTTAAAAAATTGTATGTATTTATTTATTTATTTATTTAAGAGAGAGAGAGAGAGAGAATGGGCACACCAGGGTCTCCAGCCACTGCAAACAAACTCCAGATGCATGTGCACTGTTGTGCATCTGGCTTAATTGGGACCTGGAGAATTGAACCAGGATCTTTTGGCTTTGCAGGCAAACGCCTTAACTGCTAAGCCATCTCTCCAGCCTAACAATATGGTTCTTTTATATAAACATTTTTCAGGAATATAAGACTTTCTTATATCTATAACTTTGTTCTGTTTCTAAAAATACTATTTGAAAGTAGAACACAATTTTGAATTCTAAAAAGTTACATGTGATTAGATTTGATACACATAACAAAAAAATAAAAAATCCCCATTTCAGTTTAAGCTCAGAGAAATTACATTCTCACACACTTGAAAAAAAAGAGGCCATTTAGCCGGGCGTGGTGGCGCACGCCTTTAATCCCAGCACTCGGGAGGCAAAGGTAGGAGGATCGCCGTGAGTTCGAGGCCACTCTGAGACTCCACAGTGAATTCCAGGCCAGCCTGGGCTAGAGTGAGACCCTACCTCAAAAAACCAAAAAAAAAAAAAAAAAAAAAAAAAAAAAAAAAAAAAAAAAGAGGCCATAACAAAGAAATCTTAGTATACACTTTTTTGTATTCTTTTGGTGCTGGGGTTCAGAAGACACACATCCTAAGAGTGATCTTCATCTCCCAGCTCCAACAGTCTTGTAAACTTGTCTATTCAGACATCAGTTATTTCTGCTATCAATCACCTAATGTATTTCTCCTGTACCACTAATGTCTCTATTAATGAAAATGTACATGTAATCATTGTGGACTTTAGTCACGACCTATGGAATAATTGAAAGAACTCAAAATTCATTTCCTGCTGCATTATGTTGATTCAATTTATTTATAACTAATATTTATTGCTATGCTACTTATCAGTTTGATCAGCTTCAATATAAATATGAACATTGGCTATTGCTATTATTTCCAAAATATACAAGTCACACAGCACTTTGCTGGCTTCTCTATATTTACCAGTAATTCTGTGCATTTAAATGTATTATCTCCCTTTACAGGTGGCATAACTGAGCCTACTGAAGTTAAATATTTTGCCAATTATATTTTGAAGTTTCTGGCTTCAAAGTGTGAATGCTGTTTTGAGACAAAAGCAAAACAATAAAACCTGAATGCCTTTAAATATGGGAAGCAGCATTAATCATATTAAGTAAAAATAATTTAAAATTACTCTCGTCTCAAAAACTATATCTCCTTTGAGATTGTATTGTATCAACTTGCTATGTATTAATTTCCTCACTACTCCCAACTTTTCTCCAATTTTTGACACCTTTCTTTTCATGATTTACACTTTGTTTTACCTTCTGTAAGGCCATATTTTCCAAGACTCATCTCCATCCATCCCAACCTCTCCCTTCTATTTGAACATTTTTCATCTCCAGATGCCAAATACCCTCTCATGATAATTTATATACATCATCACTCAGACTTCACCCTACTTGTCACAACTACCTTTAAATACATTTTTAAAGGAGGGCACAAATAATATTTATGTCATAGAACCCTGTCACCAAGATAAAACAGCAATATACTTCAGAACTTCTTCAAGTGTGGTGCTCATAGCTTATGTTCCTGCAGTACTGTGTACACTTAACTGAAAATCAATAGGAAGTTAATGGAAAGCAAATACCATAGGGAGAATCAGGCACTGCTCATAACATTCTTACAGAGAAAGAGAGAAAATATGTCAAGCAAATGGCTAAAAACAAGTTTGGAAAGTTGAAGAAGAAAATGGATCTGTGGTTTTTATGATGCTTTCCTTACAGGAAGATATATATATATATATATATATATATATATATATATATAGCCTTAAAGTCTGTTTGGAAAACCTTGAGAGAAGCACCCTGATAAAGATGACTCAGCAGGGTGTACTAGGAGGTCCATAGATCTTTTAATTCTCAGAGTTACAAGAAATCCATTCTAAAAGGTTTGAACATTTTGAAAATCATGGTTGCAATGAATGCATAAAATATAAACAGCTCAGCTCAAAGTTGCTCTGGCCTCTGACATCTCTAACCAGGATGGCAGAGTCACTCTGACTTCTAGAATATTTTTGATGATCAATATGCTTGACTTTAGAACATAATGAATTAAGTTCTAATAGGAAGTTCAGCTAGACCTGGTGACACAGGTTTATAATTCTGGCTACGTGGAAGGTTGAAGTAGGAGGACCCCAAGTTCAAGGTCTGCCTAAGCAATTTAATAAGAACTTGTCTCAAAGTAAAACGTCAATAAGAGCCAGGCATGGTAATGCAGACCTTTAATCCCAGTACTCGGGAGGCAGATGTAGGAGGATAGCCATGAGTTCAAGGCCACTCTGAGACTACATAGTGAATTCCAGGTCAGCCTGAGCTAGAGTGAGACCCTACCTCAAAAAACAAAGCAAACAAACAAACAAAAAAGTCAACAAGGATGGTGATACAGTTCAGTGGTGGAATGCTTGCCTAGCACATGTGAGGGCCTAGGTTCAATCCCTAGCACTGCAAAAAGATTAAAGCAAAGCAAAGGACAATTAATAATGATAAAGTGAATTGTCTATTAGCATTTGCTGAGTATTTCACATGTTTCAAATGCGCCCTAGCTTGGTGTTAGGTATTTCAATGATTCAGTCAATAGTTGATAAAGAGGAGGAAGTATACACAGTGGTTAGAAAGAATATTTTTTTAAATATATATAAAATACTTATCCCTTAAAGTACTTAGCCCCTTGTGTTTGGACAAAAAAAAAAAATGTAATCTTCCTGTGTGATATACTAATAGTAAATGCCCCTACTAGTGTGACTATAACAAATTACTACAAATTCAGTGACTTAAAACAACACAAGGGACATCTGGGTAAGATCATGGCATAGGAGACATGCCAAAGCAGCCTAGAGAGGGAAATAAGCACAAAAACAGCAAAATACACTCTTCTACTGGAAAGTGAAAGTGTATAAGTTATTATCAACCACAGCAGAAGAGGAAAGACTAAGATCTTCCAGAAAGGAGGAAACTGGCCAGAATCTGCTGAGGTACCAGCAGCCCCAGAATGCACACCCGCCCGGCTGCCAGCGCAGAGCTGCAGGAGAGAAACCAGGTGGGGGGATTTTGCACATCAGCCTCCTCACAAAGTCAAGAACTCTGAAGAAGACAACAGGGACCAGCTGAGCAGCTGCTAAAGGAGAACACAAATGGGACCAGCTGAGCAGTTTCAATACAAATCCAGGCATCTTGCACAGCCTCTTATCCCCCAACTGTCAGTGCCCTGAACCTCATTCACCCCCCCCTCCCACTGAATGGCATCCAGCACAGCCAATCAGAACACTAGATCCACAGTGCTACAGAGAGGGATTGAGGTGGGCACTCAGCATTGGTGAGACTAGAAGCCATCCCAAAAGGTAACAGAGCCTACTTATACAAAGCCAGATACATAGGCCTACACTAGAAGTGCTAATCTCTCTTTCCATGTCAGGACAGGATATGTGTTCCATATTCTTGGTTGGCTTTACCATTCTCAAATAAGCTGTATTTTGGTGTTGACTATTGTTACCTTTAACGTCTCCTGATTCATAGGGCCTTTGTCTTTTTCTTCTGTCATTATTGGGTACAGGGTGTGACTTGGTCCCAGGCTGACTTGGAACCTATTTCAGACCAGAAATCTCAACCTCCCAGTTGGCAGCATTAAGGGTGTGGGGAAGCACACACCCTGAGGGACTTTGGCCTTAATGGAATATCTTTTTTAATTCCCACTACTGCATAAATATTCTATGCTAGTTTGGATTGAATGTGTATACTGCTCAGTTGAATTTTAGAATTTACCAGTAAATTGCTCCACCCAATTTACTACAATACTTGAATAGCAGGAAAACTCAACAACTAGGGTCACTTCTGCTGTTTTCTTGGAGTATAAAAGCTACACTTGGCACCATAAATGCCTACCCTGAAGACATATAAAGTTGGATTTACATGACTAAGAACACTGCAGATAATTATAAAACTCAAGCATCAAATTAACCCAAGATGCAAAAGTCTCCACATTATAATACTAGAAACACAAAAAAATCAAGACAATACAATCCCACCAAAAATTAGAAATCCACAAGAAATGACCCCCAATAAGATTGTTTTAGATGAAATGCCTGACAAAGATTTTTTTTTTAAAGTGATTATATCTATACTCAAAGAAATCAAAGGAGTCAAAGAAGAAAACAAACTCCTGAAGGAGAACACAGGAAACCAATTTAATGAAATAAGGAGGTCAACACAGACATGAGAAAGGAAATAGAAATAATGAAAAAATACCTGTCAGGAATATTAAAAATGAAAAACTGAGTAAGTCAAATAGAAAACTCTGTAGAAAGTCTCACCAGTAGAATGGATCAAGGAGAGGACAGAATATCTAAACTAGAAGACCAGGTGGCAGATCCAATATAGTCCAACAAAGAGAAAGACAAACTAATAGGAAGGCATGAGTGGAAATTTCAAGACATTTAGGACACTATGAAGAGATCAAACATAAGATTTCAGGGCATAGTAGAAGGAGAAGAATGTCACTCCAAAGGCATTGTAATGGTTAAGTTTGTGTCAACTTGATCTGTCTAGGAATCCACAGACATTCCTCACAAGTGGGTCTTGGTCTCTGAGGTTGCTTCCAGGATGGATTAACTAAAGGAGGAATCCTTCCCCCAGGGGTGCCCTTCCCCCAGAGTGGGTGGCCCCTCTCAGGGAGGGGAGTGTAGGGGGGCTTTATCTAAGGACACTCTGGAAGGAAAGTATCCCCTCCTCCCACCTGGCTGCTGGTGCTGCTTGCTGCTTTCCAGTGTAGACTCTCCAAAACAACCCCAGGCTTCAGTGTCAGATTGGGACTGTGGAGGCATCCAGCCTCCCTGGAGCAGCTACAAGGTTCCTTGACTCTCAGGCAGGCGACCTGCTATTGTTGGATGGCTGTAAGATAATCCAATAAATTCCCTTTAAAACTTTGTTTTGTTTCTTTTTATTTACTTATTTATTTGAGAGTGACAGACAGACAGAGAGAGAAAGTGGCAGAGAGAGAGAGAGAGAAAGAATGGGCATGCCAGGGCCTCCAGCCACTGCAAACGAACTCCAGATTTATGTGCTCCCTTGTGCATTTGGGTTACATGGGTCCTGAGGCATTGAGCCTCGAACCGGGGTCCTTAGGCTTCACAGGCAAGCACTTAATCACTATGCCATCTCTCCTTCCCCTAAATTCCCTTTTAATACAATTCATTCTATCTCTTCTGTTCCTCTAGAGAACCCTGACTAATACAGATTGTGGTACCAGGAGTGGTTCTGGAGAAACAGAATTCCCTAGTGGGCTTGGTGCTCTCTGGAGTTGGTTCTTCAACTTCATTGCCACTAAAGGCTCTGCTGGTAATAAGGAGAGCACTTTTATTGGCAATAAGGAGAGCACTTTTATTGGCAATAAGGAGAGCACTTTTACTGGAGGGCAATAATAATCCATGGTATGAACTATTTAAATAATTCCTTGAGATAGATGTATTTGGTGCTCCTGAGTCCTATCTTGTGAAGAGCAAGGAATTTAGTGACTCTGTATCTAGAACTTTTGAATATTTGTGGAAAAGTAAGATGAGTGATGATACTGGGTGGTTACTTCTAGCATCTCTGGATAAACTACTGAGAGGAAAGCAGAAGCTCAGGAAGGAAATTTCCAAGCCTAAGACCCACATACATGATCTGAAGGTTTCTAAGGGTGCCCTGAAGGAGAGTCTCTCTAGCCAGTACTGGGCTTAAATTGCAGAAAACCAAACCCAATCTCTCTTTGTAAGATGGGCTAACTTGCAACATAAGCTAAATTCCCAGCCTCACAGGCTATCAGAAGTTAAAGTGAGGGCACTGATTGGAAAAGAGTGGGATCCTGTGACTTGGGATGGGGATGTGTGGGAATATTCTGAAGAACCTTGGGACATCAAAGTGTCAGATTCTGAAGAAGTTGTTTTGCATGAGAATGTGACCTCTACTCCCTTAGCAACAGTTCCATCCCCATTCCCCCAGCCCCCCACCCCTGCCTGCACCCTGAAGTATTGCCCTCTCCACCTTTGCCTGAGGGAATTAATCCTTCTTTGTCTGAGGAACCAGCAATGACCCTCCCAGCAGGAAGTGCTGATACTCCTCAGTGCCCACCCATCTTCGCCTCTAGGCCTATAACTAGGTGGAAGGCTAGGCATGCCCCTAAAGGTGAGCTAGAAAGCAAGAGGAGGTGAGGTACACCCCTAAAGAACTTCAGGAGCTTTCTAACTTGTACAGGAAGAAGCAGGGGGAATATGTGTGGGAAGGGTGTGGGATGGTGGCGGAAGAAATATAAGATTAGATCAGGCTGAATTTATTGAAATGGGCCCATTCAGCAGAGATTTTACATTTAACATTGCAGCTCATGCAGTTGGAAGAGGTGCCAAGAGTTTATTTGATTGGGTGGCTGAAGTGTGGATCCAAAGATGGCCTACTGTGAATGAGCTCAAGATGCCTGATATCCCTTGGCTTAGTGTTGATGAAGAGATTAAAAGGCTCAGAGAACTTGGAATGCTGGAGTGGATTTGCCATGTAAACTCATCTCTGCCCCCACAATGGGAGCGTCCAGATGTGCCCTTCACTAAGACTATAAGAAAAGATTTATGAGGAGAGCACCAGCATACTTAAAGTCCCCTATCATTGGTCTTTTATGTAAAGAAGACATCACAGTGGGAGCCGCACTTGCTGCATTAAGTGACTTAGATGCAGTGGATCTAACTGGATCTCTAACAAGGGCCAAGCATCAGTGCTGAATTGCCAAAGGCAAGGTAAGCATGTTTACCATAATGGACAATCTGACCAAAAGAAAGAGAGTAGACACACAATAAAATTAGAGATGAAAAAGGCACCATTACCACAGATACCAAAGAAATTCAGAAAATCATAATGACATACTTTAAGAACATATACTCTACTAAGTTTGAAAATCTGAAAGAAATGGATGATTTCTGAGGTGGTTTTATTCAGGTGTCCCCCATAAACTTAGGTGTTCTGAATGTTAGGTTCCCAGCTGATGGAGATTTGGGAATTAACACCTCCAGGAGGCAGTGTATTCTTGGGGGCAGGCTTATGGGTGTTATAGCCAGTTTCCCCTTGCCAGTGTTTGGCACATTCTCCTGTTGCTATTGTCCACCTTATCTTGGCCAGGGGGTGATGTCTACCCTCTTGCTCATGCCATCATTTTCCCTGCCATCATGCCTTCCAGCATGGTTTGAAGACCAGCACCAACTGCAGACCAATATGGATCGAAAACCAGCAGCTCCTCATGAAGCCTCCAGGCCTTCAGTGCCAGGTTGGGACTGCTGAGGCATCTGGCCACATGGACTGAGCAGCCACCAGGTTCCTTGATTCTTGGGCCTGCAACTGCTATTGGACTACTGTAAGCTAATCCAATAAATTCCCTTTTTAATATAATTCATTCTATCAGTTCTGTTCCTCTAGAGAACCCTGCCTAATATAATTTCCTTGATTTAGATGACCTGCCAAAATTAAATCAAGATGAGATAAACCACTTAAATAGACCGATAACAAGAATGGAGATCCAAGAAGCTATCAAAAATCTCCCAACTAGGGCTGGAGAGATGGCTTAGCGGTTAAGGTCTTGCCTGTGAAGCCTAAGGACCCCGGTTTGAGGCTCGACTCCCCAGGACCCACGTTAGCCAGATGCACAAGGGGCACACGCGTCTGGAGTTCGTTTGCAGTGGCTGGAGGCCCTGGTGCGCCCATTCTCTCTCCCTCTCTCTATCTGCCTCTTTCTCTCTCTGTCTGTCGCTCTCAAATAAATAAATTAAAAAATAACAAAAAAAATTTTTAAAAATTAAAAAAAAAAAAAAAAAATCTCCCAACTAAAAAATTCCAGGCCCAAATGGATTCACTGGTGAATTTTACCAGACCTTCATGGAAGAACTAGCACCAATACTTCTCAAACTTTTCCATAAAATAGCAAAGGAAAGAATCCTACCAAACTCCTTTTACAAAGCCAGCATCAACCTGATACCAAAACCAGTCAAAGACAGAACAAAAAAAAGTATAGACCAATCTCCCTCATGACATAGATGCAAAAATTCTCAACAAAATATTGGCAAATAGAATACCAGAATATATTAAAAAGATCATTCATCCTGACCAAGTAGGCTTTATCCCATAGATGCAGGGATGGTTCAACTTATGCAAATCAATAAATGTAATATATAAATGGACTGAAGGACAAAAATCACATGATCCTCTCAATAGTTGTAGAAAAGGCATTTGACAAAATCCAACATCCCTTCATGACAAAAGGCCTACAGAAACTGGAACTAGAAGAAACATATCTCAACATAATAAAGGCTATTTATGATAAGCCTACAGCCAACATAATACTGAATGGGGAAAAACTTGAAACTTTTCCACTAAAATCAGGAACAAGACAAGGGTGTCCACTGTCCCCACTTTTATTTAATATAGTACTAGAAATGTTAGCTATAGCAATAAGGCAAGAGACACATAAAAGGGATAGAAATTGGGAAGGAAGAGATCACATTATCATTTTTTACAGATGATATAATTCAAAACATAAAGGACCCTAAAAACTCTACCAGTAAACTATTAGAGCTGATAAACGCTTCTAGCAATGTAGTAGAATACAAAACACACACAGAGAAATCTGTAGCTTTCCTAAATACTAACAACAAACATGCTGAGGATGAAATCAGGGAATCACTCCCATTCACAATTGCCTCAATAATAATAATAATAACAATAAAATACGTCGGAATAAACCTAACCAAAGAAGTGAAGGATCTCAAAATTCCAATGGCATTCTTCATGGAATAGAAAAAAAAAAAAAATCCTAAAATTCATTTGGAAGCACAAAAAACCTCGAATAGCCAAAACAATTTTGAGCAACAAAAATAAGGCTAATGGTATCACTATACCAGATTTTAACCTATATTACAGAGCCATAGTAACAAAAACAACACAAGATGATTATCTTATAATTCTCCAAATCCTAAATACAAAGTGGGTTTCCATAGGCTAGAATCAGGGTGAACACAGGACTCCACTAAGACTCCATGGAGAGTTTGCCTTATAACATACTTTAAATTACACATATGAAAATGAGGGTCTGGGGTGATGGCTTGCCAGTTAAGGCACTTGCCTGGGAAGCCTAAGGACCCAGGTTTGATTCCCCAGTACCCATGTAAGCCAGAGGCACAAGGTGGTGCATGCATCTGAAGTTCATTTGCAATGGCTAGAGGCCCTGGTGTACCCATTCTCTCTCCCTCCCCCCTCTCTTTCTTTCTTTCTCTCTCTCTCTCTTTCCCTCCCTCCCTCTCCTAAATAAATGAACAATTTTTTAAAATAAAAAAGGAAATGAATACACAAAATCCTTTTTTCTTTCTTTTTCTTCAAGGCAGGGTCTCATTCTATCCCAGACTGACCTGGAACTCACTCTATAGCCCCAGGCTGGCCTTACAGAATCCTCCTACCTCAGCCTCCCAAATGCCTTTGCCACCACACCTGGTACAAGATCCTTCTTTAAAACAGCACCATATTATTGTCGGTGGTAACCAAATGAGCTCTGAACATTGTTCATTAAACTAAATAGAGCATATCATTGCCAGTTTTCCACATAACATTTTTTTAAATTTTTTTGGTTTTTTATTTATTTGAGAGCGACAGAGAGAGAAAGAGGCAGATAGAGAGAGAGAATGGGCATGCCAGGGCCTCCAGCCACTGCAAACGAACTCCAGATGTGTGTGCCCCCTTGTGCATCTGGCTAACGTGGGTCCTGGGGAATCCAGCCTTGAACCAGGGTCCTTAGGCTTCAAAGGCAAGCGCTTAACCACTAAGCCATTTCTCCAGCCCCTCCACATAACATTTCCCATGAAGAACAATACATCCAATTAAAAATTATGGAAATGTAAAAATATATGATGGCCTTTGAGTTTTTAACAAACTATTCATGTTTTGGTGACCCTTAGGATCAGTAATTTATGTTAATGCCTAATAAGAATGGCATAATTAATTATCCTTTAATATCGAGCCCCAGTGCTACAAACAGGGCACTAAAGCATAGAAGAATAATACATCTATGAGCTTCCCACCTGATCTGTAACAGAAGACACTCATTCCTCAGAGGGGTAAGTTGCTGCACTGGGAAACAGTTCATGCCTGAGTACAGTACTCTTTCAGAACTGCCGCCCAAAGGAAGATCCACGCAGGCCAGGAATTTTGAACAAGACTAACCTCAAAATTTTGTCTATTTTCTCTTAAAGCTGGCAAATACTACTTTTCTCCCCTCAACCCCATCACCCAAAATGCACATCACAATTATGCATACAATTTTGAAGTTTTCACAGACACCCTACCCACATCCCCCCCCACAAAGCCCAGACAATAACTTCAAATGTCCATGCCTCTTTTTTTTTTTTTTTTTTTTGGTTTTTCGAGGTAGGGTCTCACTCTAGCCCAGGCTGACCTGGAATTCACTATGGAGTCTCAGGGTGGCCTCGAACTCACGGCAATCCTCCTACCTCTGCCTCCCGAGTGCTGGGATTAAAGGCGTGCGCCACCACGCCCGGCTTGTCCATGCCTCTTAAAGGGGGAGCAAGACTTCTCTTGTGTTCTAGAATGACTATAAATAGATGTATGAGAAAAAAAAAGTGTATTACTAAGGATAAAACAGCAGGTAGATAGTCAAGCCTCTGCTATTGGACAAGGGCATAACTCAGAGTTACAATCCTGTTGGTTCTTGAATCTCTTTTTCCTCCTCTGTGCTTGCAGCTTTGGAGAAAACCAGAACAATGTGAGTTGTGCAACAGAAAAAATGAAAGTCTGAGACTGAGACAGTATAAGGAAATGCATATAACCAGCATCATTTATTTCATATTTCAAGCCTTTCCACTTAAAATGAGGTATTTCTTAGGATAGTTCTCTGCGTTCATTGCACCCCTCCCAACAAACTAGACAATGTATATTATGCTCTGAGTGTTAAGCCACGAGGCTAAAACGTATTTCAAAAAGAAAATACTGTTGAAGGTATAGAAAAGAAATCATAAATTCAAATCCATAAACATTTACATTTCTGTTTCTTTTTGTTACAAGTAGTTTTAAAGTGGTTTTAAAAAAATCTGGGGTTGGAAAGATGGCTTGGCAGTTAAGGCACTTGCCTGCAAAGCCAAAGCACCCAGGTTCGATTCCCCAGGACCCTCCTAAGCCAGATGCACCAGGTGGCCCACGCATATGGAGTTCGCTGCGCTGGCCAGATGCCCTGGCACACCCATTCTCTCTCTTTCTCTCTACCTGCCTCTTTCCCCCCTGCCCCCGTCTCTAATAAATAAATAAAAATAAAATATTTTTTTAAAAAATCTGTAGGCCTGCTAGAAAAAGTCTGACACTATAGACACCTGGCCTAGAAAATGCTCAGATTTTATTTCTTTCTCTGAGGTCATTCTTCATCATCAGAACCTGGTCATTTTCCATCATCTTAGGCCTTAATGGTTCTCCTCTGCACTCATCATAGAAACAATCAAATAGACGCATGTGTACTTGATGTCGTAGAGGATGCTACGGATGAGTCATGTGATAGGAGGAGTCAAGGTGCCATGAATGAGTCATATGATGGGAGAAGTCAAGATGCCATGGATGAGTCATGTGATGGGAGGAATCAAGATGTCAAGGAGGAGACTAGATGTCTGGTTTTCTCTCTAAAGTTTCAGGGCTTCCCAATTCTTTTTCTAACTTTTTTCCTAAATTTTTATGGATTTATTTTCTGTTTATTTTCACATGTGGGTGAAAACAGGGTGGGGCATAATGTTTCCAGACATACATACATATATATTACAAAATGTGTGTCATAGTAAACATGTTTATCTCAATTATTTTTTAATTATGAGTTACTAAGTTTATTGAGGGGAAAATCACAAATTGTGGGTTTTATTTAAGGGAGAAATTACAAATTGAGGGGTCTAGGAAACACGCTCTCATGTGGAAACTGCATAGTTTATAAGGTTCATTTAAGAGAAAGTGAGGTTTTGGAGAGGAAAACTGGAGTACAGCCACAAGCAGGTGGACTTAAGAGAAAGTAAGCCTTTAAAAAAGTAATTAGGGTAAAGCTGCAAACATGTGGACTTGAGAGAAACTGGGGGTTTTAAAGAGAGATTAAACCTTCTGGCCCGTGGAAAGTGGAATCTAGGGGCTTGTGTAGAGAAACTTGGGAAGAACCTGCATGGTAGATTCAGAAAGCAGAGGAAAATGGTGCATGTAATCAAAGAGAGAAGGTACCCCGAACTATAAAGCAGAAAAGCCGTCCAAACCAAGAAACAGTTTTATGTTCTCCCCCACACCCCCGCCGGACTGGGTGAGGGGAAGCCAGACTCTCCAGCGTACTTGTGGCCCTAACGGAGGGAGGCGGAGCAGAGAAACAGAGCTGAGCTGAGCTGAGCGGAGTGGGGCAGAGTCACAGAGTCCTGAATTCTTCATCAGCTCTTCCTGTTGAAATCCTTCACAATCCTTTCTCCTAGGCTTCAGAAATCAAAAAAATCATTGGTGTGATTTTAATCACCATATTGTACAGAAGCACCCCAGGACTTCTTGGTTCTCTTTCCTTACTCCCCACCCTAATCTCCATGGCCTCCAGTAACCACATTCTACTCTCAACTTCTGTAGGCTCAAGTTTTTTACCAGCACGTGCCATAGATCATGCAGCCCTTGCCTCTCTGCTCCATCAGTGTTGCCACAACTGACAGGAACCCATTCTTTTCATGAATGAAAACTATTATCCTGCATGTATATGCCAAGTTCTGTTTACCATCAGCTGATGCGTACTTAAGTTGTTTCCATGTCTTGGCCTGTCTTTACAGAAGTTATAAGCAGGCTGCTTATTTTCCCTAAGCCTGTCCTCACTTCAGCACTGGCACCTTGGTCCAGATTGGCAAGGTCCCATTGATTGAGATTGCTGCTGTTTGTATCACTGCTTGGGAACTAGCACTCAAGTCCAGGTTTATCCTAAAAACACTGCTGGTGGGTCAGGAACAAGAGACTTCCTAGAAAAGCAAGTCTGTCCCCACAAGCATCTCTTTGGAGACCAGGGTAGGACCAGGTATTTTGCCACTAGCTAAGGGCCTAAGCAGGATTCTGACCAATTCTGGGCAAAGTCACCAAGGATGGACAGTTCCTGGATCCAGTGATGTTTCTGTGGCTACAACACAGCCAGCTGTGTCACATGCTGAGCCTACAACTCACAGGCGCCAGTACGTCTCTGCAGCAGGACCAAGCTCAGCACTGCTGACGTCTGCCTCTTGCTGATTGCTGAACCTCACTGCGGACAGCCACAGGCAACACAAGCTGGAATAGAACCCCGACTGGCTGAGTCTTCCTCTGGCCCTGGAGCTATTCCAGAGACTCCATTTACAGGCGCTCTGGGACTGGGATCCACGCGCCTTGGCTTACCGTAAGTTTCACCAGCCCAGAACTAAGACCCAAGGCAATCTTGTGCTTGCTACTGCTGCTGCACTTGGCGAAGGGGCTCTTACAGGACACTGAGGTTGGAAGTTGAGAAAGTGTTGGTAAAGTTGGTCCCTTGGACATCTAGGCTGATGTTCAACTAGATGGCCCCTCTCTCATAGCCTCCAGATCCCCCACAGGAAGAAGGCAGGTATGACACAGGCCCAAAACTTGAGTCACTTCTGAAGGCAGATAGGTCTCTGCTTAATGAGGCCTTGTTTGTGAGCTTTGCTCAAACTTCAGTTCCTGTCAGGCGCTGGCCCCACCAGGAAAGGCCTGGTTGTGGACCTAACACAAGTCTTGTGCCAGCTCTTGTACCCTGGCCCCCTTCCCCAGTGGGTGGAGTCCTGGTTGTAATCATCACCTGCCCCAGGCAGCTCCACCAGCCCAGCCCCACCAGGCAGTAGAGCTGGTGGGGCTTTGCCCAGCACTTGATTTCATCCTGCTGGGCCTGATGCTGGGTTTCCAGGTTAAGGCATGAGCTTAATTCCCTGTTATCTCGGGCTGTGCTGGGCTTCGTGGAGCTGGTGGGAAAAGTTGGTACCTGTAACTCCTGCTTTTTACAACAGCCTCTTCATTTTGCTACCTTAAAAAGCAAGCATCCAGGCATGGTGGTACATGCCTTTAATGCCAGGAGGCAGGAGGATTGCTGGGAGTTCTAGGCCAGTCTGGGACTACAGAGTGAGATCCAGAAAAAAAAAAAAAAAAAAAAAAAAAAAACTGAAAAGAAAGGGGTGCGAGGACTGGAGAGAGAGCTCAGCATTTAAGGTGCTTGCCTGCAATGCCTAACAACCTGGGTTCAATTCCCCAGTACCCACGGAAAGCCAGCTGCACAAATCTTCACATTCATCTAGAGTTCCTTTGCATTGGCTGGAGGCCCTGGTACGCACCAATTCTCTCTTTCTCTCTCTCTCTTCCCCACTCTCTCTCCCCTTGCAAATAAATAAAATATTTTTTCAAAGCTGGCATTGGGCTGGAAAGATGGCTCAGCAGTTAAAGGCACTTGCTTGCAAAGCATGATGGCCTGGGTTCAATCAATTTCCAATTCCCTGGTACCCACATAAAGCCAGAAGTACAAAATGACTCATGCATTTGGAGTTCATTTACAGCAGTGGCAAGAGGTCCTGGTGTGCCCATGCCTCCCTCTCCCTGCTTGCAAATAGATCAAATTTAATTAGAAAAGCAAAAGCAGGCATTATGGCCTCTCACCTGACTTTCTTAGCTCTTGTGAAGGTTTTAGTTGGATGCCTGAAAAGCTGTTCAGCTTGATGTGTAGGTGGAAGACAATTGTTGGAAGGTTTTATTCAGCCTCCATCTTGCTCTGCCTCTCCCTTTTGGAGTCCAGGACTAACTTCACAAAAGGAAGGCAATGTGAGAGATGGGAAAGCACTCCAATATGTCTGCATTTATAAAATAAATAGTCAAAAATCTAACTGAAAATAGAATTAAAGTTTTTCAGTTTTCTGAATTTAAAATTAATTCCTGCATATGCCCTGAAGTGAGAGAAAGAACAATATAGGTTAATGGTTTCTAATACAGACATTATGCCACTCCCGCCTTCTCGTGGGCATGAGTTCCCTATGCTCGCTCGCTCTTTCCTTCCTTCCTTCTTTCTTTTCTTCTTCCTTTCTTTCTTCCTTCCTTTCTTTCTTTCTTTCTTTCTTTCTTTCTTTCTTTTTGAGGTAGGGTCTCTCTCATCTCTTTTTATCTATATTTCTATCTACAATAATACCTGTAAACCTAAATAAATAAATAAAATCTTAAAAAATTGGTTTCAGCTGGGTGTGGTGGCGCAGGCCTTTAAACCTAACACCTGGGAAGCTGAGGTAGGAAGATAGCTGTGAGTCTGAGGCCAGCCTGAGACTACATAGTGAATTCCACGTCATCCTGGGCTAGATAGAGACCCTACCTTGAAAAACCACAAACAAGCTGGGCGTGGTGGCATACACCTTTAATCCCAGCACTTGGGAGGCAGAGGTAGGAGTACCACCGTGAGTTCGATGCCACCCTGACATTACATAGTAAATTCTAGGTCAGCCTGAGCTAGAGTGAAACCCTACCTTGAAAAAAAAAAAAAAAAAAAAAAACTTTCCACTGTAAAAGCGTTTATATTCCATAGACAATGAAACATACTAAAATAAAAAGTCAAGCCCAAACTACAAAATACTAACAGGTAAATATTTTAAAGAGATTATATGGGCTGGGCATGGTGGCACACTCCTTTAATCCCAGCACTTGGGAGGCAGAGATAAGAGGATCACCGTGAGCTCAAGGCCACCCTGAGACTACATAGTGAATTCCAGGTCAGCCTGGATTAGAGTGAAACCCTACCTTGAAAAACCAGAAAAGAGAGAGAGAGATTATAAACTAGGTGTAGTCACAAAAGCCTTTAATCCCAGCACTTGGGAGGCATGAGGCATGGTAGGAGATAGCTTTGAGTTCAAGGCCACCCTGAGATTACATAGTAAATTCCAGGTCAGCCTGTGCTAGAATGAAACTTTACCTCAAAAAGCCAAAAAAAAAAAAAAAAAAAAATTAGAAAAGAGTTTATATAAGTAAAACAGAAAATCCAGGCATGGTGGTGCATGCCTTTAATCCAAACACTCAGGAGGCAGGGTCCAGGGATTGCTATAAATTTGAAGCCAGCCTGGAGCTACAGAGTGAGTTCCAGGTCAGCCTACAATGAAATACTACCTCAACAAAAAAGTAGTAGCAATAATAATAAGATAGAAAACACCAGGGAAGACATATATTTTAATTAAGAATATATTTAAAGGTTCTTAATTCACAATAATTGTAGCCATAACTTTTACAATAAAATTCATCTCTGAAAGTAAAAGTTTTTCCTTTTTCTTAAAAGAGATCTACACAATGGATAACAGTTACTCTATGTTTCTGGATTTTGAAAGAAACAAAATAGGGGATTGATAACAAGAAGTATTGGATAAGGTAATAAATACAGTAGAACGGATAAGAATCAGAAGTTGTTTGGACTTCAAGTTCAGCCTGAGCTAGAGTGAAACCCTACCTCGGGAAAAAAAAAAAAAAAAAGTTTCTACTATAAAAGCATTTATATTTTATAGACAATGAAATATAGCTAAAATAAAAAGTCAAGTCCAAACTACAAAATACTAACAGGTAAGTATTTTAAAACTAGAGATTATATGGGCTGGGCATGGTGGCACACGCCTGCACACCAACAAGCATCATGGCAGTGCATTCTCTCAATACCAAGGCAATGATAATTCTGTCTATAGACAATAGCCACCTTCTTTCCCTAGCCATTCCAGCCTGACAGTGAAGAAAGGGTACAGATGCTGCATATTTTGCTCAAAAGCACAAGCCTCCCTTCAACAAGACTATTCCAGCTACATCAGTTGTTAGCTAGCTAACGCCTTGGCTTCATTGTGTGTCCATTCCCACGGAATCTGCTAGCCAAGTTGACTATTTCCATCACGGAAAAGGGAACAACACATTTCACCAACGTAAACACAGCAGATATAAATGGCCTTCCCTGAGTGCTTTGCTTTTGCATTAGCCACTAATCATAGGCTGAAAGAATGCCAGAGTCTTTAATGATACCCACTCAACTAACTTCACTTTCAGCCAAACAATGCATACACCATCCAGGAATGAGGGAAATGTTCACATCCATGCAAGTTATCGGTTTTAACATGTACCACATCACTTCAAGCTGGCTTGCCTGAAATAGCAGTGAAATACCCTGTTAAACACTTAGTTACAGGGCTGGCTAACATAATCAAGTACTAATCTCTTATTTGGGTTATATTATCTTCCCAGAGTTTGCATGCTTTCTGAATCAGCAACCAATTATACTGTCATATCTCTCTAGCCAGAAAATATGAATCCAAGACTCATGAGGTAGGAATGAGAGTGGTCCCTCTTCTGCTCTTCTCCCTCTCTCCCTCTCTCCCTCTCTCTCTCTGTAATCCTTAAGGAGCCAGTCATAAAAGTTTTGCTTCCTCTTTCTCATCTTTTACTTCTTCAGGTTAGAGGATTTAATTTTTCAAAACTAAATGCTGCTCTAGAAAGCTCAAGCTATTATTCCATGGAACTTGTAGCTTAAACTATGCTGAATCACTGAGTTCTTTTTTTAAAAAAATATTTGTTTATTTATTTATTTGTAAGTAGAGAGAGCTAGAAAGAAGAGAGACAGACAGGATGGGCTCCAGGGCCTCCAGCCACTGTAAAGAAACTCCAGACACTTACGCCACTTTGTGCATCCAGCTTTACATGGGCATCAACTCAGGTCGTTAGGCTTTGCAGGTAAGTGCCTTAACTACTGAGCCATCTCTTCTGCCCTCATCACTGAGTTCTTCATGCAAGCCAGCAGATAAAGAAGGGTTTACTGTGCTAACTGGAGAGGCTAGTAGTGATTATTAAGAAGAGTGGCTGCAACGTAAGAGAGGCCAGCAGGACTGAGGAAATTCTCTGAGCTGCTGTTAGTACTCATATATGCACTGCCAGAGATCAATAAAGGAAGAGAAACCGAATAAAGGCACCTACTAATACTCCGACCTTTTAAAGTCAAACTTCCACATTACCCCGTGAGGGAAAGAATCATGACCAGAAAAGATGCTTAACCAAAGACAAAAGGAATAGGTTGTGAGAGAAGGAAATTAAAAATACTAATTATGCCCTCTTATTCATTTGCCTATTTCTTTTCCTGCTTTATGATATACGTATTTGCATACATTAACCAATGTTTGCCAACCTGCCTTTTCCTCTAATATAAAGGATAGTACTAGAGATTAATCTTACAGTTCCATCTATGGTATAGGATGTTAAAGAAGGATTAGAACTGAGTTGGGTAGAGAATGGACATCACCCAGGAACAGAGTGACACACGGAATACAGCTGCTCTGGGAGATGCTGAGCTGGCTGTGGCTGGATGAGGAGCACCTGTGTTCATCGGGTTGTTTCTGTAAAGGAGCACAAGACTGTATACTGACTGGTACTTATGTGTCAAACTTTGGACTATACAAGACTAATAAGGACGAATGCTTTAATTGGCATCAGCACTATCCATGTAGCTTGCTTTCTTCCTTCCTTCCTTCCTTCCTTCCTTCCTTCCTTCCTTCCTTCCTTCCTTTCTTCCTCTCTTTCTTTCTTTTGTACTGCATCAAAACAAATACTCCTGAAGTTCCATTACCCAAAACTCCTTTAGGTGAATGGTTACAGATTGGCCTGATAATAACAAACTAACATTAAAAAGAAGAAGGTGGCCGGGTGTGGTGGTGCATGCCTTTAATCCCAGCACTTGGGAGGCAGAGGTAGGAGGATCGCTGTGAGTTCGAGGCCACTCTGAGACTCCATAGTGAATTCCAGGTCAGCCTGGGCTAGAGTGAGACCCTACTTCGAAAAACCAAAAAAAAAAAAAAAAAAAAAAAAAAAAAAAAAAACATGAAGAAGAAGATAGCAAAGAAGGGAAACCATTCTTTTCTGGACACCATCAAAGAACTGCACAGGATAATGTGAGAGTCTGCGTAAAGGCTTCAAGGTCAGTTAGTGCGAGGGTGTCACACAGAAGGATCATAGTCACCACCTCTTGGAGATTCCTTGGGATCTCACCAGCTTCCAGATGACCTCGTGAGAATTCGCTTTAGGCCAGGAGAAGTGGTTCAGCAGTTAAAGGTGCTTGCTTGCAAAGCCTAACAGCCTGAGTTCAATTCCCCAGTACCCATGTAGAGCCAGCACAAAGTGGTGAATGCCCCACATAGAGCCAGCACAAAGTGGCACATGCATCTGAAGTTTGTTTGCAGTTGTTTGGAGTTGTTGCAGAGACCCTGGCATGTGCTGGCATTTTCTCTCTCTCTCCTTGCAAATATACATATGTATATGTACATGTATTTTATATATATATATATATATATATATATATATATATATGTATGTATATATATATATATATATATATATGTATGTATATATATATATATATATATATGTATTGGGGGGTAGAGGTAGAGTTTCACTGTAGCCCTAACTGACCTGGAATTCACTATGTAGTCTCAAGGTGGCCTTGAACTCACAGTGATCCATCTATCTCTGCCTTCCAAATGCTGGGATTAAAGGCATGCACCACCACTCCCAGCGCAAATAAATTTTTTCAAAAATTAAAGAAGCCCCTCTGGGTCATCTGATGTATTGGTCACTTTCTTCTAGCTGTGAACAAATACCTGACCAGAATAAACTTAGGGAATGAAAGGGTTTAATTCTGCTTAAGATTTTGAGGGGAAGTTTCATGTCAGGAACAGGAAGCCGGCTCATCATCTTGATACAGAAGAAACAGAGTGTAAGTAGGAAGTAGGACCAGGCTTTAAAACCTCATGGCCCATCTGCAGTGACTCACTTCTTCCAGCAAACCTCTGCCTCCTAAAGGTACCAAAACCTTCCCAAATAATGTGACCATCTAGAGACCAAGTATTTGATCATGTGAGCCTACAGGGGACAATTTCCATTCAAGCCAAAACACCTGGCCACTGACATGAGCAGTCAGTGTTTCTTGGCCTTCACCCCTCAGCCCAAACAATGGCAACACCTTTAACTTTCATATCAAGTCTCTTCTTACTGCAGTGTATGGGATGGTCTCTGATATCTTGACCGCAGTCTGCAGGAAAATGCCATGTTTGAAATGATTAAAACATGACTTACATGAAGTGTTTTAAAATTTAACAAAGCAACAACAGAAACCATGTCAGTAATATTCTAATGAAGTGCTGAATCACAGCTTTATGCTATATGGTGGCCCACCTCAAGTCCTATATGAAGGCTGTTGTCTTAATCTAATTTTTAAAAATTACTTTAAAATATTATTTTTTCTTTGTTTGCAAATTTTTTTATAAGGCAAATGAATGCTTATTCAAAAGCTTCCATTTACTTACTGGAAGTGGTCAAAGTGTGAAAGGCAGTAATGCATTTTTCTTCCATGTGGTCTTCTATCCTTAAGTTCCATTACATCAAAGGAAGAAAGGGGGCTGTTTAATAGTTCACGTAAGACAGTTCAGCATTATCAGTTTTAAAAGAAGTGACCTTAGTAACATGTCAGTCTGCTTCAACAAATTACATCATGAGAGTAAAAATGTTTTGTTGAGGTCTACAGCCAGATTCCAAACTTGTAGAACAATCTTCAGAAAGACTGGAATGTAAATTACTGAATCCATATCAGATATCATTGTTGCAGTCAGGTTCACATTGCTGGCAGAAATCACCCAAACAAGAGCAGCTTCTGGGCGGGGGGGGGGGGGGGGGGGGGAAGGGTTTATTTTGGCTTACAGACTTGAGGCAAGGCTTCAGGATGGCAGGGAAAACGATGGCATGAGCAGAGGGTGGACATCACCCCCTGGCCCACATAAGGTGGGCAATAGCAACAGGAGAGTGTGCCAAATACTGGCAAGGGGAAACTGGCTATAACACCCATAAGCCCACCCACAACAGTACACTGCCTCCAGGAGAGTTAATTCCCAAATCTCCATCAGCTGGGAACCTAGCATTCAGAATACCTAAGTTTATTGGGCACACCTGAATCAAACCACCACAATCATCAATGTCTTCATCATCATCTCCAATGTCCCAACTGAATTTCTTCATGAACTCCAGGTCCAGATATATCCATTTCATTTATTTTAGCACATTCTGGAATCTCACATATGCCTTCAGATATCTAGCTTCATCTGAATTGTATTTTAAAATTACATCAGCTTTGTTATCTGATAATCTCAGAGACCAACCAATATAATGTCTGAGGTATTTATCCAAATCTTTTTTATTCAATTTCCTGCTAATGTGGCATGACCTGTTTGCACGGTCAAAACACATAGATTCTAGTTGCCCATTCCCCAACATTTGGGTTACCTGAGCCTATTCTTGCCCATCCTCCTTGAGCCCCAACTTTCACTTTTCAAATTCATTCTTACCTCTATGTCTACTTTTGATCCTTTACCTTTCTTCTGAGGCATGGGTGCAATGGTGGTCTCACACTGTCTCTCACGTACTTCCCAATGACCACAGGGATGGCGAGGACAATGCCAGGGAGCGCTCAGGGAAGGTGTGGGAGACGCAGAAGCCTGTTGGGAAAGCTTCCAAGAGCCTCCTGCATCCACTTTCAGCAGCAGCAAATGGCATCCTGCACATTATTTTTGACAGAACAGAAAGGAAAAGAACTCCACCACTTGAGCATGAACAAAGAGTTTCAATGAAAATGAACTCCACAGTCCTGTCAAGTTTGGGTAAAACTGCCACACCCATATCTCTCACTCTGATTCCACTATTAATTTCTGAAGTGATCTCAGATCACTACATTTAATCTTCCATAATTAATCTTCCAACAATAGAATTGAAATATTTTATAAGTTATCCATTAACTTGGGTTATTGAAAATATGGCATTTCTATCAGATACTATTAAATAATGACTGGGTTAGTGGAAAAGGGAAACAATTTCCAGGTTCCTATGTTAAGAAACAGTTCATATAAGTGATTATAATCTAGGTTTTTTCTTTCAAAGCAAATCATAAAGTTAATTCTGATTCAGAAGAGATTGGTATTCATGCACCAATTAAGGGACTACTTCTCTGAGCATTTTGAATAAAAGCTCATTTCTAAGTATTGTCAAAGTCCAAAATGAAACTCTGTATGCTTGTGATTTTATATACAGTTTAAAAAGATTACTCCCACGTAATAGAAAATCCTTGTGGGTGTCAAAAAGAAATGTTATGGTCAATTAATGCTTCTAGTAAGACCATTTAAATATTTCATTGTTATAGAGAACCCATCATTCAAATCACTGAATATTTATTCCCTTTGCATGCATTTAAAACAAGACTAAATTAAAGAAGCTTTTCATTAGAGATCTGTTTAGCCTATAAGAAGTAAATGAAGCTTTTCAAACTAAAAATAACCTGGCCTCTTGCTACATTTTTAGCATGATAGAAAATGGCATCTTGATATGCTAAGAACTAGACAGCTCCAGTGAACTCAGTGTGTCTTTTGGCACAGAGTCAAATAATATTCTATCAAGAAGTTTTGCTGTCCGCTGTACAATGTGACACCTAAATCTATCAGTTCCATCATATTCAGCTTCTAGATAAGCTCCACTGTTGACATGGTCTTCTTTTCATCAAGTGACAAGAGAAAGTGTCCAGTAAAAAAAGTTTTGAACTGCAAACATTCCAGAGACATAACACCTAATCTGTGTTCAGCTAGGCATTTCAGTCAACTGATAGAAATGTAACCAATGACAACCACTCATGCAAGAAGTTGATTCTAAGGCAGTTGCACCAAGGGCAGCATAGCTCAGATGGTTCCAGAGCCCATTTCAGTGTGGCCACAGAACAATATATAGACGAGGGGAAAAATTACAGGATAGTGACTGCAGAGCAGCTGTAGCCGTTAGACACGGAACCAAGGAAACATATGTTTGAGAAAAAGTTACAAGTAGCAAACGATCTTAGGTAAGTAGTCTTTTCTGAAGGACAGAAATCAGAATAGAAAAGAACAAATATTGGATACTTTTATGTAATACTGTTTAGTCCTTAGAAAAATGTGAGTATATGATAAAAAAAAATTACCATTTGTTGACATCTACGATATGCCAGATATTCCACCTTCATATCTCCTTTATTTCATCATCTTATTTAATCCTTATGACTATCTTTTCTGATAGTCATTTCTGCCCTCATTTTATAAATGCAAAACAGAAAAAGAAGCTAGATGATGGTCTAAGACCGTATAGGCCAGCAAGAAGTCAAAATTTGACCCCCAAATCTACCTAGCTCTAAGTCCAGTCTGTCTTCCTACCCAATATTGTGTGAACTTTACATTGATCAAGTGCATGCTTAAATATGTAAACACACATGTAACCCAGACGTCATGCACACACCTCAGGGCATGTCAATGACCATGTGAGCACTATGGGGTAGAAATCTATGTGGCTATTTCTCTACTGAGCTTGCTTACTACTTTGGAAAACTGAGAAGGTATAATAGCATCAAAAGAAATGGAGACATTTAAGAGAGAAATAGTACTAGGATGGGTTTAGAATATGCAAATGTTTTTACTCAATTTTCTGAGATTTTCATAGTACTAAAGCAAGCTCCCTAGAGAAGGGAAATACTAAATATAGTTATTATAAAAGATAAAGAAAGGACATTTGTAAGTATTCTTTTAAAGGAAAATGCAAATTGTGGACATCTCAGAGAAAACTCCAAACTGCTTTGATATTATTTGCCAAAAGAGAGTCAGTCCCCTTTGGGAGTGCCTACAAAGGACAGAGAGAAGCTTATAGAAACTGGCTAAATGATTCACAGCACCGCTTGTTGATTCAAAGATAAGAGCTGAAAACACACATCTGGATTCAACAGAGAAAGTTCTAGATATTGTAGATACCATTATTATATTTTTACCATAATTTGACAGGAAAGATTGAGTCTTCTTTAATTTATTGAGACTGATCATTCAATCATAAATTACTTCTTCCTTTTCTCACATTAGGCATCTCTCCTTTTTAGAAAGCCTAGCAAGAGGGCTGGATTATCAAGGATGAGTTTCCTTGGTTGCTCAAGAGAAAACAACAGGTGAGTAAAGGCATCTTATCTATAGGTAACATGAGAGCGTGAGTAAAGGTATCTTATCTATAGGTAACCTGAGAGCATACCAAGACCTCTTTCTAATTAGCTGCACATATTTCAGCAGCTCAATACCCTTATTTGAACCTAATTTTATTCCATTCTAAAATAAGAAAACTGAATTAACAAACATCTCCAAATTTATCCGCTCTTACCTCTGTGATTTTGTATGTCAAGCCATGAATTATGGCTGAGTCCAGGAACCAGACATCTATGGAAATGTTACCTTCTGTGTCTTATTTTATTTTGTTTTAATATTAGCCTGTATTACTTTTGTGAACAGAAAATTTGATATCTATATGTTTAATTCATTTTCCTGTGATAACTGGTGTAGCAAAATTCTGTTACCTTTGGCACCTGTCATGACAACTATCCACCAGGCATCTTCTAGAAATAATTCCCTGCCCGTGCATTTTAAATGCCTGGCAGAGTGACCTCCTTCCCCTCTTACCGAGAGGATCAGTTTCATTGGTCCTTTGAAAAAATAAATACTTCCATTCTTTTAAATCCTTTCTCTCCTTTTGCAACTTTATTTTATGGGCTTTCACAAGAGATCTGCCAGGGCCCCTCACACTATCTGACCAAACTCAGCCTGAAAAGAAAGTCTTCGCTTTCCCTTTTGATCGTGTTCAGGGTATGTCAATCTCTGTCTTGTTCTAGCAAGAATAAGCTTTATCACCACTAGCAAGTCATCATCAAATTTCTCTTGCTGTTGTGATAAGCGTTTGGGATTTCACCCACCTGCGGGAGCGTTCCCTGAGACTGTGTCTGCAGCTGGATTCCCTGAACTATCTTCATCTGTCCCACATCCAGGGGTATCGGTGGAGCTGGGACAGCCAGACCATAATGTTGCCTTTGTGTCATGTGAAAAAGTTCCCCATTTGTCAGTCAGCTATAAATCTCTAAGCCTGGCCTCAAGCACAGTTGTGAGGAAAGGCATTTTGGAGGTAGTCTCTTTTGGGGTTTGGAGCAGCAGGGTTTTTTTTTCTTTGTGTGTTTGCTTTGGTTTTGGCATTGTTAATTTTTTTTTTCAAACCAGTAATTCAAGCTGTGAAATCTTTAAAAGCAACTGTTCTGTAGGTCCAGAAAGTTTAGTCTGGCAACTTTCTTTGTAATGGTTTGCATG
This sequence comes from Dipus sagitta, assembly GCA_036346955.1. Lineage (NCBI taxonomy): Eukaryota > Metazoa > Chordata > Mammalia > Rodentia > Dipodidae > Dipus > Dipus sagitta. Next base: position 103,277,140 of record CM070778.1, on the reverse strand, counting down.
TTGATACACTCTATAGCATAAATCCTATTTTACCAGTAATGTGATTTGCAGAATAATCCAGATTTTGAGTAATTAAAATCACAGAGAATCTGGTTCTATTCCCCACACAGTCACCTAAACGCCATCTCATCTGGGTCTGATATGTTGATTGAAAGATTATGCAAACATTCATTTTTCCAAATAAATAGCATGTACAAATGTCAAAGATTGGGACTTGATTTTTTTTTTAGTTTTATTTACTTATTTATTTGGGAGGGGGCATGGAGAGAGAAAGGAAGAGGCGGATAGAGAGAATGGGCACACCAGGGCCTCCAGCCACTGCAAATGAACTCCACACATTCGCACCACCTTGTGCATCTGGCTTATGTGGGTACAAAGAAATCGAACCAGGGTCCTTAGGCTTCCAAGGCAAGCACCTTAACCACTAAGCCATCTCTCCAGTCCTAGGACTTGATATTTTTGTATAGTGATTATTCAACCTACTTCTGTCAAACTTAGAAGCCCAGACCATAAAATTTACATGCTTTTGGATCCTTTAAAGAAATAATTTGTTGTTTCCTTGTGAAGTGTTGATATCAAGTGTCTCCATGTCAACTTATATGACATCACAGAAAACTATTCTCTTACTTTATAACCATGAATAATTATCCCAACATAGAATACTTCTGTCCAATTTTCTTTACTTCAGAATGATTTGCTATTATACTTCCATGTTGAATTAGTGACTTTTCTTGTCACTGTGACAAAGTACCACACAAAGACAGCTTAAGAGATGGATATATTTTGGCTCACATTTTGAGGGTGTAGTCTATCATGGTACAAAAGGTATGTTAGTTAGGGACATGAGGCAGCTGGTCACATTTGTCTGTACTCAGAAAGCACAAAAAAGATGACCAATAATGCTCAGTTTCTTCTTTTTTTTTTTTTTTTTTTCTTTTTATTTTGCTTCGACGTGCTCCCCGTTCAGTTTCTTCTTTTTATTCAGTCCAGGACCCCAGCCCATGGAATGGTACCACCCAGTTTGGGAGATTCTTCTAGCCTCAGTCACTCCAATTGAGAAATTCTATCACAAACATGTCCCAAAGTTTGTCTTCTAGGTGATTCTAGATCCTATCTAATAGACAATATTTCCTATCACATATGTCTGTCTTACCTTATACTTATTCTCTGAAAACTGTGTCTACTTTTTTGGGTCATATAAATATTATATTAAAGCTATATTAAGGTGTTATGGTTATCCCTGTAACAGCAACTATACAATTACCCTTGTACTCCCAAACCTAGTACCCTCTCACACCTACTCTTTCAAAACTGAGTTTATCCCTCTGCATTGCATGGACATACTGTGTAGAATTGCTTTCTCTCAAAAGATAAGGTCTCTGAGAGCAGGTAACTTTCAATCTCCAATTCCTTACTTTTTAAATTTACACGGGAGTCCTAAAGACTGGAAAATATTCTTGTAATCTGTCTTGCCCATGAAGTTCCCTATATACATGGGTAGATATGCAGTATAGCCAAGTCTCTAAGAACTGAAATCTGCTAGATATATGCCCCTTGACATGCCCAAATTTCAAGTACTCAGAATAACATTAGAGATTTAGCAGAGTACCTTTAGTGACACATGAAGCCAGCCAAGGTGCTGATGAGCAGTGAGAGGCAAAAGATGTGATTTGCCCTCTCAACCTGAACAGTTCTTCACTGGAAGGACGGGTGATGGTCAGAAGCTGGCTATGTTGGGAGCTGTAGTCCTAAGAAGGAAGAAGTTAAATGCTACAACGTCCAGAAGGAAATCATTCTAGTTTAGAGATTCAAAAACTAGAAAAAAAGGAATTTTTAGATGGGCAGGGAATCCCACTGACAAGCTAATTAGCCAGGGAGTAAATAAATAAATAAATCTTCCCACAGAGAAGACAGGAATTACAATAAACCAAAAAAAAAAAAAAAAATTCCAAGCTCATTTTCCTAGCAGTCACAAATTTAATGTCTAACTTAGCATAGAAAACCCAGAAAGCACATTTACTCATTTATTTATTTATGTGGGGGGTTGGGCACACTAGTGTCTCTTGCTCCTAACAAAAAATGCCTATCTGGCTTTACATAGGTGGCTAGGAATGGAACCGAGGCTGGCAGGCTTTGCAAACAAGAACCTTCTACAACTGAGCCTTCTCCTCAGCTCCAAAATGTTCATTTAAATTTTTTTAAAAATTTCATTTTAGAGAAACAGAGAGAGAGCAAATTGGCATGCCCAGGGCCTCAACTGAAATAAAACTCTAGGTGCTTCCTATGCAACCTGATGCTTGTATAACCTTTGTGCATCTGGCTTAGTGGCATCTGGAGAGTTGAACATGGGTCCTTAGGCTTTGCAGGCAAGCACCTTAACCACTAAACCATCTCTCCAGCCCCAGAATGTCCATTTTAAAAGACTACAGTTACTCAGAATTCCTATCATACAGATTGAACCAAAATCAGAATTTTCCTGTATTTCTTCTCATGAAAGAAATTTACAATAACTTGAAGCTATTTTATCTATACATTACCTTACATACTATGGCATGCCATTTTCCTATTTTATTATGTATTCTTTGTAAGCATTTTTTCAGTGAGAATAAAAGCTTCTATTATGTAATGACCTCAGCATGCCTTATTGATTATTTGATTCATATTTGATATGATAGAAATAATGTCATAGGGCTGGAGAGATTGCTTAGTGGTTAAGGTCCTTGCTTACAAAGCCAAAAGACCCAGGTTCAATGCCCCAGGATCCACATAATCCAGATGCACAAGGTGGCAAATGCATCTGAAGTTCGTTTGCAGGGACTGGAGGCCCTGGTGTGCCCATTCTGTTTCTCAAATAAGTAAATAAAAATAAAAATATTTTAAAAAAGAAATAATGTCAGAGCAAGCATGATGCTGTATAACTCTTCATAGGGATTATAAATGAGGGACATGGTCAAGAAAATTAACACTTCTAAAATATTCCCAAGATAGTAAGTAATTATTATTGAATTACATGTAAGTAACAGTACAGTTTAGCATATAGAAAGTACTAAGTTAATTCTAGTTAATCTTAGTAATTTTTCATTTAAAAAAGATTATTATGCCGGGCATGGTGGCACATGCCTTTAATCCCAGCCCTTTGGAGACAGAGTTAGGAGGATCACCATGAGTTCGAGGCCACCCTGAGACTACATAGTGAATTCCAGGTCAGCCTGAGCTAGAGTGAGACCCTACCTCGAAAATAAAAATTAAAAAAAAGATTATTATGTGGGCTGGAGAAATGGCCCAACAGTTAAAGTTGCTTATTTGCAAAGCCTGACAGCCCAGGTTCAATTCCCCAGTATCCACATAAAGCCACAAAAGTGGTGCATGCATCTGGAACTCATTGCAGTGGCAGGAGACCACGGCACAGCTATTCTCCCTCCCTCTCTCTTTTTCTCTCTCTTAAATAAATATTTTTAATATTCTATTTTTATTTATTTATGAGAGAAAGGGAGAAGAGGTAGAGAAAGAGAGGAAGGGAGAAGGAGAGAATGGGTTGCCAGGGCCTCCAGCTGCTGCAAACGAACTACAGACACATGCGCCACCTTGTGCACCTGGCTTATGTGGGTCCTGAGGTATTGAACTTGGGTCCTTCAGTTTTGCAGGCAAGTGCCTTAACCGCTAAGCCATTTCTCCAGTCCAAATTAAATATTTTTTTTAAAGATTAAACCAGTGGAAATTCTCATTGCTGACTCCTTAATTGTTAACTTATCAGAGTTCTTTCTATGGATTGCTGGTGAAGTTTGAGGATGGCCCTAAAATTCTTACCATCCACTTATACCAACTACTGACTTCCAGGTTCTCTGCTGCTGTCAGGTTTGCTATGTGATATATTCTAACTTCTCTGGACTGAGCGTTCAGAAACGATGCTGTGCTAAAACAAGCCTTCTTTAAACCTGACCCGTTAGGGACAGACTAAACATAGCTGACACTTCCTAAAATAGAAGAAGGTAGTGGTACTGTTACTCAGAGATGAACACACGGCACATATATGTGCACCAAAATGAGAAAGAGCTTTTGTATTTTGTTAAGGCTTGTCCACTGAGAAGTCCTCAAAGTTAATTTTCTATTTCATACAGCATTCATCATATTGTTACTGTGAATATTTGCTTCCGCTTTCTATGTTTTGAAAGACAATTTGGATGTACTATATGAATTTGTGTTAGTTGTCTTGCACTTGAGCATAGAATGACCTATAAGGGTTTCTTACAAATGTGAACTGTGCAACCCAAAGGGCTGACCTCTAGTTAGTATTAAAATTGGGAAGAAATGACCTAATTAAAAGGTAATATCAAGCTAAGCATGGTGGCACATGCCTTTAATCCCAGCACTCAGGGGGGCAGAGATAGGAAGATCACCATGAGTTTGAGGTCACCCTGAGGTAACAGAGTAAATTCTAGGTCAGCCTGAACTAGGCTAAAGCAAGACCCTACCTTCAAAACAAAAACAAAAACAGAAGCAATGTCATATCCCTTATTCAACTGTTATGAAGTTCAACTTGAAATAAAGTATACTTTAGATGTAATCCAGTATTCTTTCCAAGTCTGTCTGATATCATACTTTATACTATTACAACACAACTGAGTGCCCTTTGTGTTTCTGTAAAATTTCACCCTAATGTTCTTTGTAATAGCAGAGGTTCATTTATACTCCAAGAAAAAAAATATTCCTCTTACTTGAAGTTTCATGAATTTTTCTTGTTTTATCACTAGATCTACATGTAAAATTTCACCCTAATGTTCTTTGTGATAGCAACGGATCATTTACACTGCAAGAAAAACATATTCCTCTTACTTGAAGTTTTATGAATTTCTCATGTTTTATGACTAGTTCTACATGTGGCAGTTATCCAAGGCGCTCAACGCCACTCTTATAAGTGAACTCTGCTGTACAACACCATTAGCTACACATTGATTAGAACATTCATTTCCATTTGAAGGTGGTGGGCGGGGTTTCCACCCCCAAACTCATAATTTTCTACATCACAAACCAAGTGTTCAGCAATAGTTTTGTATCTCAGACTGCAAACAACTGAAAGTCTGCAGATGAGGGCTGGGACTGTTGGCAGCTCCGTTGGTAGAGGGTTTGCTGAGCATATAGAGCTCTGTGTTCAATCCTGACCGTCTCATGAATTGAATATGGGAGTGAGCACCTGCAGTCCCAGCCCTGGGAGGTGGGAGCACAAGGATCAGAAGTTCAAAGTCATCTTCAGCTACATAGTAAGCTTGAGGTCAGACTGGCTACATAAGATTCTCCATAAAGAAAGAAATATGGAATGAAAGGATGAAAGAAAAACAAAAGGAAGAATGAATGGAAGAAGAAGGAAGGGAGGGAAGGAGGGAATGAGGGAGGAAAGGAAGAAAGGAAGGAAGGAAAGGATGGAGAGAGGGAGGGGGAAGAGGGAGGGGGAAGAGGGAGGGGGGAGGGAGGAAGAGGGAGGGGGGAGAGAGAGATGGGTAGAGAGAGAGGAGGAGGGGGTAGAGAGAGGAGGAGGGAAAGGGGGAGGGAAGAAAGAAAGAAAGAAAGAGAGAGAGAGAGAGAGAGAGAGAGAGAGAGAGAGAAATGCACCAAACCATGCAGACTAAATTTCAAAAGAAATCTGGAAAGTATGTATATGTTAGTATGCACCAAAATGTTAACAGTGGTTATTCTGGGCAGGTAGAATTTTTTAAATGAATGATGGTTTCCTCCCCACACTTTTGCAAATATCTGAAATGTTCCACAATAAAAAAAAAAAATACTACTTTTTTGTTGTTGTTGTTGTTTTCTTTTGTTGTTGTTGTTTTTTGAGGTAGGGTCTTACTCTAGCCCAGGCTGACCTGGAATTTACTATGTAGTCTCAGGGTGGGCCTTGAACTCATGGCCATCCTCCTACCTGTGCCTCCTGAGTGCTGGGATTAAAGGCATGTGCCACCACTCCCAGCTAATACTACTTTTAAAATTAGCAAATATTTAAGGAAGGATCTGCTTGAATTGCATATGTAACTTAAATTTTTCCTCTTCTGTAATTATCTTCATAATAAATGATTAATTAAGAGTTACTAATTTTGAATATGCAAAGATATGTCTTTAAGACTTTCCTCTTAAAGAAAAATCCAAAGGGAAAAATTATCCTTAGCCAGGCATGTTGGCTCAGGCCTTTAATCCCAGCACTAAGGAGGCAGAGGTAGGAGGAAAACAATGAGTTCAAGGCTACCCTAAGACTACATAGTGAATTTCAGGTCTGTCTAGGCTAGAGTGAAACCCTACCTCAAGAAACAAACCAAACAAACAACAATATGCCCACCTTATTGTAATATTTCTAAACAAGTATCACAGTAAGATCCCTATCAGTTTCTCTGATGCATTTTACTATACAAAAATCAGTTAAAAAGAATGTCTGAAGCTGGGCATGGTGGTGCACACCTTTAATCCTAGCACTAGGGAGGCAAAAGTAGGAGGATCACCGTGAGTTTGAGGCCACCCTGAGATGACAGCAAATTTCAGGTCAGCCTGTACTAAAGCGAGTCCCTACCTTGAAAAAACAAAAAAAGGAGGGGGGGGGGGAGAAAACGAATGTCTGAAATTCATTCATTCGAGGATTCAGGGGCTGGTGGGGAATTGGTCAATTAGTTTGAAAGATGATTTTTCCATTCATTCTTCATAATTCTTTCTTATTTGTTCCTTGACAATTTCATGCCTATTTGATCATACATACAGACCCCCATTATTTTCTCCTATCTTCTGCCGGGCTCCTCCGGCGGGGCAGGTAGTGCCGAGGGAAGGACCAGGCCCGCTGGTTCCTCCCGAGGGGCTGAGGAGGAGATGAGCGTCCGACGACTCAGACCTCTCCTGGCCGCCGGAGAAAAACCACACTGAGTCGGGAGTCTTGTCGAAGCAGGAACTCGATTTATTGCTATGAACAGTTGCCTATATAATGTTGGGGGTGAAGGCGGGGATTGTAGGATGGTGGGGAAAGGTAAGGGCCAATAGTAAACTGTGACTATTGAAATGATAATTCTAACTCCCATGTGGAGGTAGCAGGTAAGAAGCCATTAGGCGTCTTGCTGAGTCACGTCTGGCCAGAGGCAGATCACCAAACTTTAGCTAGGCTCAGGAAGTTCCACTAGGCCTCACACCTGGGCCTCAGAGGCCAACAATCTTCCTCCCACTCCTGCTGAACTCCTTTTTCTTCCTCTATGTACTAGTGAATATGTTGAAGAGACTCTGTCACCCCTGTAGTTCTTCCATATCAAAGAAAACCTATTGTTTAATCAAGGCAGGCATATTATTAATGTAGAAATGTGTAGAAGTAAGTAAATTATCAAAAATGCAAAGCATAAAGCCAGGTGTGGTGGTGCACGCCTTTAATCCCAGCACTCAGGAGGCAGAGGTAGGAGGATTGCCATGAGTTCGAGGTCACCCTGAGACTACATAGTGAATTCCAGGTCAGCCTGGGCTAGAGTGAGACCCTACCTCGAAAAAACCAAAAAACAAAAAAAAAATGCAAAGCATATTTCTTTTATAATTACTAGCCTATATAATATAAGTAAGAAATGCATAATTTCAATGGAGTAATTCCTAATTCTGAAAACCTTGTCTGGGAATTAGAATGACAAACTGAGATTTTATAATCATGTTGTTTATCAACAAAAATACTTATCATGCTGGGTGGGTGCTGCACACCTTGAATCTCAGACTTGGGGAAGCTGAAGTATTAGGATTGCTATGAGCTCAAGGCAAGCCTGGGGCTACAGAGTGAGTTCTAGGTCAGCCTGGATTAGAGTGAGATCCTGCCTCTTAAAAAAACAAAACAGAACAAAAATTATCAAAGGAGCCAGGCGCAAGCCTTTAATCCCAGCGCTTGGGAGGCAGAGGTAGGAGGATCACCATGAGTTCAAGGCCACCTAAGACTACATAATGAATTCAAGGTCAACCTGAGCTAGAGTGAGACCCTACCTTGAAAAACAAAAAACAAAAACAAAACAAAAAAAGAATATATTTATATATATATATATATATATATATATATATATATATATATATCAAATCAAAAGGCTTTTTGCTATTGTCTTTTTTGTAAGGCCATAACAAGTATAAAAGATCTATATGCTATGTATATGGTATTTAAACTTTCAAAAGAAGTAACAGGCTGAATTAGAATTTAACGCTATTAAGAACTTAACTTTCAAAAGAGAATTTAACTTTTACTTTTCATAATTTCTGACCTAGTGGGTTTTCTGGTTTTTTTAATGATTTTTTTGTTTTTTTTCCTAATATTATTTATTTGTTTGTTTGCTTGAGAGGGAAGCAGATCGAGAGAGAGAGAGAAAGAGATAGAGAGAACAAATGGGTGTGCCAGGGCCTCTAGCCACTACAAACAAACTCCAGATATATGCACCACCTTTTGCTTCTGTCTTATGTGGATACTGGAGAATTAAACCTGGGTCCTTAGGCTTTGCAGGCAAGTGCCTTAACTGCCAAGCCATCTCTCCAGCCTGGATTTTATTTATTTTAATTTATTTTATTTTATTTATTGGAGAAAGAATGGGCATGCATGTCAGGGCCTCTAGCCATTGCAAAGGAACTCCAGATAAAAGTGCCACTGTGTGCATCTAGCTTACGTGGATACTGGGGAATTGAACCTGGGTTCTTTGGCGTTGCAGGCAAGCACCTTAACTGCTAAGCCATCTCTCCAGTCCCTGATCTAACATTTTTAAACATCAGGTCAGGATCAGGCTGGTGAGTCTCTATGGTACTGGACATCCAAGCATAGTTCATCCTTCTTCAGACTGTGCGTGTTACATCTTGCTATCTAATCTGCCATGCACACTCAGAGTGCCAACTGAAGAGAATATGGTGACCTCTAAAATTTCACTTGGTTTAATGTATTCAGATTTTGACATAAAGTAAATTTTTACTTGAAATTTAAGAAAAAGTTTAACAATCATTGTCAACCATTTTGTATAGGTTTACTATTTCCAAAATTATTTCCTAAGAGTTGGTAGTTACTCTTGGGGGAAGAGAAAGAAAAAAGAGAAAAAACAAAGAATCAGTTTCTCTCTGAAAAAAAATAACTTCTCCAAATATGTCCTTAAGAATCACCTCATATTAAGTTCCTAAAAGTGTTCCTTCCTTTCCACAAAAATAGAAATATGTGAGAGAGCCAGATGAGCAAATTTCCCCTCTCCTTCCCTTCGCCCCATCCTCTGTTCTCCCTCCCTCCAGATCCACCTCTCCCCCCCCCTTCTGAAATGCTGTCCTCTATGTAGATGAGGCTGCCCTTAACATTTCAATCCCCTGGTGCAGCCTCCTGAGTGCTGGGATTCAGGTGTTATTACCACACCCAGAGTAGGCTCAACACTTTCTTTTTGCTTTTTTTTTTTTTTTTTTAATTTATTTACAAGGAGAGAGAGAGATTGGGCATACCAGGGCCTCCAGCCGCTGCAAATGAACTCCTGATGTGTGTGCCATTTTGTGCATCTGGCTCCACATGGGTACTAGGGAATCAAACCTGGGTCCTTAGGATTTGCAAGCAAGTGCCTTAACTACCAAGCCATTTCTCCAGCCCAACATTTTTGACTTTAATCAAATTGCATCTTAAATTACTTAGTATAACTAACACAGTACAATTTTCCAATAGGTAGAAGGAAAATTTTGTTGAAGTAAACCAAACTAATCTGAAAGGACACAAGGAATTAGTAATAGCAAAGAGAAATAGTAAAACAAAAAAACAAAAACCAAGGTCACCTGGGGGCATGAGGATACAGGACTTTAATCCCAGCACTCTGGGAGGAAGAGGTCGGAAAACTGTGAGCTCCAGGCCAGTTTGGGACTACAGAGTGAGTGAGTTCCAGGTCACTCTGGAATAGAGTGAGACCCTACGTTGAAGGTAAAAAAAAAAAAAAAAAAAAAAAAAAGACAAGGTATCAGTGTAAGTTTTATTTTTTTGTGGTGTGTTTGTATGTATTCATGTGAGTATGAGCATGTATACAACACGGGGTGCATGTGGAGGTCAGAGGACATCTTGGGGTGCAGATTCTCACTTTCCATTTTGTTTGAGGCAGGGTCTGTCCCAAGGTCTATGAGCTTGTAGAGTGTTCTCCTGTTTCGACCTCCCTGCTCACCTCCATCATGCTGGGATTGCCGACACCTACCTCAGTGCAGCTTTTCTGTGGATTCTCAGCATCACACTCAGGTACTTGCAAGGCAAACACTTTATCAACTGAGCCATGTCCCCAGCTCAAGAAGATTTAAAAAAAAATTACTTATTTATGAGAGAGAGAAAATAGTTGCACCAAGGCTTCTTGCCACTACACTGAACTCCAGATATATGTGCCATTTTGAGCAACTCACTTTACGTGGTAATGGGGGAATCAAATCCAGGTAGGCAGGCTTTATAAGAAAATGCCTTTAATTGCTCAGCCATCTCTCCAGCCCTGGAAAAGTTTTTGTTGTTGGTGGTGGTGGTGTTGTGTGTGTTTATAGTCTCTCCAGGGTGTCTTACCACTGGAAATGAATGTCATGCACATGCGCCACTTCCAGTGTCTTCCTTTATGTGAATGCTGGGGAACTGAACCCACACTGGCAGGTTTTACAAGCAGGTGCCTTTAACTGCTGAGCCATCTTCCAACCCCAAGTTTTTAAAATAAATTCAAATATAGCAACAATCATAATAAATATGAATGGATTAAATTCTCAAATGTGTTATTTCAAAAGTAATGGAAAAAATCAATGGGAAAACACTATAATCCACAAATTAGATTGAAAATGTAGAAAAAGCAAAAAGCATGGGCTAGTGTGATTACTTAGTGGTTAAAGGTGCTTGCTTGCAAAGTCTACCATCCAGGGTTCATTTCCCCAGTGCCCACATAAAGCCAGATACACAGTGCATCTGGAGTCTGTTTGCAGCAGCAAGAGGCACTGATGCACCCACGCTATTCTTTCATAAAGAAATATTTTTTAAAAAAAAGAAGCAGAAAAAATTAAATGCAAAATATACACAAAAAGGTGGTCCAAATAAATCTAAATATAGCTGTAATCACAATAACTATAAATGGATAAAATATATCTAATTATCACAAAATTATTAAAGAGAAAATACCTCCTGCTTTGATAAGACATGCATTCTGCTATAAAGACATCACATTAAAAGGATATGAACAAGATAGGCCACAAAATACAAAAATCAAAGACATTTATGTTATTTTCCGACAAGAAAAATCAAAAGAACGCTGCGAGGATGGCACAACCAGAAGCCATAGGTTGTTACTAGAAAATTTCCAGTGTCAAGGATGGGATACCTTCTAGTGAGTTGTTGGCCAGGGAGGTCCCTGATGCCCCCAAGACATTACAGGCCATTGCCAAGTGTGGTAGTTTGATTCAGGTGTCCCTCATAAACTTAAGTATTCTGAATACCAATCTCCCCAGATGATAGCAATTGGAAATTAAAGCCTCCTGGAGGTGGTATATTGTTGGGGGCGGGCTTATGGGTGTTATAGCCAGCTCCCCCTTGCTAGTGTTTGGCACACTCTCCTGTTGCTATTGTCCACCATATGTTGGCCAGGGGGTGATGTCCACCCTCTGTTCATGCCATCATTTTCCCCTCCCATCATGGAGCTTCCACTAGAGTCTGTCAGGCCAAAATAAACCTTTTTCCCACAAGCTGCTCTTGATCAGGTGATTTTTGCCAGCAATGCAAATCTGACTTCAACACTGAGGCTCTTGGTTTCCCACCAGGAATAGATGGTAAGACCCTATTGCTGAAAACTCCACATACTTGGGCTGCAAGGTCACTGAGAAATCCTGTTGGAGCTGAGCTGAAAACTTCCTCTCTGTAGACCAGCTGACAGAAAGCTGGAAAAAGCTATGCTACATGCAGTTCAATGGGAGAGACAGAAATCACCAGTGGAGATAAACAACAGTGAACACTGCAAGCCTTAAATTTGACCAGCCAGGCCAAATAAGCCAACAAGAACAATAGTGGCATGTGTGTTATGGGGGAAACCAACCGCTCTCTCATTGGCCCACTCCACAGGAGGGAATACATGCCTGATACTGAAAACCTGTGACAGGGCGTGTCATGAGCCATAGGGTTATAACATCTGCTTGTGTCTGGCTAAATATACTGTGCTCACCATACTGCCTGGTGAGCACTTCTCTTAATGTTCATACCCATGTATTAATGCTAATCTCACTTTTGGTTAGAGAAGCTTCTCTTATCAGATGGTGTTGACCTTGGGATGATTTAGAAGGCATAATAGTGCTAAGAATAAGTGACAGAGGATTGCTCAGCACTGAAACACCTCTATCACACCTTCCAAGGCTCAGCGTCCATTGCGGAAGAAGTGGCAGAAAAGTGTAAGAGGAAGGGAAGGACTGCTTACAGTGCACTGCTCCAGAAACAAAATGTCCTGGATATCCATGACCTTGCAGTGCCTGACACTACCTACACAGGACCCTCATAATAGGAGGAAAAGATGATGACATCGAAATAAAGGACAGACTGATTGAAAGGGGTGAAAGGGGGGAGGGCATATGATGGAGAGTGGAGTTGCAAAGGGAAAGGGGGCAGAGAATTACCATGGTTAATGGTCTATAATTACGAAAGCTATCAATAAAAAATATTAATAACAAAAGAAAAAATGAACATTGTGAGGATAAGATACTAAATTGTTGTAAAGCTAACTAAAATGATGACTGAACAAATCACTTAGTATAAAATTCAAAATATATCTATTTAGGAATTGATAGTCAAGGAGATAAAATTAATAGTGAGGATATAAACATATGGTTGCTTTAATAGATAGATGATAGATAGATAGATAGTCAGGGGGATGTTAGTTATTGGTTTTTTTTTTTCTTTTGTTTTTTTCAAGGCAGGGTCTCACTCTAGCCCAGGATGACCTGGAACTTGTAGTCTCAGGCTAGCCTTGAACTCAGTGATCCTCCTACCTCTGCCTCCTGAGTGCTGCGATTGAAGGTGTATGATGCCATGCCAGGCTATTATTTTGGTTTTTTTATTTGTTTATTTTATGAGAGAGAGAGAATGAAAATTAGCACATCAGGACCTCTAGCCAATGCAATCGAACTCCAGACACTTATGCCACCTTGTGCATCTAGGAGGTTCTCGAGAGTCTAACCTGGGGCCTAGGCTTCACAGGCAAGCACCTTAACCACTAAGCCATCTCTCCAGCCCATATTGTTTTGTTTTTTGAAGCAAGGTCTTTCTATAGTCCAGGTTGACCTGACATTTATTTTATATCCCAGACTATATCCTTGGACTCACAGTGATCCTCCAATCTCAGCTTCCCAACTGCTGGGATTATAGGGATAAGCCACTACACCTGGCTTGTATGTTTTATTTTTTTATTTTTGAGAGAAGATCTCTTACTTCTGATTCTGCTTTCACCTCTAGAGTGCTAGGATTACAGGTGTATACCACCATGGCTTGGCTTATCTGCTCTTAAAGAATTGAGCTCAGGGCTTTAAGAATGCTAAGCAGGCACTCTGCCTACTGAGCTAGATCACCAGCCCATATATATTTGCTTTTTTCCAGACTCAGTTTCACGAAGCAGCCCATACTGACCCAACACTTACAATCCTCCTGCTTCAGCCTCCTGCATTCTGGATGACAGGTGTGCAAAACCATGCCTGCTTAGAAAGGCTATTTTTTCAATGTCTTCTATCATCATCGTCTTCTTCATCATCACTACTACTATTGGACTGTCATTAGTACTTTTAAAAATATTTATTTTGGGGCTGGAAGGATGGCTTACCAATTAAGGTGTTTGCCTGCAAAGCCAAAGGACCGAGGCTCAGGATCCACATTAGCCAGATGAACAGGGTGGCACATGTGTCTGGAGTTTGCAGTGGCTAGAGGCCCTGGTGTGCCCATTCCCTCTCTCTCTCCTCTCTCTCTCTCTTTCTCTCTGATATATACACACACACACACACACACACACACACACACACACACACATATATATATATATATATATATATATATATATATATATGTATTTTGGTTTTTCAAGGTAGGGTCTCACTGTAGCCCAGGCTGACCTAGAATTCACTATGTAGTCTGAGGGTGGCCTCGAGCTCATGATCCTCCTACCTCTGCCTCCCGAGCAATGCCTCCCGAGCACTGGGATTAAAGGCATGCGCCACCACACCCGGCATATATATATATATTCTTTATCAGAGAGACAGAATAGGCACACCAGGGATTCCTTCTTCAAATGAACTCGAGTCATGGGCCACTTTATGCTTCCTGTTTTATGTGGCTACTGGGGACTGGAGCATAGGCCATAATGATTTGGAAGCAAGTGCCTTTGGCTGCTGAGCTATCTCTTCAGCCAGCATTAGTGCTTTTTGACTTACGAAATGGTTGAAGTTACCAGCATAGTGTTCACTATGCTAGTGATATCTTAACTGTTCTCTTTCTGAGTTGTCACTGTTTATTACGTTTTCTGTGAACTTTCTTTAGAGGTAGGGTTTCTAGTCCAGGCTGACCTGAAATTTGTCTTAGGCTGGCCTCAAACTCATAGTGAAGATTCTTCTAGCTCAGCCTCCCAAGTGCTGAGATTAAAGGCGTGTGCCACCACGTCTGGCTGAAATTTCTATAAGATATCATTTCTTAGGCATTTGCTTGTAATTCTATTGTCTTAATTTTTCTACAATTATGAATGTGCATTTTTTAAAAATTGTTTTATACTTACTTGTTTAATTTATTTCTGATGACAGATTTTTAATTTCTCCCCAGTTCACAGATTTAAAAATTCTCCTTATAAATTAATCAGATTTTGCATTTCACATTTCAGGCCTAAGCTGTTAAGTGCAATCTTCTTTATTCCTATATTTTAGTACAAGTTTATTTTTCCAGATGCCAATATCAATAATGAATGGTTCAACATCTTTGTAGGAAGGATTCTGCACTGAGAGCCATGCATGGGCACGTGGGAAGTGACATGTAGGGTAGCTGAGTACCTGTGTGTGAGCCAAGCCTACCTCTTCTGCTTCCCTGTTAAACTGCCTCCTAAAGGCCTGGAATGTGAGGGCCACAGGTGATGGTTGGAGGAGGTAGAATTCCTTCCTATATCCCTGGGACTGTGAGACTCAGTCTATTTCTCTAACAGTAGGGATTTTAAAGTCAACAGACTGGGCACTTGGGAGGTGCTGCATTTCACAGTTGTGGGGAAAGGAGAGTTTAGTTTCTTAACATCTAACAATGGAAGGTTAATCTTATGGATCAACTAGACTGGGTTACAAGATACCTATGCCAGACATCACCATTTCACTTCGTAAACAGCTTTAGAAATGGATTTCTGAATCTTCATACCTATCATTTCCAGTAATAGTAACTCTGCCAATTTTTAGACATTTTGTATTCAGTAGCTATTTTAATTTCATCTCCCCTTGCTTACATTCAGCTCACATTCAGATGTTCCTGTGACACTCTAACTCTGTCTATATGGGACCTCTCAATCACTCTCCAAGACCATTCTGCTCCTATTCTGTCCCTGCCAACTTCCACTTTGTCCATCCCAGGTCCTCCCACCACCACTGCCTTGACAGACCCGGTACTGGGGCCACCATCATTCCTGTCCCTATGCCCTTCCATGCCACAAACATGTCCATACTCTCTCCTTCCTTTTCTTTCACTCTTCCTTCCAAATCTCTCCTTCCTGTGAGGGCCAGCCCCCTTTGGGAGTGTCATGTGATGCCCTTGGAACCACTACTTATAATGTCCCAGCTATAGCTCCTCCCTTTTCATCCCTCCTCACCGCACCCCCCCCCCGCCCCCCGGACTAGATAATTTGCCCTTCAAATCTCAGCTCCTGGCCAGGCTGCTGGCTGCAGATCCCAAGGATACAGACATAGACATAACACGAAAATCCTATGCAGAAAACCCTCACCTGCCAGTGTGGGTGCTTTGCCATTTCCACACCTTAATGGATACAGCCAAGAGATGCTGGCTGCAAACAACACATTTGGCACCAGCAGAACACCTCTGTGCCCAGTGCTCCTTGTCACTGGGTCCCTGTGAACGCTGATCCTGTGCTTCCATTCACGGTAGCACCATCCCTTCCTGACACAGCACTGGGGTCCAGGAATAATACCACCTCTTCGGTCCACTCTGTCATCTTCACCTCTCCTGTCCACAACACTTTACAAGTACAGTCCACTTGGGGGTCACATGCAACCTACCACCCAGGTGGATATGCACTGGAGCTGCCCGGCCCCCAGCCCACCTCTGGGCTGTTACATGGACAGCAGCTTGGACAATCCTTTCCTCTGAGGGAACAAGCCGCCCCAGCAGCAGCTGTGGGCCTGGCAATGCCAGCAGCTCAGCTTTGCAGTTATGCCCCAATACCACCTGCATGTATAAGCCCAGAACCACCTATTTGCCTTGGACCACCTGCTTCCGTCCAGTTTGCAAGAAGGAAGCACAGATGAAGATACACATCTCACCCTTTCCTACCTACTCCTGTCCTGAACTACCCCACCTGTGGACAAGACATTTCAAGTATAGTCACATTGGGAGCCACCTGAAACCTACCAGCGGAAGCTGCCCCTCAGCCTGCCTCCAGGTTGTTATAGGTACAAGAGCTTGGGAAGTCTTCTCGTGAGGGAGCAAGCTGTCCCAGCAGCAGCTGTGGGCCTCGCAATACCAGCAGCTCCACCTCCCAAGTATACCACAATGAAACCTGCATTTACAGACCCAACATGAGCTGTTGGTCACTTGCCCCCACCCTCCTGGCCAGGGGGAAGCTCTGATCACGACCGCATCACACATCTTCACACCTACTGATGCCCTTACCCTCACTGCAGGGATGACCAGCTCTGCGGGGCAGCAACCGCTTCCTTCCCACACCTTCACCCCGACTGTCCCCTCACTGCAGAGATGGGGGACTCTGGAGTGAAGCACCCATGTGCTTCCCATTGTGCCACACACTCTGATGTCTTCAAAGTTAATGCAGGACTGATGAGCGCTGGTGTGAATCACCCATGGGATTCCCACACTGGCCCAGGCACTTCTGCCTTCACACTTGCTGCAGGAGTGAGTGGCTGTGGGGACTTCAGATCATCTTCAACCTCCTACATGCCCAACACACCTGCTTTCATGGGGCCTGCAGCCCCACCCAGTGAAACAGAACTAAACGGGATACCCAGTACCGCTCCTGGCTCCCCAGTCATTCTGAAGACGCAGAAAAGCCCAGCTAGTCACAGCATGCCTACTGAGAAAGGGCGTGCCAGAAAGGGCATTAGGACAGGGACACAGGAATCACACACTGCCCTCCCAACCTCATGGTCCGTAAACTAGATTCAACCTCAAGGTCAGTCGGCTCTATTAACACATAATTCAAGGACAATGAACTGCATGCATGCCAAGTACACTGTTGGACAAATGTTGAGATACCTGGATTCAAGGACTTGCAATTACAGTTAAGAGAATGTGCATTCTCATCACTCACCATTGTTTCCACATGGCCTACGATATATTCTGCTTCCACCTTTCTTTTTTTTTCAAAGACTTTTTTAAATGTTTTTAGTTATTTATTTGAGAGGGAGAAAGAAGCAGAGAGAGAGAGAGAGAGAGAGAGAAAGAGAGAGAATGGGCATGCCAGGGCTTCCAGCCACTGTAAACAAACTCCAGATGAATGCACTCCCTTGTGCATCTGGCTTATATGGGTCCTGCAGAGTCGAACCGGGATCCTTTGGCTTTGCAGGCAAATGTCTTAACTGCTAAGCCATCTCTCCAGCCCTAAAAGTATATTATTTTTACTTATTTGTTTATTGATTAGAGACAGAGAAACAAAGAGTGAGAACGGGCGTGTCAGGGCCTCTAGAGACTGCAAATGAACTCCAGATGTATGTGCCACATCTGGCTTACATGGGACCTGGAGAATCAAACTTGGGTCCTTAGGCTTCACAGGCATGTGCCTTAACTGCTAAACCATCTGTCCAGCCCTGCTTCCACCTTTCTAATCTTGTTCCTCCACATCTTTGCCACTGAAGAAGTGTTATATCTAGAAAAGTAAATGAATTTAAACAAAGCTTTTTTTTCTGATGGCTCTTCGTCATACTCATTTTCACTATAACCCATATTTTTCTGAGTGTTAATGTATTTTGCTGAATAATACTATGAGCATATCAAAATTATTGATTCAAGCCGGGCGTGGTGGCGCACGCCTTTAATCCCAGCACTCGGGAGGCAGAGGTAGGAGGATCACCGTGAGTTCGAGGCCACCCTGAGACTCCATAGTGAATTCCAGGTCAGCCTGGGCTAGAATGAAACCCTACCTCGAAAAACCAAAAAAAAAAAAAAAAGGAAAGAAACTAAGAAGATATCTGGGAGATCACTCAGTAATAGAGTGTTTACCTGGCATGTATGAGGCTTTGAGTTCTATTCCCAGAACCTCTCCTGCAAAAAAAAAAAAAAAAAAAAATTCTTGATTCACATGCCAATACTATTTGTGTTATTGTTTTTTTTTTTTTTTTTTTTTTTTTAACTAAAAGTTAAACTGCTATTAACTTGTCAGACTCTGTAGAGTAGAGTAGCTGGTTTCATGCTCAGTATATGTTGATCTTTAAAATAAACCTGAAATGATTTACTACTAAAAATGAAGTTTGATGATTCAGCAGCAAATCCATCTGGTCCTGAGCTTTTCTTCTTGGGGAGACTTTTAATTGCTTTAATCTTATAGCTCATTATTAGTCTCTTTAAATTATATCTTTTGCTTTTAATTTTATCAGGTCAAATATGCTCAGAAATTTATTTCTTCTAAGTTCTCCAGCTTTTTGGAATGTAAGTTCCTAAGTATTTCTGAATAACCTTTTGGAATTCGTTGGAGTTGCTGTAACAAGTCTCCCTTTTGTTCCACCCAAAACTAACTTTAATGATTGTAGCAGGCAGATTCAGGTTCGCTGAGATGAACTTCCAGACCAGCCATAGTTATGGAAGAAGGGATATTTATTGAAGTTCACAGATCCAAGGGAAGTTCCATAAATGGCAGAAGAAGCTGGCCTGCCTTCACAGGACCAAGCAGAGAGAGAAAAGAGAGAGAAGCACAAGCCTAAAAGCCAAACAGCAGAGCACACTTCAGGAACTCCAGCTAGGCACACTTTGCATATCTTTAGATTGAAATCTAAAACCCACCACCACACTTCAAGATACACCCAGTGACACTGCCTCCAGCCAGGTGGCTGCACATGCAAACTACAAACAAATAAACAACTGAATATATTGGGGGCCATCTATTCTATCCAAACCACCACATTCCGCCCCTGGGCCCCAATAGATTTATAACCATCACACACTGTAAATTGTACTCAGTTCAATTTCAAAGGTCCCCATAGTCTTGACCAATTTAAGATATTAAGACCTGTAAAATCAAACAAGTTAAACATTTCTAACATATAAAGGCACAGAGTAAACATTTTCAACAGGTATAAGGCATAGCAAGGAGAGACTAAAACAATGCAAACTCAACCACCATCAAACAAACATCAAACTTCTGCAGTTCTAACTGTCTCCAGATTTTCCAATTCTGCCCCTCCAGCTGGGCAGAGTAGCCAGGGAACACTTCCATCTTAGGCCAACAGTGCACTCTATGGTAGCCCTTGCATTGTCCTGGTATATACAAAACATCTTCAGGTCTTCATGCAAACCACGGTCCATCTTCCAAAGGCTCTTTCAGCCTATCAGGGCATCAAGCCCTACCTCATGCCACATCTCAGCAGCAGCTCCTGGAACCATGTGCAATTCATGACCACTGCTCACATTTTCCAAAGGCTCTTTCAGCCTATTGGGGCATCAGGACCTACTTCATGCCTCATCTCAGCGGCAGCTGCTGGAAGCATGTGCAATTCACGACCACTCCTCGCATTTTTCATGCTTCTGAAACCAATACCAGGTGTGCAGGATGCAGCCATATTCTTAATTCACAGACAAAATAAATCATAACCTTGAAAAGCAGCTTCCTTCTCCAGTCAACTCTTTCCAAAAGTGTTTTCATTTCTATAGTAGTCTTTCCTCAGGCATCCTTTCCATGGTAAAGCAATTGGACCATCTTCCTTTAAGATTGATAATGTGTTTGACAATAGCAGATTCAATAACCTAAAACCAGTCTCAGTGCCTGTAATTTTAACTTGCTTGAGGTTTTCCAGCTTAAAATCTTAAATCTCTCAGTCCAATATCTCTAGCCAAGTACATCAGTCCATTATAAATTTGACCTTGATCAAACTCTCTGGGCCTGGGCAGCAGGACGCAGCCAGCCCTTATGCCAGTAGCCCAGTTCCAACAAAGTCCTCTGCAGTCTTTCCTTCCCCTTAGAAAGCTCATAAGCCAAGCCTCAAAGTTCAGTGCTATCTGTACTTAGCAATCTCAGACTCTCATCAGAATAGTCCATAAAACTTGACTTACCACTCCAGACAACATCTTCAGTTGCAAGCACCAAGTCCATGCCTATTCCTCCAAAACAAAGGTTCCAAAAGATCAACATCCACATAGTCAGGTTCATCTCAGCCCACTCCTCGGTACGAGGTTCTGGTAAAACTAACTTTAATGATTTATGGTAAATAAACAGGAGATTAAAAATGAAAATTACAAGCATCTTTATATAAGGGAACACAAACTCAAGTTTCAAAAGCTTAACAAAAACCAACAGTATCAAAGTAAATATTTAGAAAACTCAGAAAGAGTAATACTTTCTCGTAGATAGAGGGAATAAACCAGGAAAATGAAGAGACAGGAACAGGAGCTCCCATGGTGTTTTTACAAACAGGCTTTCCCAGCAAGGAACTGCCATAAACCTGACTGGGAATGTAACCTATGATGTACAACTCCCCCTTTATCCCTAATATTTATTTGGGATTTATCCCTTTCTTTTGGTTGGTATACTACTGTGTAAAATTTATTTCAGTATACATAGAAAACATAACCATTTGTCATCTAATAAATAAAAACTGATTAGAATTCATTTAGATAAAAGAAAAAAAATCACACTGAAGAATGTTATCAGTCTTATAAAAATCAGATTATTCTAATGCAGGTGGTCAGAAAGGTAGAAAAAAGGAGATCTTCCAATCACTTGATGAACAGAGCATATAGTGAGTTCCAACACAACAATTCAGTCTCACTCATCAGTACTGACAATAAAAACAATTAAACTACTAGTGAGAAGAGATAGTCATGGTGGTCAAAGAGCTAAGAATAATGATGTTGAAAGCACAGTCCTTAATGGGATCTATGCCACCATCCCCAAGACTCAGGGAACACTGTGGAGGAGGGGCCAGAAAGGCTATAAGAGCCTAATGGAGGAGAGAATTGTCGTGGAATACTTTCTTCTGGACATGGCTTGCACTCATGCGCTCTTTAACAGCTGTGATTATCAGCAATGACCTGAGCAAGTGGGGCCCTTCAGCATTCTGTCATGGAAACTGAGGAGCTCAGGAGGTCCCTTCCCTTTAGAAGGATGTATAAGCAGTTAAGGATGTCTGGGGGAGGGTCACACAATATCCACATCACACCGAGGATCAAGTGGGTGTATCCAGCCAGAGTTGAGAGGGAATCCAGAGAGAGCTCCACAAAGAGGAAAAAAGCCCAGACAGGAAGAAGATGAGAGCCTTTATATGCAAGGGGAAGACTGATTGGTTTGCAGAATTGGAGGACAGATCCCAGAGCCAGCCCATCTGGGCCATTTATTGAGGCAGCATGCTAGACTATGGGAAGCAGAGACCACTATAGATCAGTCTCCACCAAACTCGAGTTTCGTTTCTGCCAAGAGTTCCATTCTTTATTGCTGAAGACTCCACATACTTGGGTGGCAAGGCCACTGAGAAATTCTGCTGGAACTGAGCTGATAACCTCCTCCATGTAGGCCAGCTGAGAGAAAGCTGCAAGAAGCCATTCTACATTTAGTTCAATGGGAGAGAGATATCACCAGTGAAGATAATCAACAGTAGACACTGCAAGCCTTATAATTGGCCAGCCAGGCCAAATGAGCCAACGGGTGCAATAGTGGCACATCTGTCATGGTGGAAACCAACTGCCCTCCAATTGGACTGGAGGCCGGCTTCATGGGGGGGAATACATCCCTGATACTGAAAACTTAAAACAGGGGTAGTCATGAGCCCTAGGGGTGTAACATCTGCTGATGTCTGGAAAAATGTATATACTATGCTTATCAAACTGCCCAGTAAGCACTTCTCTTAATATTTATACCCTTATATTAATGCTACTCTCACTTTGGGTAGAGAATCTTCTCTTTTCATATGGCAGTGACCTTGGGATGACTCAGAAGGTATCATAGTGCTGGAAAGAAGTGACTGGAGTACTGAGTAACATCTCGATCACACCTTCCAAGGCTCAGGGTCTAATGCGGAAGAGGTGGCGGAAAGAATTTAAGAGCCAAAGGAAGGGTAGGACTCCTTACAACGTCCTCCCTCCAGACATAAAATGGCCTGGATATCCATGACCTCACAGTTCCTGACACTACCTACACAAGACCATCATAAGAGGAGGAAAAGATCATGACATCAAAATGAAAGAGAGACTGATTGAGATGGGGAGGTGATATGATGGAGAATGTAATTTCAAAGGGGAAAGTGGGGGGAGGGAGGTAGCACATGGATATTTTTTATAATCATGGAAAATGTTAATAAAAATTAAGGAAAAAAAAAGAGTTCCATTCTTGTGCCAAGGCAAGGTGGCATCTCCTGGTTCATTCTGGGCCTCAATCTCTAACTGAAACTACCTAAAGGAAGCTAACTTTCTTCTAAACTCCTTCACCAGCATTTAGAAGGCTTCAGGAGGAGGACGTCCATTAATCAAGGCCAGCCTGAAACAGAGTGAGTGCAAGGTCAGTTTGACATACATAACAAAACTGTGCCTCAACAAGAAAAAAAAAAAAAGTGCTTCCTAAATCCACTGCTAGTTAACATTTTGTTGAGATAGTCACCAAAGAAATTAAACAATAGGAAATAATTACAGATACAATATTTGGAGAAAATGGGCTAAAAATTTTTATGAGGGCAATAAATTATATATATGGAAATTTTATACTGTTGCTAGGTAAAGTGAAAGTTTACAGAAATGGGAATCCTAAAGAGGCCCAATTTGCTCAGTGCCCACTTTCTTCTCTCTTCTTGCTTTTACTCTTTCTCCCCACAAATGTTTATCCAGGACTGTCCTCCTGTGCTGAACCAATGCACTTTTGGTGACCCTTAGACACTCCCACTGGAGAGGGACACTGACTGTCACACCCAGTGATCTCGTTAGCTCAAAGAAGCCAGAATGGTTGTTGTCCCAGTTCCCCAGTGGCAATTAAGGTTACTTCTTCAGAGGGAGAAGTGTGGCAGTTTTTGGATAACAGAGCTCCCCACAAAGTAAAAGTGTGGAATGTCCTTGAGCCTCCCCTTGCTGCCTCCTTTGATAGAGGGCAGAGCAGGATCTGGAGTCTCCTTATCTCTTTCTGCCTAAAGGAGTTCCCTAGATCTAGTTTTCCTTAAATCTATACTAAGTCCTTCCATAGAAAGGAGTTCTCTTTCCTGGAGGATAAAGATCCCTGGAAGGATTAAACCTCGTCCTCTCCATAGAAACCTGGTGACTGGGCTAATTGGATCAGCCCCCTATTCAGATGTAGAAACTGCACATCAGGGCAAGGGAGCTCAGCCTCTCTTCAGAGCCTATGAAAGACCCAAGTCTGGGCGTCCTGGTGGGCTTTATCCCTCTCCTGCCTTCTCAAGGCCAGGAACTCTCTGTACTCTCTCTTTCCTTCTCTTAACCTAATAAATCTCTCTATCCCCACCCCCTTTTAATGAAGAGACACCCAAATGGCTGGTGAAACCTTACTTCTCTTCTGTCTGAGAGAGTGTTTTTTCAAGTCAGCTTTTGCATGAATGGAGTGAACGATGGAAGGTCTGCCTCAGCAATGTGGACTCTCTTCAGCTGGAACAACCACCTTCTCTTAGTCTTTGAGCTCCTGGTTCTCTTAGGACACTGCCAGGACTTAGGCAATACTTCACTTGTCTACTCCTTCTTTGTGCTCAGACAGGAAGTTACGCCATCAGCTGCCCTAGTTCTCAGTCCTTTGGACTTGGAGTGCTGGATTCTACCACCTGTCCTGGTTCTACAGCGTAGTAGTTAATTTGATTTCTTTGTTTCCTTAATCATGTGAGTGTATTCTGTAATAAATCTCCTGCTGAAAACATACACAGACACTTCTCATTTTCTTTTTTCCTACAGATAGCTGCAGTACTCTCATTTTACCTTCGTGTTCATTTCCTCTTTGATAAACCACGTAGCCATTTTTTAAGAGAATGGATAGTGGGCAAATAATGTCAGATATGTCTGAAAATATCTTTGTTTTTTTTTTTTAATCTTACTTTTGAATATTATTTTAATTAAGTGTGAGTTATTTGATAGCTTTCTTTTTATCTCTTCCATTTAGGCTTAGATATTACAATCCCACAGAACTTTGAAATTCACTGTTGCAAATGAGAAGTCCATTTTCTGTCTAGTTGCAATTTATACATAGTTTAGTTCTAGTGCTCTGGTAGCTTTCAAGTGTGTGATTTTATCTCTGTTACTCTATTATTAGAACATGGGGCATATGTATGAAATTAACCAACAAATCAGAGTGCATTCTTTTTTTTAATATTTCATTTACAAACAGAGAGAAAGAGAGAGGGCCTCCTGCCATTGCAAATGAATTAATGCATGTGCCATTTTGTGCATCTGGTTTTTGAAAGACCCAGAAACTAAACTGACGTCATGAAGGGATTCAGTAGGGTGCTGCCCTGGCTAGGCTTAAGTTTCAGGTTCCCACTTAAGCAGAAGGCAACTGCCCTGACATATGGTCAGGAAAGATAACCGCCCAAGGGCCTAAGTCACCCGTAGACATGCCCAGAACATGCCTGAGACCTGTCCCTTCTGCCTTTCTGCCCCAGCCAAGCGAAAGCATACAAAGCTCTTCTGCCTGGAGTTCCCCTAGCTCCTGCCCCCAACTTTGCCTGCCAAAATCCTAAGCCAACCAGAAGAGTACACTGTTGAAATCAACCAATCATGTACCCATCCCCTTCTTCTATGTTCAAATCCCTATAAAAACCCTACCCTCCCACTACTCAGGGCTCTTGTACAGATCCACTGCGTTGGTGAAGCCAAGAGACCGAGCTTAAGCCCGAAATAAAGCTCCTCGCCCTTGCATACGTGTTTGGTTCTACTTGGTGGTCACTGGGGGTGCCGAGAACTGGGCATAACAGTTTTTGCATGAATACTAGGTCATCAAACCAAGGCAGTGAGACTTTGCAAGCAAGTACCTTTACCTACTGAGCCAACTCTCCAGACCAGAGTATACTTATTGGAGGGAGTAACCTGGAGAATTATCCAGGAATTATGTCTTCAAAATTATAGTTTATGAAACTCTCCTGTTGGGTGAGGCTTTTACATAATTTTCTCTGAATTTCTTAACTGATTTTGTACTTAATTTCTTCGAACTGTATAGTAGATGAACTCTTTCTTTATCCAAATCCCTAGTGATAGAGATTAGGTGCAAAGTAGCTTCATTTTTAGACAGCTAGTTAGGGTACAGGTGAAGAGTACAGGAACTAAAATCCAAAAGGTCATCAAGTCAGCTCGATACCAACCCTTTGTTCTTCCTCTTCCTTGCAAGTTTTTGGTGATTTTTAACCCCTAGTAGGCAGGCTCTTTCTGAGTCTGTGCTATTCTTCCTGATCCATCAACCAATCAGAATTTTCCATTTACATTTTCATTTAACCAATAAAGTTCATCCTAACACAATATCTAATTTTTATACAAACCAAGAACATGTTTGTTCTCTGTACATAAAATTCCCAGTCTATAATGCAAATCAGCAACCCATTTGGGACTGCTCACTACTTTTGGGATCTTTTTACATTTGTTTTTTCAATAAGATGTTTTCTTGGCCTTCTGTCCTCACTTGTCATCATTTTTGCATTGGTGAGATAGCGAACTCTGACACGGAAAATCTGGTCACACTAGTCACTTTATAATTGTTTCCATTTTTATACTAATCATACATACTGCATTTTACT
The DNA here is from genome assembly GCA_036346955.1 of Dipus sagitta. Lineage (NCBI taxonomy): Eukaryota > Metazoa > Chordata > Mammalia > Rodentia > Dipodidae > Dipus > Dipus sagitta. The sequence goes on along the minus strand of CM070778.1, from coordinate 103,251,043 downwards.
TAAATGACATTATTTTTCATTTGGGGGTATTTAAGTGATCTTTTACATTCTCAGTGCATTTCCTAAGGACTTCTAAGTTTCTCTCCCACTCTTCCTTCTAATAGGGAAATTTTGTGGTTCCTTGCCAATACATCAATATATGCAAATGCACCAATCAATTTAGGTTGTCTGTGGTTTCTTGTCTTATGAATTCAAAGAATTGAAATCCACAAACCAGAGAGTAAGATTTAGAGAGATATTGTAAGATTAAGAGATGGAAAGAGGAGAAAGTTCAGAGAGCTCATGCCATGTGGAAGGCAGGAAGAGGTAGAGCCTAAGCTGTGACCCACATTGGAGTTATTTGGAGATTCTGAATGGAGACTGAGCTAACCAGCCATGATAGCAAGTTTTGGGGCCAAGCTTAACCAACCACAGCAGCAGGACCAGATTTAAACCTTCCAGGAATCTTTTGTTTTTTGTTTTTTGTTTTTTTTTTTTTTTTGGTCGCACTCTAGCCCATGCTGACCTGGAATTCACTATGCAGTCTCAGGGTGGCCTTGAACTCACCATGATCCTCCTACCTCTACTCTCCGTGCTGGGATTAAAGGCATGCACCACCATGCCTGACTTGTTTTTGTTTTTTGATGTATGGTCTCACTCTAGCCCAGGCTGACCTGGAATTCATTATGTAGTCTCAGGGTGGCCTCGAACTCATGGTGATCCTCCTACCTCTGCCTCCCAAGTGCTGGGATTAAAGGCATGCCTCACCACACATGGCTCTTCCAGGAATCTTGAATTCTGTGAAAGGGAACTCCTACATAGGGAGGAACTCTGATTGTTTATAGAAAAACAGATCTAGGGAGCTCCTTTAGGCAAGAAATGAAGAAAAGCCAGATCTTTCTGTGATACACTTTCATGTATCCCAGATTGTCTTGAACTTGCTGTGCAGCTGATAATAACCTGAACTTCTGATCCTCTTGCCTCCACCTCCTGAGTACTATACCACTTAAATTTTTCATTTCTTTCTTTCTTTCTTTCTTTCTTTCTTTCTTTCTTTCTTTTTTTCTTTTTTTTTTTTTTTTTTTTTTTTTTTTTTTTTTTTTTTTTTTTGAGGTAGGGTTTCATTCTAGCCCAGGCTGACCTGGAATTCACTATGTAGTCTCAGTGTGGCCTTGAACTCACCATGATCCTCCTACCTCTGCCGCCTGAGTGCTGGGATTAAAGGCATGCGCCACCATGCCCAGCTTCATTTCTTTCTTGATCTCCCTTACGCTCTCACCACTTCCTCCATCCTTCAAAGTTTCTCACTCTGTCACATTCTGTCATTCTTTTTTTTTAATTTATTTTTTATTGACAACTTCCATAATTATAGACAATAACCCATGGTAAGTCATTCCCTCCCTCCCTCCCACTTTCCCCTTTGCAACTCCACTCTCCATAATACCCCTCTCCCTCTCAATCAGTCTCTTTTTTTTTTAAGTTTATTTTTTTGTTTATTTTTATTTATTTATTTGAGAACAACAGAGAGAGAAAGGCAGATAGAGAGAGAGAGAGAGAGAGAGAGAGAGAGAGAATGGGCACGCCAGGGCCTCCAGCCACTGCAAATGAACTCCAGACGTGTGCGCCCCCTTGTGCATCTGGCTAACGAACGTGGGTCTTGGGGAATCAAGCCTCAAACTGGGGTCCTTAGGCTTCACAGGCAAGCACTTAACTGCTAAGCCATCTCTCAAGCCCAGTCTCTTTTATTTTTTATTTTAATGTCATCATCTTTTCCTCCTATTATGATGGTCTTGTGTAAGTAGTGTCAGCCACTGTGAGGTCATAGATATCCAGGTCATTTTGTGTCTGGAGGAGCGCATTGTAAGGAGTCCTACCCTTCCTTTGGCTCTTACATTCTTTCTGCCACCTCTTCCTCAATGGACCCTGAGCCTTGGAAGTTGTGATAGAGATGTTTCAGTGCTGAGCAATCCTCCATCACTTCTCAGCCCTATGGTGTCTTCTGAGTCACCCCAAGGTAACCATCTGAAAGGAGAAACTTCTCTAACCTAAAGTGAGAGTAGCATTAATATATGGGTACAAACATTAAGAAAAGTGCTTACTGAGCAGTTTAGTGGGCATAGCATATACATTTAACCAGATACCAGCAGACATTACAAGCCTGGGGCTCATGACTACCCCCATCATAGGTTTTCAGTATCAGGCATGTGTTCCCTCCTGTGGAGCAGGCCTCCATTCCAATTAGAGAGCAGTTGATTTCCCCATAACAGACATGTCACTATTAAAACTGTTGGCTCATTTGGCCTGACTGGCCAAATTTAAGGCTTGCGGTATCCACCATTGATTATCTCCACTGGTGATTTCTCTCTCTCCCATTGAACTGCACGCAGTGTAGCCTTTCAAGCTTTCTGTAAACTGGTCTATACAGAGGAGGTTTGTAGCTCAGCTCCAGCAGCCCAAGTATGTGGAGTCTATAGTAATAACATCTTACCATCTATTCCTGATGGGAAACCAAGAGCCTCATCAATGGCCTGTAATGTTTGAGGGGCATCAGGGACATCCCTGATCATTCATTGGAAGGTATCCTAATCCCTGGCACTGAAAATTTTCTAGTAACAATCTATGGCTTCTGAGTGTTCCGTTCTCCAAAAAAGCAGGTTTCTATATAACTTATTTATACTCTTAGAATTTGATTAGCCCTTCTCCCATCTTTCCTTTACTCAGTTTCTTCCCCTGACCTTAGGCCTTGTCACTCCCCATTAATCTGTTCTTCTACTTACATATATGCAATACCACCCTATTAAGTCCCCCTTTCCCTCCCTTTCTATTCCTTCTATATCCCTTTTCTAGCTTACTGGCCTCTGCTACTGAGTTGTATTCCTACTCACACAGAAGCCCAATAATTTGTAGCTAGGATCCACATATGAGAGAGAACATGTGACATTTGACTTTCTGGGCCTGGGTTACCTCACTAAGTATAATCCTTTCCAGATCCATCCACTTTCCTGAAATTTTCATAATTTCATTTTTCTATGTTGAGTAGAACTCCATTGTATAAATGTGCCACATCTTCATTATCCACTCATCACATGAGGGACATCTAGGCTGCTTCCATTTCTATTGTGAATAGAATGGCAATAAACATGGTTGAGCAAATATCTCTAAGGTAGTGAGACAAGTGCTTAGGATATATGCCTATGAGTGGTATTGCTAGGTCATATGGTAAATCTATTTTTGCTATCTCAAGAACCTCCACACTGATTTCCACAATGGCTTTACCAAATTGCATTCTCACCAACAGTGAAGAAGTGCTCCTCTTTTTTCACATCTTCCTCAGCATTTACTGCCATTTGTTTTCATGATAGTACCCATTCTGATAGGAGTGAGATGGAATCTCAAACTAGTTTTAATTTCCATTTCCCTGATGGCTTGGGATGTTGAACACTTTTTTTAGATGTTTATGTGCCATCTGTATTTCATCTTTTGAGAACTCTCTATTTAGTTCCATAGCCCATTTTTTAATTGGGTTGTTTGATTTCTTATTATTTAGTTGTTTTTTTTTTTTTTGAGTTCTTTGCATATCCTGGATATTAATCCTCTGTCAGATGTGTAGCTGGCAAAGATTTTCTCCCATTCTGTAGGTTGCCTCTTTGCTCTATTCACAGTGTCCTTAGCTGTATGAAAGCTTTGTAATTTCATGAGGTCCCAGAGGTTGATCAGTGGTTTTATGTTCTAAGAAATTGGGGTTATAGTAAAAAAGTCTTTGCCAATACCAATATGTTGAAAGGTTTCCCCTACTTTTTCCTCTAGCAATTTCAGTTTCTGGTTTGATATTAAGGTCTTTTATTCATTTGGACTTAATTCTTGTGCATGGAGAAAGATAAGGGTCTATTTTCTTTTCTTTTGTACACAAGTTCACTTTTTATTGCAGTACTGAGAGTTGAATCCAGAGCCTTTCACAGGCTAGGCAAGCACTCTACCACCAAGGTATACCCCCAGCCTCATTTACAATTAAGCATTTCAGCAGAAGTTAAGATTAAAAAAAAAAATTTTTTTTTTTTTTTTGTTTTTCAAGGCAGGGTCTCACTCTGGTCCAGGATGATCTGGAGTTAACTACGTAGTCTCAGGGTGGCCTCGAACTCATGGTGATCCTCCTACCTCTGCCTCCTGAGTGCTGGGATTAAAGGCATGCGCCACCACGCCCAGCTTAAATTTTTTTTTATTAGTTATGTATATAGTGTGTAGATAGCCATGATGGTACCATTATTAGCCTTCTCCCTGTCATACCCCCATGAGGACTGGGTTTCTCATTGTTGAGGTGGTCATCAGTTATGAGGGAGAGGCAATGTCTCTGTGCATAATGACCCAACTTATGGCTCTAACAATCTCTCTGCCCCCTCTTCTGTGAATTTTCCTAAGCTATGTTGGGTTCATTTTAGGTCTATTTCAGTAATGAGAGGTCTTGGGAGTCTCTCTGTCTCTGGATATCTGGTTTGGTAGGAGTTGAGTGTTCTATGTGTCTATCTCCTTCACCCTTGTGCTGACACCAGGTTCACCAAGAAAGCAGCACTCTTGCTCATCTTACCACTAACTCTGTGGCTTCAGCTGGTGCCCTGGTGGGGTGCAATGGGCTGATTCCCTCCCAGGTTCTGCATCCATCTGAAAAAGAGAAGCAAATTCTCCAACAGAGAGTGAGGTCAGTGCAAGATACATGGATACCCATTATTATTTTAGAGAAAATTTAATAGGCATAGGCCCTCTTGTAGCCCACTATTGGTGGAAGCTTGATATTGGAGAGTGGGCTCATTTTTGGATATGGTTCTGACTTGTTTCCCTGTTCCAGGTATGGGTTCCATTCCACTGAGCAGATCCATTAGCCAAATCAAGAGCAGTCGGTAACCCACCATGGCTGTGTACTATGTGGGCATTATTGCACTATTGCACTTGTGTGCTGCTGAGTAGCTTAAACCACGAGTTGCTTAGACAGATGTTGGTCATTTTCCCCTAGTCGTTCATTATAACACCCTCTGGCACTAGACAAGCTAACTGTCTGGGGATTGACTCCCTTCCAGTTTCCAGCCAGGTTGCTCCATGTTCTGTCCCAACAGCCTATGGTGTCTTCAGCAGTAGGGTCTTACCATTAACCATTGGTGGGTTATACAGTACTCTGACAGAATTCTGTCTTTTGGGAAATCTCTCTGATCAACAACTCATTGTGCATGTTACCCACATGCTGGCACTGGGAGTTACAGGTCAGTGCCAAGGGAGAATAAGGAAGAAAAATATAGGTAATATAAAAGAGATAGAGAGAAAAGAGAGAGAGAGAGAAACAGGAGAAGATTGATGATAGTCTTTTATCATTCCCTCTCCAGGCCCCTGTAAATCAGGTATTCTCTATAAGCACCTGATGAAGGTTCGACTGTTTAGTATGTCTTTCAGAATGTAGGATTTTATGGTGCCATTTCCATTTGGGTCCAGTTTTTTGTCCCCCCTCCACCCCGCCCTTACCCTCCCCGCCTGCCTCGCCATCCCTACTGTCCAGTCCTTGAGATGTTTATTGGGTATGTCAGCATCATGGGCAGATTCAGGTTAGGAGCCACAGATGAGTGAGACCATGCAACGATTTCACAATGTTGATTCTTCCAATTCAAAAACAAGGGATGTCTTTCCATCTCCTAGTGTCTTCTGCAATTTCTGTTTTGAGTCTTTTAAAGTTTTCATTTTAGGTATCCTTCACTTCCTTGGTTAGGTTTATTTCAAGGTATTTTATTATGTTTTATGCAATTGTGAATGGGAGTTATTCTGTGATTTCATCCTCTGTGTGTTTGTTGTTAGCATATAGGAAGGCTACTGATTTCCATGTGTTTATTTTGTATCCTGTTACATTGCCATAACTACTTACCAGCTCTAACGGTTTGCTGGTAGATTCTCTGAGTTACTTTATGTATAGTATCATATCATCTGCAAATAATGATAACTTGATCTCTTCCTTTCCAACTGGTATCCCTCCTATGTGTGTCACTTGCCTTATTGCTATGGATAAGACTTCCAGTACTGTATTATATAAAAGTGGGGACAGTAGACATCCTTGTCTTGTTCCTGATTTTAATAGAAAAGCTTCAAGTTTTTCTCCACTTAGTATTATGTGGGTATAGGTTTGTCATAAATAGCCTTTATTATGTTGAGATATGTTCTGTTCCTTCTATTCCCAGTTTCTTTCTTTCTTTTTTTCTTTTTTTTTTTTTTTTTTTTTTTTTTTTTTTTTTTTTTTTTTTTTTGCTGACCTGGAATTCACTATGTAGTCTCAGGGTGGCCTCGAACTCTCAGTGATCTTCTTACCTCTGCCTTCCAAGTGCTGGAATTAAAGGCGTGTGCCACTACACCTGACAATTCCCAGTTTCTACAGGACTTTTTTAAAAATGTTTTTCCTTTCTTAAATATCCAGTACTTATCTTTTAAATATTTTATTTTTATATATATATTTATTTATATATTTAACAAAGAAAGAAGGAGAGGGAGAGAGATGGAGAGAGAGAATGGGCACGCCAGGATCTCCAGCCACTGCAAGTGAACACCAGACATGTGCACCCCCTTGTGCATCTGGCTAACATGGGTCCTGGGAATAGAAACTGCATACTTTGGCTTTGCAGGCTAATGCCTTAACAACTAAGCCATCCATCTATGAGACTTTTATCATGAAGGGATGTTGGATTTTATCAAATGCTTTTTCTGCATCTAATGAGATGATCATGTGATTTTTGTCCTTCTGTCCATTTATATAATGTATTACATTTACTGATTTGCATATGTTGAACCATCCCTGTATCTCTGGGATAAAGCCTACTTGGTCAGGGTGAATGATCTTTCTGATATACTGTTGTATTCTGTTTGTCAATATTTTGTTGAGAATTTTTGCATCTATGTTCATGAGGGATATTGGTCTGTACTTTTCTTCTTTTGCTCTGTTTTTGTCTGGTTTGGGTATCAGGATGATGCTGGCTTTGTAGAATGAGTTTGATAGGATTCCTTCCTTTTCTATTTTGTGGAAAAGTTTGAGAAGCGTTGGTAGTAATTCTGCCATGAAGGTCTGGTAAAATTCACCAGTGAATCCATCTTGGCCTGGACTTTTTTTTTAGTTGGGAGATTTTTGATAACTGCTTAGATCTCCATATTTGTTATAGGTCTATTTAAGTGGTTGATCTCATCTTGACTTACTTTTTGTAAGTCATATAAATCAAGGAAATCATCCCTTTCTTTCAGGTTTTCAAACTTAGTGGATATATGTTCTTATAGTATGTCCCTATGATTTTTTTAATAGGCTTAATCCACTTTTATTTATGTTTTCTGTATAAAATCTATATGTGGTAGCCATAGCTGGAGCCTGGGTCCTCTGCACTGTGACTCTGGTGTGGGTTTTCACAAGATGGTCAGCGAATTCCTGGTAAGGAGACTTGATGAACACAGTCTTTTTCCAGAGGTCGAGGGTCAGATAGCTGTTGGTCTTAGAGATGGCATCAAAAATGGCCTTAGCAGTTGTCCAGGGTGGCAGTGCAGCCCCTGGCTGAAGTGTAGCAGTCATCAATACCAGCCATCAGCAGCAGATTCTTGGGCACGGGGGCAGAAACAATGCCAGTGCCCCTGGGGGCAGGGATAAGGCACACCAGCACAGACCCACAGCGGCCTGTCACCTTACAGGGGACTGTGTGGGGCTTGCCGAACTTGTTCCTCCAGTAGTCTCTCCGGACAGGCACAATGGAGAGCTTGGCCAAGATGATGGCCCCTCCTTAGAGCACTTGACACCCAGGCCGACATGACCCTTGTAGTCCCCAATGGTGACAAAAGCCTTGAACCTGGTCCGCTGGCCAGCGCGAGTCTGCTTTTGCACTGGCATGATCTTCAAAACCTCATCCTTAAGAGATGCGCCAAAGAAGAAGTCAATAATCCCAGACTCCTTGGTGGGCAGGGAGAACAGATAGATCTCCTCCAGGGACTTGATCTTCATGTCCTTGACCAAGCGTCACAGCTGGGTGACCGGGATCCACTCCTTGCCTTAGGCTTTGCCTCCACGAGCCCCGCAGCCTTGGCCAGACCACTGCCACACCCACGACCAGGGCCTGGGAGACCACTGGAAAACCTCCACGGAAGTGCCCCGGTCTCCCAGGCCCGGGCTCCCGGCACTCCCGCTGCACGGTCATCCACCATTTGGTGTTTTCCAGAGGAAGAAGCTGTCCCTATGATTTTTTTGTGTGGTATCTGATGTAATGGTGACTTTTTGATCTCTAATTTTACTAATTTGTGTCTCTTCTCACTTTCTTTTGGTTAGATTTGCTAAGGGTTTATCAATCTTGTTTATCCTTTCAAAAAACTAATTCCTTGTTTAATTGATTCTTTGGATTGTTTTCTTGGTTTCTATTTCATTAATTTCTGCCCTAACTTTTATTATTTCTTCCCATCTACAGATTTTTGGTTGACCTTGTCCTTCTTTTTCCAAGGTCTTAAGGTGAAGCATTAAGTTGTTTACTTGTGACTTTTCAAATTTCTTAATATAAGCACTTAAAACTTTAAATTTCCCACTTAGGACTGCCTTCATTGGGCCCCAAAGGTTTTAGTATGTTATGTTCTCATTATTATTTGATTCTATTTATTTTTTGATTTCCTTATTGATTTCTTCATTGACCGAATCATCATTTAGTAGTGTATTGTTTAGTTTCCACGATTTTGTGTATACTCTGTAGCTTTTATTGCTACTAATTTGTAGTTTAATCCCATAGTGATCAGATAGAGTACAAAGAATTACTTCAGTTTTCCTGTATTTGTCAAGATTTGTTTTGTGTTCTAATATATGGTCTATTGTAGAGAATGTTCCATGTGCTGCTGAAAAGAATGTGTATTCTGCAGCATTTGGATGAAATGTTCTGGAGATATCTGTTAGGTCCATTTGTTCTATGACCTCATTTAATTCAGATGCTTCTCTATTTTTTGCTGGGATGACCTGTCAATTGATAAGAGTGGGGTGTTGAAGTCACCCACTACAACTGTATTTGGTGTCATCTGTGACCTTAGTTCTAATAGTGTTTGTTTGATGAAATTGGGAGCCTCCATGTTAGGTGCATATATATTTAGGATTGTAATGTCATCCTGTTGGAGTGTGCCTTTAATCAGTATAAAGTAACCTTCCTTATCTTTCCTAGCTAATGTTGGTCTCAAGTCTACCTTGTCAGATATTAGGATAGTGACCCCTGATTGTTTTTTAGGCCCATTTGCTTGAAACACCATTTTTAAACCTTTCACCCTAAGGTAGTGTCCATCTTTTGTGAAAAGCAGAGTTTCTTAGAGGGAAGAAATTGAAGGATCCTGCTTTTTTACCTAATCTGAAAGCCTGTGTCTTTTGGTTGGTGCATTGAAGCCATTGGTATTAAGAGTTATTATTGAAAGTTGTGTATTTATTTTTGCTATTTTTTTGTTTTGCTTTGTAGTTCTTCTAGTTCTTCCAATTTTACCTTTGCTCACTTATATTAAGTACTATTTGAGTATGGTTTGTTTTTTCCAGGTTCCTTATATATGTGCTTTTCTTTCTCTTGAGCATGGAGGATCCTTTCAAGTATTTTCTGTAGAGCTGGTTTGGTCTTCATATATTCCTTTAGCCTGCTTTTGCTGGGGAAAATACTTATTTCTCCATCCATTTGAATGGATAGCTTTACAGGATAAAGTAATCTTGGTTGACAGTTGTTATCTTTTAGAATTTGGAATATATCATTTAAAGCCCTTCTGGCTTTTGAAGTTTGTGTTGAGTAATCTGCTGTTATCCTGATGGGCTTGCCTTTGTGTATGACTTGATTTTTCTCTCTAACTGCTTTCAATATATTTTCTTTGGTTTGTGTGTTTGGTAGTTTAATTGTAGTATCATAGGGAGAGGTTCTTTCCTGATTTTGTCTGGCTGGTGATCTACAGGCTTCCTATATCTGTACTGGTATCACTTTCCCTACTTGGGGGAAGTTTTCATCTATGATTTTATTGAAAATACTTGTTATGCCTTTGGAGTGAATTTTTTCTCCTACTATGCCCTGAATTCTTATGTTTGATCTCTTTGTAGTATCCTGAATGTCTTAAAATTCCCATTCATGCCTTCTTATTAGCTTGTCTCTCACTTTGTTGGACTGTATTAGCTCTGCCACTTGGTCTTCTAGTTTAGATACTGTCATCTCCTTGATCCATTCTATTAGTAAGACTTCTACAGAGTTTTCTATTTGACTTACTCTGTTTTTTTTTTTTTTTTTTTCATTTTTGGTATTTCTAATTGTATTTTTTCATTATTTCTATTTCCTTTCTCATGTCTTATAATGACATCCTTATTTCATTAAGTTGATTTCCTGTGTTCTCCTTCAGGAGTTTGATTCCTTCTTTGATTTCTTTGAACATAGATATGTTCAATTTTTTTTTTTTTTTTTTTTTTGAAATCCGTGTCAGGCATTTCATCTAAAGCAGTCTCACTGGAGGTCATTTCTGATGCATTCTGATGCATTTCTGATGCATGATAATTTTTGGTGGGATTGTATTGTCTTGATTTTTGTGTTTCTTGTATTATAATGTAGATATTTTTGCATCATGAGTTAATTTGATGCTTGGGTTTTCTAATTATCTACAGTGCTCTTAACTATGTTAATCTGACTTTATATATCTTCAGTGTAGGAGTTTAAGGTGCCAGGTGTAGTTCTTATACTCCAAGAGAAACAGCAGACATGACCCTAGGTGTTGAGCTTGCCTGCTATTCAAGTATTACAGGAGACTAGGTGAAGCAAATTATTGGCAAATTCTAAAATTCAACTGAGCAATGCAGACATTCAATCAAAACCAGCACAGAGTATTTATACAAGCATGGGAATTAAACTAAATAGATAATCTATTATAGCCAAAGTCCCTAAGGGTGTGTGTTGTGTTGCTCTGCACCCTTAATCATGTCAATTAGGAGACTGAGATTTGTAGTCTGAAATGGGTTCCAAGTCTGCCTGGGGCCAGTTAGTCCCTACCCCCAATAATGACAGAGGGAAAAGACAAAGGCCCTACAAATCATCAAAGGCAACAATAGTCAGCACCAAAATACAGCTTATTTGAGAAGGGCAAAGCCAACCAAGAATATATCATTCAAATGTAATACATAGCATTTCCTGTCATGGAATGAGAGATTAGCACTTCCAGTGCAGGCATATGTATCTGGCTTTGTATAAGTAGTCCCTATTACCTTTTATGATGGCTTACAATCTCACCAATGCTGAGTGCCCTCCTTGATGTCTCTCAGTGCTAGGTGGCTGGGGATGAATGAGTTCTCCAGAGATTTGATGGTTGGGGGATGGGAGATTTTGCAGGGTGCCCAGAGTTGTACGGAAGCTACTTAGCTGGTCCTGCTTGTATTCTCCTTTAATAGCTGTTCAGCTGGTCTCTGCTGACATCTCCACATTGATAATTTTTTAAATGTATTTACAAGGAGAAAAAGGCTTTATGTGGGTACTAGGAAATTAAACTCCGGTTGTTATGCTTTGCTGCCAAGGACCTTGACCACTAAGCCATCTCTCCAACCCATAAAAGATATTTTATTTTTATTTATTTATTTATGAGAGAGGAGAGTGAGAGATAATGGGCACACCAGGGCCTCTAGCCACTGTGAAAAAACTCAGAAGCATGTGCCACCATGTGCATTTGGCTTACATGGTTACTGAGAAATTGACACATTTTGTCATTCTTTCAATTACTTTCTTATTGCTAGGATAAAATACTTGACCAGAAGCAACTTGGTGAAAGAAGGGGTTTATTTCGGCTTATAGTTCCACAGCATAGATTTCATTGTAGCAGGGACAGCATGACATGAACAGGAAATTAATGTTACACCTTCACATCAGCATGGATGAAGCAGAGAGAGAGAGAATCAAGAAGGACTACAAAACTTCAATACCTGGTCTCATGCTTCCTTCTGCAAGATTCCACCCCCAAAGAATCCATAACTTTCCAGAACAGTCTAATCATCTGGGAATTAAATATTCAAGCAAGCCTATGAGGGATATTTTACATTGAAACCATCACACCTACAAAGTTACATGTGCTTCTAATTGACCCTCTGATTATCCAGTTCAGAGCCTCAATAAGTAGTATTGTCACACAAACCAGTGTTGAAAATTAAGTTCTGTCATCAACTTGATAAGTTTAGTAGAGATGTGAGTCTTGGGCTGGTCTATGAAGATATTTCCAGGAAGGATTAACTGAGTGAAAACGTCCTTCTTCCATTAGGGCATTACGGGAAACAGTCACACATAGCCAGCACCAGAGACAGAGTGGAGAATCAGAAAATTTATTTGTGCAAAAAGCACACTGTAGGCAGAGTGGAGAATTGGAAGATATATTCATGTTGACATGAACTCAGGAATAATTTCCAAAGCCTGAGCCCTGAGACACAATTACTTTGGACATTTATAGACAGCTTAGCATCATTTCTAACTGGCTAAATTATTGGTCGGTTTAAATTTTCTATGTGACTAAGGTCATGATCAGCAATTTTAGCAATAATCACGTTTACAAAGGTGGAAAGGTGGGTTAGGCTAGAGAGACTTTTGTAAGCAACTGCATTTTGAGATAAGGTTTTACAAACAATTCTATTTTGAGATAAAATCCTCACAGAGTTCAGTTGTCCTATCTCATTTTAAGGGACATCACCTAGTACTGTGTCTCTTATGTCAAGCCATTGATAGCTCTAGAGGGCATCTGGAATGTTATGGCACCTAAGAGAGAGGAAATAAACCTGGTTAGCATATTGAGAATACAAGGACTGAACAGAAGATCTTTGAAAAGGTTGGGATGAGCAAATGGGAGGAGCCAGGATAAAATTCTATATGTTACCTCTAGCATTACATGACTAATTCCCAACTCCTCTTGATGATTTGCTTTTTCTTTATTGGGCCATGTCCCTAACTATTCCTTACTGGAAGCAATTTTCTTCATTTAGGAAAAGACATAATCCTCCCTTTTCAGCTGTTAGGTCTAGTCCTCTCCTGTGCTATAGGATCACTGCTGCCAAGGAATCTACCTGGTCCTATAAGGCTACTAGAGATTTGGAAACCTGCTCAATATTGTTTGTTAACTCATTGGATAGTTTATGATAATAATTGGTGGAGGAAGTGATCCCTCCTATCTACATACCTATTCCCAACATTATTCCTAATACAATTCACAAGGGTATGATCTGGATGGCACTTTTAGATTGAATGAACACTGCCAGTGGCAAAATGAGAGAATGATGGTTGAAAATAATATTTATCTGGGGGTGAGGATGGCCAACATCCAGGTGCCTGCCCCATTGTCAAGAACCATAGGTAGGCACGTGTGGTGGTTTAAATGAATGTCCTCCAGTTGATTCAGGGGTTTATTAAAAGTTTGTAATTTGGATCTCCAATCACCTGGCTGGAGGAAGCATCACTGTGGTCAGATCCTAGAGTCCAGGCTTAAGGTGTGGGGTAACTTGGAATACCAGTCTAAACATATGCAAAGTACCTAAGCTTGGCCTGGAGTTCCTGAAGTGTCCTTGCTTGGTGGTGGTGGTTTGTGGCTCTCTCTCTCTCTCTCTCTCTCTCTCTGTGTGTGTGTGTGTGTGTGTGTGTGTGTGTGTGTGTGTGTTGATCCTATGAAAGGGGGGCTGACTTCTTCTGCCATTATGGAATTTCCCCTTGATCTGTAAGCTTCAAATAAATCCCTTCTTCCTCCCAGAAACTGTGTATGGTCTGGAAGTTCATCCCAGTAATGTGAAGCTGTTTAATACAGAATTGGTACCAGGAATGAGGTAGAATGGCGGAGATGAATCTGACCATGTACATTTTGGTCTTTTGGAACTTGTGTGCTGGAGGAATAAGAAACTTGATGTTTGTAACTGAAGATGCCTTCTAGAGCAGTAAGTCAAGTACTATAGACTATTCTGATGAGAATTTGAAAGTGCTAAGTACAGAGAGAATTGCATTTGGAGGCTTGGCTTATGAAGGAAAGGCTGCAGAAACCTTGTTGGAACTAGACTACTAGCATAAAGGCTGGCTTCATTTTGCTGCCCAGGCCCAGAGAGTTTGATCTCTGGGTTAAATTTGTGATGGAATTATGTGCTTGGCTGAAGATATGGGACTGAGAAATTTAAGATTTTAAGTTGGAAAAGTTCAAGCAAATTTAAAGTTTACTGGCACAGAGACTGGTTTTTGGTTACTGAAGCTGCTTTTGTCAAACACATTAGCAATCTTAAGGAAGATGACCTAATTGCTTTACATTAAAACAATGGAGAGAATGCCTGAGATGATCCCACCCCAGAAAGACTGAATGGTAGGAATGCAAACTCTTTTGAGAGGAGAGGAGATCTGAAAAGAGGAAATATCCTCTTCATCCTCTTGATTTACTTAGTCCCTGAATTAAGAATATGGCTGTGTCCTGCACATCTGGTATTGATTTTAGAAGCACGAAACATGTGTGGAGTGGTCATGAAGTGCACACAGTTTCAGGAGCTGCTGCTGAGATGTGGCATGATGCCAGATGTGATGACCCTGATAGGCCAGTGGCATCTTTGGAAGATGAACCATGGTTTGCACGGAGACCTGAGGATGTTTTGGGTATAACAGGACTGTGCAAGTGCTACCATGGAAGGCTGTTGGCTTAGGATGGAAGTTTTGCTTGGCTATTCAGCCCAGCTGGTGGGGCAGAATTGGAAAATCTGAAGACTGTCAGTCACTGGTTATGATATCAAACTTGAACTACAGAAGTTTGATGTTTGCTTGATGGTTGTTGAGTTTGCATTATTCCAGTCTCTCCTTGTTATGCTTTATAGTGTTGTGCCAAGTCCCCTGACCAGGAGCCAAGACCCCCGGTCACCCAGGAGTCACCCAGAGAACTGCCACAGAAGCCGAGACACTCAAATGTAAAAGCAACAGGTTTCTTTATTGCAAGCCTAGGCCTGGGCTCCATCCCTACAGTCCGGCACAGCAGTAGTAAGGGAAAGAGCCCCTTCCTTTTGGGGGAAGGGGTTCATATAGGAATTCGAACAAAGAAGTAGGGGATAGATACAGGATTGGTTGATTTAAACAGTTTTGATTGGCTTGGGGTTTCAGCGGGCAAAGTTGGGGGCAGGAGCTAGGGGCACTCCAGACAGATGAGGTAATCTCCATTGTGATGGGCTAAGTAAACAGTGGTATTTTATGACTTCCTTGAAGTGGAGATTCCTCAGTTTCTTATCTAAGCAGGTGGTTGGAGGCCAGAGGCCTCCGCAGTGGAGTATTTCTGCAATGTCCTTGAAATGGAGATTCCCCAGAAACTTTAGGGAGAAAGGCAGCAATTGAGCAAGCAAGCAAAGTTTATAGAAGCAGAGGTCAGCACATTAGCTGGATATTTCTCTATCTAAGTCAGGCCTGGGCCTTTTTACTTAAAATGGTTATATTTGGCCTTTCATTTCCCCCTCTCTCTATGTACCTGGGGAGCCAATCTTGGATCCCAACTGAGTTAGTGAGTGGAGTCTAATGGTATATACTGTGATCTTAAAACCATAAGCTGTACTGTATTAATGCATTCTCTAACAGAAGCAACTAATCTATTAATAATGCAAGGTCCTATTGTGATTAGCAACAAAAATAAAAGTAATGGCCCTGCTAAAGCAGACAGCCGAGTTGTTAACCATGGGAATGACTGAACCATGACTTCAACCATCCTCTATCAGCTTTTTTTTTCCAAATTCTCTCATATCTTTGCCATTGAGTCTTTAATTATACCTGATTGGTTGATATAAAAACAACATTCTTTTCTAAGGCCACATATAGTCCACCTTAGTAGGTAGGTGTGATGAATCCAAGTGGCAATTCCATCCATCTTCACAGCAGTAGGTGTGGTCAGGATGAAGACTTACTGTCCCTTCCAGGGGAGGGTCCCTTCCAGCAGGGTTCCAGTGTCTCACAGCGATGGCGACACCCAGTCTCCAGTTGGAAATGTTTACTTTGTGCCTATGTATGTTGCACGTATATAACTTGTTTTGAATTTGTAGGACTCACACCTAAGAGACAATCTTAAATCTCAGATGAGACTTGGGACTTTAGAACTATCTTAAGTTGGTAAAGACTGTGGGAACCTTTGAATTTGGACTGAACACTATATACAATGTGAGATGGTTATTAATCTATTGGGGGGCCAGAGGTGGAATGTGGTGGTTTGAATGAATGTCCCCCAATTGATTCAGTTTATTAAAATCTTGTAATTTGATCTCCAGCCACCTAGCTGGGGGTAGTATCACTGTGAGCAAATCCTAGGGTCCAGCCCTAAGGTGTGAGGGTGGGTTTGGAAATCCAGTCTAAAGACAAGCAAAGTACCTGAGCTTTTCCTGGAGTTCCTGATGTGTGTTTACTTATTGGTGGTGAATTGTGGCTTTTCTCTCTCTCTCTCTCTCTCTCTCTCTCTCTCTCTCTCTCTCTCTGTGCTTGGTTGTGTGAAAGGGGGCTGACTTCTTCTCCCATTACGGAACTTCCCCTGGATCTATAAGCTTCAAATAAATTTCTTCTTCCTCCCATGAAGTGTGTCTGGTCTGACAGTCCATCCCAGCAATGTACGGTTACTAATACAGCATCCATATAAGGAAAAGTCCAGAAAGCAGGTGACACCAGGGTTCAGTTGTGGGGAGATGACTGAGTTCTTGAATATCTTAGTTGCATTGGCTAGTGGTCAGGGTACCAACTGGTTTCATTCCCAATCTGTTCATTAGGCACCTGGGAGCTGTTTGAGACAATTTGATTCCAATTAGTGCAGGTTTTATTATATGGGAGTTTGGGTTTTTAGTTTAAAAGTTACATTTATAGCTGCCCGTGTTATTGGAGTAGCTGTGTGATGGAGGTAGGGAGTGTTCTACAAGCAGAGCTGGCACTATCTGGCCAGTCTGGAATTGGTTTCATTAAGAAGACATCCCTCCTTTAATCCCAGCACTCAGGAGGCAGAGGTAGGAGGATTGCCGTGAGTTCAAGGCCACCCTGAGACTACTTAGTGAATACCAGGTCAGCATGAGCTAGAGTGAGACCTTACCTCAAAAAAAAAAAAAAAAACACAAAACAAAAGAGGCAGCGTTACATTTAATAATTGGTCTACATAGGGATCTAAGATGAGTAGGTTATCTGATATGTGTTGGAGTATCCGATGTGATCCAACAGGTCAGGGAAACATCAGAACAATTTGGATCAATCTTACCCAAATAGTGTTTTGGTTCTAAACTTCCTGTCTGGCATACCCTCCCATTAGGGGTACAAGGAGTGCCCCTCCATATGAAAGCAATCATTTGGTACATGGGGGTAATCGTTATTGCAGGGGCATGGTGGTTTGGCTGTGGAGTTATGCAATGGAACAGGAGTCGGGTTGGGTCTCGGAACAAGGGGAGACATAAGTACAGAGAAAACAGAGTGGCTTAGCTGGGTAAAATTCAGCCTGTAAATCTAATGTAGATTTTGTTGGTTTCTCCATGAAAGCAATGGACAGGAAGAGCCCCTTGGGAAGATTATTCCAGTTCTGAAGGAACTTGGGTGTGGTAGGTGGACCATTTACAGGAGAGGGTTTCCTTTGGGCATAGAGTTGCTATTACTATGAAAACAAAAAAAATTTTTTTTGAAAGACAGATAACTTCTCCAAACAGGCCCATTATACTTATATAGAAGAGTATGACAAGGGCAGCTCAGTTCTAGTCTTTAAGAGTGGTTTCTCCCATAAGATTTTGAAAAATCCTCCATACATATAGACAATATACCATGATCACATTCCCTTCCTATTGCCTCCCCTTTTCCCTTTCCCAAATTCCCCTCTGATAAATGCCTTCTTTTTTTCCAACTAGTCACTCTTCTACTTTGATGTCATCATTCTCCCCCCATTATTATGCAGGTCTTGTGTAGGTAGTGTCAGCCACTGGGAGGTCAAAAATATCAAAGCCACTTCATATTTGGAAGATAGTATTATAAACAGTCTTTCCCTTCCTTTGGCTTTACATTCTTTCAGCTGCCTCTTAGACAATGGACCCTGAGCTAGTGAGGGTGTGGAAGAGATGTCTCACTTGGTGCTGGACACTAAACGTTCACTTCTTCTCAGCATTATGTTGACTTTTGAGTCACCCCAGTGGTCACTACCATTTGAAAAAACCAAGCTTCTCTAACCAAAAGTGAGAGTAGCATTAATATATGGGCATAAACATAAGTCATTAGAGGGCAGTTTGGTGGGCATAATATGTCCAGTTAAACAGACAATAATAGTGGTTTCCACCCTAGGGCTTATTGAGGCAGGAGGAAGCAGCTCTGATTTGCTGAACCAGATTCTTACTTAGAGAACAACAAAGAATTGCCATCTCCAAGATGATCAAAAAGCCAGAGGGAGAGAGTGAGTGGATATATACAACAAGCTTTATAGTATAGGAATCAAAATTATAGCAAAGAGAAAGAATCAGGCAGGCTTAACCACAAGCAAGAACAGCACTCAATTGAGCATATGGGTGGGAACCTGGAAAATGGTTAACTCAAATGAAGGCTGGATTCATGGAGCTTGAGTATGTCAGGGCTGTCCCTAC
The DNA here is from genome assembly GCA_036346955.1 of Dipus sagitta. NCBI lineage: Eukaryota > Metazoa > Chordata > Mammalia > Rodentia > Dipodidae > Dipus > Dipus sagitta. The sequence goes on along the minus strand of CM070778.1, from coordinate 103,232,478 downwards.
CTATATCTGATAGTGTTCTAGGCTGATTGATTTTATATTGAAAGTTTAGTAGTAACCAGGAGATCTCTTATGTTGAGGAGGGGACAGGGAACATAGCAGGCTGATCGCAGAATCAGTAATTAGCTACATTAGTGGACCACAATGTTTTTAGCTGATCTTGCAGGAAACCTGGAATCTCAGGACCACCTATTTTCAGTCAACTATAGCCATTCAAAGTTACCTATACAGTTTATAAGTTTCTTAAGCATATAATTCACAGAAGCAGGGGAATTCACCCTCATTATGACCTTCCAAGTCATAAAGATTTTCATTAGGTTTTCAAGAATTTCTTCCTGGGGAGTGACCTTAAGTCCAATCAGAGAGCGGTGGGTTCCTCTCATGCACCAGTTGGTATATTTGGCTTGGCTGGCCAGCCTTAAAGCTTATAGAATACATTGCTAGTTAACAAAGTTGATGACTTTTCTCCCCCAACATGCTACATAGCCCTTTCTAGCAACCTGACAACTACTCAACAGGGAGGAGGTTTCCTGTTGAGCCCCAACTTGATTTCTCTGTGGCCTACAGCCCCCAAGCATGGGGAGTCTTCATCAACAGGGTCTAACTATCCAGTTATGGTGGGCAACCAAGAGCCTTGACAATAGCCTATAATGTTCTGGGGACAACAGGGCCTCTCTGACAGGATTGAGATGTAATCTCAAAGTAGTTATAATTTATAAATAGAAATTAAATATAGAGGGCTGGAGAGATGGTTCAGCAGTTAAGGAACTACTTACAAAGCCTAACAGCCAAGGTTTAATTCCCCATCACCCACATAGAGCCAGATGCACAAAGTAGAGCATGCATCTGGAATTTGTTTGCAGTGGCTAGAGGCCTTGGCACACCCATATTTATTCTCTCTCTCCCTCTCTCTCTCTCTGCAGCCATCCACTGGAGCCTGATCTTCATTGATTGTACAGTTACTGGGAGTTCTAGAAACCTCTTGCTTCTCTATAGTAGTCTTACCTGGGTTAATAATTCCTTACACACCTTCACTTTTTGGTAGAAGAGTGTATTGTGTTTTTTTTTTTATTTGAGATAGAGAAGCAGACAGAGAGAGAGAGAGAGAGAATTGGCACACCAGGGCCTCCGGCCACTGCAAACAAACTCCAGATGCTTGTACCACCTTGTGCATCTGTCTCACGTGAGTCCTGGGGAATCAAACCTGGGTCCTTAGACTTTGCAGGCAAGTGCCCTTAACTGCTAAGCCATCTCTCCAGCCTTGTATTGTGTTTTATCTTGCCTCTTTCTTCCACCAGGTTTCTTTGGTGAGGCTCCTATTCCTCCATCTTAACCAGAAGCAAATTTCTATATTTTTTTTTCCCAGTATGCATTTTTCTCTGCATGCATTGATTTGGTTTGGAATTTTCTAAACTGGATCTTGATTCAACTTGCCATTTAAACAGAAAGAACCAAATTCCCTTGGGCAGATTATTAATCTCACAATCATTTCAGCTGCACAGCATTTCCAAAACAATCTTGGCTCAGACTTCCCTAGAGCGCTACATTTTTAACCTCTCAGAAGGTAATTATAAATATCTTCATGGCTTTTTGATAGCAGACAGTAGAACTCAAAAATATTCTGTTCGATTTAGGAAGAATTTTATATCTGCACAAATAATTACATAGAAGATAGTTTACATGAAGAAAGCCAAAAGTAAATCAACCTTTCTGGGGTCTCTCTTTCTCTTTCTCTTCTCTCTCTCTCTCTCTCTCTCTCTCACATACACACTAAGAGTATGGATTTTTGTCTTATGCTTAAGTAGTGTATTTTTATAATGGTAAAAAGAATATACCTTTATATTTTAAATATGAGCTCATATATTTATAATTGTATGATATTAGTACATATATTTTAAAATAGTAAATACATTTAAAAATAAAATTGATATATATTTATTGTCATAAATTTAGAGTAAATGCACAAAACAATTAAGGTTACCTACAATCTATTATTCCCAAATAAATACAAAAGCAATTTTAACAAGTTTTTTAAAATTTATTTATATGCATGAGAGAGAGAGAAGGGGGTAGAATGCAAGCATGGGTGTACCAGGGTCTCTTGCCACTGCAAATAAACTCCAAACACATGTGCCATGTCATGCATCTTTATGTGGGTACTGAGGAATAAAACCTGGGGGAGTGCTTTTTAAGCATGTGCCTTTAACTGCAGAGCATCTCCCCAGCGCAGGTTTCTCTATTTTAATGTGATTCTCTGACCATGTCCATGAATCTTTCTGCTCTATTTGTCTTTACCTTTGAAAAAACATGAATATATTGAAAAAGTACATCTGCATTCATATAAAAATCAAGTATGTAATTTAACATCTAAATTATCAGTAATTAGTAGCTGTTTATGTTATCAAACAATATACCTACATTATGCTGCCTTTTAAATATTTTATTCATTTATCCGTAAGCAGAGAGATAGATAAAGACAGTATGGGCACACCATGACCTCTAGCCACTGCAAATGAACTCCAGATGCGTGTCCCACTTTGTGCATCTAGCTTTATGTGGATTCTGGGGAATTGAACCCATATTGTTAGGCTCTACAGGCAAGTGCCTTAAAGATTGAGGCATCTCTCCAGCCCTAAGCTGCCTTTCCATACCATTCCCAGAAATTACTAGCAAGTTTAGATGGCATAGTCAATTAATTAAATATGAACCTGAAATTGTGAGATTATTTTATAATACACTTAGAATAAAAAGACAGTTTTGGACTACTTCTGAAAGGTGATGCCTACTTTACAGTATATAGTTTTAGGAATTAATGAAAAAATTATTATACATTAAAAATAAAATTATTTCAAATTTAAATTTTTCACTTATTAAAACAAATTTTTAAGTTAGCACAACATTAGGGTAGGTTGTGTTTGATTGTTATTCTTTGAGGTTGGTTTTTGTAGTCCATGCTGGCCTTGAACTCACCATCAGTCTATCTCAGGCTTTCACATGCTAGGATTATAGACCTGCACACTGTTTTCTTGTTGTTGTTGTTCTTAAAGCTTTTACTTTGCAACATCAGGGAAAACCTTACAGGTACACATGGATAAGATATGATCAGAGTGAAGACAATCAGAAACTTTGATTCCCATCAGATAATGTGTAATCTGAGGTCCTGGGAATGAGACATGCTAGAGCTGAGGAATGGATAATAAGTACTCCTCCCGTGCTGCTTCCTCACCCTCTCCTTCAACAGAATCCACACCGACCTCCTCATAATCCTTCTCTAGTGCGGCCATGGCCTCAGAAAACTCTCCTTCCTCCATACCCTCAGCCACATACCAGTGCACAAAGATATGCTTAGCGTATATCAGGTCAAACGCATGATCTAGGCGAGCCCAGGCCTTAGCAATGGCCGTGGTGTCACTCAGCATGCACACAGCTCGCTGCACCTTGGCCAGATCTCCACCGGGTACCACAGTGAGAGGCTGGTAGTTAATGCCAACCTTGAAGCCAGTGGGGCACCAGTCCACAAACTGGATGCTAGGCTTGGTCTTGATGGCGGCAATGGCAGCATTGACATCTTTGGGAACCACATCACCACGGTACAGGAGGCAGCAAGCCATGTATTTACCATGGCCAGGGTCACATTTTACTATCTGGTTGCTGGCTCAAAGCAGGCATTGGTGATCTCTGCTACAGAAAGCTCTTCATGGTAGGCTTTGTCAGCAGAGATGACGGGGCGTATGTGGCCAGAGGGAAGTGGATGCGGGGGTGGGGCCCCAGGTTGGTCTGGAATTCTGTCAGATCAACATTCAGGGCTCCATCAAATCTGAGGGAAGCGGTGATGGAAGACACTCTCTGGATAATAAGGCGATTCAGGCTAGTGTAGGTTGGGCGCTCAATATCGAGGTTTCTATGAGAGATGTCAGAGATAGCCTCATTGTGTACCGTGAAGGCGCCATCAGAGTGCTCCAGGGTGGTGTGAGCGGTGAGGGTGGAGTCGTAGGGCTTAACTACAGCCCCTGGGGGGGGGGGGGGCTGGGTAAATGGAGAACTCTAGCGTGGACTTCTTGCCGTAATCAACAGAGAGCCATTCCATCAGCAGGGAGGTGAATCAGAGTCAGTGCCCCCACCAACGCTGTGGAAAACCAGGAAGCCCTGAAGCCTGGGCACTGGTCAGCCAGCTAGTGAGCTCGATCCAAGACGAGGTCAACGACCAACCTTGCCAATGGTGGAGCGCCCACGGGCACGGTTATTGGCAGCACCTTCCTTGCCTGTGCTGAGCTGCTCAGGGTGGAAGAGCCGGCGGTAGGTGCCAGTACGGACTTCACCAATGACCGTGGGTGCCAGGTCTACCAACACTACCCTGGGTACATGCTTGCCAGCGCCTGACTCCCTGAAGAAGGTGTTGAAGGAGTCATCTCCTCCCCCGATGGTCTTGTCACTTGGCATCTGGCCATCAGGCCGGATGCCACGTTCCAAGCAGTAGAGCTCCCAGCAGGTGTTGCCCATCCGGACACCGGCCTGGCCGACGTGGATGAGATGCGCTCACGCACGACGGGGACAGAAGCAGACCCGAGTCCCGGTTACCGTCCCGACGAGCTAAGGGTAAGAAACGCACTGACTAGACCTGCACACTGTTGAACACATTAGGCTCTGTGAATGTATATTTGTCTTCTTAGTGATTCCATTTTGAAACTTTTTCACTACGTCTTAAAGCTGTGGTATAGACCACATAATATCCCACATTTCACCATGTATTTAAGAGCAGATATAATCAGAGTATCTGCAGTCACAATACTAATTTTTGGAATTTCATTTCTTTTCATCTTAAAGGTTCCATACAGATAAATTTACATGCCCTTCAAAATTAGTTAACATTTTTTAACTTGACTCTGAAGTTTTACTTTTGGCTATTGAAAGTTGGAGTGAATTAGTAGTCAAGAAGATAAAACCCAAAGTTTGAATGATCTGAAATGCTCACATACTTAAAAGTGTAAAACATGTGTAGAATAATTAGTGGTTCCTGTAATGTTTCTCAAAAGGGAAGGAATTGGAACAACCACCTCTTCCGGGGACAGCCAGGTAACCTATGTCTATCATTTGGTTGGTGACTTCTCTAGAGGATTGTGCCTATGTCTCCAAACATTTTGTGCAAGTCTTTTTAAAATTTTATATTTGCATTGAGCAAGATGAAAGTTATGACTTAGACATAGCTGTGTGTACCTGAAATTTTTCCATGACAGAATTTAATGTCATATTCCCTGGAGCCAAGTCCTAAGGCAGATCTTCCAATCCTGTGTGTGTCTATGTGCACATATGCAGTGATTTTCAAAGGTGTCTGAATTTACATTTACAGTGTTTTATTATTGAAATATTTAGGTAAAAAAGTCTAACTGGTTTTCCAACTGAGAAAAATATAAGTCAGTTAGAAAGTAAGTTATAATTACCAGATACAGTTTCCCTAGGGACTTCTGTAATATTTTGTGTTTACCAAACACCTCTCAGATTTTGGAGACACAGGAGCTTTTGTGTTCCTCTCAATCTGGAATGGCAAGCATCATTATTCTGCACATTCTAAAGGCTTGGGGCTCTAATTAGCTCTTTCAATAGAAACTCCATTCCTAGCTTTGTCTGTAGCCTTCAGAAGACTAATAGATCAAAAATAAATAAATAAATAACAGCACATCTACTTACCAATAGCACACTGGTTCAGGAAGCCCTATATTTTCTGAAACTTGCTCTTGTTAATTGAAGAAATAATTTCTCTGCTGAGAAATGTTTCTATTGACCTGAAATGAAATAAGCAATCAACGTGATATTTTCAAAATTACTAGTCATCTACATTTAGGATGGCACACATCTAGGAAACATAATTCAGGTAATTTTTTTTCAGAAAGTAGGGAAATCCTCAGATCATGCCTTCCCAAACACAAAATATTATTCCTGTTGCCATATTTTCACCTGTCCTCTAATGTATGACTTTATTTTATTTGTATGATTTTGGCATCCAGGACATGCTCCCTCTTTTCTTTATTGTCCACAACTATTTTGGACTTCTTCTTTATTTTTTTTAATATTTATTTATTTATTTATTTATTTTGGTTTTCAAGGTAGGGTCTCACTCTAGCCCAGGCTGACCTGGAATTCACTTTGTAGTCTCAAGGTAGCCTCGAACTCATGGTGATCCTCCTACCTCTGCCTCCCGAGTACTATTTTGGACTTTTGATCACAATACTTTGAAACAGAAATTGACATATTGTTGATCATGACATTGTTAGGTATTAGAGAAAAATCATTTTTCTCTAGTTTTTTATTGTCATCAAATTCAAACTTCATGTTGTTTATATTCCTTTATTAACTTGTTTTCCATATTTAAAAGTTAACTGGAAAACCTGGGTTAGAAAGCAAAACCTGGGGTTAAGAGATGCTTCAACAGATAAAAGTGCATGCTTATAAGGCCTGCTGGCCCAGGGTTCAATTCCCCAGCTATCCACATAAAGCTCGATGGGTATTTGAAGCAACAAGAGACTCTGGTGTGCTCCCATACACACATACCACAAATGCATAAATAAATAATTTTTACAAAAAAGAAAGAAAGAAAAACCACTGGGCTTGGTGGTGCACACTTTTAGTCCCAGCACTTGGGAGGCAGAGGTAAGAGGATCACCATGAGTTTGAGGCCATCCTGAGACTACATAGAGAATTCCAGGTCAGCCTGGGCTAGAGTGAGACCCTACCTCAAAAAACAAAACAAAATAAAATAAAATAAATAAATAAAGGAAAAACCTTCTTGCGGCACAAAATCCTTAAAATATTGGCATACTCTAGCCATCTGTGACTTTTTGTCTTTGTTAAATTTAAATATATATATATATATATATATATATATATATATATATATATATATATTTGTTTACAAAAGAAGAGAGTGAGAAAAAGAGGAACAGAGGGAAAAAAAGAGAATGGGCCAACCAGGGCCTGTTACTGCTGCAAATGAACTCAGATGTATGCACCAATCTGTGCATCTGGCTTTAGATGGGTACTGGGGGATAGAACCCAGACTGGCAGGCTATGCAAGCAGACACTTTAACCGCTGAGCCATCTTCCCAGCCCTATCTTTGACTTTTTAATTCCAAAATTAGGTGAGCACTTGTAGCTCCTCAGTTTATCTGACAAGGTTGCTCAGTCACTCTGACACTACTTCTTGTACCTGACATTACTTCCACGATCATCCCCCAAGATTCTGGGGTGTTGCCCTAACTCCTGCTTCTATGATGCTCTTCCCAGTGTCTTTTAGGATACTTCCTCCTCTTCCATGTAAATATGGGATTCTTCCAAGGTTTCCTCAACTGTACACTTGTTTTCATCCACCTCTATGTCTTGGAATATCCTACTCCAACCCATGACTTCAACTACTATTTGTTCAGCACTGACTTCAAATCTGAAGTTAACCTGTCGGATATCATTCCTGAGTTCTATTCAATATGAGCATGATCCCACTGCACACCGTCCTATAGCAAAAGATCCTCAGCTGAACTCACCAAGTTCTCTTTTTCTGAAGTCCCCATTCACAACACTGTGCTGTGAGTCATCCATGCAGAAGCCTGAGGCAGACACAGGGCAGTGAACTGTAAAAGATTCTCCTTTTTCCATTCCCATTCAATCAGTCACTTAGTCCCATTGATATTGATCCAAACTCCTTAGTATCTCTTATACCAACCTCATTCTCTCAGTTCCTGCCCGTTCCTCTTGGGTTCAGCCATTAATCATGTTTTCCTGCAGCCTCCTAACAGAACTTGCAAATTCTTTCTCAAATTTCTCTATGTTCATTACATCCTGATACGAAATCTATTTGTTCTCAATTGACTATGAAGAAATCATACAGTAACCCCACATATGTGCTGGGGGGGGGGAATAAGTGAGGGAAGGGGGATGCTTCTTTAATTAAAATGGGTTATATTTGCTATAAGAGAGCTGGGAAAATATTATTGAAGTTCTAATGGCTTTACTCTTGCTAACATAGTTTATTTTGAACTCCATAATTTTTAAAGAGGCCATATTCTTTTTTATGTATTAAAAAGAGTAAGTACAGGGCTGGAGAGATGGCTTAGCAGTTAAGCGCTTGCCTGTGAAGCCTAAGGACCCCAGTTCGAGGCTCGGCACCCCAGGACCCACATTAGCCAGATGCACAAGGGGGCACACATGTCTGGAGTTCGTTTGCAGTGGCTGGAGGCCCTGGCGCGCCCATTCTCTTTCCCTCTCTCTATCTGCCTCTTTCTCTCTCTGTCTGTTGCTCTCAAATAAATAAAGAAAAATAACAAAAAAAAATTTTTTTAAAAAAGAGTAAGTACAGGAAGGTAGGAAGAAAGCAAAGAAGGAAGGAAGGAAAGAAGGAAGAGAGGGAGGGAGGGAAGGAATGAAGAAGAGAGGGGAGAGCAAGGAGGAGAGAAGGAGGGCTATGCGTCTGTGTAACATCCTTCAGCAGTTTCACATTATCCTTAAGGAGCCACATGTTCAGCATGTTTTATACATTTTTTTCACACTGTGGCACTGTCTGCCCCAAGGTGCCATCAATGATTATTAAGCATAAATGCTAAATAGAACTTCAAGTGAGAAAGTGGTGGTTTCAATATCCCTTACATGCTTTGCCATACATAAAATACCCACCACCACATCCCCGCCTCCCCTGCCACACCACACCACCCCCCACACAGGGATTTGCTCCTGGCTGCTCTCTTCTTGCCTTCAACTCACCCCTCAGGCATAACTGCTTTAGAAAATCTTCTTTGACAACAAAGTAAGTTTTGAGGTTAAATAGCATGCCCCTGTATCCACTGTCTTTCATGCTGACATATTGTGTGAACTCTTACATTGCATTACTTTTCACGTTGTCATGAAGTACTTGCTGTCTGTATTGACATTCCGGATCTGTAGTGACTATCTTGAGGGTAAACATTTTTCATCTCTGTCCCTAGTATCTAGCTTAGTATTTTAAGAATGTTTTCTACATACTGAAAGAGAGCTTTCACTGCTTTAGTAAATAAGAGGCATGAAAACATATTTCTTCATGCAGGTTTGTTTTGATATTTATTCATTTGTTTTGTGGGTTTTTTTTTTTTTTCTTTTGAGATAGGGTCTCACTCTAGCCCATGCTGAACTTACTCTGTAGCCCAGGCTGGCCTTGAATTCATGGAAATCCTCCTACCACAGCCTCCCAAGTACCAGGATCAAAGGCTTGAGTCACCACACCCACCTCATTTTGATATTTTTATAGTTTGAAATTCTTTAGCAGAGTTTATAGTTCATGAGGTAACATTTATGCCATATTCAGAAAATAACTATGAAATTCCTCACCCACCTCTAAAGATTATGTAATGGGCTATAAGTCTGTAGTGCTACAAAGAAAGTCAATAAAGGCCAAAGACAAAATTCCATGTATGCTTTAATTCTGTAAAAGCAGTTAGTTAAATAAATTAGGTTGAGCTTCTTTGATGATTTTTTTTCTTTAATTGACTACAGAAACCATTAAGAAAGGAGACAAATTTCTGCTTATAGATACTATATGAAATGAATATAAAACTTGTCTAAATAAATTAAATTGAAAATTGTCCTGGAAAAAATAATTTAAACTTGTTATTATTAGATAAGATGGCCTGCTATTGTATTTATTAAGTGTATTCATCATTGCATAACTAATGGATTATGTAGATAAGCTTGGATTTAAAAGATAAAAGATATCATGAAACTTTGAGGAAGCAAAAAGCTAAATGATTAATGAGATTGGAAAGATGACTCAGTGGTTAAGGCACTTGCCTGAAAAGGCTAATTACCTAGGTTCAGTTCTCAGTACTCACATAGAGCCAAATGCATAGAGTGGTGTATGCATCTGGGATTTGTTTGTTGTAGCTAGAGGCCCTGGCACATGCCATTCTTTCTGTATTTCTCTGCTTACAAATAAATAAATAAAATATATTTTTAAAACTTAAACAGTTGGGCTAAAGAGAAGGCTTAGCAGTTAAGGCACTTGCCTGTGAAGCCTGAGGACCCCTGTTCAACTTTCCAGATCGTATGTAAGCCAGATGCAAGTAATCAAGTTCACACATGTGCACTAGGTGATGCACATGTCTGGAGTTGGGTTATTGTGGCTAGAAGCTTTGGCATGTCAATTCTCTCTCTCTCTCTCTTGCATAAAAAAAAGTCAAACTGTTAAAATAGCTTTTAGGAATTACAATAATGATATATTTATAACCAGCCTGATAATATGTTTAGAATGTTGGACTATCTGCAAATGTTGTCTCCTATGTTAAAGAATTACATGGGCAGCTTAAGAAATGCAGACAGCTTTGTTGAATGCTACCTGGCCAGCTACACAATTGCTGTAGATACCGCAATCAGCATCTGGGCTGAGATAACTCCACCAACACAATCAATGCAAAGAGTCACCTTTAGGGCTTGCAAGCCTTCCTATCAATGGGTAACATCTGGTTTCTTTTTTTTTTTTTTTTTGTTTGTTTGTTTGTTTTTCAAGGTAGGGTATCACTCTAGTCCAGGCTGACCTGGAATTCACTATGGAGTCTCAGGGTGACCTCGAACTCATGGTGATCCTCCTACCTCTGCCTCCCGAGTGCTGGGATTAAAGGTGTGTGCCACCACGCCTGGCTTCAATGGGTAACACCTGGATGCTCATGGCCAGTGGTACCCAACAGGCTATCAGTCAGGGTAGGGAGTACAGCATCTTTATAAATCTTTATCTTTATCTTTATAAATCAGTGTCAAATCTGCCTTTCGATGGAATCCTTGGACTCGCTTCTCTTGTTGTCAGCTACACTCACTAGTCACCCATTTTATTTTAATTTATTTGATAAATAATCCATTTATTCTTTTAAGCATTAATACTGAATACCAACTTAATAAAAACTCTGCATCTCGTGCACCAGATATGGAGGAGTCAAGATAAGAATAATGAGCAATGGCCTTGCCATTATAAATTTATAGGATTTTTTGGGAGGTAGAAAATATACATTATTGGATATATTATATAGAAGTATACTTGTATATAAATGTATAAATAATATATAAACATATTTATGTTATATACATTCTTAAACATATGTAATTCTAAAGTGTCCATAAGGGGAATTTTTAGGATGATGGGACATGTGCTACAGGAGTGAGAAATTATTTCATCCCTTGTTTTATAACATTTCTCTCTTAGCTCTTCTTGGTTCTATTTCTTCCCTTGCTCAGAAATTGCTTAGCAGTTGCTCATGAACCATAGCCTTGTTTCTCAAACATCTCATTCTCTGCATATGGTAGCTATGACCATCTTTAACTACCATGAGGCCTATTATGAGAAAATTGACTGTCAGTTCCTTAGAGACATAGCTCAGAGGTATGTAAGTAGTTTTAGTTTCCCTGTTTATGTGTATGTGTCCTTCGTGATTTTTTTCAGTACTGATATTATATACATAGACTCTTTTTACACATACGTACTTTGTTATATATATGTACTGTTAAAATATATATACTTATAGTTGTGCAATAATCTTAGAGTAATGATATGAGGTTTTTGCCCATTTTTAAAATGTGAAAATGATGCAGTTGGTTATTGAATGTCTCAAAGCAGCTTATGGATCTATTTAAAATACTGAAGTTCTAACAGAATTAGACAAAAGCTATGAGGAAATGAAACTTTGGTAGCCTCTCTTTGGTGTAAATTTGTGACTAAGCTGAATGAGAGTAAAAAGGAAGACTTATTTTAAAATCTCGTGTTTTTCTGAAGGATAACAATGAAGTCGTCATGTGAGAAATAATTACCGTGCATCAAAGGTGACCCCGCATGCACCAGCACCAGCACATTTCTGCGCCCCAGCGAGGCTCAGCCCTACCCACACGGCACTTTAAAGCTTCAGAAACGATGAAGCCGGGGTCCACTGTTTAAAACCTGAGCCTCACTGGTTTTGCATATGAAGCAAATTCTGTATAAATATTAATTTGACAACTGTCAGCTCTACATATTCAGAGTTAGTGTTACATAAACTGTCAACCCACAGGCAGGTTGGAGAGGGAGTGGATATACTCTGGGGAACCCATCCCACCATTTTTTTTAAGGAAGGGAGCTGTCAAAGTCAAGGGCAAAGTAAGGAGAGCTGCAGACATCATGGATCTTCTTAGGTTAGGATTGTGTGCTTAACAACAGCGCATCTTGGGGTTTGAGAAGCCTTTTCTAGCACAAGTTCCACTTTTCTGGGCAACAGTTTTAATTCAGAACACAGTTTTCCCAGGTAACAAAGGTCACAGTATTATTTCTTAGTAATAGAACATTTTCAAACTTTTGGAACTACAAATTCTACCCCATGGAGAAGTGAGAATGGAAAGCAACAACAACAACAAAAACAAAAACAGAGAAGCCCTTAGACAAAAAAGAACTGAAGCCAGTCATCTACCCTCAAAGGCAGGCATTCAGGGAGCTCCGGCTAGGCCTGCCTCAGCTTCATCTGTCGGCCTACTTGACACTACTGCAGTTCAGGTCTTCTAGATCAAAACAGCTGCTTTGTCCTCTGGGCCCTTGATCTACGCACACTGCAGCTTCTCAGCCACTGGCAAAAGACTAGGTCAGCTGGTAGCTGAGGCTGGGGGGCCTCTGGCTAGTCCACTGCCTGCTTTGTGACTCGTCCAGGTTCTCTCCCACCAGAGGCTGTCAAAGCCACAGGCATGAATAGCTAGTTGTAGCTTTAGAAGCACAAACACATATGCAAGGAAGGCTTTCTGCACGCCCTGAGCCTGAGCATACAGCTCCGCGTTATTCTCAGTTGGATTAGCCGAAAACTCTTATTGAAGAAAAGTTCCAGATTATGCACTTCCTGCCTGTTCTTCCTGCCAAGGTCAACAGTATCTTCCTAGACTGCATCTTTATTTAACCCACAAGCTCTCGGTAAATGTTTTCTTCCTGAATTCTGCCAAAATACATAGGTACATATGTTAAAATTATGATTCACCCACAAGATATGATTCTATTCATCAACATCGAAAATAATCTTGAGGGGCTGCAGAGATAGCTTAGCAGTTAAGGTGCTTGTCTGCAAAGCCAAAGATCCCAGGTTTCATTCCACAGTACCCACATAAAGCCAGATGCACAAGGTTGGCGCATGCATCTGGAGTTCATTTGCAGTGGCTAGAGGCCCTGGTGTGCCCATATTCTCACTCTCTCTAGCAAATAAATAAATAAATAATAAAATAGTTTTGAGACTAGTACCTTGATCATTATTTGTCAGTTAACATTAATTACAGCTGGACAGTGATTTAAAAATGAGGCCTTCTTCACAGATATAGCTCACTAAGCCATGCGTGAGAGTGAGGAGTATTATGCTATCTACTTTAATCTACTACATCCCCATGTGAGTGGCTATTTGCAAAGCTGATTTACAGTATAGCCAATAAGAGAATGGGATGATCTATAGCCATAGAGATGCTGCAGGAATTGCCAAACAGATACTCTTCTCGAGTGCCTCGGACCATAAATTCTCAAAAGATGAAGTGAAAAACCACAGGGAGCAGTGAACCATTTTCTTTATATTCCTTTCCTTCTGTCAGGATTCAAAATGAAAAGAGACGCGAGTGAACAAGAGCCATGACTTGGAAATCAGAGTGGCCAGTGGCAGAGGAAGGGCAGCTCTGAGACTGGTTCTAACTATGTGAGCATACGAGACCTTGGACATAGTGACTCTTGATCTCAGAGATTGTTCATTGTGCTTTTAAGAGACAATAAATATCTTCTCTGCTAATGTGGAGAAACGTGACATAACCTGTAATTGTTCTGTGTCAGTAAAATAGATGTGTATGTGATAAAGTTGCAAATTTTGCATGTGATAATATATATGAAGCCAGGTGAGGTGGTACATAGTTTAATCCCAGCACTCACTAGGGAGGCTGTGGGAGGACACAGATGTCCCATGGTCCTGGCAATTCTAACATCCTGGGACCTCCACTGGAACTTATGATTCCTTTTTGTAATAGTTACCTTCTTATTGCTGGGACAAAACACCCAACCAGAAGCAGGTTTGGAAGAAAGGGAATTTCAGGGTTACAGTTTTGAGCAAAGTTCAGAAGTGACCAAGGACCACAGAGACCACTCTGAGGCAAAGATGGAAGTTTTTATTCGGGGTTGGGGGGGGGGGGAATATGAGCTGCCAGGACTGACTCTCAAGAGCAGAGCAGTCAGCTTGGGGTTACAGACAGTGGGCTTTATAGGCTCTTCAGTTGGGGGAAGGTGAGGAAGGGAAGGAATTTTCTTGTTAGGGCAGTAAATCTCTGTTCTTTACATTAGCCATAGGGTGAGACCAGAAGTGACCCAGGGAGAGATAAGGGGGCAGTGAATCTATACCTGGAGCCTTGGGCAGGGGAAGGATAATGGCTGGACAATTTCTTGAGGAATGTGGATGATTCGCTTTGTCCTCGTGCTGTAACTCCACGTTGTCCTGACCTAACAAGCAGAGTATGTAAAGCATGGCAAAGCAGAGACCAAGCATCGCATCTTGCTGCAGCAGCTGGCAGGAAGCAGGAAGTGAGTGAGCTGGCTACTAGTTAGCTGGGCTGATAAACCACAAGCTTGCCCCTGGTGACACATCTCCCACCTCTGGGGATTGAGTGTGAGGCTTAACCACAAACACAAGAGGTTATGGAGGATATTTCATGTTTACCATCCACAGTCATCAGAGCTTCATGCAGTGACCTCCCCTAGCCTCCATTCAGTAACCCTGACCTTGCCTTGCATGTATTGCCTAGCCTTAGCAGCAGTCTGGAAACATGGTGAAATATTGCATGATTCCCTGCATCTTCTGCTTTCACTCTTTCTGAAATGAGAACCACTCAAGAAATGCTGCAGAGTGCTGCTGTCAGACGGGGATGAAGCCTGGCACCCAGAGAACACTGCTGTCGCATCTGTCTGTTGTCTGTGGAGACAGAGACTGCCTCTAACATTCTTCATTCCCATTTTGTCCTTTCCAAAGAATTCATTCTTAGCTTGACTCTGCAATGGGTTGCGGTTCGCCCTCTCACTCTGTGGCTCTTGCATTCTAGATTTCCCTTCAGTGGTGGTAATCTCTTCAATAATTACAGCCAAAGGATGTTCGGTCTTTGGGTGTGGAGAGACTTGCACAGAGGCTAACCTAATGTACGCAATCCCTCACAGGGGATTCTAGTTCCTGTCAAGTTGACAAGTCAATGCAAACCATCTCAATGGGGCCTGGATTTAATTGTGTCTGTTAGTACACAGAGTCAGGTGGGTTGCTAGCTAAAGGTCAGCCTGGATTACAGAGCAAATATGAGCACAGTCAAAGCTACAGGTTCAACTAAAGTAACCCATACTTTTGAATGGGTAATACCATGAATGCTTTTAATACTATAGGTAACAGAAAAATAAAGTGAAATGCACTACCAGTGAAATTATGGATTACTCTAGTGTTGGGCCTTGAAAGGCCCGGACACGAGGCCTAGTGGAACTTCCTGAGCCTAGCTAAAGTTTGGCGATCTGCCTCTGGCCAGCTATGACTCAGCAAGACGCCTAATAGGCCTCTGGCCTGCTACTTCAGCATAGGAGTTGGAATTCTAGCACGCGCGCTTAGAACCAATCATTTCAAAAGTCGCAGTATACTATTGGCCCTTACCTTTCCCCCATCCTAGAATCCCCACCCTTGTTCTCAACACTATATAAGCAACCGCCTATAACAATAAAGTGAGTTCCTGCTTTGACGAGACTCCCGGCTCGGTGTGTTCCTGGCCATCGACACCCACCCTCCTCCTCAATCCCTTGGGAGGAACCAGCGGGCCTGGTCCTTCCTCATCACTACCTGCCGGGGAAGCCTGGCACTCTAGGATTTCTTTTCTTTTCTTTCAGATAAAAAAGAAAAAAAAAAAAGAATGCATGTGTGCCATATATTGGATTTACTGTTATTTTCTCTTTTTTTTTGTTTATTAATTAATTTATTTATTTGAAAGCCACAGAGCAAGAAAGAGAGATAGAGAGAGAGAGAATAGGCCAGGGCCTCTAGCCACTGCAAATGAACTTCAGATGCATGCGCCCCCTTGTGCATCTGGCTAACGTGGGTCCTGGGAAACAGAGTCTCGACCAGAGTCCTAAGGCTTCACAGGCAAGCGCTTAACCACTAAGCCATCTCTCCAGCCCTATTGTTATTTTCTATTATAGTCTATTCACTTGTGTTTCTTCTACATTTTATTTACGTTTTTCTTGTTTGGTAGGCTTTTGTTTCTGATTATTTGTTTCTCTGGGGTTTTGTTTCTTTCTTTCTTTTTTTTTTTTTTTGTCTTTTTGAGGTAGAGTCTCACTCTAGCCCAGGCTGACCTGGAATTCACTATGGAGTCTCAGGGTAGCCTTGAACTCACAGCAATCCTCTGCCTCCCAAGTGCTGGAATTAAAGTTATGTGCCACCACACCTGGCTATTTCTTTGTTTTTAAGAGGTTTCTCTATGCAGCCAAGTTGGCCTGAAACTCATAGTTCTGCCTCAGTCTCCACAAAATGCTGGGATTAGACTTAGGCCTGAGCTACCAGGCCCACAAATCTTTCTCTTTATTCTTGATTATCTCTGCCCCTTCCCAATTTATATACTTCCTTCAAGAAAATCATGTGAAAAATATAACTCTTTTACCATATTTTAGTGTGTATATAGGCATAAATAAATTACTACAAAATTAGCAAAGCTGAATACCTGAACAGAATGAATGAAAAATAAATAAATAAATGTCATCTATCTCAATGGGTATCCATTCCTCTACCCAAAGACCTTTTAGGTGCTAGCTCAGCAGCAGGGCAGGAGCAGCAAGAGGGTACTGGGTAGTGAATACCCACTAGAGCTGGACTCCTGAGCCTCAAAGTGCACCCTCAGTGACACACCTCCTCCAGCAAGGCTCCACCTCCCAAAGGCTCCACCAGCTGGGGATTGAACAAGGCTGCGGACACGTTTCACATTCGAACCCCCACAGTGGGGAAACACCGATGACGTATGTGTTGTTTACTTTCATAGGTAGCTAGCTACATGCCATCACCTTTTTTTTTAGTTTCCTTCTCACTGCTGGGACAAAACACATGACCTTTGGTTGATTGCAGGAAGGTTTTATTTAGGCTTACAGTCTCAAGGGGAAGCTTCATGATGGCAGTAGAAAGCATGGTATGAGCAGAGGCTGGACATTACCTCCATGCCACAGCAGGTAAAAAAAAAAAAAAAAACAGTAGCAGGACAAGGAGAAGCTGGCTATAACACCCCAAGGCCCATCCCTTACAACACACCTCCTCCAGCAAGTCTCTACCTCCCAAATTGCCATGACCTGGGGACCAAGCATTCAAAATACATGAGTTTATAGGAGACATCTGATTCAAACCACCACACCTTCCATGAAACTGGTTCTAGTGGTTGTTTGAGAAGGCAAAGCAGCATGATGAAATGCTCCTTTGAATGTAATCCAGCTAGCTCTCTGTGAAATGCGCAACCCAAAGCCATCATTACTGCTCTTGAAGGAGAGAAGATTTGTATCTTGCCTATGCTATCTCTGTTTTGAAAGAAACAAATGTAGAGCCAGGCGTGGTGGTGCACGCCCTTAATCCCAGCACTCCGGAAGGAGAAGTGGGAGGATCACCCTGAGTTAGAAAGCCACCCTGAGGCTACATAGTGAATTCCAGGTCAGCCTGGGCCAGAGTGAGACCCTTCCTTTAAAAAAAAAAAAAAGAGAGAGAGAGAGAAACAAATGTAGTTTAGCTATAACACATTATTTTCAAGCCCAAATTCTCTATGAATTTGACAATTTTCTGTAGCCTTTATGTTCTGGTTGAGTGATGCTATATATTGTTATGGTCATATTTCATCATAATTAAGTATTTGTTATGAAATATTAATATTTTTATTCTAAAAAGCATCACTAGCAGAATACTAATTTCTATAAGAATGCATTCGTGCAAGCTGGAGAGATGGCTTGGCGGTTAAGGCATTTGCCTGCGAAGCCTAAGGACCCCAGTTTGGCTCCCCACGACCCATGTAGGCCAGATACATAAGGTATCACATGCGTCTGGAGTTCCTTTGCAGTGGCTAGAGGCCCTGGTGTGCCCAGTCTCTCTTTCTCTATATCTGTCTCTTTCTTTCTTTCAGATAAAAAAGAAGAAAAAAAAAGGAATGCATGTGTGCCATATATTGGATTTACTGTTATTTTCTCTTTTTTTTTGTTTATTAATTAATTTATTTATTTGAGAGCTATTTATTTGAGAGCAAGAAAGAGAGATAGAGAGAGAGAATAGGCCAGGGCCTCTAGCCACTGCAAACGAACTTCAGATGCATGCGCCCCCTTGTGCATCTGGCTAACGTGGGTCCTGGGGAACAGAGTCTCGAACCAGGGTCCTAAGGCTTCACAGGCAAGCACTTAACCGCTAAGCCATCTCTCCAGCCCTATTGTTATTTTCTATTATAGTCTATTCACTTGTGTTTCTTCTACATTTTATTTACGTTTTTCTTGTTTGGTAGGCTTTTGTTTCTGATTATTTGTTTCTCTGGGGTTTTGTTTCTTTCTTTCTTTGTTTTATTTTGTTTTGTTTTTGAGGTAGGGTCTCACTCTACCCCAGGCTGACCTGGAATTCACTATGTAGTCTCAGGCTGGCCTTGAACTCACAGCAATCCTCTGCCTCCCAAGTGCTGGAATTAAAGTTATGTGCCACCACACCTGGCTATTTCTTTGTTTTTAAGAGGTTTCTCTATGCAGCCAAGTTTGGCCTGAAACTCATAGTTCTGCCTCAGTCTCCACAAAATGCTGGGATTAGACTTAGGCCTGAGCTACCAGGCCCACAAATCTTTCTCTTTATTCTTGATTATCTCTGCCCCTTCCCAATTTATATACTTCCTTCAAGAAAATCATGTGAAAATATAACTCTTTTACCATATTTTAGTGTGTATATAGGCATAAATAAATTACTACAAAATTTGCAAACAAACTTCAGATGTATGTGCCGCTTTCTATATCTGGCTTTATGTAGGTTCTGGGAATCAAACCCAGGGTGTCAGGCTTTGCAAGCAAGTGCCTTTAACCACTGAAAAATCTCTTCAGCCCTCTAATGGATATAATTAAAATTATATGTAGGTATCAGAATTTAATCATAATGGATTTAAAAAAAATTTTTGTTTATTTTTATTTATTTATTTGAAAGTGACAGAGAGAGAGAGAAAGAATGGGTGCTCCAGGGCCTCCAGCCACTGCAAATGAACTCCAGATGCATGTGGCCCCTTGTGCATCTGGCTAACATGGGTCCTGGGGAATCGAGCCTCGAACCAGGGGTCCTTAGGCTTCACAGGCAAGCGCTTAACCGCTAAGCCATCTCTCCAGCCCCCATAACGGATATTTTTGTTGCTAGTGTGAAAAATGATTAAGCAAACATCCTCATACCTTATATTTACATATTTATGCTCTTAATTTTATGTTATAAATGCTCAGTGTGTGATTGCTAGATCAATAGATAGTCTAAGATTTTAAAAAATTAGTAACTATTACTATATTTCTTATACGAAAAAGGTCATACACTTACTAACAATATTGGGCAATGTAGTTGCTGTAGCAAGATATGGATCTTTTTTCTCAGCAAATGTAGTATATAGTAATATCTCATTCTTAATTTACTTTCCATTTCCATGACTCTTAGTGAGCTTAATCATTTCATACATTTGTTGACCTTTACTGTTTGATCTATGTACCAATTGCCCATTCACTTTTTTGTCATTTGAAAATATAGACCCTCAATGATTCAAAAGGCATGTGTAGTATTTTGCCATTTAGAAAAGCAAAAATAATACTTAGCTATGTTTTTAATAAATGAACTTTATTATTTTAAGATATTTCTGTTTTTCTACTTACAAGCTTTATTAGAAATATGTCTGAGATATTGTTTTTATTTTCTATAGCTAAAACCATATACTTGACTCCAGCCCCAAAAACACCATCAGCTGCTCCGGTACCGGCCACAGCGGCTTCAGGGCAGCGAATACAGCAGCGGAGGCTCCAGCTGCTTCAGCGGCAGAGGCGGATCCCGCAGCGGCAGCACCAGAGGATCAGAGGCGGAGGACCCAGCAGCGGCAGCTCCAGCGGATCAGCGGGGGCAGACCCAGCAGCGACATCTCCAGTGGCGGATCCAGCAGCAGTGGTCCCAGCAGCGGCAGCTCCAGCAGCAGCAGCGGGGATCCAGCATCAGGGGTGCCAATCTGCAGGGCCACAGTTGCCAGGCTTGGTTTGCCCCACAGGAAAAGCTAGTACCCAGTTCCAGAAAGCAGAACAGCGGCCCAACATCCCAGACAGCAACTTGACTGAGACTAAAACCATATACTTATTCTTTTTATATTTCTTTCATATTAAGCTTTAAATTCTGTTGATAGAATTAAGAAATTATCAATCTTTTCTAAAATAAAACTTTTGTCATAGTATATTAGTGTATAATTTTTGATGAGTTATGATTATTTTAATATTTAGCTTATAATTTTGCAAATATGCTAAATGTAAGAGTAATGTATTCCATTTAACAACTATAAATTGTTATATTTATGATCACATGCATGTGTATGTATATCTGTATGCATATATACAATTCTATGTATATAGTCTTATTCAAAAAATTTTATTGATTTTTATTTTATTACACACACACACACACACACACACACACACATATGTGTAAGTTATGTGCTTTTTATCCCTTTGACCCAGCTCCCATTACCCTGGGGTCATCCCCCCCCCCCCCCCCCCCCCCCCGTCAGTGGGGTTATGGTATTCACTGCAGCTTCATGAAAGGTCTCCGTCAGTCCCAGTGGGGTAAGAGGGAGATCATGCCTCAGGGTATTCCTACCCTCTGTGGCTCTTACAGTCTTTCTGTCCCCTCTTTCAAAATGCTCCCTGAGCTATGGCAGGCCTGTTTGCAGTCTGATTTAGTACTGAGTTCTCTATAGCCTCTGGATTTCAGCTTTGATAGGTTTTGATTGATCACTGTACCTGTCATGATCATTGGTTGCCAGGCTAGCAGTAAGAGCAGTATTCAGATTGCCAGTTCCTCTGCAATTTGTCCTGGGTCCTGGCAGATGTGGTAGAGGTGACACATCTAGTGGTGGGCAGTCAGCTCTGTTTTTGTCTTATTGATGGATCTTGGTTCTCCTCCATTTTCTCTGTCATCTATAAAATAAAACAGATACTCCAAACAAGAGTGAGAGCGCTTGGATTAAAGAGGGTATCCAAAGTTATTTTTAGTATGCAAGCCCACTCTTCTTCTCCAAAGAGCAGTAAAGCCTTTTTTATTTAGTGTGTGCATGCATGTTCATGTGTGTGGTGTGTAGTTTTTGGTATGCTTTTTCTTTATTATTTTACTTCTTTGAGAGAGAAAGAGGCAGAGAGAGAGAGAGAATGGGTGTGCCAGGACCTTCAGCCACTGTAAATGAACTCCGTATGCATGTGCCACCATGTGTATCTGGCTTATGTTGGTCCTGGAGAATTGAATCTAGGTCCTTTTGGCTTTTTTTAAAGGCAAACACCTTAACACTAAGCCATTTCTCCAGCCCTGTTTTTTTTTTTTTTTTTTTTTTTAATTCATGTGTGTGTTCATTGTGTGGTGTGTGATGTTGGTATGTGTGTTTTTTTATTAGTGTGTGTGTGTTAATTGTGTGGTGTGTGATGTTGGAGTGTATGTGTGAGTATGAGCATGCCTGCCATGGCATGAGTGTAGAAATTAGAGGACCACTTTCGGGTCAGTCTTTGCCTTTCTACCTCATTAGAAGCAGGATTTCTTTCTGGATCTGGATTTTCCCTCAGCTGATTTTTATTTTCTTTTTGGCCGCACTCCCCATGAGCTTCCTGGAAAGTGTCCTTTCTCCTGACTCGCATCAGTTTCCCTGTCAGCATGTCAGCAGGCGGGGATCACAGAAGCTCGCCACAGCTGCCAGCTTTTTCCATGGCATCTGAGTTGTCAGGATTGAGCTGCGAGCACTCCATCCACTCAGCCATCTCCCTGGCTCCAAAACAACCTTAAGCCTTTTTCCTTTCTACACTTATTTGACATTGAAAGTGATATAAAATTTCATAATAAATCTCAATATAAATGTCTTGATTTAATTTCTAATAAATTTTGATTTGGTTCATAAAAGTTTTATACTCAGTATATATCACCATAAATAATAATTCATTATGGTGTAACATTTCTTCTTTATTCTGATTATAGCTGTTATTCTTAATATTCAGCTGCTCTGATATTTATAATACTGCACTGGCATTTTTTGTCTTATATTAAAGTATGTCTCTCTGCTTGCCTTTTTGTTGAGTGTTTTTTAATTTATTTTATTTATTGATTTATTTGAGAGAGAGAGAGATACAGAAATAGGCAGAGAGAGAGAGAGAGAGAGAGAGAGAGAGAGATTGGGCATACCAGGGCCTCCAGCCACTTCAAACAAACTCCAGATGTGTGTGCCCCCTTGTGCATCTGGCTTACATGGGTCCTGGGGAGTCAAATCTGGGTCTGTTGGTTTTGTAGGCAAATGCCTTAACTACTAAGCCATCTCTCTAGCCCCATGCTTTTATACTTTAATTTGATTACCTTTTTCTTATAAATAGACACTACACTCAATTAACACAGTGTAAAAAGAGAATATAACATCGTGTTTCTTTTATACCTTTATTACATTTAATGTTTTGCTACAGCACTTGTTTTAGAACATGAATTTATTTTAACTTAATTTGAAAACAGTTTAACAGGAAACAAAATTTGTTTGCTGATGAGTCATTCATTTCCAAGAAATACTATACAAAAAGCTGAAAGGTACAGTAGCTAAATGGATCCATGTCAGGATTAATATAATATCCTCTATACAAGTTTTTCCAAGGGACAGATTCCAAGACATCCAGTTAGTGTCAGAAACCTTCAAAAGTAGC
Source organism: Dipus sagitta (assembly GCA_036346955.1). NCBI lineage: Eukaryota > Metazoa > Chordata > Mammalia > Rodentia > Dipodidae > Dipus > Dipus sagitta. Next base: position 103,209,539 of record CM070778.1, on the reverse strand, counting down.
AACCTGTTTTAGTACCATGTTTTTTTCTTACATATACATATCTATAATAGATGTTAACTTAAAAAGTAGGTACAGTTATATATTACCAACAACTAGTAAAGTAGAATAATTATAACAATGTGTTGCAATATATTGCTTAATGACAGACATATTCTCTGATATTCTCATGCCAGGCATAGTGGTGCACACCTTTAATCCCAGCATTTGGGAGGCAGAGGTAGGAGGATCACCATGAGTTCAAGGACATCTTGAGACTACATAGTGAATTCCAGGTCAGCCTAGGCTAGAGAGATACCTTACCTCAAAAAAAATTAAGAATAATTTCATCACTGCATGAACACTATACAGTGAATCTGGACAAACCACAACAGTATACCATACTACACACTTGGGTATATGGGATGCATGGCATTATGCTTAGAGCATGTTGAAAAACAACATAATCAAGCACAGAAAAATAGTACAATGCTCAGACACAATAAATACAAGGTACATGAGATTGCCACCAACAAAACATGGCATACTGTTTATAGTATAGTTTTGTTTTTTTTTTTTTTTTTTTTGGTTTTTCGAGGTAGGGTCTCACTCTAGCCCAGGCTGACCGGGAATTCACTATGGAGTCTCAGGGTGGCCTCGAACTCATGGTGATCCTCCTACATGTGCCTCCCAAGTGGTGGGATTAAAGGCGTGCGCCACCACGCCTGGTTTTATAGTATAGTTTTTAAAAAATATTTAGAAGGACAGAATAGTAAACATATAACCTTATACCTGCCATTTATTATCATTATCAGATATTACATGCTATATACAATTGTTCATTCTATACTTTTTTTTTGAAGGTGAGATCTCAGCCGGGCGTGGTGGCGCACACCTTTAATCCCAGCACTCGGGAGGCAGAGGTAGGAGGATCGCCGTGAGTTCGAGGCCACCCTGAGACTCCATAGTGAATTCCCGGTCAGCATGGGCTAGAGTGAGACCCTACCTCGAAAAACCAAAAAAAAAAAAAAAAAAAAAAAAATGAAGGTGAGATCTCACTGTAGCCCAGGCTAACCTGGAATCAGGCTCAGGCTGCGCTTGAACTCACAGTGATCCTCCTACCTCAGCTTCTCAAGTGCTGGGATTAAAGATATGTGCCACCACACGTGGTCATTCTATATGTTTAAATAACTGCTAATATACACTACACAATGAAGGCCAATATGATACAAGGATATGCACTTTCACAACTTTTATTCAAAATAATATTGGAAGCCTTGGCAAGAACAATAACACAAAAGAAAGAAATAAGGAACACCCAGGTAGGAAAGCAGGAGGTCAAATTATGCCTATTTGTATACATAAGGATTTTGTACATAAAGGAAAACCTAAAACTTACAGCAAGAAACTCTTAAAACTAATGAAAGATTTCAGTAGAGGTGCAGTAAAAAAAAATCAAGAGTTTTCTATAACATATTAATAACAAAATTTCTGAGAGAAAAACCAAGAAAGCAAACTCATTCAAAATAACTACAAAATAGCTTAACCAAGAAAATAAATGGCCCCTTCTGACATTTGGGAACTAATGGAAAAAAATTGAAGAGGATGCAAAGGAATTGAAAAATATGTGATGTTCATGAATGAAAGAAATACTATTGTTTAAATGTCCATACTACTCAAAGCACTGTACAGATTCAATGCAGTTCCTATCAAAATAGCAAATAATGATCTTCACAAAATAGAAAAAAGTGCTAACTTTATATAGAACCAGAAAAAAGAATCCCGAAGAATCACTGCAGTCCTGAGCAAAAAGAACAAAGCTTGAGGCATGACCATTTTTCAGCTTTTACATACTACAGTGTGGTAATAACTAAAACCCCATGGTACTCTCACAGAACAGATACACAGAACAGAACAGAGTGGAGAAATGACCCTTGAAATATATCCATGTATTCACAGCCACTGGATCTTCAACTGTGATAACAAGACCTCACTTTGGGAGTAGGCATGGTGGCACATGTCTGCAGTCCCAGCAGAAGAAAGGTAGAGGCAAGAGGGTTATTAGTCTGAGGTCAGCTTGTGAGTTCCAGGCCAGCCTGACCCACAAAAGGGGACCCTGTCTCAAAAACAACAAATAAGTATTTACACACAGACACACACACACACACACACACGTATATGAAAAAGAAATTCCTTCTTTTAAAATATTTTTTATGTTTAGTTATGAGAGAGAGGGAAGGAGAGGGAGAGAGAATGGGCACACCAGGGGCCTCCAGCACTGCAAACGATCTCCAGATGCATGTGCTACCTTGTGCATCTGGCTTATGTGTGTACTTGGGGAATTGGAACTTGGGTCCTTAGGTTTTGCAGGCAACCCCTTAACCAAGTCCTTTTTTAATAATGATTCTATGAAAACTGGATCCATATATGCAGAAGAAACAAGTAGATCCTATCTCTTACACCTATGTAAAAATTCAAAAGAGATAAGATCTTTTTTTTGTTTGTTTGTTTTTGTTTTTTTGTTTTTTTTTGTTTTTTTGAGGTAGGGTTTCAATGAAACATATAACCTTATAACTGTCATTTATTATCATTATCAGATATTACATGCTATATACAATTGTTCATTCTATACTTTATTTTTGAAGGTGAGATATCACTGTAGCCCAGGCTAACCTGGAATCAGGCTCAGGCTGTGCTTGAACTCACAGTGATTCTCCTACCTCAGCTTCTCAAGTGCTGGGATTAAAGATATGTGCCACCACACGTGGTCATTCTATATGTTTGAATAACTGCTAATATACACTACACAATGAAGGCCAATATGATACAAGGATATGCACTTTCACAACTTTTATTCAAAATAATATTGGAAGCCTTGGCAAGAACAATAACACAAAAGAAAGAAATAAGGAACACCCAGGTAGGAAAGCAGGAGGTCAAATTATGCCTATTTGTATACATAAGGATTTTGTACATAAAGGAAAACCTAAAACTTACAGCAAGAAACTCTTAAAACTAATGAAAGATTTCAGTAGAGGTGCAGTAAAAAAATCAAGAGTTTTCTATAACATATTAATAACAAAATTTCTGAGAGAAAAACCAAGAAAGCAAACTCATTCAAAATAACTACAAAATAGCTTAACCAAGAAAATAAATGACCCCTTCTGACATTTGGGAACTAATAGAAAAAAATTGAAGAGGATGCAAAGGAATTGAAAAATATGTGATGTTCATGAATGAAAGAAATACTATTGTTTAAATGTCCATACTACTCAAAGCACTGTACAGATTCAATGCAGTTCCTATCAAAATAGCAAATAATGATCTTCACAAAATAGAAAAAAGTGCTAACTTTATATAGAACCAGAAAAAAGAATCCTGAAGAATCACTGCAGTCCTGAGCAAAAAGAACAAAGCTTGAGGCATGACCATTTTTCAGCTTTTACATACTACAGTGTGGTAATAACTAAAACCCGATGGTACTCTCACAGAACAGATACACAGAACAGAACAGAGTGGAGAAATGACCCTTGAAATATATCCATGTATTCACAGCCACTGGATCTTCAACTGTGATAACAAGACCTCACATTGGGAGTAGGCATGGTGGCACATGTCTGCAGTCCCAGCAGAAGAAAGGTAGAGGCAAGAGGGTTATTAGTCTGAGGTCAGCTTGGCCAACATAGTGAGTTCCAGGCCAGCCTGACCCACAAAAGGGGACCCTGTCTCAAAAACAACAAATAAGTATTTACACACAGACACACACACACGCACACACACACGCACACACGTATATGAAAAAGAAATTCCTTCTTTTAAAATATTTTTTATGTTTAGTTATGAGAGAGAGGGAAGGAGAGGAGAGAGAATGGGCACACCAGGGCCTCCAGCCACTGCAAACGATCTCCAGATGCATGTGCTACCTTGTGCATCTGGCTTATGTGTGTACTGGGGAATTGAACTTGGGTCCTTAGGTTTTGCAGGCAAACCCCTTAACCAAGTCCTTTTTAATAAGTGATTCTATGAAAACTGGATCCATATATGCAGAAGAAACAAGTAGATCCCTATCTCTTACCCTATGTAAAAATTCAAAAGGGATAAAATCTTTTTTTTTTTTTTTTTTTTTTTTTTTTGTTTTTTTGTTTTTTTGAGATAGGGTTTCACTCTGGCCCAGGCTGACCTGGAATTAACTACATAGTCTCAGGGTGGCCTCGAACTCATGGTGACCCTCCTGCCTATGCTTCCCGAGTGCTGGGATTAAAGGCGTGTGCCACCACACCCGGCCCAGGGATAAAATCTTAAATGTAAAAGTTGAAGAGATGGGACTGGAGAGATGTCTCAGTGGTTAAGATGCTTGCCTGCAAAGCCTAACGACCTGGGTTTGAGTCCCCACTACACACATTCAAAATGACGCATGTATCTGGAGTTGTTTGCAGTGACTGGAGGCCCTGACATGCCCATACTCTACCTCTCTCCCTCTCATTCACTCTGTCTGTGTCTGTATCTCTCTGCTTGTAAATAAATAAATAAAATATTTTTTTAAGTTGGAACTATGAATTACATGAAGAAAATATTGGGGAAATGTTTTATAACCTTGAAAAAACCTGGGAAAGGTGGTTGGGGGAGGATAGGGGTGGGGAACAAGGGAGGGAGTGACACAGTCAACTAAGCAAAAGTTAACAAATGGAAAGACATAAACTAAAAAGCACTATTTCGTAAAGGAAATAATACACACAGTGAAGAGACAACCCAAATGGGATAAAATATTTATGCACTGTCATTTTCCAAGAGGTTAATTACAGAATACATGAGAAACTCTATAGCAAAGACAATCTAATTTTTAAAAGGGCAAATGGGCTGGTTTAGACATTTCTCAAGAGAATTCACACAAATAAAAATCACATGTATGGGAAATGTGCTCAGCATCACCTATCACCAGGGAAGTTCAACCAAAACTACAATGAGAATTCACCTCATTCCAGTAAAAAGTGTTAGTGAGGATGTAAAAGAAAGAGGAACCCTCATATATTACTTATGGGAATATGCAAATTAGTACAGCTATTATGGAAAATATTATGGAAAAGTTTCATGTGAGCCAACAATACCATTATCTATCTATCTATCATCTATCTATCCATCCATCTATCTATCTATCTATCTATCTATCTATCTATCATCTCCAAAGAAATTGAAGTCAGTATGTCAAAGACACTCAGCACTTGTACGTTTACTACAACACTAGCCTCAATGGCAAAGAAATGGAATCAAATGAAGAATCTAGCAGTACAGATGATATGTAGTGATATATAGATAAGAACATGATACCTATCTATAATGGAATATTATTCAGGCACAAAAAATAATGGGATTCTGTCATTGGCAGTAGCATGGATGGAACTGAAAGACAGCCTGTTAGAGTAACTCAGTCAGGCACAGGAAGATAAATACTGCATATTATTACTTATGTATGGAAGCAAAAACGTTGATCTCAAAGGACGAAAGAATAGATCGTTACCAGGTCATGGGGAAGTGTATGGAGATGGTGTCCCTTGTTCTACCAGTAGGGTAGATGTCATTGCTAAAGCACTGGCATTCTCTTACAGGCTTGGATACATACAGGAAGTTTAAGTTTATTCTTTCCTTTATTTAAAAACAAATTGTTTTCCCGCTTTGGAAGCCAGTGAAAGGGGGGTGGACCACAAACATTCCAGCTTTCTACTCTAAGGGACAAGCTTTCTACAGTGTCCAGTGATAAAACAGCCTAGCCCAAGCTCCAAGACTCACCAGAGGGTAGGAAATAAAGACCTCCTTTCTATTCAGCCCTTTCATGGGTCCTAGAGGCCACTTGCCTTGGGAGAGGCACGCAGCTGGGATGGAGTAAGTTGTAGATGACAAGAGCACCCTTTTCAGGTCTTCCACGTGTGACAAGTGTTCACACTAACCTGCTCACATTAACTTCAGGAGACATTTTTTTCCCGGCAGAAAAGGTCAATGTTAACCTTTTGTTTGTTTGTGTGTGTGTTTTTGTTTGTTTGGTTTTTTTTTGTTGTTGTTTTTTTGGTTTTTTGGGTTTTTTTGAGGTAGAGTCTCACTCTAGTCCAGGCTGACCTGGAATTCACCTGGTAGTCTCTAAGTGGCCTTGAACTCACAGCAATCCTACCTCTGCCTCCAGAGTGCTGGGATTAAAGATATGCACTACCACGCCCGGCTCTAATGTTAATCGTTTAAACTCTATGTGCCTGTGTCTTATTGCTTACTAAATATATGAACCGAACATAGAAAACTAGAATTTTAAGACAGTTTTTAAACAATGCAGTTGCATCTACTCTAAGTGTATGCCTTGACAGGAACTCAATTATCGGCAAATAATTAGTTAACTTTTTGTTAGTACAGCAAATACATGAGATAATCAACTTATCCACAGAAAAGGTTTATTTGCCACATGGTCTTGGAGGTTCCTGCCCGTGATCAGTTATCCCCACTGCTTTTGGGTGTGTGGCACAAGGCAGCACAATGAAGCAGAGGAGAGGATAGCAGAGCAGAGCCACTCACTTCATCACCAATGAGTAAAAAAGAGCAGGAGGAAGGAGCCACGTGACCCACGAACACCTTTAAGAGCACACCTTCAGTGATTTGAGGCATCTAACCAGGCCCCAGGTCTTAAAGGCTCCATCTGCTCCTAATAGGACTACACTGGGGGCCAAGCCTTCAACATACAGACTTCTGGAGGACATTGTATTGATGCATAAAAATTTCATTATATTTACTGTGTCAGGGATCTCTGATTCACTGTCATTGGTACTAAATCTACAAATAAGAACCTATGCCTTTTTTCCTTCTCTAAGTAATGTAGCTAGACCAGATGAGTTTTCTAACAGATCATTTTTACCATCAATTTTGAAAATAAGTAAATGAAACTTCAAACTAAAATGTTTGGCTTACAAATTGTAAACAATTATCAATTCAGATTGGTGAAGATAAAATACAAAATTTGGTTCTATGTAACAGTAATTTTCTTATCAGCCTATACTGGGTTTTAGTAACCAGTACTTCTAAGATATACTCCTAATTACCTTTCTGTATAACAAAGTCATATTCTATACTCTAAGATTTTTAAGAATCACTCAATATAATTAGTTTGCAAATACCTAATTTTCCCTGGAACAAAGGGAAATGCTTAGAAAGAACTCAAAGAGTTATTATTTTTGACTTGAACAACAATTATCCTTTCACTCACTTCACAGCTTATTCTAACTTCTGAATCAGGATTTGATAATTTAGAAAAAAAGAGAGAAAGAGAAAAGAAATAAATTCTATCAAACTACCCCTTTTTGCCACCAACTCAAAACTTCACTTTTAAAGGCCAAATGACAACTGTATTTATTATTCAATGAACTTGTAATTTTTAACAATGAGTCCAAATTTTATAACAGTCAGTCCAGTTGATTTTTCCTAGGAAGTTTGCCATAATGGAATTACCTTTCAAATTTCACACTATTATTATTCAATAGTACTAAAATACTGTTACTGTGGGTGATAATTTGCACAAACCACCATTGCTATTGGCATTGATGACAATACAAATAATAAATTATAGAGCTGAAAACCACATTTAAATTTGAAAATTGGTCCAATATCATTTTCTACTCTGAGTAGAAGGAACTGCTTATTATTGGATAAACATTAGACTGCTTATACCTAATATGTTCCCTGAAAAGAGAACATCATGTGTCAAAAATATAGTCACTTATAATTATGAGGGCCACTTTTAAAAAATGAAATCTTCCCCTTAAATTAGTGGGGCTAGTAAGATGGCTCAGTGGGTAAGAGCTCTTGCCATTCAAGCAAAAAGAATCCCAGCACCCTTGTAAAAAGCTGAAAATGAGGCTGGAGACATGGCTTAGCAGTTAAGGCATTTGCCTGCGAAGCCAAAGGACCCAGGTTCAATTCCCCAGGACCCACGTAAGCCAGATGCACAAGGGGCTCATGCGTCTGGAGTTTGTTTGCAGTTGCTAAAGGCCCTGGCGCACCTATTCTCTCTCTGTCCCTCTTTCTCTCTCTCTCTCTCAAATAAATAAATAAATAAAATATATGTTTTTAAAAAAAAAGCTGAAAATGGCTGTGCATGCCTGTGACCCCAGTCCTGAGTGGGATGGAGACAGGAGGGTCACTGGGACTCACAGGTCAGGAAATGGCAGCTCCAGGCTCAGTAAGAAACTCTTCTCTCAAGGAAACTGTGGAAGAGTGATAGACTACACCCGACATTCACCTCTGGACTCCACAGGATTGTGCACAGGGTGCATGTAACTGTACACGCAAGCACATGCCACACATACATGCCAGACATACCACACTGCACATGTACATGCACAAGCACATGCACACAAAACAAGTACACACTATACACACATGCCAGATACTATGTCTTATGCACACAGGCATGCAGTCACGCACACACGTGTACACACACACATACACACACACAAGTGTTCACTTTCTGGAAGAGGGCCAGTAGGAAGAGACAGGAAATCATCTTCTCACCTAGACACCTGCACTAATTGTACCTGTCTGATGTACTTGTCTGGAACACTGAAGCCTCCAGAAGTCCTGTAATTTGCAGAAGGCTTGTCAGTTTCAGCTTAGGCAGGAGATCCGCCCATCCCCCACATGGTACGGTTGTAGGTGGTAGCCACACACAGTCTTGCTAGTTGGGCACAACTTTTTCAAGCATTGAGAGACCTAAGCTACCTTTTTCCAATAGCTCTACCATCTTTAACAAGGGGCTCCTGAGATCCCATGATAGGATTCAGATATATATATATATATATATATGTGTGTGTGTGTATATATATATATATATGTTTGTTTTTTTTGAGGTAGGGTCTTCCTGTGGCCCAGGCTCACCTGAAATTCCTTATGGAGTCTCAGGGTGGCCTTGAACTCAGAGCAATCGTCCTACCTCTGCCTCTTGAATGCTGGTGTTAAAGGCATGTGCCACCATGCCCAGCTAAGATGCTTTGAAAAAACAAAAATAAAAATAAACAAGTCTCATTCTAGCCCAGGCTGACCTGGAACTCATTCTATAGCGCAGGATGGCCTTAAACTCATGGCAATTTCATCTCAGCCTCCAGAGTAATGGGATTAAAGATGTGAGCCACCACATCATTTAAAAAATTATTTATTTGCGTGCACACATTACTGTTACTGGGCCACAAGACAATTACAGGCCAGTAGAAGAATGTGTGCTTTAGGCTTTATTAAACAGAATTTAGAGTTACAGTTCAAGGCAGAAACATCAAACAAGCAGCAAAAATTAGGGCTGTTTTTGCGAGGCTTACGTATGTTGGAACTGTCTATCCATAATTAAGAGTGTCCTAGGCTGATTGATTGTCTATAGAAAGTTTAGTGTTGACCTGGAGATCTTTTGTATTGAGGAGAGACCAGGGAACAAGGCAGGCTGATGGCAGAAGCAGTGATTAACTGCCTTGGCTGGCCACAGTGGTTCTGGCTGAACTCCCAGAGTCCTGGACTCTCAGAGCCCCAACCTGTTCTGTCCTGTACCTAGTCAAGCATGCAGTTTCTCCGTCTCCAAGCTAACCATACACTTCTAGTTTTATTTATATAATTTCCAGAAGTAAGGGATTTCTCCCTCAAATTCATGGTGCACATATAGAAATCTGTTTACAGACAGACAGGACCAATTCATGCTACAGGTATAGAAATCAGTTTATAGCTAGGCAGAATCAATTAATTAAATTAATTTAAAATTTTATCACCTCTGAAAACCTATACAGCATTCATGTTAAGACTAGTGAGCCTTAACATTCACATGTATAGGTGTGACTGAAATTATACCCAGTCTCACCTATAATTAGGCTCTACTAATTATTTCCATCTCTTCATTGTTTTGTAATAATTCCTACTGAGAATGTTTTTATTATTTGGCCAGTAAGGCACATTTTTATCTTAGAACTTTAAAAAAAAATAACCCTCCTATAAATTCACTTCTGGTTATCACTACATTAGATAGAAGACTTAAGTTGTTGTTGTTGTTTTTTCAAATAATGAAAAGATTTTCTTGGGGAGGGGGTGTAGCTCAGTTGGATGGGTTCTTCCCTAACATGCACAAAGATGCATGTTCCATCTCCAGCACTGTATAGACCAGATAGATGTCTGTTATCTCAGCACTCAGGAAGGACAGGAGGATTAGAAGTTCAAGCTCATCCTTGACTAAATAGTGAGTTTAATCCATTATGGATTTGTAGATTTCTGTCCCATCACAAGAACAAAATTCTTTTTACTACTGTGTTATCAGAAATCTTCTGACAAAATTAATAGACTGTGTTCCCATAGCCTATCACATTCCTAGTGTGGCACAATTTGAATAATCCCCCTCCAATAAACAAATCTGTTTTGACTCATGAAAATACCCTCTCATGCTGTTCATACTAGCTGGTCATTCTTGGTTTTCTTCCCGATCCCTTTTCTCAGCCTTCCTTCCATCACTTCCCCTTTTATTCTGCTTCCAGGTAGCAGCTTCCCCTGCCCTCAGCCTTGACTGGAAGGGCTCAGTGGCCATTGACTGGATGAAATGTTCAGGTGCTCCAAGAGGGAAGAGGGTGGCCCACAACTGAGCAAACTGCACACACATCTGCCACAAATGAGGAGTTAAGTCACAGCCCAAAGGAACTCCCCAGTTTCTTTGGCATTTGCAAGTGACAATGTCAAACCTGTTTCCTAGATTGCCTCCTTAATTAAGAGAAGTTCATTTTTAAATCTTTTGTGTGTCACGAGATTAAAGTATCCATTTGTTAAATTTTGCTGATAAGGGGAAAAGTACACAAACCATTTTATAACTTGATAGACTTATAATCTCTTAGGTTAGCAAACAACTTTTCCAGACTATTCTCCTATCCTCACCTATGTTCATAGGTACAGAATCAGAATTTGACACTGGACATACCCATTTTGTTATCACGCAGGCACACTGAGCTCAGCAAATTCAGTGTAGAGACTGGAATCTAGCATGGCTGGTTTCTCTTCATGAAATCTGCTTTAAGCACATATTTAAAACCTTTTACATCCATAGCCTGCATTTTCACATAATGATAGGGTCCAAGGTGATAGTTAAACTAAATTCCAATCTCTGAATGACTTACATACAATCAGGTCATTTCAGTGTGTTGACCAATCTGTAACATCTACACTAGGCTGTATGGCAAAGACTCTCCATGAATTACCTTGAAGAATCCTCACAACAGAAAGAGTGCTATCATAACTTATAGAGGAAAAAACATAGACATAGACAGATAACTCAGGAAGTAATCTTAGTAGTATATGGATGAATTTAGAATGCAAATTAAAATATGACTAACTTTAAAGTCTTGTGAACTATTCTCTGCCACTCCAACCTATTCTACATTGTGGCTGCTGAATTTGAGCAACTTTATTAAGAAATCTATCACAAACAGTATATTCCCTTCCAGAAGGGCCCTGGGAAATGACGATATTTTAGACCAAGGCAGGTTGGCTGTTCTCTATCTATGCACGCGTCTGCAGTTGTGGTATGCCCAGCCTCACTGTTTCCTTCGCGTGTGAAACCTCTCTGCCTTTGGGGGACTGCTGCTTCCCATTCTAGAGCTTGTGGCTAGGAGTGCAAACCAAGGGGCTCACCTAGCCCGTCACAGGACGGGAACAGATCAGCCACCCCAGGAGGGTGGCAATTACTTTGCTGTGTTACACTGAGTAGAATAATGGCTATTAGAGTTTGAGGTGAGTGTGGTAAGAATAGAGCGATGTTGCTCAAGCTATCAACCTGACAGAAAAGTATATTTTTGAGATCTCCACAGCATGGTGACTTATAGGTAATAAATATATGATATTTAGTAGATATATATTATAAGCATATTATAATATATAATTATATAATTAATATATGTCAAAATTACTGAGTGGTGTTAAATGTTCTTACCACAAAAATGATAAGTGTGTAAGATAATAGACAAGTTAGCTTACTTATTACATATATGTAAATATCACATTGTGCTTCACAACCATATACTTTTTTTTGTTGTTGTTGTTGTTTTGTGAGGTAGGGTCTCACTCTGGTCCAGGCTAAACTGGAATTAACTATGTAGTCTCAGGGTAGCCTCTAACTCACGGCAATCCTCCTACCTCTGCCTCCCAAGTGCTGGGATTAAAGGCATGCTCCACCACGCCTGGCAACATAAACATTTTTATTTGACAATTAAAAAAAATGTTATTGTGAGGGGTGGGGAAATGGTTTAGTAGTTAATGTGCTTGCCTGAAAAGCCTAAGGACCCAGGTTTAAGCCCCCAGTATCCACGTCAACCAGATGTACAAGTTGGCACATGCATCTGGAGTTGGTTTGCAGTGGCTAGAGGCCCTGGTGCACCCATTGTCTCTCACTATCTTCCTGTCTCTCTCACACACACCTGTTTTACTTATTTGAGAGAGAGAGAGAGAGAGAGAGAGAAAGGGCAGATACAGAGTGAATGGGCAAGCCAAGACCTCTAGCCACTGCAAATGAACTCCAGATGCATGTGCCACCTGGTACATCTGGCTTACATGCGTACTGGGGGATTAAACCTGTGATTTTTGGTTTCACAGGCCAAGCACTTTAACGACTGAGCAATCTCTCCAGTCCCCAAATAAAATACCTTTTAAAATATTTTTAAAAGTGCTATTGTGAGAAAAATCATGTCCTATTCCTTGACAGTCTGAGTTACAAGAAGTCTACATACAAACTGCCAAGGTCCTCTTTATAGCTGAAGGAGGAGCAGTCAGCCGGAGACAGAGGTCCAAAAGAAGATGGACGCCACCTTGCTACCCTGGGAAGACTAGGACTAGCGTCTGTCCCAGTCTCATCCAAGATGGCGACAAGCAATTCCTCAGCAGCAGCACTTTCTGCTTCCTCCTCAGCATAGCACCCCTGGGTGGGCTGGCCCCTCCTGGGTCAGCCTCTTGCGTCCACCAGCCAATCAAGTCTCTCCCTTACACACCTGAGCTTGATACTGCAAGGCTCATCCTAATTGGAAGTCTGACCCACATAAATGGGCCTAGCGTGTGTATAACTCTCTTTCTTCTTTGCCTGTGGCTCTGCCTAAATGTCAGTGTGTAAGTCTCTCAGGCTGGGAAAGGAGAGCATCACTTCTGCATGGCTGTTTTCTGGTCTGTGTCCTACATGAATTTTGTTTCCAAAGCTTTCTCACTTTGGTACGGGTACGACCTCTTTCTAAGCGCTGAGCTCTTTGCTATCGTATCTTAGCCGTCCCCCAGCCCCCTATATGAATGTGAAGGGCTTGTGATCTCATGCTCTGCTTCCTACGTGTGTGCGCGCCCGCGCGCGTGCCTTTTGGCCTGGGCTCTTATGTTTTGCCTTCCGCATATGTGCGTGTCCCTTCGCCAGAGGCTTTCGGGGAGGTGCATCTGTGATGAGATTCTCTTTACCCTCTCCCTTTTCAGCCGGGCAAGACGCAGGAGAATTCCCCTCTGGCTTGAGTTTTTCAGCTACTCCCCTCCCTGGATCCTAACCTCAGAATTCGTAATTTACCCTTCTCAGAGTGTGTTTTTTTCAATTCTTTGCCAAATTGTATAAAGACCCGACAGTTGGGGTCCACAGGCCTTGGATCTCCTGCATAATCCCTCCCTGGACCACAACATCTTGCATCATAATCATGTCAAAAACTCATCAAGGTGAACTTGGAGTGGTGGTGCAAGCCTTTAATCCCAGCACTCGGGAGGCAGAGATAGGAGGATCACTATGAGCTCAAGGCCACCCTGACACTACATAGTGAATTCCTGAGATTGCATAGTGAAAGTGAATTCCAGGTCAGCCTGGGCTAGAGTGAGACCATACCTCAGGGAAAAATAAAAATAAAAATAAATAAATAAATAAAAAACCTCATCAAGGACAGAAGTGAACACAGATGAAAATAGGCAAATAACAAGAGAGAAGGAAAAGAGCTTTCTGATACACACATGTTATTATTTGACCTCACATTTTTAGATATGGCACACATAGGAAATCCCTGCAATTTTGTCTTCAGACCATATATTCTTTTTTTTTTTTTTTTTGAGGGGGGGTTCAAGGTAGGATCTCACTCTACCTGAAGATTACCTGGAATTCACTATATAGTCTCAGGGTGGCCTCAAACTCACAGCAATCCACCTACCACTGCCTCCTGAGTGCTGGGATTAAAGGCATGCGCCACCACGCCCAGCAAGGCCATATAGTCTTGATTTTATGCTAGTTCAGATGGGAATCGTGTCACTTGCTGCTGAGAGGGGCCCCTTGCAAAAGTCAGAATGTGGCAATGTGCATCTAGCAGACTGGCATGTTATTATCCTGTTCAATGAGTCAATCTTTGATTACCAAACACTGCCAGTATCCGTGTCTCTAATGAAACTGATTTTGAGAGCGACGGGCCTTTCTTAGCACAGATGGGCTGCACTGGAATGGCTAAGGCTATCACGTTCATGTCACATGCCAAAGAGAAATTAAGGAATGGCGACAAGGAATAGAGGAGGCGAAAAATAGGTTTTATTAAAGAAATATAGAAAGAGATTCCCAAGGGAATGAGAGGGCTCTTCAAAGAAAAGAGAGGGAACTGCCGGGTCAGGGGCTTGAGGCTGGACTACAGTGGTGGAAAAACCCCAAAGTGTCAGGGCAAGCATGCTTAGCATTTCTGTGGGCATCAAAAGAAAAGGGAGAAAGGGAAAAAGAAAAGGTTGCGTAGGAACTCAGAGAAGCAGGCAGGCTCTGCAGTGAGGGTCTGTGAGCAACTGCACTGAGGGAGGGGCTTCCTGGAAGTGAGTAAGTCTCCCTCAGGGGTACGTGCCCCTCCCACCTCTTTAGCACATCTATCAGGAGGGGAAGTCTCTGGACCAGAGCAGTGATTGACAGGCTCCACCCAGGATCAGAATTCAGGTGCCTTTCCTTGCTCCATCTGTTCAAAAAGTTTTTGCAGCTACTTAGTTTAAGTGACTCATCTTCAAGGGGTGCTCTGCTACTTGTTCCTGCTCTACGTGTTGTTGGAGGGGACAAGTCAATATCGTCCAAGGTCCCTTCTTCCCTGGAGGAACTATGTAAACGACCCCCAAACTGCCAGTGGCCATGCTTCCTCAACAAAGGTTCAATCCAATGGGGGTGGGATCCTCTGGCGCCTATCAAAGGAAAAGGGAATGTTTAAATTTATCAGTTTGAGCCTTGGAATACTTTGATGTCAGGCAACATGACGGGGAGCACATCAGATGAACATACTAACACATGTAATGCCCATTGCACTCATGTGATGGAATTAGCAAGGATGGGAACTTGGTGTATTTTGTGGTTTTTTATTTGATTCTCCTGGAAACATTCTTTTTTTAAATTTTTATTCATTTATGAGAGAGAGAGAAAAGGGAAAGAATGGGTGTGCCAGGGCCTCCAGCCGCCCGGAAACATTCTTTATTTGTTTAAAACCCAGAGCCTTTAGATTTCAAGAATAATCAAGGAAACTGTGATTTATTAGAATAATTTAAACTGAAATATTTTCAGGAACAAATATAGTCATGATTTATTTAAATCAAGTGGTAATTTTATTGTATCTTCTTATTACTATATGAAATATTCTTTATTTTTATTTATTTGAGAGAAAGAGACAGAGAGAGAGACAGAGAGAATGGACATGCTAGGACCTCCAGCCACTGCAAAAAAACTCCAGACACATGCACCACCTTGTGCATCTGGCTGACATGGACCCTGGGGAATTGAACCTGGGTTCTTTGGCTTTGCAGGCAAGCACCTTAACCACTAAACCATTCCTCCAGCCCTGTATAAATATTTTATAATAAAAATGATAAGTTTTTTTTTTTTTTTATTCTCAACTTGGACCTAACTGTGTTAGTTACTTTCTTGATGCAGTAAAAAATACCTGATCAGAGCAACTTAAGAGAGGAAAGGGTTTATTTTGGCTTATGCTTCAAGAGGATGACATCCATTATGGCAAAGAAAAGAAAAGCAGGTCAACTCATGACCTTCAACCAGGAAGCTGGGGACAAATAGGAAATGAGGCTAGGCTATAAAACCTCAAAGTCACCCCAAGTTACTCACCTACTCTAGCAAGGTTCCCCCTCCTAAAGATTCCACAACCTTTCCAAACAGTTCCAGTAGCTAGGGACCAAGTAATCAAACACATAAGCCTTCAGGGGGCATTTTACATTCAAACCATACCACCACCAAGCACCAAAATGATAGGTTTTAGAGAGCTAATAATGCATAATATGGTCTGATTGTGGTCCCATGTGTTAGTTGGAATAAAAAAAGCAATAATGTTGGGAAGTGGGGTCTCATGGTAGGCAGAAGCCTTCATGAAAGGATTACTGGTTTATGTGGTTTTTCATGGGAGTGAGTTCTGCCTCTCAGAACTGGACTACTTGAATAGCAGGTGATTATAAAGTGAGGTAGCTTAAATATATATATATATAAAAACAAAAAAGGGCTGGAGAGATGGCTTAGTGGTTAAGCGCTTGCCTGTGAAGCCTAAGGACACCGGTTCGAGGCTCGATTCCCCAGGACCCACGTTAGCCAGATGCACAAGGCACGCACGTGGCTGGAGTTCGTTTGCAGCGGCTGGAGGCCCTGGCGTGCCCACTCTCCCTCTTTCTCTCTATCTGCCTCTTTCTCTCTCTGTCTGTCTCTCTCAAATGAATAAATAAAAATTGTATAATTAAAAAAATATATAAAGCAAAGTAGTAGTCCCTTGCATTTTATCTCTTTCACATGCACTCAGTTGTCATTTTATTTTCTCCATATGTTGACACATCATGAGACCTTCATGAGAAGCCAAACAGATGTTGGTAACATGTTCTTGAACTTCCAGCACTCAGAACCCTTAGCTCAATGACTTTCTCTCTTTTATAAATTACCCAGTCTTCAGTATACTATTATAGCAATAAAAAATGGGCTGACAATATCATTCTCCCTTCCCCAGTTCAGGAGCAACTGAGAAATATGGAATTCAGAGAATGCCATTTTAGGTCACTGGCCTGGTGGTTTTGCTAGCTCTGATACTGGAATCAACTCACTTTGAAGGAACAGAACCAGCCTCCATGACAGAGACACTCCCAGAGTATAGATGGGTAAACCTGAAAATATGGCTACAAGTTGCTATAAGTGAGTGGAAAGGACAGGAGGGAACATTTTGAAGTTGAAATGTTCTTTTTTCCTTTTGTTAGATAGTGACTTGCTATGTAGTTCAGTCTTGTCCTAAACTCCTGATTCGCCTCAGTATCCAAGCTCTAGGATGACAGGCTCACTCCACACTAAATGTTCCATTTCATGAGCTGTGATGATTTCATGAATTTATAAGCACTTAACATTCCATCAAGGGATACACTTAAGATTTGGTATTTTACCATATGTATTAGTCTGCTATGCTGCCATGAAACAATACCTTACTTGGTGGCTTACATAGTAGAAATGCTTTTCCTCCACAATTCTGGATTCAATTCCAAAGTTTAAGATCAAGGTGTCCACAGATTTGACTTCTCAGGGCTCTGACTGCCTTTGTAGTGTGTGCTGCTGTTGTTTCCTTTCGATACAGGCTCCCAAAGTCTCTTGTCTATTTACAAGGGCACCAGTCATATTGGATTAGACAGCACCCTATAGGCCTTATTTCTTCATAGGTCCTACCTCTCAATGGAGTCATGTTGGGGACTAAGACATATGAATGGGAGTAGAGCTGTCATCTTATAACACCATTGTTATGTATACTTCAATAACAAAGAAAACCTGGCAAATATTCATCAAGGAGAATACCTCAGTATCGACAGAGATTGAATTCACTATATGGTGACTTTATATGCCCCTCAATTCTGAACAGAGCAACTTGAGAGAGATTGCTCAGTTTAGCTGTACAGTGGTGACTGGAATGTACACTTTAGTTACTGTGTGATTTTATTCAAACCTGGTATCTGCTAACATAGACCTTGTTTCCCATCTAGGGAATGCTAATATCCTGCCTGCCCATGATAAGGTTAAACACGAACTCTGCAGCACAATAATGTTTAAATTAATTAATCAATTAACTGCATGCATGTATATGTGTATGTACGTACATGTATGGGCATGCAAGTGCCTTAGCACATGTGTGGAAGCCAGAAGGCCATCTGGAAGTGTCTGTGCTCTCTGTCCACCTTCTGTGAGACAAATCTCTTGTCACTGCAAACAAACTCCAGTCTAGCTGGCCCACAAGCTTTGGGTCCTCCTGGCTCTGGCTCCCACTGTGTGGGCATGGTGGGATCACAGATGCATGCACTACTTTTGTGTAGCTCTATGTGAGTGCCAGAAGGGATTGAACTCGAGTTGACGGGATTTGAAAGAAAGTGCCTTTAACAACTGGGCCGTCTCCCCAGATCCTTCAAATAAAAATTTTTCCATGAATTACCTTACATTCTTTTTTCATTGAAGAAGAGAGCAAACAAGCAAAAGAATGAAAACAAGAAAAGAAAGAAGGAAGGAAGGAAGGAAGGAAGGAAGGAAGGAAGGAAGGGAGGGAGAGAGAGATAAAGGGGGCAGGGAGGGAGAAAGGAAGGAAGGAAGAAAGAAGGAAAGAAAGAGAGAGGGGGAGGGAGGGAGGGAGGGAGGAAGGAAGAAAGAAAGAAAGGAAGGAAGGGAGAGAGAGAGAGAGAAAGGGGCAGGGAGGAAGGAAGGAAGGAAGGAAAGAATCTCATAAACTTTTGCATTCCGCTCCACGTCACTGGGCCAGGCAGACCACACTAGCCCTGGGAGGATCGTGTCTGCGATGTGAGGGTACACATGTTCTGCTCACTCTTACACAGGTACTTTGTCCTTACCAGTGCCCACCATCTCCAGAGATGCCACCACACAGAAACCAGAGCTGAAAACCCACAGGTAATGGTTACTGCATGCCTTTATTAGAAGCTAGCCACCCACTCCAGCATATTCCATGTCGTATTATTACCACGAGTCTGAGGATTGTTTCCGTGGCACAGATTTTTATAGTTTTTTTTTTCCTTCCTTCCTTCTTTTTTTTTTTATTTTTATTTTTAATTTTTTCTCCATTTTTATTAATATTTTCCATGATAACAAAAAAAATCCCATGGTATTACCCTCCCCCCTTTCCCCTTTGAAATTCCATTCTCCATCATATCCCCTCCCCATCTCAATCTTTCTACTTACATATATACAATACCAACCAGTTTTTTTTTTTTTTTAACTCATCTAGGGGATGCCACATTTGTGGCTTTAGTCAGTGCAATTGGGAGACAGGATATGGTTCCTCAGTTATGGGGGCTGCAGTGAGTCAGCTAGGGAAACAAACATTTCCATGGTGACCTTCCCTGTTCATCCAGTGCAGCCCTCACTATGCCCATGAGGATTAATGACATGGCACTAGCACTGATAACCATGATGAAGAGAGCAGAGTGAGACAACCTAACCCTGATATTTGGGTGGAAAGAGGGAGGAATTTGGCCAGTGTGTTGAAAAAGTAAACTAAAGAGAGAGGAAAATAATTTCTTTTATAAAACAGTATCCCTGGGCTGGAGAGATGGCTTTTTGGTTAAGGCACTTGCCTGCAAAGCCTAAGGACCCATGTTCAACTCTCCAGGTCCCACATAAGCCAGACACACAAGGTGCCATGACAGCACAAGGCTGCACATGCCCACAAGGTGGCGCACTGGTCTGAGGTTCCCGTACATTGGCTGGAGACTCTGGCGCACCAATTCTCTCTCTCTCTCTCTCTTTCTCTCTCTCTTGCTCTCTCACATAAAAGAAAATCCAGGGCTGGAAAGATGGTTTAGTGGTTAAGGCTCTTGTGTGTAAAATCTAAGGACACAGGTTTGATTCCCCAGAACCCACGTAAGCCAGATGCAGAACGTGGCACATACATCTGTAGTTCGTTTGCAGTGGCTGGAGGCCCTGATGCACCCATTCCCTCTCTCTGTCTCTCATTCTCTCTCTCTCTCTCTTTCCCTCTTTCTTTCTCACACTCTCTCTCAAATAAATAAACTAAAATTAAATTTTAAAAAGGCCAGTCTGTTGGGCTTGCCTCAAAAAAAAAAAAAAAAAAAAAAAAGCAGCATTTCTGCTACTGATGGGCATTTTTAGTCTCCCCTCTGTGAATGCCCTTGCTTCATCAAAGGTCAAGTGAACCAGGATGAGAGAGTACAGAAGGCACAAAGCTTAACTGCTACTTGGTTACCTTAGTTTATTGACTTATTCAAATACCTTACAGTGGTCCTTAGGAAATCATTTTTATGGAAAATCTTTTCTACTGAGCTCTCTACCTTTTTCTAGAGCTTCATGACATCACTTTTGTTCCTTCATGGAAAAGCACTTTTTTTTTCACATTGTGCTAGTAGCAATATTTTATTTTCATATCCAGAGATGTGGGTCATTAGAGATGCAGATAAAGTGAAGCATTAGCAGCCCATCCCCTGACTCACATGTCAGCCTGGGTGAGTTATGGCCGCAGAGAAAGATGACTACACTTTCCCGAGCAGGCTCTCCCGGGATTGTGCCTTGTCTCTAAACCACTTGTCTGTGTGCTTACCCCCTCACTGGACTTCACCACGCTGTGGAACAGAAACGTCTTCTTCATCTATGTCATTGTTGGTTGTACAACCACGACACACATATGCAATACACCAGATTCACAAACACACAAAAACTCACCTGGCACTCTGCTTTGCACATCACGACTTGCATTACTATGTCTATTAAGTGAATAGATTTGACCAGTGAGGTAAAATCTGGAATGAGACAATTAAATCCTTGTATCTGATGTCTAGAAATGCATGGAGTCAGATTATAATGGCTTTTACAACTATGTTACACTGTTTTCGTCTTTTAAATGTTGAGACAAGTGGATTTTACATAAATACAATAAAGCCTGAGAGGCATTAAATGAAAAAAAAAATGTTTTTAAGAAATCAAGAGACTCTCAAAGCAGCTGGACTGTTCTGGCTGATTAAATGATGCCCATCAAATGCCTATGCTGGCCCTTCCATGGCATTTATAAACACCTCAAATATTCATTGAGCACCCATTTTAATAGCTAGTTGGTCTATGCAAAGGCCCGTCCTAAGTGCTTATGCATATTAATTTATTTACTCTCCACAAAGAGGTTTTTTCAGACAAGTATATTGAGGCAGAAGTCATTGAGTAACTTGCCTACATCCATACAGACGGAAGGGAGTGGGCTTGGGAATGGAACCCAGCTCCTAACCCTGTGTGACAGTGGCATTCCCCGGCTGGGACTCAGGAAGATGATCATACCAAGGAGTGCATGCAACTTCTCTGTTTTCCTAAACAAGGAGTCGCTAGGCAGGGGAGACATGCTGAAACATCCACCTAGGTTCCCACGTGACAAGTGCTATAAGAACCAAGAAAGAACTCTAGCGACAAGTCAATGCAAATTGTGCCAACTGCAGTGACGAGGCTAGTCAGAATGAGGACGAGATGTAGACAGTAAAAGAAGAGCGGGTACTTTTCCTTCTGACTGTGTTTCCTAATGGGCTTTGGTAATAAGGTAGGAATGGCTCAGCTAGACATGTTGAGTCATTGCAAGAGGGAACTTTTCCAAGTGGTTCTTAATGTCAGCTTATGAACTTTGAGAGACATGCCTCTGGGAGGTGTGTCCTAGGGCAAAAAGTTAGCATTGACTAGACAGGAACTACCAACAAGATGGAACCTGTCAGTGTAGACTTAAAGACAGACAATGTTTCCATCAAGTCAAGCTGAGGATCTTCTGGAGACCATGGCAGTGAACACATCACTAGTAAGCTCTGCCAGAGTTAGGGTGAGTACTTTAGACAAGAAAAACTGCTATGCGGGCAGGTCTGAGTCTAGGGACAGCCACTGAAGTTCCCAGGTTCTTACATGCCAGGACAAAGAACTGAGCCAGACACATAGTAGGGTAACAGAAATAGAGACTGTTGATTAAGAAAAAGAAAGGCACTCCTGAGAATGGAAGTGGCCTAGGGGCCTGGGAAAAGACACGCTCAAATGCGCTGGGCTACAAGTCTCATGGCCCTTTATAGCTCCTTTACCTAATACCTGCCTCTCCCACATTTGTGTATCACAGGCTTTTCTCACGCATTCTCTGCGGTTAAGTGTAGCAACAGCTGGGAAGGTTTCCAGTTTTCCACTACCATCCCCTTCCTTCACGTGTCAATCTTGTCTCCCTCTCCAAGTCCTTACTCTGGCATCTCATTTGGAAAGCTAGGCTTATGCTACGAAGCCCTCTGAAAATCAATCTAAACTTGCTCATTCATTATACATTTTATTTATGTGTGTAGTGTTTAATACATACTGAAGACTTTTTATTACCTTGCTCTATGGTAAGACTTGGGGGTGGGTATGATATTATTGTTGTTATTATTTATGTGGGGGACATTCAGCTATTTCTTCTGAAGGTTCAGTATTTGAGTCAGCTGAAATAAATTGTCAATAGATTAACAGGAGAAAAGCTATAACAAATTTACTTGGTCAGTTTCATAGGACATGAGAACCTTCACATGAAAGACCTTAAGACTCAGTGGAATCTGTCCATTTTCATGGTTAGGTTTGGTGAAACCTGGACAGCCATATGAAAATATAATGAGACAAAAAGTGATTCATGTAGCAATCACAGATGAAGGTTGAAATTTCAGCAAGGCCTGACTGTTTAACTTCTTGGCTCCTCTCTGCAACCTTCCTTTCTTCTGGGAATGGGCAGGACCAGTTCTGAAATGTGGAGTCTTATAACCTGTAATGGAATGAAGCAGGTCAGAGAATTTATTTCTTAGCAAGAAAACCAAGGGAAGTTCAGAGGAATAGTTTGAGGATGTATAGCTGTCTTTAAGGAAAAGCGGCACTGGTTTCTTTGGGAAGGGAAGGTCTAGCTTCTGCGGCTTGCTTCAGAGGAGAAAGAGTAGTGAGAGAAAGGAGGACAAGAGAAAGTCAGCCAAAAGCTTTGTTCCAAGTGCCTTCACTTTTACAGCGTGGTGTTCTGAGCCTCAGCAGCGTTATCTTGAGTAAAGTTATGACGCGGCAGACCTGGGCTTGGAACTCACCTGAAGCATTCCGAAGCAAGTTCCTATAGTAACTTTGGTTTCGCTCCAAAGGGTTTGCAGGTGTTTACATACCTGTTAATTCCAGTTCACTTCAGGAAGTAATGACTCATTGACTTTGAATTCAGAGCATGACCCAGGATCCTTGCACAATCGCCTCAACAATTTTGTCACTTGCTGCCCTATATGCAGGTAATAGCCAAATCTGCGGGGAAAGCATTGGGGGAAATGGAGGATTTTTAATTTCAAATGCTGCTGATTGGTTTCATTCAGCTTTACTTGTGGTAGGTACATATCGAGGCAGGGCAAGTGGGAAGTCTGGGAAAGCTAAAGGTGGGGAGAAGCAAATTTTAGCATGTCGGGGAAGCAGGTGAACAGAAAAGTCAGGAGGATGGGCTGGGACATAGATCAGTAGCAGATTGACTGCCTGGCATGCTGAGTTCAATCCTCAGAACAAAAAATTTAAAAAATAAAATAAGATAAAAATAAAAGGGAACTCTAGGGCTGCGAGTGCAGCTCCTACAGCTCAGCTAATACGGAGCACACACACAGGGCCTGGGATCCATTCCTTGCACCAAAAAATAAAATAATAATAGCAATACTAAATAAAAGCAATAGGAGGGACACAGATAAGGAATTATAAAGGCCCCAACCAGCACTTTCTGAAAGATGGACAAGGGAAAAGCCAAAGACAGGTCATAGGAAATTGTCCAGGGAAGAAAACAATGGAAGAGAGTGAGGGGGACACAAAGGGTTAACACAGGCTGAGGCCGCCTGCTGCTCCCCCAGCTCTGTACAGCCTACAGCGCCCCAGCCCTGCAGAGGAGACTGAACCTGAGCAGCTGCCACACCTGCAAAGGCAGCAGCCAAGAGTGAATCTGTGGTGACCTCAGTAAAGTGGTCATGGGCCCCACAAGTGCCCTGCAGAGGTTCCTTCAAGTTGACCTCAAGGGACTGAGGCATTTTCAATGAAAATACCATTTGTTTTCAGGGAACAAATGACTGAAAAATTATTTCTAAAACATTTCTGGATAAAAGCAGTCTTACATGGGAGGCACAAGCGTTAAAACTTTCTAGCATTTTTCTCCCACACTGTTATAACTGCCATGTGTCTTTCTTCCTGTATTTCTTCTGACCATCAATGATTACATTCTCTTCAAATGGACCAAAAGGTTTGGGCATAGCTGGGCATCACTTGAAGTGCATATTGCTCTGGGCTTCATTGTAGAAAGGCACATTATGTTTGTCCTGAGTTGCACTTTTATATTTGATTACAATTACTTTGTGGCTTATCTGTTAGTATCTCTTGCATCATTGCTAAGATTGCTAAATATTGGGAAAAGAGAGGTTAACCCTGTATAAAACACAGTGGTGCTTAAATAAACATTTTTGCAATTCCAGGCATGAATGTACTCAACTGTACTATTCCTTTTGAGATAATGTAGATTTAACCTAAGGTTCACGCAAATACTTACCCCTTTGAAAATCCATACCTGAACGAGTTTCAAAGTGAGCTTTCAAACACTACCCACTTGTTAATAATGTGATCCTAAAATATGTTTCATTATTTTTAGAAAGAGAGGATTTATAATGCATGCAGTGACCTAGGAGGTGTTTGCAGGAATGTGTGAAGGAAGAGTTTCCATCCCCGTGTACAAATTTCTAAGTTCTTGCCCTTGGCCTTGGTGCATCTGTCTGACTTAGGACAGATTTGATGTACTGTCCTTTATCCTTTTGGCTCATTGTTGCCTTCACTTTCTCTCTCTCTCTCTCTCTCTCTCTCTCTCTCTCTTTCATGGTATCTGCTTGGTCTGGAATCTCTTTGGTTGCTTTTTCTCCTTTGTACAAAATGTTGTCTTGTCTTTTCAGCATTTCAAAAGGTCTCCCCAGTGACTTGAATTTGAAGAAAGCTGCAGGGTCTTAGCTTAGTGGAAAGCTTAGAATGACAGTAAAATCCCTAAACAGGGACTACTCCTTCTGAATAGGAAAACTAAAAATAAAAGCTGTCAGCAACTGGGACTGTGCGCCAAGACAACAATCACTGACATGCAGAGGCAATCGGAAACGTAAATAAAACCCAGCCTTGCTAGAAAGGACTTGGGTATAAATGGCGCCAAGGCAGGAGCCCGGAAAAGACCAGTTTGTTAGCAAGGATCACCTACAGGTAGTTTGATGCACTGGAAGATTGGGTCATCACAGGAACGCAAGCACACAGCCAGAAGCTAGAGCCAGTGGAAGGCTCTGGGTTTCCTCTGTGCCACCCTTGGCTGTTGCATCTTTGTTGATGGCTCATTGGTTGTTTTCCAGCAATACTTTCTTTAAATAGTGCCAATTCCAAATTTCTCCATTCCTATGTGCTGTTCTTTCTTGGACCACAACTTCATATCATCCTTAAATCCCACTTGAGCTGTGTGTCATGTGCATCGGCCTCTCGGCTTTTGTCCTTTCTTAATCCTATCTGCTACCCATTCACTTCCTTTTACCGTTGTTGGCTGACACCCATGGGGAAAATGCCAGACCTTGAATGCTTTGAATGCTGAATGGACTTGGAATAAAAATTAAAAATAAGTAAGTGGCTGGGCGTGGTGGCGCACGCCTTTAATCTCAGTTTTTGGGAGGCAGGGGTCGGTGGATGGCTGTGAGTTTGAGGCCACCCTGATACTACATAGTGAAATCCAGGTCAGCCTGGGCTAGAGTGAGACCTTACCTGGAAAACCGAAAAAGAAAACATATGTGTGTGTGTGTGAAAATTTTTGCATGTGCATGTTCTTGTGAGGGAGGTATATGTGTGTGTATGCAGATGTGCATGTGTGTGTCGGGGCATGCATGCCCGGGCATGCCAGGTTTGTGTTTGTCCTTCACTTTCCTAGACTAGATTTTCCAGTTTCCAACCGCAGGGATAAGCTTTCTGAGTTCCCGTGTGTCTAAAATGTTGCTGAGCTTCCTCTGCTTGGTGAGTAGGTGATCTGAGGAGGTTCTGTGGTGCTCAAATTATTGTTCATTGCGCTGAAATTCAAAGTCGGATTTACAAAAAATTCTAACATAACTAGAAAAGTTGCATCAATAGTACCATTTTCCCTAAACTCTTTGACAGTAAGTTATCAATTACAGCCTCGGCGCCCTTCCTTCACTGTGTATTTACTTCCTGCACGTGCTGAGCAGTCTCCTACATAGCAGAGTGCACTTGGCATGGGGCTCTCACTCAGCTCTTCAGCTTGTTTCTCGTTCTACGCAGCTCTGACCAACTGTCACAGTAACACTGATGTTTAAAGGACCCTGTTCAGAACCGCCCTTTAGGTCTCTTTAGTCTTCTTCAGGCAGGAATAATTCCTAATTATTCCCTTGACTTTAATTCCAGTTTTGTAAATGTCAGTCATTTTGTGAGATTTTCCTCTGGGTTTTTGATGTTTCTGCCTGATTCAGAATATATATATATATATATATATATATATATATATATATATATATATATATTTAGGCAGGACTAGCAGAAAAATGATACAATATCCTCAGTGTAGCATAAGTTGTCTTATACATACTTCTGTCTCTTTATTTTACTTTTAGATTTTGTTATTAAGCTAAAAATGAACTCATATGATTAAAATGTACTTAAGTGTAGCATATTTCATATGGTCTGATAAATCTTTGCCTCTTGACGAGACTGTTTAGGTCATTGTAATTCTTGACATAATGTCATTTAAGTTATAATATCGCCTTTGTTTTGCGCTCATCAAGTTCTCTCTTCATTCCTCTTGTTTCTTTGGGATTATATGAATAAATTTTTAGTACTCCATCTTATCCCCACTCTTAGTTTATTAACTATAGGTTTATTTTTTGGTAGCTTTGATTTTTATAACATGCATCTTTAGCTTATCACCATATGCTTTTCTAAATTATTAAATTATGTAAATAACTTATTCAAGAAATACAGTATTATTAAATAACTTCTTCATACATATTGTAAGAACATTACTACTCTAATTTCCACTGTCCTCCAGTCTGCTTTTACTACTACATATTTTACTCCTACATATGTTATAAATTGAAAACTACATTGTCATTAATTTTACTTTAAGTAGTATAATATTCTTTAATTAAATGTACGTAATTCCCGTGACCTATACATAAAAAAATTAAAAGAAGATTTTTATATTTACCAAATATGGCTCCTTTATGGCACACTTCATTTGTTTACACACATCTAGATTTCTGTCTCATATAATTTCTCTTCAATCTAAATAACATGGTTGAACTCTGCATACAGTTAAGATCTGCAAGCAAGACACTCTTCCACTTGTTCTTTGTCTAAAGTCATTGTCAGCCTATCTTTAAACCATGTTGATCTGTTATAAAACTATAGGTTAATAGGATATTTTTGTCTTTTGATTTTTCTAGGTAGAGTCTCACTGTAGTCCAGGCTGGCCTGGAATTCACTATGTAGTCTCAGGTGGCCTCGAACTCATGTAGATCCTCCTACCTCTGCCTCCCAAGTGTTGGGATTAAGGACATGCGCCACCACACCCAGCTAGGTTAACAGTATTTTGTTAGCACTTTAAAAATATCATCTTCAAAACCTTCTAACTTGCATTAAAAAAATAATCTGTGGTCATTGCATATACCTTTTTTCTATCTAGTTGATAGTCTTTTACTAGCTACTTGCCAATGTCTGCAAATATTGTTTTCTAATTGTTTGCAGATAAGGGGCAATTTTTCTATTATTTACTCTGATAGAAGAAAAATGAATTTATCGTACCATCTCACAAATTCATTTATGATTTAGAGTTCATTATTTATTTTCCAAATATTTTGACATGGTATTTGTTTTGAATTCATATCAATATTGCGGTCTTTTGTAATTAGACATGTTTTAGGACTTAGCATATCAATTATATTGATGAATATTCTATGTGTGCTTAATATTCCACAATTGCTGGGAGTAGTCTGCCAGTGTGTTAGCTCACAGTTGCTATTATTGTTTTCCTGGGATTCTTTATACTTGCTAATTTTTTTTCTTTCTATTTTCTTACCTGCCTTGGAGAAAAGTAATATAATACTTGGAATTGTGTATTTCTTTCAGGGGGCTGGGCTCTACCAGGTTTTGGTTTTGTGTTACTAATTTTATAATTTTGCACACACACATATATGTATATATAAAATTTCTTTAATGAGTCTACATCTTATCATAATGTAATATTTTTTGTTGTTGTTTATTTTTGAGGTAGGGTCTATCTCTAACTCAGGCTTACCTGGAATTCACTCTGTAGTCTTGAACTCACAGTGATCCTCCTACCTCTCTCTGCCTCTCAAGTGCTAGGATTAAAGGCATGTGCCACCATAGCCAGCATAATTTTCTTTTTTATACCTAGTAATACTCTTTGCATTCATGCATATTTTATTGGATTTAAATATATGAAAATCGATTTTAGTATGTTTATTGGTTCCATGCTGTAATATTTTCCCATTGCTTTATTCATTCTATATGCATTTTTTCAATAGAAAATTTTTCTCTTTAGGTAGGTTGTAATTGGGCTTCTCAGTTTAATCCAAGTTAAGTATATGTGTGTGTTAATAGAATAAAAATAAATTTAACTGACAATTATATTTGGTACTAATAGATTACCTCCTCCTATTAAAAGATAGAAATTCTTATCCTGATTTAAAAAAAAAAAAGCAAGATGCCACTGTAACTTGATGGGTTATTTTCTTCCTCTAGTTTTGTCAGAATTTTTGTTTCTTCTTCCTTTTTTTTTTTTTTTTTTGAGGTAGGGTCTCATTCTGGCCCAGGCTGACCTGGAATTCACTACATAGTCACAGGGTGTCCTTGAACTCATGGCGATCCTCCTACCTATGCCTCTCGAGTGCTGGGATTAAAGGTGTGCGCCACCACACCCAGATCTTCTTCCTTTTTTATCTGCTTTTAGGTTTGAAGTCCTCTGTTTTTTTTTTTTTGTTTTGTTTTGTTTTTTTTTTAAGGTAGGGTCTCACTCTAGCTCAGGCTAACCTGGAATTAGCTATGTAGTTTCAGGGTGGCCTCAAACTCACAGCAATCTTCCTACCTCTGCCTCCCAAGTGCTGAAATTAAAGGCGTGCACCACCATGCCCAGCCCTATTGCTTTTTAAAATATACATCTCTGCATTATTTTCAATGCCTATTGAGGTAATAACAATACATATCATTAACTGCCACAATCTAGTTAGAGTTAATTTTATAGCACTTCCGATAAAATACAAGGGCTGGAGAGATAGCTCATCAGTTAAAAGTGCTTGCTTACAGATAAAAAGCATAAGCACTTTGAAAGATAAGCACTCTATTTACCCACTCCTATTTTTTTTCTTGCTATTCTTGTCACATATGTTATTTCTATATTGTCTCAATCATGTAAATTCTATTTTTGGTTTTCATTATATAGCTTTTAATGAATTTAATTGAATATAATTTAAATTTGACCATTTCATGTACATATTAGTGAAACCAGTGGAGTTTAGGGCCTGTGTTTAGGTTCTCATTGCTCAGAGTTCTGTGTTCCCACCTCTTGTGAATGCATGAAGAGCCACTTTCCTCTCTCTGTGCTGCACGCTTCCACTTTTTATTCTGCCTTAGTGAAAACTAAGTCAATGAGAGTAAAAATCTAAATGCTAAAACATTTTATTTCAGTTTTCTTAAATCTCTAGTATGCTCTCTCTAAAAGAAAAGTCTATCTTATGCTATTCTTAACATTGCTATTTCTGCCCCAGAGTTCATATTTGGTTTGTTGTCATGGTGTTGTCCATCAATTACCACTTCAATCTTGTGCCTTCTCATCCAGCTTGATCCAGATTATACTCCCTGCTACTTTCCCCAAATCCATCCTTTCTTCACTGACTCATGATTTTTTTTCTGGGTCTTCTAGGGACAGCACCTTTTTCTGTTGGTCATCTGTCACCTCACTCCTTTGAACACTCAGCTCAAACCTCATCTGCACCAACCCGCTTTCTGTACCATCAGCTGCCTTCCAGATGGCAAAACTCCTTCCTTAGGCCTACAGCATATCCTGCCTGCTCTCCTGCCTTTGTTCTCTTCACACTTAAGTGCACTTGTTTGTTTACCTGACATTTACAGGCATTTGTAGATCATAGAACACATCTTTTTTCCTTTCTTATTCCATGTTTCTACCACAGTCTGTGCCCTGGAAGATACCGACTTGCATGTGTCTTGAACACATGTTGGGAGGAAGGAATATTGAAGTTTGTGCGTATTAAACAATAATGGGTACCTATTCTAATAAGGAAATAATGGCTTAAACTGAAATAGTTACACTGAGATGAAAATATAAAGATACACCACAAAAATACCATCAAGATGCAGTAAAAAAAAAATGACAAAAGTCTGTACCCGAAATTTCTGAATATAAATTGTTTTCCCCACTTTTCTTAGGAAACAGATTGGCAAGCAATATATAGCTAATCAGTACAGGATTCTCACAGACACTTGACCAGCAAAAGAAGCCAGAATGAGAAAGTTCAGAGAAAGGAATATATTCTCTGGACTGACAACGTAGTAGTGATCATTTTAGAAACTAATAGAAAAAGAGAATTTAAAAAAAAAAACCTTTCTGTTGATAATTTTCAGACGTTTGTATAATATATTTTGATCATAATCATTATCCCCTCTTACTACCTTCATTTGTCCCCTCCTCTCTCTACTGAAACCCTTCTTTTCAGCTAGGAAGAGGATTTTAAATTCTAAAAAAGAGACTAAGGCAGAGAAGGAAAAAATAATCCTTAAAAAAAAATCAGTGTTTTAATGATGAGCAATTTTGACCAATTAAAGTTTAGACTAATTGCTATGGTGATTTCAGAGAAGAATGAAGCTAATGAGTTTCTAAATGTCAACTACAATTTTTGAGTACTTTTAATTTGCAATCTTTTTATTTAATGGAAAAAGCATTGGAGACTCTTTTTAAATGTATTCAAACTGCATTTTAGTTTTTCCAGCTGTATTTTGTGAAGGAATTATACTTTACTATAATATCCAGTCAGAGTTTTAGAAGTAAAATCTTAGAAAGTCTCCTCTAGGGCTGTCAAATCAATACACTCAGATTCCAAAAATAACTGCTCAGTGTTATACAGGATAAGGATGTGGCCTGGCACACTAATCCTATGATCTAGAGGAAAATTGTTGACAGATTACTTGACCTAGGAAATCATTCAGACAACTCTGCTAGGAGCAATGGTACTGCCATTTTGTTTTCATATATTTTTTGATTCATATCAATTGTCACTAAAAGAAACTACCATGAGGGAAACGCCTATGGGTTTTGATTTACTATAGTCTAAACTTCTGTTTCAGGTAGATAAAAGGTAATCCCCCTCTATCCTACTTTGTAGAAGAAAGTGGGGAAATAATGAGTGACAATTATCTTCTCCTTCTTGTTTCTGTCTATATTATTACAGTAAATGTGAAAATACAGACCAGTGAGATGTACATTTAGATCTACTTCAGCCTTGACATGTACCTGAAGATCCATAGTTATAAATAAGGCCAAAATATGTACAGATGTAAATAATTGGTGCTTTCCCTCACACTGGAAAGTTCTGCGTTTCATCTGCTATTGATGTTTACAGAGCAAGGCGTGAAGTGACACTACAAAGTCGGATACACCAATCACATAAGCCCAATCACATGCAGGAGAGAAGTAATGAGCGGGTTCTTCTCATTTTACTCCTTGCATTTTTTTAACACCAAGATAATATTTGATATCAGCATGAGTGGAATGCACAAAAATGAAAACATGTTTTCAAAAGGGCATCAAACCAAGGGTGACTTTCTGGGTCAACATTTTAGATTTACATGCCAATTATTTCAGGTGTAGGAAACTGAGACACAAGGATGCCTGCGCTTGTATGCACAATATTTTCCCCTGCATTGCCTGGGTGTCAGACAACAAGCAGGTAAACAAACAAGAACAATATGCATTTGCAATGTTTTTATATTCAGTTACTGGTTTACTAATCCAACATTTGCTAAACTGAACTATTATGGAAAAATACCTGCTTTGTGTTACCAGTCCCTCTATACCCAGCAACTGAAAAAAACCTAACAAGAACAGCCATTAGATCTTTATTTGATGTATATTGGACTGACTTGAGCGCTTTGGCCTTTTTGGTATAACTCAGGGGCACTGACCTTTGAAGGAAGCTTTACTCAAGATAAACATGCGTACACAAATGTGAGGTGCCGCACGATTAGCTCAGCTCTCCAGAGGTCAATGCATTTAACAACTTTTGTGTAATGATACAGATTATGTACATATCTATTAGTATAAAATTTGTGGATTTTTCTGTTTTGCATGGAAATACATGTACTCATGTATTTATTCCTCCATAGGTATTTGAAGACAATATGTAGTCATCAATTATCTAAGCAATGGGACATTCATCCCACTTAAGGCCTCTGAGATCTTTAACATAGCAATTCAGGGTAAATTGTCTATTCAAAATGTTTTTCTATAAGCATTTAAATATTTTTTTAAAACATACCACAGTCTCTGAATAAATTTATAATGTTTACAAACAGAAGAACTTAAAATATTTTGCCAACTAATTTCTTCCCTTGACATACAAGAAAACAGATATTGAGAGAATAAATGACCTGTCCAAGGTCAAACAAAATCAAATGAATTCCCAAGGGAGCCAGAGCTAGTAAAGCGGACTTCCATTATGAGTTATCACCATCGATACTAAATCCCATGGTGGGGTGGGGGCTGAGGAGATGGCTCAGCAGGTAACAGTACTTGCTTTGCAAGCATGAAAGCCTGAATTGGATCCTCAGCACCCACATTAAAAAAAAATCACGTGTGGCCAGAAACAGCTATAACCCCTTGCTGAGGAAAGTGAAGATAAGCAAATCACTGATCAGACAATCTAACCTAAAAGTGGCAGCTCCAGGTTCAGGGAGAGACTCTGTCTCTAGGAAATTCTACATGCATGTGCATGGGGAGATGTGTCTGCACACACACATGCATACACAACACACACAGACACACCCATACACCACACATTCTATGCACCAAAAACCTCACTGAGGTGCCAAAAATGTTTGCATTGTCTTCTAAATTCTTATTTTTTCCAGTAGCAGTTTATGTCTATAAGCTTTTATTTTTAAACTTCAGGGTAGTTTTTTTTTTTTTTAACTTTCTGCTGATGACTTAAAAGTATTGTTACATTATGAGCCAGGTATGGTAGTGCATGCCTTTAATCCCAGCACTGGGGAGGCAGAGGTAGGAGGATCACCATGAGTTCAAGGCCACCCTGAGACTACATAGTAAATTCCAGGTCAGCCTGAGCTAGAGTGAAGCCCTACCTTGAAAAAAAACAAAAAAATATATTTTACATTATTATGAAAGAGTATCTTACATTTTAGAAATTTACTTTAGGAATTTAGAAATGTTTGTCTGTTTATATTGCACTTGGCAATGTATTTGGCACCCCACATACTCATTTATCAAGGATTTAGGAGGACTTTCCATTACAATGTCAAAAGTTTACATACATTATAGAACATGTATTTCTACAGGTATTTTTGTTTGCTTTGTTTTTTTGCTTGCGTGTACATGTGTAATGTGGTGTGTATGTATGATGTGCTATGTGTATGTGTGTGGTATAATGTGGGTGTGTATGTGTGATGTGGTATGTGTATGTATGTGGTATACAATGTGTATGTGGGCAGGTTTGTGTGATGTGGTACATATGTATGTGTGGTGTATGAATGTGTGTGTTCTCATAGTGGTGCTTCACGTGCTCATCTTCAGTAGGGATGCTTACCTATGGTGGCCTGAGCAAAACTGCACGTGTCCTGCTTCGTAGCTTCTCCACATGGTCTTATTTTGAGCCTGAGTCTCTTATTGACTCTCAAGCTTGTTTTGTCACAGATTCCTTGCCTTTTAAAAATCCACTTGGTTTTTTGCTAGCAAGTATGAGACTAAAAACACAATTGGGGAAAAGGAAACTTTAATGATATTCATATTTCTGTAGATACTTTTGGGAGTTTTTTGTTTTGTTTTGAGGTAGAGTCTTGCTCTAATCAAGGCTGACCTGGAATTCACTATATTGTCTCAGGCTGGCCTTGAACTCACAGCTAACCTTCTAACTCTGCCTCCTGAGTGCTGGGATTCAAGGCGTGAGCCACCACACCTAGCCTTTTTTAGATGCTTTTATAGACAAGAGAAAAGGTCCCGAATATATAATTCTGTCAACAGAATCAAGACCATTGACATTGTGTGTGTGTGTGTGTGTGTTTGCTTGCACATATTAATGTAAATGACAGTAGCAAAAATTGCTTTGTTTTGGAAAACAATATTTTTGGTTTTGGAAGATCCTATTTTCTCCTTCTTTCTTAGACATTAAACAAGTATAAAAGTTAGGTGAAGATATTACCTGGGAAGTTTTTATTGCTAAAAAGTATAAAATTTGTCATTTTAAATACCTTTATAAATGGAAGCCTCTCACAGTTACTGTCACTAGTGAATCTAATAAATATGACAGATTTGAGAGATCAAGCCATAGCAGGTGAACAAAACCACCAAAAGCTCCTCAATTAACAAACATATTAACTGCTCTTAGTATGATCCAATCTAATTGGTACTCTCTGTTGTAGACTAAGCTGAGAATTACACACATACCCACACATAAACACAACTAGCCTGGGGTACAATACTCAAAAATAGTCACAAGTGATTGTTTTAAAGTAAACAATTGTTCAGTCCCTCTCTTACGCCAGGCGAGCTCAGCTATTGCTCAGTGACAGTAGCTGCTTTGTGTGGGAGATGGCTTTGCATGTAGAGCTCTAGTCTAACAGTTATAATAATGCTTTTTATCATGATCACAAAGCATTTAATTGCACAGAACAATTTAGAAAACAGAGTCTAGGTCAAGACAGATCATAATCTGAGACAGATAGCACTGATGTGGAAAGGAGAGGGTACTCCAACAAAATAAGCAGTGAATAATTATAGAGATAAAACTTCATAGCTTCACTGTGTTTTTGTTTAGGATAAATGCAATCTAGACAAGTCACCTTTAATTGCTAAATGCTTTAAAGGGCCATTGGGGGGCTATTATTTCCTCACTGAGTTTTCATTACTACAGAGATTATGATTTTCCTAGTACTGTATTACAAGACAATGGGCTATGAAGGGTAGAGTGAGGAAGAAATAAGTCCAAAGAGCCATTGCTATAAAACATGATTTGAACTGTCATTGCTGTAAAACAAGACTTGAACTGATAGCTTTTTCTTTCTCTGAGACAGGGTCCCACCATGTACGTCAAGCTGGCCTCAATTTGGTGACTTTCTTGCCTTGCCTCCCACATGCTGGGATTACAATCATGCAAGTCCACGTTCTGTTCTAATTTTCTATGTTTATTAGCAAACTATTTTAAACTTCTTATTGACAATTTCCATAAATATAGATAATATACCATAGTCATAGTCCCATCACACCTTTCTACCTCTCTACCCCTCCCAAACTTCCCCTCCACTGAATCCCTTCTTATTTCCAGTTAGTGTCTCTTATTTTATTTTATTTTATTTTAATTTTTGGTTTTTCCAGGTAGGGTCTCACTCTGGTCCAGGCTGACCTGGAATTCACTGTATAGTCTCAGGGTGGCCTCAAAACTCATGGTGATCCTCCTACCCCTGCCTCTCAAATGCTAGGATTAAAGGTGTGTTCCACCATACCCGGCTTAGATATATTTTTATTTTTATTTATTCATTTGAGAGAGAGAGAGAGAGAGAATGGGCATGCCAGAGCCTCTAGCCACTACAGGTAAATTCCAGACGCATGCACCACCATGTACATCTGGCTTACATGGGTCCTAGGGACTCAAATCTGGGTCCTTTGGCTTTGCAGACAAATGCTTAACTACTAAGCAATATCTCCAGCCCTTCTCTTCTATTTTGATGTCATCATTTTTTTCCTCCTATCATGCAGGTCTTGTGTAGGTAGTGTCAGCCATTGTGAGGTCATGAATATCAAGGTTACTTTGTGTCTGGAAGACATCATTGTAAGCAGTCCTTCCCTTCTTTTGGCTCTTGCCTTCTTTCTGCCACACTTCTTTTGCAATAGTCTCTGGACCTTGGAGGATGTGATAGAGATGTCCCAGTGCTGAACACTCCACTGTCTCTTCCCAAAACTTTGGTGAGTTTCCAATCTCCCCAGTGGTCACCACCATCTGCCAAGAAAAGCTTCTTTAACCGAATGATAGAGTAACATTATATTAATAGTTTTTTTTAATTAGGGGTTGGGGAAAAGGTTCTGTGGGTAAAGTGCTTGCAGCACAAATGTGAGTACCTGACTTCAGATACCTAGAATCCACATGACACTTGGACATTAGACAGGTATCTGTCCAACATGCCCATGGAGAGAAGAAAATAGGGAATTTCCCAGAAGCACACCTACCAATTAGCCTGGGGAACACAGTGATGCACAATAAGAAACCCTGCCTTAAATGAGGTGGAAGATGAAGGCCAACACCTGAGCTTATCCTCTGACCTCCACACATCCACCATGACCTGTGTGTATCCATGCTCATTCACATGAACATGTGTGCTCATACGCACACGTGCACGCACACACACATACATACTACATAGACACATACCAAAAAATATTTGTGGTCCTTTTATGTACTTATTGTTAAGAAAACTATTCTGCATATATAACTGAAGTAACATGCTATCATATAGTCAGCTTGAAGGCAGAGCATCATAAATAAAGCTGATCAGATTACCAGAGTTTTCAGCTTATAAGATCTTGCTTCCTAAATTTACATTAATTTCTAAAAATTAGAATTGCTATCTCAAAAAAGCCAAAAAGGGTTCTGTAAAAATAATTACTTTATTCACATTTATAGTTGCAAAAATAGGGTATTTTTGCTAAGAACTAAGAAGAAAATGTCAGTGAACATCATTAGTACATCAGTATAGGTCAGTAGGAAAAAATACTATGATAAACTTGTCTCTTGGATATCAAGAAAGCTTTAATATGTTTCCCATGTTTTTACTCATTACTTCTTTTGGTGTTCTTCTTTTCTGTATTTCATGTTAGAAGAATGGGATAGTCTTTAAAACTTCATTAACAAGAGCAAATCTAGTATGCATTGATTTTTTTTCCCCTCAAAAGGCAGTCTTACCCATCACATAGCCTGATGGTTTTACTCATGAATTTTGAGTCCATGAAAAACTCAAAAAGACACGGGTAAATAGCTAATGAAATCTGTTGAGCTTCAGAATGTTGGGGGACATGGGATATAAGCAGAATTATAAAGCCTAACCCTTCAGTTGAAAAAGGAAGCTGGATGCAAAAGGTCCTTCCATAATATTCTCTATCTATTGGTCTTTGACAACCAAGTTTATTAGTCATGAAGCCAACCCTTGAGGTTGGTAAGTTATTCCTGCCACCTTAACAAAGCAAGACGCCACCTCAGAGCATACGTCAGCACAGCCACCACCACACGCTTCTTCAGCTTCCATAGTAACTTGTTAAGCACCAGATATGGGATTTGGTAGAAAGGTTTTTCCTGTTGAGAGTGGCAGGAACAGCTCTGGACCTCAAGCCCATACATAACTCAAATGCTATGCTTTCCCTTTCTCTGCCATTAAAAAAATTTTTGTGTGTGTGTGTGTGTGTGTGTGTGTGTGTATGCATAGGTGCATATCCCAGTGTCTCATGCTGCTGCAAATGACTACCCGTTTGGCTTTATATAGGTGGCCATGGAATTGAGCCCTGGGCTGGCAGACTTTGCAAACAAGTGCTTTTGACAGCTAAGGCATATCTCCAGCCTTTCTGCCAATTATTTAATAGTACATGAGCACAGCTAATGACCAAAGAACTTTCCTCTTCCCATGATAAGGATGGTGACATTTGAGAAACCCGGGGATATGGGGTGCATTCTTTAAAGAGTTGATAAGAAATATAAGAAGAAAATGTTTCTGGAAAATGGTAATATCAGGAATATATTGAAAAAAATTAATAGCAATAAAAATACATTGTCTTAGCTTTTAATTCTTCATCCTGTGATATCAAACATGCCATGTTTTTAAAAGATTCCTTGGTACATATCAACTAACTTGGTTCTATGCAGAGAAGGACAATTTGAGCCATTTTCAGGAATTTGCTTATTACTGTGGTAATTGGTTATCAAAGAGAGGATACTAAAGAAAAATGGAATTATTTTCTTACAATGTTTTTGGATATAGACTAATATATTTTAGCATATAAAACCTGGAATGTAGATATAAATAAAATATGTAAATATTAAAACATATAGATAAACATATGGATATATATATATATATATTTGTAAAAGAGAGAGAAATAGAGAGCATGGTCATACCAGGCACACCAGACACATGTACCACTTTGTCCATCTGGCTTAATATGGATACTGTGGAATTGAATCCAGGCTGTCAGGCTTTCAAGAAAGCACATTTAACTGCTGAGCTATCTCTCCAGCTCCAATGTATGATTTTTTTTTGTTTATTTTTATTTATTTATTTGAGAACAACAGAAAGACAGAGAGAGAAAGAGGCAGAGAGAGAGGGAGAGAATGGGAACACCAGGGCCTCCAGCCTCTGCAAAAGAACTCCAGATGCATGTACCACCTTATGCATCTGGCTTCTGTAGGTCCTGGGGAATTGAGCCTCAAACCAGGGTCCTTAGGCTTCACAGGCAAGTGCTTAACTGCTAAACCATCTCTCCAGCCCCAACAACATACGTGTTTTTTAAAGATAGGGTTTTATGTAGCTCAGGCTGGCATCAAACTTGTTATACCACCAAAGATAATCTTGTACACCTGATGCTCCTGCCTTTATATTTCAAAAACTCGTGCCACTGTACCTGGCTCCCAATAAATACTTTGAAGGCTGTCCCATCCTCACAGTGAGCACTTTAAATTCATTTTTGTGCTATTAATGAGGAAACAAAATATTTGTGATTATAAAACAAAAGCTGTCCTGAAATAAGGATCATGGTAGTTACAAATTGCTAAGGTTTGCTCAAATTATAGCTCATTTGTTCAATGCAACATAGGAGTCCCTAAAAACAACAACAACAAAAAAAAAACCCTTTTGCTATCTAAAAGCACACAGCAAATATCATGGATGCTGGCAATGGAAATCTATTCAGCAGTAAGGAAAAATAAATAAATGGACCTGGAAAAAATTATAGTGAGTGAGATAACCCAGGGTCAGAAAGACATACCCTGCATGTTTTCTTTCATATGCAGATTCTAACTTAGACTACTTTGGTGTGTTTATGAGTTGTAGTAAGCATCAATGGTACTGGTCAGGAGTGAGGCTTGGAGAGAGGAGAAGGGGGAGGGATTAGAGGAAGGATAGTAGTCAGGCAAGTGGCGAGACAGGACACAGGGGGTGAAAGGGTCTAGGGGAGGACAGAGGAAAGGGAGGAAGGGAAGAGAAAGAGACACAGAAGTAAAGATGGCGTTAATTAGTACTGTGGAAACCTACTTCATCAGCTAATGAAAAGATATAGCTCCCCAGAGAGAAAGAGAGAAAGAAAGAGTTTGGGTGGAAGTGCCTGGCTGGGGTAAAAAAGGCTTTTCTCTAAAACCATGGGCTATTGCTGGTCAGTCCCAGGGTCATCATCCCACCATAGTGAGCTTTTGGTCAAGGAGACCCCAGAGGACTGCAAAACAATGCAGGTCATTGCCAAAGCACTTGTTACCCACCAGAACTAGATGGTAAGACCCTATTGCTGAAGACACCACAGGTTTCAGTCTCAAGACACTGAAAAATCAACCTAGAACTGAGAGGAAGCCAGCTCCCTGCTGACTAGTTCTCATAGTGCCAGAAAAAAACATCATCAACAGTGTGAAATCACAGAGGATCCTGCTGGTTACAAAATCAACCAGCCAGACAAGATGTACTCACTGGTGCAATAGTGGCACATAAGTTATGTGGGTAATCAGCTGCCCTCTGATTGGATATGAGGCCTGCTCTGTGGGAGGGAGTTCAGCCCTGGTTTTGGGAACCCAACAAGAAGCCTGTAGTAAGGAAGGTCATAGGCCCTAGAAGGAAGCTTCCACCGTTCTTTGGCTAAAATGAGATGTTATGGCTATTAAAAAGCCTTCTAAATGTGCAAGATTATCCCCTTTGATCAATTCTGCTCTCACTCTTGGTTAGCAGAGAATGTTTTTTACAGATGATGGCAAATATTGGGGAGACCCAAGACCCATCAAAATAACATAAAGAGAAAACTGAGTTCCTAGCACTAGGCAAGTCATCTCTATCACATCCACCAGGGTCCTGGAAACATTACAGAAGAAGCTGAAGATTAAATATGAGTGCTAGCCAGACATGGTTACACACACCTTTAAACTCGGCACTCAGGAGTCTAAGGTAGAAGGATCACCATGAGTTTGAGGCAAGCCAGGGCTACAGAGTGATTTCCAGGTCAGCCTGGGCTAGAGTGAGACCCTGCTTCAAAGGACAGAGGGAGAGAGAGAGAGAGAGAGAGAGAGAGAGAGAGAGAGATCTGTTTTCAATGTTAGCCAGAGAACCTTACCTATGTAGTTGGACATAGGCACTGAAGAACCTCAAAACTGATCAAAGCAGAAAATTAGAGGTGGCTGAGAGCTCAACACTAAAGGAGACTTCCTATACACCCTCCAAAGTTCAGGGAACATTGTGGAAGAAGGAACAGAAAGAATGTAAGAACCACAGAGTAGAAAGGTGTACTGTGAAGCACTGTCCTCCCCACAGAAATCACCTGGTGCATTCATGACCTCACAATGATTACTAGTACTCCACTGAGTAGGGCCTTCAGTGGAATGGAGCAGAGGAAAGAGGACAAAAAAGAGCATAAACCTAATGGGCATTCAACTTTCTGGTATCTTGTTTCCCAATGTTGTGGTTTGATTCAGGTGCCCCTCCATAAACTTAGGTGTTCTGAATGCTAGGTTCCCAGCTGATGGAGATTTGGGAATTAACGCCTCCTGGAGGGAGTATTGTTGGGGGTGGGTTTATGGGCGTTATAGCCAGTGTCCCCTTGCCAGTGTTTGGCACACTCTCATGTTCCTGTTGCCCACCTGATGTTGGCCAGGAAGTGATGTCCACCCTCTGCTTATGCCATCATTTTCCCCTGCCATCATGGAGCTTCCCCCTCGAGGCTGGAAGCCAAAACAAACCTTTTTCCCACAAGCTGCTTTTAGTTGGGTGATTTCTACCAGCAATGTGAACCTGACTGCAACATCCAATATATCAATTTCATAAGAACAAATTCTTATTTATTAAATTTTTTTTGAGAGAGAGAATGGGTGCACCAGGGTCTTTAGCTGCTGCAAATGAACTCCAGATGTGTGAGCCCCCTTGTGTACAGATGCAACATTGTGTACTTGCATCACTACATCTGGCTTACGTGGGATCTGGAGATTCGAACATGAGTTCTTAGGCTTCTTAGGAAAGCATCTTAACTGCTAAGCCATCTCTACAGTCCTTTTACTTTATTTTATTTTATTCTATTCTATTTTTTGAGAGAGGCAGAGAGAGAGAGAAATTCATGTTTTAAAAACTAATTAGGCTAGAGAGATAGCCCAGCTGATAAAGTGCATGCCATGCAAGCACGAAGACCTGAATTTGAATCCCAGAACCCACGTAAAATATGGCAGGCATGGTGGCATGCAATTGTGATACTAGTTCTGGGGAGGAAAAAAGAAAATCCATGGGGATCACCAGCTCACCAGTCTAGTTTATGGGGGCAAGTTCCAGGCCAGTGAGAGAACATAACTCATGACTCAAATATATATAGACATAGACATAGATATAGATATAGATATAGATATAGATATAGATATAGATATAGGTATAGATATGGATATATAGATATATAGATATGTAATAGCACCTGAGAAAT
This sequence comes from Dipus sagitta, assembly GCA_036346955.1. Taxonomy (NCBI): domain Eukaryota; kingdom Metazoa; phylum Chordata; class Mammalia; order Rodentia; family Dipodidae; genus Dipus; species Dipus sagitta. The sequence continues at coordinate 103,167,576 of CM070778.1, read as the reverse complement.
GTCACTCAAAGGGCAGAGGAGATGGCTCAGTGTTTAAAGGTACTTGCTTGCAAAGTCTGCCAGCCTGGGTTCAATTTCCCAGGACCAATGTAAAGCCAGATGCACAAAACAATGAACTCATACATCTAGAGTTCATTTGCTCTGGCAAGAGGCTCTAGCATGCCCATTCTCATTCTCTCTTTCTATCTTTCTCTCTCTCTCTCACACACACACACAAATTAGTTAATAAAAATTTAAAAAGAAATATTACCCAAGGTTATCCTCTGACCTCCACACACAGACACACACATGCCAATATATGCAAGTGTCCCTGAACACACATTAAAACACACACATACATACACGCACACACACCCTAATCATTATAGAAAACTAACTGTACAATGTATATAATTGTATTGGCATGTACAAAATATGACAAAAATAATTTATCTGGGATTCAATTGACTGGCTACACACAATCTCAAATATCAAGTGAATAAAAGTCAATGAGTCTGTCAAGTACCCATGCAAATGACAAGATAATTACAGTGGGCATAATTATTAAAGCAGTAGTTACCATTCTTTAGAATGAACAAAATGAACTGCATTGTTCATTAAAACTCAGAGTTTCCCACCTAACAAGTTTCTCCTTCAATATTTACATTTTAAAAAGTATTTTATTTTTATTTATTTATTTATTTGATAGAGAAAGAGGGAGAGAGAGAGAGAATGGGTGTGTAAGGACCTCTAGCCACTGCAAACGAACTCCAGACGTGTGCACCCCCCTGTGCATCTGGCTAACGTGGGTCCTAGGGAATTGTACCTGGGTCTTTTGGCTTTGCAGGCAAATGCCTTAACCACTAACATATCCCTCCAGTGTTTACATTTTTAAACATTGTTAGGCAATCCTGATACTTCTGTCCTGGGATGCAGGACTGGTGTAAACCACTTGATTAGCCCACATTAACTGCTGCATTAGAAGGTTAAATGCCCCCCACCATAGGTCCACGTGTTTGAATTCTCAGTCCCCAGTTGGGGGAGTTAGGAGTTAGAGCCTCACTGTGGGATGTGAGCTGTTATATCCTGGCCTCACCACCTATCTGCTGTCTGCTTCCTGACTATCAATGTGACCAGCTACCTTATACTCCTGCTACCATGCCTTCCCCACCAATAGCAGACTGTATCCCTTCCTAAACTGCCAGCCAAAAATAAATCCTTCCTTCCTTAAGTTGTTTTTGTCAGCTGTTTCACCAACAAGAAAAGTAATTACCATACTATTGCTGAAATTTTATGGCACTGTGTCATCACAGTACTATACAAAGAAGAAACTGTTTTCATGGTGGTCACACAAAAGCAATGTACACACAGGGGATGAAAAGAATGTAAGAGCGGGAGGACAGGGCAGAGGGCTGTGAGACACTGTCTTCTGGATATGACACGGTCGTTACACTCGTGAACTCACAGCAGCTGTGTTTGCAGCACAAGAGCGCCTGTCAATACTTCACAGTCTCTGCTGAAGGATCCATGAGGCCTCAGACCCAGCTAATGTTTGGGAGCTGGGGGTCAGGTTCTTCAGAGGGGTAGCCTTTGGTAAGCTTCTCATTCCATAGTAAATAATCTTCTACACAAGATCATGCAAGCAACCCTGATTTAACTCAGTGGTTAAAAAAATGGCAAAAAGGCATGAAAGTAAATTGGGAATTAATGAGGAAGAGGTATGATGTTAAGAGAGATAAGAGAGGGTAATAGGGGAGAATAAGATAAAAATCTATGCATGTGAAAAAATGTCAAAAATGAAAAAAAGTTTAAATTTTTTAAAAGAAATCTGAACTTCTCATCAAACTTTTCATCGGTTCTTCAAACTGTCCTCTAAGTTTCTATACTAAGTAATAGTGACAAAAAAGAGAATAAAGATAAATTTGATGTTTAAGTGCTTAACAATATGGTGAGCATTTAGATGATCTCCCAACAAGCACCTGCTGTTTCCCCTTGTGTCAAAGTCACACGTTTGTGGTACCACTGACCACTTCCAGAGAGATGCCTAGCGCAGGAGACTTCTAAGTTGATCGCATTCATTGTGGGCCGCTGTGAGTGGTTCACACAGGGGAAGCTCAGCTCTTCTGCTCCATGGTTTGGGAACCAGTGTTCTCCTTCTTTCACATCTGAATGGAGGCGCAGGTCACTCCAGAAGATGCTGGTATTTCATTGCTAGAAGTAGGACAAAGTTAATTTCCAGAGACCATAGGCAAGAGATTAGCCAAGAAATTGTGCTAGATTCTTCATTCAGTAGAATCTGGATGCCACACTACTATGAAAACTTTCAATTACACGACTGGACTACTCATCATCTTGGGTTTTGTTATTGTAACCAAAAGTAAAAGAAATAACACAAACAGAAAAAAACAGGTCTCCTTCCTAAACAGATGGAAAAATACACTAAGACATGAGAACTGACAATCAAATCCCGCAGCGGACGCTGGAGGACAGTCTTCATACATGACTCACATTCCACATAAAGTGAAGTCGGGCTCTTTGTAGACAGAAAAAACTTAAAAACAAGGGGTGTGGAAAAAAGTTATCAGTCATTGCAGGGAGGAGAGCTGGAAAAACTACCCAAAAGATCTAAGAACACAACAAATTAAAGGACAGAAAGCCTCCAAAACAATTATGCATAAAAGGCCACACTGCTTAGACCTAAATCATCCACTCAGAAAATGAAGGGAGTCCCCATCAGGCACAGTCATTCTTTAAGCCTTTTGGTTAACTTCATAAAGTTGTGTGTAAAAGAATCTGTCTAACCCATTACTAAATACTGAGTAGACCCAGTTTTCATAATGCAGATGTGGGTACAGTAGACAGAACCAGTCAGGAATCCAAACAGCCCATGGTCACCCAGTTTTGAAAATTCCAAATTAACCAGTCAGAATATTTCTCTAAGTTTTTTTTTTTAACCAACGGAGGACAAACGAACAAAAACTCCAGAAAAAAATGGAAGACTTTTCAGGCCAAGGAGACTAGTCAATGTTTAAGATCACTTGCTGCTTAAATATGACGTTTCCAGTCAGAGATCTCCAAATTTCAGTCCCAAGAGCCCAAGTAAAAAATTGGATGTGTGGCCACTCATGTCTGTAACCCGAGAGAATTGCTGGGGCATCTCCAGGTTGAGGGAGAGGAGCTCCCCCCCCCCCATGCACACACAGAGGACACATGCATCTGCACACACACATACATACACCACACTTCACACCACATACGTACTTTACATACAAAAGAAAAAGAAAAAGAAAAAAGGAAAAGACTTTCCAAGAAAGACAAGTCAGTGTGATAGAAGAAAAGGTCTTTCATTGTCATCCGGTATAAAGGATGAAGGCAACGGCAACCCAGTAAACCAAGTGATACACAGGCGATCATAGCCTCGGGAGCAGGATGAAGGGAACTTTGAAATCCATCTGTCATTTGACTTTAGACAAGCTACTGAACTGTTTAAAGTGCCAGATTTTTCATCTGAAAGCTGGGGGTAATATGTGACAATTAAGTAAGATAGGCCATGAAAAGCATCTCATAGTGCCTGGATTTAGGAAGAGCTCAACATGATATTTTCCTATCTCTTCCTTGTCCCTTTGTAACACAATGGAAGCTAGCTGCAGGAAGAGCAATCAGCATCAACCAAAGTCTTATATAAACCTTCCAAGGCATTGTTACATTGGAGGGAATATTAGTTTGAGGGTCCTCCAAATAGCACTGGCCAAAAAAAATGCCTAGCAAAGGAAAACACTATAACGTCCAGGGCAATGTTCAGACATACGCAGAAAACAGCAATGGCCTCTGTCGACCACAACTCACATTTGCTGGTGGCAAAAGGTCTGCAGCCTAACAGTTTCAGGTTTGGTTGGATGAGAAGGGTGGGGTTTGCCAAGGATGGACCCCAGGTCCTCACACACACTCGGCAAGTGCTCCAACTGGGACACTACCTCAGCTCCACTCAGAAGACATTCTGTGGGTGCCACTGGAGCTGGCTGCTTTCTTTTTCATGCATATTTTTTACTGACAACTTCTATACTTATAGACAATAAACCATGATAATTTCCTCCCCTCCTCCGCTTTCCCCTTCACTCTCCACTCTCCACTCTCCATCATAAACTGGCTGCTTTCTAACCAGCAACTGTCACACAGCGTAATGTGACAGGTAATCCAAGGGCTGAGAGCAATCAAGGTAAGTCATCAAACAATGCAGCTGTAAGAAAAATACATGGCATTTTCAGTCTCATTTACCAACACTCTCCTGGAATACTTCTACAAAGCTATTGAAATTATGGTCCAATTTACTCCTGCTTGCCCAACAGTAATAATCTCAAACCATTGAGTTAAAAAAAAAAGGGTACCATAACAGCTTTGCATATAACATCCCTGCTGTCTTTTGTATAATCAAACCTTCACTACTGGAAATTCCATCTGTCAAAAATAACGTACAAAAAAATAATGTACATGTCTAGCTCTATATTTACCAGGTATGTGTTAATAGATAGGTGGCTAGAGTTCTGTTCTGTTTTGTTTCTTTTATCCTTGTTTTAACCTTATTTTGCCACCTGCAATGTACTTTTCTAAAAGCGTAGTCAGAATGATAGGGTCATATAAGAAAATTGTAGAATATACTCTGAAAAGTAGAATGTGTTTTGTGATTTGTGATTTTGCTGCTTACCACTGTCACCTCACTGTTCAAACTACATAGACATGGGTGTTAATCAGCACATATCATGCTGTAAGAAAAATTGATTTCATGGAAAATTAATTTACAATGCATTAAGGTGTTTCTAACATACAGTGAATTCTTAAAATTCCATTTGCCCATAAGAGTAGGGGACATTAAAGAAAATGTTGATGAGCTGATTTTCTTAATGACTATAGTTGAATGAAATCTGTTTCACCATTAGCAGCTGTATGACTTGGGCAACAATTCCATCCCTTCAGGTAACAAAGTTAGAGAGGAATCAGGAAGCATCACAGATCACTATGAACAACCAGTGGAATAAAAATAGTAGTCCTCCAATGAGCTAAGTAGAACTAAGTGGTGCCATGGGAACAACAGAGATTGGTTATATGTTTCTATTTGATGGTTTAGGAATGTTTTCTAGCTACATCAATTTTTGGTACTTCAGTAGCAATAAAAATGCAATATTATCTAGAAAAGTTATATAAATAGAACATAAAATGCAATTTAAAAGAGAATATTAGTCTCTTTTTGCTGTTTAATTTCTGAGGTAGGATTTCACCATGTAACCCAAGCTGGCTTTGAACTCAAGATCTTGTTGCCTCTGCCTACCAAGTGTTAGGACTATAGGTGTGACCATTATCCACAACCTATTAAAATATTTTCTAAGTGAAAAAGTATTGAGAGCTGGGCATGGTAGTACATGCCCTTAATCCAGAGCTCAGGAGGCTGAGGTAGGAGGATTGTCATGAGTTCAAAGCCAGCATGGGACTACAGAGTAAGTTCCAGGTCAGCCTGGTCAGAGTGAAACCCTACATGGAAAACAAAACAAAAGGTACTGAGTCAGTTTCAGAATTTAAAAAGATTCTAGAGTCAAGTATCAGCTCTGTTACTTATACATGTGTGACCTGTAAAAGTGGTTTATTCTAAGCCCAAATTCCCTATCTGTGCACCATGAAAAATAATAATGACAGCTACCTTACATGTCTTCTTAATAGTTTTATTTTTTGATGAGAGAGAGAGAGAGAGAGAGAGAAGGCCAGACTAAGTAGGTATGCACCAAGGTCTCTTGCTGCTGCAAATGAACTCCAGATGTATGTGCCACTTTGTGCATCAGATTTTACATGAGTGCTCTTTAACCACTAAGCCATCCCTACTCCGCATATCTTAAATTAATGTGAAACTCTAATAAAATTGTATTCTCTAAAAGAGTACTTTCAGCTATAAAATGCTATAAAATTCCTAATAAATAGGCATTCTTGACCTTATAAAACATCTTCCAAATTATACCCATAGATTCTTTTTTATACCTGCTAGATTATAAGCTCCACAAGGTTAGGAATTCCTACATTTTTTTCTTTGTCAGTCAGTGAAACACTTTGATCTTTTAGAACAATGCCTTATATTTAATAAGTATAAAATAAATGCCTAAAGCCGGGCGTGGTGGCACACGCCTTTAATTCCAGCACTTGGGAGGCAGAGGTAGGAGGATCGCTGTGAGTTTGAGGCCACCCTGAGACTCCATAGTGAATTCCAGGTCAGCCTGGGCTAGATTGAGACCCTACCTCGAAAAACCAAAAAAATAAATAAATAAATAAAATAAATGCCTAAATATATGGAAACAATAATGAAATTGACATGGTAAGAGTGACATGTTAGAAGAAGAGACAATGGGGCTGGAGTGATGGCTTAGTGGTTAAGGCACTTGCCTGCAAAGCCAAAGGAACCAGGTTCAATTCCCCAGGACCCATCTAAGCCAGATGCACAAGGTGGCACATTCATCTGGAGTTCGTTTGCAGTGGCTAGACACACTGGCATGCCCACTCTCCCTATCCTCTTTCTTTCTCTATCTCTCTCTCTCAAATGGATAAATAATAGTAATAAACCTCTTTTAAAAAAAAGAGAAGAAGAGACAATGATCTGAATCTTTCTGAAAAAAAACAATCAACTGGCAAGGTCATGAAGGCAATTTAAGAGAAGTCTGTGTCTCTTGCTCCATAATTTACTCTGGGAAAGAATCACTGTATTATGCTTCCGTTGTGGACAAACAATGCATAGGTTTTCTTTTTCGTATATGCAGAAAGAAGATAGACCAATGAAGATAAAATAGAAGCAAGCACTCAGGAATCTGGGGATTATTATTATTTTTTTTTTGAGGAAAAAAAAAGTGGATTCCTTATATCTTCTTCTCCTGTATACCTAAAGTTCAATGAAATAGTCCTCCATCATGACTGAACTCTCAGGAGCTCTGAACTATGCTCAGTGCTGTCCTTACTAACACAGAGTCATACACATCTTATAATTAATCCCCAGAAAAAATCATTACTTTTTAAAGCTGTGCTAGTCTCCTTCCTCCCAAATATTTTAATTAACCACCTAATATGTGCCAAGAAATGCAGATAATTCAAAAAAATCCTTACACTTTAATGAAGTTTTCAATTCAGTAAGAAAGAGAAATTAAAACGCCATTTTTTTTATTCAACCAATCTTGGGTTATGAATAATTACATGTCAGGATCACTTCCAGTAAACATAACAACAACTATGTTGTATTAGAGTGTACGTGAGTTGATATCCTGAGTTTTCCTTCTTGGGTAGCTTTGCAATTTTCTCTTTGCTTCAAGTCCAGTTGATTTATTTGGTTCATGTGTATGTGTGTGTTTTCTTTGTATGCAGGTATATCAGTAATGTTACCATATATTCATTTTCTTATTTTTTTATGCTAGAACTGAAAGAAGATTATGGGAAGTGGAAAGGCAATTTGAAGAAAGAAAGAAATCACTAAACTGGTTTAAAAATGGGAGAGGAATGAGCTTGTTTCGTGTGCATTGTATTCTGCGTAATAATGAAAATAAAAAGAAAAACAAATATCTTAACTATATACAGCATAGACTGGGAATGAAGTGAGGACATGTTACATAACTACTTCAAGTAACTAAAATATCAGGATTATGTATATATGAAGTCATTTACTGGTAAACTCGCAATAGCTTAGAATAGTAGTGAGCTACTATTTTCTGCTTATAGGTTAATTCAGGAAAACTAAAACAAAACCACAATTTTTTCTCTCAAATTTGTTTAATACTATTTATTAGCATATATTAGATTATTCATAATAACAGGTTTTATAAAGATATTTTCATACATGTATAAAAGTATTTTGACCATGCCCCCTCCCCCCCCCATTACCTTCTCTTATCCTTCTCATACTCTGGCTGATCTCTTTCCTCTTTACAATGAGTTCCACTTCTGTTTTCATGTCTTTTTTTTTTTTTTTTTTTTTAAGACAGGGTCTTGCTCTAGCCAGGCTGACCTGGAATTCACTATGTAGTGTCAGTCTGGCTTCAAACTCACAGTGATTCTCCCACTACTGAGCCTCCCTAGTGCTGGGGTTAATGGTATGTGCCACCACTACTGGCCTTTTTTTTTTTTTTTTAAGACAGTCTCTGTATGTAGCCCAAGCTGGCCTTGAACTCATGATCCTCCTGCTTCAGCCTTCCAAGTGCTGGGATTATAAGTGTGCACCACCGTATGTTTTCAAGTAACATATCCTTATGATTTATTTTGCCTTTTTTATTGAAAGGAGCAATGTGAAAATGCCAAGTTTCTCAAGTAGATGAATGTTTCTAGTCTCCACATATTTGATAAGAAGCAATGGGCAAGCAGCTGAGCTTTCGTCCTCATGTTAGATCACAAGTGTTGAAAGGTTAGGTGGAACATGAGTCAACTAAGAGGCGGCAGTGATTGAGAGGGAAGAATTATGTTGATTCCTAACAGCTGTCAATGTCCATTCCTACCAAAGTATTAGGATTACTGTTTACTTGTCATTTCTGTAACAACCACACACTGAGTTTACTAGGATGTGGAGTGTCCTTTGTTCAACTTCATTTTTCTAATATATCATGCAGTACTTAGAATGTTATAATAATAAATGTGGAAGGAAGGGAGGAAGGAGAGAAGGAAGATAAACCCCATGTGATTGATTATATGTCATAGTTTCTCCAAAGTGCTCACAGGGAATGAATCTAGAGGGTTTTCACTAGAATAAATCAGCTGGAGTCAAACTAGGGTTGAGATGGAAGAGTTCGTGGCCATGTGTGATGAGAGGAAGGCAGTGGAGGCTCCGAGCCAGTCACTAGATCCTGCTTGCATACACGCCCCAGTCTGTCTTTGTCACACACAGGCAAGCACAACCCACTGAGCTGGACAGTCTATGACCCAACCCATCACAAATGACAGCCTGAGAAGCTCTGCTTCACTTAGTTAGATTAAACCAGAACAATATGATTGGTGACTCAAAAGGACAAACAGGATGTGGGGGAAAACACTAAGATTCTCTCTTTGTTTTCATCTTTTTACTGAACCTGCCATTTTGCCTGGAGTGCTAAGACCTGGCTGAGCTACAGGTAGAAACTCCCTTAGTCTTGAGCTAAGAACCAAGTGCCCTCATTATTGAAACAGTAAAACAACTAAAGGCTCACTGGGAAAGATTCTGCCAAAGACTCATGCCTGCTGCTACCACACTTGAGGAACAGAAACTCAGGAGTGATTTATAGGAAAACCAGCGCCTCCAGAGCAGGTTTAACTGGTACAGCTACTGTCATTACTATACAAATGGAGGGCACTTAGGCTCCTGCCCCAGGCATGCCCCTGGGGGATCTGGTCCCAAGAGGACATGTGTCTTTGATGTGTGTGAAGACAACAGGAAGATATTCTTTTACCAAAATAAACTTTTTTTAAAATATATGTATAGTTACAAGTTTTGACTGCATCTTCAACACAGCCCAGCATGTGGTTTATAAGCTTTGCTGTACAGTATTTTCCTATTCCTGTTCCAAGAAAAATCTGTCAGGGACTAACTGTAGGGTAGGAAAAAAAAAAAAAACCTGAAATAGAGGGTTCCAGCTCAAATGATAGGAAAGCAAGAGAGACAACAGTGATTATAACCTAGGATCCCACATCTTCTTGACCTAACTTAAGAAATGAGAAGACTTGCCCCATTTCATATAATGTAGCTCACATAGGGACTACTTGTTTTCTTAATCCTACAAGAAAGCTGCATTCGTGGGACTTAAACTGCATTTTAGATGTGAATTGGTATTGACAATAACATCCAACAATGTTCCATTGATACTTCTTCTCCAGTTTTCCCTAAACTGTGAATGGCTCATTCTTCCATTCTGCTTTGTGTGCATGACTGGAATGTTCTTAGTGCCTGCATTCTCTCTTGGGCACACTCTTTATCTAAAGATAAGCCTATGTATCCCCTACTCAGAGATACCATTCTTGAACTTTCCACTTGCAGGAGCTTTTTTTTTTTTTCCTACTTTGGATCTGTGGTCGTTTGAATATGATAGTATAAATCTATGGCCGCATAGATTCAGGTGTTTTATTAAAATTGAGCTTGTAACTTTAGCCCCTAGTAGGCAGATCCCTGCTAGAAGGGGGTATCTCACTGTGGACAGATCCTGGGGTCCATACCTAAGGTATGTTTGGGGAAGATCTTCATTCTAGCCCAAAGGTATATGCAAAGCAGTTTGAACTCTGAAAGTTCATGATTGTTGGTATTGATGTTGCATTGCTGCAATTGTTTTTCTCTGTTTGAATCTATGAAAGGGAGTTTCCTCTGGATTTTGTAAACCTGAAATAAATCCCTTCCTCCCATAAACTGTGTCTGGTTGGGTGTTTGTCTCAGCAAGAGGAGCAGACTGCAACAGACTCCTTATGTGATTTCTTCATCAAAATTAGGAGAAATTGTAATGAATCTATTTTCTGGCTTTTACCCATTTCTGGTAGTGAAATTTAATCTCCCAGTGGCCAAGTGCCTCTTTGTCATGTTGATCATTACCTTTCAATACCTAGCTCACTGCTTCACATATATTAAGTACTGAGTTATTTTTTAAATATTTTATTTATTTATTTGAGAGAGAGAGAGAGAGGAAGAGACAAAGAGAAAGAGAGAATGGGTGCACCAGGGCCTCCAGCCACTGAAAAGGAACTCCAGATGCATGTACGCCCTTGTGCATCTGGCTTATGTAGGTCCTGGATAATCAAGCCTTGAACTGGGCTCTTTAGGCTTCACAGGCAAATACCTTAACTGCTAAGCCATTTCCCCAGCCCGTGAGTTATTTTTTGAATGAATAATACAAACTGATTTTAAACAAACCATAGTTCATTTATGGCCCTTGTCATTTATTTGAGAGGGTGATTTGCCTTCTGTAAATATTTTTTATTTCCTTCATTTTAAAAACTATAATACTATATAGAAATATTATATAATCCTGGCACTCTGGTGGCAGAGGTAGGAGGATCACTGTGAGCTTGCGGCCACCCTGAGACTACATAGTGAATTCCAGGTCAGCCTGGGCTAGAGCAAGATCCTACCTTGAAAACTAAAATAAATAAATAAATACATACAGAGTTCACATATGGTTATCTCAAGTTTAGAGAAATTACCTAGGTAGCAGGCCAGAGTTTAAAGGAAATACCCTAGGTAATTTCTCCTGAGTGCTGGGATTATAGGCATGCACCACCATGCCCTGCATAACTCTTTTTTTTTTTTTTTTTTTTTTTGTTTTTTTTTTTTTGGTTTTTCGAGGTAGGGTCTCACTCTGGTCCAGGCTGACCTGGAATTAACTATGTAGTCTCAGGGTGGCCTCAAACTCTCAGCGATCCTCCTACCTCTGCCTCCCGAGTGCTGGGATTAAAGGCGTGCGCCACCACGCCCAGCTTTGCATAACTCTTTTTACTACCCATTTCTCCTCTAAATTTCCTGGTCTCTGCTTTGATACTTTCTCTCTCCTATTTTGAGGTAGGGTCTCAGGCTAGCCCAGGCTGACCTAGAATTCACTATGTACTCTCAGGGTGGCCTTGAACTCACAGTGATCCTCCTACCTCTGCCTCCTGAGTGCTGGGATTAAAGGCATGCGCCACCACACCTGGCTCTTCTCACTCATATTCTTTTTTTTGTTTTGTTTTGTTTTGTTTTGTTGTTTTAGAGTCAGGGTCTCGCTCTAGCTCAGGCTGACCTGGAATTCACTATGTAGTCTCAGGGTGGCCTTGAACTCACGGCGATCCTCCTACCTCTGCCTCCCAAGTGCTGGGATTAAAGGCGTGCGCCACCACGCCCAGCCTCACTCATATTCTTAAGCCATCACCATTTACTCTTTACTTTCTTCCATGAGGAGGCTCAAGGAAGATACTGTGTCTTCCACACAAGTGTTTGTTTCTTCTAAATCTCTCTACTTAAGTTCCTAGGTCCTATCTTCCACGTGCTTGTGGCCCTGCTTCAGCCACTTCTTAGATCTCCATTTCTCTTAAATGAACCTCATGAACTATGCTGTGCCTTCAACAAGAGTGTGTATTTCTTCTAAGTCCCTTTACATAAGCTCCTAGATCCTATCTTCCATGTGCTTGTGCGTCTGCTCCAGCCATTTCCTAGACTCCAATTTCCCTTGAATAAACCCTACGATTTGTGATTTCTCCTGAAATAAACTCAGTAATTCATAATTTATCTTTCATTGAGTCTGTTTTATCAATTCTTTGTTAAATAAAATATGGACCCAAAATTGGAGTTCATATGTTTGGGAGACTCCTCCTGAGCTCCAAAATCCTACATCAGTATCACCTCTCTGCCCAGGTCCTTGGAAAGAACCAGCTATGACCTACTTGTAAAAGGGATAAGATTTTCAGAGCTTAATGGCCAACCCTTTCCTATCATCTACTTTCATTTCTACCTCCACCACCACCACCACAACCCCTACCTACAAGGAAAACCCCTAAAGAAAAATTTGGGAGAGAAATTATGAAGCAGAATATAGAATGGTTTAAGAAAAAGGTCAAAGAAATCTGACAGATACTTGTGTTCCACTTGTAACATCAGGCATAAGATTAATGTATAGGAAAATGAAGAGAATTTTAAAAAAATCCAAATCTTTCTAATTTAATATACATTAATATATAAATGACAACATAACAGTAATAAATCTTATGGTGGTGGTTTCCTCTTATAAATCACAAACAAAATAAGAGTCCCAAGCAATAATATAATCATTAACTTTGAAAATATATACATGCTGCCATTTAGCAGCCAGCATAAAATAAGACTGATTTCTTATGTGGAAAAAATTTTAAATTAGTCCATTTTTAGTTTGGATTATTTGCTTAATTTTCACCAGTTCTCTGTGGAAGTCCTAATAAACTACATTATTTAATAAGTGCTAGCTTACTCTCTAGTCACAGGTCTATAAGCAGAGTTTCTTAATAACAAGGAAATAATTAAATAGCATAATATGATCAATATTTCCACTGAGAGGATCTCTATAGTACTCAGTGGTGTCTGCCTGAATATTCAAAGTATTCAGAGATGGAGTAGGTGGTATTGCACAGATAATTTTGGACAGAACACTTCAACTAGCCTCCAAGAAATCCATTTCATGCCTCTGAAACAGTGACTCTCAATATGTCTAACACTGCTGTTGTTTTGTAATTATTTTGTTATACTCAATTTATAATTAACAGAATACCAAAGTAATTTCAGAAAATAATGAATGAGGGAAGGAGGGAGGAAAGGAGGGAGGGAAGAAAGGGAATATATATATAAACTGTAAACTTACACAATGTGATAGTTTGAATGTATGTCCCTCATAAAACCAGGTGATTTATTAAAGTTTGTAACTTGGGTCTCCAGCTGCGCAGCTGAAGGAGGTGTCATTGAGGTGTGGATCTTGGGGTACATCCCTAAGGTGTATTTGATGGCAGATCTGCTTTCTAGACCAAAGGTATGCAGAGCAGTCTGAGCTCCAGTGGGGTCCCTACTATTTACTGCTGGTTTTGTGCTTGCTGCTTTTGATTTTTGATGGCTGTTCAGTTGTTTCTCTCTGCTGGACATATGGAAGCGACTTCTTCCACCACTGATGGAACTTCCCCTGGATCTGCAAGCTTGACATAAACCCCTTCCTCCCATGAACTGTGTCTGGTTTGATGTTCATCCCAGCAACGTGAAGCTGTCTACAACATGCTGCTATAATAGGGAAAAGCTTAAAATAATATATATTTCAGCCTGTAAACGTACACACCCAAGTATATTAGAGAATAACTGACATATCAGAAGCATGCACCTATATAAGATTGGTGACAATGGAGAGTAATATGGACTCATCTTGTATAGACACAGGGAAATGAAGGGCAGAGGTATGCATTCATAGCAGAACAAAAGGTAAGGTTAGGAAAGAAATGTAGAAGTCAGAAAAATGCCACCATTTGTGGATGAGAAACGTGCAGGTAGTAATCCCTGGAAAATGTAAATGTGTTGTGATATGGACAAAGGAAATTAAGGTTGCACAGATGGAATTTTAGTGTAAATATGACTAAAAATTAAGACACCAATCAGCCAACCTTAAAATAGGGATATTATCCTTAATTGGCTGGGTGGGTTCCACGTAACTGCAAGTAGAAGAGTGAGTCAAAGAGAAGCAGATGTGGAGGCAGAAGCCAGGGTAGAGCAATCTGGTTGTGACAGAGACACGTTGCCTTCCAGCTTTGGTGGATTGAAAAAATACAAGCAAACTCCTATAGGCAAGAACCCAAAGAGAAGTTGTACAGTTGTCTTCCTGAAACATGACTTGAATTTGAAGAAAAAAATGCCAACTCAAAATTATTTAAGTGATTTCTCTCTCTCTCTCTCTCTTTTTTTTTTTTTTTTTTTTTTTGTCCCACGGAGGCCATAAGATAAAAAGTACTGGAAGTTTCTAGGAACCGGGAAAGACAAGGAATAAGCCGCACCTTCTATGCCTCCAGAAAGGAGACTCTCCTAAGCCATTATTTTAACCCAGTGACATTTATGTCAGCAATTTAACCTTAAGAACTGTAAAAGAATGTTTGTTGTATTAAGCATTAATGTTGTGATCATTTGTTATGGCAACAATAGGAAATGAAAACACTGAGTAAACAGACCAATCTGACTCATATGATAAGATGGGAGAGTAAGAAGGACAAGTAAAAACAAATTATAAACTTCCATACAGGAGCCAGAAATGTAACATGGTACCATTACAAAAGAGCGGAACGTTATAAATATAGAATCAAAATAATTCCTCATGTTTTGCATGAAATGAGACTGTGATGAATGTTTTCTCTGGAAAGCTGAAGACAGACAAGGTATATGTTATGTTTTTGATATTATAACTTGAAGTCTCTCTGTTAGTGAGAAGCACTAAATGATGGATTGAAAAGAAATATACAAGCAAACTCCTATAGACAAGAACCCAAAGAGAAATTGTACAGTTGTCTTCCTGAAACATGACTTGAATTTGAAGAAAAAAAAATGCCAACTCACAATTATTTAAGTTATTTCTCTATTTTCTTTCCCAGAGTTGAATATCTACCAGTAGGTTTCAAAATAAAATAAGTACCTGGGAAAATGAACTATTTTTAACTATCTTTCCTAATAATATGTATTGAGACCCTTGAGTTGCTTTTTTACATTAGTTAAGTGATGTGCTACATCTACTAAAGGAATCACAAATCTCTTTAGCATATTTCTATACAACAGCTACAAACGTAGATCCATACAGGTGCATTGTTCAGGTGATGCAAACATCAGGCACGTGAGGCTCCTTATGCAAAAGGTTTGAGGAGCATTTGTGTGACTTAAAGAGTCATTGCTGCCCCTGAACTCTGTAGCTTTTTGTCTCACTCATCTACCCTAATTCCAATACCCTGCGACTAATCACCATTAACATAAGGGCTCTATTACTTATAATTAGGAATATAACTAAATTTATTATTATTATTTTAATTATTTTCCAACTTACATTTAGTTTGCAAACCTTTGGTAGATAATTTGCTTTTTGTGGAAAAAAAAACAGAAATTGTGTAATACAGTTAATATATTAATAACATGTCCTTTGCCAGAGTGATAGAAAACTCTTCATAAGCTGTATGACAAACAAAATGTACTTTTATTTGTGCCAGACTTCATTCTTAGTAAATAAGTTAATGGATTTCATTGTGGAATTTACATCCGTGCATGTATCAGGCATAAGTCACGTTCCCCCTCCTTTCTACTCTCTCTGTCCTCCACTGTCTTGTCTCCTCCCTGCTGCTCCTCCCCAGTGTTTACTATCCCTTTTTCTACTTTCAGGTCAACCTTGACATTTGAAAGACCTATTGTGAACTTTCTGTGTCCTCAATTTAAAAAAAAAAAAAAAAGGATATTCACTAATTGCTATATGCAGAATTATATATGTGTTGCCAAGTTTGTTAATTCTGTTTTTATCTCTTTTATCTACTTACTTTTATTTTTCACTTGAATGCACTAAAATTTAAAAGACTATATTAAAATTTCTTATTATGGTATTGAATAAGCCAATTTTCTTTGTAGTATTTTTAATCAATTTTATAACATTGCATAAAATGAGTGTTTTCAAAAGCCTTTCTTATTTTGAAATGATGCTCTTTATGTCTAATGATTCTTTCAAAGTCATATTATCAAGTCCAAATACACTTACCTACACCTACTTCTTTTCCTAGTCTGTGCTTTCCACCATTGGTTGTTATGTTCTAGCTGTTTCTTCCCACCCTCTTAGTCTGGCTTCTAGTGGCATTATGCCATTTTACATGAAATACCTTTTTGCTCATATCTTTCTACATGTTCTCTTTTCATTTTATGCAATTATAATCACACATTTTACTTCTATACATGTCAGAAACCACCAAACATACTGTATGGCTGTTTTGTAAAAAAGCAATCTGCTTTTAAAGCTATTTAAATGAAAATATTATTTAGTTTATTTTACTTGAGTCTCATATAGCTGACCTTGAACATTCTTTTTTTTTTTTTTTGGTGTTTTGAGGTAGGGTCTCACTCAAGCTCAGGCTGACCTGGAATTCACTATGGAGTCTCAGGGTGGCCTTGAACTCACAACGCTCCTCCTACCTCTGCCTCCCAAGTGCTAGGATTAAAGGCGTGCGCCACCACGCCCGGCTTGACCTTGAACATTCTATGTAGCTGTGGCTGGCCTTGAACTCCTCCGTTTTCCAAGCCCTGGGACTATAGGTATGTATCATGATGTCAACTGAGAGAAGAAAAAATTCATATATATATATATATGCATGTACATATGCATATATATATGTATATATATCCACATTGCTTCATTTCTGGTTCTCTTTATTCTTTTCTTTTTTTTTGTTTATTTTTATTCATTTATTTGAGAGCAACAGACAGAGAGAGAAAGAGGCAGATACAGAGAGAGAATGGAGTGCACCAGGGCCTCCAGCCACTGCAAATGAACTCCAGACCCATGTGCCCCCTTGTGCATCTGGCTAACGTGGGTCCTGGGGAATCGAACCTCGAACCAGGGTCCTTAGGCTTCATAGGCAAGTGCTTAACCACTAAGCCATCTCTCCAGCCCTATTCTTTTCTTTTTGATGGGGACAAGCATTAGGCAGGGTCTCACTCTAGCCCAGGCTATCCTGGAACTCACTATGTAGCCCAGGCTGGCCTCAAAAACATATGATCCTCCTACCTTAAACTCCTGAGTGCAGAGACTAAAGGCATGTACTACCACGCCCAGCCATCTTTATTCTTTTATATAGTCTGAATATTTTTTTATTTTTCTATTAGTTTTGAAATAGAATTTTGTTAGTTGTAGAGTTCTAGGCTCACATACTTGGTTTCGGGCTCTCCTTCCCCAAACACACAGTTTTATAAAAATGCTGCTTCGCTATTCTCTCACTTGCATTGTTTCCAATAGAAATCTGCTGTCATTCTTACCATGTTTCCTCAATGATGATGTAGTTTATGTGATCTACATAACTTGTTTTAAGCTAGTTGATTATGATGAGCTTTAATGTAAGTTTCTGTATTTATTGGGCATAGGATCCATTGCTTTGTTGTGTTTTGTTGTTATGTGGTTTGGTTTTGGTTTTCTGAAGCAGGGTCTCATGTAGCTCAGGCTAATCTCAAGCAAATTCACTATGTAGCAGAGGCTACCCTAGAACTCCTGATCCTCATCCTTTTACCTTTCAAGAACTCTATCAGAATGCAGGCATGTGCTGCCATAACCAACTTTTTTTTCCTTTTCTTTCTCTTTTTCTTTCTTCCTTCATTCTTTTCTTTGTTTTAACTCATGGCTTTTTAATTTCCATAATATTTGGAATCAACTTTGGTTATTATTTCTTCAAGTATTTCTTTTTTCTTTGTGCCATTTAGAAACCCCAATTGCATGTTTATCACATCACTTGACATTCTCCCAGAATAAACTGATTTACTGTTAATTGTCTTCTGTTTTCTCTTCTGTATCTGTTTCATCTCCTTTCATTGCTATATCCATAACTTCACTAATCTCTTTTTCTACAATGTTTTATCTGCTGTTGATATGACTTATTGTAATTTTCATTTTCATGTCTGCTACTACAGTTTTCATCCTTACAAGTTCCACTTGTGTCTCTACTTTGCTCTTTGTCACTGACATATGCATGTATGTTCTGACATAGATGTTAATTTTCTTTTATTTATTTGAAAGAGAAGGAATGAGCATGCCAGGGCCTCTTGCTGCTGCAAATGAACTCCAAACCAGACTCATGCACCACTTCCTGCACCTGACTTCATGTAGGTACTAGGAAATCAAACCCAGGCTGGCAGGCTTTGCAAGCAAGTACCCTTCACCACTGAATCATTTCACCATATGTATACACACATACACACACACACAGTGTTTTGTTGTTTTCATAATGTCATGCTACATTGTTAAATCATTATAAATATTTTCAGTATATAGAATAGAAGATAGAAAATAGATGCATAAATACATAGATAGACAGATGATAGATACATAGATTATACATAGATATATGGAGTGGGGGTGGTCCCTAAGAGAATCCAGGGTATCTCCTTTGCTAGACAAGAGTTCCACCACTGGGTTATATCCCCAGCCCCCAGTTTTTCAATATTATAGTTTAAATTGGTTAGTCAAGTCTATTTATATTCACCATTATTATCAGGACATGTTTCTGTTATCTAATCATCTTTCACTTACTTTACCTTTTCTGTTTTTTCTCAATACTCTTTTCAAAAAGATCCTTTTAAAATTTTTTTTATTTTATTCTTATAAAGAGTGAGAGTCACAGAGGGAGACAGAGAATTGGCATGCCAGGACCTCAGCCACTGAAATCAAACTCCAGATGTTTGCACCACATAGTGGACATGTGCAACTTGCACTTGCCTCACTTTTGTGTGTCTGGCTAACATAGGATCTGGAGAGTAGAACATGGGTCCTTAGGCTTTGCAGGCCAGTGCCTTAACCACTAAGCCTTCTCTGCAGCCCCAAAAAGATCTTAATATTCTCATTATGAGATTGAATATTCCCATTAACAGACTGCTAAGTTTCTCAAAAAACCTTATTGTGTAGTTTCTCCTAGGGTGTTAATTGTGGTTTATGAAAATATTTCTTGTTTAATTTGAGTAGTGCACAAACTTTACCAAGCTGTCTAGGCACCTTCAAGTCAAGTATTGCAACATCTTTTGAATTTTCTTCTCTTGCTTTACCCATAACTATGTCTATATGAGTTTCTACATAGCAATTCCTGTGACATCTTTGGTCCCTGAGGGTATTTTTATCATGCTGCATATGTGAAAACAACATAGCTTGATAAAAAATTCATTTTTAAAATTATTTACCTTTAGTTCATATGAAATACTTCTTCATTATCTTCGTCTATCCAGCAGTTGCTCTTGAAAAAGCTGATGTCACTTATTGCTGAAGACACAACATGCTTTCATTGCAGGACACTGAGAAATCAAGCTGACTAGTGGTCACAGTGTTAGAAAGTGGCATGCAGCCTGCTAGAGGAGAAAACTCATCAGCAGCCTTAACTAGCAGTGGACCACGCAATCTACACAACTGGCTACCCATGCAAGATGTGACCACTAGTATAATAGTGACATGTCTGCTATGGGTAATCAAGTGCTCTATAGTTTGATTACAGGCCTACTTCATAGGAAGGAGTCCATATCTGATACTGAAAACTTGGTCAAAAGCCTATGGCTGGAGAGTCAGATTCTAGGGGGATGTTCCTACTGTTGTTTGATTACATGGATATAGTACGCATACCAAATAGCTCTGTAAATACTTAAGTCTTCTATGCATATGCATCAATGCTGCTCTTACTTTTAGAGAAGTCTCTCTTTTCAGATGGTGGTGACATCAGGGGAGACTTACAACTCATCAGAGTTCTGCGAAGTAACAGTTGAGTGTTCATAATTTAATGAGACATCTCTAACATACCATCCAATTGTTCACAGACTGTAGTGAAGGAGAAGCAGGGGTAAGATAGCTTTTTATAGGCAGTCACACAGGAACAGAGGCCCAAAGGGGACAAGAAGATACCATCCTGCCTGATCCAGTCTCATTATCCAAGATGGCTACAAGCAATTCCTCAACAACAGTGCCCCTTATCTCTTCCCCAGTCTAACACCCCTAGGTGAGCTAGTCCCTCCTGAATCACCCCTCAGTCCACACACCAATCAGATCTTTGTGTCATGTATGATTTTCCTCTGAGCCCTGTGCCTTTTCTGAACCTTTTGTCCTGGGCTCCTGTGGTCTGCCTTCCACATCTTCTCCCTGCTCTTCTCCCAGGAGATTTTCCTGTCTCTCCAGTCTGTCATCTTTCTTTCCAGCTAGGCAAGAAGGAGAATCCCCTTCTAGCCTGAGTCTTTCTAGCCTTACTCTGGATACCAATTCTCCCTAAAATAAACTTCATAACTCATAATTTACTCTTCTTTGAGTCCTTTTCCTCAATTCTTTGTTAAAATCGATAAGAACCCAAAGGCCTGGGGGACCATTCCTGAACCCCTAAACCTGCATCAATAGTGGGAGAGGTGATGGATAGAGTATAAGAGACAAAGGATGGGGAGGAGTACATTGGAACATTCTACTTCAGACATGACATGGTCATTGTATTTATGGCCTTGTCATCTATGTAATACCTGAATATAATATATAATAATGGGTCCACTAACAGGTTGTCATGAATGATAGAAGAGGACAAAAAAAAGGCATCAATATACCAGAGGACACAGTAGGAAAGAGTGAGGGTTCTGTAGAGAGGGGTTGTGAGAGGGGAAACAAAGGAAGGTGGTGGAAGGTGATTATGCAAATTTTCAAAACAAAAGTTTTAATATTTTTTTGAAAAAGCTGATAGTGTGATTTTAAATTCCTTATTGATGGCAGAGTGTGGAAATATTTTATGTGTATATAGAGTGAATTTTGATACCCATCTTCTTTTATTTGTATTTTTTTATCTTTCAAATATCCTAACTTTAAGTTCTGTGAGATCCTTTGCATTAGAACTGGATCCCCATATTTTCTGCTCCTATTAGAATTTCCTGTGGAACACTTTAAAATTCCAAAGCTACATTCCACTGCAAAGCAATTAAATAGGCATGTTTATAAGTGGAAATTAGTTCTCAGTGGGGTTTCATGTTGATTTTGTTTAGGCTTTTTGTTTACTTAAATATGTTTAGATTATTTTGGTATGCACTGATTTGGAAACTAAGTCTCTAGGTATGTTGGGGTTTGCTATCAAGCAATGAGTAATTTCCATTGTGTAAACTCATTGTGCTAAACAATGCAGACAAGAGATAGATGACTCCTCAGAAGAGCTCCAGACAGGAGCAACCCCCCACCACCACCGCTGCCAAAGTTATTAAATCTTCACCTTGTAACTTTCATCACCCTGAGCAGAATTGCCAAGATGAGGGGCACCCCTTAGATTGCATTTCCTAACCCTTGGCAATGGCAAGAACCACTCAGAATCTCCAAGCCATACCCTAAGCCATTGAAATCAGAAGCTGCTAGGGAAGGACTCAGGCATTTGTGTTTCTTAAAGTACTGTAGGCTACTTATACTGTGAAACCAACTGAGCATCCCTGTCCAAGGAATCTAGATAACATTGAGTAGAGATTCAACTGCCATAGGTCAGAATATTCTCACCTGTTTTTCTGACCTATCCAGAAGGAAAGAGCTGGTGTACTGTTGAGCATTGATCCCTCAGAATATTGGGGCAAAAGTTCTCCATGGAGATTGGAATCTAGCCATGTTTGTTGTAAGATAATGTTGCAGTCAGGTTCACATTGATGGTAGAAATCACCCAACCAAGAACAGATTGTGGGGAAAAAAAAGAGGTTTATTTTGGCTTACAGGCTTGAGGAGAAGCTCCACAATGGCAGGCGGAAACGATGGCATGAGCAGAGGGTGGACATCACCCCCTGGCCAACATCAGGTGGACAATAGCAACAGGAGAGTGTGCCAAAAACTGGCATGGGGAAACTGGCTATAATACCCATAAGCCTGCCCCCAACAATACACTCTCTCCAGGAGGCATTAATTCCCAAATCTCCATCAGCTGGGATCCTAGCATTCAGAACACCTAAGTTTATGGGGGACACCTAAATCAAACCACCACAGGTGATGAGGCCCAGAGAAACAGTAACAGGGCTCCAACTTTACCCTTTAAATGCCCTATTAATCTGTATCCTATCCCAACTTAAACCACCTACACACACACACACACCCACACACTCGAACATTCTAACACATTTCCCAAGAAAGCTAAAATAGAAGAGGGAACCAGCAATTCATCTAGTTTCAGTATTTTGGCTTAAATTACTGTCAAAATTAGTGCACATTTAAGATATTCTAAAAAAATTAAGGGCTGGAGGGATGGCTTAGCAGGTAAGGCATTTGCCTGCAAAGCCCAGGACCCATATTAGCCAGATGTATGAGGGGGCACATGTGTCTGGAATTCGTTTGCAGTAGCTGGAGGCCCTGGCACACCCATTCTCTCTCTCTCCTTCTCTCTTCCCCTCTTTCTCTGCCAAATAAATAAATAAAAATATTTTAAAAATAGCAACATGAAAGCTTTACAAGTTATAAAAATACAAAGTTAGGGTTAATATGAAATTTTCAACTTTTCGAACATTTTTATGAATAAGACTCGGTTGTCAGTTCCTTAATGGAGGCAACATCTTGGTAACAGCATAGCATTGCAGAAGATTAGTTAAGAACATAGTAGACAGCAGACAGTAAATACATAGGTGGAGAGAAAAAGGAAGTGAGAGAACAGAGGTGGTAGAAAGACCAGTTCAGGGGCCAACACAATTAATTATTAAGAAAATCTAAAGGCAGTATTACATACAGCCACATGAATAGGATGGATTAATAGAACACATGAGAAAGGTTTGGATAAAATAATCCATAGGTCTTATGAAACAATGTAATGTTGTAGCTAGGATATTAGTTCGGTAGCTCTGATGACCACTCATTTTTGTAATGATTCACACGAGGCCAAAGACAGCACAGTAAGATAAGAAGTCCAAAGGTAAAGTTACTAACTTGTTGGTTCTATGAGGTATGCATAGTTTTCACACATACCTCTGCTTTTCATAGCTCATTGGAACACAGTTATATGGCCACAGTTTAATAAAGACCTATCGAATCAGCACAAATAAGTGAGATTCTATCTCATTCATATTATCAGGCTACTCTAGTCCCCAACACTGTTGTAACTTCAACTGTGTCCCACATCTAGCATATTAAAGTTGAAGCAAGCTGTTTGTGAAATATCAGAATTTATTTTATATCTATACCATCCTGAACTATTTCCCAAGTTTTTTATAGTTTATATTCTTTATAGTTGTGGGGTTTTTCTAGTTCTCAATAGTCTGAGTATGTTTTTAAAAGCAGATGCCCAAACATATTGTTAATTACCACAACCAATAATATGCACGTTTAAATGAAAGTACAATGTAGTATTTCCATCTGAAGGATCTTAACCATAAAGGATAATTCTTTTTTTTTGTTTGTTTGTTTTGTTTTGTTTTGTTTCTCGAGGTAGAGTCTCACTCTAGCTCAGGCTGACCTGGAATTCACTATGTAGTCTCAGGGTGGCCTCAAACTCATGGTGATTCTCCTACCTCTGCCTTCTGAGTACTGGGACTAAAGGCATGTGCCACCACACCCGGCTTAATTCTTTATAATGTAGAAGTGAATAGGAAATATGCAATAGTTTATTAGAGAACAAAATCATGTGAAGAATGGCAGAGTTAATGAATTAGAAAAAAGTGAAAACAAAGAAAAACACAAGGAGAATGTCTGCAGTGCAAAGGAGAGCGCTTGTTTACTATCAAGGGATGCAGAACGCAATCAGCAAAGACGCGGTCACAGGCTGTGGTAAGTAAGCGGGCACTGGAGGACACAAAGAACACGGGCTTGCTAGGGACAGAAGACGAACCACAAGACAGCGACAAGAGAACAGCTCCTCCAAAGATAGCTTAGTAAAATTAAAATTGCTGTAAGAAAGGTGAAGTGTGCATCAACGGAGCGGAGGCTAGTGCCACAGAGATGACACTGAACTACAATTAAACCTAACAGGAAGCCTCGGTGGCAAATTTTTCATGTCATATTTCCAATTAGAAAACATATTTAATTCATCCACACCTAGGTCAAAAAAAATATGTTGTCAGTGGTGTCAAAGCAAAAGGCCAAAAGTTCCTGGGAGGATATTGAATAAGAGAAGCATTTTGCGCTCTCAAAAATAATGGAAATTCCCCTTTGGAAAAGGGGCAGGGATGAAGGAAAGGATAGTACCAACATGTGTTGTTTACATACTAAGTGTGTCCACAACTAACAAAATAAATTAAAAATAAATAAATAAATAATGGAAATAAAGTCAATGAGAGCAAGAGATGAAAATATTGAGTACTGAAGGAACTATGACAGCCTGGGGATTCGGCTTAGTGGATAAAAGCGCTTGCCATACAAGCATGGTTACCCAAGTTTGGATCCTCATTACCCTCTGAAAAAGAAGGATGCAGTTTCACAAGTGTCTGTAATCCCAATGTATGTAAAAACAAGATGGGAGGCAGAAACTGGAGAATCCACCAGAAGCTTACAGGTCAGCTAACCTGCTGAATGCAGCTATGAAGGAGAGACCTTTCCTCAGAACAATGTGGAAGACAAGAATGGACAGCTAAAGTTGACCTATGACTGCTACATACATGCCACGGCACAGGTGTCCACACTCACAAACAAGCATGTACATATATCCTTACACACAAACCCCAAATAAAAGGAAGAAAGGGAAAGGAAAGGAAGGGAAACCATGACAAAGATTTGGACAATGGGACAACTGCAGCATATTTGACTGGCAGGGCTATCAAAATGAGCCAGCTTGTCCTAGGTTACCTTCTTCCCTTTCAGTCTCTGTGACCTCTCATCTCTTTATTACTCAGCTTCAGTCATCTTCATGGGTACTATACATTAGAATGTTAGTTTGGAATAGACTGGGTTTTACTCTTAAACAGAAAACAGTTTAATTCCTTTTAGGAAGTAGATGGGCATGCAGTGTTCAATGAAGCAGCTGGGGAGAGTAAGAAATGTCGCTGGTGTCCTTCTGTACCATGCCCTAATGATTCAGGCTTCCAAACTTTGAATTTCAACATGTATTCTGCTAAGAAATAAGTAGGTGCCATACCCTCCCAAAAGCATACCTTAGGTCCCCATAGTCTAGGGGAATTTGAGAAGATTTTGATTAAAGTTAATATTAATCATTCCCCATGTATTCCCTGTAAAGGTAGAAGACATGTCCTGACCTTTGTAGAATTAGAAATAACAAAAGATTAGAGAGGAAGGTTAGCAATAACAAGAGATTAGAGAGGAGGGGCAATGGCAGAGAGAGAGATGAGGTAGTGTAAACCAATGTTGGTAATAAAGATATACATTTTCCATGCTAACTTTAATGATTGCAAGGACTAAAGTAATGGACAAAATTTAGAAAATGGAAAGTAATTTGAACAAAGGAGAAATCAGCATAGATAGTAGAAGAGCAGACAGGAACACAATGGTCTTATAATAATGATGCTAGTGGTTTTTCAATAACCTGTGGAAAACAGAGCACCACAAGGCTTATTTCTATCACATGAACAACTGAGTATAAACAGTATTTGAGAAGATAACGCTTTCTGGGATAAAAGGCATTGTGTTGCTTATCAGGGGATATGATCACAAACACACATGCACACATACATATACAAAATTCTAATTGTAGTCTGTGTTGTGTCTTATATATTGTGACAATTAGAGTATTTTATAAACACTAAGTAATTAAACATCAGAGAACTACTATCAAGAATATCCTCTCTCTCTCTCTCTCTCTCTCTTCCTCAAATAAATAAAAAATATGTATTTTTTTTAAAAGGGCTGGAGTGACGGCTCAGCAGTTAAGGCATTTGCCTGCAAAGCCAAAGGATCCCAGTTTTACTCTCCAGGACTCACGTAAACCAGATGCACAAGGGGGCACATGCATCTGGAGTTTGTTTGCAGTGGCCTGGCATGCCCTCTCTCTCTCTCTCTCAAATAAATAAATTTTTTTTTTAAAAAAAAGAATATCAGCTGGGCATGGTGGTGCACAACTTTAATCCCAGTACTCGGGAGACAGAGGTAGGAGAATTGCCGTGAGTTCGAGGCCACCCTGAGCCTACACAATAAGTTCCAGGTTAGCCTGGGCCAGAGTGAGACCCTACCTCGGGGGAAAAAAAAAAGAGAGAGAGAGAATAAAAAAAAAAAAATCTACGCAGTAAGCCAGACTGTCCTGCTATTAATCAACAAACATGTAGAATGTGAATTTAATTTAGTACTGTGACCTCTAAACATCGATTGTTCTTTTTCATTCTGTAATGTGTTTTATTACAGATAGACCATACAGTTAGGGAGAAAGCTCCGTCAGTTAAGTGCTTACCTTGTGAACATGAGAATCTGAGTTTGGTCCCTAGAACTAATGTAAAAAGGCCAGGCATAGTGGGGTGCTCTTGTAATCCCAGTGCTGGTAGGAGTCAGGTAGATCCCTGGGCCTCACTAGCTAGCCATTCTAGACTACTTGGTGAGTACCAGGCCAATGAGAGACCCTGTCACAAAAAAGGTCATGATTTTTTCTGAGAATGACACCTGAGGTTGTCCTCTGGCCTCCACATACACCTGCACACCTGTGTATGCACATTCATATCCACGCACATGGAAATAAGCGTGCATAAGACTGTAGTTTCTATATTTTCTATGCTGTAGACGTCTGGCTCACATCATTTGACTTTGATTTCTCTTCACAGATTATTCCTAATATTAGTCATTTGATAATAACAATAAAAATGTAACTGTCTGAAAGGAGTTTCTACTTTCATTTTTAAAATATAGATTGAAATATCAGTTTTAGTAATGAAGTCTTAAATATTGCTCAATCAGTAATTGTTCTTTTTGGCATATTTTTAGAAACAAAAAAATTCATATATGAATGTTACTTACAAAAATTAATATTCAATTTTGCTAAAATTTCCAGAACAAAGTTGAGTTACTATCTTCACAAGAGTTAAACTAACATTGCTTTGAAACAAAATTAAGCAGCTCAGCCTTCACTTGAATGGAAAGCAGATGTAGGATTTGAATATTCAATAACAAGTGAGCAGAAAGAGTAAACCCTTTTTGTTTTGTTTTGGTTAATTATACTAATTAAAATTAAAACTTCCACCATTAAAATTGCCTGCAGCTGTATGGTTCATATCACTAATGTTGCTGTACAATGAGAATACTTGAACAGAGGGCACAGAGAATTGTTTGTGATTGACACACCCACACAATCTTGTCACTTGGGAAAATCTGTAGACAGCATAACTAAAAAGTTATTGTGCTCTTTGGAAGGAATAATACCGTGTTTGAAGATAGTGTATTAACCCAGTTGTAAAGCATTTATTATACTCTGCAGTAAAGGAGATGCAGGAACAAAGGCAGTGCTATCTATCCTTATCCTGTTTGCTCTTGCTTGTTTTATTCATTTCAATTTACACCTAAATTGAACTCAAAGGCAGTTTAATTTCTTTCTGCACAATTTTGTAACAATTTGATGATTTAAAGAACAGATGTGCAACCTAACTTAAAAAGTGATGGGTAAGAATATCAGAAAAATTTCAACTAGCTGTTAACTAAATTTACTATGTTTACTATTATTTTTAAAGGGGGTGAGAACCAACTAAACAAATTGTATTTGCCAATGTCAGAATGAATTATATCTAAACCTATGTTTGCGAACTAAAAAATATATATAGATATAAAAATGTATATATGTATATATATCTCAAAAAATTTTTTAATATTTTTTGGTTCATTTTTATTTATTTATTTGAGAGTGACACAGAGAGAGAAAGAGGCAGATAGAGAGAGAGAGAGAATGGGCATGCCAGGGCTTCCAGCCACTGAAAACGAACTCCAGACGCGTGTGCCCCCTTGTGCATCTGGCTAACATGGGTCCTGAGGAATCGAGCCTCGAACCAGAGTCCTTAGCCTTCACAGGCAAGCGCTTAACCGCTAAGCCATCTCTCCAGCCCATATCTCAAATTTTAAAAGGAGGAAAGGATGGAGGAAGAAGAGGGGGAAAGGGAAAAAGAGGAGAGTGAATGGCAAAAAGAAAAAAGTTAACAGAGAATACTGTAATTTAACATTTTTTGTTATTAACTTTGGAGATTTCTATTTATTTTTTGGGGGGGGGTTGTTTGTTTTTTTCAAGGTAGGGTCTCACGCTAGCTCAGGCTGACCTGGAACTCACTACTAGTTTTAGGGTGGCCTCAAATTCTCAGTGATCCTCCTACCTCTGCCTCCCAAGTGCTGGGATTAAAGGTGTGTGCCACCACGCCCGGCTTGGATATTTCTATTTACTGCTCCTTGAAAGCACCAAGTTATAATCCTGATTGCTCATTCCTAGAATGCATTGCAATAAGTACATAATAAGTATTTCTAAAGTCCCATGTTTGAATTTAGAAATTTTTGTGGTGTCCTGATCCACATCAAAGATTATTGGTGCCAATAATATGTTTTCAAATGTGACTGTTGGACAAGACTAGCTTGCCATATACAAAAGGAGCAAGTTCTTTGAAAGCTAGATGATGTGAGAGAGAGGAGCAATGAAAATTATTTGGATTTTTTATTT
Source organism: Dipus sagitta (assembly GCA_036346955.1). Classification (NCBI taxonomy): domain Eukaryota; kingdom Metazoa; phylum Chordata; class Mammalia; order Rodentia; family Dipodidae; genus Dipus; species Dipus sagitta. Next base: position 103,138,854 of record CM070778.1, on the reverse strand, counting down.
TTATTTTATTTATTTATTTATGAGAGCAAGAGAGAGAAAGGAGGAAGGAAGAAAGAGAGATGGGCACACCAGGGCCTCTAGCCACTGTACACAAACTCCAGAAGCATGTGTCATCTTGTGCATCTGGCTTTTTGTGGGTACTGGGAAATTGAATCCGGGTCCTAGGCTTTGCAAGCAAGCACTTTAACTGCTGAGCCATCTCTCCCGCCCAATTATTTGGATTTTTAAAAATTGAAAATAGAAAATTCATGATTTTTTGTTTCAATTTATAATGCCAGCATTGCTTTATTATGTTGTTATGTACAAAAGCAAGTTACATAAAGACAAGGAATATTTATATATTGGATGTGTCTATATTTGTTGCAATGTAATAGATTTCAGAGTATAGTTCAGATTACCAATGCATAAAAATAAATTGGGTCCCAGGTTAATAAAAAGAATATACAAAGTTGGGCTGGAAAAATGGCTAAGTGGTTAAGGCACTTGCCTGCAATGCCTAACAACTCAGGTTCAATTCCCAAGTACCACATAAAGCCAGACGCACAAAGTGGTGCATGCATCTGAGACTTGGCAGTGGCTAGAGGTCCTGACACACCCATTCATTTTTTTTTCTCTCTCCTTGCAAATAAATAAATAAAAATATTTTTTAAAAAGAATGTATACAGCTTAAAACTGTTTAAGGAAAAATTGTGACAGGTTGATGCGCTGCAGTTTTGAGTGGCAACTGATGGACATTTTATGTATAATTTATTAGACATAGACCAATATTTAAAAATCAGTTAAAGCTCTCTTTTATCATTAATGAACGTCATTTAAAACCATCCTTATGTGGTGATCTAAAATGTAAACTCATTCACCTTTCCTGAATGATTTTGTTTAAAAGAAGAACTCCTATAATTGAATTCCCATCTCCCTATCCCTTTTTTTTTTTTTCCTGTGTTGCAGTGTATCCGTAAAGACATTTGGCATCTCATCAGCAGAAACAGCAGCTGGAGAAAGGCCTTCCGACGTGCTATGTCAAGGGAACTGCAAGTTTAGGTGGGGCTTTAATAGACATCAAGGGTTCTTTGACATAACATAGATTGCATGCTTCCTTTCTATTATTTGTGCTGTTCTCTTTTAATGGAAATGAAAACAGTTATAGAACAGAAGAGATAAAGGTTCTCATTGAGAACATGACGTTATAGTTCATGAGAAGGTGTAAGCTGACAAATTCATACGTGGTAGGTATTTACACATCAGATGATACTGATTAAACTTAACTTCCAGTTCCAACTTTTGTAAGACCATCTGTGAAAGTTGGTCCACATGAACAAATCAATAACATCCTATATAGATCAAGAAATATTATATATATATATATATATATGCATATATATATAATTCCAATTCATGTATTTATATATCTGCTACTGGTTATCTGCCTTTTTTACGTTTGTCATGGTAATAAGTTGTTTCTTTTCTAAATTCTGCACAATTTGTAAAAACTACAGACTAGACAAATCCTTCCAGAATGCATCCTGGAAGATTCCCTTCACTGGGTGCTGACAGCTCTGCACAGTACCATCCTGCATGGAATGGCTACACACCAAACACAATCAGCCCTTCAGCAAGCTTAGAATCAAGCCTCACTCTAAAACCACAGAGGGAACTGTAAAACCATCCTTGGTAGACTCTGCTGAATATATGGCAAGTGGACATAATAAAGCTGCCAATGTATGCTATGTTTGATTCATGCTTAATTATAACAGCATAGCAATAAAGAAATGAAGCAGGGCTTACCTGTCAAATTCTGCATTCATTTTAAAGTAACTTCTTAAATTTTAAAATGACATCATATTTCTTGTGGTAATTTTTGGAAGCAGGTTTCATTTTAACACGGCAGATTGAACTTCACCATTCATTTACACTCCTTCTAGAGCTGAAAGCAATGAAAAGTATTGCTAATAAAAGAATAAACCTGCAAGGACAGAGGGAATTAGAGAGAAGACAGTAGTGGGTAGAGATATGAACAAAATTTTTGAAGATGAAAGGTAGATAGAGGACTAGAACTGAAATTCACAAATGAAATCTAAGACTTCAAAAGAGAATACTACAACATAGCTATAGCTGAGTCACCCTTCACAGTCCTGAGTGAACTATGGAGTCTGGCAGTACTGGTGCATGAGAAATATGCCTTGGAATCCACTGACCCCCAGACTGCTCTCTCCATTCTAGCAGAAGACACAAGGTATAGTCAGAGGTACTAAGATACTAGTTTGAAATAAGAAATCAATTGTTTAACAGACTAAGTGCCAAACCGCTATAACTCCCGCCCCACTCAACACCTAATCAATCATCAACTGACAATGTCTAAGAGCACTGACAATAAGCAATAAACTCAAACACAGAAAACAAACTGAAATCTGACATTTTGCCCTCTGCCAGCAGTGTATGGACATGTCTATTTTTCCTAGGTGACCTTCAGCCTCTGACATTTATGATATTCAAAACAGTTGAAATATGTGAGATGTTGGATAAGAGCAGTTGCTGTGCAAGCCTGAGAGCCCGAATTCAATGCCAGGCACCTATGTAAAAGCCAGGTATAGCCACACAAGCCTGCAACCTCAGCCCTGCGGGAAACAGAGACAGGAGGAGCGTTAAGACTGATGGATCAGCTGGTATAACCAGAAAATGATGAGGTCCAGGTTCAGGGAGAGACTGTCTCAAGAAAATAAGGCAGAGGAGTGATAGAGAAGGAAACTCAACATGCATGCACACAGAGCTGAACATATGAGTCTCCACCACACACACACACACACACACACACACAAATATCTTTTCAGGGGATGAAAAGAATCTTAATTCACAAATGTTCATTTTTCTTTGATTATTAATGATAGAAGTTTTTGTACTTTTATTATTTCTAAGTGTTCCTTCTTTGATGTTCTTTGTACCTTTTTTAAGTGGGTTAGTCATCGTTTCAAATGACTTGCCAAAACTTCACAAGCTTTTTCTAATGTAATGAATACAAAGTGTACTTTCCAAACAAATATAGTGGCTACTAACAAAACAAATTTTAGAAAGATCAAAATGAGAAGAATTATTTCACCTGATTTTCAGACAATATAAAGATATAGTGACCAAGACAATTGGTAATTGTGTAAAGATTTTTTAAAAAGTCAAAGGAAGAAATGTAGTCCAGAGGTAGTTATAAATACAAATAGATACAATCAATTTTGTTTTGGCAAATATACAAGAGAAATTCGCTGATGAGAGCTTAGTCTCTGTCAGATTGTGCTAGAATAATTGGATATCCGTATGCTAAGCAGAACCTCAATCCACTCCTCATCCTATATACACAAGAAAATCAAAAGTGGGCCTAGGGAGATGGCCAAGGGGCTAAAAGCACTTGCTCTGCAAGTCTACCACCTTCCAACCATCATCCAGATCCCCAGCACCCATGTAAAACCAGGAGCAAAGTGGCATATGTCTGTTATCCCAATGTGCCTACAACAACAGGAGGCAGTCAAGAGAACAACAAAGCTCACAAGCCAGCAAATCTGGCTTTTCCAGTGGCAAGACAACAAGAGAGGCCTGGTTTCAAAGTGGAAGCAGATGACCAAAATCCCAAGCTGTCCTCTCGTTTCCAGTCATGCACCATGGTACATGTGTGCCCATACACACACATATCATGTATACAAATTTAAACACACACAACATTAAAAAAATTGAAACAAATCAAAAGCCTAAGTCAAACACTAAAACTATAAAATTCTAGAAGAGGCATTAGTAGAAAAAGTGTGATGTTACGCAAAGATTTCTTAGATTCAGTACTTAATTAGATTGAATTAGATTCAAGACAAAGCTAAAAGTTCTACATCAGAATTCAGCAAATTAACTTATAACCTTCAAGACACTAAGAAAATAAAAGTAGCCATGTGTGGTAGAGCACGCCTTTAATCCCAGCACTCATGAGGCAGAGGTAGAAGGACCGCTGTGAGTTTGAGGCCATGCTGAGACTACATAGTGAATTCCAGGTCATCCTGGGCTAGAATGAGACTCCCCCCCACCTTGAAAAACCTAATAAAATAAATAAATAAAAAATAAAATAAGTGAGAAAATACATGTCAATATTGTATTTGATAAAAGTCATATATTAAGCATATATAGAGGTGGGGATAGTTCAATGGTAGAACAATTGCCTAGCATGCACAGAATTCTGGGTTCGATTCCCAGCACAGCAAAAACAAAAGTAATATAAAGAACTCTCACATCTCCTGAATAAAATACAAAAATCAGCCAGGCATGGTGGGGCATGCCTTTAATTCCAGCATTCAGGAGGCAGGGGTAGGTGTTAGAGGCTGGCCTGGGACTACAGAATGAGTTCCAGGTCAACCTGGGCTACAGTGAGATCCTACCTCAAAAAATAAAAAAATAAAATAGACAACAATAAAATTAAAAATAGGTATGAGTAAGATAAACCAAGGGGATTCTTTTATCATGTCATGGGATGTCAAAGTGATACATGAATGAGAGAAAAGCTCCTAGTAATAGCAGCTGAGGTAATTTGAGCAATAACAAGAGCAAAGAATGGTTGGGTTAATAAAGAAATAGTACCCAGGGTATGAAATACATTTTCCTTAATCCATCTATGTAACTTAGGGGGAAAAGGGCTCTTCTCTGCAGAGTTACAAATAATGTGGCACATACTGCTCCTTAAAAAGAGTGGCTTCTTGCTGGTGTATGTGATAGGTGTGCATCCATGTGTGCGTGTTTCTGCATGTGTGGGTGAGGGAGCCAGAGGACAATGGGCTGTGTTATCCTCGGGAATGCAATCCACCTCCTTCCAGAAAGTCCCTCGCTGGCCTAGAGCTTACCAAGTAAGCTAGAGTGGCTGGCCAGCAGGCTCCAGTGATCCTCCAGTCTCCATCTCCTCAGCACTGGGATTACAAAATCAAACTTCCCTACCCAACCTTTTATATGGATACAGAACACCTCATTTGTGTTCCTCAAAACCATTGGGGCTGCCAGAAATAAGATGAGTCTCAGAAACTGTCATAGGCAAGAGGAACCTAAGAAGAAGCAATGACACATGGCGTGTCCTGGTGATCCTGGAACAAATACAGGATGTCAGGAAAAAGTAATGATGTATAGAGTACACATCATAATGACAACATATATATATATATATATATATAAACTCATTGATCAAAACAAATGTACCATTCCAACATAAAATGTTAGGAGAAACTGGGCACAGGATATATGGAAGCTGGCTGAGAGATGGTTCTCTCTCTCTCTCTCTCCACACATACACTCTCTCAAATAAGTGATTAAAAGAATACAATGAACTAAAAGGTTTCTGTTTTGTAAAATTCTAGAAAATGTGAAATTTTGTGTAATAAAAAAGCAAATTATTGTGTATATGCAGACAAAATAGGGGGGACAGCCAAGTGGGATGAAAGGGAAGAATGATAGAGTCAAGAAGAAACTTTTGGCAAAGTAGAAATGTTCATGATCTTCATTGTGTTGATTTTTCACAGGAACACATATTGTCAAAATTTATCAAACTGCACATTAAAGTTGGGTATCTTATTTAATGGTGTTTTTATCCTTTTGACTTGATTTGGAAATTTTACCAAGCTAGAGATGTTTACTTTTAAATTTCTATTTCTTAATTCATAATGACTGTCATTAACATGTATGTTTACTTAGTTGATATACTCAGATAATTTCAGCAAGTGTTATTGCTGAAAGTCCATGCAACTAGTTTAAATAGAGCTGTGTTTGTGAAGATTTAACTTACATGTTGGGGGAAATATAAGCATTTCATCTTATACATTTATTTATTTTTTTATTTAAACAGAGAAAGAGAGAGAGACCACTGAGTCACCAGGGCTTAAGCAGGTTCTGGGGAATTGAACCCTGGGCCATCATGCTTTGCAAGCAAGCTCTTTTAACTGCTGAGCCATTTCTCCAGCCCAAAAAGTGTTATATTTTAAGAGAAGTGATCCACGTATATCAAAGCTTCTTAAAGGGAATGCTCTTTTAATGAAGAAAGCAGAAGTAAGAGAAATTTAGGAAAGGACTAAAGAATAAAAGGAAACAAGTAGGAAGAAATGAAAGAAGGAAAGGAGGGAGGAAGGGAAGAAGCAGGACAGAAGGCAGGTAGGCAGGAAGGAAAGGAGTAAGGGACGAAGGGGCAAGGAGGGTAGGAGGAAGGTTCCATAGGCCAAGAACTTTATCTTCCAGCCTTAATAACGTGAACTTCTGAAATCTCATGCAGCAAATACAAAATGTTTTCTTTTATGATCAAAGAAAATAAATACAAATACTGTGGGTATGTATGAGATATGGTCCTAAATGGGAGTTAAATGGACCAGGACAGTAAACAATTACATGATTCACAGAGCAGGGTGGCAGAGCAATAAGGACCATCCATCAAAAACTTTGAAAACAGCTAGATTATGGTAGAAAATCATAGGATTCTTAGGAGTTAGTATACAGTCCTTGAATGTGCTATTTGAGATGTGTTAATAAGATAGAATTCCTCATTTAAATAAATTTACCTGAAATTTAGCATCCTACTTCTCTCTCTGACAGAGTATTTTTTGTTTGTTTTCAAAAGGCATAGCTTCCTATTTGACACCTAGTGTTTTCCTGTCTTACTAAAATAACTTCAGTGCTACTTTTCACAGCTCATATGAGGTCCTGAATTATTAATTCCTTATCAGTTTCTAAACACAGCTGACCTTTAATGCGATGCAAATTCACCGAGTTTTGAAAAATTGAAACAAAGAAGTTAGTTGTTGAGACAAGAGCAATACTGAAGGGACTCCAAGGCTACGATGTCTCTTCTGAAACCTGTGCAACTAGATGGGCATCAATGTGAAGAGCTTGTAGCGTGTGGAGCAGTGACCCGGAGCACATACCGAAGGTAACATTCAGCCTGTGTTTCCAAAGCAGGGCTACTTCTGCAGGGAAATTATGTCTATCCACCAACAGGCCAAATGGGGATCATAACAACTCCATGTTCAGCCAGTGGCTTATCATCAGCAAATTTCAGAAAACCTCATGATATTCAGGTCAGTTTGGATTTCAGATTTGCAGATGACACTTTATGGGCCTGTAATTTAAATACTTTTAAGAGAGAGAGAAGCAGAAAATATAGTTGTCATGGCTTTATGCTTTTCCAGGGAAAGTTAAATATGAAAATATGGCACATACTTTACTGGATTCCTTTAACTTACAACGAGTGAATAATGCAGAATTGTGGCTCATAAAATCAATGATTATATTTCAATTTTTTTCCAGTTTGATTTTTCTCAAGTTGGTCATGTGGTTTTGGGGTTGTAATATAGCTATAGACTTATGAAATCAATGCTTATATTTTTCTCATTTTTGACTAAAAATTATAGACAAGTAACTACTGCACAAGTTAGTAATTTGATGGGGCAACCTGAAAAGAAGAATAAAGGTGGATTAGTGTCTATAAATGCTACTAATTTTAGAGAAAACAATGACTATATGAATGGTTGTGTGGTTGGCAAAATTATAAGAACTGTATCATATTTCAGATGGTATGACATGCATTTTATATTTTAAATAGTATATTATATTTCCATTATATTGGGACCTTCTTATGATCATATAATGAGTGCCTATACAGGACAACCTTGTTTAAGTTTGAAATGCTGGACATGGAAATTGAGGCCCAACTGACTTCTGTTCTATCAGATACTTATCAATAAATAAAGAAGAGGTATTTCAAGTGTATTTCACTATAATGGATAAGGTATTAGATATTTCTTTTTTAATATTTAATTAATTTATTTATTTGAGAGAGAGAGGCAGATAGAGAATGGGCAAACCAGGGCCTCCAGCCACTGCAAATGAACTCCAGACACATGCACCACCTTGTATATCTGGCTTATGTGGGTCTTAGGGAATCAAACCTAGGTCCTTTGCCTTTGCAGGCAAGCGCCTTAACCACTAAGCCATTTCTCCAGCCTGGTATTGGACATTTCTGTGTATGATGAGTAGAATGTTAGCCAAAGTTTTCTGCTAATTCTAAAATACCAACTTTTTACTATGGCTGTACTTTGACTTGATTTATACATGGGTTTCCTATAATTAGTATAGAAGATAGATAGATAATAGATTATTTTTGTTAAAATTAACTTAGGCTGGGCTGGAGGGATGGCTTAGTGGTGAAGACATTTGCCTGCAAAGCCAAAGGACCCAGGTTCGATTCCCCAGGGCCCACGTTAGCCATATACACAAGGGGGCACATGCATCAGGAGTTCATTTGCAGTGGCTAGAGGCCCTGGGACACCCATTCTCTCTCTCTCTCTCTCTTTTTCTGTCAAATAAATAAACAAATAATTTTTTAAAAAATTAGGCTAGAGCCGGGCATGGTGGCGCACACCTTTAATCCCAGCACTTGGGAAGCAGAGGTAGGAGGATCGCCATGAGTTAAAGGCCACCCTGAGACTACATAGTGAATTCCAGGTCAGCCTGGGCTAGAGTGAGACCCTACCTCGAAAAACAAAAAACAAAACAAAACAAAAAAAATTAGGTTAGGTTTATTTGATAAGAAATGAAAGGACTTCTGAGAATATGTCTGCATACATCTACAGATAAGACATGTTGGGATTGTGTTTCCATTCCTGCTCTTCAGCAACTACAGGCTGTACTTGTGTTTATTTTGTGAATTACCTGCTGGGTCAATTTTTCTCTTCTTTGTGTTAACACTGTCCCTAACTTTATAAAAAAAACACTTATCCAAAGCTGAGCATGGCGGCACACACCTTTAATCCCAGCACTCAGGAGGCAGAGGTAGGAGGGTCACCATGAGTTCGAGGCCACCCTGAGACTACATAGTGAATTCCAGGTCAGCCTGAGCTACGGTGAGACCCTACCTCAAAAAACCAAAAAAAAAAAAAAAAAAAAAAAAAATCCAAATAAACAAATGATTAGCATAGTCATAGAGTTAACAATAAGCCACTCTGTTCCAAGGCAGGTGTGTAGTAATCTCACATATATCACTATTATTACTCTTCATCACAACTTCCTTTACATGTGAAGTATTATGTATTTTACAGATATAGTTAAGAATTCTTAAGCCGGGCGTGGTGGCGCACGAAGCCGGGCGTGGTGGCGCACGCCTTTAATCCCAGCACTCGGGAGGCAGAGGTAGGAGGATCGCCGAGAGTTCGAGGCCACCCTGAGACTACAGAGTGAATTCCAGGTCAGCCTGAGCTAGAGTGAGACCCTACCTCGAGAAACCAAAAAAAAAAAAAAAAAGAATTCTTCCCAGGTCACAGTCATGCATAGCTTTTCTATCTGTATTCCATATATTGACATCAGACTGCTCTCTTCTTTTCTTCCTGGGGCTCCAGATTGAGTCTGTGGAGCTGGCTGGGAATTTTCCTTAATGGCAGGTGATTAGAATGGATGCTAAATTCTGCAACTAAAAGACCAACATGTACAATACTCCTCAAAGTTCTGACAACTAGCCTGGTAGATTACTCCAGAGTTACACAAAGGAACATGAGCAATGGTGAAGAAAGCTCAGAAGTGCTTCATTTGTGTGGTGAGCCCTCCACCCAGCCCACTAAATGTCTGCAGCTTCAACTATTCCCCAGTCTTCAATTCAGAGCTCTCCAGATTAGTCTGGGCATTCTCACAGTGAATAAAAGGAGAAGTACTTCAGAAACAGTGTCCTCTTACACCTGCATTTCCATCTCTTTGGCCAAAATGCTCAGGCCACTCCAAGTAGTGCCCAGATGTTTGGAGACATTTGATTAGCAGAAGTTATCCCTGTGAAAGTGTGTGAGATTTATTTTGAGATGTGTGCTGTTACTCCAGCCTCTGCTATAAAGCTGTGGGTTGCTCTTTCCTTTTTGCCACAGGAGGACTTTATAATTTCAGTAAGATTCTCTCCACATGAAATAATGGACTTTAATGTAGATTTCCTGCAGCAATCCACAAATACTTCTCTGTGGGATTTTATGTTTCAACTATTTCAATGTACTCATATCACTTTTGAATTCATTTTTACTTACATTTTTATAATGTTCACTTGGACTAGTAATTTTAGCCTTACATAGACTTCTTCTGGCCATGTTCACTCTAAATCTTAAAGCTCTAGAAGTCTGAAAGATAAAGCAAAATGTTCCTTTTCTTCTTGGAAGCCCATTTCAATATGGAATGATAAGTCTTAGGTCATAAAATATTAAATAAAAATGAAATCCTTCCTTAAGGTTAACATGATTATCTTGGCTTACAAAATAAAAGAATGCTTTGTGTTAACTTGCATGACAATCTGACTGGAGGTAGAACAATATTCTTATTTGGGTTTAACCCACAAATATATTTTCCCAATCCTTGGACTGGCTTTGGTTTAAGCTTTTTAATTTCAATTCAATTTCAATAAACTTTATTGGCATGGCGAAAAATGCAAGCATGGCCAGAATCCATAAATTCTGTTTGTGGCTTTAGGGCACCAGGTCTCACAGAGGCAATGGGATTTTTTTCTTGCATCTTCGTTTTCCATTAAGTAAGGGAAATGGAAGAGAATATTTTAGTTCTACAAAGGCAGAGCAGAAGAGGGGGAAATGCACTTACTTCTCAATGTGTCTGTATTCTGAAATGAGCCATGAGCAGGAAGGAAACATTGTCTTTAAGAAAATAAAACAAATAACAATTCACTATTTTTTTTTGCAAAGTAAAATGTGTATCTCAGAGAACATCTTAGTTTTCAGGGCCTAAAGCTTATATAACTTTGCAAACTCTACTTTAAGAAAAAGAAATTACACCTGCACATTCAAAACCAGGTTCAAAGTCAATAGTTAAATTGGCAAAAGAAATAATAAATTATGCATTTTAAAGATTTGTTTATTTATGACATTTTCATGCATGTATACAATGCATGTGATCCTGTCCTTCCCAATTCCCTTCTGTCTTCCCCCTTCCCCTCCCACTAAAATCCTTCTTTTCCCCATTAGATCCTCATCTTACTTCCATGCCTTTTTTTTTTTTTTTTTGACCCACAGATTTAAATTAGGGTTGCTTCCAGAATCAGGGTTGGTAGGTTATTTACTAGACAATGGGCAATCCCCAGTGGCTCAGCACCAAGGACATCACTCCCCCCACCCACCCACCCCCGCAAGCATCAGTTTCCTTATTTTTGTTTTGTTTTGTTTTGTCTTTTGTTTTTTGAGGTAGGAACTCACTCTAGCTCAGGCTGATCTGGAATTTATTCTGTAGTCTCAGGGTGGCCTGGAACTCACAGGGATCCTCTTACCTCTGCCTCCCAAGGGCTGGAATTAAAGGGGTGAGCCATCACTCCCAGCATTGCATTGTTTACTCTGGAAGGTGTGGGGTCTCCTGGACCCCACCCTCATCTATGATGAGATATTGACAGACTCAGTGCAAAAACCACTTCAGCTGTGAGACCATGAGTGTATAGGACTTGATGAGCAGAAAGACAGCATTCTGCAGTCCCCCTTTCTACCCTCTGCTCTTACATTCTTTCTGCCCCTCTTCTGTGAGGTTCCCTGAGCCTCAGAGGGAATGGCTTAGATGTCATGTTTAAGGCAGAGCACACACCAGCTGCTTATTCTTGGTAACTTTGCCAGCTATGAATCTCTGCATTCACCTCTACTCTTTGCATAAAGAAACTTCTGCATTAGATGCTACAGGAAGTACTTTTGGGAACAGACATAGATATCTAGAAGGCAGTTTGTCATGCTGCTTGATTAATATAACCACAGTATTAGGTTCCCATAGCACCTAAGACCCTGTCCAAAGACTTTTGGCCAAATTTACAATTCCAGGCATGATCTCTGCTGTGGAGAGGACCTCAGACCCAGTCAGAGAGCAAGTGGTTACTGCAGTAACTCTCCTGCAGCAGTGGACGCATCTTGCCTTGCAGGCTGAAGAACACAGGGTCCATAGCTAGGCAGGATTGTTGATGACTTTTCTCCCCTAGCAGCTTGCGCAGCACGCTCTGGCTTGAAGAAAGCTAGCCAATAGGCAGGAAGCCTCCAGCTTGGTTTCTTTACATCATGCAACTAAAGTGTGTGGTGTTTTCAAAAATAGAGACTTACCATATACTTGTGGTGGGCAACCAAGAGCAACAGCAGTAGCCAATATTGTTTTAGGGACTTCTGTGATATCCCTGACCAAAAACGTTGGCACTAGGATTTTCAGTTAATATTCAATGGGCTTCTGGAAGCAATTTTATATACCCATATAAGGACCTTCATTTAACACTTAAAAATTATCTTTTTAGTTGACTAAGTAGTAGGCTTCCATATGGCTTATTAACATGTCCTTAGTTTTGGTTCATCTTTTCATCATCCCATTCCAGCCTCATCCCTCCATCCCTATCCCTGCTTCAATACTTCCCTCTCACTCATCATCCATCCCCCTCTACTTTGATGTCCCATGTGTTCTGCTATCCCCCTGTATAATCTTGTCCTCCTTCCATGATCCTTTTATAGCTTCTTGGTCTCTACTTTCATTTCAACTTATACCCACTAATGTAATAATTTGAAGCTAAGATTTGCATGTGAGAAAGAACATGTAATATTAGTGTTTCTGAGTCTCAGGTACCTCCCTCAGTATAATTTTTTCCAGATCAATCTATTCCTGAGAACTGCATAATTTCATTTTTCTTTATACCTGAGTAAAACTCCATTGTGTATATGAACCACTTCTTCACAATCTACCAATCAGTTGATGGTCATGTATGCTTGTTCCATTTCCTAGCTATTATGAATATAGCTATAATAAATATAGCCAAGCAAGTATCTCAGAAATAAGAGTGTAAAGTCCATAGAGTATATGCCCAGAAGTGTTATAGCTTGGTCATATGACAGATCGATTTCTAACTTAAAAAAATTAATTTACAAGCAGAAAGAGAGAGAGAGAGAGAGAAATAAAGTACCTTGGAATAAACTTAACCGAGGAAGTGAAGGATCTCTACAATGAAAACTTTAAAACACTCAAGCAAGAAATTGCAGAAGACACTAGGAAATGGAAAGACATCCTATGTTCTTGGATCAGAAGAATCAATATTGTGAAAATGTCAATCTTACCAAAGGCAATCTACACATTTAATGCAATCCCCATTAAAATTTCAATGGCATTTTTTTTTCTACATACAAACAATGTTTCAATAAACTAAGGCAGAAACTCTCCAAGTTATGTACACGAGGCATACCCAATCCCTTCAATCCATGCATGAGCTCGCACTAGCCAGTAGCACTCCATGGGAAGCAAGTTGGCAGCTTCTGACCATTACTTCTGTTTTCTGGATTTCTTAGTTTGTACACTTTTCTTCTGTCTCTTCTTTTTATTATGAACTGCTTTTTCTCCAATAAATATACCTTGAGAATGTCCTGCAGCTTTAGAAGCAACATTCACTCCCTTCTTTGGTTTACCGACATTTTTCAAAGCTTGATTTGAATTCTGTTGCTTGAATTTTTCTTTGTTAACAGAACGCATGACTCTCAGTTTTCTTCCCATTAGCTCAGAATTATTTAATTTCAAAGCAAGGTGAACAGCATCTGTGTTCTCAAAGAGCAAGTAGCCAAACCCTTTACCCACTCCAGTGACTGGGTCTCGCACGATCCTCACAGCCATGACACTTCCACAGTGCACGAAGTGTTTCTCCACAGCAGATTCTTCAACTTTGTAAGGAACATTCCCCACACATACAGATCTCTTGTCCCTAGAGGAGGTCTCAGATGCAAGATCAACTCGAACATGAAATCCATCTGTAATTTGGGCTCCGTTTCTTTTTAACGCTTTGACAGCAGCCTGCTCCTCTTTGAACACAACATAAGCATTGATACTTTTCTGATCTGGATGAAATTTACGCTTTATTGCAGCCAACTTTTTGGTAAGAGTTCCTTCTGCTGGAATCACAGAACGAAATCGTACAGATTCTATTTGCCCATACTCTTTAAAAAATGACTTCAGCTTCTTCTTACTAACAGAGACGGTCAAATTGCCGACAAACACAGTCCTCTCGTTTTTCAACCTCTCTTCTTCAGTGTTGGCACTGATTTTCTTCTTCTGACCATTGTCCAGGCTGAGGGCTGAGTCCTCTAGCTCCTTCCCACCTGCTGATTTACCACTGTGCCGAGACACTTTCCTTCTCTGCCCTTGTTCCTGGTGAGTCTCTTCTAAGTCAGCGCTCCCTAGAGCACTTTCCCTGCTTGCCAACATTCTGTCTGCTTCAGAGGGACGACTCTTTCACTCTCACTTTAATTGTACATTGCTGCAAAGCTGGCCTTTTACTCTGAGGCGTATTTTCCTCCTCCTCCTGAGCTTTCCTTTTCTTAGATGTTTCGGCGGCGGGTACGAAGAGAGGACCGGGCTCCTGCGTCCTGGCACGGAAGAGGCCTGCCAGCCGCCATGGGGCGCGTCCCCCGGGCCGGGGTCCCTGCCGCAGGCTGTCTGCCACCTGCCCCAGCACGTAGTCGGCGAGGCCCCGGCCCTCGTCCCGGCTCCTCACGCAGACGCCCGCGCGGCTTTCCCTTCCTTCAATGGCATTTTTTAGGGAAATAGAAAATGCTATCCTAAAATTCATTTGGAAACACACACACACACACAAAAAAAAAAAACTCGAATAGCCAAACCTTTTGAGCAACAAAAATAAGGCTGGTGGTATAATCATACCCAATTTTAAGTTATATTACAAAACCATAGTATCAAAAACAGTATGGTATTGACACAAAGACAGAAAAGCAGATCAGTAGAACAGATTAGGGGACCCATATGTTAATCCAGGCAGCTACAGCCATGACATTTTTGACAAAACTGCCAAAATTATTCATTGGAGAAAAGGCAGCCTCTTCAACAAGTGGTGCTGGGAAAACTGGATATCTTTATGTAGAAGGATGAAAATATGAAAAATGGGTTTACTGACAGTGGTTATGGTAAGGGCATGCACAGCAGGAGGGTATCTCCAGAATGGCGGTGGAGAGTTTGCCTCATTGAGTGGGTGGGGCACATATACAGGAGGACAGCCAGAAGCAGCGCACTCGTCTTCAGTGGTCTGGTACAGCTAGGCATGTAGGAAGGATTCATAGCTGTGGGCACAGGTATAGGAGGGTGTTGGGTAGCAGAGCACTCACTGGCAGCAGCATGGTGTAAAAAAATTATACATTTCTTAAAAAATTATCTTTCTTTCTCTCTTTCTTTCTTCTTTCTTTCTTTCTTTCTTTATTTGAGAGAGAAGGGCAGATTGAAAATGGGTGCACCATTCCAAACAAACTCAAGACACATGCACAACCTTATACAGCTGGCTTACATGGGTCTTGGGGAATTGAACCTGAGACCTTGGGCTTTTCAGGCAAACAAATGCCTTAACTGCTAATCCATCTCTCCAGCCCCCTTTAAAAACTTTTTTTAATTTTTTATTTAATTATACATTTTTTAGGTGAACAAGTAAACACAAAGGTGAAGAAAATAACTGCTTTAACCAATCTCTTATGTTGTTCCATGTTTGTTTGTGTGTCTATATGTGTGTGTATGTACATGAGTGGTGTAGTGTATGTGTTTGTGTGTATGGTGTATGCATGTATATGTGTTGATGCACTTGCCTGTGGCAGCCAAGGAAAAACATCTAGTGGCTCCTTCTATTACTCATCCCCCTGACTTTCCTTGCAATGGAGTCTCCTTTTTATTCTGGAGGTTGCTGTTCATGAGCCCCAACAATTCTCTGGTCTCTGTTCTCCCACAATACTTGGGTTACAGACATGTGTGGCCATGCCTAGCTGTTTATGTGGGCTCTGGAGATAAGAGCTCAGATGGTCTCAGGCTCCCTCAGGCCCTCATATTTACACAGGAAACATATTTAATTGCTGAGTCATCTCACCAGCCCTATATTTCCCATAGCAAAATAGGATGATAACTTAGGTTGCTTTCTACCATAGTAGGTACATTTTATTTTTTATTTTATTTATTGACTATATATATATAAAACATATTTTGATTGTAATCACCTCCTATTATCTTCTCTTGTCTCTCTCCACCTACTCTATCCACTGACCTTCTGCCTAACTAGCTCCTTTTCTGCTTTAATGTCATATAAGTATATTCATGTGTCTAAGAAAGAGAGGGAGAGAGACCCACTGAGTTTAATTAAATTATATGTTGGGATGCATAAGGCATGTCACTTTAAAAATAAATACATGGGCTAGAGAGATGGCTTAGCGGTTAAGTGCTTGCCTGTGAAGCCTAAGGACCCCGGTTTGAGGCTTGATTCTCCAGGACCCATGTTAGCCAGATGTACAAGGGGGCGCATGTGTCTGGAGTTTGTTTTCAGTGGCTGGAGGCCCTGGTGCGCCCATTCTCTCTCTCTATCTGCCTCTTTCTCTCTGTCTGTCACTCTAAAATAAATAAAAGTAACAAAAAAATTAAATAAAAAAATAAACATACATAGCTTTCACAGCATTGCCGTACATTTATATCCTACATCTACATGAATATATCAATTCCACTTTATATAATTCTCACCAAAGAAAGGGAAAAGGCATGGTGCATTTATTCTTTTTTAAAATTTTTATTATCTATTTTTGCTTTTGGAGGTAGGGTTTCATTCTAGTCCAGGTTGACCTGGAATTCACTATGTAATCTCAGGGTGGCCTTGAACTCACAGCAATCCTCTTACCTACGCCTCCCGAGTGCTGGGATTAAAGGCATGCACCACCACACTTGGTGGCATGGTGCATTTATAATTGTACTTGTTATGTTAGGATCCTGACAGAAGACAACCCCTGTTTTAAGCAATCATCCTTCCATTCATTGTATATGTTCAGTGCTTGGAAAAGCTATTTCAGACCAAGTTTCTGTCTTATTTCAAATCTTTTCCCTTAACCATCTACATGTGTCTGGTTCTAATTATCATAGAACAAGTTCATATGGTGATGTAATCTCCAGTACTTTATCTGCAGATTATGACACTGGGCAAGTTACTGCAGGGCATTCCTGGAAGCCATTCCTATGCTCAAACAACTTGTAGTAACTTAACCATACATGAAAGTATTTGCAAACCACAAAAATGCATTCTACTACAGGATCTTTGGCAGCCCCTCATTATTATGCCCATTGTATACCAGTAGGATCCCAAACTCTTGTCCTAGTTGTGACACACAACACTAAAATTGAGGAAGGCATTTTGGAGTAACAACTAGATTCCCCAAGTTGTAAGTACAAAATATAAAAACTTGTTCTAATCCTTGCTATACACTGCCATCAAATTAATTTTCTTAAAATTAATAGCATAAAAATAGTATGATCTGTTGTATTTTACAGATGGCAGAGAAAACAGAGGAGAACCAAGGTCTATTGATAAGACAGGTAGATAGCCTACTGCCCATCATGACATGTGCCACCTCTACTATATCTATGCCAGGGCTCAGGAGAAATTGCAGAGGAAGTGGCAACATGAATACTGCTCTTACTGCTAGCCTGACAACCAGCTCCAGGGAGATGGTGACAGACATGGTGATCAATCAAAACCTACCAAATTAAAGCCAGGCGTGGTGGCGCACGCCTTTAATCCCAGCACTCGGGAGGCAGAGGTAGGAGGATCGCCGTGAGTTCGAGGCCACCCTGAGACTACATAGTGAATTCCAGGTCAGCCTGGGCTAGAGTGAGACCCTACCTTGAAAAACCAAAAAAAAAAAAAAAAAAAAAAAAAAAACCTACCAAATTAGAAATCCAGCGGGGACAGAGAACTCAACATTAAATCAGACTGCCAACAGGGCTGTCATGGCTCAGGAAACATTGTGGAGGAAGATGGGGTGGAAAGACTGTAAAAGCCGCAGGTGAACGTAGGAATACCCTGAGACATGGTCCCCCTTTCTCTCTACTACTCCACAGCGACTGAGGCCTTCATGAGCCCACAGTGAATACTAAACTCCACACTGAGGAGGGCCTCCAGGACAATGGGAGCAGGAGTGAGAGAATATAATTTTTAAAATTCAAAAAAATAGTATGAGGACATATTCTGTAAAAGCCAAGTACATAGTTCTTATTGCAATTCAAGGTAGTTATGGTCCTCAAACATCCTAACCTTTCTTACATAATTATTAATTATGTATTAGTATTGTTCCCATTTTATAAAAAATGAAAATAAGATTCATTTACATATGAAAATATTGCCCTGTGAAATAGGTCTGCAGTTCTAATAGTTTACTTCTGGTTTAAGAACATATAACAAAGCCTACTGTTAAATATAAATGGAAACTTTATTTTTGTCTCCAGATAATACTTGTTTGTTTTAGTACATGCTAATTCAATCCATGGAGATGAATCTGAGTAAGTAGAAAGACCCAAGTGACTCTCTATTTTCCATTACATATGGATTCTTGGTAAGAGGAAGGAACAAAAATGAGGAAAGAACAAAATTTCAAATTCCTTGTAATCCAGCGTATGCTTTGAGATAAAAAGTAGTAACTTGGTTACATCAATATATGTGCCTCAAAATAGTATATTGTAACCAGGCACGGTGGCACATGCCTTTAATCCTAGCCCTTGGGAAGCAGAGGTAGGAGGATCACTGTGAGTTGGAGGCCAGCCTGAGACTAGTAGGTCAGCCTGAGTTAGAGGGAGAGCATACCTCAGAAAAAATTGTTTGTTTGTTTTTTTCTTTTTTTTTTTTTTTTTGGTTTTATTGAGGTAGGGTCTCACTGTCTAGCCCAGGCTGACCTGGATGGAATGCATTATGTAGTCTCAGAGTGGCCTCAAACTCATGGCAATCCACTACCTCTGTCTCCTGAATTCTGGGATTAAAGGCATGCACCACCATGCCCAGTTTAAAAAAAAAAAAAAAAGTAGCAGTTTTTAAATAGGGATTTTCTGTCAAATAAGACTTAAAACCTAAGAAATAAATTGAGTTAAGCATGTCTATTTCCTGCAATGTAGTATTCTCAACCATAATTGACAATGAAGCCATGTATTTATGGAAGATTATCTCTTGTGTACTACTATTATTTGGGAAACAGTTTTCTGATTGCTGGTGTAGAGGTTTGACATCAGTCAGTTGGGGTTCAAATCTTGGCTCAGATCTTTACTAGCAAAATTGCTGTAATAAAGTTAATTAACATCTCAAAACCTCTGAAATCTTATCAGTAAAATTTGGATTCATATCATGTTGCACAAGTGTATTATTATACAGTTAGAAATAACACAAAGAAAGTCACATACGGTTCAGCGATGGTTAATGCTCATTGTCAACTTGACTGCCTTTGGAATTGTGTAAGAGTCACACCTCTGGATATAACTGCTAATGTTTTCAGAGAGGTTTAATTGAGGGAAGACCCACCACAAATCATATGAGTGCTGGGTGCACATTCCTACTGGTGGCTCAGTGTGTTCTGTAGGAGCCTTAAAGAGGTATTCATCTAAAGTCACAGGGAAGGTATTTATGTTGACTCATAATTATGTTAGCTTTTATTTAATGTGTGTTGACTGACTTCATGGGGAGAGTGAAAGCTCTCTCAATTCATGGAATACTCAAAAGTTATTTATGTGAAGATCTCTTAGTTATAGAAGACACAGACAAGTTACCTTTTATGTTAGACAATAATTTACAATTAGCCCCACATGATAGATAGTGTCTGAGCAGGGAGGAGCTATGGTATTTTTCAGTTTTGTTCTGTAATGAGCATGTGCTATTTTTGTCATGAGGAGAAGAAGTTATTTTTAAGATTAAATTCATAAAGCCCTGAGTTCTTTTATGCCAATGTCTGGTAATGCTTTGCTCTTAATAGTAGGAGGTTGTGTCTATTTAGATAGTGTTATTCAAAGCACCATTCTTTTAAAGATATGAAGATAATTATAGGCTTTAGAACTAAAAGAAGTCTTAAGGACCATCTTTTCATGTTTTCCTGTGAAAAAATGAAAATTTGAATCCTTAGGTATGCAGGGTACTTGCAAATGGGAAGTTAATAGAACTGGCATGGCTGCTCTTGTTTTTGTTTATTGTAGCAGGTAACACAGACCTGAGAGACTGAGAGAAGACATCCCTAGGTGATCAGGAGAAGGAACTGATTAAAAGGAATACCCAGGATTCCAACACTGTCAGTTCATGATTCATACTCCAGTTCCTTGCACTTTGGCCTACTAATCTGAACCTAACTCACTTCTTTCTGTGCCTGTTAGCACAAGCTCTCAGTGGCAAAAGTTCAAAACAGTTGGAGATTATCTTTAATGTCCTTTTCTCCCTTTTGCCATTTTCTCCCTAATACTGAGTTCTTCTCCGCTACTCACAATGCCTTCTATGCTTGTAGGTTGTTGAAGTCTTTCTCTCACCCTCACTAGTAACTTTCCTAGGTCAGCATGTTCATGATTCCTTGGCCAACTCCAACTTAGACATGAAGATTTATCTCAAATCTTTGGTTCTCTGGAGCCTTTATCAAATGCCCAGAGCAGTGATGGTGTTTATCTACCCAATTGTCACTCATTAAATGACAGTTTTGTTTCTTTCTCCCACTGGCATGTAAGTCTGCTGAATCCTATTCCTTCTGGAAAGTTATTAGCATACATTAATTGTACTTAATAATGGGTTTCTTTATAACATACTTCTCTGCAGTATATTCTGATCATATCATCCCCAATACCCTCTCTTATTCCTTCTCATTCCTACTGATCTCTGTCTCCTGCCCAGCTAGTTAGCCTTCTCCTTTCATATCTGTTTGTTTTTATGGTGATCCAGTGAGTTTAATTAGGGTTGTTTAAAAGTGCATGGTGAAATATTTACAGGAGCATGGGCCACTTACCAATGAAGAAAATGTCTCTACGGGTGAGCCCTTGTGTGACTATCCTCCCTCCTCCAAGCAACTTTTAACTGCCTATAAATCCTTAGGGCCAAGCCTTCTCCTTCTTGTAATAATTTCACATATTCTCTAAGTGGTGATTGAATTAGCGAATTACTGTCCCCACAATAGCTCACCTCTGCTAGATGTCTGGAAAGAAATGATATGGTGAAACAATTTTAACTGAGATTTAAATGAGTTAGAGACACTTTGCCCTCACAGAGACATGACATGACACAGACTGGTGGCATTTAAAGGAACTATCTCTAAATTCATAATGCATAGGCAAAAAGGCATCTTCACACATAAACTGGTCTATACTTGAAATCCAAGACAGCTAGAACAGCCTGGTGGATGGACTGTCCAGGAAGTAGCAATGGAACAAAACACTTGGAAATGCAGGGAATAAGTAGGAAAGTTGAATGAGAGAGGAAGAACTGAGAAAACATGGCTGAAAGCAACTAGCA
Organism: Dipus sagitta; assembly: GCA_036346955.1. NCBI lineage: Eukaryota > Metazoa > Chordata > Mammalia > Rodentia > Dipodidae > Dipus > Dipus sagitta. The sequence goes on along the minus strand of CM070778.1, from coordinate 103,117,565 downwards.
TTGGGAGTCCTACAACATTTCTTGGCAGCAGGAACCTAGAATATTTGTTCTTTACTGAAAATTGGTCAAAAAACTGTTCCTTCTTTACAGCACATTAATTACAGTGTCTTCTGTGGTTGACATCAGAATAAATTTCATCCTGCACATTTCAGTAGCAGAAGCTGACAACTGAGATCCTAACTTGTCCCCTTAGAAGTGAGAGAAACAGATGGAAGGAGAAAAAGCAGTGAAGATATGTGTCACCTACCCATGCTAGAAAATGGCAGAGATTAATTGCATCTGTATCTGTGTTTCACAGCAGGTTGTATGTACCTTACTATTGCCTATGGTTTCTGCATTTGTTGCTAGTTCCTTCTAATATGACGTTCTTGTCCCCCACTCTCACCCTTAGATGATCAGTCTGCCCCATATAGAACATTATAGGAGGGGCAGAAAGAAGATGAAGAGGTGAGTGGCCATGGTGGGACAGGGGCTGGTTAGTATGACCTGTGGGCAAGGAGGCAGTAATTGGATGAGCTGGAGTGGGGTAATGGAGGTTGAAGCTTGAGAGGAAGAAAAAGGAGAGGAGAATATCAGACCAGTCTCAAAGCCTGATTCAAATTCACACGCATTTTCAGTGACTAATGCTGAGACTCTTGCAGCGTCTGGTGCTACAATTTATAGTGAAGTTGTTAGGGCCAACTTTTCAATTCATCCCACTGCTAAATAATTAACGTGCCTCTTGGGCTCTTTAGTAAACAGATCAGCCACAGCACAACTACTGGACAAAATAGCTCTCTGATGGGTCTTGTCACTTAACAACTCAGGTGTCATTTTTCTTTGAGAAATCATACCTTTGAATCTGAGTCACATAATTGCTTTTTATTCTTTTTTTAATTTTTTCTTCATTATTTATTTATTTATTTGAGAGCAACAGACACAGAGAAAGAGGCAGATAGAGAGAGAGAGGGAATGGGCGCGCCAGGGCTTCCAGCCACTGCAAATGGAACTCCAGATACGTGCACCCCCTTGTGCATCTGGCTAACGTGGGTCCTGGGGAATCGAGCCTTGAACCGGGGTCCTTAGGCTTCACAGGCAAGCGCTTAACCGCTAAGCCATCTCTCCAGCCCACATAATTGCTTTTTAATAAGGAGGGAGGCTGAAATCATTTAAAGGCATTTCAAATACCTTACCTGGTCTCTGTAAACATGTCCATTTACTATGATTTATAGATTCTGTACCAAGATTTATTCTTATTCACAATTTTGGTGAGAATTTGGAGGACTCTGTCAGTCATCTTAATTTCTTTTTCTTAAAAACTCAGATAAGGGCTGGAGAGATGGCTTAGCAGTTAAGTGCTTCCCTGTGAAGCCTAAGGACCCCGGTTTGAGGCTCGATTCCCCAGGACCCACGTTAGCCAGATGCACAAGGGGGCGCATGCGTCTGGAGTTCGTTTGCAGTGGCTGGAAGCCCTGGCGCACCCATTCTTTCTCTATCTGCCTCTTTCTCTCTCTGTCACTCTCAAATAAATAAATAAAAATCTTTAGAAAATAAAAAAAAAAACTCAGATAACTCTTGGAATATCAATGGAGTAGGTAGAAACTTAAAAGTATACTAAACTCAGCATAGTTCTGTGGCTAAAATGCATAATTTTAGATTGCATTTTAATTAAAAGGCTTCATAGTACAGAAATTATTCTGCTTGAATTTCACCATGAATAAGTGGTTACTTAGCCACCCATGCTCATGGAGCCACTGTGAAATCTTGAATTTCTATGTCTTGCATTTTTCATCAAAAAGATTTAAAAACTAGAACTGCTTGATTTATTTTGCAAATCTACAAAACTCAAGTACCTGTTCTTCTGGAGTAGCTTTGTTAATTGGTCTGTAAAGTTAGTTTTGTTTTTTTTTTTTTTTTTTTTGGTTAGGGAGTTGTTTGAGGTAGGGTTTCACTCTAGCCCAGACTGACCTGGAATTCACTATGTAGTCCTAGGCTGGCCTTGAACTCATGGCATACCTCCTACCTCTGCCTCCTGAGTGCTGGGATTAAAGGTGTGCACTACAATGCCCAGCTAAACTCTCAGTTCTTGAAATATCTGTGCTAAAATTCAAATAACCAAAGTGAGAGGAAATGCAAGATAGTTATTAGAACCACTAGAAATTTAGTATATAACATTGCAGACTTATAAACTGGATCAGTTATGATAAATGCAAAATTAGCCTGAGTTTCCTAGCAGCCAAAGTAAAAAAGGAAACCCAGATGGTTACACAATTATTCATAAAATATAAATACCCATGGTTAAAAAAAGCATAATCTATTCACCATACATTTTTTTTAACTGAGCCAAAATTTTATTTTGAGCAACATGATTATATTGAAACTAGTCTTGTTTTGGGAAGTGAAATACAACAAAAGCCTCTTTCCTTTCTGATCATTTTCAGATATTAAAATATTATGCCATATTTATTTGTTTATTGTCAATCTTCCCCAGTTAAAATGGAAGTATAAGGTAATGATTTTTGTGTGTGTGTGCGTAGCTCCCTGCTATATACAGCAGTGTCACGACAGGAGCTGACACCTGTGAGGCCCACAATGACTATGCTTCAAAGAAATCAGGTTGTCTGGGGCAGGCTGGCAGGAGGGAGAGCTTCAGTCAGTAACTGGATCCTAAGACCATTGGCCCAGTCGTGATTTGTTTACTAAGGTGTTTTCATTAAGGACAGCTCTCTGATTAAGAGGTGGGAGTGTCGCTTTCTCTTCTGGCAGCCAAGTAGGAAGGGAGAAGCTACCAACACTGAGACCTAAGGTGACTTGAATGGTCCTAAAATTTCTCAGCATATTGCCTATTATCAAGGATGCCTTAGATTTAAGCTCATAGTTCCCTTGATTCCAGTGAACAGTGAGTTCTGAGTGTCACCCAGTGAGTTATGACAATAAGCCTTCAATATCTCTGGGTGTAAACAATTGTTCATTTGCTGTTTGTTATGCCCCAAAGAAAACATTTTATTAGACAGCTGAAGAATACAAAAAGAACTACACTAATGAGTTTAAATTCTACAACAATGTTAAAGCTATAAAAAAGAAAAGGATTGGACAATGAAAGAAAAAAGCAAAGTTAAATCAATACAAATAAAAACAACATGAGAATATTTAAATTTTTTTCTTTTTTTATTTGAGAGAGAAAGAGACAGAGAGAGAGAGAGAGAGAGAGGTAGATAGAGAGAAAATGGGTGTGCTAGGGCCTCCAGCCAGTGCAAATGAACTCCAGACACATGCACCCCTTTGTGCATCTGGCTTACGTGGGTACTTGGGAATTGAACTTAGGTTCTTAGGCTTCGCAGGCAAATGCCTTCACTGCTAAGCCATCTCTCCAGCCCCATCATCAGGATACATATACATATATATATATATATATATATGTATGTATATATTTTGGTTTTACAAGGTAGGGTCTCACTCTGGTCCAGGCTGACCTGGAATTAACTATGTAGTCTCAGGGTGGCCTCGAACTCATGGTGATCCTCCTACCTCTGCCTCCTGAGTGCTGGGATTAAAGGTGTGTGCCACCACACCCGGCCATCAGGATATTTTAAACCATTAAAATCTACACTGTTCTATTATTATTAGAAATATTATTATTAAATTGTTTTTATTTTGTTTGAAACTTTTCGCCTAGCTAGTAAGTGAGGACTTTAGATTATCAATTGATGATACCCATTAGAGCTCTTAATTTTGTGATTTTCCACATTAGTAGTATGTTGACTTTTGTTTGTTTGGCATTATTACTTTTTGAGGCAGACCTGACCTATGTAGATCAGGCTGCTGTTAAACTTCTGGGCTCAAAGGAATGTCTTGCCTCAGCCTCCTTAGTAACTATCACTGAACTACATGCCAAGCCTCAGCTTCCCTCTTTTAAATTTTCCTTTGGGACCAGGTCTCAACTTAGTTGACCGTGAACTCATGCAATAGCCAAGACAGGTCTTGAACTTGTGATCCTCCTGCCTCAGCCTCCTAAGTAACTGGGATCACAGGTGTTATCCACCATGCAAGGTAAAAGCTTGATCTTTTTAAAACTTTAAAAAAAATATATTTATTTTCAAGAGAGAGAGAGAGAGAATTGGTATGCCAAGGCCCCTGGCCACTGCAATCACACTCTAGACATGTGTGCCATCTTGTGGGCATGTGCTACGTTATGTGTATGCATCACCTTGTGCATCTGGCTTATGTGGGATCTGGAGAGTTGAACTCAAGTCTAGGCTTCACAGGCAAGTGCCTTAACTGCTGAACCTTCTCTCCAGTCCAAAGCTTAATTTTTGAGGAAGCCATGACCCCCAACATTAATGACCAATAGCTTCATAATGACCTATAGGTAAAAGCAAGTGGGGGAATGACATGAGCTGTGAGCATTGTAGAACACTGTGGAACTGCAGGCTTAGCTTTCAGTAGTTTCCAATCTACAGGGAACAATATGATAACAGTTCCGGCAGGGAATATCCAGAATACAATGCTGATTAGTCTTCCAGATAACTACTGACAAAAGTTACCTTCTAGCCAGGCATAGTGGCGCACACCTTTAATCCCAGCACTCCTAAGACAGAGGTAGGAGGATCGTTGTGGGTTTGAGGCCACCCGGAGACTACAGAGTGAATTCCAGGTCAGCCTGAACTAGAGTGAGACTCTGCCTTGAAACCCCCCCCCCAAAAAAAAAAGTTACCTGCTAGTTTATATGTTCTCTGATTAAACATAATGAAATCAGATTAGGATATAATAGTGGCCATTTATGGCACAGGAGTTATACCAAAGTATTAGTAATTATATTAACTGGGAATACAAAGAAAATTGCCAATGGCTTCAATGAATTGTGCATGTACCATGGTAAGCATATAGGGGTCAGAGTATGACCTTGGGGCATCTGTCCTCACCTTACACCTATTTGAGACAGGGTGTCTCGTTGTTCTGCCACTGTAAGTGCTAGACTAGCTGGCCTATGAGCTTTGGGATTCTCTTGACACTGCCTCCCATTGCTGTAGGCACATTGAGGCTGTAGGCGTGTGTGCTACTTGTGTCGGTGGTCATTACATGGGTTCTAGGGATCAAAATGCCATCATCAGGCTTGCACATCAAGGGTTTGCACCACTGAGCCACCTCCCCAGTCCCTTCCATAAAATTTTTTTTAATTTGCTGTCAGGATGTATCTTCATGATGCAATTTATGTTGTTTAGGCATACTGGAGGTTTCAAGTACAGCCTAGGCATACTAGGCAAGAGCTCTACCACTGAGATACATCCCCACTCCTAATGCATCCACTCTTTGAAGCAGTATATTTCTTATAGACCCAGACCTTCAAGTCACCAGTGCATTTTAGCTCTAGCACTTAAGTAAGTGGATCCACATGTGTGAGCATCAGTTTTTTCATCTATAAATTTTCTCATCCTATAAATCACAGGACCTATCTAGGATTCTGTAAACAGTGTGTTGTGGTTACTTTTCATTTCTGGGTATAATATTGAAGAGGTCCAATGAGATGATTCATGTATATGAGCTTCCTACTGCTGTCATTACAAATTGCCACATAGTGGCTAACAACTATGTAAGTTTAATATCTTCCATCTTGGGGGTGTCAGAGATCGGAAGTAGAGTTCCCTGGAGTAGTAGAGGAGCTAGTAGGGCTGTGGCTCATTGGTCAGCTCTCAGGAAGAATCCCTGCTTTTCCCTTTTGCCAGCAACGTCTTCTTCATGTTCTATTTCTTCTGACCTGTGCTAGGATCCTTTATCTTCTTTCTCTGATTCTCGCACTAATGCTCCCTTTTACCATAATCTTATGGATTTCCAGGAGTCCTCCCCAGGTAATCCAGGTCCCTAATTGAATGGCATCTTCAGTTTCTTTGCCATGTATGGTAAGATCTTTACAGCTTCCAAGGATCATGAGATATAAATATAATTTTTTTGTTTTTTGGATTTTTGAGGTAGGGTCTCACTCTGGCCCAGGCTGACCTGGAATTCACTATGTAGTCTCAGGGTGGCCCCGAACTCATGGTGATTCTCCTACCTCTGCCTCCCAAGTGCTGGAATTAAAAGTGTGTGCCACCATGTCCGGCAAAAATATAATTTTAAAATGTTGTGTGTGTACATGTACAGGCATGCACATGTGTATGGAGGTCCTGGGCAACTTCCATGTGTTGCTTCTCACTGACCACCACTTTTGAGAAACTAGAGAGAAAAAGTGAAAAGGCAGAGAAAATGGAGGAGAATCAAGATGCATTAATGTGACAACCAAAAATGGCTGACTGCCCACCATGAGACGTCCCATCTCTACCAAACCTGCCAAGGCCACAGAGTGGATAGTAATGTCCTGAGGCATGGTCTCATATTTTCCCAGAGAGACTGACTGAGACATTCATCATCCTACAGTGATACTATAACCCTACTAAGAAGAGTCCCCAGGGAAACAGGAGTGTGATGAAGGGATAAGAGTATAGAATATTTTTTAAAAGATAATTGGTAATTTCCTTATCCTTCCAAAGAAATTGCATATGATTTTTGTTATGCTACTGTATTCATGTATTTCTTAACAAACTCTTCTCTGGGATTATGATGCTTTAGTTATGATACTTTAAAAGCATATAATCTAGGCTGGGAAGATGGCTCAGTGGGTAAAATGCTTGATGCACAAACATGAGGACCTGAGTTTGGGTCTTTGGTGCCCATGTAAAAGCTAGGTGTGGTGATGTGCACTTGGAATCTGTTGCTTGGGAGGGAGACATAAGAGGATCCCTAGGGCTTGCTGGCTAGCTAGTATAGGCAAATTGATGGACTCAAATTCACCAAGAGACTCTGTTTCAAAAAATAAGGTAGAGAAAGACTAAGGGAGATACCTGACATTGATCTCTGCCTCCACCTATGCAGACATGTGTATGCATACCTGTGTGTGTACCCCATATGTATGCCCACACTTGAACACACATACAACACACACACACAAAAGAACACATAATACTCCCATAAAACGCCTTTAATCCCAGCGCTTGGGAGGCAGAAGTAGGAGGATTGCTGTGAGTTTGAGGCCACCCTGAGACTACATAGTGAATTCCAGGTCAGGCTGGGTTAGAGTGAGACCCTATCTCTAAAAAACAAAAAAACAAACAAACACAAAAAGTATATAATCTGATCTTGTGGGAGAGATGCTATATATTTAATGTATCTTCCACCAAAACATGTCAAGTAATATTAATATTCTTCAATAAAATGAGAATTCATCCCCAGAATAGACAAGTTTCACAGACAAGAGACACAGTGCTCAGTTGTCAGGACCCAGCTTCCTCCCAGGAAGCTTGTTCAAGCAAGAAGTTCAAGTTCCAAAAAGGGATTTACTCTAAGGCCTCCCTTTCCCCTTTCCTTCTGCAACTCTCACTTGCTTCAAGATCTTGGTCAAAACTAGCCATCCACAGAAATATTTTCTTTCCCACTGCCCTTCACCATAACTTAGAGCATGGCTTTCTGTTCCTTCATAAATTGAGGATGCATTCGTGTGTTATTTTATATATACACATATGCACACAGTCACATGTATGCATTTATCTGTTTATTCATGTTCTTCCTTTAAACAGAATGTTGTCTCTCTTTTTTTTTTCTTTTTTTGCCTGTTAGTCTCAAATGTAAACTACTAATTCTCCCATATCCCCCATAGGGTAACAATCACTGTGCCATGCATTTAATAAATGCTTCCAAATGACAAAATGAATTATTTGCCTTGGTTAAAGAGGACTTGGGCATGGAAATGGGCCCCTGTGTTTGTGTGTAGGCTGCAGTGGTTTGTTTTCCTGTCAGACTTCCTCAGTTAGGAAGGCGGGATCGGCACCACTAGTGTTAAAGGATGATTTTTTTATTGAACATTTGGAGGGTTGGAAAAATCTCCAGAGCTTTGGAAGCATTGCATTTTGTGTTTAGACTTCTATTCCATTCTGTCTCAGGACCAGAATAAGCAGAGAAGAAAGATGGCAAGATCCACAGGGTTCCATACGCGAAGCCAACCCTCTAACCCTTCAGAATAGGTGGGAGGAAGCAAGGAGCATAATTATTAGAGAATCTCGCACTCCGCTCTGTTGATTCTCATCAGCCTGCACCTCTCATAGGAGCTCTTAACCCTACAAAATGTATTATGGAATACATGATGTAGTTAATTAGCTTTAGGTTATTCATTTCCCAGGTTTTTCCACAATAACAAAGAATACCTCAGGATAATGCATGCATTCAAGCCAAAAGAACTCAAACAAGATTCAATGGAAAAATATATAGCTGGCGCCCTTTATATCTTTTTTTCCCCTACAGTGAGCTGGATAAACAAAATATATCTGGGGGCATGGAAAATATTCAACAGTAGAAAAGAAAACTAAGGCATGATTTATAGAGTCCAGCAAAGATAACTCATCATATGCATACTTGGTTACTATAAGGACAAGAATTTTTTTCCCTCTTCAAGTTTAATCTTTTATTGACATCACTGGACAAGGCTTTCTGAAAAGGAAGAGAGGCTGTCTCTAGTGAGAAAATGCCAGCTCCAGAATTACTGTCACTGTCCCATTCCTCCACCTCAATCCAATTCACACTTTTATGATTGGCTTCCTTTTTGACCCAGGCTTGTTAATTATATCCAGCTGTAGGCAAATTGCTCTTCCAAATTGGCGACTCTGAGCTCTCAAGCTGCTCATATTTTTTTCTTTCCCTTGATAAAACCTTTGGAGCATGCATTTTCTTGACTAGTGTTTCTGAACTATTCCCTAGTTATGGATATTTTAAAGTTCAAGGGACTCACAAAAAATTCCAGTTTTGAATACAGTATATTTCTTTGAATCTGATCCCAAACTGCCCAGGACCTTGGAGGAGAATTTCCTCAGAGATTGAGGCATATTGCCATCACAATTCGTCCTGTTCTTAGACTCGCTGTGGTTGAGAGCTGAGAAATAACTGGCCAGCTCACAGAACAGCTCCAGAAAACAGTGGTGTTTTCCTGCACCATTCAAGACTCCAACACCAATTCCGAACAATAGCTTACAAGGGGGTGACATACAGTTTTTCCCCTGGAACTTCCTGCACTGTCCAAGGGCTTTGTTCAGAAATTCCAGATCTCTTCCTTCCCCAGGGTCTCCATTGACAACACATAAACTCTTGCAACAATTTTACTGTAAGGAAATGTTTTTAGTTTCTTTTGCACCTTTCAAAAAAAAAAAAAAAATAGAAGCTCATTTCCACCTAGCAGCTCGAGAGGCTCTGCTTGATAAATTGGCATTGAGGATGAGAATGAGGGGAAAGGAATTCTGGTGGGGGATGCGATGCAGAGCAGAAGAGCCTGGTCAGAGGTATGGCCCTACTATTAACTAGCTACATGACCTTGGGCAACTGTTTTAATCACCTAAACTGGGTTTTGTTTTTTCATTAGTTAAGTGGAATTAATAATACTACCTGACTTGCCTACTGCAAGGGGTTAGAGTGAAGATAGATTGAGAGCACATGGTGAAAAAACTTTGTGAATGGAGGTGCATAATATAACCAATTAGTTCCAATTAAACTGAGAAAATTACCTAATTGCTTATAAATGCATGCAGTGTATACGCTCATGATCTGTCATGAGGTAAATAAGTCCTTCTTTCTGCTGGCTACAGATTTATTCAGTGAACAAGAGGATGAAAATAAAATTTATTAAACAACTATTACTATCCAGACCTTTTCATACTTGTATGTATAACTGAATATACATATCTGAGAAAAATATGTTATTCCAGGCAATTCTCTGTAAAATATGATGTGTGGCTAGCTATGTTGTTTCATGCCTATAATCTCATAACCAGGGAGGTAGAGACATGAGAATTACTGCAAATTTATGACCAATTGGGCTACATGATTCTGAGAATATGTTATCTCAAAAAATATATATACATACATATATATGATATTGTATGAAGGACATTGAGGAAGAGATATCACATGTTCAAAGCAGCACTTTCCAAATTCTGATTTTTGTAACCCTGGCTATATTAGTTACTTTTGTGTCTCTGTGTCAGAGTACTTTGACATAACTTATAGAAGGGTTCATAGTCTTTTATGTCCACTATAGCAGGGAATGTGTGGTGGAGTTCAGGGCATCCACTGGGTGGTGAAAACTCCTCATGTGGTGATGGACCAGGAAGCAGAGAAAGCCTGAGGAAGCCAGGGATAGATACAACCTCCAAAGCCCAACCCCAGTGATCCATTTCTGCCAGCCACAGAACACCTCTTAAAGACTCCACAGCCTGAAAATGGTGTCACAATCTGGGGGTCCAAGTGTTCAGAACATGAAATTGGATGCCATATTGCAGATTCAAACCTTAACACTGGTCCTTAGGTATACCCCTGGTTAGATCTTGAATGTCTCCCAAAGGGTCATGTTAAAGGCTTGTTCTCAAATGTATGGTGCTACTGGGAGGTCACAAAGCATTTAAGAGGTGGGACCTCATGAGAGGGAGTTATATCACTGGAAGCCTTGAAGGGGATATACAGAGGTAAAGGTAGCATCACCCAGGCAGTAAGAGAAATGGTAAATTACAGGTTAGTCACATAACCCAAGGACAGGGAATTGCCTCAGTCATTAGCCTTCAGAATGAGTAAAATTAGTTGGGAGCTAGAATGAACCAGGTGACTAGGATGGGTGAGCACAGAGACAGAGAGAGAATGGACACACCAGGACCTCTTGCCACGGCAAAGAAACTCCAGATGCATGTGCTACCTTGTGCGTCTGGTTTTACATGGATATTGGGGAACCAGGCCTTGCAAGCAAACACCTTTAACTGCTGAGCCACCTCTCTACACCCCTCCTCTACTTTGTTGTCTTTTTTTGCCCTCGTTTACTGTCCATGGTGAAATATTGATATGCCTAATATTTTGCAGGTCTTGTACTGGTAATGATGGTCACTGTGAAGCTGTGAATGCAATACTCACTTCATGTCCAGAAGACAATGTTTCACACCACTCCTCCCCATCCTTTGGCTCTTACTCTCTTTCCACAAAGTTCTTTGAACCTTGGAGTTCAAGCCTCCCACTCCCTATTTTTCAAAATTCAATCTTCTTTGCTTTTTGCCAATTAAAATACATGTAGATGTTTGTCATTTGATTGTTTTAATGTCACCATATAGAGAGGACACAAAAGTTATCACATTATCCATCTTTGAGAGCACCATTTTTGGATGTTTAGTAGTCACACTGCCTTGCAGCCAGCAGCACCGTTGCTGTCCAGGGGCTTTCATCATCTTCCTAGACGGTCACTCTGCACTGTCTTCTGAGTCTGTCCCCCAGTGTCTTATCATAGGTTCTCTTACATTTCAGTTGATATATGTATATATGTAGTCTTTTTTTCTTTTCTTTGAGGCATGATCTCACTCTAGTCCAGGCTGACCTGGAACTTACTCTGGAGCCCCAGAATGGCCTCAAACTCACAGCAATCCTCCTAGGGCAGTCTCCTGAGTGCTGGGACTTGAGGCATGTGGCACCACACCTGGCTTCATTTGAAGTATTTTCTTTTTTCGGTTTTTCTGAGGTAGGGTCTCACTCTGGCTCAGGCTGACATGGAATTCACTATGTAGTCTCCGGGTGGCCTTGAACTCTTGGCGATCCTCCTACCTCTGCCTTCCGAGTGCTGGGATTAAAGGCATGCACCACCACGCCTGACCTGAAGTATTTTTAATAACATTTATTTCTAGTGGTTGTGAGATAATCATGAATCTGCTCATTATTGAGCATTTTCATTATTATTTTTTCTTTTGTAAACAACATGTTAGTATATGTAATATTGTTCCTATTTTGTATTCTATTGATGGGTAACTACTAGATCCAGTAATATGAACATTTTAGTGATTTTTAGAAACGAATTTACCAAATCTCTTCTAAATTACAAAAAGTTTGTGCTTAATTTATCAACTGATTGGTGGGCTGATATATTCATTCTTTTAAACAGAAACTTAGACTAGGCCTGGAGGTCTGGTGGATTTTTTTTTTTTTTTCGAGGTAGGGTCTCACTAGCCCAGGCTGACCTGAAGTTCACTACATAGTCTCAGGGTGACCTTGAACTCACGGTGATCCTCCTACCTCTGCCTCCCGGAGTGCTGGGATTAAAGGTGTGTGCCACCATGCCCGGTTGGTAGATGTTTTTATTCCAGCATTCAGGGTGCTGAGGCAGGAGAATTGTAAATTCAATGTTAGCTAAAACTACACAATAACAGCCCATTTCTAAAAATAAAACAAAGGTTGGTATACTTAATATTGCCAGGCATTAGCTATGCAAATACGGGCTAGCTTTTGTTTTATGATCTCTAAAGACTGATTGGCTTGTTTAAGTATTTTATTGCATTTCTTCGATTTTTTTTTTTTTTTTTTTTGTGAGACAGTATCTTTGCTGATTCCTTTTAAGAATTTACTTTTCTGGGGCTGGAGGGATGAGTTCATTTATAGTGGCTAGAGACTCTAGCATGCCCATTCTCACTCTCTCTGTCTTATAAATAAATAAATAAATAAATAAAGATAAAAAGAATTTACTTTCCCCTTCCCCCACTTCTTGTTTGTGTATGTGTTTGGGTCATTACTTAATTACTAATCTTGTTTCTATCTTTGTCAAATTGAGAATAATTGTATGTGTGTTGAGATTCTTGCCTGAACTACTGAGACACTTAAGCTTTCTCAAAGCATTACCTGCACTGTTACTACTGCACGGCAGAGAAATGAGTCCTTTATCCCACCCCAAGGAATGCTCAAGGTGAGAACTGTAGCACTATACATTCATATATACATACACATATATTTGTTAATCTTTACTATATGTGTGTGTGTGTGTTAATCTTTACTAAAAGCTTTCTGTTTGTGTGTTTAAACAAACTGCGAAGTCATGAAGGTCATGTTTCCTACAGGGATGAACAGGAGAATTAGCACACAGACAGAAGTCATGAACATCATGTTTCCTACAGGGGTGAACAGGAGGATTAGCACACAGAGTGAAGTCATGAACGTCATGTTTCCTACATGGATGAACAGGAGGATTAGCACACAGAGTGAAGTCATGAACGTCATGTATCCTACAGGATGAACAGGAGGATTAGCACACAGACAGCAGTCATGAACGTCATGTTTCCTACATGGATGAACAGGAGGATTAGCACACAGAGTGAAGTCATGAATGTCATGTATCCTACAGGATGAACAGGAGAATTAGCACACAGACAGCAGTCATGAACGTCATGTTTCCTACATGGATGAACAGGAGGATTAGCACACAGAGTGAAGTCATGAACGTCACGTTTCCTACAGGATGAACAGGAGAATTTGCACACAGACAGCAGTCACGAACGTCATGTTTCTTACAGGGATGAACAGGAGGATTAGCACACAGAGTGAAGTCATGAACATCACGTTTCCCTTCAGGGAGGAACAGGAGAATTAGCACACAGACAGAAGGGTTCTCTTTGTTTGTACTGTGGCAAACTGCTGCTAGATTTTCTAAAGTTTTGCTAAGTCTTTAAAAAGGAAAATGTAAGTGTTTTTGGTTTTGGCTACCTGTGATCTAAGAAAGTTCCTCATCTCAGCCTTAAGACACAGGAGTGATGGTAGACTGCTCGAACTTACAGGTTAATGACATAAGAAACATCTACCTTGGGCCCTAGGGAAGAACGAACTTAGGTACGCTGAATTGAATTGACAGGTGCTGGGCTGGTTAAGTGTGCTAACAGACAAGCTGTAAGACTGGAAGCTTCTGTTGGTATAATTTTTTTAAAGTTCTTTCCTTCCTGCTATATGTATTTAATATATGTATAAGTTACAAATCTATATATGGAGTGTATTTCCAGGCTCTGGCCTACGCCTGGTCACAACAGCATATACACGATTACAGGAATATGTGCTTGGTGAATCATGTGGTTATTAAATTGAATTTCACATCATGTTGATTTTTAAAAGGCTAATGATATGAGTGACTGACAGATGTCAATCAACAAACTATTGTTAGAAATTGTATACATGGCACCAAAATTCTGAATAAAAGTTGTTTATTCACTTGCAATCACATCCTTTTGTGACATTTCGCTAAAATGAATGCAGCTATACAGTCTTACCACAGAAGCAAGTCAGGGTGGCAGATGGTGCCGCCACTTCAAGCTGCCGGAAAAGCAGCAAACTGAAAAGTACTTCGTTGTCACATTATAGCACCGTGTTCCTTCCGAGGGATTATGCACTCTTCTCATTGTCAGGGTAAAGGTCCTTTTGTTACACACTTATTTCTTCAATAGATATGAGTCAAAACAAAACAAAACAAAACAACAGCCCCCCCCCCCCAAAGAAATCCTAGGTACTCCGCCATACCATGCAAAGGGAGCGCACCCAGGCGGTTCACAAGCCAAGTCTGGGATGCGGAGAGTAAATTCAAATACTCCGCACAAGACAAACCTGGGGGAGGGGGTGGTGAGAGAGACCCACCAGCTGAGCACACCGGAAAGTTACCGAACACTGACTTGGGCCCAAGTTCAATGGCTTCTCTGACCAGGCCCGGTAAGTTTGCCGCGCGGGCGGGCCGTCTCACGGCGGTGGGAATCTGGAACCGGGCTCAGCGCGTTTTCCGCACTCCGCTCCTTCCAAGCGGCGGGCGATCGTGTGGGACGAGCACCTCGGGGGCCAGCGGGCGCGTGCTCCGCCCGCCGCGCTCGGCCTCCGGGACTCGGAGCGCCTCCCCTGGCCGCGCCGGCCGCTCTTTGGCGCTCGCGGGCAGTTGCGGGCGAACAAAGGCGGCGGCGCGGCGCGGGGCGCGCGGCCGGGCAGGCGCGTAGCTCGCGGGCCGGCGGCGGCGGCGGCGGCAGGAACCCGCCTTCCCGAGCCGGCCGGAGCCGCGGGGCGACGTCAGCGCAGGCTCCGCCCCCCGCGCGTCCCGCCCCTCGGAGCAAAGTAACTCGCGGCCCACCGGAGCCGCCGCGGCCGGGCATGGAGAGCGGCGGCGGCGCGGGAGGCGGCGGCGGGCGGCCGGCGGCGCGGGAGGCGCTTTCGCCCGCGAGGTAGTTGGGCGAGCGTGGCGGAAGCAGAAAGTGCTGGCGGTGGCCGTGCCGGCCCCGCGGACCCCGGCCGCGTGGATTTCCCCGAGACTCCCCCACCCGCCCCCGAGGCTCTTTATGGAGCTGCTCGAAACTTCTCCCAAACTCGGCATGGACGCGGCGGCGGCGGCGCTGCGGGCTCTGGTGGCGCTCGCGCTCCTGTCCCCGTGGCCTCTCCCGGGCGCGGCCCACGGCCAGTTCTCCGCAGGTGAGGACGCGGGGCGGGCTCGGGGCGCGGGGCGCGGGGCGCGGGGCGACGTTCGCAGTTCGGCGCGCGCCCCCCGCCCCGGGCTCGGGGAAGGTGGTTCCTCGCCGGGGCCAGGGATGGGGGGGGTTCGTACCCGATTTGGGGGCGGTGCCGGCCTGGAGAAAGGGGTGTCCTCGGAGTTCGTCCCCGGGGTACACGGGGCCCGGGCTGGACGCCACCGGGGCGCACAGGTAACTTTCACGTGCGCGACCCATTGTTTTCCGCGGCCAGCCCGGCGCGCAGGTGGCCTCGGCGGCGCTGCGGTAGGGACCCCGCGCTTTTCTCTCGGGCGACAAATAGCTGGGACTCCTGCGCCCGGCTCCTCCGCGTGCTTCCTGCCCCGGGTGTGCAGAGATCCCCGGGAGGAGGGGACCGAACCCGGCGCCCCGGGCCAGCTGCCGTCGGCCGGGAAGGACGCGGGCTGCTGTCCCGCCGACGCCCCCCGCTCGCGGCGAGGACGGTGCCTGGGGCCGCTGCCCGCGCGGGGCCGGGGCCGGGGCCGGGCGAGCCTTGGAAAGGCGGCTCTGAGGCTGCGGCGGGGCCGTTCCGGGGCCGACCCGCTCGTCGGCCGAAGCCGCGGCTGGGCGAAGCCGGCTCCTGGCGGGAGATGGGCTGCGACGGACGCTACCCGCCCGGAGCGCCCCGGCCGGCCGGGGACGCGCGGCCGCCGCGCAGGTCTTCCTCCGGGCGAGCCGAGGCGGCTCCCGAAGCGTGAGCTCCGTCCTCCGGCCCCGGCCCGGCGCGGACACCCTCCCGGGCTCGGGCTGCTTGGGCTGGTCTCCCCTCCGAGGCTCTGAAGTTTCGCCAGGTGGACGCGGGGGCGCGGGCTCCCGCGGGGCTTGTCAACTTTGCGGGCGGGCGGGCGCCTCTGCTGCCCGGTGCCCCTGGCACGCCGAGGTGGCCGAAGGGTGATGGAGACGCCGGGGACGCGACCGCCACGCTCCTGGCTGACCGGCGAGGATGCGAAGAAAGAACTAACTTCGAGTACTGGACAATGTCTCTGGTTTGCAGAGACGCGCGGTGTCCAGGAAATAGACTCGCATTGGTTTTCGGAGGACTTTTTTTGTTTGCTTTTCACCGCTCTTCCCCCTTTAAGCCCTCTACGAAAGGAGGTAGATCCCAGACCCAGGTGGTGGTGGTGTGTGTGGGGGGGCTGTTTCCGGAAAGCCCCTGCGTCTAGGTGGTGTGTGCTGGGGGCGGCAGCGCTCCGCGACTAGTGATCCGACGGGGTGATATCGTTCTCTCTGGATTCAGCATTACCGGGTGCATCTCTGACATACAGTGCTGTAGCATTGGAGCCTTGCTTGATGTAACTCATTATATGCAGGCGAGTTGGAGAGAGTATTGATTTCCACAGTGTCACTGCACGTAGAGCCTAGCTTGAAGAGACATGTAGTTTGTTAATTGAAAGTTTGAACTCTACCAGTTGCATGATTAAAGTTACATGTATTCAGGAGTTGCAGCTATTAGTGACTCAACAGCTGATGGATGTATTTTCAATATTGGAGGAACGTTCCCTTTTCTCTTTTTTTAAAAAATGTTTTTTATTCGTCCGTGAACGAGTAAATACTGTATTTCCTCCAGTACATTCTGGAGTTTATATATCTGAAATGAGCAACTGTGTTCTTAGATGTCGAGGTCTAGGTGGGTTACCTGAGTATTTCTGGCTTTCCTTTAGCAATACAGCATAACATTTGACTTTATATTTAGTTAATAGAATATGCAGTTCTAATACATGCAATTCTCACAGGATTGTATGTCAACATTTTCCTATTCAGGACACACACACACACACACGTGTGTGTGTGTGTGTGTGTGTATTCCACATATTTATTTATTTATTCCACAAAAGAATGTCTTTTATATGCCTAGTTTAATGTTAGATTGTAGACCTATCAGTTTTTCTTTAGAGATTAAAACTTTGTTTCTGGTTGTCATAAACCATTTAGCATTGTACTGAAAGTCTATGGCTGATTTGTTAAAAGTCATAGGTTGGAGTGGATTTGAGGTTGGAGGTGTATTCTTTCTTGTTTCTTTTTTCTTATGCTCTATTAAATGATGGACTTTTGGAGAAATTTAAATGATTATGTTTTACAATTAAAAATCATGTTTCAAATTTTAAAGTAACTCATTCTGTCAAAAATTTTTTTTAATAGTACTAAGGTCACTTCACTTTTGGTCATTATTGTGTGGCTCCTAATGTAGCAAGCTTAAAAATCAAGACAATGTACTTGGATATTTGATATGTCATATAAACATTCAATCTCTATTTTTTTTTTAATCACACATTAACACTTTATCTTTTGGAGTTAAAGTGAAAACTGCTCCATGGTGAACCTGTTCAAAACCTGGACTTTGTATTCATCTCAGCTTTCACTCGTACAGAAAATGCCCTTGTGTCGTTCTGTATTTTATGTGGGCAAGTGGGATGGGGGGCACAGAGAGGCACTACCATGTTTTTACTGGGTGACATAGCTTTTTCCTTTGGGATCTTCATGTAAGAACACTGTAGAACTCTGATGCCTGAAAAGAACCAGTCACTGATGGGATAGCTGACTTGGAAACTCAGCTTTCTCATCTGTAAAATGGGGATAATGATACCTGGCCTTTCCACCTAGTTTTTATGAGGCTCAAGTGAAGTGATTCATGAGAAGGTGCACTGTCAATTGTAAAGCACTCTGCAGCTATCTGGGGTGTAATCATCATAAATTAAGGCAGCTGAAGTGCTTTCGTTTTAGCGTCTATTGCTCCTGAACTCTGAGAACTCTCTCCCTTGTGAGTGTGGGCTGTCCAGGATTGGTGCGTGTGCGTTATGTGTGCGTGTGTGTGTTTCAGTCCGCCTTCATCCATTTTAATCATTGTTAAACGTAAACATTCTAGATTGGTCTAGACTAGAACTTTATGAGCACAGTGTAAAAAATTATCCTTGATTTTTTTTTTTTTTAAACTTGTATGTGTCAAATCTGTGGAAGAGTTACTATGACTATTCCTACTATCCTACCTACAGGCAAACAATGTCTTTAATCTTTTTAAAGCCATGTTTTCATCTCAGTGCTGAGAATCGCATGCAGCTTCAGATGCAGTCTTAACAGTGGCCTAGAGAGGGACTGTTGTCTCTTTGGTGTGATGTGAGCCTGAAAATGCTTCTCAGCATCCTGCTTTGGATGTGGTTCATGGCATGTCACCTGGCCATCCCTGAGGACCTTGCCACTTCCTTGTGTCTGACATCTGTTGTCTCTAGTATAAAATTAACTTCCCTTACACTTATTATGTACTGTGAAGATACTTTGGAGCCAGCCTGTGTCAAGGCTTCCATTTAGTTTTCTAGTTTTGATTAACAAGTATCCTTTGGTGCATCAATCAGTGCATTAAAATTCCAAATTCTAATCAGTATTAATGTTTTGTCCTTGGACAATTTCAGGATTGTTTCCCCATTATATCTGATTTTTCTAGATGGCAAGAAGTCATTTTGTGTCTGAGCTGCCCAGACTGGAAGAGGCAGGTTTGGCTGCTGTGTGGCTATGGGCATGTGTGTTGCTGACAGCTCTTCTCTTTGTGTTCATCAGTGTGAGTCTGAAGAACAAATCCACCTCTCCGCCACTCTGTCTTCCACACTTCCTCCCACACCTCTCGCGTCTACTTAGCCCTACACACGCAGATACAAGGCCATAGCCTTTTTGTTTCCACCATGTGCGCTGGACATGTGTTTATAAACTGGAAATATGACCAATCCACTGCACAAATCTAATGCCAAATCGCCCATGTGCGAGACAATCTCATATGTCTTAGCAATGATGTTTAGTACCTATTTTACAGCCTTAAATATTTAAATTCACATGATGTAATAGAAAGAGTGTGTTGGCTCCTATGAATGTTTTTGAAGTGCACTGGAGTAGCTCTGCCCGTGGCATTTAGTCAGCATAGGTCATGCTAAGTATGGATCCATTGGCACTGGCCCCATTTCCCCTACTAGCTCATCACAGAGGACAGGAAGAGGAGTTCTGGAAGACTGAGAGCAGGAAATGTGAGAGAGTTTACACATTGTTCTTACAGACAAAACAAAGACCACAGTGTGTGTGTGTGTGTGTGTGAGAGAGAGAGAGAGAGAGAGAGAGATGAGAGAAAGAGGGCGACAGAGACAGAGAGGGGAGGGAAGAGGTGGGGAGAAAAGAGATCATGTGCTTAATTTTCAGAAGAGGAGAAAAAAAGTCCTACTTTTGACTTGAATTTTAGCATTTGCTTTTGCCTTTGTCCACACAGATTCATTCCTTATTCTGTCAGTGTAAAAATTTCCCTCTGTGGATTCCGCTCAGCCTTTACCCTTTGATCATCTGTATCTGCTCTGTGTTCCTTTATCAAATGGTGCTTCTCTGCCTAAAAAGGTTGTAATTGCTTTTGAACATGACTTGTTTGTTCATTGGCATTCATGCTGTTTGTCACAGTTACTGAAATTTGTACAAAACATACCAAGTCACCTCATATCTTACAATAGCATTTGATTACAAAATTATGAATAATACATCAATCAGGCCACTTTTTATTTTATTTGAAGCCAAAAGCAAACTTGCATATCCATGGAATAATCTTTTAATGTTACAGAATGTTTGTTTGGTGTGCTTATCTGTCTTTGAACAACAGATTTGATGTTCCATTTTGTAAAAAAGGATAGAAAATTTGAGTGCGTGTTTTGAGGTAAGTGAGATAGGTTACACATGACTGTGCTTTGGAAAACTTTCGGAAAGTTACTACTTGTGAATATTTATAGTAGCAAGCCCAAGTTAGATAGCTTGCAAATATCAAACTGCAGCTCACTGAAAATATGTTTATGGAAATACTCTTAGAAGAATCATAATTGCACCGAAGATGTGTTTTATGTAGATTCTGTTATGAGAGGTGTGCTTACATCCCTTTTGAATTCTTATGAGAATTCTTTGAATTTATAGTTACTATTTTGGCAAAAAGGCTGAATTTCATAATTTAAAAACAGTTTTGTGGGGTGCTTCAGATTTTTGAAGTTCTGGGAAAACACGAGTCCTGGATGTGAGGACCGTATCGATCCTAACCTGGAACACTGCCATTTCCCCACTTAACTCTGCTTGAGGTTTTGTTTTTGGCATTCTGCTCTGTCGATAATCCAGAAAAATTACAAGTGGCTTATTTTGTCACAATTGTTTTAGGGACAAATTAAATGGTCTTAAATAAAATAATTCCTGTTTCCACTTGATGATAGAATTGTAGAGTGCTAGTTGAGTTTTCTGCAGGCATCACATTTGTAATAGGATGAATTCAAATATTAAATCCAAGTCAATAGTGTATAGTTGAGTTACAGTTTGCATTCTTTTTTGGGAAAGCCTTAAGTATGTATATCCTAAGGTTCAGGTTAGGAAGAGGCTAAGGGTGGAAAGTCCATACTTGGGCTGGGGACATGGTTCAGGGGGTGAAAGCACTGGCTGCTCAAGCATGAAGACCTGAATTCAGTTCCCAACCCACACGCCTGTCAAAGCTGCAAGTGGCCATGAATGCCTGTGACTCAGTGCTGAGGGGGGTGGAGATAGGAGGATTCCTGGAGCTCCCGTCAGCCAGTCTTAACTGCAAGACAGTGCAAGTTCTAGGTTCAGTGAAAGACCCTGTCTCATGGGAATAAGGCTGAAAAGTGATAGAGGAAGACTCTGACCTCTACACCCTGTGTGTACATCTGTGCACACACATATACCATCCATAAATATGCATCCCCAGAAATAGAAATAGAAAGTCCTTACTTGTTTTCTTTCTTTTTTCTTTTTCTTTTTTTTTGGTGGTGCATGCATTTTTTTTCCTCAATTTTTATTAACATCTTCCATGATTATAAAAAATATCCTGTGGTAATACCCTCCCACCCCCCCCACCTACTTGTTTTCTTTTATTGAAAATAGATTACCCTTTTATCCCCCACTATTTCTTAGATGGAGAAACTGAAATGGAAAATAAGTGAACTTTTTGGTTTGTATTTTAGTGTTCTTCCTGTCTTATCCTATCCTAGACTTCTTAATGAGAAAATAACAAATCTTCCTCCAGATTGGTATCTATTTATATAAACCTTCCCAGTGCACCCTGCTCTTGAGCCGGCTGCTTCTTCTAGACCTTGTCCAAGGCAGCTGCTGTTCCAGCCACAGAAATTCTCCTAGTCTTAGTTGGACAGTGAGGTGGTCTAGCAGCTGCTTAAGTGGCAGCCTGGTCACAGCAACTTGGTGGAATTTGCCTTAGGTCATTCAGCAAAGTCCGGAGCAGAGAGACTTTCTGGGGTCTTTACCACCCAGCCAAGACTTGATGGCTGATTGTCTCGCTCCAGGGTGCCCTATGATTATTTTTGAAAATTTTTTAGATTTAATAAATGAATTTTTTAGTAATTTTTTTGTATGTGTGTATATGCACGTGTGTATGTGTATGATGGGGGCGCTGTTCTTGGCTAGGAGTGGCCACACATACATGTAACCCCAGTGTTGAGGAAAGGTGGGAAGAAGTTGATGTTAGATGTCTCCCTCATTTGCTCTCCACCTTATTTTTTATTTTTATTTTTATTTTTATTTTATTTTTTTGGTTTTTTGAGGTAGGGTCTCACTCTATCCCAAGCAGACCTGGAATTCACTATGGAGTCTTAGGGTGGCCTTGAACTCAATCCACCTCTCCCAAGTGCTGGGATTAATGGCGTGCGCCACCACGCCCGACTTTTACACCTTGATTTTTGAGACAAGGTCTCACACAACCTAGAGCTCACTGATTCAGCAAGAGTAGCTTGCCAGCAAGCCTTAGGGAGCCTCCTATCTCTGCCTTCCCAGCACTGTGAATACAAGCATGGGCACCCACCCTGCCTCTGTGTGGGTGCTGGGAGTCCAAACTCAGGGGCTCACGTTTTGTACAGCAAGTACTTTCCCTACAGATCCAATCTCTCCAGCTCTGTGCCCTAGGATTTTGCCCATTGAGTATTTCCCCAGCCCTGGGCCCTAGGATTAGCTGCTTGAGTGGTGTACCACTATAGCCTGGGAATGTATGTTGGTCTCGGATTTGAGCTAATAAAATCGCAGACCTCCTGAATGTGAATCTCAGTTTCAATAAAATCTGGTGGTTTGCTAGAACATTTTGAGAAACAATGCCTCAGGATAAATTCAGCTTAAAAAGATTGTCACTTGCACTGAATTGTAGACTTGAAAGACTATTGTGCAAGGATTAATTATAACTTAAAAAAACAAAAATCTTCTCTGGACATAAAGTTCTTATCAGTGTTGCATAGTGGTGCATGCCTTTAGTCCCAGCACTCTGGAGGCTGAAATAGGAGGATTGCCTTGAATCTGAGGCGAGCCTGGGGCAATAGAGTGAGTTCCTGGTCAGCCCAGGTTAGAGTGAGCTCATGCCTTGAACCAAAACAAAAAATGAAATGAAATACTTATTTATTTGATTATAATTTAATATCTCTGATACATCAAAACAATTATCACACAGGGCCTTTTTTTAAAAAAGATAACTCAGATATTTTTTGAAAAATAAGTAAAAATAAGGCCAATTCCTTTTGGTTAAGAGTTTATCTTATATGAGGATATTTAGAGGTAATTATAGTATGTAAGGAACCACAATGCTACATGTAAGTTTTTTTTTTTTTTTTTTTTGGTTTTTTGAGGTAAGGTCTCGCTGTAGCCCAGGCTAACCTGTATGTAGTTTGAGGGCGGCCTTGAACTCAGGCGATCCTCCCACCTCTGCCTCCCAAATGCTGGGATTAAAGGCGTGAGCTACCACACCCAGCTTTTTTTTTGGGGGGGGGGTTTCAAGGTAGGGTCTCACTCTAAACCAGGCTGACCTAGAATTCGCTATGTAGTGTCAGGTTGGCCTCAAGCTCACAGCGATCCTCCTACCTCTGCCTCCAGAATTCTGGGATTAAAGGCGTGCACCACCTCACCTGGCATCTTACTGTCTTTTTCTTTCAAGTGTAATTTCAGATCTTTGTAATAACGAGCTCATTTATAGGACAGTCAAATTTAATGAATGGGAGTTAGTAGGGAGAATGCATTAAATTTTAACAGGTATTCTTTTTTATCTTTTCTGCTCATATTTAAGAACAGAGACTGTCAGTTTTCTTAAGAGAAAAATTATGATGTGATGGACAGTGACTGTTCATGTCACAACACAATTTTGTTTTCATTTTATAGCTTGCTTTAGCATTCTTTTAGAAAATAAATTTTCCCAGAAGACCTAATTGCCTTCTTATTAATGAGCCTGTGTTTTTTTTTTGGTTGTTGTTATTCATTTACTATTCCAAATGTGTCTACTTGTGCTGGCTGTTTCAACAGTGAAGTTCTTGATTAAATCACAACTGGTGTATTTGTTTTTGCCACTCACTAGTGATTCAGAAAATAGTGGCATAATGACATGGTTAGAGCAGAGGCTAACGGAAGGCATGAAGTATAAATGAATATTAACTCATAATAGTTGGTGATATGATATTAGGGGCTAGATATTAGAGATGTGTTCTTTTTACTGTAAATAAAAATAAACATATTAACTGAAATATGAAAACGATATCTGCATTAATTGGAAATTGATATGAATTTCATATTTCCTTCAACACATTGGGGTTTATGAAAGGCTTAATTAGGAAAAAATCATGGATAAAGGAGAGCTAGTGATGGAAAAACTCTGAAAGCTTTTTCTATATCTCAAAGAGGTTTGGAGTTTGAAAGTTCTGATCAAGTACTTTTTCTAATTTGACTCCAAGCTTATTAACTTTATTTATTTTATTTTTCATTTTTATTTTTGGTTTTTCGAGGGTCTCACTCTAGCCCAGGCTGACCTGGAATTCACTATGTCATCTCAGGGTGGCCTCAAACTCTCCGTGATCTTCATACCTCTGCCTCCCGAGTGCTGGGATTAAAGGCGTGCACCATCTTGCTTGGCTTTAACTTTTATTCTTGTTTGCCATAATCAGGAACATTTATGCTCTCACATGCTAGTAAGAAACGATTTCTCTAAAGCAAATACAAAAACAAAAAGCTGCTACTTACTGAGAGTCTCTAACTTCTCAGGACCTCTGATCAATGTTTTACCTGTGATCCTAGTGCTCGTGAGGCTGAGGCCTCCAGGAGGATTGCCATGAGTTCCAAGCCTCCCTGAGCTACATAGTACGTGCCAGCCTGGACTAGAATGAGCACCTGCCTCAAAAAACCAAACCTATCCAAAAAACAAAAAACTGCCAACAAAACAATACAACACAACAAAACAACAACAAAAACTCTTTACAGTAATACTTTCTGATTGGAATCTTAGCTGTTGAGCAGGCAGGCTTAGAGAAGGTAAGAAGTAACTTGCCCCACGTAGCTGCATAAGAAGTGGGTGATTCTAGATTTATTGTTGAATGTATCCACATATGTGGAGTGTTGAGATATTCCTTTGGTTGTAGATTAGCAGAAAATGCCACCTAGCTGGGTGACAAAGAAGAATCTGTTGTCTCTTCACTGACAACTGAACAGGTACCTTGAGTTAGAAGCTCACGTATTCCATGGGGGTTTGATCTCTCTCTGCTCAAATTAGCTCTGAGTGTTCTTACAGTTTATGTCCCCACAAACAAGCAAGATGTTCCTAGCAGCTTCCATCCCCCAAGGTCCCAGGATCATGAACTTACCTGAAGGTTGCATCCAACAAGGCCTTGAGGGTTGCCCTGGCTGCACCCAGTGGATCTGGAGTCTATCTACTGAACTGGTTCTGTGTTTAGCTTAGATCACCCACCTAGGTTATGTGATTCCCAAACAATTAGTTGTCCACAACTAGGGAAACAGGTTTGGACATGCAGCTACAGTGTGTACCTGTGATCAAATTAAACTGGACTTCACGAGTAAAAAAAAGAATGGTGGACTCCTTGAGTTCATAATCCTTCTGACAGGAAGAAAGGAAATGGGGAAAAAACTGGGATCAGAGGGTAACACCGGAACATGGGGGTCTAAGCCTTAGTTGCTAAAGGGCCTGTGGAGGAACAAGATAGGAAAGATGCAGGTTTTCTGTGCATTACAGATCAGGTAGGCATTCGTAGTTTAGGGGGTTGTTACTCTTTTGTTTTTCTCTAAGCCCTGCCTTAAAGCCTGGGATTAATAATTTTGATTATGTTATTCTTGGGTAAATTCAACATGAATGAATGTTCCCTTCTTTTGCTATAGTTTGCCCAGAGCCTTGTATCTTGGAAGAACATGAGCTCAAACTCACGATTTTAGTATAAGTCAGGCTGTTGCAGCAAACAGTTCATTTACCTGGCATAACTGGCAATTTACTAGATAATAAAATCTTCTACCACGATTTTTGTTTGTATCCAGAAATTTTAAAGCAATGTTTACAAATACAAACCTACTTTAATGATGGCAATTATTTGGTGATCTAGAGTGATAGTAATACATGTATGAATGAAAGAGACGATCTTATACAAGTATTTGCTTTGTAGGTATCTTGAGAGCATTTATTTATTCATGCTTACATATGTTCATTCTTAATAGAGCACAAACATGTCAGCTAAGCTATGGTAAATGACCCTGCTTGACACTGTGAAATCAAGCCTGCTAACTCTACTCTTTGGGAACTAAAAATGTGGCCCACATAAGGTAAAGGTGAACTTGTGTAATTTTGAACTTCTCACTTCTGCTAGCTAACTAGAATGTATACCTGAGCAGTATGGGAAACTAGCATCAGCTGCCAGAAGAAATCTTTGAGGCATTAAGTAAATGGTAAAATGTAGAAAGTGTCAGCTAGCTTGCTCAGCTACTCCTTTTAGTGAGAGACACCTGCATCTCGTAGACAAGTGCAGGTGCTGGTGGTCTACAACTGGGGTTGACTGAGGGCCCTGGTGTTAGGCGGGACCGTGCTCAGAACAAAGGACCTAACAAGATGGCTGTGCCTTCCAATAACCTTATCACCCACATTCTTGAGCATGATTGGGACCAGCAGTTCCAAGACTCATCTGCCGGCCAACGGCTGGCCCCCCTCCCTAGTTGGAACCTTATAAGGAGATCTCTGCTTTCCCCCATCCTGGAAATAGTTACTTTCCTCAGTCTGCTCTTGGTTTGTGGCTAGCATGTCATCTCCCCCCCCCCCCACTCCCCTTTAAAAGACCTGCACCTTAGGTCCCTGATGTGACTTCTCTGGCCTCACATCTGGGGACCAGTGAACCTCGCCTGAGAACTGTGCCAATAAACCTGAACTAGCTTTGCTGAGCTGGTCTGATCTGGTTCCTCATGTTGGTCAAGCCTTTCATATGGCAGTGCCATTTCAGGCACAGGTGCTTAATGGACCTCTATGGCCAGAGCAGGTGGTCTGGCATACAGAGGTGAAAAAGGTGGTAGTGGAGGATGTTTTTGACATCATCCTGCTACCTTCTGCCATGGGGCCTGTTTTAACACACCTTTCTTTATTGTCACCGAGAATGCATTAAGTTGCTATTTTCTTACCTATGTATTGTGTGCTATTTCCATGACTCTTCGTGTCTCCTTTGTTTATATTAATAGTAGTTGTGGAAACTATGACTCCTGAGTGATAAAGCCATAATTTTCTTTAAGAACCTGGCTGGATTGTGAAGCAAACCCTTTTTTTAAAACCACTTTATCTCAATTCATACTGAAATACTTAGGAGGGACTATATGAGGAGAAGAGGCTGGCAGAGACCTGTGTGACAGAGAGCATCTGGCTTTGGAGATCTGTGTAGAAGACTGTTTTGGGGCTCAGAGTATCAGGCTTGTCTAAGTCTAAGCTCTGTCATATTCTGAGACTGGTCATAAGTTCTTTCTGCTTGAAAATTCATTTCCTCACAATTGAAAATGATTTTAATGTCATCTCTAGTTAGTTACTCAAGCAGATAGTTTTAAAGATAAAATGAGTATGTGAAGATTCTTATATAATTGTAAACTAACATAAGATATGTTAGTTTTGTTAGAGATAAAAACTTCAATGATAAATTGTTGAAGGCATAAAAAGTATGTATGATGAACAATGGCAATAAGAACTACACATGTGTCATGTATATGTATGTGTGTCTGAGTTACCCATCCATTGCCTATCTAGATGTTGGAGGCAGTGGCATAATAAATAAGTCTTCATATTGAAGGGGGGGGTTGAGTTAGGGTGACTGGACCCCTAAAGGTAAAAAGGGCAGGAAAGTTTGCACTTGTCAGAAATTCAAGATGATTTGACTTCTTTTGCCTAGCTCAGTAGAGCTGTTTTTCCACAAATAGTCAGGACCCCTCCTAGGACAGAGGTCTTTCATAGGATTTAAACATTGTGGTTGGTCAAGTTCAGCCCCCAGGTGCCAGAGCTAATCTCTTCCCGACACAGCCCCTAGCCCTAACCAACCAGCTGGCCCTCTGGTTCACCTGGGCCAAAAGACAGCCCAGCACCCATATAAATATCTTTGCAAGGGGAGGGCAGGCTCTCTGACCACTTGGGAACTTCCAGCTGTGGGTGAGTTTTTCCCTCGGCTAGGCCTAGGTGGGCTCAGCGTAGCCCCTAGCCCAGGCCCAGCAGGGAGGCCCCCCAGCCCTTACTCTCCACATGGGTTCTTTATTCCCTCCAGCTCCCCACATGGAGGAGCTCCTTGAATTTTCTCTTTTCTTTCCAAGCTTTTCCCCCCAGATCTCTATCTGGTCACATGGACAGCCAAGCTACTCATGACCCACATGGGCTTTTGGGCTGCACGTGGTGTACATCTCTTCTCCCCAATTTATCTCCCCTTTACCTTCCAGAGTTCTCCTTTCTGCACTCCTTTGTAAAATCTGAATAAAATGTATTTCAAAAATCATTCTCGCTGCACG
Organism: Dipus sagitta; assembly: GCA_036346955.1. Lineage (NCBI taxonomy): Eukaryota > Metazoa > Chordata > Mammalia > Rodentia > Dipodidae > Dipus > Dipus sagitta. The sequence goes on along the minus strand of CM070778.1, from coordinate 103,089,438 downwards.
TGGTGGCGCATGCCTTTCATACCAGCACTTGGGAAGCAGAGGTAGAAGGATCGCTGTGAGTTCGAGGCCACCCTGAGAATACATAGTGAATTCTAGGTAAGCCTGGGCTAGAGTGAGGCCTTACCTCGAAAAACAAAAAAAAAAAACAAAAAAGTCATTCTCTTGAATCTGGAATTGCCAATTCTTTGGTTAGTTTGCAGATATGAACTCAGGGCTTGGGATTCCAGGAAGCACCCCAGAACCCCAGTTTCCCCATTATAGTATGATACTTGCCAACAGTGGTTAATTCTACTATCATATGCCATGGCTCCCCTATTTTATATTTAACATATATGTATGTATATGTATTTATGCTACCAATTATCATATTTTCTCTTGGTAGGCCAATAAAAATAAAGATTGTGAGCTGGAGAGATGGCTTAGCAGTTAAGCACTTGCCTGTGAAACCTAAGGACCCTGGTTCGAGACTCTGTTCCCCAGTACCCACATTAGCCAGATGCACAAGGGGCTGCATGCATCTGGAGTTTGTTTGCAGTGGCTGGAGGCCCTGGCGTGCCCATTCTCTCTCTCTCTCTCTGTCGCTCTCAAATAAATAAAAATAAACAAAAAAGAATGAAAAAACATAAAGATTGTGTGACAATAAGATCATCTTATTGGTGAAAACTGAACTTCTGTTTTATGGTTGGAAAGGTGCCTCAGTAGATAAGAGTGGTTGTTGCATGAGAATGAGGATCTGAGACCCAGCACCCATGTAAAAAGCCATGCATGGTTGCACGTGCCTTTAACCCCAGTACTGAGGGGTGAAGATAGGAAATTGCTGCAGCTCCTTGCTCAGCCAATCTAAGCAAAAAATGGTTGGCTCCAGGTTCAGGGAGAGATTCTGTCTCAGGGAAATAAGGTGGAGGAGGGACCTGACACCCTCCTCTGGCCTCAGCCTGCATGGCCACGGGGTGTGCACATGCGCATACAGCACTCCTCCTAAAGCCACCACGTTTTCAGGACTGTGATCCATTTTTTACTTTTAAATATAGTTATGCAGAGATCGCACTTCTGTGCGGCTAGGAATCTCTCAGTAGGTACAGTGTTCATCTACTGTGCACAAAGTGCTGGGTTTGATTCCCAGGACTCCATAAACCAGATGTTGTTGTGCACAACTGTACCAAACACTTGGGAGAGATGGAGGCAGGAGGATTAGAACTTCAAGGTCATCCTTTGCTACATAATGAGCCCCAGGCCAGTCTAGGTTATATGAAACCCTCTCTCAATAAAAGAGATTAAAAAAAAATGTTTCCAAGATTGCTTTTTCCTCTGGTTTGTGAGAACATTATTTTGATGAGATTTCTTCTCTTCATTAATTCTTTCAGTCTTCATACCTTTAGCATTTCCTGTGTGTCAGTGTTGGGTCAGGTCCTGAGTATGTTGGTAAGTAAGCCAGGCCTTGTATCCAGGCTCAGGTAGCAGATAGATGATTTAAGGAGTGGGTGTCTTTGCAAAGCTCCACATCTAATGAGTCACTGTGAAGCCTGGGGCGATTTTGTAGCTGACCATACCTTGGTGGGTTGGCAAGTCTTCGAGCTCAGGCCGTCTCTCACAGTTTTCTGATCCACTTCAGAACTTGCCTAGGATAATTTCAGGCTACCAGCTGTCTTTCTCCGTCCTTGAGATTATAACCAAAAAAGCCAAAGGCTGCTGGAGGAGAATTACACAAAAATAGTCAAGATAGTAAAATTCCACCAAATGGAATTTCCCAATAGTTGAGTAACCTGAGTGTAAACAAAGTTGGTGGAGGAAAGAACACATTTGTTTTCAAGAGGATCGCAGACACTGACTCCTGGAGGCAGCCACAGGAAGGGTCCTGGGCTGAGTCTTAAACTACAGGGTACAAATCACACATTCACTCCCTGGACACGTGTAGGCAGAATTCCTGGTTGTCTGGCTGTGAATTTACTTTTGCTGTGACTGCCTGTGTTGCCTGGGCTTCCAAGGGCCACCTGCAGTCATTTTGTTGCTACGTTAATGGAGTCCATTGCTGTGGTGATTTGGAATGACGGTACACTGTGACCATCTGTCCCTTAAGTTGTCAACCACATCTGTATTCGTAAAACAAGGCACTTTCACTCAGTCATTTCATGCTTTATAAAAAGTTTTTACTTAAAAATTTTTTATTTGTGTGTGTTTGTGTGTGTGTGGAGGGAGAAGAAAACGAGAGAATGAAAGAGAATGAGAGAATGGGTGCCCTAGGGCCACTACAAAGGAACTGCAGATGCATGCTGTACCTTGTGCATCGCGCTTTACTCACGTACTGGGAAATTGACCCTGGGTGGTCAGGCTTTGCAATCAAGTGCCTTTAACCCATGCGCCACCTCCCCAGCCCACTTTGCTTATTCTTTATTAAAGAGACAGCAGTGTTCACATGTAAGCACACCTGTTGTTTTATCAGGAAATGGAGATCTTGGAATTTCTATCATAAATGAGACCTATATGAGCTGCAGGAGAGAAGCAATTTTAGAGATGGGTGAATGTTTTCTGAGCAAAATGAAACCTGCCAAATCACACAGAGCCAAGCTCCAATAATAGAAACTTAAAAAGCCAATATGTCTTAGTTGAGTCACTGATAATTTCGGCCTACTTTATATTAAAATTAAACACACCCAAATGCTGACTTTCGTTTAGAGTTTGTGACAAAATGTACGAGAGAGTAAGCACTGGACCCAGACTGCCTGTGTACAAACAGGCTTCAACATTTTCTCAATCCGTGATCGAGCAACGAGCCTTTACTTTCCACATGAGAGTGGGATCATGAAAGCTACTTACTCTGATAGGTATTTTGAAGAATGTTAAGCTTATGTGCTTAAAGAAGTGCCTGGATCTTTTCTTTTGGTTTGGCTGTTTTTATTGTCATCATTATTATTGGGCTAAATTAATGTTTGTAGAATAACTAATTCCATGTTGTTCTTTCAAAATCTCTAACTGGGCCTGGAGAGAGGTGGTTCAGCATTTAAAGACACTTGCTTGCAAAGCCTGCTGACCTCAGCTCAGCTCCCCACAGCACTTAAAAAAGCCAGAAGCAAAAGGTAGTGCACGCTGACACATCCGTATACACACACACACACACACACACACACGTGTGCACACACGTATACCCGCACATGCATATAAAGTAAAATTTCAAAAAAATCTCTAATTGCAGTTTCTTCCCTCTGAGGTGTGGTCTCATTCTAATCCAGGCAGATCTGGAACTCATTCTGTGGCCCAGGCTGACCCTCCCTCTTCAGCTGCTGAGTGCCGGGATTTCAGGTGTGGGTCACTTGGCCTTAACTGAATCATTTCTTTATTTTTAAAGAAAACCAGCCAAGTAGATAGTAGGGTGCCTGAAATCAATCACCGCATTGTCCTGATTAATGCAGATCACAGACACAATTGACAGAGGATAGTCCAGTGCTTCTGAGTACAGACGTAAAGTCACTCTCATTCCTAAGAATCTGAATCTTTCAGTGAAAGACCAAAAAAAAAAAAAAAAAAAAAAAAAAAAAAATCCCCAAACAGCAGCAGCAGAAACCCCAGAACAAAACAGTAGTGGGTGAGAGGAACATTAATTTTTAAGTATAAAAGTACTCCCCAGGATGCATTTAAAGCTTCATAAGTTAACTGGAGGTGATGGCAGATTTAATCTCAGATACAATATGCAAATCCATGCCAGGAATATAATGAAAATGGGAATTGACCATAGAGTTGAGGATGGAATTTCCATCACTTCAAGCATTGACTGTCCCAGGGACATGCATGTCCTGTCTAGGATCAGCCTTCAGACTTAGAGTTGAGAGAATTAGAGGTATGCACATTGGTAAGAGAGTACTGCATAAACTTAATGCTTTTCCTCAAGTGAGGGAATACGAATATTTGTGTTTCTTCTCTTTGGGCTAACCGAATGCATACTGCTAGCATGTGAATATCTACCTGTGAATTCCTACCTTTTTAATTTTATTTTTAAGGTTGCTTAGAGATTTTGTGTCCCTAATTCAGAAAATAATGAAGCAGTTTTAGATCTGTTTTTCAGGCTGCTGTCTCTAGGTAAAGCCACTTGTCCTCACACGTTGCAGTAAGGTCATTACTAGCTCACTGGCTGAGCTGACGGACGCATGGCTGGTCAGTGCAGAGGGAATCCTACGTAAACTTCCTCCAGGATTTATGCTCTCCTGGAGCTTCACGTTTCATGACCTCTCACCTCTTCCCAGCATCGCTCCAGCTTGACCGGAAACCAGCTTCCCTTTTCCTGTGCTGTGCCCGTGAAAATACTTGTTTTCCAGATGTTCAAGAGTCCTGCTAACTTTTCAGCTGGAGAAGGCCTTTGCACTGCTGTCTTGAGTCCACTGAGCGAATATTTTTCCACAGTTAATGTGCCATCATGGGCTTACTGTGTCTTGACTGGATGGTCCTAGCAGGATACTGTAGTTGTGGTGACACAAGCCTCTTCCAATTAAGAGTTTAAGTTCTTACAAGTTTCTTCAACTGTTGTCATTCTGGCACACTACTCTGCCAGCTTAATAGATGTAATAAAAAGGATCATTAAGAAAAATCTGCCAAACTTCTGTGATATACCTAAACTTTTAGCAGTTTTGTAAGAAAACTGAGCTCCAGAATTGTAACCATTATTATTTAGAAAACAGACTGCTCTGTGCATCTTTCTCAACAATACCCAAATGACTCTGAGTCTGCAAAAGATCTAGAGTGGAAGACATACCTGGAATGCAGACTAGGCCAGAGAGGGAGTATTGGTGTTTAGTGATGTGCTTGAGAGAAACAGTTCTAGGGGGTGTGGCCCAGGCTCTGGCTACCAGGCTCTTCAGGGAGTTGGTGAAACCCCCATCCAAGAGAGGGCTGAGATTACATTTGCTTACTTCCTCTAAGGTTCAAGGCTCCCTGTCTGTGTCCTTTCCTTCCCAGTCTCGTCAGGAGGGCAGATGCAGCTGAGTCTTCGAGTTGCTCACATCTTAAGCTTGTAGCAGAGCAGGAGTAGCCAGTCCTTCAGCTGTCCCGGTTACCTGCTGTTTAGGTAGGTGCCATTGGAAAGCTCTCCTGGTCTCATAGCAGTTTTCCTCACAGCTTTGAGTCAGCAGTGCTTTGGATACAAGCAGTCTACCTACACCTCACACTCATTCACAGCTCCACAGACTTCACCACCCGGGCTGCCAACACATTGTAAAAAAGCATGTGATTTTCTTAAGCTGTCTCAGTTGCTTTCAGTGTACCTAAGTACAGGGTGAGGTGGGGCCGACTGTCATATCAGTATTGACCTTTTCAGAGACTAATGCCTTGAAGGCTCTGAGAAGTTTCCTTTTATGAGAAGACTGTTGTTATTGTCACCTCAAGCATTGTGTTTTATGGAACAGTGACATAGAGGATATATTTTCTGCACATTGTGACAGTAGACTTGAACTTAGGACAGCATGTCAAATATAATATCCTGTGTAGCTTGTTAAAACAAGTGATGGCAGTCTAAATTATTAACACTTGCTTGCTGGCAGCACCTTGTTGGGGCAGGGATCATTGATCTGTGTGCATTCATGTGATTGATTGTGAACCTGCTAAAGTGAGAGAGGCTGCTGAGCCTGGGGCCTCCACACTCAGAGTGTGCAAGGAGAGAGAGTGTGTCTCATTTCTTTCATGTCAGACTGGCTAAAGTCTGACATGAAATACTAAATCACATACTAAATATATGTCCCTTTCATGCCAGGTAGTGTGTAGAGCACAGAGGGCAAAATGATGAAGAGGTGGACCGGTCCCTGCACTGCTGAAGGACATGGCAGACCTCCTGGAGGATCTGGCAATAAAGTTGAAATTCAAAGAGGGAGGCATAATGAGAGTGTTTCATCAGAACTTGGAGGAAGGGCTTTGATTTCCACCTGGGGTAACTTGTTAGTCCTTCCTGGCTCAGACGGCCATTAAATTTTGTGTGTGTGTATACGTGTGCGTGTTTGTGTGTGTATGTGTGTAACCCCCTAAGAATGGCCTTATAGAACTCATTGGAACATGTGGAAGTAATGGTGATAATGGGTGAATGCTTAACATTTACCTCTTAAAAACAAATGCAGGCCTTAGCATTTGTCAGACTCCATGTGTCAGTAACTCCCATGGGGCCGGAGTCAGACTAGCACTGTGATATCACCAAACAAGAGTTGTGGAGCGATGCACAATTCCACCATGCAGAGACAGAGGAGTAAGTCAGCGAACCACTGAACAATATAAAGATTAGGAAGTTAGTTATTACCTGTTCTTAGTAATTTAACTGAGGGTCGACATAATTTGATTATAAATCATGGGTGTAACAACTGGCTCAGAATTCTTACAGGTTTTAACAGGTGACATGAGGAGCTGCTGGCTTCAGTACACTACTCCGTGCATCATCAGTATAGGTGTGTGTGTGGGGGGATCAGGTGAGTGAATTGTGTCATCATCGGAACTTTCTACATACTCCTCCAGCTGAACAGAGTTTAGTGTTGGAAAGGCTGGTGTGGGTTGAAGCACATTGGTGAGTGTTTAGTTAGCAACACGGTGTAGGAACACTGATGGGACATGTAGGTGCTTTTGGAGTGTCTACTCTGGAACCTAATCTTCGGTACCACCTCCCACTCTGCACCAGAGAAAGTTGTCTTCTACTTGGCCCAGGGTGACTGACTCTTGTTGGTCTGGGGTGTGGTATGACTTCTTCAGCACTCATCAAGGGCTAGAGCCTCAGAGCACCCCTGCGCTAGAGTCAGTCACCCTGAGTTATGATGGCTGTTTTTTTCTTTTTTGAAAGAAGTGTTTTTGACTTTACAGTGGTATAGAAGCAGTTTGCATTTGGTAGGAACCAAGTTGGAATTTTGATATTTTCCTGTGGAAGCAGTATGAGATGCCATACTCCTAGAGCAGTGGGCAGCAGCAGTGAGCTGCATCTCTCAGTGAGTGGACGGATCTTGCAGAGCATCAGCTGGTATTCTAGAGTGCACCATGTTGCAGTGACTTTTGTTAAGTGTGAGGTATTAAGTGAATTTTTGCTTTATTATATTTTTGATTTGTGATGGAATTATAGGGTGTGATCTCCTCATTAAGCCCAAGTGCTGTCTATCAGTGATTGGTTGTGACAAAATGGGTTTTGCTCTGTATGATTATTATGTGTTTTATATAAATCTTTTATTTCATTTCTGGAAAAATATCTACTTTCCATCTTTTATATACAGCTTCCAGAATTTGGAGTTACTCTAAACTGCATAGTTTCTTTAAAAAAAATTTATGAGAGCGAGAGAGAGTGAGAGAGAGAAAGGAAAGGAAAGGAAAGGAAAGAGAGAAGAGAGAGAGAGAGAGAGAGAGAGAGATAGATAAAGTATGGGTGTGCCAGGTTCTCCTACCTCTGCAGAAAAACTCCAGATATGTGTACCACTTTGTGCTTCTGGCTTTATGTAGGTGGCTGGGGAATCGAACTCCAGCCTTCAGGCTTTACAAACAAGCTCCTTTAACTGCTGAGCCATCTCCTCAGCCTCCTCCTTAAAAAAAAAAATTATTTATTTAACAAGGTAAGAAAAGGGAGGGAGAGAACAAAGTATATAATTTAAAACAATTTAAAACTTGATTTCCTAACAAATTTTCATGACTATGAAATAGAAGGTTTGCAACTCTTTTCAGTAGTCTTTTCTTGAGGAGACCAAATGGGAGAAACAGAAATGACAAATATTTTTCAAAATTAATGCAGTTGGAGCACCAAAGTAAGAAAGGCGTGTGTTAGTAAGATACTCTATTCCTAATAGTATGACAATAAATGGATATCTAGAATGATAGCTGAATTAGCTAGGCATAATCATAGATGTAATTATGCTCAGCAGATTATAATTGGTCAGCCTGGAAAGCTACCAATAAGTGGCCACAATCAAAATGCCACCCCTCCTCAATCACATGGTTACATTAACCAGGGTGACCTATTTTAGAGCATCTGTTTTTGCCTTCTACTTTGTATGACTTAGTTTCTCAACATTCTGTTTATTCAGCAGGGCCTGATAAAGATCTGTAATGCATTTGTCACTATATTTAGACACTCATCTACTCAAGCCTAATGGCATGATTGATGACTAATGCATGGGCATCAGGATTTTTTACCTGTGTTTGCAGCAGATGCTGAGGCCATTGGTACATATTTCTTTGAGCTGTTTATATATCTTGTCTAGACTATCATTCTGACAGCAAACATTATGTTCTTTTTTAGGGCTTTGGGTTATAACAATATAAGTTTAAAAACCATCATCACTAATAACTGATATTTTAATGTTTCTTTTTAGTCCAGAATTGAGCTACTTTATGACTCTCAACTCAGTATTTTAAAATATATATGTAACCTATTTTTGTGAGTACTGAATTCAATTCAGTAGTTAATACCACATTAGAAAATGTCACATCAACAATAGCAAAAGTAGTCATACATCCCAGAGGATGTGGGGGAATATGAAACTTTGGCTTTGAGTAGATTTCTATATTTTGTACATATATGTATGGAGACATAATCTTTGCAATGCATTTCTGGCTGTAGGTGTGGCCTGAAAGGGGAAAGCCACTTCACTCTCATCTAATGTCACCACTGTCCTATGAAGTAATCAGCTCTAGGACACAGTGTATGAGCTCCAGGGTCAGGAATAATGGGTTTTGCTTAATTTGGCAGTCATGTTTTGGGTTTGGGATCATTTGGACACTTAATCCAACCTTCTTTAGTCAAGCCTGGTAGTCAGTTATTATTTGAAGAGCAGAAGAGTCAGCCATTGCCATAATAATGCCTTACATTTATATTGCTACTTGTTGAGTAGAGAGGCTCCAGAGTGTGATGTGTGGGGAATATGCATTTCCAACCTTCAAAGACCTTGTACAAATGTAAGGTATTCTTTCTGCAAAGATTTAATCCAGGGATGGGATACCTTCCAGTGAGTTGTTGGCCAGGGAGGTCCTTGATGCCCCCAAAACATTACAGGCCATGGCTGAGGCCCTTGGATTCCCACCAGGAATAGAAGGTAAGACCCTATTGCCGAAGACTCCACATACTTGGCTGCAAGGCCACTGAGAAATCCTGCTGTGGAACTGAGCTGAAAACCTCCTCCATGTAGACCAGCTGCAGAAAGCTGGAAATAGCCACACTGCATGCAGCTCAGTGGGAGAGAGAGAAATCACCAATGAAGATACTCCACAGTGGACACTGCAAGCCTTATATATGGCCACTCAGGCCAAATGAGCCAACGGGTGCAATACTGGCACGTCTGTTATGTGGGAAAGCAACTGCCTTCTAATTTGACTAGAGGCCTGCTCCATGGGAGGGAATACATCCCTGATACTGAAAACCTACAACAGGGTGTAATGTCTGCTGCTGACTGGCTAAATGTATATACTATGCTCATCAAACTGCCCAGTAAGCACTTCTCTTAATGTTCATACCCATATATTAATGCTACTCTCACCTTTTTGTTAGAGAACTTTCTCTTTTCAGGTGGCAGTGACCTTGGGATGACTCAGAAATTATTGTGGTGCTGAGAAGTGACAGAGGAGTGCTCAGCACTGCAGTATCTCTATCACACCTTCTCAGGGTCTAATGCGGAAGAGGTGGCAGGAAGAATGTAAGAGCCGAAGGAAGGGTAGGACTCCTTACACCGTGCTCCTCCAGACACAAAGTGGCCTGGATATCCATGACCTCTCAGTGCCTGACACTACCTACATAAGATCATCATAATAGGAAGAAAAGATCATGACATCAAAATAAAAGGGAGACTGAAAGGGGGAGGGGCTATGATGGAGGATGGAGTTTCAGAGGGGAAAGTGGGGGGAGGGAGGGAATTACCATGGGATATTTTCTACAATCATGGAAGTTGTTAATTAAATAAAACACAAATTGATTGCGTGGACTTACTAGGAAAGGTTGGATGAAGTATCTTCGTGATTTCCCAAACTTAAACATTTACAATTCAGTGTGTCAGGAGTTGCTGATAATGCCCGCATAGTCCTTTATGTAGTCCTGTTTGTTGTTTATGGCAAGTGTTGCAGACTGTAGGGAAGCTATGGTTTTTATTTGTGTTTTCTATTTTGGTGGTGCTCCTGACAAAGCAACAGAAGGCATATGTGTTTCTGATATGCCTGTTCAGCTCATTCCTCACAATTGTCTTCAAACATACCTGCATCTTGATTCTAAAACAAAACACTACAAACAAAATCAAATAAAACTTGATTGGTAACAAAATGCAAATACCCATGGAATACCTAAAATTGTTTGTCTGATAAAAAGATATTAAAACTTAAAGAAAAATAACAGAGGAGCAAAACATAGACAAATTTTCTAGCAGTGTCTGTGGTCTCTCTTCTGCCTTCATTCTACTGTTGAGGTTTAGAAAACTTGTCATCTATCTGTTGCTGTTCATTCAGGCATCTAGCTAAGCATTTTGTCCTGATGTATGTTTCTGTTAGTATTTGTTCTGTGTCCTAGTACTTGGATACCATGGCCATGTTTTCACTGTGTAATTCAGCATGCATCATGAAAAGCTAGATTTATGGACATGATCATACTCAGACATTTTTTCTCAGCATTTAGGAGACAGAGGAGCATTGATACCTCTGTTCTGCAGCCCCTTAGCCTGGGATTGCTCCAAGCACTGGAGGTCATTGGGATGCAAATGAAGCGGAGGAAGGGCACCTGGCCAAGTGTTGTTTATTGACCTGAGTAAATGCCGCCTCCATGGGTTGAGGGAGCTGGTAGTGTAAGTGGCCAGGAAAAGCCAGCATACTTCCAAGTCCTGAGGTTTTCTCTATGTGTTCCCAAATCTTGATTTCCCAAGCCCCTGCAGTGGGCCACAGGCACGGAGGGCCCAAAGGTCAGAAGACCAGATTGGGAAGGCCACTGGTTTAAAACTATGAACTGACCGTAGTTGCGAAGCCAGGATGCTTGGAGAGGAAGCTAGGCTGTGACTTGTCTGTCCTTTTTCAAGCTTGATGGGAAAAAAGTGTTGAACGTAGTTTCAGGATTCATGTACAGTGTTTGTAGTAGTTAATTGTGTTACTTTCCACATTCAAATGCGAACAATATACTGGTGGCGAAGCACCCATTCCTTATATTCATATTGTCTATTAACATGTAGAAAAATCACTTCAAAGTATAAAAACCACACTCATTCTTTTATCTGCAATTCAGATTTTAAATGACTGACAGTCAGCTTGCTCTGCTTGCAGCTAGTAAGAATTGGGATGTTTCATGTGTTGGCTATATTTGTGGAAAGGAGAGAGAAACTAACCCTTTTGCTAAGTGGTAAGTCACTTAAATGTTGGATCCCAGTGAAGAGAACAGGATTCATCATGTGGTTGCATCAAAAGATGTGAAGGTGGTGGAGTAAGAGTCAAAACAAGAAGGCCACCATTTTCAAATGTGCAACTCTCATTTTGATCTTTATTTGACTGAAATGTGAAATTTTGTATTTACTCACTTTAAACCAGGATAAAAATAGCAAGTATTTAAAGTAATTTTATTTTCAGTTTAGATAAAATTATTATTTTCATTGTAGATAGCCATGCATAATTGTTAAATATACTACAAATGTGACCCCTGTTTTCCTTTATTGTTTTAGACTTAAAAAAATTTGTTTAGTTACTTGAGGGGAGGGGGGAAGAGGCAAATATATATAGAGGGAATGGGCCTGCCAGGGCCTCTAGCCACTGCAAACAATTTCTAGATGCATGTACCACCTTGTGCATCTGTCCGGAGGAATTGAACCTAGGTCTTTAGGGTTCATAGGCAGGCACCTTAAATGCTAAGCCATCTCTCCAGCCCTTGGTTTCCTTTTTTTTTTTTTTTTTAATTCCCTCTATTCTCTGGTATTATGAACCTATTAAGTGGTGCTATTGGTTGGTATTCATATTATTATTTTTTGCTATTTCTGAAGTTAAAACTATTGGTATAGGATGTAAATTTGGCATTTGGTATGTCATACACTTTTCATAAATGATTAACTATTGTGTGTTGAGAAGGTTGTAGCATAGATATCATTTTTAGGGCCTCTTTCAGTTTATAAGTAACTGTTACTGTAGGGGTGGAAATTTGTGATGTCTTCCTCATATGAGCACAACTGTCACCTCTGTCACTGTTCAATCAAAGTTTGATGTGACACAGAACCTTTTGATGAAGAAGGATAGCCTAATGGAAGTGAAGTAAGGTGGGAAGGGAGTGGCATGACACTACTCTCAGCAAAGCTTTCTCTGTACAGTCTCTTGTGGGTGTGGCATTATTTTCCCCTGGGAACAGGATCCCCTCTCCCCCAAAGGAGAGTTTTGTAATACATTATCAGACAAGATAGGTGTGGGTTTCTTTATGGTCATAATAGGAGGATAGTTTAAAGTAGTAGTTTAGTCTTCATGACTCTACTTGGGACAGAGGAATTCTGATTGCTGTAACTTGACTTGTAGAGAGAGAGAGGGGAGAAGAGGGAATGAGAGACACTGCTTCTGATTTTGCCTCTGAGGCCTTCCAATGTCCTTATTAAAAAATTTCAGCATGTCAAAACACTATGTGTTGTAGAGTTATTTTCTAATGAACTCAAACAAAGGGGAGCTGGCTATAACACCCCTAAGCCAGCCTCCAACTATGTACTTCCTTCAGTAAGGCTCCACTTCCCAAATTGCCATCAGCTGGGAAACAAGCATGGGAATACTTCTGTAAAGAAAGGTGGGCAGAAAATTCTAGGCAAAGAGCACAGCTTGTGTGAAGACATAACAGCTAGAGAGAATGTGGTGTGACCCAGCCACTGTGAGGAGGCTGAAGGGAAGTGTGGCTGAGTGCCCGTGGCTTTCCACCAGAAGCCAGGCCATGCAGTACTCTACAAGTAATTGTGAGGGTTTAATTCTGAAGAAAAAGAAACCAAGGTAGGAACATACATGTACAGATACTCTTTTTTTTTTTAAAGTATGTTTTGTTTATTTATTTATTTGTTTATGAGAGGTGGGATAAATATGGGTGCACTAGGGCCTCCAGCCACTGCAAACGTACTCCAGACACATGCATCACCATGTTTATCTGCCTTACGTAGGTCCTGGGGAATTGAACCTGAGTTCTTAGCCTTTGCAGGAAAGTGCCTTAACTGCTAAGCCATCTCCCCAGTCCTGTAGTGATATTCTTATTAGAAGGTTCTCTCAGTGCAATGAGATGAGTGGTTCAGAATGGCCTTAGGATTTTGGTGAGATTAGTGAGGAAGATATTGATAAGGGAATTTGAGGTGTCTTTGAGCAAGACGTAGCCATTCTTGGCTCTTGGTTGGGCTTTAATACAGGCATTAGATTGCAGGACACTTATGGTCATACCAAACTTCCACCTCGTTCTTGTATTGTGAATTCAGAGAATGAGATCCATAGACCATAACAGGGTGAAGTTTAAGAAAGATTTTACACAGAGCTTAAGAGAAGGAAAGAAGGCAGGGCTCCTCCTGTATGATGGAGAGGTTCTGAGCCAGTCATCTACATGGTGAGTTGGTCAGTGTTAGTTCACCTGGGGCCTGGTATTCTTATCTCTTGTTTCAAGGGAAGAGGAACTCTTTTAGGGAAAAGGAGATAAGACCAATCCTTAAGATGTTTTTTGGTCTTCAGCAAGGTAGGAGCTGCTAGTACTCCTTTAGGGAAAAAGATAAGGAAAAATGGAATCTTCCATACAGGCTCCAGGGTACTTCTTGCTTGGCCTTATTACCCTCAACTGCCTGACCAGTTTCTGTGTCCTCTTCTTTGTCGTTATTGTCCCAGTGTGAGGGGCTGACCAGGATTCTGGTTGTAGGAAGAGTGGGAGGCAAGTGGGAAGGTAGGATGTGGTCATGAAGGTGGAATCCCGGGACTTGTTCATGTGGGTGTGAGCAGTGAGGAAGAAGGAAGGATGAGAAGCCCTTCCTGAGTACCTGCTTTGAGCTGCAACATTTGCCAAGATGGAGGCACTGAGGTTGGGCCTTTAGTCCAAGAGGATTGAAAAGCAAGTTTACATGTTACATTTTCCTGTTTTGTCCCCCCCCCCCCAGTTCTATTTTAGGCAATATGGGTGAATAGTCTTGTCTTGCAAAATGACTTCCATTTCCTTTATGGTTTCAGATACATGTGTAAATTAAATGTGCATGAATTGGAACTTGGCCAAAAGAGTTACCACTTTACTTCAACATTTAGGTCCCTACCCCAGGCACCTTTCATGTTGATTGTCTACCCTGATACCTTAGTTTCCCTGAGCCACAAGCTTTATTATTTTTGAAGCTCTTCTGTGAACTGCCCCTTCTCTAATTGATATATGAATAGCTATGTGTGTGTGTATCTCCACTCACCCACAGTTTCTTAAAAGTCTAAAAAATGCAGTGAATTGGTGTGTAACAAAACACTGAGAGAGGACAAAAACAATGTAAAAATGTTTTTACAATGTTTTTAATGGGCTGTCTTAGGAAATAGACACATTCTAGAACATTGAGATTCCTATTTTGTGAGAGTAGTGATGCAAGAATTTTGGGTTTGGGAGGGGTCCTCTGCTGACCTGTGAACCCCAATTTTGGGGCCCTTATTCTGTTTCGACAAAGAATTGATAAAATAGACTGAAGAAGGGTAAATAACAGAGAATTAACTTTAAGAAAAAAAAACCCCATGAATTATGAGGTTTATTGTTGGGCAAATTAAGATCCAGGTGGACGTTAGCTGCAAGACTCAAGCCAGAGGAGAATTGTCCTTCTTGCCCAGCTTGAAAGGAAGAGGAAACACAGCGGGAACCTCCAGGGGCAAAGGGCTCTGGAGGAGGCACATCAGTCCACACGGGGAAAGCAAAACCTAGGAACAACAAGACCTTTCAAGGAAGAGACCAAAGAGGATTAAGAAACTGTAAAGGACTCAGTAGTCAAAGAAAACTGGTACATGAAATTGAAGTGGGAAGGTACACCAAAGCATGACACATAGATGGCAAGCAGGCAAATACCCAGGCCCAGAGAAGTGCTCCCCTCTTCCCAGCCATGCTGTGTTGGTTAGGGAGAGCCAGACTTAGGCCAGTGTGCTTGGGCCAGGTCACAGGGTAGAAGGAGTGCCAGGCCATTTGGGTAAACCTCCTCTATACAGATGAGTCAACTAATTTGAGTGAGCCTTGTCATCAGATCAGGTGCATGAGGAGAGACCTGATTGGTTCAGGGGGCTGAGCCAGGATGGGCAGAGACTGATTGCTTCCTGCACTCAAGGGACAACAGACCCAGGCTGAGCTGAGAAAGCAGAAGTGAGCTCCTGTTGAGGAGTGTCCCTGGCAGCCATCTTGGATGAAACAGGATCAGATGCAAGTTCCAGTTTTGCCAGGACAGACAGAATAGCATCTTCTTACTCCTTTTTGGGCTTCTGCCTCTGACTAACTGCCTGTCAAAAGCTACCTTAGAGTTTTTTTTTTTTAAATACTTTGGCTGCTTAGGGAAGTCAGAAAAATAGAAATTCAGTGGTTACTTTTTTCCACATACTTTCAGGGCATTATGATGTTTTAATGTGAACTGTAGAGAGGTATACTCTAATTCCCTTTCACGCACGTAAATCTAGTTTCAGGCTCTTTTGGAAACGTTTACTAGAAAAAACATCATGGGCAGATTTTAAAATGCTTTTGGATTGCATGACGGCATGGTGCCACTTTGATTGAAGGCTTGTAATACTTTATTTTCTTTTCCAAAGAGTCAAGATAAATCCTGTAAACATTTTTTCTCATTTTGTTGTTTCTGTTGTACTATTGTGTTTGGCTCTAACCTTTTGCCCCTGGGAAACAAAAGTGTTTTTTAACTCCGGTGCTCCTGCTGAGTCCTCCAGCTGTCGGCAGCAGTTTTAAAGTTGTTCCTTACTTACACACTGTAATTCTTACTGATCAGAAAGCTTCCCAAGCCTTATCTGAAGCTCAACACGCTAATTTAAGGGATATATTTTAAAGGGAATTCTTTGTCAGAACTTACTTGAATGCACCTTAAGAAAAGCCTTTTAAAAAATAAAATCCAATTTAATTCAATCATTCTTTTTTTTTCTTCTTTTCTGAGACAGGGTCTCATGTAGCCCAGGTTAGACTCAAACTTGTTATACATCCAAGGACAACCTTGACCTTCTGATCCTCCTGTTTCTATCTTCTGAATGCTGTGATGACAGATGTGTGCCATCACACCTGGTTTCTGAGGTGCAGGGGGTTAAACGCTGGGCTTTCATGCATGCTAGGCAAACACTCTGCCAAGTGAACTACATTCCCAGCACTAACTTAATCATGTTTTAAGAGTGCTTATAGTGAGCATCAATGTAAAGTTTAGTTTTATATAAATTAAAGCAAATCCATCAGCTGGCCGGGGCTAGTAGCTACTTTTATTCATTCAGTATTAAAAATAACAAACATGCCAACCAACCACTAGTGTACATAGGTACTGTGTTGGGCCATCTTTAGATTTTGTAAGACCTCTGGAAGCTTCTGTTGACTTTGGATTTGGAAATGTTGGTGTTATAGCCCTCTAAGGAATGTAGTGCTCAGATGAGACTGAGGTAGGAACTGGCTCTGCTTGGGGCATTTGAGAAAACATCCTGGTGGGGGTGGGATGCAGTGTGTTAGCACAACCTTACTTTTCAAGTTTGTAGGTAGGAGACATGGGGCCAATGTGCTTGGAAGCCAAGTCTACCCTGCAAAATCCAGCATTTGGATTTGGTGACTTAAGCACTCTTCTAGTTCTGAGAATTGGTTACAATTTCGTGGTGTGAGTGTGTTTTTAAACTGGGTTTGAGCCATTCTTCAATAAACAGAAGAATTCAGTTTTAAGTTCTAGTTCTGATGCAGGATTTTGGGGTTCTGGAGGGGTCCCTTAAGTTAATGAACCCCAGTTTGGATCCTGTCCCTGTTTCAACAAAGAATTGATATAAATGAACTCAAGCATAGATTATAAATTATTAAGTTTGTGTAGGGAGGAATCACAAATTGTGGAGTTTATTTAAGAGAAATTGGGATTGAGGAAGAGGGCTAGAGCAAAGTCATAAACACATGAAAGTAGGAAACACGCAGCCATGTGGAAAAGAAAACATAGTCTATGAGATTCCTTTAAGAGAAATGAAGGCTTTTTGGGAAAGACTGGAGTGGAGCCACAAAGCATGTGTAGGATAGAACCTAAGAGCTTGTGTGGGGAGATTCAGAAGAAACACACTTAGTATATGCCTTGTGCATCCCTATGGGAGGATTTTTTTTTTTGGTTTTTCGAGATAGGGTCTCACTCTAGCCCGGGCTGACCTGGAATTCACTCTGTATTCTCAGGGTGGCCTAGAACTCATGGTGATCATCCTACCTCTGCCTCCCAAGTGCTGGGATTAAAGGCATGCGCCACCATGCCCGGCTCCCATGGAAGGATATTATGAGGGCAAATAGTGGTGGCTTAAGGAAGAATAGCAGAGGGAAAATATCAAACTAGATTTTGATTGATGTACTCATGGTCACCCTGAGTTTAGAGAAATTACACAGGTAACAGGAGCAGTTAGAGAAAGTACCCATGATGTAGAGTGTAAGGGAAATATGCATGTGGTAAATTCAGAGGCCAGAGGAGAACATACATATAATTAATGTGAGAAATTATCTCAAAGTATAAAGCAGAGGCAAGCAGAAAAATTCAGACCAAGAAACAGTACTCTGCTCTCTCCCCACCCATATGGGTGTGTGCATTATGGGGGGGGGGTGCAGATTCACTTGTATCCACGCAGCGCAGAGTAGAGTGAGGAGGACACACACACACACACACACACACACACACACACGAGAGAGAGAGAGAGAGAGAGAGAGAGAGAGAGAGAGAGAGGGAGGGAGAGAGGGAGAGAGGGAGGAAGAGTTGGGAAGGAAGGCTGGGAAGGAAGGCTGGGAACAGTCTTTACACCGATTGAAAGTGTATTCTTTCTTCAGATTCAGGTGTGTAAAGAGGAAGACACGACTGGTTTGTAGATTTGAAGGGGCACACTCCAGGGTCAGCCACCTGGGTAGTGAAGGCTGCTCATCTACGTAGTGTGCTAGACCGGGGGGGGGGGCAGCAAGGGGGCACTGCATCTATTGTGGATGTCTCAATCAGACACGAGTTCCATTCATGAGTTTTATTTGTACCAAGGTGGGTTGGCATGTTGGATGGCATCTCTTGATTCTCTTTTGGACTTCTGTTCCTAACTGAAAACTATCTAAAAGAATGTAGCTTTTTCCTATTTCTACTTCAGTTCTTAGTGGATTTCAGATAGAAATTGCTCAGAGGAAGGATAAAGAAGGTAAATGCTTGCTGTCTTTTTGGATACATTGCAGGTACCTGGTATGTGGACTAGTGTTAGGGAACAATAAAAATGCAAACTCCTTCCCCATGGTGGTCCAACAATTTTGGTTGTCACAAGTCAACAAATGTTAGTCTTTCCTACTCTTCTACCCCTTTCCTCTCCCCCACAAAATCAAGGCGCCCCAAATAGAATGAAGAAAGTATGTCTAGGTGTGAAAAATATGGAGAGAGTGGTAATAGGGGAAGGTTTTCGAAAGTCAGGGATTTAGAAAGCAGACGTTTGGATAAAGAGAAAACCTCAGAGGGTGGACTATAGTTACAGAGTTGAAGGAGGTCAACTATAGCCAGAACATGTGAGCAAAAGCAGCTATTGTTTGGTTTTTAAGGCCAGGTACTGTGGCAAGTATTTATTCCTTCAGAATTCCTATTAAATAAGTACCATTGTGTCTCTGTATGATTGCTTTTCCAAGGGCCACATTAGTAGCAAATGGGTAAGGACGGGTTTCCAAAGCAAGTTTGAGAAAGTATGAGCTCGACCAACATGCATATTGGACTTTTGGTTTTAGGATTACCAACTGTGCTTCTTGCTTTTTGTCATTACTGTGAGAAAATACCTGACCAAATAAGCTTAAAAGAGGACTGATTTATTTTGATTTACATTTCCTGAGTATTTGATCAGCTGGCTTCATTGTTATGGTAATGCAGACACATCATGGTGGAGGGAAATGATGAAGGAAAACTGCTCACCTCCTGGCATCCAGGAAAAAAGAGACACCTCGGAGGAAGGGTCATGACACAAGATAAACTCTAACAAAGTCTCACCCCTCTTGACCTATTTCCTCCACTGAGACCCACATTCTAATGGCCCATTCAATGATAACTTCATGAATGGTTTACTTGCCTTGTGATCCAATCACTTCTCTATTTATTTATTTGTTTATTTTTAAGGTAGGGTCTTGCTCTAGTCCAGGCTGACCTAAAATTAATCTCAGGGTGGCCTTGAACTCATGGGTGATCCTCCTACCTCTGCCTCCCAAGTGCTGGGATTGAAGGTGTGTGCTGCCACAGCTGGCCAGTCACTTCTCATTAGTACCACAGCCTGGGAGCAAGCCTTCAACAGCAGTCTCAAGATAACTTTCATCTTCAAAACTGTAACACTGGCTCTTTTTTTTTTTTTTTTTTATTTAGTTGAGAGCAACAGAGAGAAGGAGGCAGAGAGAGAGAGAGAGAGAGAATGGGTGCGCCAGAGCTTCCAGCCTCTGCAAACGAACTCCAGATGCGTGCGCCCTCTGTGCATCTGGCTAACGTGGGTCCTGGGGAATCGAGCCTCGAACCGGGGTCCTTAGGCTTCACAGGCAAGCGCTTAACCACTAAGCCATCTCTCCAGCCCTAACATTGGCTCTTTTAGGATGACTTTTACATTCAAACATGACACTGGCTGATAGTTTTAAGTAAGGAGATGCTTAAATATTTAGTGTAATAGTATAGTAAGTTCAATAATTGTGCTGGGTTTTTGGGAATTTGGAAGGGGATGGACAGAGTGCCTGTGAAGCTATACTGGCATGGAGATCTAAAGATGTGTAGGAAATGGCTTTGCTATCAAGGTAGATTTGCTAGACAGAGAGAGCAGCTTGTGAAGGGCTTGGAAATAAACCTGTGAGAGTTGCTGTTTATGTCTTTGAAGATGCTAGAGATTAATGTGATGCTGTGTTGAGGATGGATCATGAAACACTTAGATCCTCATCCGAGGAGTGATGACTTTATCTTAGAGGTAACCTGAGGACATCAAAGGCTTTGAAACAAAGGAGTGATAGGATCAGACTCCAGCAATTAGGAGATTATGTTGAATTTATTTATTTTCTAAAAAAAAAAAAAAAAAGAACAGTAGTGAACCGATTCCTAGGGGTTGCTGAGTTGCCTGGGACGTCTTCTGCCTTGAAGCCATTATTATCTACTGGCCTTGCCTTTAGTGCTCCGTGCTGGCAGTAAATTTTACTTCCTGTGCCTTTGCTGTTCTCCACCATTCCATTCTCCATGCGTCATGTTTGAGGCACACAGAATTCTGGCAGCATCACGAAGGGCGATTGCAAAAGCAACGAGAGGAAATGGTTATAGGTTAATATAAGTCTAATGTTTGTTTTGGTGGTTGATATTTGTGTTCTTGTGAATATTAGGGACTGAATTAATTTGATGTTCTCACCACAGTTTCCAGCTTGGGAACGGACTGCAGGTAAAATAATTGGGAATTATTGGTGTAGCCCAAACTGCACTCCAGCTGCCAAGTGAGCACCCAGGGAGCCAGGCTGCTTTCTGCTTCCTCATGAACATTCTTTCCGCATTCCTTATCAGCACGTAATCCCCAGACACAAAAAGCCTTTGTGTCCCACTGGTAATATGGAAAAAAAGTCAGACCTGTGTATTGGTTTGCTGTTGGTTGGAACTGCTAACATCTATAGTAGACAGTCAGGTTTTGAACTGAGATCAATGTTACACCCTTCTATGATTTCCTTCTAAGATCCCACCCACCTGGTGCAAGAGAGCTTAAAGACAGACCCAATGTGTCTGTGTTCAGCCACCTGATGCAGTGATTTGTTAGTGCTTGTTATATATGTAAATTTAATGTTACTTAGCCTAGTCGTTAACACTTATGTACGGCTTCCCATGTGCCAGGCTCTTTATGCATAGTAGCACATTTAATCACTATAATCATGGAGGTGTTGATATCCACTGTTAAGACTTTTTCTAGAGATAGGACTTTAAGAAGGTAATGACTGTTAAATAGGGTCTTAAGCATGGAGTGCTAATTTTCTTTGACTAGTGCCCTTTTAAGAAGAGACCTCAGGGATGGGTGTGCATCTGAAACGAGCCAAATGAGGACGTGGTGAGAAGGCATCCATCTGCAGACCAAGGAGAGGCCCCCAGAGAAACCAGCGCTGTTTGATCATGGATTTCTGGCCTCTGGAAGGTCAAGGCACTTAGACCAATGCTCATTTTCTGATATGGAGCAATGTAGAACATTCACACAGCTGGGGAATGACTGCTTTGGGATTCAAACTTGAAGAGTGTGGTGTTGGAATCAATTCTGAAGAGCATAGTCCTGTCCTGTTAGCCGTGAGGTGGAGCTTCCTGAGCTCTGGGTCTGGGTCCTGTGGCCTCTCCCCTCTGCAGTGCTCCCTCCTCTCCCTTCTGGGCGGTGTTCATGAATGCTCTCTTGGAGCTGCGCGGTGTAGGAAGGATATGGCGGCACAGCCCCTCACTCTGCATGGCTGGTCATTTGCTCTGGCTCAAGCCGTTTTATGGTTCAGAGTGAGCAGCGTCAGCAAACACAGCTGCGTTTTTCTTTCTTGTCATGGACTAACTTTTCAAATACTAGCAAGCTCATCTTCAGTTTTCTCTGGCATTGATCTCCTTAGTTCTACTGCAGGTTGCTTTGTTAGTATATCTCTGACTGCTGTGTTTTGGGAAAGAATTTGTGTGTAAGGGTAGGAGGAAGACACTGGGAGAGGAGTGACCCTGTTCGAATTAAAATCTGGCCTCACCAATGAATTGAGAACTTTTTGATTGTTTAAAAATATGTTTCACTAAGAAAAATTGGCGAAACAAGCAAGGGTGCTGTTTTCCTGATGAACCGGATACCAGCACATGGGGGAAGGAGATCAACTCAGAGAAAAATCAACTCCTACCAAATCAGAGAGCCAGAGCCTCAGAGGCCCCCAACACCTCATCACTGAAGCAGACCAAAAATGAACCCAACATGGCTCAGGGAAATTTTGAGGACGAGGGGGCAGAAAGAATGTCAGAGCCACATGTTGGGTCATGATATGCAGAGACATTTAGCTTACCCATAACTGTGGGCTAACTCCACAATGCATGACCCATATACCTCAACAAGGAGGGGCCAAGGGGAGGGGGTAGGTCATGGATGAGCCTAATAATGGAACCAAACTGACTGTATTTGCTGAATACAAAACTAATTAATAAAGAAAAAAAGAAAAAAAATATGTTTCATATGTTGTTTGTCTTAAAATGTTGTCTAAATCCTGGCAATATTTTTGGTATTAAAGAGTGAGCATAGTTATAAAAATGCAATCCAGTGACCATTGAGGGTAGGATCTTACCTGAAGATGCAAAAAAAGGGTACATCATATAACTTTAGGCCTGGGAAGTAACGAGGCTTATTTCTGAGCTTAGTAAACATTTCCTACAAATTTGTAATTATGTGGGTTGTGTAAGAAAACAAAATTTGCTACCTATATGTAGACTCTTTCTGGTCTCCCTTGTAGTTATGTGATTCAATGCTGATCAGTGTGTGTGCTTTGCAATGTGCCTTTTGTAACTAGAACCTGGATGGAGACTTGGGAACAGATACAAAGAATAAAATTGGAGTGGCTTAAGGCATTTTTTCCCCGATTCATGGACCCACTCTGGTTATTCTTTATTTCTTTGTATTGAAATTTCAGTAGGAAATGTTTTTCACTTTCTGGCTAATAAATACAGGTTAAAATGTTCAACATCTTTAGCCATCAAGGAAATGCTGATCAAATCCACACTGAGATTCCATCTATACCCAGTTTGGCTGCCATTAGCACAATGCAAAACTATCAAATGCTGGAAGAATGGTGTGGGGAAGGTGTTGGTGTGCATGGAAATTAGTTGAACGACTGTGGCAATAAGTGTGGAAGTTACACAAAAAATTTAACAACAGAAGTACCAGGTGATGTAGCAATACAGCATCTGGATTAATACCTCAGCGAGTCAAAATCAGCTGCAATGGAGAGAGCTGCATGCGCAGTCTTTCTTGTGCTGTTCAGGATAGCCAAGTTATAGAACCAGTTAGGTGCCCACCCATGGATGGATACAGAGAAAAATGGATTTACACACACACACACTTTATCCATAAAGAAAAATAAAATTATGTCACTGAGGGACACTGGTTTCACACACACACACACACACTTTATCCATAAAGAAGAACAAAATTATGTCACGTGAAGGAAGATGGGTGGAACTGGAGATGTTGTAGAGAAGTCAGTCAGACTCAGACATGTCACATTTTCTCTCACATGTGGAATTTAAGAAAATTAGAAGGACTTTAAAGTAAAAGGGTAACAATGAGGGATGTGGAAATGGAAAAGGAAGAAGTGGAATAAGAAAGTGTGATACAAAGGTGTGAATATGATTAAAGTACATTATATGCACATTTGAACACATAGAGTAACTCATTATTTTGTGTAATATGCACTAATAATATATGTATTCCACTTTTACAACAAAACTTTTTGTCTTTGAAACTTACCTTCATACTTGAAGGCTCTCTTCTCTATGGCATTAAAATTTACTGCTGAGGAAATATTTTCAAAACTGTGAGCCTTATTGATTGTGAAGTTGTGCTGGAGAATCACATGACCTGTGACTTAATTGTTTTTAAGTCTGTTCTCTTTTCATGCTGATTCACAGTAAAAGTAAGGGAACATAAATTACTAGTATGAGAGATTAGTTAGATGTATAGTAGAGTCTTTTCTTCATTATAAATCAGTGGCTTTACGTCTACATGTAAATTTTCTAAGTGGTTTTACTTGTTCTAGTTTTAAGCCATTTCATTTCTGTGACAGCTGAAATAGTAATTATTGCATTTAAAAATCATATCTGAAATTGTTTTTTTACAGAATTTGCTTTCAGATTTATTAAGAATTAAATGGCATTTAAATTTATTTATTGAAAAACTTCAATTTCATTATAGTAGGTATAATGATTTTCTTCTTCGAGCATCCCTCATTCAATATCCACTCCCCCCAAATACAATAACCAACATCCTGTTGGCAAAAATAACTGTAAATATGTAGGTTTTATTCTGAACATTTGAATAAGCAACTTCAGCTGTAATTACGCAGCTTGAAAGGTGTGGTGTTCCTCTGTTGCTGAGGGGTTTACCACTCTTGTGTTTCTTACAGATGGTATATTCTGCTGGATCTTAGAGGTCAGTGTGGTTTGTGAATATCCAGGATTTATTGTGACAGCAGCCTTCTGGTGTTGCCTTGGGCAACCACAGTGTCCTGCCTTCCCTCATACACCGAGTGGGGAGCCAGACCACACCAGGAGAATAGAAATCTGGACCAGCTTTTCCTAAACCAGAATGAAGAAAGTTGTCTTACATATGGTGAAACCTGAAAGATTTATGATGTGAGACCTGTTGGTACCCATTTTTCCAGCATGTGAACAAAGCAGTAGCAGTGTTTGACAGAGAGGAACTCGGGCTGCCCCGTCCCATGCAACATCCCTGGTTCTGTGTGTTCATGAGTGTGGACTTCTTCCTGTCTACCTTGTGATTTTAGTATTCAACATTGCCTTTAATTTCAAAATTTGATTTGATTTTCCTTTTGCCTAGTTGGAGTTCAGTTTCTGTCCCTAAAAAAACTAATGGAATTGTCACCTCAATCAATTTATCTTGAATGTGTTCATAATGTCTACTTTTTCATAGACATAATTTTTTGGGGGGAGGGGTTTGAGGTAAGGTTTCGCTGTAGTCCAGGCTGACCTGCAATTCATTAGGTAGTCTCAGAGTGGCCTCGAACTCTTGGTGATCCTCCTACCTCTGCCTCCCGAGTGCTGAGATTAAAGGCGTGCGCCACCACACCTGACTAGACATAAATTTTATTCAGAGCATAGATAGAATTTTGTTTTCAGCTTGTTTCAAATGAATGCACCTAATAGATACATTCTTCTTCCTGTAAATTTTTCCTCATAGTTGTCACAAAACACTATAATACATGAACTAGTATCCTCATAGTTTACCATTTGATTTATGCTAAGTATTGAAATCTCTTATTTACCCGTTTTCTTTTTCCCTTTTCATTATTTAAAAAAAAATGTAAGTAAGAATGTTTTGCATTAATTAAAAAATATTCTTCAGAGAGAGAGAGAGAGAGAGAGAGAGAGAGAGAGAGGCAGGCCAGGGCCTCTAGTCACTGCAAATTAACTCTGCATGTACTTCCTTATGCATCTGGCTTACTTGGTTACTGGGGTATCAAACCTTGGTTCTTAGGCTTTGCAGGCAAACACCTTAACCGCTAAGCCATCTCTCCAGCCTGAACTTTTTGCGTCTTAACTAGTATCCAGAGTTAATTTGTACAAGATGGGTAAATGAGGAAAAGATGCTACTTGTTACTGATCACACATGGATTTTTGGAACCCATATAAAACTGAACACTCAAACGCTGCTAGTCACTGTGGAAGTAGTATGTGTTAAATAATTGTTTAACTTTGTCTTGCTCAAAGGGAAGAGAATAATATCTGTCTCCTGTCTTTGTTATACAGATAATATGGAAAAATGGTATTTAGATTTTTAAAAAATATGTTCACTATTCAAGGAAAACTGCGTATCCTTCATTACAGAAGCATTTTCAATCACTACATTTCCTGCTATTGTTAATTTCTTCCTTAGTACTCGTTTCCGGCAGGAGCACTGATTTTCCTTGGACCCTGTCAGCTTTGCTCTTCTGTTTCCCCATCATTTCTGTGGTGTTGCTCACCTCCAGTCATGGTCCTCTGGAAGCCGCTTCCTCATACTTCTCCCTGGGATCTTTGTCCTCCAGCATCGTTTTCTGTAGTAGCTACTGTGGCCAAATGACTGTTTTTCTTGTTACACATAGCAAGTCACTTCTGTCCCTTTTCTGTGACTGGGGCCTTACCTTTGTGCAGCTGTGATTGCTGTGTCAGTAGTTGTTATGTGTATGAATGAATTATTTATTTTCATTCTTTCCTTTTCTCTCTTTTTTTCCATCCTTTCCTTCCTTCCTTCCTTCTTTCCTTGACAGGATCTCCCTATGTAGCCCAGGCTGACCTTGAACTCTGGATCCTCTGGCCTCACCTTCCTGAGTGCTGGGAGTCTTAATATCAGCCAGCATGTCTGGTCATGAATGCATTTTAGATGGATGATGTGCACTCTAAAACATTTTAATACAATGAGTGTTAGTATTGATTGCTGGGAAAGTTTCCCTCTCTACTCTGTTTTTCCACCCTCAAACAAAGGAAATTGTTAGAAATGGGAGGGCTGCAGGGCAACAAAAGAAAGCGAAGACTAAGCATGATAGCTGGTCTCTTGCATAGCACCTGATGATGAATGTGTGATGTGTGCTATTATAAACAATTGGTCTAAATTTACAATGTTATTACTTGAGTAATTTTAAAAAATTTGATTATGAGTTGATTGCAGTGAAGCCATAGGTTAATACTTGTATATACTGGTAAGTATTTCTGATCATCTTCTAATCATATAGTTGAGTTGTAATTATATAGTTTGCATTGCTTGCATTTATTTGTATTAGTGGGTAGCATTAAGACTTAGTATAATTTACATTTTTTTTATATGTAGATCACTCTTTTCACTGTGGGTTCAAGAACCTCTCTAATGTTCTTGACCCTCTGAGCATCTTGGCAGTTGTTTCCTTGTTAAAGTGGAAATTTAATTTTTATGAGGTTTGCCTGTGTTTTGGAGCAAATTAAAATTATGTACTTAGGGTTGTAGATTTGAGTTGTGTTTTCTGAAAGGAAGGAAAAGTATTGAGTTTAAACATATGATCTGATTTGAACAAACTATGCTAATTAAATTTATTTCTAAGGACACTATGGAGGAATTTACTGTTGGATCTTTTTGCATTTCAGATGTATAACCCAGTATTTCCTTAACACTTCGTTTACAAAATAGAGCATTAGAAATTTACAAGTGACTTGCTAGTGTTTTAAAATTTTACTTTATGAGGTTCTAATCAGGAAATGGTTTGTTTCTGACCTTGGGGAAGAAATACATTTCAGTATTCACCTGATAAAGGTATCAGCACCATGAAGTTAGCACCTCAGACTTGGTGGTGTTCAGATGCATTGCAGAAGAATTAGACAGTTAAAGAATTAGGTGTGTTAAAGTCTATTGAGGTTAATGATTCACTGTGGTTGGGTGTGCTGGCACACCCTGTAATCACAGCACTTGGGGAGCAGAAGCAGGAGGTTAAGGCCAGTTTGGCACTCCTCCTTCCTCCCCCTCTGTAGTAAATTTACTTGAACATCTGAGATTACAACTAGTTTTGAAAATAACCTATAATTTTACTCATAAAAATATAAGAAGTAGAAAGAAGGGTGAATGGAAAGTGAACCCCCTATTCTTGGGAACATACAGGATCACTAAAAGATCATCGCTCTTTAAATTTGTGTCTTGGGTATAATTTAGGATAAAGGGTGAAGAGTGGGCCTGTTAATACGAAGGGAGATAAAACAGGTCTCCTCCCCCTTCTGCTTTGTTTATTGGACAAGCATGGTGTCTATAACATGTACAGATACAGGCCTTACCATATATTCTAACCGAAGGACACTTTAAGTAATTAGGATATGCTTTGAGGAATCAAAGGATGTGTAACAAAACCATGAAGCGGGGAAAATAAATTGCAAAGGAAATGACTGACACTGAAAATGATTAGGACTTCCTGCTTAGGATGTCTTACCAAATCTTTGTTCCCTTATTTTTATAAAAAGATAAAATCTATACACACCAGAGACAATGGAAAACTAAGACTTACTTAGTGTAGTACCTCTGAGTTTCTGCTTAAAAGCAGCATAATTCTCAACTAGTTGTTAGTTTGGTCTGTACGATGATATAGTAAGATTTTCTTTGGGACTAGCCCTTCCCGACAAGTGATAGCCCATATGTGCAAAATGACAGTGAATTGTCAGCCTCATGTTTGCAACCTGAGCATTTGGGAAGCACGTGAGTTTAAATAGTTATTCCAATTTAGAAAGAGCCAAGCTCAGTATTACTCCAGTTAAACTGTTAATCTCAGTAAAAAGTTGACAAAAGGGGAGAGTGAGAAATCAGTTACATTATTTTTGAATTCATTTTTTATGAGAAATGCTGCATTTTTCTTTTGAACAAACAAGTAGACATAAAATGTGTTAATAGGACAAAAAAGTTAAAAAATTACCACTCTTTTAAGCAGTGAAAAGTCAGAAGTATATTGATTTTTGAATTATATTGTTATTATAATTATTTTGCTTTTAAAAACTCCAGTGGTAGAAACAAGATGAAAATGAATCAGTAGAATTAAAAAAAAAGTTGTTAGAAGCCGGGCGTGGTGGCGCACGCCTGTAATCCCAGCACTTGGGAGGCAGAGGTAAGAGATTGCCATGAGTTCGAGGCCACCCTGAGACGACATAGTGAATTCCAGGTCAGCCTGAACTAGAGTGAGACCCTACCTCGAAAAACCAAAAAAAAAAAAAAAAAAAAAAAAAAAAAAAAAAAGTTGTTAGGAAAAAGTTCTTCTAATTTTATCATGTAGTAACACCGTGCTTTGTTCATGTTATAAAAAATGAATTAAGAACTAGAGAACATGCTTGGCTTAGGGTTGGTAGCAGAACTTTGGTGTTGAGAGCCCATGTCCTAATACTTAATATTCATATTGTCAAAGTGTTATTTTTTATCAAGAATCATACATCTAAGGAAGTTACTCTGAGCTGTCTCTGCTAATGAAAGCAATGGTGTTGGATGCTAACATGCCAAGGGTTTTATGAGTAGGATACCACCTGGTTCTGTCTTACTCTGACTTCATTTGTTGTTGTCTGGGGTAAGGAGAACTGTTCATTGGCCTAACAGCTTTCCGCATAGGAGACGGATGCTATCTGAGCTCTCTTGTCAGAAGAATTCGAGAGTAAGCCATTCAGCCTATAGCAGTTGGTGTCTTGAGTGCAGCAGTGGAAGAGGGCATTCGCTGCGATGGTCATGCGTGCTCGTTGGCACAGGAATTGCCCACTGACTACTCATTGAGAGGGCTTATCAGTGGGTTTTGAGAAGATACTCTTTTTTTTTTTTGATACTCTTTTTTTGTGTGTGATTGGTCTGTAACCTTTATGTAACAGCTTGAAAACTAGAAATAGCCACTTTGAAGGTTCACACATTGCATTTCTATTGATCCTGTCTCCTAATATAATGATGTACACAGTGTTTTTGGCTGGTTCCCTTCACCCCTTCTTGTAGTTCACATCAGATGACCATGTATCTTCAGAGTTGGGAGTTTCTTTGTTTCTTTTTCAGCATACTGTGTCCCCAGACAAGTGTGTTACTGCAGTGCAAGATGAGCGTGAGCAAGGGTGGATGGAGATGAGCCTTTCAGTGCATTTTCAGGTCTACCACTGGGTTTTGCTGGATACTCCAGCCCTGAGTAATTGGCTGGTACTCTCTTCTTCACAGAGAAGTCTTTTGCTGATGCTCAGTGCACATCTAGGTCCCATTAGCACCCAGGAGTTAGTTTTCTTGTGTAGACCACTTCAAAGCAAGGGCGTCAAAAAAAAAAGCAAGGGCTTCAAAGCAAACAGCACATAGTTTCTAATTTGTTGCCTAACATGGAAGCAGAATTTGCTCATTATTTTATTCTTATTTATTCACTTATTTTTGAGACAACATACTGGGTTAGAACAAAATTACATTCTGAGAAGAAACTTCACTGCAGTTGCATGATCATTCTAGAACTTCTGGTGAGGTAGTTAATAAGCCTTTATTATATGCTTGTTTTTAGGAAAGTTTTACGTTACATAGTTCTAGAACGTTAAAAGAACCAGATGACACAAGTCCTTTAAGCATATAAGTCTTGTTGGAGACTCTGGAAATGTATGTCCATGCAAATTCTTGGTAGAAGCTAAGGACTAGCTCTTATCAATTTAATAATAATATAATTTAAAACAAATGAAGAAATGTGATTTGACCACAGTCTCTACAAGATAAGTGAGAAAAATTTTTTTAAAAATAAAATATTTGCAAGAGAGACACCATGAGGGAAAGGGAGAGAGTGAGATCATGAGAGAATGGTAGCACCAGGGCTTCTTGCCATTGAAAACGAATGCCAGATGCATGTATCACTTTGTGCATCTAGCTTTACATGGGGCTTTGCATGCAGGCACCTTTAACTGCTGAGCCATCTGCCCAGCCTGAGAAAGGATTCTTGTATTGAGTGAAGAAAGAGTGAGGGAGGCTAAGAACTGGAGGTCAAGAGGATGGAAAGGACTGTTCTCAAGGAGGACTTGATGTCCCTGTCCCTGTAACTCAATGTGCCAGATGTTAGGTGAACACAGCAGGATAGCAGTGCGTGAACTTGTCTCTCCAGAGCAGCATCACATTTGTTTACCTCACCTCAGCCCATGTTCCAGTCTGCTGGGAAGCACTGTAGGTTGTAAGCAAATACAACAATTAAAAAATTTTTTTTTCTGTGATGAGATTTAACAAAAAGTTAAAATGAGGGAATAATATGACGTGATGAAAATATGTTTTTAAAATTACTTCAGGAGGTAAGTATGATTGGGTTTATACATGTACTTGTGTCTGAGATTGAATGCACTATGCAAGCTTATGTAGTCACATAAGTCTTACACTTGTTCTCAGAGCTGGGCTGTGTCAAAAGCCAAGGATTGTCCATTAAGGGTGTGGTGTGTGTACTGATCCAACAGTGGGGTGAAAAGTTAGCTTGGTTTGGGTGTGACAAAGACAGTGCCTTAGGGAAGTCAGGTTATGGCAATGAGTAATAAGAAGTGAATTTGGAGAGGCAGCAAAAGAATTTTTAAAGGCTTGAATGTACAGTAGAAGATTTTAGGCTTTGTTCACTGTTAGATATGACTATTCAGAGGGCCATTGTCATGGTGTAAGTGTGACACTGGGAAGATCTTAATAAAGGCAGGCAGCACACTAGACCTGTAGTCGTGAACTCTGCCTGAGTTTTGTGACTTCATCTGCAGCCATGTACGGAAGCCTGTGAGAGCTGCTTTGCCTTTGTGTGCTTGAAAGCAGCAGGTGGATGATTACAGGTCGGGGAGGTAAGGTAGGGGTGGGCATGGCAAGAATTGCGCATGACTAGATTCATAAGCCTAAATACAGCCATGGGAAAGTTGGAACATTTGCTTATTTTAGGGGGAAGAAGATGAGCTTAGGTTTCCACAAACGGAGATTGAGTTGTCACCTGAGATGTCCTGCAGGCATCTGGAAGAAGAAGGGTGAGACAGACAGGTGAGACTGGTGTCAGCCACAGCCAGGCTGTCCTTGGAGCAGAAAACAAATGAGCTCATTGAAGAAGCGATGGGAAGAAAAAAGAAAGTAAGTTAGCCTAAGGTTTGGTGTTGCAGTGGGAGTAGAAACCTTTCAAGTAATTTAACCCAACAGTCTGGAAATCAGAGATAAAATGAAGGTAGAGAAATGGGAGGACTCTGGGACAGGTTGGGCAGGCCATGGAGTTTGGGGCTCAGTGATGACATAGTAGGTGGCTTCTGGGCATTTTCTTTGATTATTGAAGTAGAAAAATTTGATAGAGGAGATGGAGATGATAAGAATAAACTATTTAACAAGACGGAATATAGAAATTCTAGTAAGTAGTGTTAAATAAAATTCAAGATAGTTCAATTGTATGCTACAAAGAAAGGGAAGCTGTATTTTTCTTTTAATTTTGCCTATAATGAAAAATGAACAGTTTCTAGTCATTTCTTTTTCAAATGCTGCTTGTACTATAATGTAATATAAGTAATGCAGAATTGTACCTATCTATCCAAATGAAGTGCATCCCTTTCCAAGAAAGCAGAGAAAACCTACCCAGGAAACAACCTTTTCCTTAACACCCCAGTCTCTTCCAGGGTCCTTATGATAGTTTTGATTTAGATGAAATTCTGTTACAGTGCAGTCTAACATAGATTGGGATTGAATCAATATAGAAATTTATCACTCTGGGCCTGGGAAGATGGCTCAGCAGTTAAGGGTGCTTGCTTGTGCTTGCTTGCAAAGCCTGCTGGCCTGAATTTGATTCCCTAGTACCCACATAAAGACAGATGCACAAAGTGGTTCGTGCATTGGGTGTTCCTTTGCAATCACATTAAGCTCTGCTATGTTCATACTCTTTCCTCACAAATAAAAATATTAAAAACTTGAGTTAAAAAATGTACCATGCTTTTTCACTTTGTGAAGGAGTGCTTTGCAGCCAGATGCCACTCAGAGTACTGTTTTTTAAAATATAAGTTTCAATGTCAGAATCTTCTCAGAAATAATTTTTTTTCTTCCTCAGACATATAATTAGTAGTAATTGCTTTGTGACAGTGTTATAGTGACACTGAGGAAGTAAAGCCTTTTAGGACAGCTGGGCCATTCAATTACAGAAGTTTCTAAATCTAGAGTTTTCTTTTAAAAATTTCTTTAAAAGGTCAACTGGAATGATCCCAGGTGCACTCTAATCAGTGTTGTTGAAATTTTACCCCAACCTCAACTCCCCTCTCACCCACTGAGAACACCTGGTTTTCTTTGTACTTTCCAGAGAGGAGTAGGAACACAGCTTTAAGGGGCAAAGAGGAGTCAGTTGGTGGATAGCTAAGGAGAGGCTGGTATGCTCAACTCACCTTAGGAGTGCCCTAAGGAGTGACTGCTGAATTCTTAGTTATATATCTTGGCCTACTGTTGGGGGCACCTCTTAGTTGTCTTGCAAATTAGCAAAAAGTCCCATTTTTTTTTCTCACTGTAATGCTACATTCCTTTGATGTTTGAGGGTGAAAGGTAAAGAACCTGTAAAAACATTCTTCTGAGTAGCAATTAAGGCGTGTTTATCTTTTTCTTTGCAACAAACACCCCAAACAATTCATCTGTAGTTTAGGTCTCCTTTATGGAGCCTTCTTATGCTCAGCACTCAGAGTGGCCTGTATCCACACCCTTGCTGTGCAGCCACTGTAGGACCAGATGTAGACTAGAGTACCCAACATGAGCATGCTCAGTTGAAAGTACCAGGCAGCCCTTTCTGTGTGGCACGGGTGCCCCCTTGTAGCCATCCTTCTTAGTGTTTGCTGAGTCTTACCCATGTGTGGCTGTGGTGGCTCAGGACCAGATCCAGTGAGGAGGCACACAGTTGCAGATTCTGTGTATGTGTTGGTATTCTGTCCGCCAACAGTAGCACTGGGAGGAGAGATGTGGCTAAGGTGGGAAAAATCCATGAACCATAAACAAAATTCTGTCAGTTTGTAAACATTTTAGTCTGTGGTCTATTTCTTTTGACTGGATACTGATATCCAAACAGTGTCTCTCTTGATTGCCAGAATTCCTTACTTCCAATTAGGCAGGGGTACTGTGCCTTTTTTCTCATTCATGTGAGGGTTTCTGTTGATGTCAACCTGAAAGGACCCAGAATCACCAGGAGGGATTATGTAGGCTAGGTCAGCCTGTGTGCTGAACTGTGAGGGATTGTCTTGATTAGCTTATTAAGGTGGGACGACCCACCCTAACGGGGCAGCATTGTTCCATGGGGTGGGGTCCGGGACTGTGCAGAAAGGAGAGAGCTGGGGCGGCAGCATTCATTGCGGTCTGCTTCCTCACTGTGCTGAATGTGACCTCAAGCTCCTGCACACCTGAGCAGGCCTTCCCCGCCATGATGGGCTCTAACCTGGAACTATAAACTGAAATACTCTTCTTCTTCTGATTGTTTTCTCGAGGTAGTGTCTTGCTCTAGCCCAGGCTGACCTGGAATTCACTATGTAGTGTCAGGGTGCCCTCAAAGTCAGGAACTGCTCCTTTAGTGTTGGGATTAAAGGCATGTGCTACCTAGCCTTGCAAAACTCTTCTGTCTTTTAATTGGTTTTGTCAGGTATTTTATCCTAGCCATGAGAAGTTGACTATTACAATTAGTTTTACCTGCTGTGGTAGTTTGAATGTATGTCCCTCATTGACTCAGGTATTAAAATTAAACTTGTAACTTGTAACTCCAGCTGTCTGGCTTGAGGAGGTGTCATGGGTGTATCTCAGTCCCAGCCCAAAGATGTAAGAGAGGAGGGTGGGTGGGCTCTGGCAGTGTTCTTGCTGCTTGCTGCTTTTTTGGTATTGTTGGCTGCTGGTGGTTTTTCTCTCTGTTTCATTTTATGAATGGGAGTTAGTTAGCTTCTTCCACCATTGATGGAACTTCCCATGGATCTGTAGACTTGAACTGACTCCCTTCCTCCTATAAACTGTATTTAGTTGGATGTTCATCCTGGCATCTTGGAAACTGGCTACAACATCTGATATCCACATACATGTCTCAAGTTAAATCATTGTCAGATTTTCAGCATTGCCTTCCCATTGTCCTGTCACCCGTGTTCTGGGGACAGTGGTGGTGGAGAATGATGGCTGGAAAAGGGGATGCTGATTAGTTCCCATATGCCTCAGCTTAAACAATGCCCTTCTCTTAGACTTAGGGGAAAAGGTGGTGTTTAAAAATAAATTCTCTTTATTACTTTCACTTTATTCTCAGTGGTGGAAAATTTACAAGTATCTAGTTTATATATCTGAATATCTTCAAACTTTGTATCACAAATAGTAGCTGCTAGTGTTGCAGCTTCTAATTTTTTTTTTTTTTTTTTTTTTTTTTTTTTTGGTTTTTCAAGGTAGGGTCTCACTTTGGCCCATGCTGAATTTCACTATGTAGTCTCAGGGTGGCCTTGAACTCACAGTGATCCTTCTACCTCAGCCTCGCAAGTGCTAGGATTAAAGGGCACATGCCACCATGCCCAGCTGCTTCTAAATTTTTGAAATGACTAGGTTAATATAGCTCTTTCTTTGTTGCTTTTAAGTAATTTCAGTTATAGTACTGATAACTCTAACTTAGCTTATAGACTTGAATTTACAGGTTATTGCAAACAATATTACAACTTTGTGGTAAGCACTGAATATAACTATTGTCTCTATTTTGGTACTTGTGGGTTAAACATAGGGTCTCACACATTTTAGGCAGGAGCTTTAACACTGAGCTATAACTTTAGCCCTTTTTTCAGTTCTGTAACAGTGTCTCACTAGGTTGTCCAGGCTGGTATTGAACTCACTTTAACCCAGGCAGACCTTGATTTTGTAATCACCCTGTGGTGGCACTCTCTCTAGTAGCTGGCGTTATAGTCTGTGCCACTATTTTCAGCTTCCTTTCTCTTTTAGCTACAATACATTAGCTTGTTCCTGAGTATAACTGTGTGTTTGTATGTATTAATAGTGTGTGTGTGTGTATGTATGTATTAATAGAGTTTGTTAGCTTCCTGAAATAAATCTGGCTTCCTTTATTTGTCATAAACTTGTTACTTTTTCTGAAAATTCACTCAGGGTAATTTCATACCAAGTTAAGAAAATATTTTTATTCTTGACAGTTTCGGTTGCTTTGACTTAATAAACCTTGCAAGTCACATTTTAACATTTTAGTGCCTCTTTATTAAGTGTTTAGGGTGCTGAACACATGGAAGTGTCCTTAGGTTACATATTGCTCATAAGAACCTAATAATATTACTGTTTTTTAACCTGAAGATTATTTATTTTTAAAAATTGTTTTAGAAAGAACCCATAATTGTTGAGGTTTATCACCATTTAGACCTTAATATCACACACACTAAGTTCTCTAGTAATTAATTATAGGTTTCTAAGACTCAAGAACTGCTATACCTGAAAAAAAAACTGAATATATTTGCTAAATCAAACTAAACTAAAATTTTATTCTCATAATGATGAATGAGGTTAAGTAATTTTAAAGGATTACCAAATCATAGTAAAAAGTTTGAAGTAAAACTAGAGTGGCATATTTCATATACTTACTAGACTAAGCCTACACTATTAAAATTATTTTATGATGCTCCGGTACATTATTTATACATAGTTCATCCAGACTTTCAGGCCTAGCTGATATTTATATATGTGTGTGTGTGTGTATAAAGTTAAAATATTCTATTTTTTATTTATTTGAGAGAGAGAGAGAGAGAGAGAGGGAAATAGGCAGGGAGACAGAGAGGGAGGGAGGGAGGCAGGATGGATGGGTGCGTCAGAGCCTTCAGCCATTGCAAATGAACTCCAGATGTGTATGTCCCCTTGTGCATCTGGCTTACGTGGGTCCTGGGGAATTGAACCTGGGTCCTTTGGCTTTGCATGTAAGTGCCTTAACCACTAAGCCATTTCTCCAGCCCATAACTAATATTTTAATACTGCTTGTGAACTTCAGCACTCATTGACCTCAGGCAAGGATGGTCTCTAATGCACAAGGCATATTTCTGACAAAGGTGATGAGGTGTTTTTGCTTGCTTTCATGAATATTTAATTGTACAATAAAATTGTATATATACACCTATTCATACACATAGTGCCATGATTATAAAAATGGGATTGTTAAAACATCCCTCACTAGAGTTGGAGGGGGACGTATCAGTGGGTAAAGTGCTTGCTGTGCAAGCTTGAGGTCTCATGTAAAAACTGGGCATGGCAGTGCGCACCTGCAATTCCAATGAGGGGAGGTAGAGACGGGATCCCTAGGACGCGCTGGCTAGCCAGTCTAGCCAAATCTAGGTTCATTGAGAACACTTGCGGTAGACAGCTGACATTGGCTTCTGGCCTCCACCCACACATGCACACAGAACTCTCACTCACACTTATACACATGTTTATGTGTATGTGTGTGTTTCTTCTGGTGTTTACAATTTTTTTCAAATATTTTCATTTATTTATTTTTAAGGGGGGGGGGACCATGCCAGGGCCTCATGCCAGTGCATGTACCACTTTGTGTATCTGGCTTTACATGAGCAGTGGGAAATTGAATCCAGGACATCAGACATTGCTAGCAAGTACCTTTAACCGCTGAACAATCTTTGCAGCCCCTGCCTGTGTGTGTGTTTAAGGAGTGCCCAGTGAAAACTAGGTATCTCTTGGTATGAGATGAGAAAATGCTGAACACAATGACGGTGTGTGTGTGTGTGTGTGTGTGTGTAGTTCTTGCTAGCAGAATTAAAATTGTACTATGACTGTTCCTTTTGAGGAATTACAGAATGATACAGTGTATGAATTGTAATGGAAAATTTGTCTTACTAAAGCATCATTTTAAAGTTAAGAAAAGAAATTGGTTCATCAAAACAAGTGCTAATTTTGAAGAACAGATACACTGCGGATGGAAGGATTTAGTGTCGGTATTCAATACTGTACGCAGATACTCAATGCTGAACATTCTAATGGAGTGTGGTTGTAAACCTTCCTTTTTATTAGTAAGTGACATCTGTGTCTTCTGAAGAATTAAAAATACTGTTTTCATCTTTGACATGATGGATCTCAACATGTACTCCAGCTCAGCCTTTTCTTGCATTCTTCAGGTGGGTTTAAGATTTTAACCCACAGGGATGCTCTGGAGTACTTTAATCTCAGCCTGTTGTAAAGTAGCTGTATTATTTGTTCTCAAGCGTACTTCTGAACAGTCCTTCAGTTCTAGTTATCCAGGCCCAAAGCTGCAGATTTGGCTTTAGTTCTCAACCTTTCTGATACCCAAGTCTTGTATTACATCTCTAAATTTCATGCCTGTGCCTGCGGCCTCTTCACTACTGCTGTCAGAACCTGAGTGTCATCCCTGGCCCCCATGGGCCTGCCTTCTTTGCCCAAATAACCTCCTCAAACCAAACTCTCTTTTTCATTGTAGTCCTACAGTTGTTTTACATTTAGTTTCTTCTTCTTCTTCTTTTTTTTTTTTTTGCTTTTGTTTTTGAGGTAGGGTCTCACTCTGTAGCTCCAGGCTAAGCTCAAAGTCAGCAGTCCTCCTGCCTCAGCCTCTCCTGAGTGCTGGGATTATAGGCATGCACCACTCTTGAAGTATTTTTTGAGAATCAACAAATTATGGAAGTGACTTGTATGTCCAGTCTTTAATGTTAAGTGCCTTTCATAGCATAGCTTTACTTCTCAATAGCTTATCTATTTAAAAAAAAATTGTGGGCTGGAGAGATGGCTTAGCGGTTAAGCACTTGCCTGTGAAGCCTAATGACCCCGGGTCGAGGCTTGATTCCCCAGGACCCACGTTAGCCAGATGCACAAGGGGGCGCATGTGTCTAGAGTTCATTTGCAATTTTGTGTACAAGTGAACTCTTTAAATATGTTATCTTATGCCATCATCATAGCACCTCAATACCTAAAACCATTTTAAAAAATGGTACCTGGGCCAGACTGTCTGGTGCCTTGTAGGTGAGATTGCCATGAAGGCAGAGTTTGAAATTCAAAGTGACTTATATCACTGCTAACCCATGAATGTACCTGACTCGTCTCTTTCCACAGAGAAGGTAGTTTTAAATTTGAGGTATGAAATTATCACAGAAAGGCACTGGTTCTTGACTAATGCTTGTTAAGCTGCTTGTTACACAGTGTGCTTTAGTTTGGTGCCACAGTGGGCATGTTTAACTGCATTAACTTCTCAAGACTCATACATGATCATCTGCTTTAACCAGTGTCTTTTTTTTTTTTTTTTTGAGACAAGCACAACAGACTGGCCCCTTTTTAAAAAAAAGATGAATTTAATTTAATTTTATGTGAGAGAGAGAGAGAAGGAAAGAGGTAGATAGAGAGATAATGGGCATGCCAGGGCCTTCAGCTGCTGCAAATGAACTCCATGCACCACTTTGTGCATCTGGCTTACATTGGTTCTGAGTAATTGAACTTGGGTCCTTTAGCTTTGCAGGCAAGTGTTTTAACTGCCAAGCCATTTCTCCCACCCCCCCCCCTTTTTTTTTTTTTTTGGTTTTTCGAGGTAGGGTCTCACTCTAGCTCAGGCTGACCTGGAGTTCACTATGGAGTCTCAGGGTGGCCTTGAACTCATGGCGATCCTCCTACCTCTGCCTCCTGAGTGCTGGGATTAAAGGAGTGCGCCACCACACCCGGCTCCACCCCCCTTTTTAATGAGAGAGAGAGAGACAGACAGACAGACAGAGAGAGGGAGAGAGAGAGAGAGAGAGAGAGAAAGAGAGATGATTGGCACACCAGGGTCTCCAGCCACTGAATTCGAACTCCAAATGCATGTGCCATCTAGTGCACATGAGTGACCTTGCACACTTGTGTCACCTTGCGTCTGGCTTAAATGGGACCTGGAGAGTCGAACATGGGTCCTTAAGGCTTGCTAGGCAAGAGCCTTAACTGCTAAGTCATCTCTCCAGACCTCTTTCTAGTGTCTTTTGCTGATGTGGTGTTGCCAGTTTAAGGCATTTGCCTCAGGGAAAAATGTAATGACTCTGACTCTAGGTGTGAAGCTGTTTCTCTTCCTGCTTCTGCCTGAAGCAGTTGTGAATTTCCAGTTCTTTTGCAAATTCAAAAAACATTAACATTTTGATGGACAGAACCATTGAAAGCCTTCTATTCTAAAGTTTGATTAGAGAAAAGGATTATATAAGTACAAATGTATGATGCAGACTTCCTTTGTCTTTTTTTCTCCCCCACTAATTCAACCAACAATTTGTTTTAAGACTTGACCTGGTTTCCGAGGACATATTATTATCATTCTAAGGACAAGGTGATTTTTTTTACCCCTAGATCATGGCCCTCCCCTTCGCCCTCCCCTTCCTCTTCCCCTTTGCCCTCCCCTCCCCCCTCCCTCTTCCCTTCCCTTTCCTTCCCTTTTCCTTTCCCCTTCCTTTTCTTTCTTTTTAAAAATATTTTTGAATTTCCTAAATTTTATTTATTTTGAGAGAGAGTCAGAGAGAAGGTTATACACACATACACACACACATATGTATATATGTATACGTGTATGTGTGTGTGTGTATATATGTATATATATATAGAGAGAGTGAGAGCAAGCGAGAGAGAGAGAGAGAGAGAGAGAGAGAGAGAGCGAGCGTGTGTGCGTGAGAGCAAGCAAGCGAGAGAGGGAGAATTGCCACATCAGGGCCTCCAACCACTGCAAACGAACTCCAGATGAATGCACCACTTTGTGCATCTGGCTTATGTGGGTCCAGGGCAATTGAACCTGGGTCCATTGGCTTTGTAGGCAAGTGCTTTAACCACTGAGCAATCTCTCCAGCCCTTCTTTTTCTTTCTTCTTTCCATTGTTTTTCTCTCTCTTTCCCCTTCCTCCCCCCTTTTCTTTCCTTTCTTTCTCTCTCTGCCTCCCTCCCTCTCTTCTCTTTCTTCTGTTTCATCAACCTGTTCCCAGTTTGACTTGGGAGATCCAAGCACATAATTTGATATGGTTAGTGTTATCCAGAAAAACTTGGCAATTACCTTAAATGCAATTTAATTACTGGTCTTTATTTGTGACTTTGTACCCAAGACAGTGGTTATGGATAGGTGATGTCTGGCTTTGTCAGGTTACATGCACAGCAATGAATTATAGGTAAATTCAAAAGTTAAAGAGTATACACAATTTGTTAGATTTTATTTTTGTGTTAAGATGTGAATGCTCATTTTAGAGTGAAAGCAATAGATGGTTAAAGATACAGTTTTCTAACATAATGATTTAGAAAAATGGTTATTTATTAGCAGGGAGAGAGAGAAAGGGAAAGGGAGGGGCACACCAGGGCCTCTTGCTGTTGTAAACACCAAATGTATGCACCACGTTGTGCATATGGCTTTACATGGGTAATAAGGAATGAAACCCAGGCCTGTAGGCATGCTGAGCCATCTTCCAAGCCCTCCAATACCAGATTGATTTTTGTATACTGACGATTAAAATTCTGGCTGTTGGACTCTTGACAACATTTTCTTAGACATTGTGTTGTCTGCAAAATCTTAAGAACTTTATAATGAAGAAATTAAAAAAAGTTAAAAAATTATGTTTTTTAAAGAGATCTTTGAAAAATAACCAGTGACAGATGAGCCATTTAATATTTCTGACTATCTGATATCTGAGAATTGATACTGTTTTGGAGTCTATGATATTATTTTTTGCTGGGCGTGGTGCACTGCCGGGCTCCGCCGGCGGGGGCAGGTAGTGCCGAGGGAAGGACCAGGCCCGCTGGTTCCTCCCGAGGGGCTGAGGAGGAGATGAGCGTCCGACGACTCAGACCTCTCCTGGCCACCGGAGAAAAACCACACTGAGTCGGGAGTCTTGTCGAAGCAGGAACTCGATTTATTGCTATGAACAGTTGCCTATATAATGTTGGGAAGAAGGCGGGGATTTTAGGACGGTGGGGAAAGGTAAGGGCCAATAGTAAACTGACTATTGAGATGATAATCCTAAATCCCATGCGGAAGTAGCAGGCAAGAAGCCATTAGGCGTCTTGCTGAGTCACGTCTGGCCAGAGGCAGATCACCAAACTTTAGCTAGGCTCAGGAAGTTCCACTAGGCCTCACACCTGGGCCTTTCAGAGGCCAACATCTCCCCCTTTTGTTTTTGTAAGAGCATCAGTCACCATGGCCCCTGTCTTAGGTTGTCCCCCTCTGGGGGTCTTAACCGTCATTGGGTACCAGGTGTTTAGCTCAGAGCATTCATCATGGCCCCTGTCTTAGGTTGTCCCCCTCTGGGGATCTTACCCGTCACTGGGTACCATGTGTTTTGCTCACTGAGAACCCACTCCATGGCCTGTCTTAGGTTGTCCCCCTATGGGGATCTTACCCGTCATTGGTCACATGGAGGGCAGAGGAGGTGGCAGTGGGTCATCTGCGAAACTTAATTCCTGAGTTGCCAGCCTGTGATATTTTGACCTGATGAGGTTTTATTGCCTCTAGCCATTGATGAATAAATTGTGTAATCTTATTAATTACACAAGGCCCGACAGTGAGGATAAGGAGAAGGAGAAGGAGGGGGAGGGGCCCAAGTAGAGGGAGAAGGTAGGGTAAGAAGTCATATAATCCTGTCCACAGTGGGTTGTCCTGGAGGTCCCGTTGCCTCCTCTCCAAGTCTTCCTGGAGCCTCTTAATCTTGTCCTGAACGATTCCTGATTTATTGGCGTAAAAGCAGCATTTTTCCTGTAAAAACAAACATACGCCTCCTTTTTCGGCCGTTAGTAGGTTTAGTCCTCTCCTGTTTTGTGGGACTACCTCAGCCAGGGAATCTAGCTGTTGTTGAAGATAGGTCTCCCTCTGATACAGGGAGGGCCTCATTTCCAGGGATGATATTTACATCTGGGATTAAGGTGGCTGGGGCACAAAGGCCCGTCCAATTGGTGGGCAGAAAGTCATAGGCCATCCCGTCTCCACAAACATAAACCATTCCAGAAGGTGGGCAGCGTTGAGCACTGGGATCAGCTGTGTTAAAAGTACAGAAGGAAGGATGAATGTATCCCACATCTATACTGGAATTATTAGGGGAAGGCGGGGCCCAAATGCAAGTTCCAGGGGAAACATTGGGAAAAGCTGGACGGGGATGGGGAAGGTGGCTGAGTAATGTTTTAAGGTCGTACAGGCAACTGTACTGCAAGCAGCCAGAGAGGCCCAGATTGGAGTCAAAGCCAGCAATCCTCCACAAGGGAGGGAATTGTTTAGTTTAGTAGGGTGAAGGACCATTTTAGGAACAGTCCTCAGGGGTGGGACACTCCCTAGAGAAGTGATTGTCAGTGTCCTCTTGTTGGGACAAATATTTTAGGTCTCTCGCTGGTACCCAAATGGGTCTTTTTTCATCTTGAGGGAAGACACATCCAAACCCTCTCCCTGCTGTGAGGAGTGGATCAGGCCCTCTCCAGGCCCCAGTCAATGGGTCCCTCCATCTTACCCAGATAGAACTGTAGGTAATGGATGAGGACCAATGTTTTTGAAAAGGGGAGAGTTGTTTATCTTCTTTAGAAAAGTTTAAAATATTTAGGGTAAATAATGCCTTTTTTAGTTGGTCGTGTGGGGGTAAGGATTCCCCCTTTTGTTTTTGTAATTGAGACTTGAGAGTCTGATTATATCTTTCAACGATAGCTTGGCCCCGGGGGTTGTATGGGATGCCTGTAGAATGTGAGATTTTCCAGTTCTGGAGAAAATCTACAAAGGCCTTGCTTATGAAGCAGGGGCCATTATCTGTTTTAATTTGATCAGGCAGCCCAAGAGTGGCAAAACATTGAAGCATATGACTAATGGCATGTTTAGATTTTTCCCCGGCATGTGCCGATGCCCAGCAGGCGCGGGAAAAGGTATCAACTGAAAGAAAAATATACTTAAGTTTTCCAAATGGAGAATAGTGTGTGACATCAATTTGCCACAGATGATTAGGGCGTAGCCCTCTAGGATTGCTTCCTGTAGTTTGAAGGGGGGGTACTTGGAGGAAGGGCTGACAGGACTTACAAGTCCGGACAATTTTTTTAAGGTCCTTGACTGGTACCTGTGGAAACCTGTGCTTGAGACCTCTCCAGTTGACATGGGTCAATAAGTGGAAGCGTGTAGCTTCTGTAATAGTATTACACTGAGGCATAGAAGCCATTTTATCAGCCAAATTGTTTCCT
Source organism: Dipus sagitta (assembly GCA_036346955.1). Lineage (NCBI taxonomy): Eukaryota > Metazoa > Chordata > Mammalia > Rodentia > Dipodidae > Dipus > Dipus sagitta. The sequence continues at coordinate 103,046,005 of CM070778.1, read as the reverse complement.
CGAGAAAGAAATCCCGGTAAGTTTTGATGACCCCTGAGATGTTGAAGAAAAATGGGGTTAATTCTTTGTTTGAGTAGGGAACGAGCTTGAATCATCAGAGGAGATATAGGGTTGGAGTCCAGTCTAATATGGGCCTCAACCAGGTTGGGTAATAAATTAACAACATAAAGGCTGTCAGAAAATAAGTTAAATGGCTCTTGAATAGTGTCCAAAGCTAGAACGACAGCAAATAGTTCTTTGAATTGTGCTGACCCCTCAACCTCATGAGAGACTGACTTTATGGGCATAGGCTCTTTTTCCTGTTTTAAGGGAGGGTAAACGACTAGGGAAGCCCCCAGGTGCCCTCCATCAGTAAACACGGTAAGAAAGTCAGGGTTAGGTTGAGACAGAAAAAGCCTGGGGGCTTCCATTCTAATCTGGAGAAAGAACTCATCCATTTGTGGGGGCCATAATGGCAATCAATTTTACCTAGAAACCCCTCGAGAGCCGTAGCAACTCTATTATTATTTCTCTGAAGCCAGGTGAAATCTGTTATCTTCCGAAGGGGATCATGCGTTCATTGATCTTTCTTAAATCATGTAAAAATCTCCAGGACCCATTAGGCTTTTTTATGACAAAGACAGGAGAGTTCCAGGGACTAGTGGAGGGACGAATATGTCCGGCCTCCAACTGTTGATCAATAAGTATGTGGAGTTGGTGTAACTTAGAAGAAGGGAGAGGCCACTGCTCAACCCATACAGGATCCCCCGGTCTCCACTGGATTTTAAATGGGGGGGGGGGCTGGGCAGTGGCCCTTAGAATTGGGGGTGTTTATTGGAGTACTTTTGTCTGAGTTGCTCAAAGTAAGGGTCATCTCTATAATTGGGATGATATTCCCTCCCTTCCTCAGACTGTTGTTGATATTCTTTTTTATCTAACAAATCATTATAAAAGGCCTTATGGTCAGTAGTGATGAAAGCCTCGGCATCTCCAAGGATGTCTTGCCCCAGTAAGTTAGCAGTGAGCCCAGTCACCACGAGAGGGCGGACTTTTCCCCTGTCCCCACCTGGGTCAGTCCAAGGGAGCCACGTGGCAGTCTCCCAGGAGGTGGATTGCCCGCCAATTCCCAGTAGGGGAGGGCCGGGCACAAGCTGCCAGGAGGGGGGCACTTCCTCCTTTCTCAGGACCGTTCGGTCCGCTCCAGTGTCGATGAGAAGTTTGAATTTTTTATTGCCAATATTCAAAATAATTTTGGGTCTAAGGCCGGAGACCAGGGGGACGGTCCAATAGGCTTTGATGGTCTCTTTCCCCTTATTTAACGGGGCTGGGGGAAGCCCCTGGAGGAGTTTAAAGGCTTTCCCTGTATGTTAAACTTCCATTTACATTCCTTAGCCCAATGAAACCCTTTATTGCATTTAGGGCAAAGGGTGTGAGGGGCGTTGGTCGTCCCCCCAGAGCGCGGAGGAGGCTTTGTCCTGTTGGGGCACTCTTTTTTAAAGTGGCCCTCGTCCCCGCATCCAAAACATGTCAAGTTTTTAGAATTTAACTGTAATGCACAGATCGTATTGGCCAAATCTCTCTGTTTATTTTCCTGAAGGGCGGCAGCCATGGCCCTAGCCTGATGGGAGATAGTGCCAACGTCCTTGGTGGCCACAATCCATCTACTCATGGAGTTGTCCTTGAGACCCGCACAGGCGAGGCGGTGATCGGCCGTCATCCCATCCCAGACCAACATTTTAGTAAACTGATCCCGTAATGCCCCTGGGGGAAATTTTCTTTGGAGACTTTTTTCCACCCTATCTATAAATGTAGCCAAATCCTCAGATGGTTTTTGAGTAATACTCATAAGGGGAGTTTCAGAGGGTCCCTCATCAAGCTTTCTCCATGCCGCCAAGACCAGTGCCCTGACCTGGTCCCTATACGGGTCAGGTATAGCCGCCTGTTGAGTGCCTGTAGCATATTGATCAGAGATACCAGAGAGCATCCCAAAAGTTATCGGCACAGGGGGCTGTTGATTTTGGTTTCGTTCTGCCTGTGCATGGCATTCATCTCTAAAAAAGGCACACCACTTAATGTATAGGGGACCTGACAAGACAGCCCTGACTAGATTTTTCCAATCTTGGGTTGTACAAGGTTGATGGGCAAGTCCCTGTAATAGGGTCTCAGCCCAAGGAGAGTTGGGTCCATCCTCTGAGACCGCCTTTTTAAGCTCCTTAAGGTCCTGAGCTTCCCACGGATACCAGGCAGCAGGGCGATTGCCCCCAGGATTTAGATTGACGGGAAATAAAAAAGTAGCTTTATTTTCTGACGGCTTGGCTGCCGAATATGAAGGAGGGGCTGAAGGGGTCTCGGCGGCCGAATATGAAGGAGGGGCCGAGGGGGTCCAGAAAGGGTTAGTTGATGGAGGAGGTGGAGGAGGTCCCCCGGAAGGCCAGGGAGCACTCTCAAAGGGATCGAGTGAGGAGCATAAAGATGCATCCTTTTGGGGTTTTTTTAAAGCTGTATCTCCAGGAGGAGTAGCTGGATTAGGCTGTATATTATCTTTTTCTTCTGTCTTTTGTTTATGTTTGGTTGGCCTTGGAGGGAAGCAGGCCTTGAGGGCTGAGATCATAGGGAGGACCCCTGAGGGGGGTATTTGATCCTTCTCCACATGTGCCCGACAAACAAGGGCCTCTACCCTATCCCACGTGTCCCAACCAAAGAGATTTCCTTCTGGCAGCCATGGCGCCAGTTTGAGAAGGCAATCCCAGGTCTGTTGAGCCTGATTATCAGTCAAATTAAGCCCTCTACTCTTTAGGAGTGCCCTGAGAGATTCTAAGGCAGGATTGGATTTACAGTTAGACTGTCCCTCATTATAAAGTTGAGAGAAAAATGTCCATAAAATTAGGGCAATAGCAACCCACATACACATGAGTACAATACAACCACAAGGATCCAAAAGATAGGTAAACATGCTGTACAAAAGCCGCAGATGTAGCTTGTCTGCAAACTAAAAGTGAAAGGAAAGAGAAAGAGAACAAAGAGATGTTGATCAACAAGTACAGGTTATAGAAGCAAAGTTTAGCACATTAAATATAAAGACTACTTATGGGGGTACGCTCACACCGCATATGTACACCGATTGACCTCCTCAACGAATGTCTCTCAGGGGGGCACTAGTCTGCCGGATTCCAAGAGCCGCACGTTAGGCGCCAGATGCCGGGCTCCGCCGGCGGGGGCAGGTAGTGCCGAGGGAAGGACCAGGCCCGCTGGTTCCTCCCGAGGGGCTGAGGAGGAGATGAGCGTCCGACGACTCAGACCTCTCCTGGCCACCGGAGAAAAACCACACTGAGTCGGGAGTCTTGTCGAAGCAGGAACTCGATTTATTGCTATGAACAGTTGCCTATATAATGTTGGGAAGAAGGCGGGGATTTTAGGACGGTGGGGAAAGGTAAGGGCCAATAGTAAACTGACTATTGAGATGATAATCCTAAATCCCATGCGGAAGTAGCAGGCAAGAAGCCATTAGGCGTCTTGCTGAGTCACGTCTGGCCAGAGGCAGATCACCAAACTTTAGCTAGGCTCAGGAAGTTCCACTAGGCCTCATACTTGGGCCTCAGAGGCCAACATCTCCCCTTTTGTTTTTGTAAGAGCATTAGTCACCATGGCCCCTGTCTTAGGTTGTCCCCCTCTGGGGATCTTACCCGTCACTGGGTACCATGTGTTTAGCTCGGTGAGAACCCACCCCATGGCCTGTCTTAGGTTGTCCCCCTATGGGGATCTTACCCGTCATTGGTCACATGGAGGGCAGAGGAGGTGGCAGTGGGTCATCTGAGGAACTTAAATTCCTGAGTTTTCCAGCCTGTATTTTGACCTGATGAGGTTTTATTGCCTCTAGCCATTGGTGAATAAATTGTGTAATCTTATTAATCACACAAGGCCCGACAGTGAGGAGAAGGAAAAGGAGAAGAAGGAGGGGGAGGGCCCAAGTAGAGGCAGAAGGTAGGGTAAGAAGTCATATAAGCCCGTCCACAGTGGGTTGTCCTGGAGGTCCCGTTGCCTCCTCTCCAAGTCTTCCTGGAGCCTCTTAATCTTGTCCTGGACGATTCCTGATTTATTGGCGTAAAAGCAGCATTTTTCCTGTAAAAACAAACATACGCCTCCTTTTTCGGCCGTTAGTAGGTTTAGTCCTCTCCTGTTTTGTGGGACTACCTCAGCCAGGGAATCTAGCTGTTGTTGAAGATAGGTCTCCCTCTGATACAGGGAGGGCCTCATTTCCAGGGATGATATTTACATCTGGGATTAAGGTGGCTGGGGCACAAAGGCCCGTCCAATTGGTGGGCAGAAAGTCATAGGCCATCCCGTCTCCACAAACATAAACCATTCCAGAAGGTGGGCAGCGTTGAGCACTGGGATCAGCTGTGTTAAAAGTACAGAAGGAAGGATGAATGTATCCCACATCTATACTGGAATTATTAGGGGAAGGCGGGGCCCAAATGCAAGTTCCAGGGGAAACATTGGGAAAAGCTGGACGGGGATGGGGAAGGTGGCTGAGTAATGTTTTAAGGTCGTACAGGCAACTGTACTGCAAGCAGCCAGAGAGGCCCAGATTGGAGTCAAAGCCAGCAATCCTCCACAAGGGAGGGAATTGTTTAGTTTAGTAGGGTGAAGGACCATTTTAGGAACAGTCCTCAGGGGTGGGACACTCCCTAGAGAAGTGATTGTCAGTGTCCTCTTGTTGGGACAAATATTTTAGGTCTCTCGCTGGTACCCAAATGGGTCTTTTTTCATCTTGAGGGAAGACACATCCAAACCCTCTCCCTGCTGTGAGGAGTGGATCAGGCCCTCTCCAGGCCCCAGTCAATGGGTCCCTCCATCTTACCCAGATAGAACTGTAGGTAATGGATGAGGACCAATGTTTTTGAAAAGGGGAGAGTTGTTTATCTTCTTTAGAAAAGTTTAAAATATTTAGGGTAAATAATGCCTTTTTTAGTTGGTCGTGTGGGGGTAAGGATTCCCCCTTTTGTTTTTGTAATTGAGACTTGAGAGTCTGATTATATCTTTCAACGATAGCTTGGCCCCGGGGGTTGTATGGGATGCCTGTAGAATGTGAGATTTTCCAGTTCTGGAGAAAATCTACAAAGGCCTTGCTTATGAAGCAGGGGCCATTATCTGTTTTAATTTGATCAGGCAGCCCAAGAGTGGCAAAACATTGAAGCATATGACTAATGGCATGTTTAGATTTTTCCCCGGCATGTGCCGATGCCCAGCAGGCGCGGGAAAAGGTATCAACTGAAAGAAAAATATACTTAAGTTTTCCAAATGGAGAATAGTGTGTGACATCAATTTGCCACAGATGATTAGGGCGTAGCCCTCTAGGATTGCTTCCTGTAGTTTGAAGGGGGGGGTACTTGGAGGAAGGGCTGACAGGACTTACAAGTCCGGACAATTTTTTTAAGGTCCTTGACTGGTACCTGTGGAAACCTGTGCTTGAGACCTCTCCAGTTGACATGGGTCAATAAGTGGAAGCGTGTAGCTTCTGTAATAGTATTACACTGAGGCATAGAAGCCATTTTATCAGCCAAATTGTTTCCTCGAGAAAGAAATCCCGGTAAGTTTTGATGACCCCTGAGATGTTGAAGAAAAATGGGGTTAATTCTTTGTTTGAGTAGGGAACGAGCTTGAATCATCAGAGGAGATATAGGGTTGGAGTCCAGTCTAATATGGGCCTCAACCAGGTTGGGTAATAAATTAACAACATAAAGGCTGTCAGAAAATAAGTTAAATGGCTCTTGAATAGTGTCCAAAGCTAGAACGACAGCAAATAGTTCTTTGAATTGTGCTGACCCCTCAACCTCATGAGAGACTGACTTTATGGGCATAGGCTCTTTTTCCTGTTTTAAGGGAGGGTAAACGACTAGGGAAGCCCCCAGGTGCCCTCCATCAGTAAACACGGTAAGAAAGTCAGGGTTAGGTTGAGACAGAAAAAGCCTGGGGGCTTCCATTCTAATCTGGAGAAAGAACTCATCCATTTGTGGGGGCCATAATGGCAATCAATTTTACCTAGAAACCCCTCGAGAGCCGTAGCAACTCTATTATTATTTCTCTGAAGCCAGGTGAAATCTGTTATCTTCCGAAGGGGATCATGCGTTCATTGATCTTTCTTAAATCATGTAAAAATCTCCAGGACCCATTAGGCTTTTTTATGACAAAGACAGGAGAGTTCCAGGGACTAGTGGAGGGACGAATATGTCCGGCCTCCAACTGTTGATCAATAAGTATGTGGAGTTGGTGTAACTTAGAAGAAGGGAGAGGCCACTGCTCAACCCATACAGGATCCCCCGGTCTCCACTGGATTTTAAATGGGGGGGGGGGCTGGGCAGTGGCCCTTAGAATTGGGGGTGTTTATTGGAGTACTTTTGTCTGAGTTGCTCAAAGTAAGGGTCATCTCTATAATTGGGATGATATTCCCTCCCTTCCTCAGACTGTTGTTGATATTCTTTTTTATCTAACAAATCATTATAAAAGGCCTTATGGTCAGTAGTGATGAAAGCCTCGGCATCTCCAAGGATGTCTTGCCCCAGTAAGTTAGCAGTGAGCCCAGTCACCACGAGAGGGCGGACTTTTCCCCTGTCCCCACCTGGGTCAGTCCAAGGGAGCCACGTGGCAGTCTCCCAGGAGGTGGATTGCCCGCCAATTCCCAGTAGGGGAGGGCCGGGCACAAGCTGCCAGGAGGGGGGCACTTCCTCCTTTCTCAGGACCGTTCGGTCCGCTCCAGTGTCGATGAGAAGTTTGAATTTTTTATTGCCAATATTCAAAATAATTTTGGGTCTAAGGCCGGAGACCAGGGGGACGGTCCAATAGGCTTTGATGGTCTCTTTCCCCTTATTTAACGGGGCTGGGGGAAGCCCCTGGAGGAGTTTAAAGGCTTTCCCTGTATGTTAAACTTCCATTTACATTCCTTAGCCCAATGAAACCCTTTATTGCATTTAGGGCAAAGGGTGTGAGGGGCGTTGGTCGTCCCCCCAGAGCGCGGAGGAGGCTTTGTCCTGTTGGGGCACTCTTTTTTAAAGTGGCCCTCGTCCCCGCATCCAAAACATGTCAAGTTTTTAGAATTTAACTGTAATGCACAGATCGTATTGGCCAAATCTCTCTGTTTATTTTCCTGAAGGGCGGCAGCCATGGCCCTAGCCTGATGGGAGATAGTGCCAACGTCCTTGGTGGCCACAATCCATCTACTCATGGAGTTGTCCTTGAGACCCGCACAGGCGAGGCGGTGATCGGCCGTCATCCCATCCCAGACCAACATTTTAGTAAACTGATCCCGTAATGCCCCTGGGGGAAATTTTCTTTGGAGACTTTTTTCCACCCTATCTATAAATGTAGCCAAATCCTCAGATGGTTTTTGAGTAATACTCATAAGGGGAGTTTCAGAGGGTCCCTCATCAAGCTTTCTCCATGCCGCCAAGACCAGTGCCCTGACCTGGTCCCTATACGGGTCAGGTATAGCCGCCTGTTGAGTGCCTGTAGCATATTGATCAGAGATACCAGAGAGCATCCCAAAAGTTATCGGCACAGGGGGCTGTTGATTTTGGTTTCGTTCTGCCTGTGCATGGCATTCATCTCTAAAAAAGGCACACCACTTAATGTATAGGGGACCTGACAAGACAGCCCTGACTAGATTTTTCCAATCTTGGGTTGTACAAGGTTGATGGGCAAGTCCCTGTAATAGGGTCTCAGCCCAAGGAGAGTTGGGTCCATCCTCTGAGACCGCCTTTTTAAGCTCCTTAAGGTCCTGAGCTTCCCACGGATACCAGGCAGCAGGGCGATTGCCCCCAGGATTTAGATTGACGGGAAATAAAAAAGTAGCTTTATTTTCTGACGGCTTGGCTGCCGAATATGAAGGAGGGGCTGAAGGGGTCTCGGCGGCCGAATATGAAGGAGGGGCCGAGGGGGTCCAGAAAGGGTTAGTTGATGGAGGAGGTGGAGGAGGTCCCCCGGAAGGCCAGGGAGCACTCTCAAAGGGATCGAGTGAGGAGCATAAAGATGCATCCTTTTGGGGTTTTTTTAAAGCTGTATCTCCAGGAGGAGTAGCTGGATTAGGCTGTATATTATCTTTTTCTTCTGTCTTTTGTTTATGTTTGGTTGGCCTTGGAGGGAAGCAGGCCTTGAGGGCTGAGATCATAGGGAGGACCCCTGAGGGGGGTATTTGATCCTTCTCCACATGTGCCCGACAAACAAGGGCCTCTACCCTATCCCACGTGTCCCAACCAAAGAGATTTCCTTCTGGCAGCCATGGCGCCAGTTTGAGAAGGCAATCCCAGGTCTGTTGAGCCTGATTATCAGTCAAATTAAGCCCTCTACTCTTTAGGAGTGCCCTGAGAGATTCTAAGGCAGGATTGGATTTACAGTTAGACTGTCCCTCATTATAAAGTTGAGAGAAAAATGTCCATAAAATTAGGGCAATAGCAACCCACATACACATGAGTACAATACAACCACAAGGATCCAAAAGATAGGTAAACATGCTGTACAAAAGCCGCAGATGTAGCTTGTCTGCAAACTAAAAGTGAAAGGAAAGAGAAAGAGAACAAAGAGATGTTGATCAACAAGTACAGGTTATAGAAGCAAAGTTTAGCACATTAAATATAAAGACTACTTATGGGGGTACGCTCACCCGCATATGTACACCGATTGACCTCCTCAACGAATGTCTCTCAGGGGGCACTAGTCTGCCGGATTCCAAGAGCCGCACGTTAGGCGCCAGATGCCGGGCTCCGCCGGCGGGGGCAGGTAGTGCCGAGGGAAGGACCAGGCCCGCTGGTTCCTCCCGAGGGGCTGAGGAGGAGATGAGCGTCCGACGACTCAGACCTCTCCTGGCCACCGGAGAAAAACCACACTGAGTCGGGAGTCTTGTCGAAGCAGGAACTCGATTTATTGCTATGAACAGTTGCCTATATAATGTTGGGAAGAAGGCGGGGATTTTAGGACGGTGGGGAAAGGTAAGGGCCAATAGTAAACTGACTATTGAGATGATAATCCTAAATCCCATGCGGAAGTAGCAGGCAAGAAGCCATTAGGCGTCTTGCTGAGTCACGTCTGGCCAGAGGCAGATCACCAAACTTTAGCTAGGCTCAGGAAGTTCCACTAGGCCTCACACCTGGGCCTTTCAGAGGCCAACAGTGCACTCCTTTAATCCCAACACTCGGGAGGCAGTGGTCATGAGTTCGAGGCTACCTTGAGACTACATAGTGAATTCCAGGTCAGCCTGGGCTGAAGCGAGACCCTACCTCAATAAACCAAAAACAAACAAAAAAACAACAACAAAAACCCTCAGAAACAAAAATTACAAGCACACAAAATAGTGACTTTGAAGTGGAGAAAACATATGACAACATTAAATCACCTGAGAGGGGCTGACAGATATTGTGTAGACCTGGGTGTCATTCAGTCTTAGAGAATGATACTCCAACAGGTTAAGACCTCAAATAGCCGCCCAAGCAGAATTTTTCTCTTTTTCCTGACTTCATTGTATATACTATGGAGGCTATAGAAACTAGAAATCTTCCTAGGATGGGCTGCTATCCCTTTCTCAGTGCCAGCCATCAACATCTACAAGTGTTACTGTTAGAAACTTTTTCCTGCCTTTCTGTATTGTAGTTGCTATGAAACCTTCTAACAACTGCCTTTGATTGTAGGTCATGAAGACTCTTCAATCCAGAAAGGGTCCTGCCTTTAAGAACAACAGAGAGTCACTTTTGTTGTGTTCAGACAAAGTACAATACCTGAATTTCATTCACAAGAATCTCAGCAGAGGAATAGTCTAGGAACATACCTGGCCAGTAGTTTCCAAAATGACAAGGACACAAAACACACAGAAAGGCTAAGGATATTTTCTGGATTACAGATAACTGAGAGCTCTGCTACCACTAAATACACTCTGTGAATCTGGATTGGGTCCTACTGTGGGAAATTACTTTAAAAGGATGTCATTGAGACAATTGACAGTTAGTTGACTATCATCTGCAAGTTAAATGAGGTTTAAGCATGCTTTTTCTGTACAGGGCCAAATAATATTTGCCTGTCATACCTTATTTAATCAGCTATTCAACTGTGCTGTTGTTTACAGTATTACTATGGGTGATGTAGAAAAGAATGAACATAGCTGTGTACCAGCAAACCTTTACGTATAAATTGGGTGATGAGCCAGATTTGGTGTACCTGGATATCATCATATGACATCAATGTTAAATGTTATTATTCTTTTATAAAATAATACAGTTATTAAATTACTGTGGTTTGGAATTATATATTACTGAGGTAAAGGGCACATCCTGTGCAAGGTACTATTAAGGTTTTTTGGGCATGATTTTTAAAAATTATGAACTTTACTGTATGAACATACTGCATATTGGTATAAGTGTTGTTAAAGTTTATTTTATTTTATTTGCAAGGAGAGAGAGAGAGAGAGAGAGAGAGAGAGAGAGAGAATGAATGGGTATGCCAGGGCCTTTAGCCACCACAAACAAATTCCAGATGCATGCGCCCACCCCCTTGTGTATCTGGCTTACGTGGGTACTGGGGAATCCAACCTGGGGTCCTTTGACTTCGCAGGCAAGTGCCTCAATTGTAAGCCATCTTTCCAGCCCAATATTGGTAACTTTTGTTTTAAAAGTTTTTTATTCTACATAATAAATGTTGTGAGAAAAATAAAACATTAAAAATTGGTGAGTTTCAGCCGGGCGTGGTGGCACACGCCTTTAATCCCAGCACTTGGGAGGCAGAGATAGGAGGATCACCGTGAGTTCAAGGCCACTCTGAGACTCCATAGTGAATTCCAGGTTAGCCTGGGCTAGAGTGAGACCCTATCTCGAAAAACCAAAAAAAAAGGTGAGTTTGGGGAAAGGACATACAGTTGTTCTTTGTCTTATTCGTGTAGACTTTTTAATATTGGAAATAAACACATAAAGGGAGTTTCCCAAACTAAAAAGCCCCTAAAAAGCGAACAAGCAAATGTGTCCACACACCCACTCATTGTGTTGCACCATCTGTGATATGCTGAGGTATCACAGTACCGGGTTTTGGAGGGCTACTCGGATAAAAGGCAGAATTCATAATGGGAAATGTATCTCAGAAAACAACGTAACAGTCAGGAGCAAGGCTTAGCAGTACTGCCAGATTTCCTGTGCTTTGTCCTTTCTTGGGGAGGAAGCTCGGTGCTGGTGATGATGTGGTCAGCTTTTGTTTTGCCTGTCCTAGCTGCCTCCTGTGTGTGCGTGCTCTTTCTCTCTCTCTTTTTCCTAGCTGCCCTCTGCTTACATTTTCTCTCTTTCTCTCTCTCTCCCTGTCCTACTTACCCCCTACTCAGTCTCTCTCTCTCTGCCTCTCATAGCTACCCCTGCCCTCTGTCTGTGTTTGCATGTCTGACCTGCTCCATGCCCTTTCTCCCCCTCTCTCTTTTGGGACTGACTTTTTTTTTTTTTTTTCTGTTCTCTTTTTTTTTTTCTCCCTTTCATAGCTGGCAAGTAGAGACTTACTTGCTGCTGATACCTTCTTCTAATGTATTAGTTCAGTAAAAATCATTGCAGAGAAATCATAATCAGGATGGCTTTGTTCAAACAATGTGAAACCCAGATTCAGACTGAAGTGTGAAAATATCCAGTGTGAACCTCACACACCATCACATATGCCTGCCGACCCCTGGCTTGTGATTAAAAATAGGAAAGAAATGTGCTCACCAGTGAGGCCATTTGCCTGATCCATTTCACAGCCAGACCGCTTTGCTCTTATTGATTGGCCTGCTTTTGCCCTGTTCTTCTAGTTTTGAAGTTCTGTATTTTTGAATACATCTTCACGATTACAGCTTCATTAATTTGCAACTGTTTTCCTTTTAGACCTCTTCTTTCTCCTCCATAATTTACTCCCTGTCCCCAAACTTCCTCTTCTTTCTTTTATCATTTATTTATTTTTATTCGTTATGTACACAGTATGTATACAGCTATGTTGGTACCATCGTTAGCCTCCTCCCTGTCCTTCCCCCTCCACAGAGACCCTCCTTGTTGGGCATGCATTGTGGATTTAGCCATCAGTTATGGGGAAGCGGCAGTGTCTCTGTGTACAATATCCCAACATGTGCCTCTAACAATCTTTCCGCCCTCTCTTCCGCAAATTTCCCTGAGCCTGCTGGGTTCGTTTTAGGTCTACTTCAGTGATGAGGTCTTGGGAGCCTCTGTGTCTCTGTATACCTGAGATATCTGGTTTGGTAGGAGTTGAGTGTTCTCTGTGTCTATCTCCTTCACCCTTGTGCTGGTACCAGGTTCACCAAGAAAGCAGCACTGTTGCTCATTTCTCCAGTTACTCTGTGGTTTCATGTGGGCCCCTGGTGAGGTGCAGTGGGGTGATTCTCTGTTCAGGATCTGCATACATCTGAAAAAGAGAAGCAAATTCTCCAATGGAGAGTGAAATTAGCACCAGATAAATGGGATAATCGTTATTAGTTTTGAGAGAATTTAATAGGTGTAGGCCCTTTTGGATATGGTTCTGACTTGTTTCCCAGTTCAGCTGTGGGTTCCATTCCACCGAGCAGATCAGTTAGCCAAATGAAGAGCATGGCTGTGTGCCACTATTGCACTTATGTGAGCATCACATCAGGTTATTTGCTGCTGAGTAGCTTAGACCACAGGTTGCTTAGACAGATGTTGGTCATTATCCCCCAGTTGCTCATGTAGCACCTTCTGGCACTAGACGAGCTGTCTGGGGACTGATTCTCTTTCAAATTCCGGCCAGGTCACACTCCATGTTCCATACAAATAGCATATGGTATCTTCAGCAGTAGCGTCTTACCATTAACCTTTGGTGGGTCATCAAGTATTCTGACAGAAATCTGTCTTCTTTTGTGAAACCATGTAGGTCTGTCTGATCATCAGCTAATTGTGGATGCTAACCACATGCTGGTCCTGGGAATTATAGCACCAGTGCCAAGGAAAAGAAGGAAGAAAGAGATAGGTAATATAAAAGAGATAGAAGAGGGAGAGAGAGAGAGAGAAACAGGAGAAGATTAAGGTTAGTCTTCATTGTACCCTCTCCCGGGCCCTGTGGTTCAGGTGTTTGTTCCCTCTAAGGACTTGATGAAGGTTCAACCATTTAAACTTTTAGGACATAGAATTTTCTGGTACCATTGCCCTTTGGGTCCAGTTTTGTGTCCCCCACTCATACCCTTACCCTCTTGCCCTTTCCTCCCTATTGTCTGGTCCTTGAGATGCTTATTAGGCATGTCAGCTTCTTAGGCAGATTCAGGTAAGGAGCCACAGATGAATGAGACCATGCGACGATTATCTTCCTGTGTGATTGGGTGAGTTCACTGAGAATGATCTGTTCCAGGTTGGACCATTTTTCTTCAAATTTCGTTGTGTCATTTTTCCTTACTGTTGTGTAGAATTCCGTTGTGTAGCTATACCACCTCTTAGTTATCTATTTGTCTAATGATGGATACCTGGGTTGATTCCAGCTCTTAGCTATTATAAAATGAGCAGCTATAAACATGATTGAGCAAACCTCTCTCAACTGAGGTGTGGAGCTTTTAGGGTAAATGCCCAGTAAGAGAATAACTGGGTCTGTTGGTAACTCTATAGTCAACCTTTTTAGGAGTCTCCATATTGCTTTCCATAGTGGTTGTACCATCTTACATTCCCACCAACAGTGAATGGGGATTCCTATTTCTCCACATCCTAGCCAGCATTTTTCTTTTTCGTTTGATTTTTTAATGTTTGCTATCCTTTCTGGGGTAAGGTGGACTCTCATAGTTGTTTTAATTTGCATTTCCCTGATGATTGGGGATGATGAACATTTTCTGAAGTGTGTGCCAAACTTCCTTTTCTGTCATCATTGGTTTTCTTCTGGAACAGGCTTGTCAATATTTCTTGGATGTTCTGTGATGTCTAGAATCTATTGGGTGTGGTGGTGCCCACCTCTAATCCCAGTGATTCTGAGGCAGAGGTATGAGGAGTGCTGTGAGTTCAAGGCCAGCATGGGCTAGAGTGAGACCTTACCTCAAAAAACAGCAACTAGTCAATCAAAACTAAAAAGTATAGCCAAAACAAACAAACAAACAAACAAACAAACAAACAAACAAACAAAAAACTATTTAGAATCCTTTGCCACATTCACTTTTCTGTTTCCTATTCATTTTCTACTGGAATTTGTCCTTTCAGATATCTTAAACAACAAACATGTTATTCTTTTGAGTAACATTGAAACACAACAAAATATTTTACAGTGTTTCTATCAGAAAACTGAATTTGCTGCAGAGTATCTTTGTTCTTTGGCATATTTATGATGGTACTTGGGAAAGTGTTGCATATATTTATTTTCAGATGGTTTTCTACTATTGACCTTGACAGTAACTCCCAGGAATACTAAATTCATTTAAAGTCAAGAGAACATTGTTGCATAAAATTTGCTTTTAAATGATGTCCTTCAATGATATTTATTGAAGACATTGTCATATATTCTAAGGATGTTTTGAATTTTCAACTTACAGGCAACTTAGTTTAGCCCTCAAAGTCTCATGGATTTAATATTTCTTGTCTGGTTTCTTTCCTATTTGCTGATAACCCTATTTCTTTCTTTCTTTCTTTCTTTTACCCTATTTAAAACTTTTATGATACAGCAATTTTAAAGAGATAGCAATTCACTACATAGTTAAAATCACTGAAAATTAATAATTATGTTTTTCTTTTAGTTTGTTTTCAAAGCTACATAGTGAGGACTTTTTAGCCATTTTACCACAGAGATGTATCCATCCTTATTCTAGATAATGCCTTATTGATCCAGTAAAGAGCTGTATGTTAAGAATTATTTAAAAGCAAAAGTTCTATACTTATTGATTTTTGTTTTTTTTTGTGGCTTCTTCTGAGTATTAACTGCAGCATTCTCTTCTTGAACTTGCTCTTTCTGGAAGATGATAGAAACACCACAGTAAGGTAGAGCTCTTAAAGACCTCATGAGTAGGTCAGTAAGTTATTATAAATGATTTTATGAATTTACATTGTATTTATTTAAAGGTGACTTTAGGTATTTGTTAGAATACCTTATTAGATGTTAGCAAAATGTTGTCCTCGAAAAAGTTCAAGCTCACACAATGTTTACTACTTACTAGAATTCAGAAGAAAAAGACCTGAGGAGCTTGAGAGCTCTAAGGGATCTGGGAACATTTCAATAGCCTCCACTGCTTATTTATACTTCATTTGTATTCATAATTGTAAACTTAATTTTGTAGTCTATGAGAGCACAAAGATTGTAGGGTACTGTGAGGAGATGGGGATGGTGCTGTACTATTGAAGGAATGGTATGGTGGTTGAGATGCCCACAAGTCCACAACTGTCCATGACAATCTTCTTTCTGGTCTTGTTATTCCTGGACCCAAAGCTCCATGGCTTCCATTAGACTCCTGCCATCTTTCACTTTCCCAAAGGCCACATGCTTGCCACTTGGACTATTCTGTCTTAGTACTGCAGATACCTCAACAAGGAGGGGCCAAGGGGAGGGGGTAGGTCACGGATGAGCCTAATTATTGTACCAAACTGACTGTATTTGCTGAATACAAAACTAACTAATAAAGAAAAAAAGAAAGAAAAAAAAAAGAAAAAGTGAGAAGATTAATATAATTTTGGTGTAACACTTAACATGGACAAGAGGCCTGGACTTGTATGTGTGAGAATGAAATTCTTATCCTAAAATGTCTCTCCTTGGATGGCTTTGCAGTCATTGTAGTTATGGTGTGTGAAGTCACCACCCTGGCACATGGGTCCTGGAATAATTCCGTGAAAGCAAGCATTTGCTAGAAAACAAAGGTGATCTGACTTCTTATCTCTCGCCTAGTTCCCTAGGCCTGTTTTTCCACAAGCAACCAGGACCTCTCCTGGGAGGGAGATCTTTCCTAGTATTTAAACATTGTGGTTGGTCAAGTTCAGCTAAGGTGGTGTCAGGGTAGTCTCTTCCTGAGAGAGACCCTAGCCCCAACCAACCAGCTGTCCCTCTGGTTCACCTGAGCTGGAAGACAGCCCACCACTGTAAGATTATAAATACCTTTGTAAGGGGAGGGCAGACTCTCTGACCACTTGGGAACTTCCAGCTGTGGGTGACTTTTTCCCTCTGCTGGTCCTGGGCTGTCTCTGTCCCGGTTCAGGCCCAAGCCCAGCTGAGAGCCCTTTCTTTCCACATGTCCACATGGGTTCTTTATCCCCTCCAGCTCCCCACATTGCAGTAGTTTCTTGAACTTTCTTTTCTCTCCTTTCTTTCCATGTTTTCCCCAGGCCCCCCATGTGGGATCTCCAGCCACATGGGTGCCTTTCCTTGGCTATATTCTCTCATTAAATATAATAATTTAATAATTATACTTCTGTCTTTTTTTTTTTTTTTTCTGAGGTAGGGTCTCATGCTAGCTCAGACTGACCTGGAACTCACTATGTAGTCTCAGGGTGGCCTCCAACTCATAGCGATCCTCCTACCTCTGCCTGCCAAGTGCTAGGATTAAAGGTGTGCGCCACCATGCCCAGAGTTCTCTTTTTTTTTTTTATTCAGTTCTTTCATTAAAATTATAAATAAACCTAAGATTCGGGTTTCAAGGACTTTCCTGGGCTCCTAGTACCCTGTTACAAAAGGAGGCGCTGCTGAAGGGCTCGTCCTGGACAGTGGTATAAAGAACTTGAGGCTGACAATGGCTGGCGTAAGGTGCTACTACAGGGGCAACAGCATTTGCAGTACCTCCGCTCACTCTCATATATTAATGCTACTCTCACTTTTGGTTAGAGAAGCTTCTCTTTTCAGATGGCAGTGACCTTGGGATGACTCAGAAGGCACTATAGTGTTGAGAATAAGTGACAGAGGAGTGCTCAGCACTAAAATATCTCTATCACACCTTCCAAGGCTCAGGGTCCATTGAGGAAGACGAGGCGAAAAGAATGTGAGAGCCAGAGGAAGGGTAGGACTCCTTACATTGCACTCTTCCAGACACAAAATGGCCTGGATATCTATGACCTCGTAGTGCCTAGTACTACCTATACAAGACATCAAAATAGAAGAGACAGGCTGTGAGGAGGAATGGGTATGATGGAGGGTGGAGTTGCAAAGGGGAAAGTGTGTGGGGGGGATTACCATGGTTTATTATCTATAATTATGGAAGTTGTCAATAAAATATTTTTAAAAATAGTAAAAATGGAAACTGACCCCCAAGGAGAAGTAACTTTAATTATTTTCCTTGTGTCTGAGGTAGACCAGGCATTTTTTTAAAAAAAATCTAAATTATATAAGAAAAGATGGTGCTGGGCATTGTGGCACATACCTTTAATTCCTCCACTTGGGAGGCTGAGGTAGGAGGATTGCTGTGAGTTCTAGGCCACCCTGTGACTACAGAATGAATCCCAGGTCAGTTTGGTCTAGAACAAGACTCTAGCTCAATCCCCCCCCCCAAAAAAAAAACCGCACACAAAACAAAAAAAGATGACCAGCTTAGGAATAAAGGTTTATAGATGTTATGTTAATTGTGAATTGTCACATGAAGTTTCTGTGGGGGCTGTAACTGATTGACATAAAGTTGCTATATTAAAACAGTGAGGGTTGGAGTGGTTAAGTGGTTAAGGCACTTGCTATGAACCCTAATGACCCAGGTTTGGTTCCCCAGCACCCACATAAGCCAGGTACACATGGTGGCACATGTGTCTGGAGTTCATCTGCAGTTGCTAGAAGCCCTGGCGTACTTATTCTCTCTTTCTGTCTGAAATAAATAAATAAATAAAAATTAAAAAATGAAAAAAGATTGTATTTGGGAGGTGAACATTCCCATGAGTGTCACTGAGCCCAGCAGGGTGTGTGGGCTTATGGGGACTCCAGGAAGTTTACCATCTTCACCGTCTAGAGGTCACCAGCACTTGGCCCATGTCCCTTTATCTTTAAAGCCAGCAGTGTCAAACTGAGTTCTTCCCACACTGCCTCTCTAGCTCATCTCTGTCTCTCTTTCCAACATTCAAACACACTTATGATTATGCCAGGTTTACCAAGGATAATCTCTTAATCAAAGTTATCTGACTAGCAATCTTAATTTTACTTGTAATACAATTTCACAGTTATCTATGAACCTGTGGAGTCATAGAACATTTTTCTACCTAGTACAGGTAATCTGAATACACTTGTTAAAATAACAATTGGATCAGAAGCAGTAAATGCTTATTTGTTTGGAGGGACAGGGACAGAATTTATTTGATTGTTTTATAGCCAGTTGGCTATCTCTCTCCAAGCTTTGGGTTTGAACATTGCTTACAGCTACTCTAGTCATACACAGCAGTAATGTAAGAAATGGACCGCCTTGTTCTATAGGATTGGAACTGGATTTCCAGGTTAGAATATGAATTATTCTGACGGTAGCTACAGGTTATTGAAAGTTGAGGGGATCCAGTGTTCCCCCCCGTGCATGTTGTTCTTACTTTATTAATTTGTAACGACACTTCCTTTGGCAGATGTCTGGAGCTAAGTACATAAGATAGCCTTTGATTTTGAAAGGTGGCTTTCATGTTTTTCAATGCATGCTTTCTAGCTAGATAAACTAAGTGGAGTGAAGCATTTATTTATAGTGGTCACTTCTATTTATTCAGGATTAGGTGCTGATCTGAGGTTATCTCATGGATACTGTGATCTTATTTTGCTCAAACTATGAAAAGTGTGTTTATCATTGTCATTTACCAAATATCATGCTTCTAAGTTATGAAATTTCTCTATCAAGGTGAATTTCTGTACAAAGAAACTTATCTTACACTGGCAAACTCATATACATTGAAACATTTTTATTTCTTGAGATGGTATGTTGAATTTCCCTAACGCTGGACACTTGTTTGACATAAAGACTTAAGAAAATTATTTCTGGTGCAAGTAGAAACATTGCAACTTTTCAGAGAGGTGGAGAGATCTGTGACTAAAGGAATGAGTTAAGTGCTAGCTCAGTGGAACAAAGACAAAGGAAACATGGGCTGGTGTGCATGTTGAGCAATGACCAACCAGGAGGTTTGGATGCTGGTCACAGAAGTCATGAAGTTGCTGCTGGCCTTCATGGGAAATCCTTTCCCAGAAATCTGTCACAGAACAGTTTTCTACTACTGATGTTCTAAACAAGGAAAATTGATCAGGGAAATAGAGAAAAAGCAATCTGATGAGAGGCATTAGACTTCATGAAAAAAAACACTGTATGTTAACAAATGTCCAGTTAGGGTTTTGAAAAGCATTTAAAGGGGACGTTTCAATTAATACCTGCTGAAGACTATAACTAACTATAAGCTTTAAATTCAATATTTATGTGATGCTTGCTTATTGAAATGTTGCCCAAGATGGAATAAATAGTTTACATTAATAGTGTAGACATATCAGCCTATTAAAATTTCTAGAAATCTTGAACCACCGCATCTGCTAATCATGAGGTCATGTTTAGTTTGAACTGGGACGTTTATTACATCAGAGTCATGTAAGGTTTTCCATGCCAAAATTTCACAACTTCATTGAGTGCAAAAGAGACTTCAGGAAGAGAGAGCCTCAATTGGGTTTAATCTTTCCATCCATAACCTTCGTGACCTCTGTTATTCCCATATCTGCAGACTACAATAGTTTGCTGTATTCTTGTTGCTTGTTCCTTCCCTCCCCTCTTTTTCCTTTCCTCCCTCCTTTTTTTCTCCTACATTAAAATAAAAATGTTGTTTGTTACAGGTTGGAAGAGTTATTTGCCCTGGAGTTACAGGTGCTCTCTGGAGAGTGTACTGGAGCCATTGTATGGCCATCTGTTGTTTTGCTTTTATTCCTTTAAAGATAAACTAAAAGCTTCAGAGAGGTTCTGTTTGATATATGTAATAAGTTGTTAAATTGGGGCATTTGCAGTGGCTGCATTGGCCCTGGTATACCCATTCTCTTTCTTTTTCAAATAAATAAATAACAAAATATTTAAAAATATATTAAAGTTACTAATTTATTACTTTGGATTTTGAGTCTTAATCACTACTGCAGATGTCACAGATATGCTGTCTCTCCCATCCAAGTCCTAACCAGGCCAGGCCCTGCTTAGCTTCCAAGATCAGACAAGACTGGGTGTGTTCAGGGTGGTTATGGCCGTAGATAGAGGTGTGCTTTGTGAATTTTCCTCACATTATTTTTCACTTCCTTTAATGTCACTATGGCATACCACATGAATGGAATATTAACGCTTTCTTTTTCTTTCTCACAAGTCCTAGGGATCTTAAGGAACTTGCTTTGCCTTCGGTGCCCAGAATTACTTGGTTTATGACCTCACATATTTTCTTAGTCTAGAGGTCATATTGCGCCTCTGGCTTCATAGTTGACCTTGGGACTTTTTAAGAGATTTCCCAGCTGAAGCAACTATTTAGCTATATGAAGATATATAAGGCTTTTGTGTTTATTCTGATTTGGCCCACTGCCCAAACTATTATGCAATAGTGAATAGATGTTTTAGATTCCATACATAATTTATCTCTAAGTTTGTCATCAAATTTATGGGTAGATTTATTCATTTAAAAGTAAAATTTAACTTGATAGAGAAGACAGTTATTTTCTAGAAGCTAATTAAATTGGAATGAAAATGCTTTTTAAAACTTTAAAAAATATTGGCCTTAATTTTCTTGTCACCTAAAAGGGCACATTATGTAAAGTATAAAGTATGCATTTATTTTCTCAAGAGCTACTTAAGATAGAATATTAATGATGTAGGGTGGTTAAGGCTTTATATTCAGTGGCAGAGCATTTGCCTTGTATGTACAAGGCCCAGGGATATATAGCAAAAGAAAACAAATTACCTATGATTTGGAACTAAGTACTGATAAGGAAAGGAGAGAGGATGGGAGCTTAGGCTGATGTGTCAGTTAGTGGCAGTCCTAAGTACTTGGAAGAAATGAGTGTATGTACATCAGAGACTCACCACATGTAAACAGATCCAAGTGCTAAAACTGATTAGTAGCCCTGGGAATAACATGCTGACGGCTGCCAGGTGATCAGAACACTAGCTTCAAACAGACTTAGTTTCAACTGTTATCATAAAGAGCAGTGATAATATGAAAGAGGAAAACTGGTGTGAGTGTAAGCACGAGAGGTTAGAAGCACAAGCTTCGCATGGCAGTGCGGGGTTCTCCCAGTCCTGAATAAGTTAGATGACTTCCGAACCTTTTCTGTATCTCTTACTCTGTGTTTGAGAATAGGCTTATATTGATGTCTTCTTTACAGTCCTCTTCATATCCAGTGAGGCAATTAATTTATTAAGTGTCAGTAATTGGGATTATGGTATATATACAGAGCACAAAACAAGTTTAATGTGGAAAGTAAATTTTGCCTGTTCTTTTTTTCTCCTGACAGTCTTCTTTATCCACTTTCTTTATTATTGTGTTTCTTATTTTTCATCCTTTGTGTGCATTGTCATCTTTTTCTGATGACCTCTTCTCATGACTCTGCTGTCTTAGATCTGTACTATCGAAGTGGTGTAACCTCACCACAGGCGCCTTTGGAGCCTTTAAGAGGTGACTAGTCTGAAGTTGCACAGCGGATATGGTAGATAGGCAGAATCTCAACTCAAGAATGTTATATTGTTTACATACTTAAGTGATAATATTTTGGATTTATTGAGTTATACAAAAACTGTTAAACTAACTTTGTGCTTTTTTTCTTTCTAAAATGGGACTACTAGGAAATATAGAATTGCTACATGGCAGACCCTATTTATTATAGGGTGTGTTTAGATGTACTTCTAGACCAGGCACAGTTATGGAGGAAGGGATTTATTGAAGATAGAGGGGAAGTTCCATAGTGGCCGAAGAAGCTGGCCTGTTTTCATAGTTCCAAGCAGAGAGAAAAAAGTCACAAGCCAAAACCCCAAAGCCTCACCACAAACATGCACACTTCAGGAACTCCAGGTAGAACTTAGGCACTTTGTGTATCTTTAGATTGGAATTCCAAATCTACCACCCCACCTTAGGGCTGGACCCTAACATCTGCCCAGTGATATCCCTTCTAGCCAGGTGGCTGCCAATTTAAATAGTAAACTGTAATAAAATACTGCATATATTAGGGGCCATATTTAAACTGCCACAGTGTGGCTTTATATGCGTTCACTGATCATCCTGCTAACCTCCTTAGGATAGATTCTAACTCACTGCTCTCATGTTTCTAAAAATGTTTATGTAGGGATGTGACGTTAGCAAACTGGAAATCTCTTAAAACTTTCCTTAAAAATAACATAGTATGAAGCAAGTAGGTACTGGCTCTTGCTCCCATATAGGTAAACCTAAAATATGCTATGCTAAGTGGAAGAAGCCAGGCACCCAGACTGTATGCCTCAGAATTCCAGTTCTATATGGAATGCCTGCAACAAGCAGATCGGAAGGTAGACTAATGGTTGCCCAAAATAGGAGAGAGGAAATGAAACCACGACTACATCTTCAGAGTTTTTTTTTTAAAGGGGGGATGACATGTGTAATCAGATAGTTGTGATTATTGCATAATTCCAAATCTATTTAAACCCCTGAAATGTAAATTTAAGGATGAATTTTTGGAATGTGAAGTATATTTCAGAAGTTGTTGAAATGATAAGTAACAAGTCCTGCTTATGATATTAAATAATCCTGAGTTGGTCTTATTGGGTATTCTGCTCATTTACCTACTTTTTAGGACAAATATGCCATATATTAATCAATTTAGCTTTCTGAGCTGTCTAGTGTACTTGTTAATGTCAAGGGTGGGCATGTGTTTTAATCACACAAATTAAAAAGAAGCCTGTCTTCATGATGGAGGTTAGTAATCTCAACTACTTTTGGAGGTAGAAACTGAAGATTGTAAATTCAAGGCATGCTTGGGCTACAGATCGACTTCAGTCAGCCTCAACAAGTTACTGTGACCATTTCAAGTTAAAAAGCAAAAAGAGAACTAGAGATACAGCTCAGTGGTAGGGCACTTGCCTAGCTTGTATGAGGACCTATGTTTAATCCTCAGTACTTGAGTGAAAATAGAAGAAAAGAGAAAAGAAACAGGTTAAAATGTTTGAGAACTTTATAAATAGTTAAAATCCCATTTTTACAAAATTGATATATGTGCATTTGTCCTTAAGGGGACAGATGTATTTAAGAGTGAATTTAATGCTTTAAAAATTGCTTTTATGCATTTCTTTATACCTTAATGATATTCCAACATAAATGAATTGTGACTCTTCATTAGGATACCTGGATTTCATATATAAAAATACAATAAAAGGGAAAACTCTTTTCATAAGGTGGTTACATACTTATTTATAGTACAAGTGTATAAATATGTGTTTTTTCTTAACAACTCTGGACAATACAATGGTTTGTGTGCTAAAGAGAAACATTTTTATTAAATTGATCCATTACAAGAAATGAAAAAAAATGTGAAAGAGTAATTTTTAAACAATTTCTTTCAGGCTGCATTTTTCTTTCACTTTTTTCTTTTAAGGATAGCAATAAACTGGAATAGCTTAAGTGAATTTTATTTTTATGTTCTTTCCTCTAAGTGTTGATTATTTTATTTCTGCCATTTACTGTGAGGTGGCTTTTTTTTTTTTTTAAACCTCAGAATAAATGTGCATGTAAACAGCCATAGATCTGATAGGAACTTTGATCCGTTTGACCTTCAGTAGAAAAAGTGGGAAATGGAAATTTGACCTCTCATCATTTGTTGCAGAAGGTCACTGTTTTGGTTGGTGAAGTTGTTTGTTTATTTATTTGCTTAATTAGGTTCCCAATTTTCTCCATCACATAGTAGTTGGTCTCTGCTAAATTAAGTGTTTTCTGTATGCCAGAGTGAAAAATTTCATAGTTCCTTGTCTCGTTTCTGTAGCTTCATGGTTGAGGAACCTCCAGATACCTTTTAAATGATTCTTTTCCAAGAAAGAGATGTCTGATAATCTATAAGTAATATGTTACATTTTCTCATTAATTGCAAATGATTGTTGTTTATGCAGTATTCTCAGAAGTCAAAAGAAGAAGAAAACAAATAAAAAACTAGGAGCTAAGCAGGTGACTTTGTGAGCATAAGGTCCTGAAAAAGCCCGAGCTCAGTCTCCAGGGCCCATGCCGAACGCTGATTATGGCTCCTCACATCTGTAAACCCAGTCCTATTGTGGCAGAGACAGAAGAATCACCGAGACTCATTGGCCAGCAAATCTGATCTAGAAAACAGCAAAAAACGATCCAGGTTTAGTGACATCTCAAGGATACATGCAGAAGAGCAAGCATTAGAGGAAAAATGGCAACTCATAAAGGTTCATTACTTCTAGGAGCTTAAAGTTGGTCATAACCAGACTCTTGGTAATTTCTTGCAGTTATTACTTTATGTTACTCGATAATATCTGACAGATACAAGGAAGGGACTTATGTTTCCAGTCCATCGTGGTGGTGAGGTGGGTGGAGCAACTCAGTCCGTGATGGAGAGAGCCTGTGTCAGAAGGATAGCTGTTGCTGCTCAGCTAGGAAGTACACCCCGAAATCAGACTACAGACTGCGGGTGGCTTAGTGACTTATATCTGCCAGCTAGCTGCCATGTCCTAAAGGCTCCAAAGCCTCCTACAATAGTGCCATCAACTGGAGAACAAGCATGCCAAACTTGAGCTTGTGAGGGACAGTTCAGATCAAACTGTGACATAGTCTGCCTGAAGCATGGCCAGCCCTGTGCTCTTTCCCTTGTCCAGATTGCATTTGCTATTCCTGGGTTATCTGTTTGCGATTTTCTAGAGCTTTGGCTACAAGTGTTTCAAAGTGAGCCCATGGGCAAGGTGGCAGGCCAGTTCCTATGTGGTGAGACGTGGCAAGGTGGGACAAGGAGTACTGCGTTTCTTGCCTTCTGTTGTTTTTTTTTCTCTCAATTTCCTGAAGACTATGGGATGTGATTAAATTGCCAAGTTTTGTTATCTTGCTTTCACCTTTATAAAAGTGAAGCGTATTTATTAGTGACAATCTAACTATAAACTGTTTGTATTTATTACATATTAGAGCGCAAAGAAAAACAGATATTCGTGTGTCTCTTTTTATGTGCGTATGTCATCAAAGGTGTCAACGTGTACTGTGGGTCTTTCTAGGAATTGTAACCCACAGTACCCATCTGGAAACGATCCATTTTTCGAACTACAGTGATGAAGACTTTTAAAAATATTTAATATTTCTTTATTTATTTGAGAGAAGGAAAGAATGGGTATGTCAGGGCTTCCAGCTGCTGCAAACGAACTCCAGATACATGCACCCCCTTGTTCATCTGGTTTATGTGGGTCCTGGGGAATTGAATCTGTGCCCTTTGGCTTTGCAGGCAAGCACCTTAACCACTAACCCATCCCTCCAGCCCTGGTGATTACTTTTTATGTGCATATAATTTTAGCCCAAGTTCATGCATTTATAAAATTTTTTGCTTCTGACTAATTAGTGGGTTATGCTTGATGACCATGGGAAAACAGAGATAGATGAACATGGTGTTGAGATGGAAGTAGGAGACAAAAAGAGAAGAGTACAATGCATTTCTTCAAATATTTAAACAAAGATTGCATTTATAAAGGCCTGTGGTGGGCTCATTGGTTAAAGATACTTGCTTTCAAAGTTTGTTGGCTCAGGTTTAATTCCCCACCACCCACTTAAAGCTGGATGCAAAAGGTGTTAAAAGTGTCTGGTTGTCACTTGCCGTGGTGAGAGATGATGGTGTGTCCCCACCACACATATAAATAAATGCATTTTTAAAGACAGGGCACTGTGGTGTCTCACAGTTGATTTTCTACCTTTATTGACCAATATAAATGTCATATAACCAAGGTGTACAATGTGATGATTTGACATGTGTATAAATTGTGCAGTGATAAATATACTTATTTAACAATCTCCTTCACTACACAGACACCATTTTGTATGTAAGAACCCTTAAGATCTGCTTCATATACCTTGGGTTCTTACTGTGATACCCATTTATTTCTGGTTAACATTCAGACATCTAGCCTATGCTTTTGTGAGATAATATTTTTAATTTCTTAGTGTAGATTTCTCTGCCATATGTTGGGTATGTGTGGTTGCATACCAATGATCTGTGGAGAGACTCATATTTTTTTATTAACTTGATTTTATAATAATGAAAATAAGTGGGTTGGCTTAACTCCAGGAATAAGCAGCACCTGTCATAAGGCTGATTCTTCAATGGTCCTCCCTTTGTTCTCTTCTTTTTTACAAGTTACATTATTTCCAGTTCTTAAACTATAGTAGAGTAAAGGGGACTGATTCTTTTTTATTGTTATTACTGCTTGACTTGACAGCACAACTAGGAGAGAGAAAGAGAGGGAGGGAGAGAAGGAAAGTGAGAGGAAGGGGATGAATCACATCAGAGAAAGACATCTGATAATTTGGGTTACAGAGATCATAAGAGACAGTAGAGAAAGTTGCAAATGCAAATTAGGACACTGATTTTTTTTTTTTTTTTTGCCTTCTTTATGACTTGTACATTTGACAGTATGAGGTGTTTAAGGGCAGTGCATGTGGGGGTGTTAAGGAGTTAACATTAGTAGTACTGCTGCTAAACAGATGGTGTAATTAGCCCACAATAGGGAAGAACAATGTTTTCATGTTTGGATAAAAAGGGCTCACTGTGGGTGGTAGAGTAAGAGACTCCAAATGACAGTGCCCTGTGAAGATTAGTACAGTTATAGTTTTATTTCTCATGATTTGTGAATCTACACACACAGAGACAGACAGACAGACACACACATCTATATTCCAGATTTCCTAAGCATACCAATTCTCTTGCTGAATTTGACTCATTAACTCTGTTTAGTTTAGTTCAGGAGACATGGCTAACTACTGTAGGGAATATAAAAACAGATTGATCTTAATATTCAAATACCTGATTTACAGGAAAAATTCATAAGAAAGTGGCAAATACAGGACCTGGCAAACATTTTTCTAGCAAGAATACTTTGCATGTCATTAACTATGTGATAGCTTAGCTAACTCCATTGTTCTTCACAAGGAAACTATGGATAGAAGTTAAAGGACTAGGTTTATTTTTTCATTTCACCCAGTATTGTCACCTGGTTCGCTGTGTGAAATACTGTTTGTTTTTGTTAAATCTGATTTATTCTCACCTTAGTTATATATTGTTCTGCAGTCTCCAAAGTGATATGCCAATCCAGAAAACATAATCAAATGAATAAAAGAATACAGTGAGCCATTTTGTTACTATAATTTGAGAATAGTTCCAAGTTGCAAGTTAAAGTTGTTTATGTCTATGTCATTCAGAAACAGTGATCTTACTCCTCACATTTTATAATATTGTAAATTTAGAATAGTACCTCAACTTTAGCTAATTATTAGAGAGATGTTTGTGAAAAATGTTTCTCCTTGTCAGCCCATCTGCTCCTGTGGTACAGTCATAATGCAGAAACATTGACATCTCAATTATTTCCATGGCAACAAATTGATGTCAGGATCCCACATTTGACTTCACTGCAGGACCAAATAGGATTTGGATTACAAGGGTGGGTTGGGATTTCATATTGAAGTACTAGTCTTTTATCTGGCACTTTTTAAGGAAAATAGAAAGATCTTTGGGAGATAACTTTTTAAAATTTAAGGCTTTCTTTCTTTCTTTCTTTTTTTTTTTAAAATCTTTTTTGAGGCAAGCCCAACAAACTTGGCCTTATTTTATTTTTTAAAGCAAGAGAGAGGGAGAGAATTGGCATGCCAGGGCCTCTAGCCATTGAAATCGAACTCCAGATATGTGCGCCACCTTGTGTGCATGTGCGATATTACACACATGTCACTGTGTGGCTGGCTTATGTGGGACTTGCAGAGTTGAACATGAGTCCTTAGGCTTCACAGGCAAGTGCCTTAACTGCTAAGCCACCTCTTCAGCCTTAGGCTTACTTTTAAAAAGAAAAATGTAAAACTACACATAAAGCGTGTGAATGAGTGCTCTCCTATATTTTTTCAATGGTCATAGAGAAAATGAACAGCACTTGCCATCTTTGTGACAGTTACAGATAAAAGTTTAACTTGATAAAATGCTGACATGGTAAATAGTATAGAATAGTGAAAGTCCAGACCAATCATACTTTTGATTAAAGACATATATTTATATATATACACACACACACACATATATTCCACATTAAATGATATGATCTCTGTATTGTGTGGTTTGAGATATCATACTCAGTCTTCCATACTGTGTAGACTACAGTGTTTCTGAAGTTTTGTTTTCTTGAATCATTTTTTGCTGTCCTCAAGACTAGCAGTCACTTATTTCCTTCACATATGATTCTCCTCATATTTTATGGCTGATATCCAGAGAAAACAATTATATTTGACTTCTGCTAAAATTGTTATTGAATCTAAAAATATTTCTGGCTCTTTGTATGTAGCTTATCATAAGTCTGGTCTCATCCTGGTTCAAGTGGACTCTGCCTCTTTGAATTGAATCTGAAGGCAAGGATGACTTTGTGTACTCAGACTATTTATTGATGGGAGTCACTGCAATTCACTGTTGGATCTTGAGTTTTGCGGGGCACATTTCTTTTTAGAGTCTAATTCATGATTAGCACACAGAGAAGAGAATGACTTACGGTATAATTAGTGAAAGACCCCTGATTTGTTGTCTATATTGTTTTCTTCTCATGAAGGAGAGAATCATATTATAGATTAGGTCCTTTCTGGGTGAGTTAGGCATGGAACTTGGGAGTTGCATGTTTCCCCCTGTATAAATTGTCTGTGGACATATCTGTCCAGGGGCTGATAGGCATCTTTAGGCTGGGGGTATTCTCTCACTGTTAGCAAATGCTACTGGAAGTTATGTTCTTGTCTCCTCTAAAATAATTTGCACATATTTGTATTTCCACTCGTTGTAACTTCAGACCACAGAGTGTGAACAGGCTTGTTGTAGTTTACTTAAAGTGCCCAAATTTTCTTGAGAATGCACCTGTGTGGATGGCTGCCAGTGTGCATGAAGGACTTTGCTCCCCACCTGACAGTGTTCCAAGGGCTTGATGTTCATCCTCACATTTAAATCATTTAACAGTTCTGGGAGGCAATTACTGTTGTCCCATCTCACATTATAGGGAGAGGGGGAAAGAGAAAATGTGCACTGACCCTGAAATGACATCCCAAAATAAGTGGAGGCACTGGGATTTGAATCAAATTCTAGAGTCAGGCACTCCCCATTGGGCTATATATAGATTGATAAATCATTTTAAAGTAGTTTTTGCTACTTAGGATTCTTTTTTTTTTCTTCTTGGTATTCAATACTTGAAGGTGAATAGTTCCCAAATTCTGAGAGGATCTTGCTCTAGTCTCGAAGTGGGAATAGCAGTTTCTACCTGCAGCATCCCTGCGTTCAAGGTCAGGGAAGCAGGGAATTGGCATGAGGCTAAGAAGAAAATGAGTGTACTTAATGATAAGAATTTATGATGAGATTTCGTTTGAGCAAATACACCAATTTTAGGTTCACTTAATTTTTTTTCCTGTGCAGCTTAATAGCATTGCAATAAAAACTTGCTAATTTAGATGAGTTGTAGTCAACACCTGTCTAAATTAATTGAAAGTCTGAATCACAGAACAATCTTGTAGAAATTAACTTTTATTATTTTTCTGATACATATAATTATCCCATCTATTAGGAGTTAGAAAAACTAAGCCTGTGAGTTACTTACTTAGCATAGTTTGTTTTACATTAGCACTCTCTTAATCTTGTTTATGCTGTGAATTGACTTTTAAAATGGGTTTATATTTTCTATTTAGAGATCAACACTTTGCAAAAAATCTTTTATGTATGGCAGTACATTTAATCTCGGCAAGAACCCTTGTTTTTCAGACCAGGCACTTTGGTGTGAAAGATGAATAACTAAAATTATTTTTTCAGGATGGGAAGAGTGCTTAGCCAAAATCTTTTACAATGTTTAATTCTCACTGTACAAATTTGTGCTGTTCAGACAACCCTTGTTGAATTATTGTCAGGTTTAAGCTACTGCAAAAGAATATCATAGACTAGGTGGCCTATAAATACTACATTATTTAGTGTGTGCACGTGTGTGGTAAGAGTACATATTTATGGGTGTATGTGCATGTATGTGTGAGTTCATGTGCATGTGGAGGTGATGGCTATTCCCCACTTGCTCTCCACCTTAGTTTTTGAGACAAGGTCTCTCAGTGAGCCTGGACCTCATCAACTCTGCTAGACTAGTCAGCTAGCCCCAAGGTTCTTTTTGTCTCCACCTCTGCAGTGCTGGGATTACAGGATTACAGGTGGCTTTTATGTAAGCATTTAATCAACTGAGCCATGTCCCCTGCCCCAGTAGATTCCTCTGCTGTCAGAATTCTGAGTGTTTAAGTAACAGAACTGACACTGGTGTCCTTAAGCAAATAGCAAAAGTCATTGTAAAGAAATAGTGTGCCTAAGTAGTAAAGGACAAGAACCATTCAGAGCCATCTGGAATCAGGAATGTGAATTTGTCAACTATGACCTCACTGCTTCAGTCATAGTCATCACTTTGTTCATGTCTCTCTTCACTCATCCTTTCCCATCTTCTTTTTCTCCTTCTGGTTTACTTTTCCCCTCTCATGTTTTTCTTCCCGTCTCTTCTCCCCTCCCCTTTATTCCTCTTTTTTTTCTCTCTCTATTCCCTACCACCTTCCCCTATTTGCTTGCTTCTTTCCCCAAAACATCCCTTCCACCTTTTCATTCCCACTTAAGGGCTTCTTCTTGCAACATCTCTCCAGGAACAGACTGACTGTTTTTCTCACATTCAATTGTGGTTGGATGGGCAGTAGTTTCAGTAAAGCCCAGTTGTTTTATTAAAGGGACTCCTCATCAGCTTTGCAATTAATGATTGCCACTCATTGACAGTCCATTCAGAGAGGCAAAAGGGAAATCTTTTTATTAGTACTTTTACCTACCTACTGTATAACATTGTTTCATGTGGAGGAATGTTGCCTTTTCTGCTAAGGTTATTTGATTAGTTTGAAGTACAGGTTTTAATGGTGAGGTGGGGCCATTCTCCTCCTTATGCATCTGTTTTCAGCACACTGAGCTGGTGCCCTAGCATACATCATATCTTTAAGTCTTTCTAGTGATTCTTAGGTGTAGGCGGCATAGAGCTGTAGCCATCTAGATCTTGGATACATTCCAAATTCTGAAGCTTTATTATTTATTATAAAAGCAGATTTATAAAACAGCTATTCTTTTTACCCTGTGATAGGTTTTTTGTTTTTTTTTTTTTGCCAAACTTTATCACAAGAATATGAATTCCACTTAAAGCAGTTTTTGTAGGAGTGTTCAGGGAGTTGCTTGCTTATATTTGTTCTTCTACAAACTAAAGTTAATGAACCGTAGAAGAAATAGGCCAAGGGTGCCTGGAAATAATAAAGCCAGAGCTAACATTGGCTCAGGGCTCATTCTGTGTCCAGCTTGGAGCTTAGCCTTTACAACTATTCGCTCATTTGACCCTTGAAACACCCTGCAAGATAGAGAATATTATTCCTCGTGCAACTGAAGAAGCAGAGGTAGAAGCTACATTTACTCAAAGATACGGGACTGGCCCAGGGTGGGCTGCGGCTGAAGGGCGGTGGCTGAGACTTTCTGCAGAGGAGCTAGTCTTCTGCTTCTCTGCGAGGGTTCCTTCTCCTGCACATCGTTCCCATTCCTACCCTGAAGCTGGATGCAAGGAACATCACAGTCATTAGATTCTGCCTTGCGGACATTTGTACAGGTGTATTCAGTTGTATTGCATATTTGGATTAAATCATAGAAACTGTCATTCTACATGTGGGGAGAGACACATTGCTGCCATGGCATCATTTTTTTTTTTATTTTTGGGTTTTTTGAGGTAGGGTCTCACTGTGGTCCAGGCTGACCTGGAATTCACTATGTAGTCTCAGGGTGGCCTCAAACTCTCAGCAATCCTCCTACCTCTGCCTCCTCAGTGCTGGGATTAAAGGCATGTGCCATCACGCCTGGCTCCCATGGCATCATTTAATCATTAAATCTGCAGGTCAGTTATGAGCTGTTTTCATGCCTGAGGATATGGGCTCAAGGAAATGGAGTGCTTGGTGTGATGCACTGAACTTTGACCCCGAACTCAGCTGGATGCCCAATTCTGTACTCCTGTCCTTATTATGCTGAGCAGGCCTAGGAAAAGATAATAGAAATTAATAGCCCTTTGGACAGTAGCCCTTTCCAGGTTGTTTTCCAGTCAAAACAGCCCATGTAGCAGTGAGCAACATTAATCTTCAAGATGACGGTCCAGTTAACTCTCTGGCTGTCAGAAGTTGGTCACATCTCAATAGTCTGCTTGTTTTCATTTTTCTTAGTTACTCCCTAGAGTTGGCCAGTGAAGGAATAAGGTGTTGACTAATCACAGCCAACTCAGAATTTTGCAGTGGTGTTTCAGTAGTTGTTGTTCATTATTTGAAAATGAGTTCTCAAGAAGAGAGCTTGCTATATTTTATTCTCATGTGGTTTGCCTTGTTCTAATTGTAGAATTTGAAGGTAAGGAAAGTAAATGTGTTTATTTTCTCCAATAATTTATACTTAGGTTTTATAGGTACACAGGTTTACCTTATGAGAAGATTTTAATATTAAAAAGTTTACAAAGAGAATATGGTACACTTCTCTGTCTTTGTTAGTGAAGACAGAAATGAGCCACAGATTAATTGAGGAAAAAGTACTATATGTACTTATTTATACTTCTTTTGTGAATAAGTTCTCATCTGAGCCAGATTTGATTCAAACTCTATCCTCCTGTTTTAAAAATCCCTTGAGTGTTGTGATTACAGGTGTGTATCACCACCCAATACTCATCTGTGTACCCTAGAAGTGAATCAAAGGGTGTGTTCAGATGGATGGATGGCTATGTTTATTTAAAGGGGAGAGACCTTTAATAATATAGGAGTTTCAAAACACTGAATGCACAAAAGATTGGATCCAAAGCAAATGAGAACCGAGCAAGTCAGATAAGCAGAAATGAACTGTGATGTGAGGGGCTTTCTGACCAGTGAGAGCAGTGGTGCATAGTTCCACAGTGCCTTCAGGTTGCCACGTGGCCTTTTCCCTAAACAGTCCTGGCAGGACTAGAATATCTCCTTGCTAAACTGCTAGCAGCTTGAGGGCATTGTCACCTTTTATCCTAAGAACTTAACATGGTGGTGTCCACTTGGTAGTGTCTCCTTAAGTGTGCATGTAAAACCCAGGACGTGTGTCCCATGCTTATAATCACAGTATTTGGCAGGCTGAGGCAGAAGGATCCTGAAAATTCTTTTGGGAATGATGCTATAATGTAAATTAATAGCCTTTAGTTTAGTTTAGCTTAGTGGTTCTCAAACACTTTGCTCTAATAATTTTTTTTTAACCTTAAAAGTTACTAATGACTCTAAATAGCTGTTGTTTATGTGCAATATATCTATTTATGATATAAGAAATTTAAGCAAATCAAAAACAATAAAAAAAAAAAGCTTAGTACAAGCTTAACAAGAAATAAAGATTAAGGGAAAGAACCCTTGAGTATGCTAGGTAAACTCTCTTCTGCTATAGTAAACTACTCGCCTCACAGGATGGTTTTGTTAAAAAAAAATTCTCTGAGGCTGGAGAGATGGCTCAGTGGTTAAGGTGCTTATCTGAAAAGCCCAACAACCCAGGTTCGATTGCCTAGTACCAATATAAAGCACATGCCTCTGGAGTTTGTTTGCAGTGGCTAGAGGCCCTGGCACACCCATTCTCTCTTTCTCTCTCCGCCCCTCCCTGCCTCCCTCTCTTCCTCCCTCCCTCACGTTGTATCGCTCTGCTTACAAATAAGTAAAATATTTTTAAAAATTGTGTTGCCAGTGCTTGCTTTGGCAGCACATACTGAAATTGGAGTGACACAGAGAAGATTAGCATGGCCCCTGTGCAAATTCGTGAAGTGTTCCATATTATAATCATCTAGAAAAATGTACTGATCACATAATTAACATCATGTACTGTATATATCATTCAGACACATCAATCTTGTATACATATTATAGCCTTTTTTTTGGTATATAGGTTTTTGTATGCTGTGTGTTGCCTTTCAAAATGGGAAATACATTTTAAGTTATTCATGAGCTGTATATCACTAGTGTGGCACTTCATGGTTTTTAAATAAGATTAGTGTTACCTGTTTGTAATGCCTGTAAATAAAAAGAAATTACATTTTGGTAAAATTGCTGCTAAACAATCATTGGACCACAATCCTCTTCAGATAAATCTATGAAAGAGTGGGCTTGAGGTTTCACACAATCTTTCTACTAAAGAGACAGTAATATTTTCTTTGGTTTCACTCCTGAGTTTTCATATCTTAGAAAATACTGTAGTATATAGTTCCACCTGTACTGTTAACTTTTCCAAAATGAGATAAAAGTTTTTAAAAATTTTATTTGTAATTTTTTGATATGCATAACTGATTGTATATCTTCACGTACAAATGCAGTGAGGCATTAGTAATACTTAAATACCTCATGCTTAAGCCAGGCATGGTGGTGCACACCTTTAATTCCAGCACTCGGGAGGCAGAGGTAAGAGGATCTCTTGTGAGTTCGAGGCCACCCTGAGACTACAGAGTGAATTCCAGGTCAGCCTGAGCTGGAGTGAGACCCTACCTCAAAACAAACAAACAAACAAACAAACAAACAAACAAACAAACAAAGCAACAAAAAATAAATACCTCATACTAACAGCTGAATTACACTACAGGAAAACTATTGTTATAGGCTCTTGCTTATCTTTGTGTTGGGAATTGTTCACATTACTTAAAAAATGGTTCTTAATATAGTTTGATTCTTCCTGTTAGTAATATCAATCTTTCAATCTAACCTAGACAGTATTAAGTAGACATAAAAAATAGTGTAATATTTATTTTATGCTCCCTTTACGAAAGTTTCTGTTTGATTTACATGCATGTTAGATTATGTGCAGTAACACGCAGGTCCCAGTGGTGTGGATGAAATACTCATACTTCTGGATTTGTATAATTCAATGCCATAAGAATTTAAGTGAAAATTTATAATTTGTTGGGTGAGGTTTTTCATAATGGGTCTTGATGGCAAACTTGTAATGAGGCTTTAAAGGTGAACAAAATTATACATGTAGTTTAATGAACATGTAAAGCCACCTCTTAGCCAGATTTAACAAACATGAGGAGCTTCTTTTTCATGTAAAAGAGTTATTTTCACATGAAGTTGAAAGTACATTTAATTTGATTACTTTTCAAATTTGAGAAATTAATATGTGTTATAGTATGAGACAAGTTTGTACAGCACAGTGTGAGAAGTAGTAGTGTATTGAGAGTGCATGTGTATATAATTGATGCCTTTCCAAGCCTGCCTCTCTTTTTGGCTTAAACAACACTACTCCAGAAGTTCCAGTCATTACTGTACCACAACTTGTCATTTGGGAAGTTTTATGTTCACAGTGAATGGAATAGTGCTTGAAATTATGCATTTATATAAATGGCACTATAAACCAACAGGCATAGTACTTATGAAGCAAATTTGCTAAATATTGAGAGAATAAAGTAAGTTATTAAGTATATGTAACCTATACAGTTCTCTCTATGTGTTGTTTCACAGTAGATTACTGTCAGTTGATTGTGAATATTTGAGCTAAGATAGTGACTTGGATTGGTGATCTGGCCAAGTATTTTGAAACACATTGTGGATACATGGCTTAGTGTTAACAGGGATATAAAGTTTGCTTTTTCTTGCAGCCCAGGTATGTGCAGTCTTCAGCAACAGGATCTTACCATCTCTTCCTGGTGGGAAACCAAGGGTCTCAGCAATGGCCTGTAATGTTTTGGGGGCATCAGGGACCTCTCAGGTCAACAATTCACTGGAAGGTATCCCATCTCTGGCACTGAAAATTTTCTAATAACAATCTATGGCTCCTGTGTATTCCATTGTCCAAAAAAGTAGGTTTCCATATGATTTATTTATATCCTCTTAGGTTTTGATTAGCCTCCCTCCATCTTTCCTTTATTCAATCTCTTCCCCTGACCTCACTTAGGCCTTTTCACCCTGATTAATCTATTCTTCTACTTACATATACACAATACCATCCTATTAAGCTGCCCCCCCCCCACTCGATACATCTTTCCTGTACTTTGTGCTTGGAATTGATCACTAAAAAAAAAATCTCCCAAAGAAAGAAAAAAATTCTGTTTCCAAATCTAATAATTAATTTCTAAGGATAAGTTAAAAAATACACATTCTAGTTCTTTGACATCTCACTTACTAAAAGCTGGATTTCAGATATTTTTTTTTTGTTTGTTTGTTTTAGGCTCTTGTAATATATTGTTTGGTTGAATGTGTGGAAAAAACATAATCCCACATTGATAATGCTATTATAAGTAGTTGTATTTGAGCAGACTTTCCAAAAATTTTTACATGTCTTTATTTGATACTATACTAAAATTCTACAGCTGCTAATTTTATAAGAGTGTGAAGAAAAATGTGAATTTTCATCAGTTTGTTACATTACACTTTGTTACATTAAAATACATTGGTACTTTTACCCTTGCAGAGTTTTGTGACCTCACACATGGGTCAGTTGGAATTGTTGGTTCATCTAGTTATGCTGATCTTTCTTATGTTGCCACAGTTCATTTTGAATCAACCACATTGACAAAGATCAGAAAAACTTCTAAGTATTGGCAAGCTGCATAGTTAATAAGAAATTTTCAAGGTACTAAGTTTTGCCTAAAAGCTCGTTTCTTCACGGTCACTATGCTAGCTGTTTTCTTCATACTAGAGGCTCTCCCATTCCTTTTGCCAAAAATGTAGGATGCTTCCAAATAATTTATCTTCAATCATTCATTTATTCCAGAAACTAGGATATTTCTAGAATGATTTGTTAGTTCTGCTCGTGTTCCTGTCTTTTAGATGGCAGATAGGCTTTATTCATGTTTCTCTTCATCATATGGACTACTAAAATGGGATACTCAAGGGCTGTGATTTCAAAATTTACCTGTTTTACAAGTTTTCCAAAGACATTTGAAAGTGATATTGCATTCTATTTACTGTAATTGCCTGTCAGTAAAAAGTAAAAATTGGGACTGGAGAGATGGCTTAGCAGTTAAGGAACTTGCCTGCAAAGCCAAGGACCCCAGTTCAATTCCCCAGGACCCATATAAGTCAGATACACAAGGTGGCACATGCATCTGAAGTTTTTATGCAGTGGCTAGAGGCCCTGGTTTATCCATTCTCTCTCTCCTTCTATCTGCTTCTCTCTATCTCTCTCTCTCAAATAGATGAATAAAAATAAAAAAAAACTACAAAATTTTTTTTAAAAAGTAAAGATAATTTCCAATTAAATTTGATGCTCATCTTCATTCATATCACAGTATCACCAGTTGTTTGCACCAGACACTTCATGGCACCAATAGTTGACATGGTACACAGTGCCATAGTGTCATTGCTAAAGTAGTTGTGACTTCATAGAACTTCTAGAAGGTTCTAAGATAAGCCAGGCATGTTGGTGGACGCCTTTAATCCCAGCACTTGGAAGGCTGAGGTAGGAGGATTGTGAGTTCGAGGCCAGCCTGGGACTCCATAGTGAATTCCAGGTCAGCCTGGGCTAGAGTGAGACCCTACCTCGAAAAACCAAAAAACACAAAGAAGGTTCTAAGGAGCACACTTTAAAAAATGTATTTGTTTTAGGGAGGTGTTTGTCATAAATAGAAAAAATACAGGTATACATTTCTAAAAAAGAATTTCTCTCTTGCATTCAAATGAGTGGTTTTGTTTAATTGGTTCATCGACAGCTTGGAAAAATTAAATTGCTATTACAGAAAAGAGGATAATTTGTTTTTAATTTTCAAATAATCAAGTACAATAACACTTCACAGTAGTACATTCCTTGATAGTGGTCATGTTTAACATTACAACTTTATATGCATCCTCACAAACAAACGCAGTTTGAGCAGGTGACAACTCTCCACTTTTGGAGAAGTAACTCATTGTCTGCTTATAGAGTTGGTGGTTTGATTTTCATGCTACTGTAGTTCAGTTTCATGCAGTCAGTGTATGGGCAAAATACAATAAGCATTTAGGCAAAAATAATTACAGTGTGAATGTGTTAGGCTCATTAGTTATTGAATCCACATAGGAACTATTGTAAATACAGTATTAAACATTCCTACCTTGGCTAATAGTCAATTTAAAAAATGGATTTTGCTGAAAAAAAAAAACACATTGCTTTTACCAAGGAAGCAGAGATTAATGTTAATATTTTCTGTTTTCTTTTCCACTTATATTTTTATCTGATGTTTTCTTCTTATATAAAAGCAATATTAAAATATAAGGTTGAGAGCCTGGAGAGATGGTTAAGGTACTAGCCTGCAAAGCCTAAGGATCTAGGTTTGATTCCCTAGTACCCACATAAAGCCAGATGCACAAGATGGCATAGGCGTCTGGAGTACATTTTCATTGGCTAAAGGCCCTGGTGTGCCCGTTCTGTTTCCCTCCCCTGTTCCCTTCCCTCTCCCTCTCTCCTCCCCTCTTCTCTCTCTCTCTCATAAAATAAAAACAAAAAAAATTAAGGTTGATTCATGAGAGAAGTGTCCAAATAGGTAAAGAAGACTATGATGTACTTCTTGTCAAGTTCTGCTGGTATGTTAAGAATAGTGCTGTACCTTGATATGAAACAGTACCAGTGAGCATATAGTAAATTCTAGTTAAATAATGCGTACAATTTAGTTATAATTATCTTTCTTTTAAGTAATGTAAATTAATATAAGGTGATATAGATGGATTATATTCAGGGAGCCCATTTTTTAAAACACTGGCTACAAAGTGAGATTTTGTTAAGCCCCTTTCATATGCACATATATTTATCAGTTTTTAAAAATGACTTGTTTAAACACCTTTTATAAAACAGACTGTATATAAATATCGTAAGTTGATGTGATCATTGCTATTAGCAAAGTATTTTTTAAGGGACTCCTTTTAAATGCTATGCTTGATTTATTAGTGATTAAAGTTCAAGTTATAAATGATATTCATAATTTCTTTCTCCTCTTTTATTTGAAACATGTAGTCTTTGAATCTTGAGGGCAACGAGGTGAATTGTAAAGAGGTATATGCATACATTAGTTATTTCCATGTTATTTAGTTCCTAATATAGACCATGATATTCTGGGATATGCTGAGTTGAAGAAGATGGTAAGGTTTTTCTAGAGAAGACTGTACATGGGGGAAGAAGTGTTGAGGTCTGTAATAGGAATGTGTCCTGGGCCATTGGATAAGGTTTAATTGTTACAGAGGTAGGAGGATCACCACCCTGAGACTACATAGTGAATTCCAGGTCAGCCTGAGCTAGAGTGAGACCCTACCTTGAAAAACCGAAAAAGAAAAAAAAAATTTCTTATCCAACTTTAATGGAGAGGAATAACAACACACTCTCAAAATCATTACCAATGGGGAAAGGTGCTCCTTCTTGTCAGGGGAAGCAAGATGGTTCTCCTGTGGGTAGCACAGACCTTGAAAGAATGCCAGGATTCCTATGGGACCCATGAAGTAAGGTTAAAAATGCTATTTTGGAGTTATTTTGAGGTCAACGGTATAGAGTTTATAAAACTGCTTTAAAAGAAAATCATAGCTAATATGTAATGAGTATCTGCCATATGCCAGCCAGGCACCATGCTAAGCACTTTACATAGATTATCACATTAATGCTCACAAAAACCCGAGGAGTCAGCTACTAATTTTAATCTCTAATTTACAGTGGAAGAAAGTAAGGTTTAAAGATCTTATATAACTGATCCAAAGACTCAGCAGCTAATTAGTGGTGGGATTTGCACAAGGATTAACCTATTATGAGTGCCCAAAGCACTAGAAAAATCTTGGCGTTCTCCAGCATAGAGATTCAAGACCATACTCCTTAATGGTACAAATAAATATCTACAGAACAAAAGCAAAGGCCTCTTTTCATCTACTGGCTCCACACAAACACAAGAAAATGTTCCATGATTCAAAAACATCCAAAAGACAAAAACGTCTTGTTGCTAAAGCCTGGTGGTTAACCAGCCATTTGAGATGCCCTTTTGTGTATTTCACCTCAAGGGCACATGTTATATTCATGTGAGTTATCCCCAGGACTTGCCATATAATAGATGCTATAGAAACTTTTACGTTTTTCTAGACTTCAGGAAAAGCTATTAATTTTCGTAACCTTGATTCTGGAGTTCTAGGGAAATGGGTTATTGTTTAGAATTACGGCATATGAGTATATGGTTCCGATTGGCCACCAAGTCTGCAAAGCTCTTGCCTTTACATACACACACACACTGCAACGCTCGGCTAGAAATATTTTTTAACCCCTCACCATGGGCAAAGCACTGTGTTAAGAATTCTAGAAATAAGAAATTTGAAACTGAAATTCTCCTTATATAACAATAGATTTTTTTCATGGCAGATAAGGTAAATATTTAAGCATGTACATACCATCCATGCTTTAGAAAATGTACAAGTGTGACTGAGGTTTGTCTCCTGCAAGTTTTCCATATTCTGAGGGGGTAAAAAAAAATCACATACAGCTGCAGTTGCTAGAAAAGGCCTTTGTTAAAAAGCTGTTTTGAGTATTTTCCCTACTGTTTTCCTTAGTTTTATTTGCAGGCTGGAGCAGGTATTAAAGATGAAGTGTTCTGGAGGGAGTAGTAGCCCAGGGCACTTGAAGCATTGCTAATTTCAAACCTTGTAATTTAGTTAAATTGAAACATAACTGCCTTTAGATGAATGGGCTGCTAGTTTTCCTTCCCAAAGCAAACATGCCAACCTTTCATTACTTCTAGTCTGTGCTTCTGCTTCTGTGCTAGTTAGACCTGCTCGTTCACATGTAATTGACACGTAACAGTACTGAAATTTATTATTTTATTTTGAAAAAATATTCAAAGATGAAAATGCTTCCTGTAATGAAAGTGAGAGTGATTCCAGGTAACTTCATGTACCTATGGAAGGTGGGCTGTACTTGGCTCATGCCTTTACAAACCTGGGAATGGATAGGTGCCACAGTAGGTCTGACTACAAATACAGTTTATCTTCATTTGGGATCCATGACTTCTATTAAATTTAATTACTTCCCCTGTGGCTTCTATTAAATTTAATTAATTTCCCCTGCAGCTGGCATGGTGGAGGTGCCGCTGCTCAATGAAGGTGACGGCTGATTGAGGGAGTTTTCTGAGAGAGGTTTTACCTTCTCTTGTTTAGCTGGGAATTGCTTATGTGAGCGGGAAGTTGCGGGTTTCAGAGTCATAATGTAGATTTTTTTTTTTTTTTTTTTGGTCTAATCCCTCAAGACAGAGTGTCTTTTGGTGAGAGGCCAGTGTAGGATTCTACGGGAAGAAACCTAGCCTAGTCTTAACTAAGGCAAGATGGAACCTGTCGGGCTCCTTGCATGTGGAAGCTTCTGGCAGCTGGATCAAAGGTTAATTACTGCTCAGTTTCAAAACCACTGGGAGGCAAAGAATTGGGAGCAATCTATTACTCATCCCACAGTCCTTATTTGGGGGACTTCTCATAATTAGACATAACAGTACTATTGTTAAAATAGATTATTTTCCCTGGGTTATAATCTTGAATGGTAAGATAAATATCAGTATACATCTATGGTATAAGGCTAAGAAATTCAGAATCTTAGAGAAGGTTGCATAGGTGCTATGTACACAATTCCTTTGCTTTGTTTCTAAAAGTTAATGAAATGTTAGAAAAATTGCATACTATAATCAAATGTGCCTAAACTTAATGTCAGTTTTATAGAAAGTAAGTTCTTATTTTTGCACATCAGTATGTACCAAAAATTATGTACATTGTATATGCACATACATATTACACGCAATATGAATGATTATACAAACATTTTAACATTAGAAACAAAATTGCATAGTATATATACATAAATTACCCCAGCAGCTCAAGTGGTTTTTTACACACAAAGCGCTGAGGCTTACTTTTGTCTTTTCCTGTAACTAATATACTTGTAGGATGGGTGAGTTCTACCTGATGTATTAGTATATGATTTTTGAGGTTGTTCTGTGACTCTTTGAGAGAACAGTAATAGATACTCTTGGAATTAAGCTCTTTAAAAAGTTGCTGTTTCTATTGCAGAATTTCATTTTATGTTATTATTATTATACACCAGAAAGTTTGAGCTTAACTATAACTGGTAGGTCATTGTCACTTGTTTCAGTTTGACATTCTTGGTGCTTCATAATGGCCCAGTTCTCTTTTTATTCTACACTCTCTTCACTATACTTTATGTAGTCCTGTGGTGTTTAGTACCGTGAACAAACTCATTCATTACTCTTAGTTTATAATACTCATCTTTACTTCTCTTCTAAGCCTGTTGAAAGCAGAGTTGGACAATATTTGAAGTGAGAAAACAAACCATTTTATTCAGGAACCACTGCTCTGTGGCCAAAGAAGTTTCCGTGTAGATCTGGACTTGATACTGAATATGGTGTGGACAAGTGGGGTTTCATTCGTGTACAAGCTACATCTTCTTCAGCCCTTTCTTCTGGCCATGGCTACTGGTTCATACAGAAACCTGGGGTCACACAATCTCTTCTTCCTCATATATTTACTTCACACATCAAGTACTGTTTCGTGTATTTGCACATCTATGTTTTTTTTTGTATTTCACACCAACCTGTCTGCTGCAGTCTATGCCACCTAGACAGCTGTAATATTTGCTCCCTGATCTACTTAGTATCATCTGGAATCCATTCTCTACAGATCTTTTCTCCTTCCATTATAAATATGGTCTTTTTTACTTTTCTCTCTCCCTCCTCTTCCCTTTTTGTTTTGTTCCTCGCTCCTCCCTTCCTTCTCGTCATCTACGCTTCCCTGATCTACTCTTCTTTCTTCTTCACAGTTCTTTACTACTTCTCTCAGCTATCCTTGCCAACTCTCCCTTCTCCAGATGGTGGTACTTGCTAATGATTTAGACTGAATTTATTTAAAGGTAGTAAACTGATGACCACTTAAAATCCCAAGGAAATAATCTATTTTTTAAATTT
This sequence comes from Dipus sagitta, assembly GCA_036346955.1. Taxonomy (NCBI): domain Eukaryota; kingdom Metazoa; phylum Chordata; class Mammalia; order Rodentia; family Dipodidae; genus Dipus; species Dipus sagitta. The sequence goes on along the minus strand of CM070778.1, from coordinate 103,002,963 downwards.
TTATTTATTTATTATTGGAGACAGAGGATGAGAGAGGGGGAGAGAGGGAGGGAGAGAATGGGTATGCCAGGGCCTCTAGCTACTGCATACAAGCTCAAGACCCATGTGCCACCATGTGTATCTGGCTTATGTGGGACCTAGAGAATTGAACCTGGGTCCTAGGCTTCTCAGGCAAGTGCCTTAAACATGAAGCCGTCTCTCCAGCCTGTCTGTGTTGTTTAGAATAACCTGAATGTTTTTCTCTGCTGCTGGCTTAGTTTATTTTGTCTTGGTGTAACAAAATCCCAGAGGGTAATGAAGAATGTTTCTTTGCCTGATGATCCCATTACCACATATAGGGAGAACCCTTCCCATCACAACGTGATAGAGAAGCGAAAGGAAGTGTCTACATGCAGAAGGATCCAAATATGTGATGTTCCTCTCGCTTTATGTATGACACACATGATCCTGAGAACTAACCTGATCCTGTTAGAACTGCATTAATTCTTTCTGACTGGGGTGCTCCCATAACTAGTAACCTCTCAAAGTCCCCATCATTTCAGTGGTAAGAATATTGGGGACTATTGTTCTAGCCTACAAACCTTCTTCAGGGGATACAGTTTAGTCACAGCAATGACCTTGTTAATGAAATTAATGTTTGTTTTGGATGACTTTTTTTTCCTTATGAAATGTGGTTGCTCTTACTATGTTAAGCTTTTATTATAATTTAATTAGTGATCTTTATTTTGAAGATTGCAGCAGACAACTGAAGTTACAGTGAAACTCTGGTGGAATTATGTTTGCTGTCCACCAGTGCTATCAGAACTTGAGTTCCTGTGACAACATACCTTGATTTTTCTTCTCAGTCCTTAAGGTTCTCAATCATTACTGAACTGATAGTGTATCAATGCACTGGTGCACTAATTAGAATCAGGGAGATGCAAGAGTCAATCATCGCAGGCAGATTAGACCTCCTGTCAACCCTGTGTGTCTCTGAGATGTTAGTGCTCTGCTCATGACCTAGTGGAGATGTTTGTACATTTTAAGCTTGAAGATTCAAAATGATCATGCTCATATTGTTGGAGTCTAACTAGTGTGTGAAAGAAATAGGAAAGGTAATTAATGAGGTATGAGGATCCAAGGTTACACATAATTAGATGTGCTCTGTGCTTCATGGTGGTGCTGGTGTGTTTTTCTTTTTTTAAAAAAACATTTATGTAATAGTGAAGAAAATGAACTGCCCAACTTTCATGTGTATCAACTCTGTAGATAAATATTATATACCTAAATTATGTACTTTTGACTGCTTCTTAGGAGATCAATTTAAGTGATTCTGTCTGTTTAATCCTTTTTGTAGAGCTGCCTGTGTAATACATTTGTAATTTCATGGAAGAAAGCTGTCAGACTCCCAATTTATATAGATTAACCTTTCTTTCTAGGCCATCTAAAGGAGAGATAAGCTCATAGGGCCTTACGGGAAGGGTTGAAGGACTGACTTTTGTTAGAGGAATCTTTAATTTAAGCTCTGGTTTTCCCAGAATCAAAAACAAATTGTGTTTGTCAGATGGCTTAAGTTTTTAATGTTTGTTTTTCTTATTCTTAAAAGATTTCAAAACACCTAGTCCACCAACCCCTTTCTTGTTTACTTTTTGCCCAGTGACATGTTCTCAAACTGCTTAAAGTTTTCAACTCACAGTTGTATGTTGTCTGAAATAGCACCATCTTAGGATTAATTTGGGTGTTTGACTCTCTTTACAAGAAACACATTGAATGCTTTTCACAGGCTTAAGTACTGCTGAAGATTTGTACTGTTGTTTGGACATGAATAAACTATTTATAGAAGAGGAAAAACAAACTTTTAAACAGATGAAAAATGGTCAATTACCCTTATAACAAAAAAGTACAAATTAAAATTGGGGGTAAATGTTATTTTCTTTCTTGTGATCCCCAGATATCAGAATATTTTGGTAGTGAAGGTTTAGGCATTCTTACATGCTGTTGTTGGTGTCCTGTGGAAGGCAGTTTAGCAACATCCATCATAGATGGGTATATCCAATACACCTCCCCTAGGGACATGTCCAAAATATCTATGTACAAATGTTCAGTGAACTATTATTTTTTAAAAGTAAAATATTAAAAAGAAACTAAATATCTTATTAGTATGGAACTGCTTAAATCAATTATAGTCCATTTATGCAGTGGAATACTGGACCACCTTTTAAAAAATTTAGAAAAATGAGTTCTTCATGTACTCATACAAGGGTCAGACATGTTATTAAGTACTTTCAAAACAGGCACCTGACACAATGTACAGTGGGCTACTTCCTATTCAATAGGAGAAAAGATGGTGTATTTCTATGTTTGTTTCTGTGCAAATGTACATGAAAAGATTTAGGAAGAATACCTAAAATATTATGGCCGCAGGTACAGGGAAAATTACTACCACATTGCTTTTACTTTTATTTGTAATGTTTTGAAACATGCATTATCTCTTAAAAGTTTAACTTACACTGTAAGTGGTAGTACTAACACCCCTGTCATCTTAGCACTTGGGAATTGGGGGCAGTAGGATCAGGAGTTCAAGGTCATCTTCAGGTTGTGGTTAGAAGTCAGCCTGATCTACCTAAGAAATTATCTTAAAAAAATTTTTTTAGAAACATGAATGTCATATGGTAATATGAAATTACACATTTCCCTTTTTAACAACCATTTGAAATGGAGCTGGGATTTTGATTGGTGGAGAAGCAGAGCTAAGCAGTTGCAGGAAATTGTCCTTAGGAAAGACCTCTAACCTACTAGAGTCAGCTTGGTGCCTTTTGGGAGAAAAACAAAATTGGGTGCTGGGAGCTTTGTAAGAAAATAGAGGTGAAGGGGTACTGAAGAGTAGCTTAAATAACTGCAAAACTTTTATCTCCAACAACTTAATTCCTAGCAAAGCAACAGATAGGCAGGATATCCCTTACCCACTCTGCCTCTGTATGAGTTGGAATTTAAAGCAGGATCAAGAAGAGAATGTAAAGAAAGGCTGTGAATTCATATATGAGTGAGGCTTCTTACAGACCAAATATATTGAATGTTTGGAAGTATGTAACTGTTTTTAATGGCATTTCACCTTTCAACAAACTCTCAGACTGTTGGGAGATTAATTAGGGGCGGCATGTAATCATTTTCAGGGTCATAGACCCTGTCATTCATGATAATCATGGGCTTTACTCCTTGGCATGTGGCCTGTTTTCCTGATACCTTCTGTTTACCCTACAGCATTGGTTTTATAATTCTGCAGTCAAAGCAGAAATCATGAATAAAGCATTCTGACAATACTGGGAACAGTCAGGGTGGTGTGGCCTTGGGAATAAAGCATTCTAAAAGGGATTCCATTTTTATATATCTATCATAATTCTCAGGGTTGAATTAACCTGATGTATGAAGGATGATTTATTTCAGTCACATCAATGTGACTAGCTCTACATTTCATTCATTTATTCACTATGTGCAGATATTTCTCAATATTTGGATACTATGTGTGATTGTGGATTCAGTGGTGAGTCAGTTAACTACCTTTATTACATGGCAGTCTTACAGATACAAGCATCACCTACTTTGTCCACTTATAGCTCTGCCCCAATTTCATTGCAAAATATTGCAAAGCAGGAGGGAAAGGGGAAGAAGATGACTAGCTGTTCAACTACTGTTTCCTAAACATCTTAATCTCTTATTCAAGTAGTTTTATTTATTAGAATCTTCATCTAAAAATTTTTAAAAATCTTTTTAAGAGCAATTCCTTGGTCACTGTAGAGTACTTGCAAACACACCACAGTGTGTGTCTGATGTCAGAGATGGTGATGTGTAAGTGGGGATGTGTAGAGTATGTGGTAGTTAGCCTCTCGTAGGACAAAACACCTGACCACAAGCAGCTTATGGAAGGAAAGGATTTATTTCGGCTTGCAGATTCCAGGGAGATTCATCATGGACAGTGAAGCGTAGCAGAAGCTGCAGCATCATCGCATGTCAGCGTGGAGGAAGCAGCGGGAGTGAGCTGAGCTGGTACTGGCAAGGGGAACAGGACTGTAAAATCTGAGGCCCTGTCCCCAGTGACACGCCTCCTCCAGTGAGGCTGTTCCTCCAAAAGGCACCTCAACTTTTCCAAAGGCCCATCAGCTGAGGATCAGGTATTCAAAACACATAAGCCAGTGGGGGACATTTTATTCAAAACAGCCCAAGTATAATGTTAAAAGTTAGTGTGGAGTTCTTGTTGGAGTCCTGATTAATTGCTACTTAATAAGACCATGGTAATTCAAAGGTTACTTTTTCTCTGAACTGTAGTTTCAATGGGAAAACAAAAGCTGTCTTCCAGAGTCCTTCCCAGGATTAGAGGTATCTATTGTGTGTGCTCATACCTGGAGCTCTGCAAAATGCTATCCATTATTGGTGATTAATTTAGAAATAACTGACCATTAACAGCTTATGTAGTGGTGCTTGTGTTTGATAATGCATTTTGAATTTCAGTCTTGGAGACTGAGCTCCTTTGTCTTTGGGCTTTTCACAGACTAACTTCGCACTCGGGGCACCACCCCAGTTCACTGTTCATATGTCTTTGTAAGTTGATACTGCATTGCATTTGAGATGGGTAATGACCCTTGGATTTGATTCCTAAATCAAAAGGGGTGGGATGAAGGCAGGCAAAGAGAGCTTGAAGTAGATAGGTGAGCAGAAGCAGAGAGATGAATGCTGCCTGGCTCTCTCGTCCCCATTCTCTGCCTCTGGCAAGGGGCCAGCTGTTTCCTTACATCAAACTTCTGTATGCCCTGGCAGTGATAAAGCACACTCTTCTGAGAGAAAGCCCTGCTGGCAATTGCATTTCAAAGGAGAAACTTAAAGTTGGAGAATTATTACAGTTTTTAGAGTGTTACCTTGAGCATAGGATGTGTAAAGAGCCAGATCCAGGTGTTGGCATTTGGCCAGGAAGGGACATGCCAAATCTTCATTCAGGAACACAGGGGAAGGGGATGTCACACAAAAACCTGTCTTTCAGAAACTGAGTGGTATAAGAGGTTTGAGCTAGAGAATCAACCCTCACATACGTACTTTGATGAACTCTGACCACCTAAGGAATAGCCACGTCTTCTGGTCAGTGTGGGAGTAATATATTTCAAGTTCCATTTATTTTCTGTTCTAGTCTGTTTGCTCCACTGTGCTTCTCCCCCTCAGGGGCCACTTCCCCCATTGTTACTTTAAAAATTATTTATGGGGGTGGGCGAGGAGGAAGGGAGAGTATGTATGTGACAGTTGCCTCCTGCTATTGTAAGTGAATTCCAGAGGTGTGCACCACTTTGTGGGTGCTGGGGAATCCAACCTGTGCCAATAAGCTTTGCAAGCCAGCACTGTTGACCACTCAGCCATCTCCCCATCCTCTGTTGTTGCTTTTGATTGCACCTTCATTATTGCTCCTCTTGCAGCTTTTTTTAAAGCATCAGCATATAGTCTACTTTTTAACAAGAATGTGATAAAAATCTGTGGTACTCTTTTTGCTTTTTATGCCAGAATACTAGCTAGCATCCTACAGCTTGCCTGTTTAAAATAATTAACTTATTTATTTTTATTTATGGTGGTAGCAAGACTCTTTACTACAGTAATGTGACAAATCTTTCCGGGAACAAAATGTAATGGCTGACTGTGAGAACACCACTGTAAAGCAGACATCTAGCCCTTCATCTTGCCTGACAAGTTCATATTCCACAGCTACCTCCACCCAGACTCCAGCAAACACCATCCTGTTTTCCATTTGTTTTGAGTTTGACTATTTCAGGTAGCTTGTAAGTGGAGTCATTCCATTCCCAGAAAGACAAACATTGCCTGGGCTTTCGTCTTCTTCCTCCCTGGAGATCTGGACAAATCATCTTATGTTCTCTACCCCTGCCTCCTATAAAATGCAAGGCTGAAAGCCAAATGACAAAGTAATACAGGGAAAGTTCTCAGCATTTCATTTGATGTGGAAAAATCACTCTCTGATAGTTTGCTTTTGTTATTTAGCTGCCAGTGTGCCTTTTCATTTAAGCGCCATAAATAATCTTATTTGATGTAATTAATGTCAGCATATACTCAAAGCATGAAATATAAATGTTGCTTAGAAAAAGTTTTCTGCAGATTTCTCAAGTAAGTGAAAATGTTGAAAGTTATGTTTAGAAACTTCATATCACCAAAGTCCTCCTCCACAAAAGCTTTTTTTTTTTTAACTCCAGGAGGTAAAATATATATGCATGTGAATACAGGTGAAATACATACATACACACAGATTTCTTTAGTAAGATTTTACTGTTTTAAACAGCATTATTATTTTCCAATTTTAAATAAAAATTTACACCTACTGATTTCTTTAGTTACATCATTTTACTGTTTTAGTCATTAGCACTGTTATTTTCCATTTTTTATATAGAAATTTAAAATGCTTTAGATACAATATTCAAAGTAAATTTAAAGCCCAGCAATATTTTTGAAATTAGCCTAGAAAACTTACATTGTTCAAAAAATTATGCTTGTAAGTTTGCTGGTAAGACTCAAAGAAAATTTGCAAGTCATCTTTTAGAATAATAAAGGGGATTATTTCTTTTTCATATCCTTTGATTTTTTTTTATTAGTTAGTTTTGTATTCAGCAAATACAGTCAGTTTGGTACCATTATTAGGCTCATCTGTGACCTACCCCCTCCCCTTGGCCCTTCCTTGTTGAGGTATATGGGTCATGCATTGTGGAGTTAGCCCACAGTTATGGGTAAGCTAAATGTCTCTGCATATCATGACCCAACATGTGGCTCTGACATTCTTTCCGCCCCCTCTTCCGCAAAATTTCCCTGAGCCATGTTGGGTTCGTTTTTGGTCTGCTTCCGTGATGAGGTCTTGGGGGCCTCTGAGGCTCTGGCTCTCTGATTTGGTAGGAGTTGATTTTTCTCTGTGCTGATCTCCTTCCCCCTTGTGCTGGTATCCGGTTCATCAGGAAAACAGCCCCCTTGCTTGTTTCTACAAATTTTCTTAGTTTTGGCTGGGGCCCTATTGAGGTATGATGGGGTGGCTCTCTCCTTAGGATCTACATCTATCTGAAAAAGAGAAGCAGATTCTCCAACGGAGAGTAAATTAGCACCAGGACAAATGAGATAACCTTTTTTTTTTTTTTAATAGAGAATTTAATAGGTGTAGGCCCTCTTGTAGCCCACAATTGATGGTAGCTTGATATTGGTGTTTGGATATGGTTCTGACTTGTATCCCAGCTCCAGCTATGGGTCCCATACCACTGAGGGGATCAGTTAGCCAAATTGAGAGCAGTTGGTTCCCCACCACCATGGCTGTGTGCCACCACTGCACTTGTGTGGGCATCACAACAAGTTATTTGCTGCTAAGTAGGTTAGACCATGCGTTGCTTCAACAGATATTGGTCATTTTCCCCCAGTCACCCATGTAGCACCTTTTGGCACTAGACGCGCTGTCTGGGGACTGACTCTCTTCCAACTTCCAGCCATGCCATTCTAATTTGCATGTCAATCACATAAGGTGTCTTCAGCAGTAGGGTCTTACCACTAGCCTTTGGTGGGTCATCAAGTACTCTGACAGAAATCTGTCTGTCTTTTAGGCAACCGTGTAGGTCTCTCTGATCAAAAGCTCATTGTGCATGATAGCCCCATGCTGGTTCTGGGAGTTACATGTCAGTGCCCACTAAGAAAATGAGGAAAAAGATAACTAATATACAAGAGTTAGAGATAAGAGAGAGAGAGAGAGAGGGAGAGGGGAAGTGAGGGAGGGAAGATGTAGGAGATTAAGGTTAGTCTTGATCTTACCCTCTCCAGTGTCTTGTGGTTCAGGTGTTCCCTGTAAGGGCCTGGTGAAGGATCAGCCATTTGGTCTGTCTTTTAGTGAGTAGAAAATTTTGGTACCATTGCCATTTGAGTCTAGGTTTGTGTTTCCCACCCCTCCTTTGATGTTTTGTGCTCAATTCTTGCCTTTATATTATATGTTCTTTCTCTCATTTTTGGCCAGTTTTCTGCAGAACTTGTCTAGTTAGCTGGCTTGTTTTCTTAATTTATATCCAGTCTTGATACCTCCATGTTATTTCTGGGGTGGTTTATGTGAGAGCTCAATTTTTTTATGAGAACACTTTTGGTAACTTAAAAGCCCACAACTTGCTTTCGTTGTGTGTACTGTTACAACACTGGAGGGCTGTCCCCGCATGGGAGGGCTGCCACTGCACTGGAGGGCTGGCCCCAAAGGGCTATCACCATACTGGAGGGCTGTCCCCACACTGGAAGGCTGCCACTGTACTGGATGGAGGGCTGTCACCCACTGGAGTATTGTCAGCACACTGGAGGGCTGCCCGCACATTGGAGCGCTGTCCCTACACTTGAGGTTTGTCCCACACTGGAGGGCTGTCCTCACACCGGAGGGCTTCCTTCATCAGTATGTGTGTTCTCCAGTCATCTGTTCATCAGCTCTCTGTGTCTTGTCCTGTAAGAGCAGTTGCTAATGGTTGTCAGTATTTCTCCTTCAAGGAATGGATAAGGAGCTGCTTTCAAATCACCCACGAAAAGGATAGCAGGCTACTTTTTTTTTTGTTTTTTTGAGTTAGGGTCTTGCTCTAGCCCAGGCTGACCTGGAATTCACTATGAAGTCTCAGGGTGCCCTCGAACACACAGCGATCCTCCTACCTCTGCCTCTGCCTCTGCCTCTGCCTCTGCCTCCTGAGTACTGGGATTAAAGGCATACGCCACCACGCCTGGCTCTACCTTTTTTTTTTTTTTTTTTTTTTTTTAACCCTTCTATCAGATAAGTAGATTGTTCTTGCCCAGGTTTGTCCTGGGTACCCTACTAAACTCAGATCTAAACTGCTGGCCATGCTGACATTAATTTCATTTCAGGATAACAGGTGTGTGTGTGTGTACATGCGTGTGCTTGCACGTGCAGGCCAGAGGACAACCTTGGGTATATCCATCCATATATGTATAATTTTTTTTGAAACAGGATCTCATATTGGCCTGGAACTTACCAATTAGACTATGCTATCTGGCTAATGAGCTCTAGGAATTCACCATTCTCTGCCTGTCCAGTGCTGGGAATATAAGCATATGGCCCTACCTCCCCACCTTTTAATAATCTGAGCTCTGGGCCAGAGAGATGGCTTAGCAGTTAAGGTGCTTGCTTGCAAAGCCAAAGGACCCTGGTTCAATTCCCCACATAAGCTAGATGCACAAGGTGGGCACATGCATCTGGAGTTCGTTTGCAGTGGCTGAAGGTGCTGCCATGCCCATTCTCTCTCTTTCTCTGTCTCCCTTTCTCGAAATAAATAAATAAATAAATAAAAATAAAATATAAAAATGTGAGCTCTGTAGATCAAACTTAGATCCTTGTGCTTGAAATATGTTTCACTGACTGAGCTGTCTCCACATCCACCCCAGGTTACTTTCTTTTAGAAACAAACAAGCAAACAAACAAAAGACCTTATAAAACAAATGCATACCAGTAGTTCAGTATACCTCAAGCCAGACTACTTCATCTTAAAAAAACAAACTAATTTAACTGTACATGTGTCTGATGCATACTATTGACCCTATCAGGACGTGGGTTGCAAGGCAAGCTTTGGAAATTCAAGTTTATCACATTGTTTGAAACAACTATGTGTTATTTTAGGGAACATCTCAAATGTAGATGTTTTCTTGATTTTTACCTTGAACATAGCAAATTGGGGTGACTGCCACACAGGGCATATTTAAATTTCTTTCTTGTGGTGAGATAAATGTGTTTATTCTTGTTTATGTTGGAACAGACTTTGCACAATAGAGATTACAGGACTTTAAATTTGACTTGTTCTGTTATTTAAAAGTAGTTATATTTATTGAGTTCTTTGAGTGCCATGCATGCTTCCAAGAATATATGGGGAAAATTTCTAGAACTGACTCATCATGTAGGAAGGAAATGAATTGAAATGTCAGGACACTAAGCATTTTGTTCAAGGTCATATAGCTCCAGGTTTGGGGGGGGGGTTCTGCTCTGAAAGAAGCTGAAGGGGAGTTTCAGAAGTATCAAGTTATGCTCTATGACGAGTCTCTTGGAAGCTGGGCATAAAGGCTTGTTTAGGAAGGTCTCGTGTACTGTTTTGTCTGTCCATGGCTGGTTTGTTCAGGAGAAAAAGGCATGATCCTATTATTGTGCTCAGAGACCAAGGTTTTTCATATGTTTACATGTCTCCCCAGAGAGGTTGACAATTTGTCACAGGCATGGCATAATGTGTTTCTTCCAACTCACTTGGGCTGTTTTGCATGGCAGTTTGTCATCTGTCTGCAGGGGAAATTTTATCCATGCACTTTCTGGACTGTCTTGTGAAGGGATCAGGAGAGTTTGTCAGTTATTCTCAGCTAATGGTCATTAGGACCAAGTATTAGAGTTAGGGTTCTCTGACTTGGGTTGGGGCTGGCTTCATAGGAAGCCATTCACAATAGAGATTTCTTCTCCATATAGCCAGTGGAGAGTGCTCCTGTGATTCCATAGGCTATACTCAAGTACTTTCATAATAGTTTTTAGGGCTTATGGATGTTGAAGAAGTACTTACAAATGTCATGGAAATTGAGTAAAGAACCAAGGTTAACATTTTACAAGTAATATTATAACTATAGTACAATAAACAATGGGGCGTAGGGAGCCATCCATGCATGAAAAACTGTGCTCAGATCACCAGCACCCATGTGAAAAGCAGGGCCCAGTGGCATGCCTATAATCCCAGTGCTGGGGAAGCTGAGCTAGGAGGGTCTCTGCAGCTTGCTGGCTAGTTAGATCAGCCAAATCTGTGAGCTCCAGGTTCAGTGAGGAGTCCTGTCTCAAAGAATTATGTTGAGAGTGATTGAAGAAGACGACATATACTTACCTCTGACTTCTAGACATATATTCACACATGTGTCCATACACCCATACCAACATACATATGGCTACGCATATGGGCACACACATGCATATACTGCACATCATATACACCACACATTCTACACACATGCAGCAATATTTAAAAACAGAAAATGTGAAATATGATAAATGATTAATAAAGGTTCATAATAAAAATGTAAGGAGTAAAATTAAATAAACCAGTTGAGATTGGTATAAATATAGGTGTGTGCAAGCCTGGGCTTGTGGATGCAGCCTGCATGTGTAGTAGAAGTGCATTAGTTTTCATGCTTACACTCCAGCCTGTGGTCAGAACACTGAACCTAGTCCTTTACGTGAACACTTACACATTCAGAATCTCGACTGGATGATGCACCTAAAAGAGCTTCATCTTGAGATCCAAGTGTGGACACGAGTATATTTCTTTTATAAGTGTCAGAGCATCTCAATGGTCTGTAGTAAGTCTTAGTGGTTCTAGAGTTTTTTATGTATAGAGCATGTTAAATTGTCAAGTCTTGTTGCTACATATCTATAAACAGGTTGAGTTGTAGAAATAACAGCTCACACGTGTTTAGCCTTTTATCTCCTAGCACCATTTTTAATTGTATCATTACATTTTCAAATGTACCAGAAGTGCATTTTTCATTATACGTAGTAATTCAAATAGTGATTCTTACTAGGTTTTTTTTGATGTCAAGTCTTTTTCAGTTTTAAAAAGGAATTCTATGAAATGCACCTGGAAGTTTATGAAATCATAGTTATCACAACCTAGCTACCATTTTTTTGTGTGTGTGTTGAGAAGTATTTGTCAGAGAAATTTAAAAAAATTCTACTTTGGGGAGCTGGAGAGATGGCTTAGTAGTTAAGGCACATGCCTACAAAGCCTAAGGACCCTGATTCAATTCTCCATGTCCCATGTAAGCCACATGCACATGGCGGTGCATGCGTCTGGAGTTAGTTTGCAGTGGCTGGAAGCCCTGCAATGCCCATTCTCACACATTCTCTGTCCCTCTCTCTCTGACTGTAATAAATAAATAAAAATAAATCTTATTCTATTTTGTACTGTCAAATCCAAAGTTCTTTGAAAGTTGTCACTACAAAGGTCATGGTCCATGGCCCTTATGAAGCTTTTTTTTTTAAAAAAAATATATTTTATTTATTAATTTGAGGGAGAAAGAGAGACAGAGAGAGAATGGGCACGTCAGGGCCTCTGGCCACTATGAACTCCAGATGTGTGCGACCCCTTGTGCATCTGCCTTACTTGGGTCCTGGAGAATAGAACTGGGATCCTTTGGCTTTGTAGGCAAGTGCCTTAACCGCCAAGCTATCTCTCCAGCCCCCTTATGAAGCTTTTAACTGACTTTACTGAGATTTGTTAGATGCTGTGCTTTCCACATGCTTATTTCCTTCTCTTCATTCCTTCTTTCTTTATTCCTCTTTTTCCTTCCTTTTTAAAAATTTGATTGTTTTGTTATTTATTTATTTGAGAGTGACAGAGAAAGAGGCAGAAAGAGACAGAGAATGGGTGTGCTGGGGCCTCCAGCCACTGCAAACAAACTCCAGATGCGTGTGCCCCTTGTACATCTGTCTAACATGGGTCCTGGGGAACTGAGCCTCGAACCGGGATCCTTAGGCTTCACTGGCAAGTGCTTAACCATTAAGCCATCTCTCCAGCCCTCCTTTTCCTTTTATTGAATTAATGTGTCCCCCCTCCCCCACATGAGCTTTCTTGTCTTTTTGTCATGACAGATTTTTGCTTATATTTCCAGGTCCAATCTAAAGTAACTTCCTTCTGTGTTTTTTTTTTTTTTTATCTTCCAGTAGTTAATTGGGTGTGGGACAGAGCTGACATGTATATTTTACATACTGTCATAGTAGAGAATATCATGTAGCATTAGTTACTTGCCTTTTCTAACTTTTTCTTCTATTATAGATTTTGGTCATTGTATCACTAACACTGAATATATTTTTAAATACATTGGATGCTCAGTTAATGCTTGTTAAGTCAAAGACCGTGAAGCAAGATAATCATAATATGTGAATCTCTTCATGAGTTACTTTATAGTCAGTTTTCACCTTCTTTAATAATGTGGGGTGAGAGGAGCCATGATCTCCATCTTACAGAGGAGGAGACAGAAGACAGCAAGTGCGGAGAAAGGCTCCCTCCCAGTTGTCTTGTCAAAGCTGCAGGAAGCTGCTTGTTGAGAGTCTGATTTACCATGATTTTCTGTTTTTTCTTTTTTTGTCATTGCTAAGCCATCTTCAAATCCCAAGTTTTATTTCCTCAAAGCACTCATTTTATGTAAATAAACCCAATAGCAAAATCATCCATCCATGTGACCCTTCTCATTCCTACCTGTAACATTTGCATCGTCACACTCACTTGTAAGGTCTCTTTCAGACTACCAAAACAAGAGACCTTCTCTTTACTGAATAAAATCACATATCTCAGCAGCAAATTAAAAACAAAAACAACTATAATTTAGAGTATGCTTTGTAGCTTGATGACAGCACAAACATAGCTCATTGTGGTGGATGTTTTCAGTATGGTTTTTTTTTTTATTATTGCAAGTCTCTCAAGTCAGAAATTAGGTAATTAATAATGCATTCCCTTATTCAGTAGAGCAAGTTTAAACTGCAAACTTCTGCAAAGTCCTCTAGGATTTTTTAAATAGAGATACTGTTTTAATCCTTTTGTCTGCTCCTGTATCTCGCCGTTATACTGCACTCAGGTATACTGTCACAGATATAGGGGAGATGCTGGGGATGTTCACAGTTGTTACACTATTTTGTTTCCATGTTGACATTGGCTGTATTACCTTTGTTGTATTATAGTATGGCCATGTTGTTAAAATTGTAGGATTTTGTGCTTGACATCCAGATTATTATTTAATATGCTAGAACAGGGTCAGGAATATCAATTTCTTAAAAATATTTTTATTTATTTGACAGAGAAAGGAGGGGGAGAGAGAGAGAGAGAAAATGGGTACACCATGGCCTCCAGCCACTGCAAACAAACTCCAGATGCATGCGCCCCTTTGTGCATCTGGCTAACATGGGTCCTGGAGAATCGAACCTGGGTCCTTTGCTTTGCAGGCAAATGCCTTAATCACTAAGCCATCCCTCCAGCCCCAGGAATATCAATCTTGATTTTTAAAGAAATTTAGCTATTTTGATATTGGTAACTAGCTCAGTTGCATTGAATGTTACAGGTTATAGGTTTACCACTTGGTAGATCATAATTTAAGTCTCTTCTTGGGTTCTTATTAGACATTGTAGCCCTGTCACCAGGAGGTACGCCAATGTTGTACCTAGTAGACAGGGTAAATTAAGTACTTGTTTGGAGAAGCAGCTGAAATGGAGATCTCAGGGTCACAGAACTGTAGGGACTTCCAGTTCAAAGGATCTTAGGATAGTAGTTCCTTTCTTTCAGTTTACAGATGAAGAAATGCCTCTTGCTCTTGGCCACACATTCCTGGAGGCATAGGCTGGTCTTAATGTGCCAGTTTCTCTTACAGAATGCAGTCTGATCAGTCTATAGAAATTATACAGTTAGATAATTGAAATTCATTTCATCGTTCCACTAGTTTGTAGGACAACTACATAGCTTTTTACTAATCTTGAAGTAAAACCATGTTGTGAAGTTCTTTTTTTTTTTTTTAAATTTTTTTGTTGTTGTTCATTTATTATTTTTTACTTGAGACTAACAGAGAGAGAGAGAGAGAGAGAGAGAGAGAGAGCGAGAGCGCGCATGTGCGCGCCAGAGCTTCCAGCCACTGCAAATGAACTCCAGACGTGTGCGCCCCCTTGTGCATCTGGATAATGTGGGTCCTGGAGAATCGAGCCTCGAACCGGGGTCCTTAGGCTTCATAGGCAAGCACTTAACTGCTAAGCCATCTCTCCAGACCCCCCCCCCTTTTTTTGAGGTAGGGGTTCACTGGAGCCCAAACTGACCTGGAATTCACTATGTGAATTCAGGCTGGCCTTGAACTTTTGGTGATCCTCCTACCTCTGCCTTCCAAGGGCTGGGATTAAAGGCATGCACCACCATGTCTGTCTGAAGTTTTTTTTTTTTAATATTTTTATTTATTTATTTATTTGACAGGAGAGAAAGAGAGAGGGGGGAGAGGGAGGGAGGGAGGGAGGGAGAAAGAGAGAGAGAGAGAAAAAATGGGTGCACCAGGGCCTCCAGCCACTGCAAACGAACTCCAGATGCATGCGCCCCTATGTGCATCTGGCTAACGTGGGTCCTGGGGAATCAAACCAGGGTCCTTTGGCTTTGCAGGCAAACACCATAACTGCTAAGCCATCCTTCCAGCTCCCATGTTGTGAAGTTTTGATGACTAATATTCATTATGAAGAACAAAGATTATGTCATATTTTCCATTTCTTTCTCAGTTGCTTAAATGTTGTGCCTCCATGCTCTTGGCTTGCCTTGAGTGACTCTTAACCACATAGCATTGCACTGGTATCTTTTCCCAGTCATTCCACTTCTCTCTAATGTGGCATCCCCACTTGTCCTCTGTATCGCACCTCCCCAGATCCATTTGTCTTCCCTTCAGAAACATAAGCGCCATGAACCTTTCACTGTCTCTGTTTATCTCAGTAGGCTTAGAACAGTGCCTGTATTTCATAAATTATTGCTGAGCAAATTGAAATATCTTAGAGTACATAGAATAATAGCAAGCTTATCGTTTTGGTTGTGTGTAGTACATGTTGTGTGGTGTGTGCATACAGATGCATGCAGCACATTGGGCACATGGGAGCAGAGGCCAGAGGAGGATGTTGGGTGTTTTGCTATATCACTTGTCCACAGTATTTCTGTGAGACAGTCTCTCGCTGAACTAGAGCTACCATTTCTTTGGTTAGAATAGCTGACCAGGTAGTCCCAATGGTTGTTTTGTCTTGCTCCCCATATGACTAGAGTTTTATATAGGCTTTTTAAGGGGATGCTGGGGAATTGAACTCAGGCGGCCTCAGGCCTTCTCAAGCTCACCTACTGGCATGGAAAGTGCTCCTATGTGCCGAGCCAGAGCCATCTTCTCAGCCCCGGGCTTACCATTTTAGTGGTACTAATGATGAGTGTCTTCACCTAGCTAGAATTGTTTTCTATGGGTCTAGGGGACAAAGCTTAGCGGAATAATGACCTTGTTTTGAAATTTTGAGCTGTTGATGCTTCAGATGAAGAATAGACTCATCTCAGCAAAATGAGCCTATTGATTTCTTAGGTAGGGATTTGTCAATACACAATGCCTATAGATTATAGTATTTATTACCTCAGAGGATATGGAGAGCACAATGCCAAGGGTTTTGTCTTATATCTGTTTTGCTAGCTGCTGGTTGTGGTGGTTGCTGGGTACTGGATATGGGGGAAGGAAAAAGCATTTCAGTAAAGGGAACTGATTTGGTACTGAAGTCTTCTAGCACTTGATAGAGGTTTCATTTAACTTGGAGGAGAAAAAATAGGAGACTCCTTAAGCCTGTTTAATGAATCTATAAATATACTAAATCATGAAAGTTTTGAAAGTCACATTTATATTTTCACTGACTTAGAGGGCATATTCACTTGTCTAGAAGGACTATAGATATTGCTTTCCAATATTGTGACCTATCTTCAGACTCAGTATTGACAAGAAACAGTCGATAGGACTGTTCTTTAACCAAGCATTTAACTGTAGTATTTCTTGTATGTTGTAATGGAAGAAGGACAGAAGAGCAGAGTGGCTTATAGTTTGTGCTCTGGAGTTAGAGAATGCTGAGGTTAAAATCTCACTAGCTATGTGACCTTGGATCAATTACGTAACATCACTCTAGTTACTGTTATTTGTGTGGACCCAATGAAAGGATCTGAAATCTACAGTGAATGGTGATATATTAGATGATGATGATGATGATGAGAGTTTTTGATTTTTGCCCTGGTTGTTTTAAATCTTGTATTGTTTGAATATTTCTTTGCTATGCCTAGTGTCATCTTCTGCAGTGTGAATGTTTATTCTGTGCCATTATGGGTGTTTTTTTGTGGGTATTTTTGGTATTATGGCTCAGTAAAAAGATCTTGGAGTATTAGGATGTATGCATATCATTGGAATTGATAAAAACTATGGGGACTTTTAAGGTTAGACTGAATGCATTGTATTTTACATCATGTATGGTTATCAGTTTATGGGGGCCAGGGGTGGAATGTGGTGGTTTGATTCAGGTGTCCCCCATATACTTAGGTGTTCTGAATGCTAGGTTCCCAGCTGATGGAAATTTGGGAATTAATGTCTCTTAGAGGGAGTGTATTGTTGGGGGTGGGCTTATGGGTGTTATAGCCAGTTTCCCCTTGCCAGTGTTTGGCACACTCTCCTGTTGCTATTGTCCACCTTATGTTGGCCAGGGTGTGATGTCCACCCTCTGCTCATGTCATCGTTTTCCCTGCCATCGTGGAATTTCCCCCTTGAGCATGGAAGCCAAAATAAACCTCTCCCCCACACACCAAAAAGTAGAATTGCTATATGTTGATACACACTGGAGGCCATGGTGGTGGTGATGGTGGTGGTGGTGGTGGTGGTGGTGTGGGTGTATCCTTGAAAAAGAGCCTGGGATGTACAGGGACAAAGGACTAAGTCATAGTTTATGTCCCCAAAAATGTTATTCCCAAGAGATAATATGTACAAAAACACTTCTATAGTGAAACTACACTTGGAAACATTGTACACTATATCTGCTTTTTAGAGATTTTCAAACAATAGACATTTAAGGGTTCTGTAAATCTTCTTGTAAAAAATTATTTAATAATTATAGCAGCTTATTTAATTGTGAAAACTTTTTAAAAGTAAAGCACATATAGGTGCTATGACTTCATTTCCTGTGGATGTTTATTGGGAAATGTAGGCTCCTACAGGTAGGTTGGAACAAGGTTGGGGAAGGTCTTAGTGCAGAGAGAAGACTCTCTGGTGGTGTACATAGGTCTAAATTTTTAATGTGTCTGAACCATCTCTGCTGTGCACTTTATGAGAGCTTATCTGTAGACTGTATGAGATGGGGTGGATTGATGTCTGGGAAGAGATTGTGGGAGGCATTTGGTAATATACCTTTTTCAGAATTTTAAGATTGCGGTAATGTAGATCTAATCTGAACTGAATGTAGTAATCAGAAAAGGTTTGCAAGAAAAGGTTCTTACAGGAGTAGAGCCAGTAGTTTCTATCTCTGTTATGTATTACTAATAAATGGATTTTTAATTCTAAAACCCATGCCTACTCCATTTTAACAGCTCTGAAACTAGGAAGTATATTAGCATTTAGTCTGGTGTTTCAGTGTTAGTGTTACATAATATTTGTTGGAACATTATTTCTCTTAGGGAAAGTTACATGTAATCTGAAAGTAAGTTAGGAAAATGCAGTTTTGTGGGCAAGTGAATGCAGTGCTGTGGGCAAGCCATTCTCTAGTCCTATTCTGGAAGAGGACCTTCATCTGGACCTGAGGTGATGCTGATTGTTGAAGGGGAAAGAGGGATTAAACCTGAGAAGCAGGGTGCCCACATGAGCTTACCTTCTGTTACTGGCTCTTTTGATATAGCAGTGAGAAAAAAGACTTACAGTGTCTACATAACTGAGTGACTCTCTCTCTCTCTCAAGATTATCCAGCTGTTAGTAGTGTGACTTAAAGCGTTGCTTTATTGAGCAACGTGGACCTTACCCTCAATTTTGTAGATACTAACTTGACAAGATGACCAGGCTGAACTTCTGTCTCAAAGTGAATTTCCAGTGGCTATTCTTTTGTCTGTAGTACGCATTTGCCCTTCAGCTGTAAAAATGAATATTTTTCACCACATTTGACTTGTTGTCTTAAGAGTCATTTAATCTGCTGTACTTCTTTTTTAAGATTCACATAAACTGAGATGTTTCCTATCATATATTCTGTATTTATGGTTTAAAGAAGTCAAGAAAATATTTTTAAATAGAGAACTTTAAAGCAAATATTTGTAATGAGTTATTATGAAGATATGTTATTCAATAGCTCTGAGATGTGTTATTTTATACTATTACTCACCTAAATGTTATTATCATGAGACGAATGTTCCTGTTTTTTCCCCTAAACATTTCCTAGAAATTTGTTTGTTATGGTTTGATAGGAGTTTAGTCCCTTTACAAAATGTTGAGTTTAGCTAGTCATGGTGATGCACCCCTTTAATCTTAGCACTTGGGATTCAGAGGTAGGAGGATTAAAATGAGTTTGAGTCCACTCTGAGACTACATAGTGAATTCCACGTCAGCCTGTGCTAGAGCAAGACCCTACCTTGAAAACAAACAAGCAAACAAAAAATAGTCTAACATGTTGGGTTCTTTTTAAAATACAATAATGTTGTTTGTTCAGAAGAACCCCAAAACAAATAAGAGAAGAAATTCTCAAATTTTCTTCCTTTAAATCAGAAAAGATAAAGCATTTTCAGCTTATTCATTTATTTTTAGCTAGGCAGATTAATTTGAGCCTAGATAGTCAAAAAAGACCAGATAAAATGATCTGTGAAAAGAGATTTTCTTGTATGAGAGATTTTCTTGTTAACTTGTTTTGAGATGACTCTGTACTGCTCTTGAGTTTGAACCACATAGACCAGGAAAAAAGTAGAGTAATTTTGAAATTTTTAGTTTTAACACAATTATATCACCTGCTGTGCACGATATAATGCTGATCCTCTTAGCTCTTTAATCTTTGCTTTTTAGTGGTTCTAAACAACATCAAAACTGAGTTGTTTACTTTTTTCCATTAAAAAAAATCTGTGAAAACTTAAAAAAAAAAACTATTTTGAATTCTTTGGGAGAAAGCATTCTCCCATGTTAATGCACATCGGTCCAATGTGGTAGAAATCTTTTGATTATAGTCAACAGTCTGACTGGAAGTGAAAAAGGAATGTATTGGAAAGATATGTAGGAATCTGATGGAACCCCACAGTAGCCATGGGAAGTGAGGGTGTGCTGGACTGTGAGCAGCTGCCCGGGACACTGACCCCAGCGCTGTCTTCATCTGCATCTGTCCTTGTGTGCTGGCTTCCCTGTTCTGCTTTATGACACATGCCCTTCTCTTTCCTTGGGGATGACCACTGAACCACTACTTTGCAGTGGTTCAGAGTCTGTGCAGGAAAACAGTTACATTTGTTGGGGGAAGATGGATTTTTACTTTTAGAGTGATTATAACATAGCAAAATTAATTTGCCCAGAACCATAGTTATGTGCATACACATAAGAAGTACATTGTGAGCCGGGCACAGTGGCACATGCCTTTAATCCCAGCACTCGGGAGGCAGAGGTAGGAGGATAGCCATGAGTTCGAAGCCACCCTGAGAATACATAGTGAATTCCAGGTCAGCCTGGACCAGAGTGAGACCCCTACTTCAAAGTCCAAAAAAAAAAAAAGAAGTACATTGTTAAGTTCATAGTTTAATAACAGGTGGAATGATAAAGTAGGGAACAATAATGCATCACGAAAATTAAGCATCACTTTTTATTAGCATACTTAGAAAATTCCCAACACGAAGGAGTTCCAGGGAAGGAAAATCTATGTCTGTGTGTTGACTGTTACTGGCTGGGCTTTGGGGTGGGTGAACTTGTATATGTTGCTTAGTAATAGGTCTATTATTTTCCTTTTTTTGGTTTGTGTCTGAGTGTATTTGATAAGCAGTCTGCCTCTGAATTTATTGTTTATTTATTTTGGACAGAATTTCAGTATATAGCCCAGGCTGGACTCAGACTCCCAAGTGCTGGATTACAGATGAGGGCCACTGTTCCTTGTGTTTCCCTCTTTGGAACTGTGTTAGTGCTTGACCTCACCTGTCCAGCCCAGTGGGTGAGCTCTAGACTCTGTGGCTCACAGAATAAGGTGGAGAGTGACTGAGGACACCCAATGTTGTTGGCCACTGGCCTTCACATGTATGAGTTCATATGTGTACCACCTGGTCCTATGCCGTTACCCCACCGCTTGAAGGTCGTCTTCCAGCTTCTCTTAGCTGAATTATTTCATGCCATAGTCTGCTTGTCATTCTTCCTGACCATAGATGCACATGGGAAAGTGCATTCTCACTGGTCTCTAATACATGCTTGTCAGTTTTGGAGCACAATGACCACAGGTTGCTTGAAGTTGTTACTTTTTTTCTGTGACAAGCTTTCCATGGAACTCTAAGCTCCCTGAGGGCAACAGAGTGCCACTCATCAGAGCACTTTTCCCTTGTCTGCTGGAAGGTCTTGGGTTTATTATGTAGTAATTAAACATTTATGGTTTAAAGAAAGAAGATGCATGTGAGTGATTATTCACTTGTTCCATGTTACTGGGTTTCAGTACCATGTAGTGATCATGACCATGAAGGAGGTGACATTTAAACCATGTCGCCAGTTTCCACAAAATGAAAGTGCTAGTATTGGGAAGTTTGGAGGCTTAGTTTCAGATCTTTGTTCCTGTACTTTTAAAAAAGAATATATACTTTGTTTATTTATTTGAGAGAGAAAGAGAGGGGTGGGGGAGAGAATGGGCATGCCAGGGCCTCCAGCAACTGCAAATGAACTTCAGGCGCATGCGTTCCCTTGTGCATCTAGCTTACGTGGGTCCTGGAGAATCAAAATGGGATCCTTTGCTTTGCAGGCAAACGTCTTAACCTCTAAGCCATTTCTCCAGCCCTGTTGCTATACTTTTTCAGGAGGAGGTCGTTGGAAGGACATTATTTCTTCCCACTCTAAGAATGTGTCACTGACTTCAATTTCCAGGAAACATGCTGTTTTTGGAGGCCCTGGCTGCTGGCATAGAGGAGCCACACCAGCACTACCCCATCTCTGTCCCCTTCCCCCCACAATTGGAAAGAGGCACCTAATGGCCATTATTACTATTTTTCTTCTGTTTTTAATTTGCTCTGTAATATGTAGATTGAACAGACCAAGTCAGTCTTTCAGATAATGGCCTCTTGCCTCCACGTGTTTGTGTTAAAATTCCAAGAGTACTATGTGGTAGGATAAACCAAAAATAACCCACCACTGCCACTTATACTTCATTTGGGGCAATTGGATACATGTTTGTAGATATTCGCGTATTTCTCCCCAAACTTCTGAATGACTTTCAGAAAAGGAGGCCAGTGCTCTGTGTGATAGATTGTGTATATTGGGGCCTTGGTGACATGATTAAAGGCTGCCCAAAGCTGACACATGTTGTGGTGCTGCGGTCCATCAGAGTGAAATGCTTCTGATCAGGAACAAGCTTCAAAATCAGCGGTGGGCAAAGAAAATGGTGTGGGCCAGAGGGTTTGATAAAGTAGTCAGGGCACACTATCCAAGATGTTGCAGAGATGTGAATTGTTAATGTCATTTACCCCTTGCTGTTTCATTTTGGGAGTGTCCTGGGGTTGAAGAAGAAGGAGGCTTGGGATGTGAATTCAATAGACACAACTTGTTCTGCATGCTTTATGACATACACAGTAAGTTTTTAATAGGGCTTTAGCCTCTGGTTCAATTCTTTTTTTAAAATTTTAAAAAAGTTTTTTATTATTTATTTGAGAGTGACAGAGAGAGAGAATGAGGCAGAGAGGAAGAGAGAGAGAATGGGTGTGCTGGGGCCTCCAGCCTCTGGAAACGAACTCCAGACATGTGCGCCTCCTTTTGCATCTAGCTAACGTGGGTCCTGGGGAATCAAGCCTCGAACCGGGGTCCTTAGGCTTCACAGGCAAGCATTTAACTGCTAAGCCATCTTTCCAGCCACTCTGGTTCAATTCTTATTTTCCCCAAGTTAAAAAAAAAAGTGCATTGGAAATTTTTAGTGGAAGGCGTTTGAAGAAACTATGATTATATTGAAAATGACACCTAGTAGAATTTTCAGTTTTATAATAAATGAAATCTATAAAGTTAAATATTGGTGAAGGTATGCTTTAATTATTTTTTTCACAAGATACAGTATTTCTGCATTAAAAAAGTCTTATTTGAAAAATAGGCAAATTCCCTTGCACCCAGACAGCTTTACTCGTTCCCTTGGTCTCTGTGGGTCTTGGCTGGGAGTAATGTGTTCCTCTGGTCCTAAGAGTGGGGAGGGGAACATGCACAAAGGAGTTGCTGAAAGTGTTTCCAGGAATTAGAGATGGAAACAATTATGTGCTCTCCCTGTTCTTTTTCTTATACCATGGTTCCTTTTCTAATCAGTGAGGACACAACTTCCAGGAGGAAGGGTTTATTTTGGTTCACCGTCCGTGACTGCTTGGAAACATGGTGGCAGGAGTGGCTTCTCTGACCTTGATGGAGGAACTGCCCACATCTGGGTGGATGACGAAATGGGAGACAGGAAGCCAGCCAGGCTATAAAGCTCAAGACTGGTTCCTCCAGCTGGGCCCCATCTCCTAAAAGGCTCTGCAAACTCCCCAAGCAATGCTGTCATCTGCGGCTGAGTGTTCTAACAACCGAACCTACTGGCACATTTTAGATACAAGCCTCAGCACTTGCCTCAGTTTGTGTTTGGCTTATGTGGGATCTGAAGACTTGAATATGGGTCCTTAGGCTAAATCATCTCCCCAGTCCATAGTATTGATTTTTGAATCTTACTATGGACTTTGATATTTTTTCTAGATATTAATCATATATAAACTACTCTTTAGAGATACTGATATTAATGGGCTATCCTTTGATAAGGATGTAGGGAATATTCTGTGTAAGGAAATTTTGTAATTATACTTAATTTTCTCATCTTCCTGTGTCTATGGCCTTCATAATGGCTTATCTTGTTCTTATGTGTCTAACCTCGAGGTTTTCTTACCTCTTACATTTAACAGGTATCTTTAATCCTGACACAATTGTTAATCTAAATATTTACCTAGGAAGAAATATGGTAGTTACTTTTCATTGCATGTATAGTTAAAAAATAGTTTAAAATATTCTGGAGTCATCTTTGAGCCTTTTGTGTGCATATGTATCTACATGATGCCCATTATGTTTTTGTGTATGCCTTCTTTTGTGATTTTAATTCTGAAGTCTAGGATGACATGTGGAATATGCCAGTGGATTTTCATTAAAAAAAAATCATCCGTATAAATCTGTAGCTTTACACTGCTTTTCTCATGTGCTGTCCATGATGAAACCTCTGTATACCAGTATACCCACAGGAGATGTGATTTGAGACCTTACTTAGTTCGATCCTCCACTGCCCATTGTTGTTGTCATTTCTTCAGATGTTGTCTTTCCCCTCTGCCTGGCCCTCCAATGTCATCCTTTAGCTTATTGAAAGTGAAGATTAGAAACGCAGATCTCACTGGTTTCTCTAGCCTGTAAATCCAGATATCTTCAGCATAGCATACATGAAAGCCAGGTTGTTGTCACTCAGTGTTTTTCTTCTGTGGCTCTTACCCATCTCAGCCCCTCTTTAGCATAATTCTTTCCACGAGGTTTTGACGTTATTTTTGACTGGTGCATTCTCTTAATGAGCTCAGGTTACATTTCCAGTAAAGTCTTTTTGAACATATTTTAAGCATAGTGTTAAGTATAGTGTTTATTGGTCATTTATCTTATTGTCACCTATGTCCATTGTGCATGGTTCTCATATTGTGACTTTCTACCTATATTTCTCTAGCCCCAATGATGCAAAGCCACAATATTGAGTTGGGTACTGTGATATAAATATTTATTGAGGTAAAATATTTATTATAGAGCCAATGCAGTGAGTTCTATTGTCATTTACAAAGATACTCTCATTTCCAAAGTTTAATCCCAAACCTCACAAATTTAGCACAACCAAATTTTTATAAAAACATGTTTACACAAATGTCATTTTTCAACATTTTGAATGGTTACTTGTTGTGTGTCATTCCAGTGTGCTTGATTCATGCAGGTAACTGTGATTCAGTGAATTAACATACACACACAAAAATTTTTTTTGAGATAGCACGCACAAGGGAGGAGGGAAGAGAGAAAGAATGAATTGGTGCAACAGGGCCTCCAGCCACTGCAATTGAACTATAGACTCATGAACCACCTTGTGCACATGCACGTCCTTGAGCATGCATCACCATGTGCATCTGGTATAAGTGGCACCTGGGAGTCGAACATGGGTCCTTAGGCTCTGCAGGCAAGCACCCTAACCGCTAAGACATCTCTCCAGCCCCAACACAAATCTTACACAGTTCCCTCCATGCTAAGGGCATTTCAGACATCCTGGGGTTGGGGTTGCTTCCCATTCCTTATCTTCCTTGGGCTTCCTCTGGCAGCCCTGCTGCTGCTGCTGCAACTTCATCTCTTCTGTCTGGAGGAGGAGGGAGCTGGCCATTATCCTGGAGAGCTGTCTCTGCCCAGAGCTTTGTGCGAGTGAAGGATGTCATTACTGTGCGCCTCATGTGGTGCCATTTTCTTTTTTTTAACTACTAAAATATGAACACAGTTCTTTTGTATTTATTAAGATAAAAGGTAACAGCTCTTCATTAAAAGTAAAAGCTTCTTTAATTAGTGTGAGTGTTGTGGCCTTGGACATTAAGCACAATTATGTATTTGTATGATGCCTCCTCTGGGATTTTAAGATAATAAAAAACTGGAAAACCTCTGCTTCTTTTAATTTTTTGCAAACTTATTTGCCATTATAGAAGTGAGGAAATTTGAAAGGTGACACAGGCAGAATAGCCAGAGCTGATGGGCCAGACAGTGAATCATGTTTCAATAAGCATTTTTCAAAAAAAGTTTCCCCTCCAAAACAACAACACCTTAAGAGTAGGTGGTTTGGTAAAATGTGCCTAATCTAGATCATATGCCTGTGAATAGTCCCTGCCACTTCTATTGTGTTATATGTTATCAGCACCCAAGTTATTCCTTGTAATCAGATATATGTTTTTCAGATATATTTTTAATCCGCAAATTAATGCCTATGTGAACTTTGCTAAATCAGTGAACCACTTTGTATCTCAGCTATAAAAAAATCAGTAGTCTTGTTTGTAAATATTAAGTGACTTTTATATTCACAATATCATGTTAAGTGAAATTTTAACATTTCTTAGTAGGTCAAAAATATGGGAATTAATATTTTCTAATAGCAAGTGAAATAAAATTAAACTATTTATAAAAGTAAAAGAGCTACCTACAATAACACAGTGGATTTAATAAAACCACTTAAGTTACAGTCTCTTAAAAAATTAATCTTTCCTGAAGTGTTTGCCTTATCCTTTTCTGTGGACCCCATTTAGTAAAGTTTGGAAATGGCATTATTACTTTAGATCAACTGGACAGGGTAATAAAAGAACTAATCTCTTCTAGAAGATTAAAAATAAGTTGTGACAAAGCAATCCAACTTCTCAAATATTTCATTTTGTTAAAAAAATCAGATGAATAACAGAGTATTTTTTAGCATTTTTTTTTTAGCTCAGGAAATTTCATTTGTGCCCAGTAACAAAAATTATAAAAATGAAATTGGCCAATAGAGACAAACTGAATGAGAGTAAGAAGCATTGCAAGATGGTATGCAGTGAGGACAGAATTACTGCTCTTGGAAAGAGGTCCAGGAGTGGAGTCCCTCATCATTCACTGGGAATCCTGGAAAGTCAATTAACCCCAGAGTCCCAGGCTGCGGTATCTTTCCTACCTGGAAATGGGCAGCTGACTCAGGTACCATCCTGACATTTTTGTCTGGTTCTAAAACTTTAATGCTAAGAGTTAGAGAAAATGTGAACACTTTTTAAGAGTATTTTTCTTCTCACTATTATATACAATCCTAGTTGGTGCTTAAGAATTTGGAGGTGGGTGTTACATAATTTTTTTTTTTTTCCTGTTTAGTGTTTCTTAGAGGCTGAGCAGATTCGTTTTCACATACTCCTCAGTTATGACCCATGAAACAAGCCTAGCCACTATAGTTTCTCTTTTCTTTTAGTAATTTATTAGCTTTTATTTGTCCATCCTAAAAATTAGGGCAATTAACTTGGCAAGATGGCACATGCCTTTAATCCCAGCAAAGGCAGAGGTAGGATCACCGTGAGTTCCAGGCCAACTTGGACTAGAGGGAGGCCCTATCTTGATACACCAAACACCACCACCACCACCAACAGCAAAAATCCCAAAACAAACCAGAAAAAACACCTTCAGGGTAAATATGGACAACTCAATAATATGGAAATATAGGGCTGGTGAGATAGCTCAGTGGATAAAGGCTCTTGGTTGCAAAACCTATTACCTGGGTTTGATTCTCTAGTACACCCATAAAGCCAGATGTACAAAGTGGTACATGCACCTGGAGTTGGTTTGCAATGGCAGGAGGCCCTCACACACTCATACTCTATGTCTGCCTCTTTCTTTCTTCTGTCTCTCTCTCAAATAAATACATAAAAATATATACATAAAATATATTTTTATGTATTTATTCGTAAGGAAACAAGAAAGAGCGATAGAGAAAGAGAAGAAGAATGACCATGCCAGGGCTTCTAGCCCCTGCAAACGAACTCAGGATGCATGTGCTAATTTGTGCATCTGTCTTTAAGTCGGGGTTGGGGAATCAAACCTGGGGCATTAGTCTTTGCAGGCAAGTGCCTTAACTATGGAACCATCTCTCCAACTTCAATAAAAAAATTTTTTTAATGATGGAAAGATAAAAATGAATTAGACAGTTTTAGTAAGGAAAGATTAGTAGAAATAAAATGTAAGTGTGAAAACCTGAGTCAAAGGAGGTAATCCTCTTTAAGTGACCATTATGTAAGCTTCACATCTTTGCCTGTCTTGCTTAACTAACATGGTTGTAGTGTCTGTGAAACTTGAGTGCCCACATGATTTCAGAGCCTTATCCGTGCAGGCACATTGGTTGTATGAAAAGCATTGGGGAGGGGCTGGAGAGATGGCTTAGTGGTTCTGGCATTTGCCTGCAAAGCCAAAGGACGATTTGACCTTCTAGGACTCATGTAAGCCAGATACACAAGGTGGCGCATGTGTCTAGAGTTCATTTGCAGTGGCTGAAGGCCTTGGTGTGCCCATTCTCTCTCTCTTTCTCTTTGCCTCTTTTTTTTTTTAATTTAAATTTTGTTTATTTATTTATTTGAGAGCGACAGAGGGAGAAAGAGGCAAAGAGAAAGAATGGGCGCGCCAGGGCCTCCAGCCACTGCAAATAAACTCCAGATGCGTGCTCCCCCTTGTGCATCTGGCTAATGTGGGTCCTGGGGAATTGAGCCTTGAATCGGGGTCCTTAGGCTTCACAGGCAAGCGCTTAACCGCTAAACCATCTCTCCAGCCCTCTCTTTGCCTCTTCCCTCTCTCAAATAAATAGATAAAATTTTTAAAAAAGCATTAGGAAATACCTTTTGGATAGATCTAATTTCTCAAATGTTCTATCACATTCCAAATGCAGTCAAGTGATTTCAAAGACATCCTAGAGAAATGCCATGGCTATCAGAGGCTCTGCCCTTTCTCGAGTTAAAGAACATGAAAAATGTCCAAGCACATGCTGAGAGGCCATCTGTCCTGGGGCTGCTGAGACATTGCTGAGCAGGGTGGAGAACTGTACCCAGTGGACCTTGAGAATCTTTTGTGGCTCCTCCAATGTAAAATTCTTTAACTTCAACTCAATGAACATTTAGAATAAAGTGTAGCCCTGAGTTTTCCTAGAAAACTGGGCTTGACTTTGTGGGAATAAAGTGACATATGAATGTTCTTTTTTGCACTATTCCCACTGGCACCCAGTGGCTCTTCCCAGATGCCTTTGGTACTTTGTTTCTCTTCCTCTGTGAGATAGGTTGCCTTGGACTCTGTCAGAAGACAAGTTGGAATATTACTGCCTTGTCCTGCTTCAGTTTTATGTAGGTGGTTTTTAAGTACAGCTCCATCCCCAAATGGCTGCTTCTAGTACATTAAATGCCCTTTACTACAGAAGAAATATATGGTTGTAGATGCTGAAATAAACTGGGTTAAGAATGTTTATTACACAAAAGAGTTGCTAGATGAAAGAGGCACTCGTCCTTGCTCTCCTAACAATTTTTTGCTTAGGAATGATATCTCCCCACGCTTGTCCATGGTCCTGCTGAAGGCACAGAGAGGAGACAGCTGAGTCACAGCTGCTACAAAGAGTCCATGCCTCTCTCCCCTTTGCCAAGAGAAGAAGCAGGAGAGTGGAATGAAAGAGACTAGAGCCAGCAACTTACTTAAAATTCACTGGCTTGAAGAGTCTATGAGATTCCTGGGCCAAGAAGAAACAATTCTTAATGGTTGGAACATGGGATTTACCTTTTTAAAGAGAGCTCTTGAAATAGTCCTAGTTTGTGCAAAAACATGACTTCTTTCTTCAGAGATCTTCTCTGCATTTTTAGCACTGCCAATGGTACCTGATGGTCTGAGAGGCTGCTGTTGGGTCTTGCCAGTTGGCTTTTCCTCTAATTTGATGTTTCTCTTTTTGAAGTGTCTGTTTCCAACACATTTCAAGAGGATTTGTATTTAGACTCTGGCGTGGTGCCTTACTAGCAATGTGACCTTGAACTACTAAGGTCTTTTAAAATTTTTAAATATTTTATTTATTAGAGAGATGGAGGAGAGAGAGAGAGAAAGTAAGAGAGAAGAAAGTATGGGCCTCCTGCCACTGCAAATGACCTTCAGACGCATGTGCCACTTAGTGTGTCTGGTTTTATGTGTTTATTGGGGAATTGAAATTGGTCTGTCAGGCTTTGCAAGCAAGTGTCTAACTGCTGATCCATCTCCAGACAAAGCTTTTCTTTACTTTCTTCTTTAAAAATAATTTTTCATATATATCATTTAGTTGTTTATGGAAAAGGGGGAGAAAGAATGAGAAAGGGCGCGCCAGGGCTTCCAGCCACTGCAAGTGAAATCCAGATGCATGTGCCCCCTTGTGCATCTGGCTTATGTGGATCCTGGAGAATTCAATCAGGGACTCCTATCTTTGTAGGCAAGTGCCTTAACCTCTAAGCCATCTTTTTAGGTCAGAGGGTATTAGAGCAGGGCTTGGCATGCAGTGGCCATCCAGTCACCATTGGCTGTGGTTAACATTCCTGCTGCTGTTGCTCTGGCTCACATCACCAACGCACAGATGTTTTTCTGTTATTCCTTCTGACACCAATGTCTTAAGAATGCCCTCTGATGGAGGCAGGTACTTCTGTTACTGTTTTGCAGCATGCAAAATAAACTTAGATTGTCCTGTAAGCACAGGAGTTGAACAGTGGAGTTACTGATAAATGCCTGTGTTCAGTGTTACCTTTACCAATGTGGCTTTACAATTCTTATGGATTTGTGTGGTTATACACGTGAAGGAGAAAAATAGGGCCATTAAGACATTACGAATTTGTACTTAGAAGTCCCAGTGGCATGAACTATAAGGTTCCTGGATATAGATCATTAGCAAAATGATTGGCAAATGCAGATTTCAAATGAAGTAGTGACTTTTGAAAATGGCATCCAGAAAAACAGCAAGGATATACCTTCCATATGGGAAAGGCTAGGCAGAAATTCAAGCCAAATTTAAGTGTTCACTGTCTCTGGTTGGTGGGAATGTCATGCACTTTTTAATGTTAAAAGACCCCCTATTGTTTATTTAGCACATATTTTACTAAACTCTTAAATTTGAGTATTTTAAAACTAGTATTGGCTTTAAACTTCATTTTTATTCTGACCAAATGTTTTTATTAATCCCCCTTTGAGATCAACAAAGCCTGAGTTTTGTTTGGGAATTTTAATGCATGTGAAGATTATAATTGTGAAGTTACTTCCAAACGGCACATAGTATAATTTGCTGCTGCTTATAGCAGCTTGAAGCTGTCGATAGTGGAGAGTGGGGCTGACTGGAGGGCTCAACTAAAAGTGTGAGTCAAAGTTTTAATAATCTCCTCCTCCTCCTTTTTTGAATGAAAATCTTTTTTTTTTTCTTTTAAATATTTTTACTTATTTGAGGAGGGGAAGGTGTGCAAGGGCTTCCTGCCACACAAACTCCAGATGCATGTACCACTTGGTGTATCTGGCTTTGTGTGGGTACTGGGAAATGGAACCCAGCTTAGCAAGCTTTGCAAGCAAGCACCTTTAACTATTTAACTCTTCAGTACTTTATTGTTTTTTTTTTTTCTTTTTTACTTCTTTTTCCTTTTTCTTAGCTAGGGTACAAAATGGGTTTCATGATATTTTCATACATTGTGTGAAATTGATGTCCTTGTACTTTGCTCATGTTTGCCTTCTTGCCCCTCCCCACCTGTATTAGTCAGGCACTGAAGGTCTGGAGGTGTCCTGAATACACTCTGCTAGTCAGTCCACACTAGCAAGCAGCAAGCAGCACTGGCAACCAGGTGGGAAGAGGGGATGCTTTCCTTCCCAGAACTTCCTTAGAAAAAGCAATCTCCCACACACACCACAGAGGGGCCACCCACTCTAGAGGAAGGGTTCACCCTGGGGGAAGGATTCCTCCTTTAGTTAATCCTTCCTGGAAGTAACCTCAGAGAACCACTTGTGAGGAATGTCTGTAGATTCCTAAGTAGATTAAGTTGACACAGATTTAATCATCATACCACCCAAGTGTAGTTTTCTAATAGAGAAAATTTATTTTCAGAAAACTGAGAAACAGAGCATTTCCACCAATATACTGTGTAAATATATTTTGTCTACTGAAATGAAGGAGTTGCAGTTTTTGTCCTTAGAAAATGTACATATTTGAGTGTGGTACAATGTGATAATTTGAATACAATAATAAGTAAATTAGGACAGCTAACATTTCTGCTTCCTTATTTATTACTTCTTTGTATTAGGAACCTTTGACTCCTTCTCTTATTGTTTATGTTAGTACAACATATAGTAAGTTAAGAACTAAATTACTCCTACTGGGCTGTAGAACACAATACTTATCCATCTCTTTTGAGACATGCTGAATGACCTCCTTCATCTCTTCTCTTCTTTCTTGACCTCAGTGACCTTTATTCTACCTTCTACATCTATGAAATCAACATATTTAGCTTCCACACATCAGTGAGAACATGCAGTATTTGTTTTTTTCTGTTCTGGTTGTCTCACTTGTTGATGAATTCCATCTGTGTTTCTGTAAATGATGGACTTGACTTTTTAAGACTGAATAATAAAATCTTGACTCATTGAGATTTGACACCTTCAGGTAGCATTCAGACTCAGAAAAAAAAATTTTCAACATGCGTGCGCGTGTGTGTTGGGGGGGGCAGAGATTCATTCTCTTTGTAGGCTATGGTTATGGTTAGGTTATAAATTTAAGACTGGGAAGAAGTTTTACCAATGAATGCCTTGCCTCAGACAAGTTCATGGTTGCGCAGGGAGTCACCTCTCCCACCCTCACTTACTTGACCTGCGGTTCCCTTCTGTGACTTCCGGATCTGTGCTTTACAGGATTGTAAGGTTTTCCTTTTGACTCACAGTTCTCATCTCACCCTAGGAGGTGAGATTAATGGCAGTGAGTTGGTTTCAGTAGTCATTCCTAGTGTCTTGCAAGAAATCACATGTACCCCAGTTTAGGACCACATTTTGCCAAGACTGTTACTGACGTGCAGGGCCATATGGAAAGTCCCAAACTTTTAATGACCTTTAATATGTTAGATATTTTATTTATATT
Source organism: Dipus sagitta (assembly GCA_036346955.1). Lineage (NCBI taxonomy): Eukaryota > Metazoa > Chordata > Mammalia > Rodentia > Dipodidae > Dipus > Dipus sagitta. The sequence goes on along the minus strand of CM070778.1, from coordinate 102,970,553 downwards.
TAATATGTTATATATGTTTAATATGTTAGAAACAATATTTCTTGGAAACATAACTACACAATTCCTAGTATCTTCATAGCAGAAAGAAATCTTATCACCTGTTACATAAGATGCTTAGAGTCCCTGGCATGTAAAAGCAGTCACATGAAACTGAGCCAATCCCTTTGGGTCACAAGAGAGAGTGGGTGTGCATTGAAGACTTTCATTAGTGAGCAGTGTGAATCTTTGGGGAACATTTTCTCTTGGATCTGACCACAGCAGGGAGGGGCCTACTAATGGCACATAGTTCCTTCTGTGTATAACAATCTCTCATGAAGTGGAGATTAAAACCTATTGAACAAGAATTTGAATACATCTTAACTGGCTGCCATGTACCTGCAAGAAGATCTGAGCATGCCTTGGCATTTAGATTCAGTGGCTCACAAATGCCATTGTCCAATCCAGTGAGGACCCATCTCATGTGTCTCCATTTCTTTTCTCCCCCATTTGGATCCTACATGCTCTTAGTCTTTAGCCTGCCTATTTCCGCTCCTTACCTACAACTCTACAACTCTTCTTTCTCTTCTCCAAGCAATATTTCATCCCTCTGCATCTTTTATTTTCTCTGACCCAGCAGATTCTCTACTTATTACTATCCACTTTGTTGATCATTTCATAAAGAAATCTTGTCGATCATTTATTTGGAATATCAGCTGATGGCTTGCTTAATATATGATTTTAGGTATTACTTCCTCTAGCATTTGGGTGTTGAATAAAGCCTATGATAACATTAAAACTGTCAACTAAAATTAATTGCAATGTTAGGGGTGGTTAAGAAGGGATTTGATTTTTTGGAGGTTATTTTTCTACTCCCCTTAATATATTTTTAAAATATTTTTGTTTATTTATTTGAGAGAGAGAGAAAATTGGTATGCCAGAGCCTCCAGCTGCTGCAAATGAACTCCACATGCATGCGCCACCTTGTGCCTCTGGCTTACCTGGGTCCTGGGGAATCGAACCTGGGTCCTTCAGCTTTGTAGGCAAGTGCCTTAACTGGGAAGCCATCTATCTCTCCAGTCCTCCCCCTACCTAATATGTTTAATATGTGATTTCAGTAGTTGAGTGTATTGCATTCTAATTGAAATACTCTATTTTTGAGAAGATATCCTTTACTAAAACCAGGTTTCTAGTGCATGTTATGGGGTAAGGGTAGCATAGTCACAGTCAAGCGTCTCATCTGTAAGCACACACAGGCAGACATCACAATTCATATGGACATGTGTATATGAACATTCCCATCTCATATGGCAGTATGTATATGTGGATGTCCCATCCCATGGAATTGTGCATATGTGGACATCCCATCCCATGGAATTGTGCATATGTGGACATCCCATCTCGTATGGACCTATGTGTATATGGACATCCCATATCATATGCAAATAGGTGTGTATGGACATCTAAGGTCATATAGAAGTATATTTATGTAGACATCATTCTAGCTCATTTGGGTATTTCTGTATGAAGATATCCTGTTGCAGTCAGGTTTACATTGCTGATAGAAAACACCCAACCGAGAGCAGCTTGTGGGGAAAAAAGGTTTATTTTGTCTTATAGACTTGAGGGGAAGCTCCATGGTGGCAGGGAAAAATGATGGCATGAGCAGAGGGTGGACATCACTTCCTAACCAACATCAGATGGACAACAGCAACAGGAGATTGTGCCAAACACTGGCAAGAGGAAGCTGGCTTTAACACCCATAAGCTCACTCCTAACAATACACTGCTTTCAGGAGGCTTTAATTTCCAAATTGCTATCAGTTGGGGACCTAGCATTCAGAACACTAAAGTTTATGGGGGACACCAGAATCAGTCCACCACACTTGGTATACTCCTGAGTCAGATGAAAACAGCAATGAGCCGTGTGTTCCAAGATGTTAATAAGACAAATTCGTTTTAGTTCCTCTGGGATTTCCATGAGTTTACCCCTCTGATTACTGAAGACCTTGTATTCAACTAGATCTCTGTGGTTGACTTTGGGAGATGATCTATCACCCTCCAGCTGCCTGTCTGTCTGTCTATCTATCTATCTGTTTGTTTATTTATTTATTTATTTATTTATTTAATCCTAGTCCAAATTAAGCTCTCTTTAACAGTTACTTCACACAATACATAAATCAAAAAATATGAACTTGAGTTATTTTGAAAGTATATCCTAGATCCACTGACTAGAATTGATGGAGAAAACTGACACACCACAGAGTATCAATTTAAATGATACATTGGGATTATAAACACATATAAGTACTATGATTCACTTTTAAATTCCCCAGGGGGGAAAAACACACAATCAATATGAAGCCACTTTGGGAATGAGATTGTTTATTTCTTTTCTGAAATGGGATTTCACTGTGGAGCTTAGTCTAACCTCAATCTTGGGTGCCTCCTGTCTCAGCGTAACAACTGATGGTATTAGAGGCAAGCACCACCACGGCTGGCTGGAAGGCGACATGTACAAATAATCCCAGCTATTGAAATACTGCTGCCAGGATGCTGATGTGCCTGCTCAGTATGATGCCTATGGAAAATCATGGACATGCATGGGCATGCCAGTAGGTATTAGAACCCTACAGAACGGTTTACCCTATGTATTCCTTGGCCTGATGTCCAGCAAGGTTGTGACAACAATGAAGACAATGGGCTGTACTCAAATAATATCAAAAGGCAGTGAACTGAATGCACTAATGCACCCTGAGAATACCTCCACATGTGAGTGATGCAAAAAGGATCTAAGTATTTACTAATCATTAGCAATGTAAAGAATCAACAAGGATTCCCTTTGAAAGTAGGGAGAAACAGAAGGGAATGATTTCCATGGATTCAGTACCATAACAATTATTTTACAGTATATAGTTCAGCAAATCTACATTGTTTTTGTTCGCATAGTTGGGCTCACTGTTCTTTCTCTGTTACACACACACACACGCACATGCCCATACGCACAATTCTTTCTGAAGTAAGAAAAAAAATGCAGTGGACTTGTCAGTCTAATAGCTGTGAAGATGGGCCAGTGAATTTTCTCCTTAGACACAAATAACAAGAACCATGCGGTGATTGTATGTCGGGTTGTCATGAGTGCCCTGTTTGCCCGAGCTGAACTTTTTTTTCAAATTTTTATTAACAACTTCCATGATTATAAAAAACATCCCATGGTTAATACCCCCCTCCCCCCCACTTTCCCCTTTGAAACTCCATTCTCCATCATATCCCCTCCCCATCTCAATCATTCTCTCTTTTATTTTGACATCATGGTGTTTTCCTCCTACTATGATGGTCTTGTGTAGGTAATGTCGGGCACTGTGAGGTCATGGATATCCAGGCCATTTTGTGTCTGGGGGGAGCATGTTGTAAGGAGTCCTACCCTTCCTTTGGCTCTTATATTCTTTCTGCCACCTCTTCCACAATGGATCCCGACCCTTGGAAGGTGTGATAGAGATATTGCGGTACTGAGCACTCCAGTCACTTCTTTCCAGCCCCATAATTCCTTCTGAGTCATCCCAAGGTCACTGCCATCTGAAAAGAGAAGATACTCTACCAAAAGTGAGAGTAGCCTTAATATAAGGGTACAAACATTAAGAGAAGTGCTTACTGGCCAGTTTGATCAGCATAGCATATACATTTAGCCAGATAGGAGCAGACGGTACACCCCTAGGGCTCATGACTACCCCTGTTTTATGTTTTCAGTATCAGGGATGTATTCCCTCTTATGGAGCAGGCCTACAGTCCGATTAGAGGGTAGTTGGTTTCCACCATGACAGACGTGCCACTTTTGCACCGGTTGGCTCATTTGGCCTGGCTGGCCAAATACAAGGCTTGCAGTGTCCACTGTTGAGTATCTTCACTGGTGATTTCTCTTTCTCCCATTGAACTGCATGCACAATGGCTTCCTGCTTTCTGTCAGTTGGTCTACATGGAGGAGGTTATCAGCTCAATCCCAGCAGGGTTTCTCAGTGACCTTGCAGCCCAAGTATGTGGAGTCTTTGGCAATAGGGTCTTACCTTCTATTCCTGGTGGGAAACCAAGGGCCTTGGCAATGGCCTGTAATGTTTTGGAGGCATCAGGGACTTCCCTGGCCAACAACTCACTGGAAGGTATCCCATCCCTGGCACTGAAAATTTTCTTGCAACAATCTATGGCTCCTGAGTGTCCGAGCTGAATATTCTTGAAAGGGGAAGTCCTTGCAGAAGCCTGGGAGGAAGATGTATAATGCAGGACAACACCAAGAAAGGCAAAAAGAAACCCAGCAAGTTCACAACTGCCAAGTCATCCTCAAGTGGAGGTTAGATAGAAATGTCAGACAAAATATAATTTGGGAAGTAAGGTGTGAAGTAGATAGGGGATGACAGAAAGTGGTTGTTGTTCCAGGCTACATACAATCATTCAATTCCATCCACTTCCTTTTTTAAAAGACTTATTTTTATTTATTTATTTATTAGAGACATGGGAGGGTGGGAGAGAATGGGCGCTCCAGGGCCTCTAGCCACTGTAACTGAACTCCAGACCCATGCGCCACCATGTGCATCGGCTTACGTGGAAACTGGAGAATCGAACCTGGGTCCTTAGGCTTCGCAGGCATGTGCCTTAACTGCTAATCCATCTCTCCAGCCCCTCCATCCACTTCTTAAAGTAAATATTTTTGAAAAGGTTCTGACTATAGATTGTCATGAGTTTTATGACATTGGGTGAATGTTTCTGTGTGCCTGTGTGTGATGGTGCCTTTCAATCCTAAAAAATAAATAAATAAATAAATAAATAAATAAATAAATAAATAGAGGAAATGTTTCATTTACGTAGAAGTTTCAGCAAAGCACAATCAGTTTTACCTAAGATGTAGGTTAACTACAGCTCCATGTAACAACAGAGTGCAAGGAGACATGAATCTTAAGGACAGAGGTCTCCACAGTGTCGCACTGCAGCAGTGACATTCTGTCCATCAGCAGGAGGAGAACACTGGGAAAGTTCATGAGCTCCTGTACATGTTGATGAAATGAATTTCTGTTGGAAATTCAGAGACTTGCAAAATCAGCCAGATTGGAGCAGTTTTGGTGGCCAGGGCCATGACAGGACACTTTCAAATTTAAATACAACCTAGGACATTGTGCCTCCCCAGCCACAGACCAGGAAGCCTATTATCTCAGTCCTAAGTTCCGAATATAAACCTTCCTTACCTAGGAAAACTGATATGTGCTTATACTGAAATGCTCCATTCTGGGACAAGAGTTGGAGTAGGACAGGCATAGGAAACAGGTTCAGACTGGGCTGTGAGGAACCTGGTGCTTGAGCTTTACAAGTCAGTTCATTCTATCATAAAGCGGTGGTTGCAATTGAAACAAAATTGTGAAAATAGTGTGTTCTCAGCAGATAAATGGCCACGTAGATACTCGGAGTTTCAGAGCAAAATATGATTGATGCCTTTTAGAAAACAAAAGAAATACTAGACTGATGGCTCAGTGGGGCGCACTGGTTAAAGACGCTTACAAATCCTGATGGGCTGTGCTCGATTCCCCAGGACCTATATAAAGCCAGATATACAAAATGTGTGTGTGTCTGGAGTTAGTTTTCAGTGACAGGTAGCCTTGGCTGGCCACTTATCCTTGCTTGCTTTCTCTTTCCAGTAAATAATATATACATATTTTTTCTACAGTGACCTGGTAAGAACCATGTGGTGACATGGATCTGAGCTTGGTATTAAGAGCTGTGCTCTTTCACGTCAGCAAGTCATGAAATCAGGCAGAGCCATCAGCAGTCCATCACAGAGTGGAAATGTGTGTTTATGATGACGTCTACATGAGACTAAAGCTCACTGATGATAGGACACGGGATGGCACATTCCAGAATCCCACATCATGTAGCATACTAGCACCAGTGCCCTACACTGATGGTTGTGGGTGAGAGAGTCAAACACAAGCACCCCATGGGGCAGGAAAAACATGGTTTGGTTTGTCAATGGGTGTGATCAGTGTGTGAGTGTATTTCCATGTGGTATAATAGCCAAAGGTAGATGAGAGATCAAAATGAAATTTAACCATCCCCGGATAATTGTAAAACCTGTGAAAAATTCATCAAGATTAATCATATAGTTTTCACTTTTTTATACTGCCAAATATTGACCATCATTTTAACAAAGGATTTAAATATGAAATAAAAGGTGAAGATACCTGTACTGGGGAATTTTCAGTGGAAATACACAATGTGTGTATATATATATAAAATTTGATGTAGGGTCTCACTCTAGCCCAGGTTGACTTGGAATTCACTATTTGGTCTCACGCTGGCCTCGAACTCATAGTAATCCTCCTACCTTTTCCTTTCAAGTGCTGGGATTAAAGGTGTGTGCTATCACACCTGTCATATTTAATATAGTTTAGTGTGTTAATTTGTCAAAATGAATTTACTCTGTATTTCAATCAGATTTGTCTTGGTCTGAATTTCCTTTTTCACTTTTTAGTTTTTGGGGATAGAAAACCAATAGAGAGAATACATTGAGTATAGGTGCTCCAGGACTTCCTGCCACTGCAAATGTACTCCAGACTCAGGGGCACTTTGCATCTGGTTTTATGTGGGTGCTGAGGAGTCCAGCCTGGGTTGTCAGGTTTTACATGCAAAACATCTTAAACCTCTGAGCCATGTTTCCAGTTCCAGCCTGTAATATTAAATATAAATTTCTTGGGACTGTTTTTCTATATTTTTCAGTCATTTAACCAATTTTCTTACCAAGAAATTTACAGTGCTGAACAGCCTTGTTGTATTTTTTGAGGGGAAATAAGAGCATATCATGTGTGTGTGTTTAATAAAAATATAAAAAGTTTAAAAAGACAAGACTGAATTCAGCATTGCTGCAGATTCTATACAGAGAATAATATATATAGAAGAGAAATAGCTTCAATAAGCTATAAACTCTTGTTGTTAAGTGCTATAATTTCTGTATTACTAACCTAAATAAAAATATTGGGAACATATCTTTATTAGAATTCACTGTTTTTGGCAGTCTGGTCTTGAAGTTGTGGTGATCCTTTTGCCTTATGCTTAGCTTTCTGTGCTTGAGTGCTGGGATTACTGTTTTTTTATCCTCTCTTTTTCTTTTTTTTTAATGGGTTGGGGGTACACAGTTATTCTTAGATTGATGTATTTATTATTCCTTGAAACCATTTTTTCTTGGTTTACAATGATGGAAAATAAAAATAATATGCTCTCATTCTCTTCTATCACCAAATTGCTTTATCAGGAAAACTCAAAAATTTGTGACCATATTCACTTGTTCTAATCCGATTACCATATAATTTTGTTAGTTAATCCTCTTTAGGATGAAGGCACATCTCTGGGTGTGGTAGTGTTATCTCAGCTGATAGGGATTTATCACAGTTATATCCAGTAGTCTTTAATGGTCCTGTTATAGCCATATGTCTGTAAGAACTAAATTCCCCTTCATTAATGTACCAGGATCTTTGTATTCCTTCAGTATATAAGGATGCTTTGATTATTCCTATACACTGTTCTGTCACATTTACTTGCTTTTTAACCTTTCCTTTGGGGATCCCACAAGATTATAACTCCTAGCTATACCACTTCTTGGAGAAAATTCACTGCTTCTCGTCATGCAAATTCTAGTGTCGCAAGCACTAGAACTCCAAAAGCTTAAAGAGATTTTAGGCTCATTGTTGGGAGCTAAATGGACTAATGCAAATATAATACATGTAGTAAAAGTACTATTTTTAGAGAGGGTATCTTGATATTAGGAAAATGTAACTCACAAAAGCATGGTAATTAGGAGCTCTATTGGGCATGATTGTGATCCCCTACCTCTACCCCGTGGACCTTCGAGTTCCAAGACCCTTGGACGCATCTGAAAGTCAAGGAGCTCTAAAGTACAGTGGCCTTTTTTCTCCCTTACTCAGGGGGAGTCACCCTGATACCCCTCCCCCAACTCCTTTGTGCTCATCACCCTCTTCCTGGTCTACACCTCCCACACCTCCTGTGTGCTCATCACCGATTTCCTGTTTTACCACTCCCCCACCTCCTGTGTGCTCATCACGCACTTCCTGTTCAACCCTCCCCCACCTCCTGTGTACTCATCACCCACTTTCTGCTCTACCCCTCCCCCCAGGAGCACTCTATTCCTCAAAAGTTCCAACAGGGCATCACAAAGGCTAACGTGTCATAAATTCCAAGAGACCCTCATGAGCCTCATTACTTCTCTGGAGCCACAAGCTGGAGAAGCCTGGCGTGAGCTCTCCTGAGACTCACTGTTGCGGATCTTGACTTAGCTGCAAAAATTACTCAGTATGGATGGCTTTCTGAGGCGGCGTGGTCATCCACCCTGCCACCAGCCCTCCCTGAATCGTCCCCTGCCAAGTCCCCTGGCTCCTCAGCCTGCCCTGTCTGGCACACATAGTTCAGGTACCAGAGGCAAGATGGATCATCACCCTTCAAGACCCCTGGCTGGTCAGCCCACCTTGCCTGCCGCACACAGCCCGGGTACTACTTCCAGGGTCAAGTTGAATCGTTGTCCTCCAAGACCCCTGGCTGGTGAGTCCACCCTGCCTGCCACACACAGCAGAGGCACTCCTGCCAAGGCCAAGCTGCCAGTGTCCAGGCCCAATTCCCATCCTGCAGAGCTTGTGATAACCATTAACAACTCTGGCACGTCCTCGCTCCACAGAACAGTGAGCATCCCTCCTCCTGGGCGAAAGGACACTGGGCCACCTTCCCTGACAGTGCGCTTGGGACAAAGGGCTGAGGAGTCCATGACAGCGGGACATCACCCAAGCCATCCTCAAAAGAACACAGAGGCAAGGGCCAAAGGGGATACAAAAGAAGAAGGGAGAAGAGAGGTGGAGGGGGACAGGAAGAAGGAAGTAGTGGGGGCAGAAGAAAAGGAGGAGGAAGATAAGGAGGATAAAAATGAACTAAAGGAGGCAGGGAAAGTGGAGGAGGAGAAGAAGGTACCAGAGTCAGGTTTCCCAGATGGGAAGAAAAGAGACTCATCTGGCCTTGGTACTTTAGTGACATGCAGGCCACAGATGGCCAAGGCAGAACTTGTGTCTGATAGAGGGTGCGCTGCGCACAGCCCCACTGGAGTTGTCCAGACTCCTGGGCATTCTGGTGCTCATGCCGTGGAGCAGCCTGACCCAGCGCCACCCCGCCCTACAGTCCACGAGGCAGGGGCCAGGGCAGCGCCTCAGCGGACTCCACTGGCAGGCTGTGCGGTTTCTCATGCGCCGATGAAGGACACGGACAGTAGAGAAGGTCGTGGAGGAGCACGAGCGAGGCGTGCTGCACCCAGAGACGCTCTTCAGAGAAGCACCAAGAGGAAGACCAGACCGCCCGCAACAGCGCTGCCTCCCCCTCTGCCGCTGCAGCTGCTCTGGGGCCGAGGGGAGCTGCCGGTGCGGCCCAAGCTTCCCTGTTTGGACTTCAGGCAGTACCTGCTGACCCTGCCTAAGAAGCAAAATCAAGCCAGGCCTGGGGAGATGAGGAGGGTGAAATTACCGGCTATGAGGAAAAAGAAGAGGGCTCAAGGCAGCTCTCACTGCCCTTTGGTCTGCCTGGGCTGTCCTCTCTCCTGCTCCCTTTCTGTCCTCCACTTCCATGCTGCCCACCCCAGCTCCCCCTGCTGCGCCCTCCATCCTGTCTGTCCCTATCCATGGTGCCAGTTCTGTGCCGCCTCCTGTTTCCCACCTCCCCACCCCCCCTCAACCTTACCCTTTGCTCCTGAACCCCCCACAAACCATCAGCAATGCCCGAGCCCGATGCAGGTAGATCCTGCTCCCCCTGTTTCCTTTCCCACCTCTCCTCTGGCCTCTTCCCAAAGAAACCATAGAAACAGGAGGGCGAGGTGGCACCCGTACCACCGGCATGTCCCACAAAGGCATGCCCCACAGGGCATGCCCGTAGGCACTAGAGCCCTACAAAATGGTTTAACCACTGCCTTCCATGGCTTCATGGCCAGCAAGGTTGTGTCAATGATGAAGGCAGTAGGCTGTACAAAAATAACATCAAAAAACAGTGAACTGAATGGAGGTAACGCACCCTAATAATAACTCTACACGTGAGCGATACAAAAGTATCTAAGAACGTACTGATCATTAGCAATATAAAGACCAACAAGGGCTCCCTTTGAAAGCAGGGAGAAAGGGAAGATGACTTCCATGGATTCAATACCATAACATTTTTTATAGTTCACCAAATCTACATTGTTCGGGTTTGGGAAGTTGGGATAACTGTTCTCTTTTTGTGTCTTATGCGCACAGGTTTCTCCCTCTCTCTCAAGAACTTTGAAAACCCAAGTATATAAAAGTAAATGACCCTAAATATCATAAAAAGCCAATTTATTTTCTATTGTTACTCCATCTCTGATGAACCCTTATATTATCAATACTTTGATTTATTGGAAACAATATATAGAAGTGTCTCATTTTTGTTCATTTGTTCTTAATCTATTAGCAAATGAGAGTTTTTTTTTTCTAATTTTTGAGTTTATCTTACTTGTTAAATGTCAATTAAGGCCATTTTTGGAAACATAATTATCCACCATGGTGGCATTGATAGCAACATGTGGAAACAACATGTTTCGTTTTATGTCTTTAGACATTTGAAAATTCCAAAATACAATCCATGGCTTGTGGTGAGAAGTGAGGCATGAAGCCCTTTACATTGCCCTGAATCCAGACTTCACATGCCCCCATCACATTGTCAGTGTTATTCAAATCTTATTTATCAATGTTTCCATTCATACTGGAAGTAAAAAAAAATTCCATGGTTTCTTAGGTCACATTTTCAAGAAGTATTTGCTTGTTTTTCATTAAACCTTGTAATTTGATGGAATGAGAATTTATTATGTTTTAAAGGAAATTTCAGAGAAAAGTAAAGAATAGTGAATAAATGGATGAGACTTCAAGTCTGCAGGTACTTTCATGCTACTGTTCATAGGGATCATAATCCCCTGTAATGCTGGTCTCATCAATATTAAATTGTCTTTCTATTCCTAGATTTCTTTTGTGCGCAAATTTACTGTTCTGTATTATACGACATCCTAATGAAAGCATGGAAGAGTAGTTGAGTTACTATATTTGTGTAGTTTTTCTTTGGAGTTGTAAATCTTGGGTTTTCTGTCTATCATCTATGTGGTTTAATTGTCACTCATAATCACCCAAGATTAAGGAAGCACAACCTGTAAGCTTCTTTTTTCTTTGTTTTACAAATTATTGATCACTTTACATTTAGGAATTCATATACATATAGAAAAATGATAATATCAATGGATGATGTTTCCTAACCAAAGTGTCAACTTAATGGTAATTTATCTGCAGAACACTGAGCCTCTAATGTAAGATCTTGTGGAGGTTTTAATAGTTAACTGGCATAGCATTTCTAAGTACTTAATGAGGACAGGGAGAGGAACCTGAAGTCCATCAGTTGTTTCTTTAGTGGAATGTAAATGAGAAAATGACCCTGGCAGACCTGAATCTTGGTGGGTCCCATTGTAACACAAATCTCATTCACCATTCATTCCTCCACTTAACACTCTCTCCATTAAGGTAGAATGGCCACCAACATTCACTACCACTTACATGCACATTTTCTTGCTCCAAAAGTCTATTTTATGTGGCATTTCACCAAATGGTAACCATATCTACTTTTCTGGTTGGACTAGAAGGAGAACATTGTTGTGATTTTTATGTGAGCAGCTTGTTGGTCTTGGATCTGATAGGTCAGACTACCTGACATGCTACTTAGAATGAACTAGTTAATCTGTATAGTAGCAATAGCAAATATATTGATTACAATGGCTATGTTATGTTCTTATCACGACTAAAGAAAGTGGCAGAGGAAGCCATAAAACTTTTACTATAAAGAATGTCTTACAAGAATTACAACAAAACTCAAACATGGTACATATATGTCTTGTATATAAATTAAGTCTGGAAACATTTTAGCATTTTTAATGAAAATATGGAAGGATAACTTTTTTTTCCTTTTGAGATATATATTTTTTTAATCTAAATTAGTGTTAATCAGTTCCTTTGACTTCCCATTCAGCAAAATTTCAGTTTCATGAGTGAATTGTTGCTTTTCCTAAAGTGTGATTGAACATATCTAAGATAGCTTTGCCAATCTGATCTCACCTTGAGATTACAAGCAGCCCTCTACCCCTTCTCTCAGAGAGTGGGCCCTGGCGCTTTGATGAACATGGCTCCAGCCTTGCCCAGAACTTCCTTCACCATGAAAAATGATCTGCCACCCATGCTTGATCCAAGAGTCCCAGGCAACTGCTGAAATAAGCCAGAACATGTCAGATGTGGTTGAGGTGGAGCCCACCAGTAATTTCTCCATGAGAAACAAAACAAGGCTTAAAATGTGAGCCTGGGTGGTTTCCAGTTTTATCAAGATGTAAATAAGGCTTCATCTGGGAATTTTATTTTTCACTGCGTTTGCTCACAATTACTTTGTTCAGTGGGTTCCTCTAGGTTGTGTATGTAACACTATGTGAAAAAGATGAGCTTTTTGCTGTGAGTAGGTAAAGGTGAAAGACACAAGAAACCTGGTACATGCCCTCACTAATGATCTTTGGGAAAACACTTGGTTAACTTATCCCACTGTTAGTGTGAGGATTGAATGAGCAGAAATTACTGGAAGCAAATTGTCCTTAACTTTTAAGTGTTTTTGTTCTAGCTTGTAAAGATAGTAAAGTCACTATTTAGATAGGCTTTGGAGAATGTGAGCTGAAACGTGGGACTTAACCAAGCAAGAGTGATGGAACAGTGTTACTATTAACATAAAAATTCCAGCCATAAGTCGCTGTATTTAGGTAATATGAGTTTTTGAAATTACTAATCAGAGAGGTTTTTAAAACTTTATCCAGTTCATTAGTTACTCTTCCTGTGACCAAAATACCTGACAAGGGTCAATTTAAGGAAGCAAGGCTTTATTTGGTTTATAATTTAAGGGGTTGACAGATGAGGCATGGAGGCAGGAGTGCTGGCAGATGGTCACATTGCATCCAACGTCAGGAATCCACGGAAAGATAATTGTGCCACTTGCTTTCTCCTTTTGCTTTGGTAGGGGATCCTAGTCCATGGGATGATTCCCCTGCATTTTCAGTGGGTCTTTCCATGTCTGTTAACTCAACTTAGAAACTCACTCACAGACATGCCCCGAAGTTGGTCTCCTAGGTGATTTCTAGATTCTATGAAGTTGAATGTCAGTATTAATCATGACATCCTTTTCTTGGCCTCAGAGTCATGATTGTCTTTGAAATGTGATGAAGTTCAAAGCTTTGTTTGCCAAGGATTCCTCAGCACCTGAGAACTATCATATGGATGGAATGGGCGCTGTGATTTATAGGATAATAATTTGAGGTGTTTTATTATATTGTGTAGTTCGGATAATGTCTGATCTGCCTCATTTTCTAGAACCATTTAGTGTACTAGTTAAGACTAAAGAACACATAGTAGGGCTTGGGGAGGTGGCTCAGTGGATAAAGCAGTTCCCCTGCAAGTGTAAGTACCTACGTCTGGATTCCCAGAATCCATTTAAAAGGCCTGATGCTGTAGCAGCTATTTTTAATCTCATCATACCTAAGGAGAGAAGGGAGGCAGAAATAAGAGAGGCAGAGATAAGCGACTCCTCTCGAGGCTTGCAGGCCTGCCAGATGGGTGAATGGGGCCAGTGTACAGTGAGAAAAATGTGAGGGCCAACATCTGAAGTTGTCCTCTGACTTCCACATGTACATCATATCTCCCATGCACCCACATTTACATGCATGAGTGTGCACATGTGTGCACACATACACATTTATTGGGGGGGGGATGACACATTGTGTCTAGGTGCACATTTCGTCTTTGATGCCTTCTAACACTGTGATTGTTTTTAAACTATGAGGTACTTTTTCATTACTATCTTACATTTATTTTTCTGGTGGTTTTTAAAATACTTTTCTTTTTTTTCTTTTTTCCTTTTGAGTCAAGGTTATATGTAGTCTAGACTGGACTCAGTCTTATTATGTAGCTGACGCTGGTCTTGAACTCCTCCTGCCTCTACCCTACATGTAACAGCATGCCTGATTCCTTTTTCATTTTGTTAAAACTTTTTTTCAATCATTTGTAAAGCTATGTAATCAGTTATTACCTTTATAATGAGGTTAAATGAAATCACACATATACTGTCAGTACTGCTTATATCTCAGTCTTATTTGTGGATTTCAACTTGTGCTTGAAGCATGAAAATTAGGTAAAAGAAATTTAGTTAGACCATACCTCTCTTCTGGGTCTCTTCCTACAATGGACATTTGGTCACAACAATTTAAGACAAATTGTTAGCATTTTGCCTTTTAAAATCTGCTTCCCCATTCATACAACTACTCCTCATTTTAGTTCCTTTGTAGAAATAACACTGAACTGTGGATTTATGGTGGGAGATAATTTGTGTGCATGTCTGCAAATATATACAGGGTCATGGCTTAAAATTTTCTTATGTGCTATTATGGGCCCGAAGCCTTGGTATTAGAGGACCTTGAACATGTTTCTACAACAGTATTGGGTCCAGTTTTCTGTTGTCCTCTGCTCACCATGTTGGTTTATGTAAAATCCAGTTGTTATATGGAGGTGATCCAGAAAGTAAAGACCTTTTGTAAAGTTTTAATTGGATGATGTTTTATCAATATTTTTACTTTATTTTTCTTTTACATGTGTTTATATGCATGGTTTTATGTGTGTAGGTGTACATGTGGAGCATAGAGAACAGATAAGGCAGAAGCTGGTCTCGAACTCATGATCCTCCTGCACCTACCTGGCAAGTGCTGGGATTGTATGCATGCATCACCAAGCCTAGCTGTTTTCACTTTTCCTTCCTCCCTTCCTTTAACTTTCCTCCCACCCTCCCTCCTTTTTTCTTTCTCTCTTTCTTTCTATGCATGTGTAGGGTATTTGTAGTATAGTGTGTGATGTGAGTGTGTGTGCCTGTGTGTGCATATGTGTGGAGGCCAGCAGTGGTTGGGTCCTCTCTTCTATAGATCTTCAGTGCGTTTTCTTGAGATAGAGTCTCTTCCTCAAACTAGAGCTTCTGTCTTTATTTAGCAATTCTCTAGTCTGATTGCCACAGTACTGTGGTTACAGATGTGTGTGGCCATGCCCAGCTTATTATGTGGGTATTGGGGAACGGAACTCGGGTAGTCTCAGTCACTCATGTATAAGTAGCAAGCAATGTTACTTCATAAACCGTCTTCTCAGCCACTCCCTTTACATTTTAATAAATCCCTTTTCATCTGTGCAGTCATTTCTAAATCTGTGTAATCAGCTGTTAGCTTCAGAGGACAACCAATAATGTCCTTAGGAAAGCCGTCTTCTTCTCTTTGAGACATGGTCTTTCACTGGGCTGGGTCCCACTGACTGTCCTGGCTGGCCAATGAGCTCTATGGATCCTCCTGTTTCTGCCTCACTAGTGTTGGAATTACAGGAGCTCACACCCATGTCTGACATTTTTAGGAAGGTTCTGGGATTGAAATCAAGTGTTTCTGCTTGTGAGACAAGCATTTTGCCCACTCATCCACCTTCCTAGCCTTCTATCAGTAATTTTAAATATTATGTAAGATGAGAGCCATCTAAGCCAGCATCTGGTCTTTGTTAAATGTTCTGTTTCTGTTATGTGTTTTCTGTTCAGCTGCTTTTCTGTTTTCTTGCTGTAAGAATTGTATAGTTGCAACAGAAATCATATGGCTAACAAAGTCTGAAATGTTTACTAACTGGCTTTGTATAGATACTTTTGGTTACTCCTGATGTACAGGAATTTTCTATTTGAAAATATATGATTGTTCAGGGAAAACTGGTTTTGGTATTACGGAAATACAATGTATATGAACTTTGCAGTCTTTTTGCATGTATTGCATGGACATGTTTCCCTTATTTAGAATTTATCTGGTATTTGTGTGTATAGGGTCAAAACTTTATAACATATGAACTGAAAAGTGGCATATGGAAAAGTAGAAGAGTGCTCTATGAACACTTGAGTGTAAGGAGGTCTGCATGAATTTCAACTAATCCTCACGTCATTGCGTTGTAGCTAATATTGTCTTGTTTTTACTGGGTAGAAATTGAAGCTTAGAGGCTTAAAATAACAATACAATGTATGAACTTAGCCATCACTCCATGCTGGGTCTAGGTAAAATACTCTGTTCCACAACCTAAATGGACAGTGTATGACAGGGCTTTAGTATTTCTTAGTCTTATTAATTGAGGTAGAGAGTCTTTTTAATATTCTTTGTACATAAGAAGGGGTATGCAGTTGGACACAGGTCCACTGTGGCTAATTCAGTCTTCCTGAAGATTATGTAGTCCAAATGTAGAATTTCCTTTGCATCATAGACATCTTAAATAGAGCTCTTACCAGCTACATACTCTTGGAATCTACACATTGCGTATTATTGGCTAGAGATGGAACTCCAGGGATGAACAATTAGATAATTAATGGCTGTGTTTGAAACGAATTCTTCTCTCATCATTAAGAAATATTTCTACCGATCAGTAAATGATAGAAGTGGATTTGAAGAAATGTATCAGGAAATCCTTTTCCTTTACAAGGAAGCTAGGGTCAGACAATATTTCACATGCCAATTAACTACAAGCAGCTCAGGATTTTCTTCTGGATCTGAATTGATTATCTTTTTTTTTTTTTAATCTCTCATTCATAAATTTTCTAAGTTCTTCCATTAGGTCTTTTTTTTGGCACTGAATTACAACAATGTATTATGACTCATTCATATGTTCTTGAATGCATTTTTTCTTTGTGTCCCCTTGGTCTTTTTTATTTGAGATTTAATTTTAGTATATGAATTGAGGAAAAGTATTGTTTGTCCTCAGAACTGACACACACAGTATGTAAGCATTGATCATGCTTGTCAATCCTTTCACCATACTTTCAATATTCCCAGAAGTACCAAGGTAATAGGAGACAAGAGTTCTTACGACATTCTAATATTTAAAAGTGATAATTTCTATACTTTTTTTCCAAAAAATAGTGTTTATCTTGGAATAAAATTTATTTGCTCAAATCATAAATGGAACTACAGTTGAGTTCAGTAATAAGTCTATATTTAATATATATATATATATATATATATATATATATTCAATTTTGTTTGTTTGTTTGTTTGTTTGTTTGAGGTAGAGTCTCGGTCTAGCCTAGGCTGACCTGGAATTCACTATGTAGTCTCAGGGTGGCCTCAGTCTAATTAGCATAATTAAAAATGACCTATTTGACATTATTTTAGTGCTCTAGATGATCTAAACTGATATGTTTCATGTCCCAGAAAAACATCATTCCAAATGCTGAGCATTTTTTCTTTTTTTGTTTTGTTCTGTTTTTGGAGGTAGGGTCTCGATTTAACCCAGATTACCTAGAATGTACTCTGTAGTCTCAGGCTGGCCTGGAACTCATGGCATTCCTCCTGCTTCTACCTCCCAAGTGCTGGGACTGAAGGTGTGAGGTACCACACCTGGCTTGTGAGCCACCACACCCTACTAAATTTGTTTATTGAGGTTTAGTTTCCCATTAGAGAAGGTTAATTTGTACATTTTGGAGAGTTTTCAAACATCTATGCTAAAATGTTTTATGACTTTATACTTTTTTTTTTACAGTGCTGTATATTTCTCATGGTTTAAGAAAATCAGAAAGCTTTCTATGACTACCTAAATGAAGTTTGTTCCTTGGACATATTGAAGCCATGACACACAATTTTGTTAGTAAGTGCCTTGTAAGGCAGAGTGTGGAGGATTCTACTGCAGCATCCTTGAAAAGATTCTTCTTCCCAAAATGTATAGTGGGATCTGTTTAGTGCATTAATAACTCTTTATTTTTTCCCCTGGCTCAACCCTGTTTGAATTAACCTGACCCTCTATTTTATTAAAATGTTTTATTTCAGAGAGGAGTTGAGTTTTAGTAATATTTTTTCTCTGTGATTCCAAAGAAAATGTCTGTGTTTGCATGTTCTCATACAGATCCCTGCTTCAATAAACAAGTGTTCAAGAATTTCCTTATGAGCTCAGGCAGTGACTCAGATGTTAGGAGTATTTGCTACTTTAAGCTTGAGGGCCTCCTTGGCTGGGCATTGCCAAGTTTGAATCCCACATAAAATGTGGGTGTGGCTACTCAATCCCAAAGCCCTAGTCTCAAGAGAGTGTAGACTGAAGAATCACTGGGATTGATGGACAGCAGATTGGGGTCGAGGGAGAAACCCCTTCTCAAGAAACATGTGAATGAGCAATAAGAGATTGACACCCATGTTTTCTTCAGGCCTGCACACATGGACACATAAGGCATGCACATCTGTGCACACACATGCATACATTACAGATGATACTACATGTAACACGCACACTCACATATGTATATATATCCCTAAAATTTAGATATTAGGCTGTATAGTTTTGAGACTAGAAGTGGTTTTTGTTTTTAAAAGTAACACTGAACATTACTTATTACCCATCATTTCATTGAGCAACTTAAGGATGGAGAGAAATTTGGGAAATTCCCCATCAGCCTGATTTTATCTCCAGGTGAGGAGGGTGCTGAGGTCCTTATGTGGCTTGCCGTAGTGCAGGCAGACCCTTCCCGTTAGGGAGCTGTCTCTGTGCTGATGGATGGGCAGAGAGAAATTAGCAATGTGCGAAATGATCTTCAGAAGTAGTTTCCCCCAGGGGTTAAGAACCAGGATCTTCGTTGCTCCAGCATGATTTGCAGCCCCCCCCCCCTTTTATAGCCCTATCGCCAGTAGCAAATATAATAACTGAAAATGGGAGGTGTTACCTTCTTTACTTTTCACCTTCTCTGCCTAAGCAAAATTTCTCGAATGCCAATTCGGTATTGTCACCTCACTTCCTACATCTAGCTGAGTGAAACTTAAAAATTCATGAAATGTTTTTATTTATGAATTTTTCAATGTAAAGACACAGCTCTCACTCACTCCAAATGGAGTAAAAGATAGCTTATGCTGAACCAAATATGAGTGACCATGGCTTGTAGAACAGAGGTTTAGATTACCTCAAATGATGTGCTCCACTGTTGAAGTAGTTACAAGAACTTTTTATAGTCACGGAACCAAAGAGCGTTTGCCACATACATCAGTGGGGACATGTTACAGTAGGTTACAGCACAGTGAGAAATCTTATTATATGTTTCATACTCTGTGTGATGGCATCTTGTCTTTTGGGTTGGCATAACCTAGTGTTCTGTTAATAACTTGGCTAATTACCTGTTAGTCAAAAGGCTGTTAGATCAGGTACAGAGGTTGTTGATACAGGATCTAAAGACAGCACCGGGTACTTTTGGCTTTGGATCTCCAGCATTCCAACTCACCACAATCACAAAGATTGAATCAGTCAGTCTGCAAAATTGCCTATAGGTTCGTCTTTTTTAGGGAACTATATTTTACAGAGTCTTACTTTGACAGTTCTCTTTTAAATACCATAATTCAGGAATAGTGTATGTGGGGGTTCCTGTATCACAGAAGCCTCTTATGGCTTTCTAGTGACTCCTAAGTGGTAAGTGGCATTATTGTATGTTGCAGTTTGCTCAAGTTATATATTAGAGTTGAGGTTACAGTGTGGTGGTGGGACACTCATCTAACGTTAATGTGTGGGATCCAGTGTTTCAATAATAAAGAGAATATAAAAAAGGAAATATGTGCTATGTCTTATGCATTATAGGTTGCATCTCATTAGGTTCTTCAGTTTTCCCCCTATTCCAGTGTGTACTTATGTGAGTGCTAGGCTCTTAATTATTTTTACCCTGGATTGCATTAAATCATACTTCTGGATAAGATCTTTTAGTGGTTTTTCTAGCAGCAGCAGGGGTAGAGGTGCAGTTCCACACTGGTGCCTACGGCAGCCTGAGGAGTTCCCTTAGTCTTTTCGGAACTCAAGCTCCGGCTAAACCAGATCTAGGAACATGTTGTGGAAAAGAATTTCAGGATGAACAAATATGAAGGAGAGTTGGAATTTAGTAAAAATAGATAGAAGGGCTGGGGATGACTTAGTGGTTAAGGTACTTGCCTGTGAAGCCTAAGGACCTAGGTTTGATTCCCCAGGACCCACGGAAGCCAGATGCACAAGGTGGCACATGCATCTGGAGTTCGTTTTCAGTGGCTGGTGTGCCCATTCTCTCTCTCTCTGTCTTTCTCTCTCTGCCTCTTCATTTCACACACACTCCCAAAAGCCCGGGCAATAAATCAACAGAGAAAGTGCTTGCCGTACATGCATGAGGATCTTAGTTTAGATTCCCAGCATCTATATGAATGCTGGGTGTGGCAGCACATGCCCACAATCCCAGCATTCAGAAGATGGAGGCTGGAGGATTCCTGGGGCATCTGGCTAGCTGTAGATTCAGTGAGAGACCTTTATTATCAAGGTAGAGAGCAGTTGAGGGAGACACCTTATGTCTACTTTCCTCTACACACATGCATGCGCACCCCTTACACATTTGAAGCCACATGCATAGAAACATGCATATACACATGGACACACCACACATATATAGACAGACAGACACTTAGGGAAAGAATAAGACACACCCAAGAGCACAAGTGTGGCTTCTTAAAGAAGAGTTGTAATTAAGTGTCTTTACCATACGTGTCATTTGGTGGCTGCAAACTATGACTCAAAGGGTTGCTAAGAAATTTTTTTCTCTTCTCTTTTTCAATTAATAACATTATAGAATAGCTGCAGAAGTGCCTTGAGTGGGATTGCACTCTGATAAGATAAAACCAAGGCCTCCATAGGGCTGTACAAGGGGTTTAGTACATGCCCTTTCCTATAAATGGGCTTTCTAGTGGATAAGCCTAGAAAATTACAGGTTTACAGGTGGAAAGGGAGAAGGACCTTAAGCAAGCAACAGTTGTGTTGGAATTCATGATTTTCAGCTGGAGTGTGGTTTCAAACAGACTCTGTTCCAAGGGCTCCCTTTACTTTCCCTTGTCCCCATAGTTTTCCTTGTCTTTGTATCCTGCCTCAGTTTTAGTACCACTGTAGAATGATATCAAACTCATTTTTATGACATTTTAAGTCTCTCATATGAAGTTTTACTCTCCTTGCCTTTTCATTATCTTAACAAATTGTTTGAGGTCCCCTGACCCTCCCCCCCTCTTCCTACCCTTCTCCCATTCCTTTTCCCATTCTCTTTCTTTCTGTCTGTTTCTGCTGTTTCTTCTTCTTTTTTTCCCCCAGTATGAATCAAAGTTGGAATTTGTTAATAAAACGTTTTAACAGAGATTTATTTTATTATTTATTTATTTTTTTGTTTTTTGAGGTAGGGTCTCACTCTGGCCCAGGCTGACCTCGAATTCACTATGTATTCTCAGGGTGGCCTCAAACTCATGGCGATCCTCCTACTTCTGCCTCCCAAGTGCTGGGATTGAAGGCGTGCGCCACCATGCCTGACTTTTTTTTTAACAAAGATTTAAGCATAATCATCAAGGGGAGGCACGGAGAGAGAGAGTGAGGGGGAGAGAGAGCTGGAGGAAGATTCTAGGAAGTGGGCAGCATGTACCCAAGACATGGGTACAGGCTTCTTAAGAGAGAGTTAGGATTAAGCATCTTTAACAATCTTCCTAAGTGTGATTTTGATGGCTTCTGAAGTTATGTCACCTTGCTTATCAAGGGATTTCTAAAGAATTATTATTATTAGCTGGGCGTGGTGGCACACGTCTTTAATCCCAGCACTTGGGAGGCAGAGGTAGGAGGATCACTGAGAGTTCGAGGCCACCCTGAGACTACATAGTGAATTCCAGGTCAGCCTGGACTCGACTGAGACCCTACCTCGAAAAACCAAAAACCAAAAACCAAAACCAAAAAAAAAAAAAAAAAAAAAAAAAAAGAATTAGTATTATTATTATTTTCAATAAATTAGGTCACCAATTTGTTTCTGAGATGTACTGAATTATAATGCAGGCTGCCAAGATAAGATCATAGGCCCCTTGTAGCACTTACTATACTAGATGACAAGGAAGTTAACACATGTTTTAATTGTAAATAAGGCTAATAATCTTGTTTGTGGGATGCTCCAAAAGTTACAGATTTATAGCTCATAGTAGAAGTAAGATTAAACTCAAAGTTATATATACTTTGGCTTTATAGTTCATTGCTATTTTAATATTCATTTTTGAAATACCTCTATAAAAGGAGTATTGTTTCTATGTTGATCAGTCTTCACGGTGAATTTTGTTGTGTTAACATTCTCAACTCTTAGCTGGTGAGAGACATGGAGCAGATTCTAGAATTAGGAGCTCCTTTCCAACATTCCTCTGTTTTCCCTCTCCATCCTGCACCGATTCCTGCTTTTTAGACTTTGAGTCCTTCATATTAAACATGAATGATGGCTGAAGATCATTTTCTGAAATGGTATAGGTCTACCCAGGGACAAGAAGTCTCAACCTGTGTCATCTAAGTGGTACATAAGAGGGTTCAAGCTTGAATACTGAAGAATCATTTGAAGAAATTCCTCCTTGTGCTACCTATTAAGTATCAAGGGCTGCCAGATTTTGCAGCCTCATTAGTTTAACTGCTAAGTTAGGAAATCCTTGGACAGTAGGCTCCAGATTTTCCTTGGAATTCTTGAAACCAGCGTCTATGGCTGTAGGAGTGGGAGGCACAGCTTCACCGTACTGCTGTCTTTAGCTGCCGGAGTTTAGAGACCTCTCAGGGGATACTGGCATTCTTAATGACTGTGCTGCAGAAAGGATTTTTAGGATGTGCTCGTATGAAGTTAAATCTGAGTTCATTAAAGAAAGGCTTGGGCTGGAGAGATGGCTTAGCGGTTAAGCGCTTGCCTGTGAAGCCTAAGGATCCTGGTTCGAGGCTCGATTCTCCAGGACCCACGTTAGCCAGATGCACAAGGGGGCGCACGCGTCTGGAGTTCGTTTGCAGTGGCCGGAGGCCCTGGCGCGCCCATTCTCTCTGTGTCTCTCTCTCTGCCTCTTTCCCGCTCTGTCTGTCGCTCTCAATTAAGTAAATAAATAAAAATGAACAACAATAAAATATATCGCCCTGGCTAAAAAAAAAAAAAAAAAAAAGGCTTTAAAAGCTGGGCATGGTGGCACATGCCTTTAATCCCAGCACCCAGGAGGCAGAGGTAGGAGGATTGCCAAGAGTTTGAGGCCACCCTGAGACTACATAGTGAATTCCAGGTCAGCCTGGGCCAGAGTAAGACCCTACCTCGGGGGGAGGGGGGAAGCTTTAACATAGACATCAACATAGGCATTAAGGTGCAAGTAGGGTGATTCTGAAAATGTCAGTATGTAACCTGTGGGAGGAGGGTCCTCACTGGCATCTGTTTTCTTGCCATATTCTTCATTAGGAAGAACTCAGAAATATCTTCCCTAGCCAACCCACTCTAGTACATCTAATCAATTCTTTCATGTCTAGAATTTTGGTCCTATTGTGATCCCATGGACCATTCTATTTCATTCATCAGCCCAGAATTATTGCTGTTATCTTGTCTTTCCTGGCATCTACTCTGTGCTTCCACTCCATTATTGCTTAACTTTGAAATAGAAAATTCATTACAAAATCATTACAAAAGCGACTATTAAAAGCTTCTATCTCAGATTTTGAAATATGCTATGCCTGTGACAAATAGCTATGTATCCCCTCTTGTATTAGAATTTATTACAAATTAAAAATTCATCTTTAAATTTTTTCTTATATGTAAGTGTTGATTTTGAAGACTCTTGTGGTGTGTTTCTTATATGGCAGCGAGACACAACATTGGCCCACTTGTTTTATACAGTCACTCCTAGTTATTACTGTTCAGCATAATCTTGGTGTCTAAAATTAACCTTGTCTCTGAAGGGGTGGCAATTACAACCTTTTGTCTTCCAAATGAGTGAACATGGGCTCCACTGGTACTTTACATTTATGTACAGGGGGTAATGGGAGCCCTGAAGACATGCATGTGTTGCGAAGCAGGGGGTTGTGATAGAAAATTACATTTTTGGGAAAAGCCTTTCCCCTTTCTATGTGAAGATACACTTCCTAGCAACCTCTGTTGATCGTTTAAATTTCAGAGTACGTCATGTAAAATACTTATTTAATACATGTGTAAACGACAGTATTGAATGTTCCAGCTGCTAGGGCATGGATTATGATAAAGGGGTACAGTATCACAAGAAGAACTCAAGGACTACAGTGTCATCTGTCATATACGGTTTTTCCTTTGGTGTGGCTTTTCTGTCATTGTGAGGATTTTGACTTTTATTCACATTCAAAGTGACAAACTTTTGATGAGAAAAGTGTGAGGAATTTAAAGGCCATAAGTTTACCACTTTTTAGCTTCTTACTGCTTATCCTCAAATTCCCTGAGTTTCTCCACACACATCCCCATGGAAACTAAGCAAATAAGTTACTTGAAATGAGACAGGTTATTGGTTTTTCTTATTAAATCCACTGCTAGATTTTCATTAGTTGTAATCCATTTTCTTTCACGATTAGACATTCAGGCCAGTTCTTCTTTTCATGATTGGAGTAAACTAATTGGTGATGTGTGCGCCCAATATGAAATAATCATTTTACTCCCGCCATAAAAATACTTCAATAAAAAATAGACATATAAAAAGTAAAGACTACCTTCATTAAAAATTTTAGTTTATTAATAAAAGTGGAAGTGGGGAGAATGACTATGGGCTAATCTGGTTGATTTTGTTTTAGCCCCCTACCTTTAAATTATAATTATGAATAATCATCTGTTATATATTGGAAAGCCTATTAATATACCTCAAACCCTTCAGACCCTGGGAAGCTTCATATGGTTCATTTGCTACTATGAGTAGGTTTCATAGACTTCATTTAAATATGAACTTCACTTTTTTTTTTCCTTGCTGTAGCCCAGGCTGTCCTGGAATTCACTATGTAGCTGCAGGCTGGCCTTGAACTAACAGCGATCCTTCTACCTCAGCCTTACAAGTGCTGAGATTAAAGGTGTGGACCAGCACATACTGGTTGCAGGGTGGGGTACACCAGGACCTTAAATGAACTGTAGATGCATACATCACTTTGTGCATCTGGCTTTATGCAGGCACTAGGGAATCATACTCTGGTCATTAGGTTTTATGGGCAAGGGCCTTAACTGCTAAGCCCATCTCTTCTGCAACCTGAACATCACTGTTTTGAATTTATATTATAAAGTGAATATTCATTTGTCTTCCCTTCTTGACACTAAAACTGTAAAATGTATTCAGATTGTAGTTTTTTAATGTGCTTCAGGAAAGTCTCACTATGTAGTTGCCATCTTAGGAAAAAAAAAAAAACATTCTAAATCAATATTTCAGCTTTTCCTTCATTGGCTCAAAGACGGTTATTTTTTTTTTTAGGATTTTATTTTCATTTTTATTTACTTGTTAGAGACAGAGAGAGAGAGAGAGGGAGGGGAAAAAGAGAGAGGGAGGGAGGGGGGGAGAGAGAGAGCAAGTGCACGTGTGTGTGAGTGTGTGTGTGTGTGTGTTTAAGAATGGGCACGTCAGGGCTCTAGCCACTGTAAATGAACTCTAGATTCATGTGCCACCATGTGTATCTGGCTTACATGGGATCTGGAGAATCAAACTTGGGTCCTTGGGTTTCACAGGAAAGCTTCTTAACCACTAAGCCATCGCTCCAACCCTCAAAGAGGTTTTTTGTTTTTTTTTTTTTGTTTAAATTTTATAAAATAGCATATACTGTATGTGTGTGTGTATCTGTCTGTCTTTGTGTCTGTCACAGTTACTGTGTGGAGGTTGGAAGATAACCTGGATGACAGCCCTTGCTTTCTACCTTTTTGAGGGAGGATCTGTCATTATTCACTGTTGTGTTTGCTAGGCCAAATGGCTGTTTTTTCCTGTCTCTGCCCCCTGTCTTGCTGTAGGTATGCTGGGATGACTGACACCTGCTATAGCATCTGGCTGTACATGTGTTCTGGGGATCCAAACTTGGACACCTATGCTTGTGTGGCAAGTGTTTTATCCACTATGCCATTTTGCCAACTCCAGATATTTCTTTTTACAAAATTTTTTTTTATTGGGGGGGGGGGAAGGGAGTGAGCGAGCACGCTAGGGCCTCTAGCCATTGCAGTTGAACTCCAGATGCGTGTGCCACCTTGTGAGTATGTTTCACCTCATGCGGCTGACTTATGTGGGTTCTGGGAAGTTGAACCTAGGTCCTTAGGCTTTTCAGGGGAACACCTTAGCCACTAAGCCATCACTCCAGCCCCCAAAATATTTTTATTTATTTATCTTTAAAGAGAGAGAGAATATGAATATGAGTGAGAGAGAGGAAATGGGCCTACCAGGACCTCTTGCCACTTTGTGCATCTGGCTTTACATGGGTACTAGGGAAGTGAACCCAGGTCATCAGGCTTTGATTGTAAGTGCTTATACTCATGGAACCCTCTCTCCAGCACCAGATATTTCTTTTAATAGGGAAAATTTTAAAGTGTGTACTGATAACAGTTGTCATTGGTTATTAAAATTATGAATACCACATTAATTACATTTCAGGATAACATTTGCTTCTTCAGGTCTTTTCGAACTGGAGAAAATATGTTTAATTATATGTATAATAGTGATATTTCTTTCCTGTTACAGGTGGCTGCACTTTTGATGATGGGCCAGGGGCCTGTGATTACCACCAGGATCTCTATGATGACTTTGAGTGGGTTCATGTCAGTGTTCAGGAGCCCCATTACCTGCCACCGGAAATGCCTCAAGGTGAGGACCACTTGCTTTTGTGCTATTTGGATATATCTAAGGATTTTAAAACATTGTTTGCTTTTCTTTTAGTAAAGTTCTGTAACCCTATATTTCTTAAAAATCCTCATACTTTTTGTCTTTGGACAAATATGTAACTACATAAAGATTAGTTGGAATTTTTTCATAATGAACTATTAAGATGATGAATCAATAACAGTAACAACAATAACAATAATAAAAATGTCAACAAAATTAGAACAAACAAAATGATTCATAAAATCTTCAACATAGGATCAACTCATTTGGTACTCATTCTATTCAATTACATAGGGTTGATCCAGTCAGTGGATCCAGAGTGGACGGTTTCAGTTGATACTTTATAGTCGGAGGTTGTCTCATTCTCCCACTGGCTATGAGCATGCCACTAGCTCCATGGGGAGGCACCTTGGAGACAACATTATCCAGTGGAGAAGATCTTTTCTGAGTGGATTATATAGAAATAGGGCAGAAACCTGTTTATTATTTACTTAGACCTTGCTATAACCTTTAACAAATCTCATCAGATAGTATATTTACTGATTTTTAAAATTACTTTGTCTTTTTCTGCCGTATGTGTAAAACACACTATAGCATATCAATATACACACCCTTCAGTAAAACCTTGGCCTGTGCTTTTAATTCTACATTAACTTGGAACTATGTGAAGTTATAGCAGTAACTTAATTATAAAGTTCAGAAATGTAATCATAAATTTTGAAGCATAATACTAAAGAAAACAGCCATTTTCTTTCTAATGTTTAAAAAGAGGCAAATATTATATATAAAATCATCAAGGTATAAATACTTATTATATCACTTAAATATTCAACAAATTGTTCATATCCTATTTAGTTTCCAAGTATAATTTAGTATTTTATTAGGATTATATAAAAATACTTTATAATTCTTTATAATTTAGTTTTCTACAAATTCAGGATGCCCTGCCTTAACAGATTGAATTTTAGATACACCAATTTTAGATATCACCAACAGAAGTAGGAATGCAGATTCAGGTGGGTGGGTAAATAAAACTTGCTAGTTGATATGATTTATTAAAAAAAAGGAAAAGGCACCCACAATAATCAACAACATATCCCAAACACACAAAGCAAATTCAATATATCTGGAAATGTACATGTCCAAATGTGGGTTGTAGGTGAATAGTACGTATATTATTTGGAACTTTTTTTCTATTTCTATTCTGTGATATATACATGGATTAAGTCTGCTTTATATTCTTAATTATCATTTTCTATGGCTGAGTAGGCAAATGGTTGTTTCTGAGGCCAGACAGAAAAAGCTATAATTTCCCTTGTGGGAGAATAAATTGGTACTTTGCAGTAGGCATTCGTTACTACTTATGTTTGAACCCTACATTGTCAGCATACTCAATTCTCTTTTTAAAAATATTTTATTAATTTATTTATTTGAGCGATAAGGAGAGAAGGAGGGGACAGTATGGGTGTTCCAGGGCTTCTGGCCACTGTAAATGAACCCCAGGTGCATGTGCCACCTTGTACTTCTGGCTTACGTGGGTCCTGGGAAATTAAACCAGGGTCCTTTGGCTTTGTAGGCAAGCACCTTAACCACTAAGCAATCTCTACAGTCCTCAGTTTTTTGTTTGTATTTTTCTTTTCTTTTTTTAAATTTAAAATTTTTTTTTGTATTTTTCTTGCAAAGGTACATAACCTTTTCTGGTATTTTTAATGAAACCATTGTAATTTTTCACCTTAATTTTTTTAAGTGGTATATTTACATTAAATTTTTCATGTAAAATTAAAAAGCATGGGCTGGAATGCAGACATTTTGAGTGTTTATTATCAGAGAATGATCAGAAAGATGTCAATTTATGGAAATGTTGTCATTATAATTACCATTGATGTTGGGTAATGAATAGCTGAAGAGAGAGTGCTCAAATGACCTTGTGGGCTCACCTTTGACGTCCAACTTAATTGTTGATTACAGTAAAGGGTGATGATATGCACTGAAAATGAAAGTGTTTGAAATTCATCCATATCCTCCAATTAAAAGGACATTAAGTAATTAATCATGCAAAGGAGTAAAAAAAGGTCACTGCCACTTTTATTTTTTTGCTGAATGTGACTGTGTTTAGTCTGAGGAGAGATGAAAAGAAACAGTCATATGTATATTTCCATTCTTATTCATTGCTTTTTACAAGGGATATATTTCTTTCTGTTTTCCTTATGATAGTTCTTTAAATTGTTGACTGACCATTAATTTGGCCATAAATTAGCAGAGGAAACATTGAGATTTTTACTATTAATTTTTAAAAATAGTATCTCAATTTTCATTTATTTGAGGGAGAGAGAGGTAGAGAGGGGGAAGGAAAGGGAAGGAGGAATGGAGGGACGTTAGCTGCTGTAAACAAACTCCAGACTTGCCACCTTGTGCATTTGGGAATCAAACCTGGGAACTTTGGCTTTGCAGGTAAGTGCCTTTAATTGCTAAGCCATTTCTCCAACCCTACACTATTTTATATACTATATTATTTTCACACAGATAGGTAGGCACACTTAAATTTCTTTGTTTACTGAAAACAAACAAATAGAAATAGTACAAACCAAAAATCCCAAGAGTTTTGTACCTGTGTATTAATATGGATGATTATGTGAAGGGAGACATGTTATGGAACCCTTTGCAGGACATGGACATTGTTAATTGACTTCTTTTTATTGATAATTTTGGACTAAAAGCCAAGAAAGAAATGGTGAATAAATAGTTTAGAACAATAACGGAATAATAAAGACGGGAATAATTTCCCATCATGAGAAAATGCAGTGCAGACAGTAACTTCTGAAACGTTCAGTAGCAGTATCTTCTACTTTTGGTAGATGACCCTGATGATGGTAAAAAGGTGAAGGTGTTTGAATGGAACATAGAGAATGAACAATGAGGAGAAATCATGAAAATATGAGTACCTACTGAACTTAGTCATCAAGGTATTACAAGGTAAAGCTATAATGAGAAAGTGGTGCTTGGAGTGAAGTGTTGAGGAAAGTGTGGCACATGTGAAACCCTTACCTCCTGTTGGAGTACAGTTAGTACAGCCTAATGACCAGCCATCTTCTTGAGTGTGAGACCACGAGCCCCAACTCGACATGTTCATTCAAAGAATGTGTATGAATGTTTACAGCATTAGTCCCACGCTAAACCCAGTCCAAATTCCTATCAACAGTACACAGAGTGTGGAATGTATGTTCACACAGTGAGGCAGATATGGCACCACACTCTAAATGACTGGACTCCTTCCATCTACACCAACAGTGATGGATTTCATCAATACATTTTCACAGAATAGGCCAGATGCAAAGAGAATGCATTCCATTTATGTAGGTTCAGAAATAGGCAGCTTTACTGATGATGATTTGGAAACAAGAGTAGAAGCACTTGCAGAGGGTCTTGGGAGGGGGATATGAAGGAAGTTCCTAGATGCTGATTATCTATTTCTCAACCTTGATATGGCAAACTAAAATAATATTAAATATTTTATATTTATTTATTTGACAGAGAAGGGTGAGGGGGGGGGGAGAATGGGTGCTCCAGGGCCTCCAGCCACTGCAAACGAAGTCTAGATGATTGTGTCCCCTTGTACTAACGTGGGTCCTGGGGAATCGAACCTGGGTCCTTTGGCTTTGCAGGCAAACACCTTAACTGCTAAGCCATTCCTCCAGCCCTAAAATAATATTTAAAATATTACAGGTTTGCATAAGAGATACAGAACAGAAAACCTCAAATGGGTCAATATCTTATTTTGCTTCCGTGCTGGAATCTGCTTCCTATACAAAAAGGATTTTTGACATCTTTGGGATTTTTGTGTGTCCTCTTATCACAGCTGAGATATTTCCTTGTCCAATCATGCATGTTACAAGATCACCATCTTTGCAAGGATTTTGTTGACTGGTTTAGAACTTTTCTTTCCTCATATCCAGGTATATTTCATGTGGTGTTGCTCACTTTTCCTTTTATGTCTTTTCCTCAAGTAGACTGTGATGTCCTTATGCATATGCATCCTTTGTTTTTTCAGGTCAGGGGTCTTTTCATCTTTAATTTCTTAAGACATCATCTTATTTTCCCTAGCCAAAATTGTCAACTTGTAGGCTGGAGAGGTGGCTCAGCTGTTAAGAGCGTTTT
Organism: Dipus sagitta; assembly: GCA_036346955.1. Lineage (NCBI taxonomy): Eukaryota > Metazoa > Chordata > Mammalia > Rodentia > Dipodidae > Dipus > Dipus sagitta. The sequence goes on along the minus strand of CM070778.1, from coordinate 102,939,623 downwards.
CTGTGCAAGCATGCGGCCCTGTGCAGGTCTGAGAGACCACTTGAGTTTGATTCCCAGGACCCATGTAAACAGCTTGGTGTGACCACACATTGCAACTAATTTCTTAGAGAAGCAGAGACATGAGAATTTCTAGAGTTTGTAAACAATAAGCTCTAAGATCAGCAAGAGACCCTGGCTCAGGTAAGAATGGGCGAGGAGTTATGGAGGGGTCATGCAATATTCCCTCTGGCCATTGCAGGTGAGGTCACCCAGCAGCAGCACATAGTGAGCATGCACCGTACCACACAAACACACAGGCGCTAAGTGATCAATTTCTGTAATGTAAGGTGTAAAGCATTTTGTTCAAATTTTAAATAATAGTTTTTTCATGTTAATAAAAGACAAATTAGGGCTGGAGAGATGGCTTAGCACTTAAGGCGCTTGCCTGCAAAGCCAAAGGGCTCAGGTTCGATTCCCCAGGACCCATGTTAGCCAGATGCACAAGGTGGTGCATGCATCTGGAGTTTGTTTGCAGTAGTTAGAGGCCCTGGCAGGCCCATTGTCTTTCTCTCTCTGCCTCTTCCTCTCTCTCCCTTTCTCTCTCAAATAATAAATAAAATGTTTTAAAAAAGAGACAAATTATTTTGTTTCCAGTTTACTAAGTTCATATATTAATGTAATTAGATGAGTCATTTTAATTATTGCTTAAGTAAATAATATCATCTATTTATTTTGGATATATTTATTTTTTAAAAATATTTTATTTATTTAAGACACAGACAACTAGAGAGAGTATGGGTGTAGTAGATGCATACACCACTTAGTGCATCTGCTTTACATGGATATTGGGGAATCTAACCCAGGCTGTCAGATTTTATAAGCAAGCTACTTTGATTACTGAGCCATCTCTCCAACCCTATTTTAAACAATTTATTTTTATTTATTTATTTGAGAGAGGAGAGGGAAAGAGGCAGAGAGAGAGAGAGAATGGGTGTTTCAGGGCTTCCAGCCACTGCAAACAAAGTCCAGATGCATGTGCCACCTTGTGCATCTGGCTTAACGTGGGTAATAGGGAATTGAACTGAGGTCCTTTGGCTTTGCAGGCAAGCACCTTAACTGTTAAACCATCTCTCCAGCCCCTCTAAGCCTATTTTAGATACATTTAAATGTTATCACTACACAAAGTATTACCTTTCTCCTTCCTTTTCAAATTAATACCAATCCTCAACTTCTCAAAAATTATTTACATAAATACACAACTCCAGTCACCAGAGAATGAGAGATAATGGATGGAATTGGAAAGTGTTCTTGGATATTAAGTACATGTAAGCCTGTGACCTTGGTTGTCAGATCTTTTATGCTTATGATCTCCTAAAATATATTTACTTGGCCATTTTACTATCTATTCTGGTCTGGTTATGAGAGTAAGGGTGGTGACTGACATCTCAATACATTTGCTTTTCATTGTAATTATAACTGCCTTTTCCTTTTACTATGTTTCTGTAAAATGACTAATTGAATTTTAGTTTAGTCTCCAGAGTACCCTCTTGACAGTATTTAAAATTATGACTGCATTACTTTCTACTTTCAATTTGCTACTTTCTACTGATAACAACATAAATCACTGTACAACATTTTTAATTTACAATGCCCATACTGTATGTTATAAAAAAGCTCTCTGGCAAGTTAATTGGAAGACTGAAGGAAGAAACCATTTCTTTTTAAAAATTTATGTGTGATTTGATACTTTATGGCCTTTATTGGTCTCAGCGATGACTCCTGCTCAATCCTAAGCAAAATTTGGAGACCAAAATGGGAATATGTGGAAAAGGCAGATAATTCAACAATGATGTTAAGAAATGAGTCTTTAACTTACTTTTAAATATTAAAGGTAACATGTTACTTTAAAAGTTGATTCTTGTTTTTCTAGATTTTAAACAGAGATTACTATCCAGGTTTGTTAAAATGAAGTTTACCTTTTTCAAATATTTATTTGACAAGATTTGGCCTTGTATTCAGTGGGGAACACACGAGTCACATGTTATGTACTGGGCTTTTTTTCTGACATTGTCACGAGGTAAAAACTAAAACGTGTGTCTACCATTTGGTGCATTTGATAACATTTATTGGTGTCATAATTTCTGATATGTTTTGTAATGGTACTAGTCTTAGTTTTGTAGAAAGGAATTATAACTTGTTAGAATATATATCTATATATCTTCTATGCAACCTATTTAAATACATGTAAGAAAAAATTTCAAGGTTATTTTAAACTACCTTCTGTAGCTTATAGTCTTTTTCTCTGAAAAGAGTGATCACTGAATAGTTAGGTTACTTTGCCTACTATTTTCATCACCTTATTATAGGCATTTGATAATATGACTTTGGTTTTAGAGAAAGCATCTTGCTGAATTGCCCAAGCTATGAGGAGCATAGCTTTACATTGTAGCAACTGCCAACAATTTCACAGTCCAATTAATAGAATTATTTGATAGTACGTCTTCTAGAAACAAAGCATGACAGACTGGTAGAATTAAGACCTGTGCAAATAGTATGGGTAATGAAGTATTGAGTTTATAATATTGTGTTTCATAGAGAAAAACAGACCAGAATGTTCGTTCATTTTGTATTTGTCAATCATGCTGGCATTATATTCTAGGACAGCTATAACCAGTGTATATATGAATGTATCTAGTGGTCCTTAGGGGAAATGAAGGTTGGGGTGGTGGTGTTGATGGTGAATTGAAGGGATCCAAGAAGCAGAGAGGTAAGAAAGGTAAGAAAATGGCTTTGCAATTCATCAGCACAGGTGGGAATACCTCTAAGTGATGTATGTGGAAGTGTGATACTATGCAACACAGATGCCACAGAACTTTTAAGTTCGAAAGCCCAGGTATTGTTTTATGGCTCTAAAAGTTTTTTGAGCAATAGAATTATTATTTAAAAATGATACATTCTGGTACTCAAATGTGTAAAATCAATAACAAGGATTTAATGTTTCCTCACCTTTTTGCTTTGTAACATTTTATAATGGCTACCTATAGCCTTTCCCCTTTCACCATTTCATCCCCATTAGATGGCTGCTTTGAGAAGCAGGCATAAGGCTGCAAGAGACAGTTTGCAACAGGGTTTTGTTAACCCTAACCCTTTCACATAAGCATCTCTGAGATGAAAGTCAGCTACCACTTACTGTGGGATTATTGTGGTTTTTTATACTAGGGCCATCCATATATACTTTCAATCTTTGTAACAGCCTTACAAAATAGGTACTATTATAGAGGTAAGTAGAGGGAATAACTTGCATAAAGCCATGCAGGACAGGTCAGTTTGCCTAACTAATATACTGTCAGTTTTGCCATAGTACCATTGTACATTGTCTTTGTGGCCTAGGTGACAGATTTCCTTGACTTTGGCATAGACATTTATGTCCATCATATATGATGAGCTACTTTGTTTATTTTTTTTTAATCCACATTTACTATTGGATCTGACAGACCATTTCTCTCCAGAATTGTATCAGTGTCTTATGCTTCAAGGTGAATGGCATCTACGAGCCTTCGTTGTCTGGAAATGCTGCTGAGCTGAAGGGTTTCCGCTGTACAATTCTTATCCCTCAGGGAGAGGTTCTGCCCTTTGTTTGATTTCACTTGTGTTATTTTTAGTTATTTGATGAAAACTTGCCTTATGTCTGGCTAAGCAAACCTTTAGAAACACATATATTAACTTCTGTCTCATTAGAGCATATATGTTAGAAGGGGGGAAAAAAACTTCATGGAATAAAGGTATCAGGCTTAAAGCTAGGCTTTGAAAATAATTTTAAGGCTTTGTTTGATGTGGGATATTTTAGGACAGGAATTATGGGCTTCTTTCAGTGTGCTCTTCCAAACCATGTCATCATGTGTCTGTTGCTGTGTTTTTTTTTTTTTGCCCTAAGCACAGACAAGATAGTTTACTGCATTTGAGTTGCTTATTACAAACACTGAGAGTTGGAGACAGTGTGGGGTGCAGGAGTGAAAGGCTGTAATGGACTACTTAGAGGGTAAGCCACGAAATGAAGGCTGGTTTTTAATGTAATGACTATTACCCTTATGGACATAAATGCAGCATGAAGAATGTCTAAATTATAGAGGATAGAAGTGACATGCTGAGATAGGAATTTTTTTCCCTGATATCTCAGGTACATATCTAAGTTAGATACATCCCAATATATATCAGCAGGAAAAAAGCAGCTTAATATTAAAAAAGAAAGAGGAAAAAATTGTATTAGTGTCAGTGCTAGAGAATTTCCAACCTCCTAAATGAATTAGAGATAAGAATACAGAGTAATTTTCAAAGTCTATGTTGCCACCTTTAACATATACCTTAAAAATCAATACATCGTCCAGAGAAACAAAATTACTTTTCTTGGGAGGAGGATGACTGAAGGTGCAGTTATGACCTTATACTTTTCCTTTCCAAAAATAAACTTGTATCATGATGGCTAGTGCTGATCTGAGCTTAAAATCTTCCAAACACAAGGACAATGCCAGGGAAATAGACTAAAAGGAACAAAATATAACAATGACTGATTATTTGAAATTGTATAAAATATTAATTGTTTTGCCATTAATACAGAAAACATGCTTATATACAAAATTATCATTACATTATAAAATATCTTACTGTTATGAATGTCTGTTGCCAGCCTATATTCTGCTGAATGTAATATGGGATTATTTTAAAGACTGCTTTTCTGGAACTCCCCAAAGAGGAAGCTATTCATTAATATGTATTTCTCAATATAATAATGCATGTTTTGTCTATTTAGACTACATGACAAGTTAGGTCTGCAAAAATCAAGAAATATTTACATAGTAACATGTAGATTAAGAAGATGCTGGCTGGCTTTTTGAATGATTATGAAAATAACTTAAATAGGACCATTCCATACATTCATCTAGTGGTTATATAATTCTGTATTCCCCACCAAGCTCTTTAATATGAGGTGAATAAGTAGGAAATTGAGATGGTGACTTTTGATTTCTAAAATATTTTATGTATTTATTTGACGGGGGTGAGTGAGAAGGAGGCAGATAGAGAATGGACACTCCAGGGCCTCTAGCCACTGCAAATGAACTCCAGATGCATGTGCCACCTTGTGTATTTGGGTTATGTGGATACTTGGGAATCAAACCTGGGTTCTTAGGCTTCTCAGGTAAACACCTTGACTGCTAAGCAATCTCCCCAGCCTCCCAAAACTTATTTTTAACTGTATCTTATCAGTGTCTGCTTTTGTCTCTCCTGTCTCTCTCTCTCTCTCTCTCTCTCTCTCACACACACACACACATACACACATGTACATACACACAGAGAATGAAGACTTTTCTGAAGAGTCCATCTAACATTTTGTCATAAGTGGCCAAAATGAGGTCTCTTGTCTCTGCACAAGTCAATCAGTGATGAGGATAGTGGGGCTACCAGGACTGGCTTTCTTGTCATGCCCCCCCCCCCTCTGGAGCCCAGACCAAGTGCAGTAGCTCTTCCCCTTGATGCCATAGCTAGACAGATCTATTGGAATGTTGGTTCGATGGTTGGAGGGCAGATAACTAACAGACCAGCTGTAGACCTGTGGTGCATGCTAAGATGCATCTGGGATTGCATTTTCAGCACCTTGTATCATTTTATAGCTTCAAAAATTAGTTACTTTTTTATTCAGAAACTAAATGTACTAATGTACTTATTAGCAATGTAGGCAAATTTCATCTCCTCACCTGCAGGAATTACCCCTTCTTATTCCTTCTTAGCCTGGGACTCTAGATGTTTAGACAAGCCAACCTTCTCAGTTCTTGTAGAATTGTGTTGATCAGTCTTACATATGGACCTAATGGCTATTGGTCTATTGTCCTTTCATTCACTTTGATAAGAATATAGTGCTCCGTGAAACACGCAACTTAGTTGCACTGTTTGTTGTCATACATGTTTCTGGTAAAAAGAAGACAGATTCTTATATCCTTTTAGCTATTTTAATATTGAAAGTTTTGGGGGAAAATTTAAAAAAAAAACATCTTAAGGGAAAATGTATTGTTGAATTTCTGAAGGGTCAGCTGAATTAAAAAAAATTAATGTTCTATTGAAGATTACAGAGTGAAGAACTGTATGAGAAACCAATGAAAAAGAGCATTAAAAATTTACTATAAGCTGCGTGTGGTGGTGTATGCCTTCATTTCCAGCACTAAAGGCTGAGAGGTGGGAGGAATCTGTGAATTCAAGGCAGCCTGGGGCTCTAGAGTGAGTTCCAGGTCCGTGTGGACTAGAGTGAGATCCTACCTCAAAAAACAATAACAAAAATTTACTAGCCATGTAGCCCTAGGTTTGATCCTTTGCATTGCAAAAATCTATACACACATGTGTGAGCCACACCCACCCACACACACATGCAGAAATGTGCACATGGTGCTAAACTTCCCAACATATAATACATGTAGATTCACTTTGTTATTCATGCAGTTCTACTTAACTCTTTGTCTCTTGGATTTGGGTACTATAATCTGTTTCATGAAGTCATCATTCAGGGATATGTGGCTCAGTGCCTTACTATAGTCAGACTGAAGACAAGTCATATCTGTTTGAAGCCTGCTTCAATGAGGCTAGCCTTCATTGAAGACATCATTTATAAGTACAGGTCCGTATTAGAGAACTCATTTTGTGGAGCCTGTAGTTTAGAACATGTTCTGAGCAAAAATAAGTTTCTGAGCCATGGAGTGATTATGATTATTAGAGTAAGCAAGCACATCAGAGAAGAAACACCAGGATAGAAGACTTTAACTACCAGTTATGAATTTCTTTTTTTTTTTTTCCTGAAGGTGAGAATATGTGGCCAGTTCTAAGGTATCAACAGATTTCCAGAGTTGTCTTATAAATTGCATTACTTTAGACACTCTATATTCATAACATTTTCTCAAGGAAATTGAGGTGCACAGTGAGCTTCTCTAATGTAAAGCTTTTTCTTTGTAACCCTTATAGTAATGCTAAAATAATTAAAAGTGAAACATTTAATTTATTAGCATTCTTGATCTTACGATGCTACTGAAACACGTCTTTGTGGACCAAGGCATCAAAAGAAATCCTAAAGTCAGTTTAAAAGAAAGGACATCTTGAGATTTTTATTGTATTGAATTTAGATGTAAAAGCTACTGGAAAACAGTTACTAGAGAGGACTGGCCACTTAATTCACATGGTGGCCTAGGAGCTTGAGAACAAGGAATAATATCAATATTTTAATGTGAATATTAATACTGATAATATAAGTTGTGCCAATATAGTAATTTATTTTCATACTTAATAACATAGGAGAAAAAAAAAGAATAAAAAAGCCGGGCATAGTGGTGCACGTCTTTAATCCCAGCACTTGAGAAGTAGAGGTAGGGGGATTATCGTGAGTTTGAGGCCACTCTGAGACTACATAGTGAATTCCAGGTCAGCCTGGACCAGAGTGAGACCCTACCTAGAAAAACTACACAACAACAACAAAAAACCCCACAAACATAGGAGTCAGGTATAGTGGTGCATGCCTTTAATCCTGGCACTTGATAACTCTGAGTTCAAGACCACCCTGAGACTACACAGTGACTTCCAGGTGAGCCTGGGCCACAGTGAAACGCTACTTCAGAAAAAAAAAGAAGCGATTATAACCCAGATACAAGATAATTTAATTTTTTCAAAGGAAATAAGGTTGAATTTGCTTTTAGTCACTAATGCCATAGTAACATCAACTTAATGCGCACAGAATATTTTGGAGACATGCAAATTTCTCCTTGGATGAAATAGGAAATTATTTTAATTCTAGGAATAGTGGTATGTACCTATATACCACCTTCTCATGAAGGTAACAGAGGTGGATCACTTGAACCTAGGAGCTCTAGAGTAGCCCAGACACTTACATAGTACAGGAATTTCCATTTACTGTCAAATATTTGTCCTTGAAAATCAGATGCTATGTGTAAATATGTTAACAAGAGTCAAGTTCCCATGGTTATTACTGTTGTTATTTTTGTGGTGCTTGGTTTTATGACCAGCACCTTGCACGTGCAGGCCAACACTCCATTCTCATCCCCAATTTTCTGGTATTTTTAATTAGGAAAAGTGTAATATGTTAGATTTCTAACAAAAAATCCATATTGACTAGTTAAAATTTAATAAAAGTATAGCAGCTACAATAAGCTTTTGCAAGTAAATAAGTAGATGGTCCAATGCTTAAAACATTTTCCCCAACTATTATAATTTTCATTACAGGGTTGTTGTTATTTGGTTTTACAAAGTAGGGTCTTGCTCTAGCCCAGGCTGACCTGGAATTCATTATGTAGTCTTAGGCTGGCCTCAAATTCACAGCCTCTACCTAGAGCTAGAGGTAGATCCTCCTGCCTCTGCCTCCTGAGTGCTGAGATTAAAAGCATGCGCTACCACACCCAGCCCAGGTTTTTTTTGGGGGGGGTTGGGGTTGGGGGTGGGGGACAAGGTATCACTCTAACTCAGGCTAACCTGGAATTCACTGTGTATTCTCAGGCTGGCCTCAAACTCACGGTGATCCCCCTATCTCCGCCTCTCAAGTCTTTGGAATAAAGGTGTGCACCACCACACCTGGTCCAGGGTTATTTTTTATATATCACATCACTTTGCACTCATTATGTACTGCATCCTTGTAACTTATTTTGCATGCTGATCTTTTTTTTTTTTTTTTTGCTACTAGGATTTGAACATAGGACTTCATGTACGCTAAGCAAGTTCTCTACCACTGAAGTATATTAGCACCTCTTAAGTTTTGTGTTATAAGTAAAAATAGCTTCTCAGGAGCTGGAAAGATAGCTTAGCAGTTAAGGTGCTTGCCTGCAAAGCCTAAGGATCCAGGTTCAATTCCCCAGTACCCATGTAAGCCGATGCACTAGGTGGTACATGTGTTTGGAGTTTGTTTGCAGTGGCTGGAGGCCCTGGAACACCCATTCTCTCTGTTTGCCTCTTTCTCTTTTTCTTTGTCAAACAAGTAAATAAAATACAAAATACTTTCTCATAAAAGTTCAGAACATTAGCCAGACAGACATTTTCATGGAGTGATTTATCTGTTAATATGTTGAGAGATTTCTCTAAGGGCATGTTTGGTGGGATACAGTTGTGTATGGGGTCTATCTATTGGAAGGTCACCTGAAGCCAGCTGTGTGAAGGCAGTTATTTCTTGAGTGAGAATGGAAAACCTTAGAAAAGAAAATAGAAAATGGTTAATTTGATTGTCTCTGATGTTGGCAATGAGGAAGCCTGGTAGAGTAGGAATATGTAACCAAAATGAGTAGCTGCCACAACTACTGATCCCTGTCTGAAATGTTAACAAGAGATTCGGTTTCATTAAGTAGGAACCATAGAAAGCTGTGGGACATGTAATTTCTCTTCTGGTTCTAGTTCTTCACAGTATGCCTGCCTAGTAATGTAATTTAGCATTTTGTAGAAAACTACAATTTGTTTAAATTGTCATATGGCATTTATGAATTAAATGTGACAGTCGTTTTTCAGGTGTGTATGTGTGTGTATATGTGTGCAGATCTTAGGGTGTTTGTCCTCTCCTTTTCTCTTTGGTTGTGACAAAGTCTGTCTTGTATTTTTGATGCTTTGTGCACAGAAACTTACCAATTTCCTTGACTTTGTCTCCCATTGCCAGAGGCAAATTGTGATTACAGACACATGTGCCACCTTGTATGTGGGTGTTGGAGAATTGAACCTAGCCAGTAGGTTTTCAAGCAAGCACCTTTAATCACTGAGACACCTCCACAGCCTGTGATAATGATTATTTCCCTCTTACAGCTTAAAACGGAGACCTGTAAACATTAAAAGGTGTATTAGTATTCATAAAAATAGTTTTTCTTGACAGTAGTTAAGAAATTGATATTTAATACTAAAAATAATGTGAGACAATGCCACTATTCATTCAGTTTAATGCTGATAAGTAAACAATTATTTATGCTACGGTAAATTATTGATTGAATAATTCATAATCTTAAAAAAGTACAAATGGACTTTATTCAACTGTTTCTGATTGCATACATGACTTAATCTTTGAATTCAAAGTTTTGAATACAGTAAAGTTATGAATAACTATTGATACAAAATCAAAATTGAATTATCTATAGTATATAATAATATATTATTCTATTGGTTGTCTTTATGCATTTTCTGCTGGCTATATGAAATCTTTAATCTTATTATGTCTTACAGTTTAACATGGGTAGGAAAAGTATTATTGTTCCAGTGAAGTCTTACTTTATAGCATAGCCACTGATTTTAAATATTTCAGCAACATTTTTGTAGAAAAATTCATTACCTGTGAAACTAAAAATCAGACTCTCCTTAGCTTGGTTGAGGTGACCATTATGTTTTCTTCCTCAAAAGTAAAGTCAATGAAGAGAAGTCAGTGGGAAGAACTGACTGTTGTCATTATGTTACCTTGTTCAAGATTAAGTTCAAATTTCTCTATAGTCATGGTGTTTATATAAACCCATTTAAACAATAAGAAAAACAGTATGGTGGCTTAAGCTTTTAATCTCAGCCCTTGGAATAAGTTGGAAGGATCCAGGCTGGGCTACAGAAAGAGTTCCAGGTGAGCCTGGGCTAGAGTGAGGCCCTGCCTGCCAAAACAAACATGACCACCACAACAGCAAGTAGCACAACCTTTTCTGCTGTTAGTGAACAATTTTTCAGTGGATCAATGATGACGATCTAAAGATATAATCAGTTCCTCTTGTTTGGTCATATAAAAACCCCAGACTCAGTGTATTAAGAAACCATTTTGGTAGCAGTACCAGAACATTAACCTTAACATCATTAAAATATGTTTCCACTAAAACCAAAGAAAGACTTAAGAGATCATTGCTGGCCTAACCTTTTATCTTATTAGAAAATAGTGTACAAGTAAACATACAAAAGAACTGAGATACCAGCATTTACATCTAGATACTGTTGCTTGTAATTTAGTTATGATATTTAACTTTTCTGAGCTTCTATTTTGGCACAAGTAAATGAGGATAATAAATTTGTCTCTCCTCCCACTTCATTTTGTTGGGCCTTTGGAACAAATGAGAACATTCATTCAGCCCCTGCTAGTGTGCAGTATGTGGTTGTTGCTGACAAGCACTTTCCTTACCCCATAGGCACACGGTGACATGACTGGTTAGGAGTCTCATTAATCTGCAAGAAATTGGTTTGAAGTCCTTTCGCTGATTTATATATCACTGGATAAATGGCACTTCCACATTGTAATTTTTCTGTGGCTTATTAGGAAATTTTAATGTCTACCTGAGACATTCCCTTGACATTATGACTCTTCACTGTGTGTTGGTGCTGTGCAGGAAGAGCTGTAAAGATAACTGAACACTGCTTTGCTATCAACTTGAACTTTTCAAGTACTGCTGTTTTCCTCAAGAATATTTGAAGTATGGAAATAGTTTTGATTAAGATTTCATAATTCGTCAAGTCTTTAATAGTTAAATCATAAGTGTTCTTATGTGGGTTACTGATTTTTTTTTTTTTTTTGAGGTAGGGTCTCACTTTAGCCCAGGCTGACCTAGAATTCATTATGTAGTTTCAGGGTGGCCTTGAACTCACAGTGATCTTCCTACCTCTGCCTCTCAAGTGCTGGGATTAAAGGCGTGTAATAGCTACCATGTCTGGCTGGTTTATGGAATTTCTTCATGACTACTTTTCTGAGAACATTTTTTTCCTTTACAAGCAATACATGTATATCAATTGGTTTAGTATCTTGTACTAATTCAATTAAAGATGACATCTTTGTACAAAATCTCACTTGTAGCCCTTTTATTTCATTTGTGTTACTTTCAAGAACATTAGCTCTATCTAGAATTTAAAGTCTTTTATTCTGACAGGATTAGTTTGAGAACTGTTTTCATTCCTATAATACTGAGCACAATTTTTTGTTGTTATTAGATAACTCGGTAAGTTGTTTTTTTCTTTTTTAAACTCCATTGTGATCAAAGCCATGCTTGCTGAACAGGAAGAGTTAGTAGATCTTGTCTATCCTTATTCTTCCATATCATTACCTGTTGTCTGTGGGTATAGCTGTGACAGTATACTTGGTCCAGAAGCAGCTTATGGAAGGAAAGGTTTTGTTCGAGCTTACTTTTTTGAGGGAAATTTTATCATGCCTGGGGAGGCTTAAGGGGAACAGACAACCAGTGGGTATCACATCTCCACAGCATCAGGATGTAGGTAGTCTGAGTACTGGTCTTGGAGCAAGTCTCTATGTCCCCAAAGCTCACCCTTAGTGACACACCTCCTTTAGCGAGACCGCACCTTCCAAAGGCCCCACAATATTCCCAAATTGTGAGTAGCTGGAGACCAAGTATTCAACATACCTGAAAATATGGGGAACATTTTATTCAAGCCACCACAGTGGGAAAACTTAATAAATTATTTTGAGTTTCTCAATTTTTCCTGTTTTCATAATTCATTTCTGATCATTCAGAATGAGGTCCTAAATAAAAATAATCAAATAACAAACACTAAGCATGACCAAACAACAGAATGTTTGATACAAATGCTCTATCGAACCAAGGCATTTTGCTGTCCACTCTGAAGTGGACATCCTAAACAGCCTTCTTTTACCAGTCCAGCCAACTACTATTAGTAATATAGATCTACCTAGCATGTTTCTAGAGCTTATGAATATGTACAGTAGGTAACAGAGCTTATGCTTCTGAAAAGAGTCATGGTTATTCATTTTTTTAATTAATGTTTGGAATGAATTGTCTCTTATTTTGGAAGACTTAGGCTCTGTGTTCTAGCATCTATACCATATGACTAGCACAGTTGGTTTTCTTTCCTTAAAGGTAAAATCAGGATATTAATATTTGGGCTTCATACAGTCATAAGCACCAGAGTGGTTGTGAATATATTTCAAATCAGTAATTATAGATGTGGTCAGTGGATTGGATTATATAAAAAAATTATTATTGTTATTGGTGTGTGTGTGTGTGTGTATGTGTGTGTGTGTGTGCATCTGTATATCTGTGTGGATGTGTGTGTGTATGGGCATGCATGTGCCATGGTGCATATGTAGTGGGAGGTCTGAGGACAACCACGGAGTGTTTTTCCTCTCTTTCTACCCTGCTTGAGACTGGCCCTGTCTCTTACTTGTTTTGATTTCTTTTTGTTTTTGTTACTTTTCTTGACTGAGCTAGTGTTGCTGTGAGCTTGTGGATTCTCCTGGCTCTGCCTTCTGTGGTCAGATGTGTGTTGGGTCCACAAATGCATGTGCCAGTTTGCATCTGTCTGACATTAGTGTTGGGGACTTGAACTTGGCCAGCAGGCTTGGAAGCAAGTGCCTTTAATTGCTGAGCTATCTCACTAGGCCCAGATTGGATCCTGTGTGTGTGTGTGTGTGTGTGTGTGTGTGTGTGGTTATGCGTGTATGTGTATTGTGTATCTGTATGGCCAGAGGATATCCTCAGATGTTGTTCCTCAGGTACTATCTGCCTGTTCTTTTTGAAACATGGTCTCTGTTGCAGGGAACTTCACATTGCTGGAATGAACTTCCAAACCAGACACAGTTTATAAGAGGAATATGATGCTTCCAGATCTAGGGAAGCTTCATAATGGTGGAAGAAGTGGGCCCCTTTTCACAGGTTCATGCAAACAGAAAAACCACCACTATCACCACAAGCAAGCGCACTCCAGGAACCCAGGCAGAGCTCAGACTGTTCTGCATACCTAGGCTGGAATTCTGATATGTTATCAGTAACAATCACCTAGGGGTGGACCCCAGGATTCGTCCAGTGATATTTCCTCCAGCCAGGAGGCTGGAGATCCAAGAAGGTTTGATAAAACTGAATCTCTGGGGAGACATCCATTCAAACTACCACAATCTCTGATTGGCTTGCCAAGTTGGCTAGACTGGCTGACCAGTGAGCCCTAGTATTCTGCCAGTTTCCTCCATAAAGCTGGTTTATAGAGTATGCCACTATGCTGATTTTTACATGTATTCTAGGACTGAATTCTGCTCTTTATGCTTGAGACTAAGCTATTTGCCAAGCCCCTGGATTAAGTCTTCCATCTTTAATTATTCATTGATAATTTCATAACCAGTATGTTAAGAATAAGAATGAATGACATGGTTCAGGGCAGTGCACTCTAATGCTGTAACACTTAGTTTTAGTTGATCATAGCATCTTCCGTGCGTTTAGGTAGCAGGACAGTGTGTAGAGAGAGCAAGAAACAAGAACAGATTCTCTGAAGCAATGGGAACTAAGTGGCTGAAGTCGGATTAACTCTGCTTCAAAAACAACTTAGAGAAGAAGTTTTAATCAGAAACTAGAGAGTACAGTAGAACATTGGGTTAAATCAAGAACCTAGACCAGTGGCCAGTAATTAGACTTTGTGTTGTATTCTTTGCATTCCTAATAGTGTCTGGAACTGTATCTTACTCTGACATTCAGGAATTAAAATAGCCTCTTAAAGTTTAACCTCTATGGTCAGGCTAACTGTAACATGGTCATGTCTACATTGTAGTATTTTCAGTCTTATTTGAACTTTGCATAATGTAAGACTTACATGATAGAGAGGTAATGAGAGGAGAAGATAGCCATGCATGGGTAAAATAGCATTTTCAGAGAGAAAATAGATGAAACCCAAACGAAATTTTGCTCCTGAAAACTTTTGTCTGGGTCATTGTTATATATCACATTCCACTTGAAATTCTTTCACCGTTAGTGAAACACCAATCAACCAACCCATCAACCAATTAACCATCCAACTAGCATTCTGTGTGTACTACAACAGTGTTACCTTAGCATCTGACCTTGTAGTCAGAGTCATAGGAAGGATTTCTTAATATTTCTGATTTTTATATTTCCAGTGGAAAAAATTCATCTCATTGTTTCCCTATTTTAATGCTCATATGTAGCCCATACATAGTGAATACAAATTAAAAGAATTCAGAGCCCGGGGGGGGGGGGGGGAAGCACGACACAATTCTTATATCAAGGAGAAAGTACAATTAATGTTTTGATGTCCTGTTTCATTTCCCTTATGAGAATCTATTTTGTGTGCATGCTTATGTGTATATTTGTTTATATGATGTGAAATGTATGTTTATGTATGAAATAAAAACAATATAGCATAATATGCTTTTTTTCAAACATAACAATGCAACAAATATCCAGAATTTTTGTCATTTATAATAATAATCTTTAGCATGGTTGGTTCAATAAGCACTACCCAGTCTTGTCCACATCACGATATGTTTTATTTAACTTACCTTACTGTATTTCCTCTTTACTACATAAATGTAATAATTTCTCTCTCTATATATGTATATTTATATGTATATATTTATGTGTGTGTATACATATAAATAAATGAGAACAACTTATATTTCATTTATTGAAATAAAATTTGCACTTTAGTATGTGTGGTTAATTTATTATACTTTGGTAAAATAATGAGAATGTAGACTGTACTTTTCCTTTTGCAAACTCTACTCACAGATTAACTCTGAAACGTAATTCTGACTTTATTAGAACTTTGAGGAATAAAGGACAGTGCTTTTTTCAGCATTATGAAAGGACAGGTGTTAATGTGTTTAAAATACAAACTAATTTATGTGCCTGTAGCAGTTCTAAAGTTGATTAAAGTCTGTAGACTGAATGAAAACTCCATGTAGTTCTCATTATAGGTGACCTTCCATATTAATTAGGACAGTGTTTCATTTATTTTGGAGCTAGGTATATTTTCTTTGTGTGGCAAACTTTTTTTTAATCTTTTTTTTTTTTTTTTTTTTTTTTTTGAGAGAGAGAGGGAGAGAGAGAGAGAGAGGATGAATGAATATGAATGGGCACTCCAGGGCCTCTAGGCACTGCAAATGAACTCCAGACACATGTTATACCTTGTGCATCTGGCCTATGTGGGTACTGGGGAATCGAACCTAAGTCCTTTGGCTTCTTGGCAAGCACCTGAACTGCTAAACCATCTCTCTAGCCCCTAGTCAGCTTCTCTTATTCTTTCTCTGTTTTTTTAAATTCTTTGCTTTAGTGAAGTTGACAACTTTCATTTGTCTTTTAACTTTCCTAAAGATTTTAAATACACCAAAATACTATTTTTGAAAAACTTTGTCATTTATAATTATCTAAAATTAACTCATCTATTCTTTCAAAATTATATATTAATTTTGTATGCAACACACTCATGATTTCCAGATATGGCAGTTACATGTGTAATCAAAATAGACAAGACTAGGCCAAGAATGCTATTAGAAAGTCTGTGAAGGAGGCACGTGGTGGCCATTGAGGAGCAGTAAGGTGCCTATGTTCATTTAATAAAAATTGGGAGGCAGAGTAGTTGGAGATATATTAATAGGGGACTAATTGCTGTCAGCAGAGCGACGTTCCATTTATTTATTTATTTATTTTGTGTGTAGAAAAAATGCATTTCTGTTTATGGTCAATTTTGTTTAATCTTTATCCCAGAGCTTCCATCCAGCTGCCTGTAACAAAGAGCACTATTAGTCATATGACCTGATCTCAACTTAAATGTACTTGGAACACAACAAATATGAGATCTTAAATTGTCATCAAGTGGATTTTCCTTTTTACTTTGATGAGTCACACTGATGAAGCATTGGGATAGAGAAAGGTAGGGTTAGAAGACTGGACTCTGCAAGAGAGGAGATTTTCACTTGTGATCCTGACATAATCAGTGATTACTATTCAAAGTCTGTGTCAGAAAAAAAGAAATACAGTTGGGCGTGGTGGCTCACGCCTTTAGTCCCAGCACTTGGGAGGCAGAGGTAGGAGGATCACTGTGAGTTCGTGGCTACCCTGAGACTACTTAGTGAATTCCAGGTCAGCCTGGACCAGAGTGAGACCCTACCTCAAAAACAAAAAACAAAACAAAACAAAACCAAAAAACCCAAAGTCTGTGTCAGTGTAATTCGATGAAGAATTAGTATGTGGTGTGATGTTAAGATCAATAAAAATTATGTAAGTTAGCTCTAGCCCCTTGAGCATGCAGTGGTCATGAAGTGAGGTTTGAATGAATGTGAGTAGGGCACATATCTGTGGAGCAGAAATTTAAGTCATGTTAAGTTTGTAAGGAAGTCTGATATTCTTGGGTTTGGAAGTCTTCAGTATATAGGTAATATTTGAAACCATGAGAGTAGATGGGATTCAATAGAGAGCAAGAAGAGTTCTAGTAAATAAAGTTTATATTGCTTCAATTTTTCATAGGTCAAAGATGAAAAAAAATATGCAGACAAACCAATCGGAGGTAGTAGCCAGGGCCATTAGTAGAATTTGTAAATGTTGATAAATACATCAACAGTTTAAGAATGATACAGATGAACTTTGACAAGAATAGACTTGGTAGCAATCTGCCTTATCTACTTTTCTCTCTTTAGCAATAAAAGAAAGTGATATCAAATAAAGTGTGAAAATAACATTAGAATATATGTTGGAAAAGTCCCAGCAGATTGGTAGACATAGGTTACATGTCTGGGCAGAATTTTCTTTTTTTAAATGTAGCAAGAAAAAAAGGGCAATATAATTAATTACAAATTAAGATAAAAGATAATCACACATCCAGTAGAAATAGTTCTGTTGTTTGAGAGTATGATAACTATTTTTGTAATGAGACTTAGGTTTAATCATAATTATGTAATGATTTCAGAAAATTAGAGTGAGAATTAACAAAAAAGTAAATGATTGGAGAAGTTCATCTCCACCCTATTGTACATGGATGCATATTGATCATATCATTATATTTATTGCTCTTTGGTGTTACTTCTTTTTATTTCTTTAATACAAGATTAAGATATTAAGCCTATAATGAAAGATAACTTCAAACAACATTTATGCATTACTATAAGACAGTCATAGAAAATTGCTTCTCAAAGTAAGCTACATTTTCAAATAAGTTTGTATTCTTTATATTAGTCACATCCCTAGAAACCCTATTTAATGGATTAGTTCTAGAGCCTAGATTATTAAAAGTCCTCCAAGCCAGGTGTGGTGGCTCATGCCTTTAGTCCCAGCACTTGGGAGGAAGAGGTAGGAGAATCACCATGAGTTCAAGGCCACCCTGAGACTACATAGTGGATTCCAGGTCAGCCTGAGCTAGTGTGATACCGTACCTACGAAAACCAAAAAAAAAAAAAAAAAAAAAGTTCTTCAAATGATTCTAACATATAACTAATTTTAAGCATCAAAGTCATGGAAGCAAAGTCCATTTGTGTGTGCATGTATTTGCCTGTGTGTGTGGGAACATGTTTTGTAAAAATGAATTATCCTGTTTCTGATTGTAGATTTTTGACTATGTATCAGGGTCTGACCGAGGTACATGTGTTATACCTCAAAATGTGCTCTAATAGTTAAATGAGTTCTGGGTATTAGTTATAAATTACAGAAAATACAGATATAAATGTATATTATGTAAATATCTAATCTCACATTAACATTAATTTAGTGATAATATGGTTAAATAAATAGTAATGATAAAATTAGCATGTAAACTCCAGGAATAAATCTGGTTGATTGACTAGTAGTTTCACTACAGAATGATTGGTAGAGAGTTATAGATACCATAGGTGATGAAATCTCATTGGAATGTTTACAGTCTCAGGTCAGATCACTATTTCTGCCTTGATATTATTTCTCATTAATTTCTAATTTTTGCAGTGTATGGTATATCCAAATGGTATAAGAAGCACATCCATGCGCTCATAAAAAAGTCTGTTCTATTCTGTTATTTTCATTTTACCATGTCATATTATAATTGAAAATTTGCCATGGTTCTGGGCATGGTTGTGAATACCTTTAATCTCAGCACTCTAGATCTACAGAGTGCATTCTAGGTCAGCATGGGATAGAGTAAGAACCTACCTCAAAAATAATTTTAAAAGAAAACCAAAAATAAAAGAAAAAAATTGGCTAAAAGGATGTTGAAAGAATTCTGGCCATTGTCTTACAGCAATGTCCTTGAACATAGTCCTATATATAACATGGGTTCCTTACAGCCTGTCTGGAATCTAATGTCTGTACAGGGAGCATTCGTTCATACCACTCATCCATAATCTCCAGAGTATAATGTCTGAGCACTTAAAATACATACTGACATTACCTGTTCTAGCTCTTGTTATCAGTCCTCAGTAACTTAAAGTCAAGTAGGAAGGACCGACTACAGTTAACTCTTAGTTGTTCTTAGAAATAAGTTTTAGAGACAAATGGTCAAGACATTCAATGACACTGGTGTTCCTCTGTCATTTTCCTCCGGTGAGCCCAGATGCATTGGATGCTGCATTGATGTGCTGCCTTGAGTGTCTTCTTCTTGGATGATCCTGTAGATGAACATGGTTTTGCTCACCACACCTATTGAAGTATCTTGCAATGTTTGTATTCGGTTGAGACCAGATGCAATAAGGATAATATCTTTCCATGAAACAATGTATTTTAAGAGATTCTATCACAAGCTTTTTATTTTTATTCTAGCACTAGTGAGGTAGAAGTAGGAGGATCAGGAGTTTAAGGCCAGACTTGGCTACAGGGTGACAGCCTGAGCTACAAGAGACTCAGTCTCACATTCTGAAAAATAAAAGAAATTAAAAAGAAAAACATTCCAAAACCAAAGCAAAGATTTTCTTATTATAGTATTTATCATTAGCATATGCTAACAAGCTATCAATTGTCTAAATTTACTTTGCAATAAAAGGGCGGTTTCCTGTGGTTGGTACTAAGGACGCCTTTTATTTTTACTGACTCTAGCACAAATAGTGTCCAAGATGATTAAGTGGATATAACTGATAGAATAGAAAAGGTAGTAACACTGAAGGGAATGAGTTAAAGACAAAACAAGCATTTTTCTAAGGATTTTGTTGATAAGGGAGGTGGGAGTGGAAGAGTGAGGAAAGGCTGGTACTGTCTAATTCATAGGTAGATCCTAGTATCTCTGTTTACTCAGTTTCTATTCACTGAGTTGTCTGGTGATAATTGAGTTGTTCATATTGTTCTCTTGAAATGTTCTGAGGCAAATGAAATCCTCTAAGAATTCAATTATACTGAAACAATAGCCACAAGACATGGTAAAGTTATTGCAGATGCTCAGAGAACAGAAGTTGTAGGTAGTATTGGTGCTACTGCTTGGAACCAAGTATTTCAAATATATTTAAAATAATTTCCAAAGCAGTTAGAATTCAATATAGTAATGACTTTTAAATTATAAATCATAAAGGTAACCCTTTTATTTTTGGAAATAATAACTTAAAATGCCTTTTTTGAACCTTTTGGTATGTTTCTCTGATAAAATTGAATTTAAAACTTAATTTAATAAAATCTTCATTCGAAAAAGAACACAAACGAAAAAGTCAACAAACTACAAACTTGGCATGATTAATTATCTTGATGCTGAAAATGTACTTCATGAATAATATTGTAATCAAAAATTAGTTATGACCCCTTAAGACTTATAAACGAAAAGATCTTATTTAGGAAATGAAAAAATCTAGAGCAATAGCTCAGGGAACCTTCAGCACTATTCCCCATTTTACTATTAATTCCGTAGCTATTAGCAACTAATTTAACCTTCCAAGGTCTTCTCCTCATTTGGGTAGGAATGAATCATACTTCCCAGCTACATCAATAACAGGGGTGCCCTGGTGGATGATGATGTTTATTTAGTACATTAAGCTCTGTGGGTGGGAAGGCAAGTTCTACACTGTGAACACAAGCTGTTATCTATCATTGAACTGATTTTTTTTTTCCCAGTGCTTATTTTTAAACTATTTCCTTTGGGTCTGTTGTGTGCAGGAGACCACATAACATGTCATTTCTAAGCCTCTGAAAATGTGCCTTCCATTTTTTCCTCATTATTACATGATGCCCATTTATGACTTTGTGTTAATTGATCTTCGTGGAGAATAATCAACAAATACCTATGTAAACTTAATAAGCATTTTGAATGGTTTCAAATCTGTGTGGCTTGCTTTGTCATGAGGCTGTGAGCTTTAGAAGAAAGAGTCTTTGATTTTACATTCTTGTCTTTCATTGCAATGAGGTGATCAGTTATAGAATAGATTATTTTAGAAGGATATCCACAGAACATTTTCAGAAATAAAGAATCTACATCTTTGTGGTATAATTCACTCTTAATTTATCATGATATAAGAGAAGGAATAGAGACTAAAATATTTCTCTCAAACAAAATAGGAAACTTTTAAGTTGTTTTACTAATGTTGATCGTGTATCCAGCTTTTCAGTAAATATACATGCATTTTGCATACATTTACTAAAATTAAATCTGCCAAATTTAATTGTTGAGATATAGAATACAACCATCATTCTTTGAAATAATTTTTTATGTCAATCATTGTACAACAATTAGTTTGCACTTACAGCATTTCATTTTGTGCATGTAAAGGCCTCATTAAACTTGGATTGACCCAACCAGTGCCAGCTGTATTTGAATGAATAATGAGGTTCTCCTGGTACACTTTTCTCTGAGGTTTTACCTGCTTAGTCTGTGAACCTTATTTACACAGGGAAGATTTTCATTCAGGGCTCTTAGAAGCTAAACTATACTTGGGAAAAGCCTAGTCTCAGAAACTACTGTACTTCCATGAACTCTACTTTTCTTTCTCCAGAAATGTATAAATAGAAAATGATTTAGTAAAACTTCTTAAGATACTGGTGGGACAGAAGGGGCAGGGTGTCAGTGTCTTTGTACTTCTGGGACAACTTTTTATCGTGAGTAGATGTCTCCTGTATCTTAAAGGCAGAAAGCTTGGCTTGTGAGGTGGTAGAGTTGAAATTACATGTGAAGCCAAGGCTGTTTAAAAAGACTCAATTTAAAAAGAGTGAATTAAGTCAGCTGTGCAGTTTAGCTCTTTGTTGATTTTAGGTCTTATGGAAAAAAGTGAAGAGTTTTATGCTTATGTATTCTCTGAACAATGTAAAGATTTTCTGGAACTTGAATTTTAGAGATTATTGCAGTCCATAGTCATAGTTCTTTGGAACTAGGGAATAGTGTAGAAACCTAGACCCACTCCCTTACTTTACAGGTAGAAAGCCTGCTCCCAGAGAAGGAGCACTAAATCGTTGACTAGTACAGAGTGACTTACAAAGTTAAAGAGGTCATTGGCCCTCACTCTGCTTTGTGACATGAAACAGTTAAAGGAGAAGGACTTTTGACTCAGATACTCTGCATTGTCATAAGTAGTTTTCTTGGGGCAATAGCCTTTGTATTGTGTTACAAATTACTGTAGAATATCTTGCTAAGAGTGAAAAAGCCTCTCTGGGAGAAACTTAGTATTATGCAAGGGAAATTCCAACTAGTCAGAGGAAGTAGCCCTAGTAAATGGCATCTGACTCCCGACCTTGCCATGGATTTGCTTAAAAATGGACTTGTTTTTCTTTGGGCAGCATGGGGGAGGGGTTAGTTGTTAAGATACTTTTCCCATTATTAGAATCACCCTCTTCTTGCATCAGCATCAACTGATTTGGTTGAGTTTCCTGCTGCTCATGCTTGGTGCTTTGCATTCCAGAGCCTCCTGCGGGGTGTCTTAGCTCTCTTCTTACATTTTTCCTTTCCTTCAGTTTTGCCTACCTTTAACAGTCTTCTTTTTCCATGTTTTAATTTCATTAAAACTGGTACTTGACATTTTCCTGGCAACTTTTTAATCTAAGCCCAGTGACTGACCAAGTAGGTCCAGCAGTTAGGAAGTGCAGTGGCAAGTTCATAGTGCTCATGTTTGATTGGATGTGGGGCAGCCTGTGGGTGCACATTAGAGAGTCGAATCTCAAAAATCAGATTGTAGATTTAACTTTTTAATTGCCTTATAAAGCCGAAGCAACATTGTAAGCCATTAAATGGAGAATATTTTTGTCCCGAAGGCGCTGTATAACTCCCAAACAGAGCATTACCTTGTATTTTTTATAGCAGCCAATGGTTTCCATTTTAGCATTGCTATTATGTGCTTAGAGACCTGTGTTTGATGTAGGGATCTAATATTAATAAGGCCAAAGCTAGAAGTTTGATTTATATGCTTAACAACTTAGAGATGTTCTCTACTGCCATATTTGACATTGTCTCCTATTTTTATATGGAGCTTCTGCCCACTCTTAATGGAGCTTCAGCAAAAAGGTAGTGATCCACTTTGGCTGCATAGAATATTTTGGAAGTTGAAAAAATAGCTGTGCCTGGTTTTGCCTGGCACCTCCTAAATTTAAATTTCTAGTTTTAGGACCAACACGTTGGGTGGAGTAGTGAATTAACGGGGAGAATCAGCTGAACTTGGCTAAGTTGGGTAAAGACTGCTACTTTAAATCCATGTGGATGTTTATTTATTTTTTTGGTTGATATGTGTGTGAGAGAGAGGGGGGGATATTAATTGGCACTCCAGGGCCTCTAGCCACTGCAATCAAACCCCAGGTGTGCGTGCTGTGTTACCTTGTGTGTCTGGCTTATGTAGATACTGGGGGGTGGTGTGTCAAACCTGGGTCCTTAGGCTTCACAGGCAAGTGCCTTAACCACTGAGCTGTCTCTCCAGCCCCCAGGTGGTTATTCTAATGGGTGTTCTCTGACTGCTGTTGTGATGGTGTGCGGCAGGCTTCTGGCTCCTACCATGCTTTCCTTGCCACCATGGCCTCTGCACTCTGTAACTCTAAGCCCGAATAAATTTTGTTATGCTTTGAGCTGCTGGTGGTCAGACATTTTGCCAAAGGAAAATAACTAATACAAAGGTTTGCCACTGCTAGATGTCTCCCCAGCACAGGCAATGATGATCCTCCAATGAGAAAGTTGCATGGTACGAGAAGCCTGCTGCTGTGTATCTGCAAACAGTTGTATCAGATAATTCTCTATATCTGAATGACTCAAGAGACCTAGGAAGGAGGTGACCAAGATGCACTGAATAGCCAGTCTAAGTTTGCTTCCTACTTGATATATGTGATATACTTGATATATATATGATTATTAATTTCAAAAGTTAATCCTATGATTTTAATTCACTCATTTCTTTGATCTATTTATTGACTGTGCACACAGATGGCCCTCCATCCTCATTGTGCATTATTATTTCTGTAAAGTTGCATGGTATTATGTATAGAAAATTCCTGAGTTTAGAAAGGAACTCATTTGTCAGTCTGTCTCCTGCATTTTGTGTTACTTTATACTCCCTTTTAATCAACTCCGTTATAATTTGATGTCCACTTTATAAGGATCATGTGAATGATTGAGATATGTAATGCCCCAATCCAAATTCTTCGTACACGGAAATGCTTACTGAACAAAGATATTTTATTATTATTACTGTTGTTATTATTATTGGTTTTTCGAGGTAGAGTTTCACTCTAGTCCAGACTGACCTGGAATTCACTATGTAGTTTCTGGGTGGCCTTGAACTCATGGTGATCTTCCTACCTCTGCCTCCTGAGTGCTAGGATTAAAGGCCTGTGCCACCACACCTGGCTTTGAACAAAGATATTTATGTGATTATAATACCTAAAATTGAAAAAAATGGAAATGGACTTTTAAACTTAGTGTCCCACCAAAAAAGAGTTGTCAAACAATTTATGTGTTCTGTCTGGGGTTTAAGAACCTTAATTAAATTGGCCATATTAGTTGGAACATTCTTAAATACCTATATGATCCTATTATTTTATTTATTCATTAATTCATTCTTTTGTAGATGTTTTGGAAAATATGACCTCACATAGATAAATTTGAGTGAAAACGCTAGTGATGGTGACATACTACTCCAAGAAACATTCTGGGTTTAGTTCATTTTACTGCTTACTTTGGGCTTTTTAAGTGACTTTGATAATGAAGAATTTATCTAATAGTAAGGGCTCCTCCATGAGGTGCAGTCTGTTGATAGCTTCATCTAATTTCTATTCAGATGACTTTAAAAAATATTTATATTTATTTATTTGGGAGAGAGGAAGAGGGAGAGGGGGAAAAGAGAGAAAGTATAGGCATGCCAGGGCATCCAGCCACTGCAAATGAACTCCAGACACATGCATCACCTTGTGCATCTGGCTTACATGGGTCATAGGGAATGGAACCTGGGTCCTTTGGCTTTGTAGGCAAGCACCTTAACTGTTGAGTCATTTCTAGAGCCCCAGATGACTCTTTATTTGGCTGATAAGAACTTAAACGAGCTCTTGTTCTCATCCAGCGTTTGCAAAAGGATTCAGGGCCTAGTAAAATGGTATTTATTGTGGCTTGAGATTTAGAGGTAAATATCAGCATTATGAATTTCTCCTTTGAGTAGTTACGAATAGCCTAGCATTTGTGTATCAAGTTGGTTAGGTTCTACATGAATATCAGGTGTTCCCTGGTTTTGGTCCGTAAGATCACTGCCTTAGAAAGCACTCAACCTCAGAAGTACCTGTTTTCCAAGTACAAAGGCATGGCTGATATTGACAGTGTGCAACACAGCAAAGTCAGTATAGGCCGCAGTGCTAGCAGCAGTTGAAGCCAGGCTAGTGAGTATATAATACTGAAGTTCTTGTAGTATGTGGGTGTGACTAATCACTTGCTAGAAAAGAAAATGCCAGTTTAAGTCAGTTTTTCAAGACCCGGCAAAGCCTTTTATCTGTTGTTGATTGACCACTTGAAAGTTTCAGTTCAGTGTGACCTCAGATTTCCCTTTTTCTTTATCTATTCCAGCAAAATTAAATAGAAAATTTCAATCTAGGCACTTTATGTATATCAGATGCCTTTGATAGTTAGTGGCTACGAAAGTTCATATAAGCTTTTTAGGAAAAGACAATAAGACTATGGATTATTCATCTAATAAAACATGAATTTATTCTATGATGCCTACAAAATTTTATTCTTGTCTGTCTCCACTTTGTTTATAGGGCTAGATTCCATAAGGCTCTTTGAAGAAATTAAGGTAGGTTTAAATCAAGTTTTATTAGAAGTATCTCATCTTTTTCAAAATATGTCATATAGTTATAGGCATATAATGGTCTAATACTAGGCTTCTCAAATTTACCACTAATAATACTGACATCCCATTACAACTGGGAAATGATGATGTCACTGGTTATTCAAACACAACAACATACCAAGCATTGTTCATTAAATTCAGATTTAGATATATTAAAAGACAAAACAATTTAGAAATTGATTCAGAATAACAAAAGAATTTCTGTGTTCTAATTACCTTAATATTCAAACTAGTATGCAGGAGAAAAGAGGGGGCTGTTCACTGCTGTACTTAATTCACATGTACACATTTTGGCTGCATTTGCTAATGTGGAATCAGCAAGTACAATGAGTAATAATTATCCACAGGCTCTAGCATGAAATATCCAAGTATTTCTACTTATAGAAAACTATTTACTTTATTTTGAGAAAGAAGACAGTGGCTGTTATTAACTTGATAAACTTAATACCAGTCCTACTTTGTTTTTGAATGTTAGTAATAGCTTAGCAAGATGTATAAAAATTCATGACAGTACTCTGAACCTTTGAATATAGGTGACAAACGAATTTTGTTTCTTTTCCCTTTACCTCCCTCCATTTCTTTTTTTGTTTCCTAAAAATATTTTATTTATTTATTTATTTATTTACTTGAGAGAGAGAGAGAGAGACAGAGAGAGAGAGAGGATGAGAATGGGTGTGCCAGGGCCTCTAGCTACTGCAAATGAACTCCATACACATGTACCACCTTATGCATCTGGCTTTATGTGGGTACTGGGGACTGGTACCTGGGTGCTTAGGTTTTGCAGGCAGGTGACTTAACTGTTAAGCTATTTCTTCTGGCTCCCCTCCTTTTTTTTTTTTTTTTTTTTTTTTTTTTTTTGAGGTAGGGCCTAACTCTATCCCAGGCTGACCTATAGCTTGCTCTGTAATCTCAGGTTTGACCTGAAACTCACAAAAATCCTCCTACCTGTGCCTCCTGAGTGCTGGGATTAAAGGTGCGTGCCACCATGTCAGGCTGTAACTATGTTTCTAATATATGTTTTTTAATGTAAAAAAAAAAAATCCACAAATGGGATGCAGATTTCTGTCACAAAGGCAAGTTAATGTATAGGTAATTTTTTCTCCGTAGTAGGCCAAGATAAAAAGATTAGGGAAGGAAAATGTGGAGTAGATGGAATGCTTGGTGTATGTCACTGTTTATAATAAAACTTTGCTTTTGAAGTACAGAGGGTTATAGTAATTCCAAGGGACTTGACTTATATTACTTTGCTTATAATATTTCTCTTTCTTCTTGTGTTAGTAAAGCCCAGATAGTAGTTCTTTTCAGTTTGAAAATTTCTGGGGTTACATATACATCATCCTAATCCAAATTGTTATTGGCTCATAGATATTCCATTTGATAGGAAAGTATATTGGTACCTAAAGGTTTTTTTTTTCCTTTTTTTTTTTGAGGTAGGGTCGGGCTGTAACCCAGGTGGATTTGGAATTCACTATGTTGTCTCAGGGTGGCCTCAAACTTACAGCAATCCTCCTACCTCTGCCTCCTGAGTGCTGGGATTAAAGGTGTGCACCACCACATCTGGCATTGTAGCCAGAGGTTTTGTTTGAACTACATTCTATGCTTTCATTATTGAAAAAACATATCCATATTTATATTTATGTCCTTTCCAGTTTTTCCTTTTACATTTGTGGTATTAAATATGGTCTTTGTCTTGATTTACTAATTCCAATTTATTTGAGGGATGCCCTTTTAAAATTTTTACCCAACATTTAAATTTCCTTTCAGTTCCATTGGATATTCAAAGGTTCTGAGTTCATATTTTTCAGATTTAATATCAGACTGATGTTTTGTCTTAAGAAAAAGTTGTACAGATTCTCTTTCACTAAATTTATTTCTATATTTGTTGAAGACTTAGGAATTGCCTTTGTGAATCATTTTAATAGAATGACTTAGTTTTTTGTTGACAAATTATGTGCACCAGAGGTTCCATTTGTCCTCTAAAATATCAAAGATCGTTTTGTCACAGAGAATCTTGCTGATACCATATTCTGATATAGTGAGTGCATGAGAGGGTGGGCATCTCCTAATGTATGAAATGTACTGTTATGAAAGACACTTATTTGATAGAATCCCTCTCTAGTAAAATAACCTCTTTAAAGCCGGGCATAGTGGCGCATGCCTTTAATCCCAGCACTTGGGAGGCAGAAGTAGGAGGATTGCCGTGAGTTTGAGGCCACCCTGAGACTCCATAGTGAATTCCAGGTCAGCCTGGGCTAGAGTGAGACCCTACCTCGAAAATAAAAAACAAAAAAATAAAATAAAATAACCTCTTTAAGTTATTTAAATATTATATATTTTAAATTTTAATAACTTTGAAATAAAAAACTTCTATATGTTTTGAGTTAAAGAATAATGCATTATGCCCCAGTAACCTGCATAAAGTCACTTTTATTCTATAAATTAATAATAGCACAGAATACTTATGATGATAATTTAGTGCTATTTTAGATTTAAATGGTGAAATTGAGGCCTAGTTGCACAGAAGACAAAACCACTCTGCACTGGAAATATTGGAAATAACAGTAGCAGATATTCTCATGATATCTCATATATGTGGCTTTGTCTAATTGCTCTCTATAGGCACAGTGTATAATATGGATAGTTGAAATCACTCCCCAAATTTCCATTAACTGAACTAATTAGGAAACAGTGTAGACTAAAGAGCTTGTCCTTATAGATTCAGATACCTAATACTTAGCCATATTAATTTCACATAGTTAATGATTGTTAATTTGCTCTGAATTCTTTTTTTTTTGTTTGTTTGTTTTGTTTTGTTTTGTTTTTTGAGATAGGGTCTCACTCTGCTCCAGGCTGACCTGGAATTCACTATGTAGTCTCAGGGCGGCCTCGAACTCTCGGTGATCCTCCTACCTCTACCTCCCGAGTGCTGGGATTAAAGGCGTGCGCCACCACGCCCAGCATGCTCTGAATTCTTAAGAAAGCAACAGTAGGAAAATTGGACATTATATATCCCATTTTCAATATTTAAAATGCTCTTGTATATTGAGCACTATAAATTTGTTCATTCTATGTAAAGTACCAGCAGTCCCCAGATTTCACTGAAATTACATTCTTTTAGAATTGCCACATATTTGGTCTTACTGAGAAACTATTCCTGACAGGATTTAGTATCAGAAACTACAAGGAGTTTTAGTTCCCTTTGTGTTATGCTAAAAGCAAACTGGGCCAGTTTAGTTAGGTTGTGTAGGTTATGGAAACACATTGCCATATTAATGTGCTTATACTAATGTTCTCAAATATACATTTTGCTACTTTTACTGGAAAGCATGGTAAAGTTTTATTGATACCCTTATCACCATGAAGGGAGTCACAGGGGTCCTGTCTTAGGAACTTTTGCAGAATTAGTCTAGAGAGAGCCAGGCATGGTGGTGCAGAGGTAGGAGGATCTCTGAGTTCAAGGCTACCCTGAGACTATGTATTGAATTCTAGGTCTAGGGCTAAAGTGAGACAATACTGGAAAAAAAAATTAGTCTAGAGAGTTTAGTCAAAGGGAAATAGAAGACACAAAAGAAAAGTTGGGGAGGTGATAGCTTCAGATGTGTTAGGTTAGTACTGTATGTGTTTGTTACAAATAGTTCCTAGTGATCGTCTTTGATATTAGTTATTTAACAGCAGCTATGACCACATCTCAATGTTCTGTGATTACTTTCTTGGATCTGATTGAAGGAATTTCAAAGAACATTGTTTAACATGGAAGTGCTGACAACCTATCTGCTACTCACTAACCCATAATTTAAAGAAAGGAGGAGGATGAAATGAAATAATGTATATTATGCTTTAGTACTCTGACCTTAAAAGTTAGTTGGTTAATATTTGTCTTTTTTTTTTTTTTCTGTTTGTAAAGTTAGTCCCTTGGAAATGAGAGGAGTTTGTATTACTTAAGTATTAGACTTACATTAAAATTATATAACCTTACGAAATTCTCTAAAGCTCTATCCTTTAAAGATTATACTTCAATTTTTTTTTCTATTTTAAAAACTGGTAGATGCTAACCCTGAGAAACAAAAAACTTAGAATGTGCTTATATTGAAGATGAGAAGTTTTAATTTTGAGATAAGGGTATATTTATAAAGAAAGCTTCTTGTATCATGTAGAAAGCAATGAATTGAACTGTGATAGCACAGGATATCCATGAATGAGTCTAGCTTTCCTTTAATTCTAGTCCATAGAATAAGAATGATGCCCATCTACTACAATACTGCTATGTAGCCTATGGCTGACTTTGCACTTATTGAGTTAGGAGGCAAACATCTACTCATAGATGTGGTACAGACTTTTTGCTGTACTGAAACAAAAGAAAAATTATTTTCATTCTGGATTGCTACTAAATGTTTAAAACATTATTTGTTAGGGAAAATTTAAATAGTATATCATTGCATGCAAAATAACATTACATTGTCCTCATAGATAGAAAGCACTATATATTAAATTGAATAAATTGAAAATATTATGAACTTGTATAGGGTATAGGTTCTACCACAAATTTGAAACAAGAATTTTTGCAAGTAATTGAAATTAGTCGTTTTTAAATACTTAATCATGTCCGTAAAATGCAATGCTGTGTAGTTATCCATGGGGCACAAAGTGTAAGCATATGATATAAATAAAGCGATGTGCTATCATACTGGGAATGGAAGACCGTTTTTCTTTTTCTTTTTCTTTTTCTTTTTTTTTTTTTTTTTTGGTTTTTCGAGGTAGGGTCTCACTCTAGCCCAGGCTGACCTGGAATTCACTATGGAGTCTCAGGGTGGCCTCGAACTCACAGCGATCCTCCTACCTCTTCCTCCCGAGTGCTGGGATTAAAGGCGTGCGCCACCACGCCCGGCTCGGAAGACCGTTTTTCAAACTAGCTGTTTCTCACTTGGTAAAACACTCTGAAGAGCCAGGCATAGTGGTATATATTTGAATTCCCAGCACTCATGAGACTGAGACAGGAGAAGCACTATGAGTTCAAGATCAACCTGGGCTGTATGGTTCAGAATCAGTCTGTAACAAACAAACAAACAAACAAACAAGCATTTGAATCCCACCCCAGTTTAGAACATCATAAAGCTTCTTTGAATTTACCCTACATTTTGTTTTAGTCTTGCCAAAGATAGGCAGGTCAAAGGCTGCATTCATGCTATTGTTTCTCAAACTGTGGTCCTACAGCCCCATCTGTCAGAATTTATAATGGTTCTTACTTTGAAACCTGACTCTAAGGCCCGTGAATGAGATATTTACATGTATTACCTGGTCATTATTCTTTTTTTTTTAAATATATTTTATTTATTTATTGATTTGAGAGAGAGAGAGAGAGAGAATGAGTGTACCAGGGCCTCCAGCCACTGCAAACAAACTCCAGATGCATGTGCCCCCTTGTGCATCTGGTTTACGGTGGGTCCTGGAGAATTGAACCGGGGTTCTTTGGCTCTGTAGGCAAACACCTTAACCACTAAGCCATCTCTCTAGCCCCTGGTCATTATTCTTAATAGGAAATCCTTGGAAATTCCATTGGTGCTTGCATGTCAGTAGAACACTAGGACACTCTTGATGGTCAGTACCGTGGCCTGTATCTTCATCAGAATAAGGACACATCGTTGTTTTTTTTTTTTAATCCCCATCACAGATACTATCTAAATAGCTCACATGGTGAAAAGTGTGAATGTAAGAATCACATTAGTAGAAACTAGTATCTATATATTCATATATCAGTCTTTCTTCTTTTCTCCTGCCTTTAAATCTGAATTCTATTACAACTTCAGAAAATCCTCTTTCTAACCAAAATGTACTGCTTTTATATAACTGCTGACTGCGAAACCATCTCCTCACTTCATGTTATTTTTCTGCCTGCCCATGTACTGAGATAATGCACTGGTTATTTTTTACATTCCCTGAACAAGAGTTCTATTTGCATGAGTTATCAGGATGATTATTTGCTTTGAAACAGCAGACTTGGAAAAAACATATCACTTCCAGGTAATCTGCGCCTAAGACAGCACTGTATCATGGAGTTGTTACTCTTCCAGGAAGAAGTTTTGGTAGACTAATCCTCCCAGTGTTTATGAAAAACACCCCTGAGCTGTTCTCCAGAGTCTCTCTTAGCTCTTTTTCTCATTCTTCTGTAGTAACTGAAACTTAGGGAGCCCTCTTGTCAGTCAGCACTGCTGCACACCACTTAGTTTCCCTGGACAATTAGTAGAGTTCAGTTCTGCCAGTGTTACAGACTCATGCACCAATTTCAGTAAATCATCATCATGTTGGATTTGGTCAGTGCATTATTTCAACCTACTAGAATTTCAGTTACCTTCTCTTAGAGTACTCTAAGTTTTGAATAGGTAACTTCTTTTAATATCTTTGATTGTTATAGTTATATAAATGCAAATATAAATTTAACTTTGAAATAAAATCATAGTTCTGAAATAAATTTAATCAAATTTAATTAATTGATTAAAATAAATTTAATCAATCTAATCAATTATTAGAATTGTAGGGATTTGCTCTATGTTGAGGGGTGCCAAAGAAAAGCGATTGGAATAACAGATATATTTACAAAGGTGACACTGTGTTACATTTCTGTACGCTTCTGTGTGAGTGATAAAAGTAGCATGCTGAAGTCAAATTAGACTAATATATAAACAGTACTTGAATGTCAGCATAGTAAGATCAGCTACAAGCTAATGGTAGTGATGCACTAAAACAGAAACATTTTATTTTTCATTTTGAAAAATAAAGACAGTTGCTACTGAGTGTATGAATATTTATAATTATTTGGGTGGTGTTGGATCTCCTCTTCTGCCTGCAGAGTATTAGCTAGTCTATAAATATAAATATAACAAGGCTGAGAACAATTTGTACTATGATAGTAGCCAGAAATGCTGAGCCCTTAACTGTCATACTGGATCTAGAGATGTCTGGGAGTTCCTTACCTGGAGCCTGTAGTGCAGTTGCCTTGCCTATACCTCTTTGCGTCTCTGCCTCTGTTGCCCACTAAGGGAAGTAACAGCATCCAAGATCATGTTACACAGCTAGTAAGAGGCAGTTAACAATCAGAAGTCCTTGACTTGCTCCTTCCTGTGCTCTGTATACCTTGCTAGCATGGGATTATTAAAATGTGAATTCTGCTTCCCAGCAGGTAAAGTAGGTCCTGAGTTTCCCTTACAGAATGAGCATGCTGGAGGCTTGGATTTAATAGGATGCTAGCAATTAACTTATTTTCTTCTTTCTCTTTCTGCTTCCTTCCTCCCTTCATACTTCCCTTCCCTTCCCCACCCCTCCCATTCCCCTTCCCTTCCCTTCCCTTCCCTTCCCTCCCTTCCCTTCCCTTCCCTTCCCTTCCCTTCCCTTCCCTCCTTCCCTCCCTTCTTCCTTCCTTCCCTCCCTTCTTCCTTCCTCTCCTTCTTTGTTTTTTATAAGTAGGGTCTCTAAAATAAATAAATAAAAAATATATTTTTTTAAAAAAGTACTTCCAGACCACTGCTGGATTGTTTTGTTTATTTATTTTTTTAATAATTCATTTTTTATTTTATTTATTTATTTGAGAGTGACAGAGAAGGAGGGAGGGAGGGAGGGAGAGAGAGAGAGAGAGAGAAAATGGGCACTCCAGGGCTTCCAGCCACTGCAAACAAACTCCAGACATGTGTGCCCCATTGTGCATCTGGCTAACGTGGGTCCTGGGGAATCGAGCCTTGAACCGGGGTCCTTAGGCTTCACAGGCAAGCGCTTAACCACTAAGCCATCTCTCCAGCCATGTTTTTTGTTTTTTGAGGTAGGGTGTCACTCTAGCTCAGGCTGACCTGGAGTTCGGTATGTAGTCTCAGGCTGGCCTTGAACTCACAGCGATCCTCCTACTTCTCTGCCTCCCGAGTGTGCGTCGCCATGCCCTGTTGTTTTTAAAATATTATTATGAGTTTTTAAAGTGGTTGGAAGTAAGAATAGATTTATTTAGCAACTCTCTAGATTGATGGAAAACTATGAATGTTTAAGATTATCTATGAAACATTACAATTTATGATGTAATGAAGGAAAAAGAAACCCAGATGAAACTCTCTGAGAGATAGGCAGAAAGAGGAGTTCATCAGAAATCTGAAGAGGATCCTCAAGGACACAGCATAAAAATAAGAGTTGTGTTCTGAAGTTCACGGGGGGAGAATTTGTCTTTTTGCGTTTTTCAATCTTGAGTCAGGCTCTTACTATATAGCCCTGGCTGACCTGGTAATTCCTATGTTGCTAAGACTGTCCCCATACTCATGGCAATCCTCCTGCCTCATCTTCTCATATGGCAGGGTTTCTGTCATTCTTGATTCAGAATTTCAAGTAAGCAGAACTCCAGTACTTAATTCTTGTAGGTTTAGGAAGATGTAGTAGGGTGAGGAATGACAATGTCTGCTGGATCCTGAATTAGGAGCTCATCAGTCACTGTGTTGGAACCTGTCTCCTCCGCAGAAGGTCGTGAGCATGGGGGCTGGGGCTCGAACTCTTTGGGCAGTGAGGACCCCCTCTGAGATGAGCTTCTGGAAGGGAGAAAGTCTTGTTGGAGAAGAATCTACCTGAATGAGAAACTGCCATTGCTTCTGGTGCTAATGCAGAGGAGGCTACATGCAAGGTTCCAGAGAGTCCAACCAAGAAATGATTGTGTGTGTATGGGGGGGAGTGACTGATGGGAACGAGGCTTCCAGAGAAGATAGAAGGGATTGAGGGTTTGTACTCCAGTGGAAAGGCTTAGATTTAGGATATGTAGCTCCTGGAATTTAGACATTTCATCATTTGGCTCCATTAAATTCATTGTGTATAAACTGATTTTCCTTTTGCTACGTTTCTCAACTCTCAAAGTTGGTTTACTAATTGTGTGCGCACATGTGTGTGGGTGCACATGTGCATGTGGAGGCAGGAAAGGACAACCTCAGAAGTTGTTCCTCAGGCACTGTCTGTCTTTTTTAAAAATATATATTTTTTAATTTATTTGACGAGAGAGAGAGAGATTGAGACTGAGATTGAGAGAGACAATCGGCACATGCCAGGGCCTCCAGCCACTGCAAACGAACTCCAGACGCATGTGCCCCCTTGTGTATCTGGCTAACGTGGGTCCTGGGGAATCGAACCTGGGTCTTTTGGCTTTGCAGGCAAGTGCCTTAACTGCTAAGCCATCCCTCCAGCCCCTGTCTGTCTTTTTTTGAGATAGGGTCCCTCACTGGCCTGGAACACCTCATGTTAGCTAGAGGGCTTGGTTGGTGGGCCCCAGGTGGGTACTGGTGTCTGTCTCTTTAGCACTTGATTTACTACCGTGTGCATTCATACCTGTCTTATTTAACATGGGTTCTGGGGATCAAACTCAGGTCCAGATGCTTGCAAGGCCAGCACTTTATCTGCTGAGCTATCTCCCCAGCCCAGGCTCAGTGATTTTTAATAACTTCAATGGTGGATGGATTCAGAGGGATTGAGAGGAGGAGGGCAAGTGCCATGTAGTAGTAGTCTTAACTTACTCAATTATAGTAGAAAACTTCATTTGTAGAAAAATTGGAAACTTTGATATTTTAATAATTTACTTAAATCTTTTTTCTAGTTGCTATAGAGAAATTTATTATACCTCATTCCATTTTCATTCTTTGTTATTCAAAGGGAGCAACTATGATTGATTCTGAATCCAAGCCTGGTAACAGTTCCTCCTTGTGAGCTCTGTGATACTGCCACCATCAGTCTAGACCTGGCAATTCAGTTACTAGGTGACTAATGGTTGGCTTGTATTTACACCATTGAGTATACTAGACAATAGAATGGATTTGTGTGTGGGGCAAGAAAGCAAAAGATTTCATTATGCCACATAGCGTACAGTTTAAGAGTTTGGAATTGTTCATTACTGGAACATTCTATGAAATATTTTCAGATCATGGGCTGACCACAAGTAACCTAAATTGCAAAAAGAGACATAGCAGATATAAGGGGACTATTGTATTCTCTTAAAAAATACCACTTCTGTGAACTAATTTGTATGAGGTTTTCCCTACATTCTAAGCAATCATTTCTTTCTCCCACATCTGGGTATTCTAAAGGAATTCGTTTCCAGCCTTGTGTACCTGAAGTTAGCCTTGTCTCCTACAAGCTGAGGTGTACTTCTACAAAACTGTCTCTCTCTTCAGAGCCACTCTGCCCTTACAGCTGTGAATTGAGGACTGTTATGATCCCTACTGGGGTTTGATTAGTATATTAGAGCAAATTTCAAAACTGCAGAAAACAAATGCTTTTAGGTTTGCCAGCATATTAATATAAAGGGTACTGCAGAGGATCTAGGAACAGGGAAGTACAGGTAATTGGGAAAAGGAATGCCTCCTTCCAGGAACCCTCGTGTTTTATTTGTCTTCAAGCCCACAAACTCATTCCATTTGGGTTTTTCTGGAAGGAGCTTTATGTAGACACAATTCTGTAAATTATATCCTCACCCCACAGAGTCTGAGGGCCCGGTGAGGCAGCAAGTTCAGTCTTGTAATCCATCTTAGGTTTCTTGTGCCCAGGCTCCATTCTGACCTTCCTACAGGTCAGCAGCCACTCAGTATCTCATTAGCATAAAGACGTCACTCATAACCAAGGAAATGCCAAGGTTTTCAGAGCTGTCTGTCAGGAAAGGGACAGTGAAAACCAACACTGTGTATGTACTTTGTTGTGAGTTAACTTGTTTGGGAAAGAGGCTGTCCTCCATGTTAATGTGTTGTCTTCATGGTAAAAGGTATGAAAATCTTCCCCTGGATAAGAACAGAAAGAGAAATAAAATCAAGCCCCAAGTATTTTAAATCTTAAATTTTAAAACCTAATACTTTTAATTTTATATGATTTGGACATCATGGATAGAAGATTATTTTTCTGTAATCTGATAAAATGGTTCACTAAGCAGCTTCAGCCTGTCCTATCCTATTTCTGGACATGGTGTAATTCCTGAACTCAATTGCTCTGCATGTGGGAGTAGGAATACTCATCTATGCATGAGTATATTCAAACTGTATATAATGCCAAGGAGAATATTTAAATCACATAAAATAATAAGGCCAGTATGCTCATAAGAAGCAGCTGGTGCCAAGGGAATAATAGCTTTGGATTCTAGTTAAAACTAATTTTAATTCTTTACTAAAGTGTAAAATTCATTAGAGATTTACTGTGCTATATTTAGGCATTTGATTTTGTCAATGAAATACCTATATTTATTTTAAAATAGTATAATTTGTACCTAATTAGTTCAAGTTTCCTGTGAATTGGTTGGTACTGACTTTGAATTGTACCTGCTTCATATATTGCCTGTGATCTTAAACAAGTTAGCTTAAATTCCTCCTATTCCTTATGACACGAATAGCAATAGTATCCTCCCACTGGTACACAAATTGGGTGAGTTAATACTTACAAAAGTGCTTATCATATTGCCCTAATCTTTCTAATGAGGTTAGCCTTTCTTACTGCTGTTTATACAGATTCTTACTATAGGTGCCAGACATTTGAATAGAATTACAATAAAATATGGATGATTTCTGTAAAAGTACAATTTATAAGAATGTTTACATAAGAAAGAGATACATGGTAGGGTGAAAAGTTTTGGTAAGAATGCATATGTATTCATATAAGCTTTGAAAAAACTAGTAGGTCATATACTTGTCAGTACTTGAACAATGTACAAGTTATGGACAGTGAGCTATAAATTTCATTTACCCTGGTTTGTTAACTGGTTAATTGTAGAAAAGTCAAACCTTATTGCTAGATTTTCAGCTCACCAATTGCTCTGTCAATAACAAATGCACACTAGGATTAGTGACAGCTACCTCATTTCTTTCCTATCATTCAGTTCAAGCACAACTAGTGTGCAGTTGGAGTGCCTCCTTGTCTTCCATTGCCAATTGTACATGAAAGGTTAGGAAAATAGGTACCTGGTTTCCAGAGATGATCACCAAGTCGAATTACAGATATTCTACAGTGTACTGTTAATCTGTGTTGTCCTGGGTTAAATCCCAGCAAATTAGGTATACTAAATATATTTTCTATTTATAATATTTGTAGTTAACAATGATTAATTTCATATTGAGTCAAACAACTTCTGTATGTCCTATATATCTTTGGGGTTCATATTTTCATCTGTGCATATTTCCCTTTGGACCCATGCAAATTGTTTATATGTGTTGTTTTCTCCTTCTTATTGTTGAGTAGTATTTCCCTTAATACACCATTCATTTTTTAAAAAAATTATTTATTTACTTATTTATTTGAGAGCGACAGGCAGAGAGAGAAAGAGGCAGATATATAGAGAATGAATGGCCATGCCAGGGCCTCCAGCCTCGAACTCCAGATGCATGTGCCACCTTGTGCATCTGGCTTACGTGGGTTCTGGGGAATCAAGCCGCGAACTGGGGTCCTGAGGCTTCAGAGGCAAGCACTTAACCATTAAGCCATCTCTCCAGGCCACCATTTTTTTTTTTAACTGTATTCTCATTGAGACTTTTTAATGTTTCCTCTTTATCATTAAAGGAGCTACTGTGAATACTTGTGTACAAGTGGTATGTTATTTATATGCATTCCAACCCCAAGTCACAATGTTGCTGAGGATGTTCTTAATTTTTGACCCACTTTCCTTAGCCTTCTAATCTGGGATTGCAGGTATGTGCTAGCATACTTGGTATCAAAACACAATTGTTTATTACTTTGAGATAAATACACAAGAATGGAGTTGTTATAATTTTGATGTTTAATTTAGAAAAGATTGTCAAGCGGTTTTGTGAAATGATGGCATCATCTTAAGTTCCCTTTAATAATGACTGATTTGATCATTTTTTATCTTTATCTAGATTTGGTGCTACTATCATTCTTCGGCATAGTAATTCTGATATAAGTGATCTCATTTTGCTTTTAGGTTGCATTTCTCTACTGATTAATAATATCAAGTATTATTTTCTTTTTTGAGGTAGGGTCTCACTCTAGACTGGGCTGATCTAGAACTCACTCTAGAGTCCCAGACCAGCCTCAAACTCTACTTCTGCCCCCTGAGTGTACTGAGTTAAAGGTATACACCACCACACCCTGCTCAAATATTTTTATTTAATGTTTGACAACTGTAAAATATCTTCTGTGAAATATCTGTGTCTTTTCCTCACTTTTTATTAGGTCCCCCCCAAATTGAATGCTGAGCTTTGGGGATAAGAATGTAGGCCAGGCCGGGCGTGGTGGCGCACGCCTTTAATCCCAGCACTCGGGAGGCAGAGGTAGGAGGATTGCCATGAGTTCGAGGCCATCCTGAGACTCCATAGTGAATTCCAGGTCAGCCCGGGCTAGAGTGAAACCCTACCTCGCAAAACCAAAAAAAAAAAAAAAAGAATGTAGGCCAGTTGTAAGAATCCTTGCCTAGTATGGGAAAGCTTTGGTATGTCGGTCAGCTTCTTGTTGCTGGGACAAAATAACCAATGACCAGAAGTAGCTTAAGACGGAAAGTGTTTATTTTCAGCTTACAGTTCAGGAAATGTCCATTATGATGAGGAAGGCATGGCAGGCTTGAGCAAGAAGCCTGTACCACATCTTCACATCAGCAAGAAGGAAGTTATGGGAGTGATCTCAATGCTAAAAGCAGGGCTGGACCGTAGCAACCCAAGGTTCATCCCCTGGGAAACATGTTCCCCAGCAAGGCTCCACCTCCCAAGGGCCAACCATCTGGGGATTAAGAGGCTTAATCACAAACACATGAGGATGTGGGGACATTTTACATTCCAACCTGGTTCTGCTCCCAGCCCCACATAGACCAGGTGTGATGACACAAGTCATATCATCCCAGTCTCCGAAGGTGGAGTCAGAGTATCAGAAGTTCCATACCATTCTGTGCTACATAGTGAGTTCATAGTGAGGCTAGCCTTGGTTCCATGAGACTCTATCTCAAAAAAAAAAAAAAAAAAAAAATCCTACTACGATTTGAACTTCTTTTATATTGATGTATCTTTTCAACATTTAAAATGGTTTATATTTCAGTGTATTGTATTACATAATATTGTCCCAATTTATTTCATTTCCTTTTATGTTTATATGAAGTAAGAAAGTTTTAGTGCTTTGATGAAAAACTAATAAGGACATTAAGTACTCATTAATTTTATCTTTCATTCAATATAAAATTTTATTTGATTCATTATAAAAATTTAAACCAGCAGCTAAGATGGACTTCATGTTGCAGCATCACTGAAGAGCTTCTGTTGCAATTTAAAAAATGCTTTTTAGTGGGATGCTATGGGAGTGTATAGCATTTGAGAATTTAATGTCTCCAGTAGGATGCATGCATGGACCACAGTTAGCCAGGCAGAGGTAGGGGCAGATGGCCTGCTATGCAGGGGGAATTGCATATACGAATCGTGGAAGCAGGTCTGGGGAGATGGCTCAGTGGATAAAATGTTTACTGCACAAGTTTGAGCACATGAGTTTGGGCCCCCATTTCAAGCTGACATTCAAGTGCAAGTTTCTATATTTCTGTGTGCCCATGCCCCACCACAAGAAATGAGGTGGAGACAGAATACCTGGATGCTTATGGTCAACTAGCCTGGCAAACACAGAGGTGACCAACAGATCCGTCATCCAAACAAGATGGAAATCAAGGTCTAAAGCTGTCCTTTGATCTTCACAGGCACAAAGTGGCACATGTGTGCCCACACTCACATACATGAAACTCGCACATCAAATTAAAAAAACAAACAAAACAAAACAAAACACAACTTGGTAGTATGAGAGGCCATAGCATTTTAGAAGAAAGAGAATTAGCCAGCCATGACTGAGTCATATAGCATCACACAAG
Source organism: Dipus sagitta (assembly GCA_036346955.1). Classification (NCBI taxonomy): domain Eukaryota; kingdom Metazoa; phylum Chordata; class Mammalia; order Rodentia; family Dipodidae; genus Dipus; species Dipus sagitta. Next base: position 102,898,839 of record CM070778.1, on the reverse strand, counting down.
AGAGAGCACTGAAGGCAGGAAGAGGCCAGGCCACAGAGCCACCATAGACCCAGTGGGATCTGCAAGTCACAATGGGCCCTGCGGGATCAGCACAGAAATAAATGACATAGAAGAGTTTTACCTTTAAAGTTAACTTAGTGTTTATATATTTGTATTGGTATTTAGGTATGGTGAGTTATTTTTATTAGTGGAATATCTCAAATGAAGGCCCAATACTAAAACGTAAATTGATTAAAGTGGAACCATTTTGCATAAAATCCATGTGGATGATCCAGAGACCTAATCTTGACTCCATCTGTGCAAACTGTTAATGCGTTGTTCCTTGTGCCTGGAATGTGCTGTAAGGAGGCCTCCTTCCTTTTCAACCGTGGCAGTTTACCTCTTGTTTTGTGTAAATCTCATTGCCTGATTGTTTTTTTTTTAAATGTAGATTTGAATAAAATGGTTGAAAATTGGAACATAGTGTTTTGGGAGAACAGGTTCAAAATTCTACTTTAAAGATGGGAAATTTTAAACTGTGGTACATTGTTTAGTAAAAATTAGGTGAGAAAATTAACTACTAGGAACTTTCACCTAATCAATTTGACATGTGAAAATTATGTGAGAAGCTATCCTTCAAGATACTTTTTCTGTGTTCTTGAAGCCTAAGTTTCTGTGTCCTTTACAGTTATCTGTCACCCACGCTCCACCAAATGTGTGAGGAATGGTACTGATCATTTTCCCCTTGTCCTGTCTGCCTGGACATGTCCTCTTCAAATTCACACCTCATTTTCTGCGACATAAAACACATTGATATCATTGTACATATCAACTATGATGGCTGCTACTTGGCGTTTGCAGATTTCCTATATATTTATATATATTCTTATATGCTTATACTCATTAAAACTCCTTAGGACCTTGAACTTCAAGGAGTAGACCGTGATAGATGGTTACAAGTGTAGGACTGTTCATATTTCACTGTAGACTGAGTGCCTTCTCGGTTCAGTTTTTGGCTCATTTCAGGACTCAGTAGGATTCAGTTCTTAGCAAAGCACCACACAGGCTTGTAGTGTTGGAAAACATTGAAGATCTTTCCTGTTGCCTCTTATTATTCTTTTTGTTTACAAGGTCTCTTGTAGCTCAGGATAGCCTCAAGCCCTGTTTGTATCTGAAGCTGACCCACAGGCATGTACCACTAGGTCCAGTTTATGTGTTGCGAGGATTGAACGTAGCATGTAAGATAAGCACTCCACCAACTGAACTCAGTCCCAGCCACCTTGAGTTTCTTTTTATTTTAAACTTCAAGGTTAAAGTGGAAAAGAATATAACACTAAACTAGAAGAAAAGGAAGTGTTTTGGCACCACAGGATTTAACATTAATTGCAGATTCAAAGGTGCAAATACCTAATAGTTAATAAAAGCTTGGTGAAAAATCTCTCATTAAAGCATAAATATTGATGACTCCAATCCCACATTTTTTTTGTTATGCCCAAATTATTTCCCTGTGTTTATATTGCTTTTCGTCAGTTTTAGAGAAACCAAAGATCCCAATTCTATGTTAAGTTTCCCTTTTAAAAAATACTGGATTTAAGTTTTTAAGGACCCATGTAAAACAAGTAAGACATATCTGGACATATTGCCCTCTCATTTGTCCGTCTGAAAAACTAGATCTAACATTACTGTTAGCTGGATCATGAATCATGAATCTGTTTCATCTTTATACACTATTTTCTTTTCCTCTAGGAAAATATTGATACTTGGATAGGTCTACATTGTTCTTGAATTTAAACAAAGTTAACTTCCTCTCCATCTTCTGCTTTCTTGAATTGGCACATATAATTGTTAATTTGCTTCTTCCAAAGATGGAGACCTTGGAAGTCCAAAAACATTTTTATACCTGACCCCGGTTTGTGCCCTTAGTCTACCTTCTACCTTGCTGTGAGCTAGTCCATAGGTTCCCTGTGCATATTAGTGTCTGCTTTTCTATATCCAACACCAGGTGTTCTTTCTGGCTCTGATTCTGTTGTCTGAAGTTTTTCTCCCACTCCCTTCAGTAGATGTTTGGGTAGGTCAGTCAGCATGGTCCGGGTACATCAATGTCTTCATCCGTGACTGCCTCTTATGAAGTCACTGCTGCCTGTTCTTTATCTGACGTGGGACTTGCCCACATGTTCTGTGGTTCCTGGGAGACTCCTGCTTCATGCCTGTTTGCTGAGGATAATTGTTAATAACACCCCCATTTCTTTTCTTTGTACACAGCTCTGGAATTGCCTTGCAAGAAGGATAGATGATCACCTTAAAAAGATGGCTTTTCTTCATTATCACTGAGTTATCTTTGCCCAAATGTCAGTGCTTAAATAAATTTCATGTGTGTCAGATTTCCTTATTATACAAGTAAATCAGAATAGACAGTATAGCATCAGGTATTACTAAAGTCTTTTATGTATCTTAGAACAAGGCTCATCGCATATACTGATATATATGTAAGTATGTACACACACACACACTTCTGTTTTGAACAGTGTCAAGGTAGTAGTGTCCTGTTTCTGTACTTAATAACAGAATCAGCTGCTGAACACAGGCTGGCATGTTAACTAAAGCAGTAAAACAGCTGAAGCATTTTGTGTAAATTGCCACAGTGGACCTCTTACCTCATATTTTACTTATTCATTTGTTTGTATTTGAGATAATAAAACGATAAAGGAGGCCAAAATTATAAAAGCATAAAGCTAGAATGTGCTTCTTTGTTTCCTGTTGAAGTATTCTCACTCATCCGCAATGGCACCTACAGTCACATACAACTACCAAAGGAATTTAAAAAAATTATTCATTTATTTATTTGAGAGAGAGAGAGCGAGCGAGTGAGAGAGCGAGCACGAGAGAGAGCGAGTGAGCATCAGAGAGAACAGGTGTGCCAGGGACCCCAGCCACTGTGTATGTACTCCAGATGTATGTGCCACCTTGTGCGTATGGCTTATGTGGCTCCTGGGGAACTGAACCTGGGTCCTTTGGCTTTGCAGGCAAGCACCTTAACCACTAAGCAATCCCTCCAGCCCAAGCCAAAGGAATTTTGATCTTAAAAAACCTACCAATGAATGTTTAAGGGCAAATGCATGTGGATCCTTGGTTTTAGCTGCCATTTGTTAACTGAGTGGACAAAATAGGTGTGGAGAGTAGCAACACTTTTTCAGGCTTGATACACTACTTTCCATTGCTTGTTTTTTGGCATGAACTTTTTCTGATTCACACTTGAGCTACTTGGGATTTTCATGAGATTTTTCTTTATGCCCTCCTTATTCATACCTCTTTTTGTGTTTTCTTATTCGCCTTTATTTTTTCCTTTATCTATAATTGCATTCCAATGTAGTGTAAAGGAGGGTGGACACACTGTGGAAATACTTGGGTGCCAAAGCTTGTAGGAATTAGTAGCATTCTTACACAGGTGACTGTCAATTGGCTTTCCTATTTAATAAGAAGCCAGGCATTCTTGTGCCCACAAGTTTTATTCATCAGTAGTCAAATTTGTGATTATTTTTCTTATCTGTGTTCAACAGTAAGTTTGACTTGCTTCTCATCCAATTTACAAGTTAAACAAAATCGTCATAGAGCTTCCAACTTTCCATACATGGCTGATCAGAAACATAGCTAGAAATCCTTAATACTTAAGTAAAAAGTAAGTTTCTTTAGTTTGACTCTTAGGGATATGTCTTGTAAAACTTAACCTAAAATAGGAATAAAAGTCAATTTGTTATTTGGCAATTTGTATTTGCACTTCCCAATAATTTTTCTGTAAATTGTCATAGCTGTAATATTAGATATGTAAAAGAATACACATCAGTTTTAATGCCACTTTTGAAGTGTGCAGATGAGTTTTGTTATGTTAATATGACCAAGTTAAATTTTTTTTTTTTTTAAATTTTGAGGCAAAGTGTCACTGTAGTCCAAGTAGGCCAGGATCTCACTTTGTAGCCCAAGGATAGCCTCTAATTTACAACAATCCTCTTACATCTGCCTCCCAAGCACTTGGATTAGAAATGCAAACCACAATGATTTGCTAGACTAAATTCTTTTAATATATCTAGTGCATTATATTTGCAAGTGAGAGGGTACCTATTTGGCTTAGGAATGGTGGGCATTGAACTAAAATCTTGACCTAACATCAGTAGTTATCTAAAATAACTTGTTTTTGACTGAATGTTGCATTTTGGGGCTTGGGTGGGTTGGATTTGTTAGGAAATATACAACATTTTTTTTTATATGCTGATGGAGTTAATTAAAAAATTACCACCCAATCATGTACATAGCTACATATTTATAAATAATATCTCTTTACTTTTGTTTATGTAAACATTCATGTTGTTATTGGGATCTCTACATTTTTGAGAGGCATGTCTTAAGTTTTTGTAATTTTTATTTTTTATTTTGGTCTCTTTCTTGGCATAATGTAATTCACACAGAGAGTGCATTATAGAGATTGAAATCTTAGAAGTAAGTATGTTGTAGGAAACTCAGATATTTTAGTTCAGTATATTTCTGTGCAGTGCAGTTTACTAACAGAGTTTGCAGTGCTTAAAAGTGAGTACATTTCTCTCATAGACCTGAATTTCATATGAGGCAAGTAACAGTAATTCTCCTTAAAGCCATATGAAGACCTGGCTTATTGTTACTTCACCAGTATGTATGCCTACGTTTCCCTTCTTCCCACATATTCACATGTACACAAGGAGAAAGAGATAGTGAAATATCCCTCGACATGCCAGGGCCGCAACTGCAGACCCATGTGCTAGTGTGTGCATCTGGCTTTACATGAGTACTGGGCAATTGAGTCAGGGTCAGTGGGCTTTGTAAGCAAGTAAAAGTGCCTTTAACAGCCGAGCCATCTCCCTCCCCTGCCCTAGACTTAATGAAAATTCTCTGTTATAGGGTTGACTCTCCTTTTTAAAAACATATAAAAAAGATTGAAGAAAGAAACCTCAACCCATTCCACTGACGCTTTTCCATATAAATTTATCTCATTTTCTTAATGTTAAGAGATTGCCCCAAATGTAAATTCTTCCTCTGCATTGAATTTAGTTGGTTCTTTCTTTTTTTTTTTTTTTTGGTTTTTCGAGGTAGGGTCTCACTCTAGCTCAGGCTGACCTGGAATTCACTCTGTAGTCTCAGGGTGGCCTCGAACTCTCGGCGATCCTCCTACCTCTGCCTCCCGAGTGCTGTAGTTGGTTCTTTCAATTGCCTTCATTAATAAGGTTTTTATGCTTCCAGTTTTGGTATGGTGGTAACTTTGCCTTGGGGGAAAAGAAGGTGTCTCTGAGTCAGTAGACAAAGCACATGTAATTTTGATGGCTCACCTTCTGGCATCTTCCTGTGTGTTCCCACTAGTCCCATCAAGCTTGGTGGTGAATGATCTCTTTTGTAGTTACAGATCAAAGATTAAAGTATTATTTAAAATACCTTTATTGTTTCTAGGGAGATAACATTAGATTAGTTCTTTTTCTTCTTTTTTAGGGTATTATTACTGTTTTATTGTGTACAGGTCAGTTTTTCACTTGATATTTTATACTTTTCTTGCATGTACAATAATAGTTTCCATTCCCTTTCTGAATTTTAGAGGGATTCCAAAGGTTCATGGCAGATTTACTGTGTGCCTTGCTTTTCAATATGGGAAGCTTTCTCAATATATTCCTCAAGGCAATCCTATGAGACAGGCTCTATCCCCCTTGTTTGACAGATGCAGTTTCTGTGTTTCCTAATGGGGAAGTAATTTGTTCAAGACCATACCCTTGACAGAGATGGTGCCAGGGATTAAACTGGATTGTTTTCATTCTCTTTGTACTATAGGGAGCAATTATAAGGTTTATATGTGCTTGTTTTGCCCTAAGAGCTACATGTTTATTGATGGAAATAGAATCAGCATTAGATTGTCAAAAGGTTAGAAAGGAAAACAGTTCTATTTCCTATAATTTATATAATATTTCATGTTGGGATTTTATATCAGCTATGTTAATAAAATCATCTTTAGGACATTTGTGATATATATATATATATATATATATATATATATATATATTTGTATGAATATTGGCTAAAACTTTCAACTTCTTAAAATGGCAGAGTTGTGAACAGACAGAAAAAAAGGCTGCTTCTCAATTTTCATCTTTCTGTTTTTGCTGGCTTGGTTGAATATTTAAAATATTTGCCATATGTCCTTTAAATATGCTTTTCATATTTTTAAAGTAAAAATGTTCACATGGCAAAATAAAATGATTTCTCATGTTTTTCAATGCCATAGAAATATGTGAGATTGTGGCCATACTTAGTGCACATGGGAAGACATTGGTGATATGATACCCTTCTATCACTGTTTTTGTTAGTTTGGAAAAAAAATCTTTAAGTGTGGATAAGCTGTTAGGGTTTTTTTTTTTTTCAAGACAAATAGAACACTTTTACTCCCTGAAGTATATAGCCTTTAAAAATCTAACTTAAAAAACAGTATTTCAAAAATAACCATGCCTTTCTTGAAGAAAGTTGCTTTCTCTCTCTGTCTCAAATAAATAAAAAAAAATAAATTTTTTTTAAACGAGGGCTGAGAAGGTCACTTGTGGGTAAAGGCATTTGCTTACAAAGTCAAACAGCCTGAGTTTGATTCCCCAGTGTTCATTTAAGGCCAGATGCATAATGTGGCCCAGGCATCTGGAGTTAGTGGCACCAGGAAGCCCTTGGACACTCATTCTCTCTCTCTCTCTCATAAATAAAAATATTTAAAAAAGAATTGTTTCTATTTTGAGGTTTAGAAATACTCTAGTGAAAATAACAGCTTATTGAGTTTATCTCAGAACTTCTGGCTTAACCGGTAAGATTGCTTTAAATATCTACATGGTAATAAATTCTACCTCTGAAGAAAGAATAAATACTGTGGCGTGCTTTCCCCTTGTATGGTCATTAGCACTGAATCCTTTCTTTAGCCTGTTATGTACTGATGAATCCTCAGTGTTGGAGGTGAAAGAAAGTAGAAACCATTCTGCTTCTCTTGAAGTTGAGCATCACAACATAACTATACTTTGTGTCTCAGGTGCTGGAGTTTTCTCAAATGTCGATTCAATTAGTTGATACTTACTGATTCCTCATCCTGTCATTAGTACGAGGTAGACACTTTAGTTTGAAGTGGTATAGGGTGCTGCCATTCACAGAATGGCTTTTCTAGTTGATGAGATGGCAAACATACGGAGTAAACAGCAGACAGCAAGATGATAACAGCTGTTTATGTAATGCAAGCTCAGTGTTGAAAGTTTCCTGCATGTAACGGATACAAAAGACCATATTCCTACTTATACTTATGGACTGTATTCCCTATGGTGTATGTCAGAAACAACATGCATTCAACAAACCTCTTCCAAGTATGTGCATCTTTGTTTGTTTATTTACTTATTTCCAAGCAGAGAGTGAGATAGACAGAGAGAATGGGTGTGCCAGGGCCCCTAGCTGCTACAAATGAACTCCAAATGCGTGTGCCACTGCATCTGGTGGTACGTGAGTACTGGGGAAATGAATCTGGATCATTAGGCTTTTCAGGCAAGCACCTTAACCACTGGGCCATCTCTCCTTAGTTTGACTCTTAGGCATATGTCTTGTAAAACTTAACCTAAAATAGGAATAAAAGTCAATTTGTTATTTGGCAATTTGTATTTGCACTTCCCAATAATTTTTCTGTAAATTGTCATAGCTGTAATATTAGATATGTAAAAGAATACACATCAGTTTTAATGCCACTTTTGAAGTGTGCAGATGAGTTTTGTTATGTTAATATGACCAAGTTAAATTTTTTTTTTTTTTTTTAATTTTGAGGCAAAGTGTCACTGTAGTCCAAGTAGGCCAGGATCTCACTTTGTAGCCCAAGGATAGCCTCTAATTTACAACAATCCTCTTACATCTGCCTCCCAAGCACTTGGATTAGAAATGCAAACCACAATGATTTGCTAGACTAAATTCTTTTAATATATCTAGTGCATTATATTTGCAAGTGAGAGGGTACCTATTTGGCTTAGGAATGGTGGGCATTGAACTAAAATCTTGACCTAACATCAGTAGTTATCTAAAATAACTTGTTTTTGACTGAATGTTGCATTTTGGGGCTTGGGTGGGTTGGATTTGTTAGGAAATATACAACATTTTTTTTTATATGCTGATGGAGTTAATTAAAAAATTACCACCCAATCATGTACATAGCTACATATTTATAAATAATATCTCTTTACTTTTGTTTATGTAAACATTCATGTTGTTATTGGGATCTCTACATTTTTGAGAGGCATGTCTTAAGTTTTTGTAATTTTTATTTTTTATTTTGGTCTCTTTCTTGGCATAATGTAATTCACACAGAGAGTGCATTATAGAGATTGAAATCTTAGAAGTAAGCATGTTGTAGGAAACTCAGATATTTTAGTTCAGTATATTTCTGTGCAGTGCAGTTTACTAACAGAGTTTGCAGTGCTTAAAAGTGAGTACATTTCTCTCATAGACCTGAATTTCATATGAGGCAAGTAACAGTAATTCTCCTTAAAGCCATATGAAGACCTGGCTTATTGTTACTTCACCAGTATGTATGCCTACATTTCCCTTCTTCCCACATATTCACATGTACACAAGGAAGAAAGAGATAGTGAAATATCCCTCGACATGCCAGGGCCGCAACTGCAGACCCATGTGCTAGTGTGTGCATCTGGCTTTACATGAGTACTGGGCAATTGAGTCAGGGTCAGTGGGCTTTGTAAGCAAGTAAAAGTGCCTTTAACAGCCGAGCCATCTCCCTCCACTGCCCTAGACTTAATGAAAATTCTCTGTTATAGGGTTGACTCTCCTTTTTAAAAACATATAAAAAAGATTGAAGAAAGAAACCTCAACCCATTCCACTGACGCTTTTCCATATAAATTTATCTCATTTTCTTAATGTTAAGAGATTGCCCCAAATGTAAATTCTTCCTCTGCATTGAATTTAGTTGGTTCTTTCAATTGCCTTCATTAATAAGGTTTTTATGCTTCCAGTTTTGGTATGGTGGTAACTTTGCCTTGGGGGAAAAGAAGGTGTCTCTGAGTCAGTAGACAAAGCACATGTAATTTTGATGGCTCACCTTCTGGCATCTTCCTGTGTGTTCCCACTAGTCCCATCAAGCTTGGTGGTGAATGATCTCTTTTGTAGTTACAGATCAAAGATTAAAGTATTATTTAAAATACCTTTATTGTTTCTAGGGAGATAACATTAGATTAGTTCTTTTTCTTCTTTTTAGGGTATTATTACTGTTTTATTGTGTACAGGTCAGTTTTTCACTTGATATTTTATACTTTTCTTGCATGTACAATAATAGTTTCCATTCCCTTTCTGAATTTTAGAGGGATTCCAAAGGTTCATGGCAGATTTACTGTGTGCCTTGCTTTTCAATATGGGAAGCTTTCTCAATATATTCCTCAAGGCAATCCTATGAGACAGGCTCTATCCCCCTTGTTTGACAGATGCAGTTTCTGTGTTTCCTAATGGGGAAGTAATTTGTTCAAGACCATACCCTTGACAGAGATGGTGCCAGGGATTAAACTGGATTGTTTTCATTCTCTTTGTACTATAGGGAGCAATTATAAGGTTTATATGTGCTTGTTTTGCCCTAAGAGCTACATGTTTATTGATGGAAATAGAATCAGCATTAGATTGTCAAAAGGTTAGAAAGGAAAACAGTTCTATTTCCTATAATTTATATAATATTTCATGTTGGGATTTTATATCAGCTATGTTAATAAAATCATCTTTAGGACATTTGTGATATATATATATATATATATATATATATATATATATATTTGTATGAATATTGGCTAAAACTTTCAACTTCTTAAAATGGCAGAGTTGTGAACAGACAGAAAAAAAGGCTGCTTCTCAATTTTCATCTTTCTGTTTTTGCTGGCTTGGTTGAATATTTAAAATATTTGCCATATGTCCTTTAAATATGCTTTTCATATTTTTAAAGTAAAAATGTTCACATGGCAAAATAAAATGATTTCTCATGTTTTTCAATGCCATAGAAATATGTGAGATTGTGGCCATACTTAGTGCACATGGGAAGACATTGGTGATATGATACCCTTCTATCACTGTTTTTGTTAGTTTGGAAAAAAAATCTTTAAGTGTGGATAAGCTGTTAGGGTTTTTTTTTTTTTTCAAGACAAATAGAACACTTTTACTCCCTGAAGTATATAGCCTTTAAAAATCTAACTTAAAAAACAGTATTTCAAAAATAACCATGCCTTTCTTGAAGAAAGTTGCTTTCTCTCTCTGTCTCAAATAAATAAAAAAAAATAAATTTTTTTTAAACAAGGGCTGAGAAGGTCACTTGTGGGTAAAGGCATTTGCTTACAAAGTCAAACAGCCTGAGTTTGATTCCCCAGTGTTCATTTAAGGCCAGATGCATAATGTGGCCCAGGCATCTGGAGTTAGTGGCACCAGGAAGCCCTTGGACACTCATTCTCTCTCTCTCTCTCATAAATAAAAATATTTAAAAAGAATTGTTTCTATTTTGAGGTTTAGAAATACTCTAGTGAAAATAACAGCTTATTGAGTTTATCTCAGAACTTCTGGCTTAACCGGTAAGATTGCTTTAAATATCTACATGGTAATAAATTCTACCTCTGAAGAAAGAATAAATACTGTGGCGTGCTTTCCCCTTGTATGGTCATTAGCACTGAATCCTTTCTTTAGCCTGTTATGTACTGATGAATCCTCAGTGTTGGAGGTGAAAGAAAGTAGAAACCATTCTGCTTCTCTTGAAGTTGAGCATCACAACATAACTATACTTTGTGTCTCAGGTGCTGGAGTTTTCTCAAATGTCGATTCAATTAGTTGATACTTACTGATTCCTCATCCTGTCATTAGTACGAGGTAGACACTTTAGTTTGAAGTGGTATAGGGTGCTGCCATTCACAGAATGGCTTTTCTAGTTGATGAGATGGCAAACATACGGAGTAAACAGCAGACAGCAAGATGATAACAGCTGTTTATGTAATGCAAGCTCAGTGTTGAAAGTTTCCTGCATGTAACGGATACAAAAGACCATATTCCTACTTATACTTATGGACTGTATTCCCTATGGTGTATGTCAGAAACAACATGCATTCAACAAACCTCTTCCAAGTATGTGCATCTTTGTTTGTTTATTTACTTATTTCCAAGCAGAGAGTGAGATAGACAGAGAGAATGGGTGTGCCAGGGCCCCTAGCTGCTACAAATGAACTCCAAATGCGTGTGCCACTGCATCTGGTGGTACGTGAGTACTGGGGAAATGAATCTGGATCATTAGGCTTTTCAGGCAAGCACCTTAACCACTGGGCCATCTCTCCAGCTCCCATTTTTGTATTTTTATATCTCTCTGTAATGTAGTTCATATGCTTGCATGAAACATAGCAGGATTGGAAATACTTACTAAAAATCTCTTTATCTGATTTTAGAAGACCTCCACATCACATAATAAATAGTCGCTCCATTTTTGTCTGTGCAAATCGAAAAAATTAAAAATATAAAAACAATTTCACTTACCATTAGAGACCAATTGTTTCAGCATATTCTCTTGCATGGTTTGTGTGTTCTGTTCCCAAGTCATGTTTTAACCTTTGTTTCATAATTGGATTTATTTTTCTAGACTAAATAAACACTTTTCCCCTTTTCTTTTATTCACAGGGACTAGTTAAGCAAGGGAATAGTTAAGCAATACTTAGAAAGTCTGTTTTGAACTGACAGGTGGGTGGATAGACTGGATGAAAGATTGATTAACTCCAACTTATGTTGTTGGCTTACTTTGTGGGTTCTCACCTTATGTTTGAAATTGTTGTCGTGAACACAAATCTCTAGTTTTTAGTGAATTTAGACCAAGAATCCTGATGTGACTGTTGTGGTTGTTTACAAATAAGAGTGTACTTCCATTGACTGAGTGGTGGGTGATGGGGTGCTTTCTGAGATAGGAAATACTATTAGTGGAGGGAAAAAAGATGCTGTAAGATACGTGCTCCCCTATGTGCAGAGTTTGTTTTTTTAGAAATGTGTATATAAAATTAGAAGCGCAGTTGTTAGAGCTGGAGAGATGGCTTAGCAGTTAAGGCACTTGCTTGCAAAGCCTAAGGACTCAGGTTCAATTCCCCAGTACTCACTTAAGCCAGGTGCACATAATGGCTCATGTGTCTGGAGTTTGTTTGCAGTGGCTAGAGGCCCTGGTGCACTCATGCATGCTCTCTCTCTCATTCCATCTCCCTGTTTCTCTTGGAATCGCAAATTTAAAAAGAAATTTTTTTAAAATGCAGTTGTTTCTTAGCTGAAGATGTGTTCTGTCCATTTCAGCTGAACTTTGGCAGATATGAACTTTACCTTTGTATATTTTGTGAAGGAGTTAAATAAAATACAAAGAACATTGTTTATATAGTTATAAAATATTTTTGATAAAGTATTTGGCAGCTAATATCTGCTTAAAATTTATCTATTGGAGTTTGATAATATTTTATTGTATTTATAGCACTAATCTGTGTGAATTACTGTTTTGTTTAAGTCAGGTCATATTCCACTCTTAATGATTTGTAGTCATAACTTGCTAGAAAATCTTGTCCTACTTTTTTAAAAAAAGTATTTTTGTTAATTTATTTGAAAGCAGAAAGATCCATTGAGAAAGACAGACAGAGAGAAGGAACTCCAGATCCACTTTGTGCCACTTTGTGCATCTGTTTTTTATGTGGGTATTGGAGAATGACATCCGAGTTGTTAGGCTTTGCAGACAAGCACCTTAACCATGGAATCATCTCTCCAGACCTAATTTTAATAATAGTTACAATTTCTAAATTTATTTATTTTTTTCATTTTGTTTATTTGAGAGAGAGAGAGAGAAGGAGAGAGAAAGAGACAGATAGAGAATGGGCATGTCAGGGCCACCATCCACTGCAAACAAATTCCAGACACATGTACCTCCTTGTGCATCTGACTTACATGGATCTTGGGGAGTTCCATCTGGGTTTTTTGGCTTTGCAGGCAAAAGCCTTAACCACTAAGCAATCTCTCCAGCCCACTAGTTACAGCTTTTAAATTTTTTGTTATTGTTTTTATTTATTTGTTTGAGAGTGACAGAGAGAGAGAGAGAGAGAGAGAGAGAGAGAGAGAAAATGGACGTGCCAGGGCCTCTGGCCACTGCAAACAAACTGCAGATGTGTGCGTCCCTTTGTGAATCTGGCTAACGTGGGTCCTGTGGAATTGAGCCTTGAACTGGGTTACTTAGGCTTCACAGGCAAACACTTAGCTGCTAAGCCATCTCTCCAGCCCTAGTTACAATTTTTAAAATTAATAGCTTACATATTGTGCAGTCAGGTTCACATTGCTGGTAGAAATCACCCAACCAAGAGCAGCTTGTGGGAAAAAGGTTTATTTTGGCTTACAGGCTCTAGGGGTAGCTTCACAATGGCAGGGGAAAATGATGGTATGAGCAGATGGTGGACATCACCCTCTGGCCCAAACAAGGTGGACAAAAGCAACAGGGGAGTGTGCCAAACACTAGCAAGGGGAAACTGGCTATAATACCCATAAGCCCACCCCCAACAATACACTGGTCCCTGGAGGTGTTAATTCCCAAATCTTCATCAGCTGGGAATCCAGCATCCCGAACACCGAAGTTTATGGGGGACACCTGACTCAAACCACCACAGATATGGTTAAGATAGTCTGGTTGAGAACATTTAGATTCACTATACCCAACAGTGTAATACGTGCCTGTGTTAGTACAAGTATGAGTTATCTCACATTCTGCAGGGCCAAGGAAGGTGGTAGGTACAGTGGCTCCCTAGAGAAGAGTAATCATGTGACAGGTGATACATCCAAACTTATGACTCAAACCCCAGTGGATATTATACTACCTTTTTGCCACGAATATTGCATAGCTCCTGAATTTGTGCATATGAAATCAAAAGAACTCTTTAGTAATGAATTGAGCAAACACAAGAAAAGAATTTGCCATTAAGTACTTTAAATTGTTCCTAGTATTTTGTTTTGGCATACACATTGAAATTTAGTAGTCCCTTGATTAATCAGTTAGCAGCTAAAAAATCACTCTATGATAAACTCTAGAAAAATTTTGATGATACAAATGATGTTTCACTATTCCAAGAATGAAAACTCAAACTGGATACAAAATACCCAAGTTATATGTAGATGTTTGTATTTTCAACATCACATATAACACATGCTATTTTTGCATTTATAAAATGTTAAATACTTGTTAATTTAAATTTTATTGATCTTGTACATTTGTTTGTATATGTCGATTCTTACTTATAAGAGTTAATAATCAAATATTTGTCTGTATAGAGTTTCAGTTAATGCTGAAGTCTGTGAGAAAGTTTTCTTTTTCAAAGATTGGTGTTTTCCTCATGATTAAGAAACTCTGAATCAGGAATTTCCTCTTAAACTGCTTCATGCCTGTAGGGAATTAACCAAGCATGCTTTCTTGTACATTTGGAAGTTTTAAAGGTAAAAGCAGTAATGCCTACACATTTATTGGGTCCGCCAGAATGAGAGAACTCCTTAAGAAAATCAATGTTCTGAGACTGGTGCCTGAAAGAAATGTTTCTCACCAGAGAAGTCTTCAAACCTATCTGGCTACCATGTTTATGTTGTGGGCCACAGGGCTTGTCTCTGACCCTGCAGATCAGGAACTCTTAACTGAGAAATCTATTAGGTTTAAACAAAAATGACTTATTTTAGGAGGAAATTCTTGTTGCTGGAGAAATTGATCATCTGAACATATCTCTAGTTTGTAAAACAATAGCTTTTCTGGTTTTCCACCCTCTTCCTTTGCTCACCTTGAATCTCGCACCTCTCTGCACACTAGGTATTCTTGGAGGGTGCTGGTGCTGGTGCTGGTGTCCTTTCTATTTTCATGCAGATATTTATTTACCTTGGACAACTAGAAAAATGAGTGACAACCTTATTCTTTCTGTTCTGCTTAACTCATTGCTGGAGCCTTTCCTACCCATAAAAGGGCCTGTTGTATGACTGTGTCTCCTGTGAGACCTGTTCTAAATGCAGGGATGTCTTTAGCATGGAATCCTTCCTGGCAGCCTGACAGGAAGTCCCCTTTGCCCATTGATCATAATGAACTTGTTTGTTTGATTCTCATTGGTGCCCTCCTTTCATTTTCAGGTACAAAAAAATATATACTTGGTGTTCTGTAAAGACTGTCAGGAAGATAATCACAGTTGCATTTCAGTCGCTATTAGTTCCAATTTTGCTTCTGCACATACACAGCCTATTGTATGTAGTAGCTTGTAAATTCTTTCATCCCCAGAACACATTGTGTGTAAATCAAATGCTCATCAGGATAAATGTACAACATGCTCAGCAGGGAATTTTGGTTTTGTACTTGAAACAAAGAAATCTGTACATGGGTTTTAGATGGAAGATGTGTTTCATGAGGGTCAGGAGGTGAGCATGCTTGAGATACCCAAACTAGTTATGCACTTTTCTGAGTACAAGATTAAATGGCTTTTATCCAGCTGCACATAGAATCTCTTGTGAGGTCTTGGAACTTACCCAAATTGTTAATCACTATTAGAATAACATTCTGGATAGAAATCATAAGAAAATTCTTTATTATAAAACCTATGTTTTCAAATTACATGTTAAGAATAAATATCATCTCCCATGTCCTTTAGCATTTCTAACTTTGTAGTGGTCAAAAATAATAATAATCACATTAATTGATACATTCCATGTATTATATAGTACTGTATAATACAGCATGATTTTGGTGAAAGTAAATTTACCTTTACATTTTATTTGCAAAATTCTTAGCATTTGTTTTTGGAAGGTTTTTTTTAAAGTATGAAGACAGAAAAACATTATAGAATTTATGTGCCAATATATAATATGGCAGATGATTCACAAATGTATTACTGCCAAGATTTTTCCTCTGAGAAACAGATTTTTATTTCCAGCTGCTATTCAACTTATTTTCTTGAAGGTTTCAATAAAATATCATTCATGTAGTTTTTGTTATGCTCTTTGTTGGCAAATCATTAATTTGATGAATGTCTTTCCTCATTATTCCTTATTATTCCTGAAAGAAGTAACAGCCTCATCTTTCCAATAATCTTTATAGCAAGATTGTCCACAGGTGACCAAGTGTACTATTCAGACTATCCATAGGAATTTTTATCAGGAAACTTGAATAGTGAAGGGAGGCATTAGGAGGCTGCCTCCTTCTGTAGAGAAGAAGCCTAGACATATAAGGTGACAACATACTGGACCTCGCCTTTTTTTGAGAGTGATGTTTTCTGTGTCCACATGTAGTTTCTTTTGGAGGGGTCTTGCATATATATTTGAGTCATTCTTCAGCATTCCCAATATCCTCCAATTGAACGTTCCTCCTCTGACATTGATACAATGGATTCTGTTAATTCTGTTATTTACATCAAAGTACTTGAGCTGACCCTTTCCCCAAAGTTCATCTTCTACCAGTGTACCATCATTCGAAGAACGACAGTATATATTTGCCTATGTGAGCAAACAGGAAAGATCAATATTTTGGGTAGCTGTCTCTTCCTTTGTACATCTCCTACATCTACATCACTAATTTTTTTTTTTTTTCCGAGGTAAGGTCTCACTGTAGCCCAGGCTGACCTGGAATTCACTGTATAGTCTCAGGATGGCCTCGAACTCATGGCTATCCTCCTACCTCTGCCTCCCAAGTGCTGGGATTAAAGGTATGCGCCAACATGCCCAGCTCATCAACAATTTAGTTTTTGTTTTACTTTTATGTGGGTCTCTGCTGTCTGCCTCTCACCTTATCTCTATCATTCACTCCGTTCATTAAATAAAGGTTTTCTCTACCTGAGTGCTACAGTGCTTTCTTACCTGGTCTCCATATTTCTTTTGCTCACCACCACATCATGCATCTCTTGGCTACATTGAAGCCAGAGGAATTTTCTAAAATGTACATTTATACTTCCATCTTCCTAGCTTAAACATTTTCTTCATTTCCATATAACACTTGAGGTAAAGGCAAAATTCTTTTGTTTTTAAAGTCTGCAAGGACTGTGTGGTATGTATACTTCCTACATCTCCATCCAGTTTCTTCATCCTAGCTAAGGATTTACTATGTTTGACATTGCCCTGGGTTCTTTGCCTGGAGTTATACCTCTTCTCTACAGGTAGCTAAGAAGTCTCTACAGTTCTGTCCCTAACTCAAGCTTCACTTTCTAAATTTTTAAAAATTTATTCATTTGCAAGCAAAGAGAGAGAGAGAGGGGAGGGGAGAGACAGATATAGTAGGTGTGCCATGGCCTTCACCCATTGCAAATTATCTCCAGATGCATGTGCCACTTTATGTATCTGGCTTTATGTAAATACTGGGCAAATGAACTCGGGTCCTTAGGCTTTGCAGGCAAGTGCCTGAATCACTGAGCATCTCTCCAGACCGAGCTTCACTTGGCGACTGAGCTCTTCAGCCACCCTGTCTTTTATCCAGATTTTACCAACATTTTATTTAACATAGCTGTTTGACAGCTTGTGAACCGTGTCATGCTTGTGTAATAAGCCTCGTGAAGGAAAAGTACCAAAGTGGCATGAACACTATAAGTTCATTTTCATTAGATGATCTGTGGAGTTTGAAAATATTTAAATACTATTATTCCTTTGTCATTTAAACTTCTTACCCGCTTTGATGGACAATATAATGTAACTTCTTACCCGCTTTGATGGACAATATAATGTAGAAAGAAAATTGTTGTAATCTTAGAATTGGATTTAATTTGATCAAATTATTTCACCTTTATAAACTTCCCTATCTGTTTGTTTTTGTGATTTACATCTAATTAAGTACCATTGTCCCTGGAAGTTTAGATGTCTTAAATTTTATATGTATATTTTTAAACCGTTACATTAACTAATGTAAGGCAACACCTTCACTTGTATTGGTAAGAATATGTTCCCTTCCATGGTTATAAGAAAAACCCTCAGAAGTTCATAAGGAGAGGTGTTAGCCTTTAAGAATCACTCATTGTTATAAGAAAAGGTAGGAAGTGGATAATTTTTTTAGTTACCTAGAATTTTATAAAACAGAAAAAGAATTCATAAAGAACATATGATTACTAGTCCCCTAAGCATGTAAAAGACAGTTCACTCTTTTTAAAAATGTATTTTTATCTATGAGAGAGAGAGAGAGAGAGAGAGAGAGAGAGAGAGAGAGAGAGAGAGAATGGACATGGCCAGGACCTCTAGCCACTGCAAACGAACTCCAGACACATGTGCTCCCTCGTGCATCTGGCTTACATAGGTCCTGGGGAATCGAACCATGGTCCTTAGGCTTCACAGACAAACACCTTAACCACTAAGCCATTCCCCCAGTTCGGAGAATTCACTGTTTACATGCAAAAAATAGGAGTGGCAAATGAAGAATAAGTATTTCATCATTATAACTGTGACCTGTGAGTTATTGTTGGTGACTTGTGGCAAATAAACATTGGAAGGATTTTTAGGGGCCAGGTTTTTGAGAATTTTTAGTGGTAGATGAAATGTGTAATTCTTAGTGGTCTGGCAATCACTATAATAGAATTGTGTTATTGCTGTGGTGAGTGTGTGTGGTTAACCACTGCTAGTCATTGAAGCTTTTATTTCTTGGTGGTTAAGTCTCTTTAAAACTTTTTGTTTTTGTTTTTCAAGGCTGATCTGTATTTCACTATGTAGTCTTAGAGTGGCCTCAAATTTATATCATTCCTTTTACCTCTGCCTCCCAAGTGGTCAGATTACAGGTATGCTTCACCATGACTGGCTGCTTTAACACATTTTTTTTTTTATTAGCTATGCAAACAATGCTAAACTGGGCATGGTGGTTCAGGTCTTTTAATCCAAGCACTCAAGAGGCCGAGGTAGGAGGATCTCTGTAAGTTTAAGGCCAGCTTGGGTTACAGAGTGAGTTCTAGGTTAGCCTAGGCTAGAGTAAGACCCTGCCTGAAAACAGAACAACAGAAAACAGAAACAGGAACAGATAGGATAGAAAGCAGAGCAGAGAACACAGAGCAGAAGAGGCCCAAACAGTTCTTTGGGAGATTCTAGATAAAATAATAGAAGAAAATGCTGAGACATCTTCTTGCTTGTGGTTATTCTGGAGTAAGAGTTTATGAAAGAAAGACCGCCCCCCCCTTCTGCCTTGGGAACTGCGAGTGGGGACATCTGCGCCTCACTTTTGGTCAGAGAGCCCACTGTTACATGTTTTGGCTGGAACTATTTCTGTTTTAGTTCCTATGATACACCCCAGAGTGTAGCTTTAGGAAGAAAGTATAGGAACCAAAAGTTTACAATTTCTCAGTGTTTGTGTTCACCCATCAGGCTTAAGTTAGCATGTACAAAGACACCAGGGACAATCTTCAGCTGCTTTTGGCAGAAAGGGTGCTGGTGACATGGAGGGCACACACACTGATTGAATGGTTGTGTTCAAAAGGAATGGGTTTTTGGAGTACTGTTCTTAGGTGAAGCTTTGATAAGAGGAAGTTGGATAAATTGTTAATCACAGAAGAATTATCAAGCTGGTCATATTCTCACCATTGACTGGTATATATCTTCATAATTGAGCAGGTGTGTTTATGTGCTTTTTATTTTGCTTTTAAAAATGGTAGTGGGATAGCCACACTCGAAGGAAGAAGAACAACTTACTCCCGAGAACAGAAGCATGTCATGAGCTGCTCTGCTCTGGTAGTAGGTACCACCAGTTCCATCAGGCTTGACTGAAGAGGGTCACACATCATGAAGCATAGACATCTTGGAGATTTGTTATCTTTTGCCTTAGAATAATAATCTTGCTGATACTATTCTCTTTTTCCTTTGTACTTCCTGGGCCCTCACCTTTTAACTGTATTTGAATGCTTTTATGCAAGTTGTGAGGAGAAAGAAAATAACTGTAGCCCCATTTTCTCCATCACTTTATCGCTCTTTCTTGCTGGTTTCCCAGATACCACATTTGAAAGTGTGAGCACATTTTTTATCTAATTTTCTCCTGTATGGACTGTTTTCCTTCATTTCTCTATTTAGGCCTTTTAAGATGGGACACCTAATCCAAGCAAGTGACAAAAACCTTGATTTAGATAATAACTTTGTAAATAAGAATGTAATAAACAGTGATTCTTTTTTAGTTTAATAATTCTCACTTCTGAAGTCTCCACTAAAATCATGCCAAAAGTTTTGTTTTTTTTTTTTTTTTTTTTTAACTGATTCTAAGAGGGAATAGAGAGACTGCTGGTATGGGTGGTAACAGACAGTCTGTTGGTTAAATCAGGCCTTTGATCTATCAGAGCCCAGATTATTTTTAATTAATTTTGACAATTATATAAATAGTAATTTTTAAAAATTAGTTTAGTGTATGAGTGTGTATATCCATGTTCATGTGTTTGTGTATGGGTGCGCATGTGGATGTCAGAGGACAATGCTGAGTGTCCTTATCTTGAGCTGCATCTTGTTCACTCCTGTATTGGCCACACCTGGAGCCTGAGATTCTTGGGGGAGATTTTCCTGTCTCTTTCCCTTTCACCAAAGGAACACTGTGGTTACAGACATTTGGGCTACAGTGTATGGTTTTTCACAGGTTCTGGGTTTCTAAACTCAGGTATTCACACTAGCATGTCAAATATTTTCTCTACTGTGACAGGCCCATAAACCTGAATTCTTAACCTCTTTATAAACAGGAATTTTCTTTCGTTTGGATAAGGTGAACTATGTTCTCTCTAACCTGCAGGTATTTTAGGAAATGTATTCTATTATAGTTACTAACTTTAGTTGTTCTTTGAGTTTAAGAATGGAAGAAACTTTTTCATTGTCCAAAAACTACTCCTGTGATCTCATTGTCTTTGAACCTGAAATCTCACCAGGGAACTTTATTCAACCAAATTCTTCTCTGACTGGTCATTGCTTGCCAATTACTTGTGCAGGAATAGTTATCATTAAAAGAGCTATGATTCAATTGTTAACAACTGTGAATTAAAAAAAATAAGGCCTCTTTATTCCTCTAATATGTTAAAATAATGTTTGACTGTCCTCAGACATGAAATGACTATTTTGACGTTAGGATTGTCATTTATTGATGGGACAGGCAGAAGCTATACGAGCCTCCCTTGTCTGCACTCTGGTCCTCCTTTGAGGCTTATCCAGATGGCAGGTTGGAGTTCTAGAGTGTGGTTTTAAGACAGTCAGTTGCCACGGGTGGACTGGAATCTGCACACCCTTTTCTTACCTCTGTGTTTCTTTGTTCTCCAGTCTTGGGCCAGGTGAAAAACCAGATGAGCATTACAAAGTTGGCTCCAGGACAAACACAGCTGCAGCTGTAATTATTCCCTCTCAGGTTGTTTTAGGTCATAGCACCTGCTTCTCAAGACAGTTCAGTGCAGTAACCTATTATACACAGGTTGTATAGCCAAAGGAGAGAGCCACGTCACAGGAATAGGAAAAGAAACAAACAAACAAACAAACAAAAAACCGGGAATTCTTCAACATTGATCTATGAATCCTGGGGAATTATTGGTGTGTGTGTTTGAGAACAGGCATTGAAGAAAGTGTAATTTACACGTATGCAGGATTTCACAGAAGGAAATAATGAGAAACAGAGGGCAATGGTGGAATAGTGGGAATGAGCTGGGAAGAAGGGCTCACAAACTGGGATCAGAAGAAAGAACTGTGGAGAGGACTAAAAGGCTGTGGTGTGTGATAATGACAGGTAGTTGAACTTTATAAGTTCACTTCTATTTAACACTGTCACTTCACTTTTTAACTTTTGAAATGTTCTCTTCGCACATCTGCCAGTTTCATTCCTCCTACCTTTT
The DNA here is from genome assembly GCA_036346955.1 of Dipus sagitta. Taxonomy (NCBI): domain Eukaryota; kingdom Metazoa; phylum Chordata; class Mammalia; order Rodentia; family Dipodidae; genus Dipus; species Dipus sagitta. The sequence continues at coordinate 102,876,987 of CM070778.1, read as the reverse complement.
GGTCCAGAAAGGAATGGATATGTGCAACAGAACACATTTTTTTGAGGACCTTTATGTTGTGCTAACAAGCACAACAGGTAGCTCCATGCTTGAGTCTCTTAGTCCTCCTACCAGCTCGGAGGAGAGACACCTTCAAGATGAAGAGACCAAGGCGAAATTGTTTGCACAAGGCAAAGAGCTGCGTTAATGTCTGCACAGCATGGGAAGTGCAAGCCCTGGCGATAAGGCTTCCCAAGGGAAAACAGGCGACCTTAGCCATTTTGGTAATCATGCAGCATAGGTTTTCTATGTCATGCACTTGAAAATGGAAAGCCTGTGGTCAAAAATGTCTTAGGGGAAAACTATTAAAAATAGAATGATGCTGACCCTGTTCTTAAATTTTGACATGTGTCCGGTAAGTTCTGTCTGGAGATTAGGCTGTCAGGAAGGAAAATGCTCCATGAAAATTTAGGATTATCATCTTCTTGTTAGTCCCTTTCTTGGCTCTCCCTTTTTTTCTCCTCTTCCTCTCTCCTTCTCTCCTAAGGTATGAAGGTATTTGTGCTATTCTCTGATATCAAGATATTTTTCAATTTTCCAGTGCAATTTAGCTTTCTAGAGCAAACAACCTTTCTTTAATCATGAAGAGAAATTTCCTGCTGAGTTTCACAGAATTAATTATAAATTTTTCTAAGTGAATGGAAATACCAATGTGAAACACACTAAAGGTCTTTAGAAGTTGAATCCTCCAAGGGTACAAGTTCAGTCCCCTTGTTTTATGAGTTCAGAAGACAGATTACCTTATAAAACAATATTTCGTACATAGTGTTGCTCCTCATTATGTCTTTAGGAACTAACTGTATAACATAGAAAATGAGCTCATTGGGAGAAAAGCATTATCTGTTTTTAATATTTTATTTTCATTTATTTATTTGAGAGAAGAGAGAATGAGAAGGGTCAAGGTAGGGCCCCCAGCCACTGGATATGAACTCCAGACACATGCACCTTCTTGTTTATCTGGTTTACATGGATCCTGGGGAATCAAACCTGGGTCCTTGGATTTTCCAGGCAAGTTCCTTAACCCTTAAGCCATCTCTCCAGCCTTTCTCTGCTTCTTGACTGGTAACATATGGCATAGGCTTCCCTATCCAGCCTCCTGTGCCTTTTCCTTGTCATATCTCTAGTACTGTACGCCAAAATGAACTCTTTCTTTTCCTATGTTGCTTCTGGTCAGACATTTATTCGCAGTGATGAGACAGTAACTGATACAGGGGACAAAGGAGAGTTTGATCTTGGAAAGCTTAGAGGAGGGATAGTACTGGTAGAAAAATAATAGATATGTTCTTTTGTTTAAAGAAGAGAGGGAGTCCACTGTGTCTGAAAGATGTTAAAGATGGGGCAAAGGTAAGTGGGAGAGATAGGTTCTGACCACATTGAAGGTAAAGGGCTCTGACTGCATTCTTTATTGCAGTGGGAGGACAAGAAATTATTAATTGTCTGTTTTGAAGTCAATTATCTGGTTATTCATAAAATGTTATTGTAGGGCTGCTAGCATGGAGATTATAAAACCGGTAGGAGAGTTCCAGCTGTTCTACTTAGGAGCAGAACATGAGAAAACTAGTGGAAATGAAAATAAGTTGGATGGGTTAGGGAATTAGTTTGGAAGTACACACAAAGGAAGTGCTATTCAAGTCCATGTGGGAAATGAGGGGAAAAATCAAAGTGGTTAGTAATGTTATTTCTTCAGTATGGGGAGGGTGTACATTATGTTTTCCCTTAGGTGAAAAAAACTGGTGGTCATGAAAAGGGGCTTGTCAAAAAGAAATGAAAAATAGTATAAGATATTACTATAGGTAGTATGTTGGCTTGCCTTCAGCTCATGTATCATACCAGCAATAGTAATCAGACATTAATTTTAAAATGAGGAAACTAAATTGCCCCAAATGATCTGGGGCCCAAATTATGATTTTAGTTCTTCCTCCTCTCTCTGTGGCAATCCTGATGTTTGTGTCTTAAGCTGCCTAGGCAGGAAGCTGCTGTATCTATGTAATCCTTTGTTTTCACAGACCAACAGTTTCTGGCATGTTCTTTGTTTCTACTGGGAAAATACCAATAGATGCCAGGAACTGTTGTTGTTGCTTTGGTAGCTATTCAAAACAGTCTTAAGAACACACAGAAATGCTTCTCATTCTTCTTTCTTTCGTGTGTGTGTGTGTGTGTGTGAGAGAGAGAGAGAGAGAGAGAGAGAGAGAGGAAAGGTGTTTCTGTGTTCATGTATATCATGGTGGTTTGAGTGTAAAATGTACCCTATCCTCGGGTGTTTGTAATTCCGTTTCCTACTTAGTCCTCAGTTTGGATCGTTTTGGCAGTGAAGCCTTGGTTGAGGAAGTGTATCCCCAGGTGGGCCTTGAGGTGGAGTCCAGCCCTAGGTATAGTTTCAGAGTCAGCTCATGCTTGCTGGTGCTGCTGTTACTGCACTCTTGTCGATGTGTGATGAAGTGAGCTAGCTTCTCCTGCCACAGTGAAGCCTTCCCTGGAATCTGTTAGCCTGAAATAAATCCTTTCCTTCTATAAGCTGCTTCTGGTCAGGTGTTTGGTGCAGCAACAAAAAGGTAACTGCAACATGCGTGAATGTGGTTATGGGCATGCTGTGGTGTGTGTTGGATGCCAGAGGACAACCTTGGGTGTGGGTAGTCACCTTCCATCTCTTTGAAGGAGAGTCTCTGGTTTGCACCTGGGTATGCCAGGCTATTTGACCTGTGAATTTACAGTAATTCTCCTGTCTGTACCTCCCATTTTGCTGTAGGTATACTGAGATTACAGACATGCGCTGCTGTGTCTGGCTTGACTTGTATTCTGGGCATCTAAACTCAGGTTGTCACACTTGTGCAGTAAGCATTTTTACCCACTGAGCCATGCTGCTAGCCCACAAAAATACTTTTCATTAGAATAAAATGCCCCTTATTTTTCTACATCTGATAGGTGGAGTCTAGAATGTAAGATAGCCTTTTGTGATTATTACTTTTTAAAAAATTTTATTTATTTATGTGCAAGGAGAGAGAGAGAGAGAGAGAGAGAGAGATAGATGGCAGAGAGAGAGAGAGAGAGAGAGAGAGAGAGAGAATGGGCATGCAAGAGCCTCTAACCACTGCAAATGAACTCCACACACATGTGCCACTTGTGCTTCTGGCTTACATGGGTGCTGCAGAATCAAACCTGAATCCTTTGGCTTTGCAGGCAAATGCTTTAACCACTAAGACATCTCTCCAGCCCTGTGATTATTAATTTTGTCATTTTGAATGTGTCCCTGTATTCAGTTGAGTATTTTTCCTTAATGTGTCTGTGAGGGAGTTTCTGGGTGGGGTTACCATTTGAAATGTTGAATTGAATAAAGTAGATGTGAAAGGTCCTTATCCAATCTACCGAGGGCTTGAACAGAATAAGCGATCTGGTGTCTTGAACTAATACATGTGTATTTAGTCTCCTAACTTCAGACTTGGACAGGTCTTGGAATTAGCATCTGTTCTCTGAAACTCAAACCTAGAGCAGAATCCATGCCATTGACTCTCCTACTTTATAAGCCTTTTGCCTCAGAGAGGAATTTACAGCTTTGGTTTTCCTGGGGAGGACATTTAGCCATCGTAATCACAATGTTATACTGAGTCTGCACACATGTATTCACACTCTATAATGTAGAAAGATCACTAAGAAATGTAACTTTTAAATATGTTGGGTATCTGTAAAATAAAGAACCCAAAGAGCTAAATGTAGTTACATAAAGGATGCATTAACATTCAGCACTGTGGGGGAAAAGGAAAGCAATAGCAAGTGATGGAGAAATACCCATACACATTATATTCCCTGTAATACAGCCTTTTCTAACAATGGGGGATATTATCAGAAGTAAGCACTAAAAACCATGATTATATTAATGTACTCATTAGAGCAAAAGAAGAACCATGTATATTAAGGTACTGTGCTTTCCTGTATTTGGCTCAGATACCACACTGTGGAACTCCAATATTCTTTCAGCCTCATGACCCTATTCATGAGGTCAACAGTATTTTCATATGAGCACTAAGATTATTTTTCTCTTTATCTCACATTTCCTTATGACTACTCACCAAATTTCTCAGAAGTTACACATTGAATGATATCACAACAGATTTGAATAAAGATGTTAAAGTAAGAATGTGAGTGGGTTTTATTAAGTTATATATTAAAGACAATTGCATAACAACACCTTTGTGTTCTGGATAATGTTATATTTTATAAGCTCCAAGGTTTTTATTGTTAACCAAACTGGTTATTATTTTTCCATATCTCTCAGTTTGGAGGTTGGGGTTGTAGCTTGTTGGTAGTGTGCTTGATTTGGGTGTTAAAGCCCTTGATTCTATTCCCAGTATGACAAAAACAAAATAAAACAAAATACAGTTCTGTTTTATTTTCTTGTATCATCAGTGTTGATAGAACCCAGAGTTGATACCCCTTCTATATTTTAAGTATAAGAATATTCCAAGATTAAAATGTTTAGTAGATATTCTAATTCACCCCCCTTGTAAGTTATTTAAAATTTGTGTAAAACCAGCATGTAATTAACAGAAAAAGAAATTCTGAGCCAGTTCTGGAAAACTGTTATAGTCTGTGAAGAAAATTTGTAATGGGTCTGTCAGATTGGGCAAGGTGGTTTGTGAAACAAATGAGAGGAAAGTGATCAATGCACTTTGGAACAAGAGCATAGAAGGTATGAATATCTTAGTTTGTAGGACATCTTCAGTGGGTTTTTGAATAAGAAGTAGTTATGATATTAGCATGCTAAAGTGCAAAAAATACACATGTACACATCTTTTCTTACAACTATAATCCTGATTTCTTGGTATTCCTAGAAGTTTAAAAGTCACCAACATAATCAGTCCATAGTGTATCATTTGTACAGCCCCCCCCCACACACCCGCACGATTATGGTACGTATGAATATAGGACTTGATTTCTTTGGCCATTCTTTATAGTAAAAATACTGTTTTTGTGAGAATTTATGGTTACATTCTCTCAAAAAAAAGATCTAATTTTTGTGTTTTTGAATACCATGTTATACAATGCAGTAAAGATTTTAAAAAGTTTAAACAGCCCATATTTATTTGCTAAGAATCATTATTCAACTTGTAGTTGTAAGGTAAGTTAGTATTTGACTCTTGAGAATATTCAGAACAGGTACATTAACAAAATTTTAAAACTCTACAGCTCTGCTGATAATAATCTTCACATTTTGCTATATGCCATTTACTTTGTCCAATCTTCTGTGCATGTTTGCATGTATGTAAAATAAATGCACACTGACAACAATATTTATGGATGCATTGCTGTAGTTTTTAACTGAAATATACCCCAAACATTCATGGTTTGGAAGCTTGATTTCCACTGTAGCAATGTGGACTGGTAGGGATTGTGATTGGGCCATGTGGACTCTGGCCTGCTCAATAGGATCCTCCATTAACAGACTCATGTCTCATTGAACTATTGAGAAGTGGTGAAAGCCGTACCAGATGGGTTGGTTGGAGGAAGGCAGTCTTAACTTTAGTCTTTTGTTTCCTTAGTATTTAGTGACTACTGTGAAATGAGTAGAATAGCTTAGCTCTGCCACACCCTTCCTGCCATGAATGATGTGGCCAAATGACTGTGGAATGAAACCTTTGAAACCATGAGCCAAAACAAATCTTTCCTTTCTGAAATTTATTTTCCCAGGCATTTTGTTGCAGTGTGTGAAAGCAGACTAAAGGGATATGATATTTTATGACTTATATATTTTTAAATTTTTTATTTATTTATTTGAGAGAGATGGGGTAAGTTGTGGGAAAGATTGAGGGAGAGAGGGAAGGGTGCAGCAGGGCCTCCAGCCATAGCCACAGCCAAAGAACTCATGACACGTGTGCTACCTGGTTCCTTTAGCTTTTCAGGCAAGTGCCTTAACCACCAAGATATCTCTCCAGCCCTGACTTACATATTTTATTTTCTATATTAGGAAAACATTCAAAGAAATGTTATTTTTAATAATATTCTTAAGGACTATGTAATTGTTAATAAAACTTATTTATTGCACCTTTACAAATTGCTTATTATTGAGCATTTAGAATCCCTTTATTCTCCATTTCATTCAATGTAGTGGTGAGATGAATATCTTTTTACCTGTTTCTGTGCCTTTACATATGATTGTTTATGTAGACACATTTCTTAGTTAGAAATTGCTAGATCAAAATGTCTTTATCTTTTTCATTTTTTTTTTTTTTTTGTTTCCAAATTACTCTGTAGTGCTGTATGCTTTTCTTTTGATTGGACGTGTGTGGGGTGGTGTGTGTGCAGATGCTTGCATGCCATACATTTCTGTGGGGATGCCAGAGGAATAAAAAAACTGGTATCCTTTTGTTTTCACACATCTCTGTATTTACTAGACATCTCTGTGTCTTCCTTAACTCAGTTACTGTCTGTCAGCGAGCGCCAATGATTCTCTGGTCACTGCTCCTTGGACTCAAGTTATAGACTTCCATGGCCATGCCTAGTTTTTCAAATGTACTTATTTTTATTTTTTTTGAATATTTTATTTACTCATTTGAAAGTGAGGGAGAGAGAGAAAGAGAGAGCAAGAGTCAGACACCAGATGGGTGTGCTAGGCCTTCTAGCCACTGCAAATGAACTCTATACTGGCATATGCTACCTTGGGCATCTTATTTATATGGGTACTGGGGAATCAAACCTGGGTCCTTCTGCTTTATAGGCAAGAACTTTAACCACTAAGCCATCTCTTTAGCCCTTATTTTATTATTTTTAATCTATTTATTTATTTTATTATTAGATATGGCCATATTTTGCATGTAAACATCACATGTTGGTACCACCATTTCCCTCCTCCCTATCCCTTTCTGAAGATGTCTTCCTCATTGTGGATGCAGGTCAACTCCATGGGGATTGTGGGTCATGCATTGTGGTGGGGGGAAGCAATGTCTCTGCAAAATGTCCCAACTTGTGGCTCTAACAATCTTTCTGCCTCCTGTTCTACAAAATTCCCTGAGCCATGCTGGAAGCATTTTAAGTGTGCTTCAGTGATGGGCACTTAGGAGCCTCTGGATCTCTGCTTTGGTAGGTGTTGAGGGTCCTCAGTATCTTTTGCCATCACCCTTGTGCTGATATCAGCTTAACTAAGAAAGCAGCAAGCACTCTTGCTCATTTCCCTAATTCCTCTGTGGTTTCAGCTGGGGCCGGAGTGGAGTGCATTGGGTCATATATATCCTCGGGTCCAGTTCTCATCTGAAAAAGAGAAGCAGATTCTCCAATGGAGAGTGAAGTCAGCACGGGCTAAATGGGATAACCATTATTAATTCAGAGAGAATTAAAAGGGTTTAAATGCTCTTATAGTTTAAAGTTGGTGGGAACTTGACAATGGAAAGCAGAATGATTATCTGGATATGATTCTGACTTGTTTCCCACTTCCAGATATGGTTTCCTTTCCACTGAGCTTATCTATTACCCAATCCAAGAGCAGTTTGTTACCCACAATGGCTGTGTGCCACTATTTCACTTTTGTGTGCATCATGCCAATTGTTTACTTCTGACTCACTTAGACTTTGAGTTGCTTGGACCACATATAGGCCATTTTTCCCTGGTAGCTCATGTAGCACCTTCCAGCAGTAGATGGGCTAATTGGGGATTGCCTCTCCTCTGGAATCCAACCAGGTCTCTCCATGGTCTGTGCCAACAGCATAATGGTGTCTTCAGCAGTAGGATCTTACTGTGAACCTCAAGTGCTCTGACAGAAGTCTGTCTTGTTTGTTTTGGGCGATGTAGTAGGTCTCTCTGATCAACAGCTCATTGTAGACATAGACCACATCCACGTACAGGGAATTACAGGCCAGCACCAAGGGAAAAGAAAAAAGAAAAAGCCAGAGAAGAAAGAGAAACAGGAGAAATTTGGGTTAGGTTTCGTCTCACTCTCTCCAGGGCCCTTCCATTCAGACGCTCCCTCTAAGGTCCTCTTGAGGGTTCCACCTTTTAGTCTGACTTCCAGGATATAGGATCCTATGGTAACAGTTTAGTTTGGGTTCAGTTTTGTGTCCCTCACCCTTTCCCTTCCCCCAAGCCCTACCCTCCCTAGTGTCCAAGCCTCAAGGTGCTATTCAGTTATGTCTACAACCTGGGCTGATCCAGGTTGAGAGCTGCAGATGAGTGAGATGATGTGATGGCTATCTTTCTGTGATTGTGTGAGTTCACTTAGAATGATCTGTTCCAAGTTTGACCATTTTTCTATAAATTTCATTGTGCCATTTTTTCTCTTACTGCTGAGTAGAATTCCATCGTGTAGATATACCATACAATGATGTATTGATTGCAATTTCTAGTTATTATTAATTGACCAGCAATAAACATAGTTGAGCAAATATTTCTGAACCAAGATGTGGAGCTTTTAGGGTAATTGCCCAGTAAGGTAATAACAGGGTTTGTTGGTATTCATCCTTTTCAGGAGTCTCCAAATTGATTTCCACAGTGGTTATACCAGCTTACATCACACCAAAAGTGAATGAGGCTTACTATTTCTCCACAGCCTTGCCAAAATTTGTTTTCATTTGAGTTTTTAATGTTTGCTATTCTTACTGTGGGGTAAGGTGGAATCTCATAGGTCTTTTTGAAATTTCCATTTCCTTAATGGTTATGGATGTTGAACATTTTCTTAAGTGAGTGTTAGCCATTTGTAATTTTTCCTCTGAGAACTCCCTATTCAGTTTTTGACTTTTTGAGTGAGTTGTGTGATTTTTTTTTTTTTAATGTTTAGTTTTTGAGCTATTCGTAGATTCTAGATATTAGGCTTCTGTCAGTGGTACAACTGGTGAAGATTTTCTCCCATTCAGTTGGCAATCTATTGGCTCTGCTTACGGTATGCTTATCTGTGCAAAAGCTTTTTAGCTTCATGAGATCTCATTGGTTGAGTGCTTGTTTAATTTCCTTGGCTACTGGGGTTTTGTTCAGAAGTCTTTTCCAGTCCTATACTGTGGAGAGTGCTTCCCATTTTTTTCTCCAGTAGTTGAAGAGTTTCAGGACGTATATTGAGGTCTTGAATCCAGTTGGACTTGAATTTTGTGTATTGTGAAATAAGTGAGTCTAGTTTCATTTTCCTACATATGGTCATCCCATTTGTCCTACACCATTTGTTGAAGATGCTGTCTTTTCACCAGCCAACATAATACGCACCTTTTCAAAGATGAAGCAGCCATAGTTGCTTGCCCTAAGTTCTGGATATTCAATTCTGTTCCATTGGTCTATGTTTGTGTTTTTGTTCCACTACCAGGCTGTTTTTGTCACTATGGCTTTGTAATACAGCTTTAGATCAGGTATTGTGATACCACCATAGGTGTTTCTTTTGCTGTGTATGTGTTTGGATTTCAAGGCCTTCTGCCATTTTATATGAATTTTGAGATCATTTTTTCAATCTCTGTGAAGAATGATGCTGGTATTTTTTATTGGTCTTGTATTAAATCTGCATATTGCTCTTGCAATCTTGCAATTGCTGTAGAATTTCTGTTTTCCCAATATTAATTCTACCTACCCAGGAGCATGGGAAGTTCTTCCATCTTCTCAAGACCTCCAGTATTTCTTTCTTGAGTGTTTTTTTTTTTTTCATTATGTAGTTCTTTCACATTCTTTATTAGTGTTATTCCAAGGTATTCAACTTTTTTGTTGCTATTGAAAATGGGACAGCCTCACTGATTTCTTTCTCTGTATCCTTTGCATATAGAAAAGCTACTGATTTTTGTGCATTCAATTTTTATCCTGCCAACTTGGTGAAGGAATTTATTACCTTTTGTAGTTTTGGCATGGAGACTTTTGGTTCACTTATAGGTAAGATCAGGTCATCTGTAAAGAGGGCTAACTTGACTTCTTCTTTTCCAACTTGAATCTCTTTTGTTTCTTTCTTTTTCCTGTCTTATTGCTTGGGCTAGTACTTCTAGTACTATGTTGAAGAGCTGTGCTGAGAGTGGGCACCTCTGTCTTGTTCCCAGTCTCAGTGGGAACTGCTTGAGTTTTTCCCTCATTAAGTATTATTTGGGCTTTAGGTGCTTTATAGATAGCATTTATTGTGTTGAGATATAAACCCTCTATTCTTACTCTTTCCTGTGTTTTGATCATGAAGTGGTATGGTATTTTGTCAGAGGTCTTCTCTGCATCAATGGAAATGATCATGTGGTTCTTATGGTTCAGTTTATTTTTGTGGTATATTACATTGACTGATTTTTGTATGTGAAACCATCCCTGCATCCCTGGGATAAAGCCTCCTTGACCAAGGTGAATAATACTTTTGTTGTGTTGTTGAATTTGGTTTGCAACGATTTTGTTCAGGATCTTTGCGTCAAAGTTCATTAGGGATCTAGGCCTATCACTTTGTTTTCTTGTTGCATCTTTGTCTGGTTTTGTTATCAGGGTGATGCTAGCTCCATAAAAAGAGTTGAGGAGGGGAGGATTCCCTGTTCTCTGATTATGTGAAACAGTTTGAGAAAAATTGGTTTCAGATTTTTGATTACCTTTTCAATCTCCATGGATGTGATAGGTTTATTTAGGAGACTACTCTGCTGTGAGTTTAGTTTTGGTAGGTGGTGTGTGTCTAGGAATTCATCCATTTCTTCCAGATTATTTAATTTTGTGAAGTAGAGGTTTTGTAAGTATGTCCTGATGATTTTTCCAATTTCATTGATGTCAGTAGTGACCTCTCCTTTTTCATTTCTGATTTTGTTGATTTGAGACTTCCTTTTTCCTTCTTCTCTTCTCTTCTCTTTTCTTTTCTTTTTTTCTTTTGGTTTCATCAGTTTGGCCCCCTGGCAATCTTGTTTATTTTTTCAAAGAACCAGCTCTTTGTTTCATCAATATATATATATATATATATATATTTTTTTTTCCAGGTAGGGTCTCACTCTGGCCCAGGGTGACCTGAAGTTAACTATGTAGACTCAGGGTAGCCTCAAACTCACGGCCGTCCTCCCATCTCTGCCTTCCAAGTGCTTGGATAAAAGGCGTGCACCACCACCTCTGGCTTGTTTCATTGATATTTTAAAAATTAAAAATTGTTTTCTTAGTTTCCAATTCATTTATTTGTGTTCTAATCTTGATTATTTCTTTCCATTTGGAGCTCTTTGGTTTGGATTCTTCTTGTTTTCTAGAGCCTTCATGTGGACAGGTTATTGATTTTTGATCTTTTCATCTTTATAATGAAGGCATTTAGGGGTATGAATTATCCCCTATTACTGACTTCATAGGAGTCCCTTAAGTTTTGGTAGGTTTTGTTTTCATTATCATTATCTTCTAGGAGATTTACAGTTTCTTTTTTGATTTCTTCCACGACCCATTCATTGTGTAAAAGTATGTTGTTTAGTCTCCAGGAGTTGGTGAGTTCTTGATGTCTCTTGTTAATTTCTAGCTTTAAAGCATTTTGTGATCTGACATGATGCAGGAAATTACTTCAATTTTCCTGAGTTTATGAAGGCATGCCTTCTGGCCTAATATATGGTCCATTTTGGAGAAGGTTCTGTGGTTTGCTGAGAAGAATGTGTATTCTGTAGAGTTGGGGTGGAAAGTTCTGTAGGTATCCATTAGGTCTGGTTGATCTATGATGTTGTTGAGATCTATTATTTCCCTGTTAATGTTCTGCTTGGATGACCTGTCTATTGATGATAGTGGAGTATAGTATTGGTGTTTAGTTCTGTTTCATTGTTAAATATGTTTTGTTTTATAAACTGTGGTGCCCCAGTGTTTGGCGCTATATATTTATGATTGTGTTGTGCTCATGTTGGATCATTCCCTTGATCCTTGTTTTATTTTATTTTTGGGTTTTCGAGGTAGGGTCTCACTCTAGCCCAGGCTGACCTGGGATTCACTATGGAGTCTCAGGGTGACCTCGAATTCACAGCGATCCTCCTACCTCTGCCTCCCGAGTGCTGGGATTAAAGGCATGCGCTACCATGCCCGGCATATTATTTTATTTTTTAATGTGTGTTATGGAAAGTTGAACTTCATAGTCTTTGGCCCGCCAGGTCATCATGGTTAAACCTTAAACAGCCCTAACCACTGAACAACCTGTTGTACTTTTTAAAAATAATATGAAGCCGGCCGTGGTGGTACATGCCTTTAATCCCAGCACTCAGGAGGCAGAGGTAGGAGAATCACCATGAGTTCCAGGCCACCCTGAGACTACACAGTGAATCCCAGGTCAGCCTGGGCTAGAGTTAGACTCCATTCCCCTCTCTCACACACAAAAATAATAATAATAATGATGATGATAATAATGACAATAACAACATAAGCATGTATGTTTTTCTGCTCTATCTTAAGTGGTAAATTTTAGAACTCATTGTTCAGGCAATAATAAAGAAAATCGTTACAGGGGCTGGAGAGATGGCTTAGCAGTTATGGTGCTTGCCTGCAAAGCCAAAGGACCCAGGCTCGACTCCCCAGGACCCATATAAGTCAGATGCACAAGGGGTGCATGTATCTGGAGTTCGTTAGCTGTGGCTGGAGGCCCTGGTGCTCCCATTCTCTCTCTCTCTGTCTCTACATGCCTATTTTTGTATCTCTCTTTCAAATAAATAAAATATTTAAAAACAGAATATTGTTAGAGCCACTTTAAAGAAGTTAAGGAAAAGTAGACTATATATGCTTTAAAATAGAGTTTGCATTACTATGTCTTTAGATAACCAAATTTCAATTAATGCTATTAAGTTTTTACTATAAATTTTAAAGTTTAGGTATCTGGAACCAGACCAACAGCAAATCAGTTAATATCTGACATAATTATTAAGGGAAATACATATGTCGAACTGGTGGACTTTATGTGTGGAGGGCTAATTATTGTGGGAGACTGTGGAGGTAATTTTTAGACACTGGTGTTTGGTATGTGTGTGGCAGTGTAAGGGAGTGTCACACAGGCCACTAGACAGAGCCAACTCTGTGAAAAAACCACTGTATCAAGTTAGTAGATAGAAAGGTTTAGTTGGCTTGTAGGTGCTTTAGTTTGGTTTTTCCTCTTTAGACCTGTAAGTACATGAGTACTCTACAGAACTAAAAAAAGCACAGTGCCAGGCTACATGAAAAAGAGTGCATTTATCCTAGCTGTCCTGTAGAAATGAGTCATCAGAGCTAATTTTCTTTATTATTTAAGCTGAGTTGAGTGACATTAAAATGCAGAAATTGTTTGGATATGGTTTTATTTTGTGACTTTGTCTTAATAATGATCAAATTGGTAAGCTCTGCTATTTAATATACTGTTTTCATACCATTTCTTTAATAAGAAAATGATTGTAGCTTAAAAATGCAAATTGCTGAAAATTGCTAAATGGTTTTAATGGTAAATATAACTTCAAGTAAAAATGTGACACACAACATATTTTACTCCAACATTTTTTTAAGTTTTTTTTTTTTTTTTTTGTTAACGACTTCCATGGTTATAAAAAGTATCCCATGGTAATGCCCTCCCTCCCCCACTTTCTCCTTTGAAACTCCATTCTCCATCATATCCCTTCCCCATCTCATTCAGTCTCTTTTATTTTGATGTCATGATCTTTTCCTCCTATTATGATGGTCTTATGTAGGTAGTGTCAGGCACTGTGAGGTCATGGATATCCAGGCCATTTTGGCTCTTGGGGGAGCATGTTGTAAGGAGTGCTGCCCTTCCTTTGCCTCTTAGATTCTATCCGCCACCTCTTTTGCAATAGACCCTGAGCCTTGGAATGTGTGATAGAGATATTGCAGTACTGAGCACTCCTGTTACTTCTTTCCAGCACTGTGATGCCTTCTGAGTCATCCCAAGGGCACTGCCATCTGAGAAGGGAAGATTCTCTACCAAAAGTGAGAGTTGCATTAATATAAGGGTATGAACATTAAGAGAAGTGCTTACTGGGCAATTTGATGAGCATATTATATACATTTAGCCAGACAGCAGCAGACGTTACTTTACAACCTGTGGTGGTTTGAATAGAATAGATGGCCCCCAATATATTCAGTTGTTTATTTGTTTGTAGTTTGCATCTCTAGCCATCTGGCTGGAGGCAATGCCATTGTGTAGATCTTAAGGTGTGGTGGTGGGTTTGAGATTTCAATCTAAAGATATGCAAAGTGTGCTTAGCTGGAGTTCCTGAAGTGTGCTGTGGCTTTTGACCTTTAGGCTTGTACTTCTCTCTTTCTCTGCTTGGGCCTGTGAAGGCAGGCCAGTTTCTTCTGCCATTATGGAACTTCCCCTGGATCTGTAAGCTTCAATAAATCCCTTCCTCCATAACTGTGCCTGGTCTGGAATTTCATCTCAGTGAACCTGAAGCTGACTAATACACAACCCTAGGGTTCATGACTACCCCTGTTTTAACTTTTTAGTATCAAGGATGTATTCCCTCCCATGGAGTGGGCCTCCAGTCCAGTTAGAGGGCAGTTGGTTTCCTCCATGATAGATGTGCCACTATTGCACTCATTGGCTCATTTGGCCTGGCTGGCCAAATAGGTTTGCAGTGTCCACTGTTGAGTATCTTCACTGGTGATTTCTCTTTCTCCCGTTGAACTGCATGCAGAATGGCTTCTTCCAGCTTTCTATTAGCTGGTCTACATGCGGGAGGTTATTGGCTCAGTTCCAGCCAGACTGCAACATTTTTTATAGTAGAAATAAATTAGTTAAAAAGCCAATAAGTCTTCAGAGACCACTACTTAAAATTGATAATTAGAATCCATAATTGCTGAAACTTGGAAAAACAACAATTTGCACACACTAAACAACATGGCCCTCAAAAAGACATTACAACCTTGGAGAAGCAGGACCCAGGTTTGTTAAGAGGCTGGATACTGTGTAGCATTTCTAATATGTCACATCAGGCCTGGCTAACAGCCTTAATTGGTTTTCTATGCATCGGTGCATCTGAAAGATCCTTGATAAATCAGCTATTGGACTTTAGAATGAATATCGCCTTGCATGAAAAATCCTGTTCCATAAATTGAGTTAAGATACAGGATATCCTTTAATAAAAAAGCCCCCCCCCCCATACACACATACAATTTAGGCTGATAATTTGCAATTTATGAGAATCAAGTTTAAAAATAATTTCAGATTATGAGAGAAGGTAAAGACTGGGAAATGGAAGAAAAAAAAGGGTTACTATTAGTATAGTGTGTGTGAACTTAGACGGTACTAATGTATAATACAACAACAATATCACACACTCTAAACCACAGGGTAGCACTCAGTGGAAATTAGCCAGATTTGAAATTTTATTTCTTACGTAGATAAACCCTTCTGTTTTCCATTAGTTGAACCTGTGATTGTGGGTTATTTGAATTAGTTAGACCAATAATCATTGAGTATTTAATGTACCTTGGGTACAAGTTGACATATCTTTAGAAGGGAATACAGGGAATTGATTAATTTGGCATATCCTGAAGTGAGGGCCAAGTGTCATAACCCTTGTACAACTGGGGTCTGTAGCACAATACCAATGCACTGTGGTTAAAAGTATATCCTATGAAAATGAAATATTGTATAATAAAATTTGTGCTCTACTTTAAGTGTGCAAAATAGTATATGTCGTTGTTAAATTCCACTGTGACATTAGAACACCAGCTTGTCATTCTGGAAAGATTTTTGGTCTAATATAGCAGTCTCGTTTTTGTAGTTAATCTCTGTGTGAGTTTTGCCTGTGGTGAATAGTCTGTATAAGTGCTCTGAAGGTGGGACTGTATTCCATTTGCTCCCCCATGGTACATAACCAGTGCATATTTATTCAATCAAAGCATGAGAAATAGATTGATCATGTCAAGCTTGGTTGTAGGGCAGCCTCGGGGAGCATACTGACAATTGCAGGCTGGAGGTAAAGGTAACCTTAGGGAACGGACAGCTTTTGGGGGAGACTATTGCATCTACTATGTACCAGAGCCTTGGTTTTAGAAAAGTTTATCATTAGGCCTCATACTACTCTGTGGGTATTTGTATTCTATGACCTGTAGTTCAAAGTGGTTGTTAATAAGTTGCAAAATGTTATGGGACTTGTATAAATATTAATCTTGGGACTTGACATCAGAAGGAATTACATTGCCTGTACCTTTCATTTCCTTGCTTTTATATTCTGGTGGGAGAGCAAGAAAGCTGCACCTTCTTTGTACATCAGGACAATAAGACAATGCCTTTGTTTGATAGTTTAAAATGTGGTTTTCCTGACTAGAGAAGATCTGAATTTGATCAGGCTCTGTCTAGTCTACTATATGACTTTAAGTGACCAGTGATGACTTTTACCTAATTTGAAAACAGAGATAATCACAGACTCTTTTGGAGACTAAATAAATTGTCTAGTAATTAGTAGTAATTACCAGTAATTAGTAAAGATTTAACTGACATTATTTGATTGATATCTTTCCATGGTTTGTTTTGAAAAACAAGGGCTTTTTGTGTATAGTACGTGGTTGTGTGTTTGTGGTTTGTTTGTTTTGTCTGTGTGCAGATGCACTCACCTCATGTTTGCTCAGAGGCCAGAGGTGAATGCTGAGTGTCCTTCCCCCATTGCTCATCTTTGTCTTGCTTTGAGCCTTTCACTGATTCCAGAACTTTTCATTTCATTCCTGAGCTTCAATAATTCTCTTTTCCCAGCTCCCCACAGGAATGGGATAATAGCTATGCATGGCCATACTCAATTATTTACATGGGTGCTAGAAAAATCCAACTTAGGCTATCTCACCCCCACCCCTCCAAACTTGCATGAGAAAATGCTCTTACCCGCTAAACCATCTTTCCAGCCCAAAACATGGTCTTTTAAAGTTAAATTTAATATTTGTGTTCAGTGGCATCCTTTTATTGCTGTAAATTCTTCGTAGCTTTTGGATTTATTTAGCTTTATTATTTGTAATGTCATTTCAGGTTCCTATATGATAGTGGACTCTTCAGATCATGACCCTGGAGAAAAAGCCCGACTTCAGCTGCCTACCATGAAGGAGAATGACACCCACTGCATTGATTTCAGCTACCTGCTCTATAGCCAGAAAAGGCTGAATCCTGGCACTTTGAACATACTAGTTAGGGTGAATAAAGGACCCCTTGCTAATCCAATTTGGAATGTGACTGGATTCACTGGGAGAGATTGGCTTCGGGCTGAGCTAGCAGTGAGCACCTTTTGGCCCAATGAATACCAGGTAATCAACTTAGATTTTCTGGTCTGTACTTTGATGTATTGGATTTTGTTGTCTGTGGAGTACTTAAATACTGGCAAGCAGTAAGACAAAGTTTTTCCCCTTTGTCTTTCTACCCTTATTCTTGAGGAAGAGGTTGAATATTTTGGCTAAGTAAAGAAAATATTTCAATCTACAAAGAAAAAGTAAGTTCATGTCCAAAATTTCTTGTTTGGTCAAGAGCTACATATTTCTTTACATATTCTAACACACATATTTATACGTGACTTTGTTCTGGAATGAATAGTCTTTTTTATTCATTCAGATTATTCAGATTAGATTGGTTTACTGATTTCATGAAATTAATGTTTGGAAAATAGATATGAAACAGTCATGGAATATATTATCTTGAAGAGATGCTTTACTTATTTATATTTTTGTTAACTATATAGACAATTAAAAACAAGAAAATCTGGTTGTCCTTAACATCTCTGGATGCTTTTTTTCCATCAGAAATGCTAGATTTTATTATGAGGAAAAGAGACAGTGAATAATATTAGTATCCACTTAAGATCTTATCACTGAATTTATTGGTTATCAGCATCGACACTTCATTCAGAAACATAGATTGTCAGAATTAGTGCTTGATAATGCCACCTTGTCTCTTCTAAAAACTCAGTGCTTGTACTGGACTTTGAGATTGAAACTTTAAAATCTTGTATGTTTGTGAGATGACATTTACATGAAAACATTTCATGACAGCAGTGGCATGAAAGTTAATAATTTCATTTATACATTACAAAAGAGAACAGTTCACTTTTATTTATTCCTAAAGTACAAAAAAAAGAAATGCATTGTCTGAAGTGCTTTTTTTGGAGTTGATTTTTAAAATTTATTTAATTTTTTATTTGTTTGAGAGAGAGAGAGAAAGAAGGAAAGAAAGAAAGAAATGAAGAAAGGAAGGAAGAAAGAAAGAGGCACATAGAGAATGGAGGTGCCAGGGTCTCCAGCAGCAAAGAAATTTCCAGGTGCATGTGCCACCTCATGCTTCTGGCTTATGTGGGTCCTGAGTAATTGAACCTAGGTCCTTAGGCTTTGCAGGAAAGCACCTTAACCGCTAAGCAATCTCTCCAGCCCTGGAGTTGATTTTTGTAGTGTTTTCAGGGCTGCCTGTATCATAGGCCAATTCCAGAGTTCAGGCTCTCATTTTCAGGTTATGAGTTGATTGAGATTTCAGTAGGAAGTACTTGATTCTATTATTTTTGAACAGAAGGATGTGTCTGTTCACTATGGGATAGCATTCTGCTTTTTCAGGGCCCCCAGCACTGAAAGGGGTGCATATATAGTAGGCTGGTGAAGTGGGTGTGTGCTGTTTGTGTGTGTGTGTAGTTCACACCTGTGCAATGAGTGTGACCAGAGGGTTCACCTCTGAAGCTGGTGGATTTGTGGCTGTCATCACTGAATCACCTCACTACACATATTATTAGTAGACATATTTCATGAGAGTCTGCTGTTGGAGATGGGCATACACTGTGGGGAAGAAGCTTCAATCAGCACAATTAAACTGACAATACATCCACATCCAGAAAACACATTAGAATGCCAAATAGGAAGTTAATCTGACAAAATTGTTACAGATGTGAGTTGTGGACTCAGATTTCCTGTGTTCAAGTCCATTTGCTCTTTTGTATATGTATACATCATTCTTCAAGGAATCCAGCTAGAATTTGGCTTTCTAAAAATTCAAATAGATTTTGATAAATTCAACAAGTAATACATTGGTGACATCTTTTTGCTTTTGGACTAAGAGATTATATTTACATTATGATTTTCTCATTTTTAAAAGACCTATCTTTGACTCACTGATATCAATTAAATTTTCTTATGGCATATATTATTGCAATATTCAGCGTAATGTTGAGTTACTTTAAGGTGGATGAGTGGCTCTTGGTTGAGTGTCATTTTTTTTTTTTAATGATAGAATACCTTGGTTTACATGTGCCTGTGATGAATTTAAGCTAGCTATGCAGAGAGTGCCCTGAGTGAGTTTCCACCTGACTGTGAGATATTATTGGAGCCATCTTGTCAGAGGAAAACAAAGTTATTAAATATATCAAAACTTTGTGTAAATGTCTTATTGTAATTTTCAACCTATTATTTTGCTTTTCTCTTTCTTAACCACTAAAATTTAATCAATAAAAATAAAAGCACAGCATTTTTATTTACATGTTTAGGTCTTAATAACTTACTTATTGGTCCTTTAAACCATTTAAAAGTTATTAGATACTTAACTGTACCTGTACATCAATTATTAGAAACAACCATTATAGTATGCACTAATTATGTTGCACTTTTACAGTTAGAAAAGATCATAGGAAAAATAGTCCATGCATTGTAGTAGACAGCTTTCAAAGTCACATATTTGCCAAGTTATTGATAAGTGCTGGTGGTTTTCACTCAAAGCCTACTAGAATTTTTTGGTAGGTATCTTGGGAGCCTATAGTCTCAATATTTAGAGAAAGATTCATTTGATTTAAGTACTAGATATCAGAATCCATTTTTGAGATTTCTTTAGTAGGAAATTTTGAGGCCTGATTTCTATTCTTGTGTAAGGAAAAGCTCACTTGATTCTGATAGGAAGCCCTCCACAGATGTGTCTTGCACAGGGGAATACCTGATGATCCACATGTCTCTTTGATGAAGCCTTCAGACACCATACCTAATGCCTGTAATCTAGCATTGGGAGGTAGCAGCAGTATAATTGCATCACAAATTCATGGTTTGATGAAGCCTTCTCAAGCTAGACACCATACCTAATGCCTGTAATCTAGCATTGGGAGGTAGCAGCAGTATAATTGCATCACAAATTCATGGTCACCCCAGGCTACAGTATGGGACCCTTTCTTCAAAAATTGTAGAACCACAACAACACAAAGAAAACAAACAAACAAACAAACAAACAAAAAACCCCAACAGTACAAAGAAAAAAAATCTTCTATCTTCAAATAGTTCTTTTTTTTTAAATTTTTTTATTTTTTTTTATTTTATTTATTTATTTATTTTTTTTTTGGTTTTTCGAGGTAGGGTCTCACTCTAGCCCAGGCTGACCTGGAATTCACTATGGAGTCTCAGGGTGGCCTCGAACTCACAGCAATCCTCCTACCTCTGCCTCCCGAGTGCTGGGATTAAAGGCGTGCGCCACCACGCCCGGCTAAATAGTTCTTTAAGTATAGAAAAGGAAGTTCTATTTTAAGAAAAGGGAATTAAAAAGAGAATTACTTTGTTCTTAGAGGAAAAAGAAGATACTATTTTTATGTCTTGATTATAAAAACAATATTTAGCTGACTATAATCCTAGAATTGGGAGAATGAGGTAGGAGGATCACCAAGGCCAGTCTGTGTTATAAAGTGAGTTCAAGGTCAGCCTAGGTTAGAGTTAAACCTTGCCACCAAGCAAAAGAAAACTAAACAAGACAAAATTTAGTGAAGCCTCCATGAAATATAAATATAAATATATATATGTATATTTTGAATAGAATGTTTTTATACTTGTTGTGATGAACTAACTACCTTCAAATCTTGGACATACTTAGCCAGTGACATGATACATTGGATTATATTGAATTTCATTCGTTGTTTTTTTTTTTTTTTTTTTTTAATTTCATTCTTTATTTCTGGTTTTAACATAGTGCATGGAAACCTGTTTGCAGTGCCAATCATTGTTCTTCTTCATGGCTGGCAAGTCATGAGTGGATAGGGATGCTGGCTCCATGGAATGGCAGATTGTATTTTTTATTCCAGCCCCGTTTTATGGATAATAATGCATTTGAGTATTACAATTCCCATGTTCAAGCAAAACAAGGAGCTTTAAATGTTGTTTTTGACAATCATAATAATATGGTCTTACATAAGAATCTTTTTCATCTTTTACTTCAGACCACTGGCTATCTTCAGCTCAGTATATTAGTAGAAATTATATTACATTTATCTTATTTGTCATGGCCAGAAGGTGCTGATGAAATATGTTTATAGGCTTCAAGTTTGTACTGTACAATATGAAATAGCATGTTAAACACACACACACACACACACACACACACTCACACACTCTCTCTCTGTCTCTCTCACACACTCCTTTCAGTGTATCACCTCAGAGCTACGTACTAATCAAAGATCTGTACTCCTCTAAGAGTGGTTTTCTCTACTCCGAATCTAAACTGTCTTGAATGCATAAAATGCAGTCCTGCTTTGGGAGTAAATCTGTAACTTTCCTACTGAACAGTGTGGTTGCTACTAAATGAGGCAGACAGATGATGTACATAACTTGCAAAGCTATTAGTGGAAACCCACTCTGCTGTTTTCCATTAACTGGGTGTACATCATTAATCACAAAAATGATGCGTGATGAAAACTACAGGGGTTTGGCCAGAATTTGGAAAGTGACTGTGTAGGAAAATGTGCTTTTCCCTCCTAATTCATTGAGAAACAGATACTGAAATTTTATGGTTCATTGTCCTCTTATAATATTTTCCTTTGGTTTGAAAAGAGTGTAAAAACTGGACAGCTATGAAACTTTGCAGTTTCAATCCCTTTTTAAAGGTAGTTGTACTGGCATATGTTGTGCTGATATTTGGCAGTAGGAAGTTTACTGCACTCCAAAAATGATACTGACTTTAGATCTAGAAAGAATGTGACTTAAGCCAAATGACTCTTTACCTGGATAGCTTCTAAAACAGGGATCTGATTGTCAAGTTCAGCATGAAAGTAGCACTCTTGCTCATCTCCCAGTTCCTCTGAGGATTCAGCAGTGGCTTGGCTGAAGTGCAAGGGGTAGTTTATCTCCTCCAGTCTTGCTACCTTCTGAAAAAGAACAGATTCTCCAGTGGAAAGTGAAGTCAGCATACTTTAAATGAGATATGCATTATTAATTTAGGGAGAATTTGTTGTATGTAACTCCCTTTAGGCAAAGGCTAGTGAGAGCTTTACACTGGAGAGCATAATCTTTGTCTTTATAGGAATTTAATCTGGCTTCCAATTCCAGATTTCATTGTATCATTTTTTTCTTACTGCTGAATAAAATTCCATTGTGTAAATGTGTACCCCAACTGTTAGCTCTATGTTCATCCTTTTCGGGAATCTCCAAATTGATTTCCTTAGTGGTTGCACAAGTTTGCAGTCTTGCCAACAGTGGATGAGGGTTCCTCTTTCCCCACATCCTCGTCAACATTTGTTGTTGTTTGGTATATATGAATAATTGCCATTCTTACCGCAGTAAGGTGGAATCTCATAGTTGTTTTAATTTGTGTTTCCCTGGTTATTAGGGATGTTGAACATTTTCTTTTCTTTTTTGTTTTTTGTTTTTTGTTTTTTGTTTTTCAAGGTAGGGTCTCACTCTAGCTCAGGCTGACCTGGAATTCACTATGGAGTCTCAGGGTGGCCTCGAACTCATGGCGATCCTCCTTCCTCTGCTTCCCGAGTGCTGGGATTAAAGGCATGCACCACCACACCCGGCTCATTTTCTTTTTTTTAACCAAGAATAATTTTTATTAAGATCATAATTAGCAAAAGTTTAGTCTTAAAAACATTCCAGCCTCTAGGATGAGGAGCAGGCACTAGGAATAAGATGTCAGAGCAGAAGTACACACAGTGCTCTTCTCTGTCACATTAAACCGGTCATTTGTTTCCTTACATCCATCTTGTCTCGCACTTATTGAAAAGGTGACGTGTGTGATCAGAGTGGTGCCTGCAATTGGAGTGCTGTGCTGCTCACTCTTGTCCTGGGGACAAGGTGAGGGATCCAACTTCATAAGAGACAGGCTTGGAAACCTTGTTCTTTTAACTAGCTTGACTTATTGGAAAGCTCAGTGGACTGTAGAGAAGCATACCATGTAATTAAAGGGAAGAAAAAGAATACAATTCCTCCCAGGCAATAATGTAAATTTCGTAGTAAACAAACTCTTTCTAAGGAAGGTTTTATTTGTTGAAATATGTCAATGCTGAATAGATCTTACAATGGATTTTGTATTTGGTCTCATTTTATAAAAGTCTGGCTGTGAACACCGAGTTACATACTCTTCAAACTTTTTCTTCCTCTTAACACACCTGTTTTGAGATTAGTCAAGACAATGTGGCTCCTGAGACAGCAACACCCAGGAAGATAGCTACTTTCTTCCTCTGCCCCACTTTCTTTAATCTCTTTAGGTTTTAAAGTAAAAATACATTTTTGTAAGCTCTTGAAATGACCCTTCCCAAAAATAAGTCAGCATTATGTTGTGGAAACATCAGTTTTTGGCAAACGTCATATTTTTCTGTCCTTGTTTGTCCAACAGCTGTCAGGATCTTTAAAGATATATTTTTTTCTTCATAACAACACCAACATGCAGCTTGCTGGATCTCCAGGTACGGCTTACAGCCTAGGTGTGTAGCACTGTCAGACGAGAGCTTCACTGTGGTTTCACATGCCTAAATGTTTTGAGCAAGTCCCAGTGTCTTCTGTACATCTCTTTGGCTCCTAATACTGGAACTCGTCATTCGTGCTCTTACCATAGGTCTCATAGCACCTGTTCTGCTGGTTGCAGCACTTGGTCAGGGAAGGGGTGCCACTGTTAAGATGAACACCAAACCATATAGAGCCACAGCCATTTGGTGGGGATGGTTTATACCTATAGCATGGGACAGGCCTCATACATGGCTGTACTTGTACTGGCAGAGAGAACCCGTCCTCGCCCAGCAGGTCCAGGGTGGCTTTGAGGTACGTGTAAATCCTGCACAGATGCCCTCTGGATGGTCTTTGGAGGCCCTCCACTGGGTGGTCTGGTCCTGCTCCCGGCCTCCCATGGCCGCTGTCAGAAGCAGCGGGAGCGCAGGCCACATGCTAGGGGCCACGGACATGGCAGGGGTCCGGGTTGCTGTGCCCTGCCACCCGGGTGCTTAGGCTGCGATGCCTGCCAGGGACTCCATGGAGGCGGGCTCCATGCCCACGCCTCCTTCTCGATTTGCACACATGCCTGTGCTGGGCATTTTCTTAAGCCTGTGTTAGCCATTTGTATTTCTTTCTCTGAGAACTCCCTCTTTAGTTCTCTGCTTTTTTGTTTCTTCAGTGGGCTGTTTGATTTTTTTTTTTTTTATTGTTTACTTTTTGAGTTCCTTGTAGATCCTAGATATAAGGCCTCTCTCAGTGGTACAGCTGGTGAAGATTTTCTCCCAACCAGTGGGTAATCTATTGGTTCTGCTTATGGTATGTTTGTATGTGCAAAAGCTTCTTAGTTTTATGAGATCTCATTCGTTGGTTGCTTGTTTAATATCCTGAGCTACTGGGGTTTTGTTTCGGAAGTCTTTCCCCATTCCTATAACGTGCCTCCTATTTTTTTTTTTCCAGTAATAGTACAGTTTCAGGTCTTATATTGAGGTTTTTAATCCATTTGGACTTGATTGTTATGCATGGTGAGATGATTGAGTCTAGCTTCATTTTTCTACATGTGGTTATCCAATTTATCCAACCCATTTGTTGAAGGTGCTGTCTTTTCTCCAGTCTACTTTATCAAGGTAGATTGTCAAAGATCAAGAAGATGTAGTTACTTGACTTAAGTAAGGTCTAGTCTTCAGTTCTGTTCCATTGGTCTATGTTTCTGTTTTTATGCCAGTACCATGCTGTTTTTGTTACTATGGCTTTGTAATATAGCTTTAGATCACCATACCTCCAGAGGTATCACCATACCTCCAGAGGTGTTTCTTTTGCTGAGGATATGTTTGGCTATCCAAGGCCTGCTGCCATTACATATGAATTTTGAGGTCATTTTTTCTATTTCTATGAAGAATGATGCTGGAGTTTTTATTGATATTGCATTGAATCTGTACATTGCTTTTGGTGGAATTGCCATTTTCGCAATATTAATTTGACTTGTCTAGGAGCATGGGAGGTCTTTCTATGCTCTCAAGTCCTCCTCGATTTCTTTCTTGAGTCCCCCCCCCCCCCCAAGGTAGGGTCTTGCTCTAGCCCAGGCTGACTTGGAATTCAGTGTGTCATCTCAGGATGGGCTTGAACCCATAGTGATCCTCTTACCTCTGCCTCCCAAGTGCTGGGATTAAAGACGTGTGCCACCATGCCCTGCTTTCTTGAGCTTTTTTTTTTTTTTTTAATGTTTTCATTATATAGGTCTTTCACATCCTGGTTATTGTTATTCCAAGGCATTTGTTTATTTATTTTTTTTGTTACTCTTGTAAATGGAACGACCTCACTGATTTCTTTCTCTGTATATTTGTCCTTTGCATATGTAAAGGCTACTGATTTTTGTGGGCTGATTTTGTATCCTGCCACTTTACAGAAGGAATTAATCATTTTCAGACATTTTAAAGAGATTTTTGGGTCATTTGTTTATAGGATCATGTCATCTGAATATAGGGCTAACTTTATTTCTTCCTTTCCAATTTGTATCCCTTTTATTCCTTTGTCCTTTCTTATTCTTTAGGCTAGGACTTCTAGTACTATGTTGAGCAGTGGTGAGAGTGGGCACCCCTGTTTTGTTCCCGATCTCAGTGGGAGCCCCTTGAGTCTTTCTCCATTAAGCATCATTTGTCCTTTAGGTACTTTATATAGTCTTTATTGTTTTGAGATATAAACCATCCATGCCTGTTCTCTCCAGCATTTTGATCATGCAGAGGTGTTATATTTTGTGAAAGGCCTTCTCTATATCAATTGAGATGATGATGGGGTTCTTATGATTAAGTTTATTTTTTAGGTTGTATTACACTGACTGATTTCTGTGTGTCGAACCATCCCTGCATCACTGGGATGAAGCCTACTTGATCAAGGTGGATAATGCTTTTGATGTATGTTGAATTTTGTTGGTATTTGGTCTTTTTATTTTTTAGTTGTTGATATTTTTTTTTTTAGGTTATCTTTCAGCTCTCTTGTATCGTCTTCGCATAATTTTTTCAACTTAGCAAAGTTTTTGGCCTCCCAATTTCTTGTGTCTTGTCTTCCAGCTGAGAAGTTCTGTCTTCCACATGAGTGACTATTCATGAAGGGTTCAAGAGAGAGGTGTTTTGTTTTTTTTTTAATAAAGCTCTTTTTTTTCTGTTGTGTTATTTTGTGTTATCATGTCTATCTCTTTTTTTGAGGTGTGATTTTAGTTCAAGGTCTGATTTTCTTGATGTTTTCTGGGATTCATTCTTGCATTTGATCAAGTCTTCATTAAGTTTAATCAGCTGGTTATTGGGATCTTCCATTTTTTGGACTCACCTTCACACAATTTATATCTCTTGAGCTTTCTGAGGTTTTTTTTCAATTGAATTAAGCCTAGTGTCAAAAGCTGAGTGCTATGAGACAATTCTGTTCAATTTCATTTATGTGACTTTTTTTTGATGGCTTGCTTTCAGTTCAGCAATTCTTTTGATTATGTTGTATTTGATTTTGTTGTATTTTTGGTTTTGGGATTCAATTTCTGTTGATTTCTCTAAGATTTCATTGGAGGCTTCTATTGTTGGTCTATGCATCCTTGGTCGAAATCTCTCAGTTTTCTGGCTTTTGTGGTTTTTTTTTTTCTATTCATCTTGGGGAAATTACTTATTCTATTGAGGGGGAAGCAAGTATTTGTCCTTGTGTAATTTTTGGGCTTTTGGATGTAGGTATTGTAGCTCACGCTGTCCTGGAATTCACTATGTATTCCCAGGGTGGCCTTGAACTCTCAGTGATCCTCCTACCTCTGCCTCCCAAGTGCTGGGATTAAAGGCATGTGCCACCATGCCTGGCTCAGGTGTTCTGTTTTAAATATGACCCCCGTCAGTATATTATGGGGTTATAACCACAGATGTGCGGACTGTGGAGGTTGCAAGTGCATTAAAGGCATGTGGGGATTTGGGAAGTGGGGAACTGGGAGCACTGGCCTACCTGCTTCACTTGCATGTGCTCTTCAACAGAAGGGGAGCAGGGGCTGGGGAACCAGGACTGGGGAATGTGGATGGCCAGGGTTAATAGGCCAGTTCCTACAGTGGACTATGCACTCTCTGGCTCAAGGTAATAAGGATTTTCGTACCCAGGGACCAGTCAATCAGGAAACCTAAGCAAAAGGCCTGCTTCCAAAGTTCACAAGCGGGGACCAGGCTGCCCAAAAGTAGCATTTAGGGGTACAGGGACCAGGGAAGTGGGAGGTGGGGGAAAGAGCTGGGATCTTTGGCCTGCTCACTCAGTGCATGTACCCCTAAGATCAGGGAATCTGGGAATTGGAGACCCAGGGGCCTTTCAATCAGGAAGGTGGAGCAAGAAGCCTGCTTCTGCAGCAAGCTCAACAGGATCCAGACAGTCCTAAGCCAGCAGCAGGGGAGCAGACCAGGATCAGGAAACTGGGAGGAGAGGGGAGGAATAGGGAGCAGGGCATCTTAGAGTTAGTGTGTGGTGATTTTATTTGTTAGAATTGTTTTGTTCTTTCCATTCTTGTACAAGTTGAAATTGGTGTTTTTGTCTGTTATTTTCAAAGACTAATTTTATTTTTGTCTGCATGTAGTATATGAACAAAATATTGGCTTATTAAGGGTAAAATAAATGACAATGTTTTTTATTGAAAATAATAGAAAGGTGAAAAACTTTCAGTTGTCTGTTTAGTATGAGTATTTTAGTTGAGAGAGTATGTATGTCAGTACTTTTTCATTTCTGTGAACAAAAATGCCTGACCAGAAGCAAGTTAGGAAAGGACAGAGTTTGTTTTGGCTTATGGTTCCAGTGGGCAGAGTTCATCGTGGTGGGGAAGATATGGTAGAAGCAGGGTGCCTGCTTGTCACTTTGTATCATCCATCAGGAAGTCAAGGACAGTAAGCAAGTGGGACCTGGCCCCACTTTTTCTTTTTTCTTTTTCTTTTTTCTTTTCTTTGTGTGTGTGTGTGTGTGTGTGTGTGTGTTTTCAAGGTAGGGTCTCACTCTAGCTCAGGCTGACCTGGAATTCACTATGGAGTCTCAGGGTGGCCTCAAACTCACGGCAGTCCTCCTACCTCTGCCTCCCGAGTGTGGGATTAAAGGCGTGCACCACCATGCCTGACTTTGGCCCCAAAATTTTAAGGCCCATGACTCATGTCCTCCATCTAGGCTTCTCCTGCTGAAGGTTCCACACAGCCTTCTCAAATCACGCCACCATCTGGGGTCCAAGTGTTCAAAGACATGAGCCTATGTGGGACATTTAAATTTAAACAACAGCAGTGCAAGAAGAAAATGTGAGGAGTATAGACATACTGTAGTGTGTTTCTATTTTTTTCATCAGATAACACATGGATCACGACCATCAGCAAGTCACAATGCCTAACTGAAAATTACAAGTTAGAATATAAACAGAACCATTACCCATTGTAAATGTAAACATCTACTTGTGTAATTTTGTGGACCATTAAGATACTCTATCTTCATTTTTTTTTTTTTTTTCATGGTATGTTCTTGCTGTAGTCCAGGCTGACCTGGAATTGGCTGTGTAGACTCAGGTTGGCCTCGTACTCACAGCGATCCTTCTACCTCTGCCTCCTGAGTGCTGGGATTAAAGACACGCACCACAATGGCAGGCTGTTATCTTCATTTTCAAGGCACATTCTTAAAATTGTCATTATCAGCACTTGTGTGGTTGAGGTAAGGGGATCATGAGTTGAGTGAAACCCTGACTTACAGTCAGCCAGCCAACCAACCAACCAACCAAACAAACAAACCAAGCAACAAATCCAGAAATAAATAATATATTTGAAAAACTGTCCTTGTAAAATAGCTGCTTCCTGTTATTTCTGAATTTAGTTATATATAGCCTTAGTATTCATCAGTGGAATTCTCTGATGAAAACAAGAATCTTAATATCCTTTGATCTTTAAAAATTCATTCTTCTTGGCTATCTAGAAGCAGTAAATCAATTCTCATTTTCTGTCTGAAAATAAGGTCTGTGGTCATAGGTTTATGCCAAGTAGTGATTCAGTAAATAATAGAGAATGAAAAATTTCTAGTACCAGAGGGCAAACTTTGGTTCAAGCTTATATGTCTTTAGATCCCAGTATTTGAAAATGATAGCAGAAATACTATGCTTGGAAATGGATGCGGTTCTTTTGTGGGTTAATAATTTTTAAAAGATACTCCAGGTTTGATTGTGAATTTGAGTAAGTAAGGCTTACAATCTAATAATCTCAGTTTGATGCATGAATATCAGGATGAACTCCTGTGCTGGTTTTGTCATCCCCCCCCCCATTTCACTGCACAGAAGAGCAGAGGACATCATAAGCAAAACAATAAACACATGAGACAATAACTTTTTTTGAGTATGTATTTTTACATTAGGCATTGTGGCATGCTGCATGAGAATGAGAATGGGAAAGTGTGGAGGTTTTGACTGATGCCATTTGACTGTTGTGGAACCTTTTGGCTATGTTGTGCCACCTGTTGAGTTTCAGACTCTGCAGTAGAGGTTAATAATAGCTAGTCTTGTCTTTGTTCATGTTTTGTGAGGGTTGAAGTATAGAAGTTAACCAAGTAAATAAAGTACAAAAGTGACAAGATTTCAGATTTGCTACCAGCATTTGAGAAGTGCTATACTCCAGTGAATTACAGGGGACCCAGAACAGACCAAAGGTAACAGGCTGACAACTATCTTTCTATGGATAATTAATTAGTTAATTGATTAATTAATTGTACCATATGTAGTAAGTAGGCTAATCCATGTCAAGCTCTGATGTTTATGGGTCACAGTGAGTTCCGAGGTTTCTATAGTTTTTTTTTTTTTCCTTTTCTTTTTTTTTCTTTTTCTTGAGGCAGGGTCTCCATCTAGCCCAGGGTGACCTGGAATTCACTATGCAATCCCAGGATGGCCTCAAACTCTGGGCAATCCTCTTACCTCTACTTTCCCAGTGCTGAGATTAAAGGAGTGTGCCACTATGCTAGGTTAGGCTTCTATATTCTTTAAATTCTGCATTAATATTGGAAGGATATACAAATAATTCTGAGAAATTAATTTTACAAACATAAAAATGCAGTCAACCTCAACTGATAACTAAAGCAGAAAAATGCAATAGCTAGCATCTCAGTAGTGGACATGAGAGCAGTACCTCTAGAAAGAACTATTTGAGGAATGACTTTACACTGGAGTAGGAGTTATAATACGGAACCAGGTATGCAAAAATGAGGAAAGACATCAGGCCCAGAACAATACCCAGCTAATCCAAGGCCCGAAATCTGGAAGAAGATTGTCTGGGGGAAGAAGCAGGTTTAGTTAAGTTCAAAGGTTTTCTTTTACAAAATGTGCAGGAAGAGCCAAGTTATTTTGTGGTTTCGCAATTCAAAGAGAGTGAATGCTTTTTAGAACTTTTATCAGGGGATCCTAATCACACATTCTTGGTTGGGTCTATCTACAGGCTTGAAATTTGTATTGTATTTTACTTTAGTCATTTTACTGCTTAGACCATCACAGCTCTGACTATGTACTGACTGTCTGCACAGTGGCAACCTTTTTCCCCTTGCCACAAACTTTCTTATGAAACAATTACTCTTCCTGCTATGCGAATGTGCTGATCTTTAGACTTACACATGCTGCCTGTGATTCTTCGAAAATAAAAGCTTATTCTTTGAGTTCCTTCATTATTTCGTCTATTAACTGTCCCAATCTGTTTGATTTTATTTTATTCCCTGCATGGGCCAAATCTTTCCAGGTATTCTTTAGACATTTTGGGTGCTGCTTTTTTTTTTTTTATGGTTGTTGTTGATTAATACCTGCTATATCAACTTCCCGAAATGCTTTTGTTTCTTGTTAAAAAAATCCTTGCCTAAGTGCCTAAGTTCCTTTCAGAGAATGGTTTTAGTGGGTTAAATGTAATTTAATATATGGTTCTTTATACTTTTGAACACAGTTTAAAAAATAAATGTAATTAGTCTTCAAAATAGCATGATGAGATCACTGGGAAATTTTGAGTTTTCTATTGAGAAATAATGCCTTAGAGAAGATCAGCGACAAAAGGTCACATTGCTAGCTAGCACTAGGTAAAGACTTCTCTCTCCTATGAAACTCCAGTCCCTTTGCTGTGTGGAATGTTTAGTGATAATGATTTTTTCAGTCTTAGTGATAGAAGCAAATCTGACTTGCTGATTAAATTTTCTGTGATCATGTCAGATTATAATTATTTTATGTTCATACAGTTCTGGAAATTTACTCTTTATTATTATTTCTTTTGAAATACTGCATGGTTTTGTGGATTTTTCTATGAATTGAATAGATTGAGGTAAGCCGAAATCTTGAGGGACAGCTGAGAACTTTGGGGAGCTGAATTTCATCTTATTTTCATAAATATTTGAGTTGCTGCTATCTGCTGAGCCTTAAATTTGGCTCAGGGAAGAAACAAACAAAAAGTATGAAAATGATTTCTTCAGGGAATATTAATATAAAAGAAGATAAATATAAATATAAGGCATTTTCTCAAGTGTTTATGGTTTTTGATGGCTGGTGAGCATTAAATGGAGTTTTGTTATATAATTATTTCTAATTCTGTACACTTGAAAATACCATAACGAAGTTCTGGGGAGGAAAATGCCATTTGTTGGAGTATAAACTGTTGCTGCCCTGTACTGTTGTTATTTAACTAAAGATTACCAAAGAAGTATAAAAAGCAATATTGTTAAGGGACCACCTAGAAGGGAGAAGTGCAGAGGTTTGTGGTCAGCTAGCTGGTGAAGGAAGGTAGTGGAGGCTGCTCAGCTGCAAGGTGGAGATTTCAGCCTCATGTGGGCAGAATTGTGTAAGGAAACAGCCAGAGATCTGGTACAAGTGGAGGCCTTTGAAGTGTAAGGAGTGCTAGATTGTGTGGAGTAGGTTGGGCCCTACTATGAAGAGGTAACCAAACGCAGGTCAGGAGAGAGACATGGCTGTGTTGATTCTCCTTTGTAGTGTAGGCTTTGTATTACAAGTGTCTACTCAGCAGAGCATTGTAATGGCAATCCTGGTCTGTAGGAGTCATTAAAGAACTGTGCTCAGCAGATCTAAGGTGGGCTTCCATACTTAAGCTTGTACCTGTCATGCACTCACTGCTGTCATCACAGACTTTTAGAAATTGCTTTGCCTTCAAACTAGGAAGGTCACTGAAAGCAAGATAAAGCCTGAGGTCTCACTGCCTTTGTTGTGCATGTCTCCTTTACTTTGAGTCAGTCATCTTTTAAACTCTGAATATAAGCATGTTAAATCACTCAGAGCATGTCCATCTGAAAACATGTTCTACCTAAGCTATTAACCCCTCTCTGTAAGTTGAATGCACAGAGTCAATGAGGCACCTTCTGTGTGCGTTTACAGTGTCCCATTTCACTGACTTACGCCTCGCTTCTTTAAACTAGTCAAAGTTCCAACACAACATTTTTGGATGCTAAATTGAAGGCCAGTCATATTTCTTTACCTTCTGCTTGGCAGAGATGGATTTGTTATGAAAGATTATCAGATTTTGTAGAAAAAACTTGAATTACAAAAACATCTATTCAAGAAGTCTCTTCTTTTGTTCACGGAAGTGCTAAATGTGTATCTCATCTTTCTGCTGGGATCGTCCGGAACTTGCCCTTATTACAGAGGATAAGGAAACCCAGATGATGCTCTTTTCCTCCATCTGTCTGCTAAATCCTTAATCCCTACACCTGTGTGGTTTATAATCTTTTATTTGCTTTATGTACCAGGGTTTCCAAGTCCAACACATTATGTGTTGCATATGCCAAGCAAGTTCTCTGGTGCCATAAAATGGCACACTGCTCCCCCAGATCTCCTGGAAAATAAAGCGTTGCTCTTCACAAATAGACCTGCTGGATTTAATGCATCCCAGTTAGTAAGTGTCATTCACTTACTTAGCAACCAGAAGTGTCCCGTTGATTGGCAGCAGGAGGCTCCTTGTTCATGCTGAGAGTTTTTCTTTGCAGGACCACTAGCCTCTGTGAATTGTCAGTGACTACCTTTGCCATGCAAAGGTCCTTTCTGCTTTCTCATGGCCATTTGAGTTATTTAGTCCTGGCCCCAAGCTGGAAGGTACAGTAGTTTTAAATGAGTGTGTTTTTGGATCTGCCTTGTTCTTTTTTTGGACGGTCATCAAGGAATAAATACAGGACACAATGTTCTCCATAGCTTCTTAGTTACCACTGTGTTACTTAACTTCAACAGACTGCCCTGTCGAGAGGTTATGCTCTGAATTGAATTTCAGCTTTGAGTCCCACTTAAATTCAGGGAGAGCTCAAGCTGAAAAAAACAATCCTCTCAGTTCAGTCGTATAAGGCTTCCTAACAACCAGTCTCTACACCTAGAGAGGCCATTTATATTCATTACCTTACACAGTGATTTCTAGGAAATCAGGTGGGAAGGAGATACATTTCACTTCCTCTGTTCTCCAAATATAAGCACACCATCTCTTCCTAACTTAGTCAAATGTAATGGCTGCTAGGTCAAGGCAGAGTTGCTCACTAAGCTTAGGAGAAAAGGAAAGGAAAGGAAGGCAACATGGTTCTTAGTGTCTAGTGTTTTTCCATTTCTGTTTAGCCATGATATACATGGATAGATGACATGTCTTCTCTAAATTAATTTTCTTGTGTTTTCATTTCCATTTCTTAGCTCATTCCATCGTACACATTGTTATACTTACCTCGCATATTTAAGTCAATATCACACCTCTCCTCTCCCCTCTCCTTTCCTTTCAAGGCTGACCTAGAATTCACTATGTAATCTCAGGTTGACTTCCAACTCACTGGGATCTTCCTACCTCTGCTTCCCAAGTGTTGGGACTAAATGTGTGTGCCAACACACCCGGTTGTTATTCTTTTAACATTGATGATTCATTGAGTGATGATAAGGTAACTTCTCTGTATATTTTGCTGAACTACAGGTAATGATCTTGGATTTCTTGTATCCCCTGTAGCAGCCATCACAATACATGACACAGAATGGTTAAATGTTGGTGGATTGATTAGCAGGACACTAATTTTATGCAGTATAATTTTACCTGTAATTTGCATTTATTTGCTTGATTTGTCAAACAAATGTTGAAAAGACACTGAACTTTCTCATATGAAGAATGCAAGTCTTGAGTTTTATTGAGGACAATTAGCAGATGTTATTTACTTTTTAATCTGAAAGATTCAGTTCCCAGTTTGCATGTAGGGTCTTGCTTCCTGAGTTACTTATATTTTTATGTTAATCATAAAATAGTAGCTCACCTCTACTTCTGTTTTGTTGATTTCTTTTTTTCTTCCTTTGTCTTTCTTG
The DNA here is from genome assembly GCA_036346955.1 of Dipus sagitta. Taxonomy (NCBI): domain Eukaryota; kingdom Metazoa; phylum Chordata; class Mammalia; order Rodentia; family Dipodidae; genus Dipus; species Dipus sagitta. The sequence goes on along the minus strand of CM070778.1, from coordinate 102,842,621 downwards.
ATATTCTTGTCCAGAGAAAAACTGCCTATAGGAATATTTTTACTTTATTTTGTGGTAGACTTGTTCTTCCCCACCTGGCCATTTTGCTAAACAGACTGAATAGAAGTAGCTGCCTAATTGTCTAAGCCAGCTATTTTTATAGGCTTTCTTTCTGTGTGTGTGGGGGCGGGGTGGTTGTAAATTCTGTAAGCTAATGATAGAAAAGATGAATCCAAAATGGTTTGGCAATTCTTGGAAAACAGGGCAAAAAAGAAAACAAATGGAAAACTGTTTCACTATTCTGCAAGGAAATGACATCAATAAGAAAACATGGCTTCAAAAGATATCTCTTTAATATCTACAGAAAAATCTTCCCAATCTATTGTGTGTATTTTTTTTCAAATGTATGTTTTCAATGTGTACTATAGCAACCACACAGGTAATAAATACCTAGAAGACACATAGGGGGAAAAGAGTTTTTTTTTTTTTTTAATTAATGATCAGACAAGTTCTACATAAAGGACGTACAACATGTGGGGGAGAAAGCTGCCCTTGGCACAGCTTGTGGAGCAGCCAGTGCTGGCTTTCCATTCCTTGCCTGCTATGCCCATGTTGAAGGACTCACTTTCCACAAGTTGTGCTTTATAAAGCACCTATTTCTGTCTCATTATCCCTCTTCCCTCTGGGTTCGTCATTCTGCTAGCGGGACTGGGGCGCATATAGTGTTCATGTATGCAAATGAAGTCCCTGGTAATTTAGCTTTTCTCTCAATTTTCTTGAATAAATAAACCTGAGATTGTGTGTGTGTCTACACAATCGTGTTTCTTAATAGGGGTGAGATGGCTTTTAAATGTAGCAAGTAGTTGCATTATGTGTTTTATTTGGAAAGCTTCCCCCCCCCCCCCCCCGGAGATAGGGTCTCACTCTAGCCCAGGGTGACCTGGAACTCACTCTTTAGTCCCAGGCTGGCTTCAAACTCACAGAGACCCTCCTACCTCTGCCTCTCAAGTGCTGGGATTAAAGGCGCGCATCACCATGCCTGGCTTGGGAAAGCTCTCTTGATTATTCTTACTAACCCCTGGGTTTAGAGACTCACAGTCCCACATATGGTCTATGCATGTCACAGTGTTACAGCGAGCTAGAATATCTTTTCCTTTCAACTATGTTCGAGATGACTTAGCTGTTTTATGGATTTTACAATTTAATAAAATCTAAAGGGTGTTTCTACTACATATGTTTGTTTAAATTACTTTTACTATATGACAGAAAAAATCATAGAGTTTAATATTTGGTAAATTTTGCCTCCCTTATATGAAAAGCTGCCAGCTTTCATGGTGCCATGGGTTGGGTTCCTCCTTCCTAGCTTTAGTTTGGTTTTGCTTGGCCAGATTCTCTGGAAAGTACACCATTAGCTTCTATCAGCAAAGAGTGAAAAGTACCCAGTGTACAGTGCTGTCCTGTAAGCCACAGACAAAACATCAACATTGTTGGGCGTTTTTCATGCTGCAGACTGCACACTCCATGGACTGCAATAGCATCTCCTGTGGCTATGTGTTCTTCTGACTATAATGCAGCCTTGGGTTACTTAAGGTAAACTTCTCTTTTACTCAACAGGACTCCAGACTTCAGATGATTGTCAAATGAGTGTTGAATTGGAGATAATCGTCTCTTGGATCAGCAATCATTATGGACATCTGCTCTTTAAATTTTAAGGAAATAGAGTCTAAGTGTTTAAAAACAATTCTTTATCTAAGGAAAAAAAGAATTGTTCTAGTGGAATAAAAGTGAGGAACGAATCTTTGTGCCGCACTTTAACCTAAATCTTCTAGCTTAACACAATCAATTATAATAGAGATTACTTCAATACTTTGAGATAGTCAAGGGTCATATCTACATTGAGAATACATTATAATGGCACTGTAGTTAACACGGGATAGTATCAGCCCGTTTTAAATCATTTTGTTACAGAAATAACTTTGGCAATGACACAGAAGAAAAATGGTAAATATAATAAGGTCAATACAATAATAATGTTTATTCTGTGTCCTGTTCTTCAGCCAGAGTATGCCTTCATGCATATAGTCTTGTAGTACCCAAGGGTACCTTTTCCTAGACTGTCAGTAACATAAGCTTTTTAAAGCAAGCCAAGCACCAGGAATATGTCTTGGCAAGTCTAGGGGCAGAATTAAGTGGACAAAGCAGGGAGGCTACCTTAAAAAGATCTAGTTGAAAATGGGGCCACTAACAGTATGATTTAAGAGATCCTTATTATAGTCAGCTTATAGACAGGAAGGGAGGTTCTATTATAGACCTGAACAGGCTGAGTGAAGTCACTTGTCATCAAAATACCTTGAGATACAGCATATAGGAATTGAGTTATTTGGCAAGTGGACTTAATGGAAAGAAGTCAGAGGAGTTGCCCAAGTTTTTAATTAGGCAAGCTATAGTCGACTATAACTACAATGCTATTTATTGAGGTGCAGGTAAATTGAAAGGAAGGGTGTGTGTGTGTGTACACATGTACATACTGGAACTTCTGGGACTGGACCATTGTTGATTTAGGTGACTGTAGGCCAGCCATTTTGGTAGTGACTAATGGCCTGAATAGTCTAAATGTCAGGGAAAGGGCCTTAAACTAAATGAATCCTCTGGAAGATGTTGTCAGAAGGCTTAGGAAGGAATTGTGCCCATAGGAAATGGGTGAGTCACAGATGCTGTCATAGCCACCAACATTAATGTAAATCTGGGGGAAGGCCCATTAAGTCCTACCTGTAGGAGAGCCAGAAAAGGGAGGTACAAAGGAGGTACAGTGAAGAGAAACACATGAAACTGCTAGGAAATTTAAGGAAGAAAATGTTTATAGGAAGGGACAGATATGACAAACCCTTCAGGAAGCTCACAGAAGGCAAAATTACAAGGATATATATACCATGGAAGACTTTGTTTTGACTTGTTCTAGATCTCATAGTAGAGAAAACAGAACAAAAAAATAAATAAAAATAAGTAATTTCTAGCAGAGGTATCCTGATTTTCTTTGACTTTTTATGAAAATGAAGAACTTTAAATGTTTATGTGTATTGTTTCTTTTTGCCTTTGTATTTGTAATTTAGTAGTAGAAACTTTGAAGTAATCTACATTTAGTATCAAAACAATAGGTATAAATAATGTTATTTTAGCTTAGATAGAACATAAATTAGTACGATAAATATCCTTACCTGAGAGGAGGAGAAGTAATATAATCTCCCAGCACCAAAAAAAGGAGTGTTAGTCATCAAAGGTTATCATTAGAATGGATGAACATTAGAATAGTGTCCATGTAGATACAGACAATTTATGTTAATGTATTCATTTAATATTTATGAATATTATTCACATTTTCAGGCTTATGGGTTTCCCACTAAAAGTAAAAAGACTATATAAATAATTTACATGAATTAATACAGTTCAAAATAAGGGTACTATATGCCAGCAATCATAATGTTTGTATATAACATTTTCTGAACTTATATACTACCTTATATTTAAAATAGGTAACAATTATGAAATTTACATGTACTCTAATTCTTTACTGTTAATGATCATACTTAAAACATAAAGAAAGTGATAAAGTATTATTCTGAATTATGTAACTTGTACCAGACATCAAGGTATTGGAGCAAACTGAAAAGAAAGTTTCCTCTGTAAAGATCTAAATTAGATGTGAGTAAAACATTATTTTGGGAAAGATAATGTTGCATTCAGTGCAGCTGAAGTTTTTTATTTACTATTGGCCGTGATATTTGTGTGGCTTTATTTTTTAAGTGTTGCTTATTTTCTGTTAAGACAAACATCCATTTATTTATTGAACAAATACTTCCCATGAATCTTCTTCATAGCAGGCACAATTCTGAGCACTGAAGATGTACAGGGGTAAAAATAAAACAAACAAAAACATCACAAGAATCTGTTTTAGTGCATGTGGGGTGGGGGTTGGGGTTTGCAGGAGGCGAGCAGTAAACAGTATTCTAAGTAAAAATAGATTGTCATAATAGCCCTGGGAAAGACAATACAGTGAGATAGTTGGGGTGAAGTGTTTACTTTGAAAGTTGTGAGAGACGGTCAGGTTATAATTTCAAACTCAGAGGTCTGCATAGTTTTCACAGAGAGGATTCTTGAGAGAGAGGATGAAGGGTCTGAGGCATATGGGTATCTATTAGAAAAATATGTCAGCTAAGGGAAGAGCCCAGCTAAAGGACTTGTTGTTGGAGGCCCAGCTTGAGTTTAAGTAGGATGTAGCCACTGTGGCTTGTGGGCACTATTCATAGGAAGAGAAGGATAGCTAGTTGTTAAGTACTTCATTCAGTTTACATATAAACTTGTGCCCAGAAATACTTGGCTTTAAGAGGAAGGCATGGAGAGTTATTGGGAGTCTTCGAGCAGAGAGTAGACTTGACAGCAAGTTGAGTTTGATGATCTTCAAAGCCTTCTTGTCCTTTAGAACATACTGGACATGGATCCTCCTCCCCCAACAACCTTTTTCTTCTCCTCCTTTCTCCTTTGTGGTGCTGGGAGTTGAGCTCAGAGCCTTTTGCCTGCCAGACAATTGCTCTACCACTGAGTTGAAGGCCCTAGCCACACTTTCTTTTTCTTCTTTTAGTTACACTATAGGCTCCTTGCTACGTATGGAATTGTGTGATTGCAACTTAATTTGTATTGATGCAATATATGCCTTGTTTTTATATTAAAAAAATAATTTGGGAAAATTAACATGTATTTGAAAGTATCCCCTTAATATGTCAGTTTAGAAACCAACTTGCCAAAGTTTATCCAGCTGGATATGGTAAGAAAATGAATAGAATGTAGGTCTCCTGACTGAATGATGGTGAGAATCAAGAACTCTCATCCTAGACATCACCCCTAGAGAGCCTGAATTCATCTAAACTGATGGGCTTAAGACTGCAGGCTTGTACAGTATATAATCAGAATAAATTTTTGAGACATTGATATCCTGGGAATTTTAATAATTCATTCCAAAGCAATTTTTCACCTGCTTATTCTGAAATTGATTATTAAAAGATAGGAGAAGAAACACTAAGAAAAAGCTAATCCAAGTTTGCAAGGATGATTTCAAACATAGAGGTTGGGGAACTGGGTCAAGTTCATGCTGTGCATACACCAGGAGCTGAGTGGGGATCCCCAGCACCATACAAAATGCGACTCATGGTGATGTTGTGACCATAATTTTAGGGCTGGGGAGGTGGAGAAGGGAGAACTTTGGGGCTCCCTGACTACCTATTTAGCAGAATTGGGGTTCTCTAGGTTAGTGAGGGACCTTGTCCCAAAAAATAAGACATCCACTATTCATCTTCGGCCTTCCACCTCCATTCCTGACACAAGTTTGCCCACATGTGTATGAACATACATACATGCCAAAAATGTCTTAAATTTGAAGCGAAATAGTAAAAACGACTCACAGTAACAAACATTTCATACATGCATATATGTGTTCTGAATTTATTAGTCATCTGTCATTTATGTGGATTTACAGTATATTATTCTGTACCCATTATTTTTAAAATGTAACGATGTGGGCATGGTGGTACACATCCTTTAATCCCAGCACTTGGGAGGCCGAGATAGGAGATCACTGTGAGTTTGAGGCCATCCAGAGACTACATAGTGAATTCCAGGTCAGCCTGTGTTAGAGGGAGACTCTTCCTCAAATAAACAAAAGATAGGGGCTGGAGAGATGGCTTAGCAGTTAAGCCATTTGACTACAAAGCCTAAGGACCAAGGATTGATTTCCCAGTACCCATGTGGTAAGCCAGATGTACAAGGTGGCACATGTGCCTGGAATTTGTTTGTAGTGGCTAGAGGTTCTGGTATGCCCATTTTCTCTCTATTTGCCCCCTCAAATAAATAAATAAAACATTAGAAGAATAAAATACCCCCCCAATTAAAAATAAAATAACTACATTTTGTAAAAAGTTTGAATAGATATTATTAACATACTTTATAAACTTTGTATATCTTAAGCCATCACAGAGATAAGCAAATATTTGGCTCATAACTAATAGCTATATAGTTAATTATTAATTATTAAAAATTTGTTGGTTACAGCATACACATTTCATGTTAATTTCACACGTATTCTTTCTAAATGAATGATATACTATATACTTTACCCCAAATTTAATGTGCTAAATCAATTTAATAAAATTAAATATATAGGTACTAGTGATATAGATTAATTTTTAGAGTGTTTCCCTAACACACATGAAGTCCCGGCTTTGATCCTCAGCACTGCATAAAGCAGATATGGTGGCTGTAATCCATGTACATGAGAGATAGAGGTAGAAGAATTAGAAATTCAAGGTCATCTTTAGCTGTGTAGGACCTGAGGTCACCCTGGGATACTTGAAACCCTGTCTTAAAAATAAAATTAAAAAAATATGTAAAATGTTGTTAAACATGACATTGTTCACTAATTATAGGTGGAAACAAGAAGTTAGAGTCAGAACCACAGGAGAATCCCACAGTAGACTAGCTTGTTAATTCAAGTGATAAGAGGTAGTTTTTACATGGCCTTTGTGCTTTGGGGTGCACTGGGTTGAGAAGTGAGAGTGAATTCTTTGTCAATCATGTGAGAAGTATAGAGAAGAAAACTGTGTCTTGAGGTAAGGGTGCCATTTAATCAGCAAACGACACTTAGAATGCTCATTGTCACCAGTGTTAGGAATAGCACACTGACCTGCTCTTATAGACATAAATATAGCCATAGTACATTTCCTATGTTCTCTCAAGAATATCTGCTTCTATAATTCATTTTAGATAAAGTTACAAAATATATTTAACTAATGTTCTTAGCTATACTAATATATGAAATAGAAAAAATAATTTCCTAATGGAAAATACATATTATAGTTTGAAACTCATGATATATATATATATATATATAAGTGTCTCCATGTCACTGAGACATCAAGCAGGCTGTCTTCAGGTATGTACTATCTAGGGGAGGTTACGTGACTTAGATTTGTATGCCTGCCTTTTGCTTTTTTATACATGTACTAGGCAATTGCAGAAAGAGTGTGGGAATGTATTCTTTGTTCAGCATGGCTAACCCCTTCCTTAAGCATGTTATTATTGTTACTACTATTACTTAATTATAATGGGTACAACAATCTGTAACTCAGATAATTCCTGAAAAAAAAAAAAAAAACTGCTTTGGAAAATGCCTGAGTTTTGCATTGCCTAAAATTTTATTAGGTGCTTTCCAATGAGGTCTGTAACTGCATGATTGTTATTGCTGTGCTTTGAGTATTTTCAGTGCAACATTTAAGTGTTGCTAATTTGATATTAGGAAGTGAGGATTTTAAGAAGGGATTGAGTTATGAGTTATTTTTCTCTCTTCTTTCATCTCTCTTTCTTCCTCTTTCCCTCCTTAAGTCCCTTGTAGAAGACACTAGGTTGCCCTTCTGATTTGATAATGTAAGAAATCAATGTTGATGTTTTAAGGATGCACTCATTCTGTCATAAGTAACACACATTATAAAGAAGTCAGTATCAGTTGTTTTGTTACAGCAGCACAAGGCAGACTGAGACAGACTGGGAGCGACTTCTACTTCCTCTGTCCTCACATCTTTACTAGATGGCCCACTTTGATTTTCATAACAATTGAAATTTTGTTATTTCCAATTTATAAGTAAGGGAACTAAAATTTTGATCAAATTGTCTTATCTGGTATTACAAAGCTAGTAAAATTTGTTGGGTATTTAACCCCAAACTCTTATTCCAGTGGTGTCTAATGACTATTCTTGGCCCACCAGAACCCTTTTATTTCTTCTGCAAAGTATATGGGAATTTATTTATGGAGATGGAAATTCTTTAAGATGTGGAGACATAAATATAAATTAACCATAACCCTTACCCTATAGAGTCTTTCTATCCTTCAAATTCTTCTTTTTTTGTTGTTTACAGAGAGAAGGAGGGAGGGAGGGAGGGAGGGAGGGAGGGAGGGAGAGAGAGAGAGAGAGAGAATGAGAATGGGCGTGCCAGAGCGTCCATCCTCTGTAAACGAACTACAGATGTGTGCACCCCCTTGTGCATCTGGCTAACGTGGGTCCTGGGGAATTGAGCCTCGAACCGGGGTCCTTAGCCTTCACAGGCAAGCGCTTAACCACTAAGCCATCTCTCCAGCCCTCAAATTCTTCTTTTTAAGTACTTGGTTATTTATCAACATGAATTAGATGACTAATGTTTAGAATGTTATAAATACTTTCCACAAAAATTATAATTATATAATTTATATATATGGATTATAATGTTGACCTGAGTAACAAATTTTTCTTTTCTGTATGGATATGTACCCTCCAGGGCAGTATTAGAGGCAAAGCCATGGTTTGGTAGACCAGGAAGAGAATGTGGCCAAGACTCACATGGAAATTTTGGCCATTTTCCATCTTTTTTCTAGTCAGTTTAGAAAGCTGGTTTTCAGTTGTGAAAACCATAAATGGAACTGTTCTCCGATTATGTTACTGCTTCACAAATCAAGTGTCTTTTAATAATACTGTCTTGAAGTTACTAAATTTAGTACTATTATTTTGCAACATGACATTTATGCAGTATAACTGTTCATTGTTATATAATGCATGGAAAATAGAAAGTTAACTTAATAACATTGTTGGACGCATCCTTGAAATTATCCTTGAATTGTAGCACTATAAAATACCTAACAATTTATGCCATTGAAAGATTGCCTCGATAAAGAGACCTAGAGTAAGTTTCTGAAACTTATTTCATCTTTGTGAAGTATGTATATGTTACATAGGTAAAATATTCTGTATTTGTCTATGTTGTAGGAAGCTGAGACTTAAAAGGTGGAAAAATAGCTCATAGATGTCTTATTAAAACCTTCAAGTATGCTACTAATAAGTATATTCCTATAGGATCAATTGCTCTTTAAAAATGATTTTAAAAAGAATTTAGGGTCATTGAATTGATTGGGCAATAATAAAAAATCAAATATACTGTTCAAGAAATATCATTGTGCCGTTTAAACTGTATAAATCAGATTCTGGTCTAGTACTTTTGTCTTTAGACTAGATTTAGATTTTTATAAATTTTATTTCTGACTCTTCTTAGAAAAGAATCACATAAAATGAATTGTATTTGTTGTAATTTTGATGTTGATTACATCATCTGAGTAGATAACACAACTGGATATTCCCATACCCTGCAATAGACACGGCTCCCTAAATGAGTACGGTCAAGAATTTCTTTCTTTCTTCTTTCTTTCTTTTTCTTTCTTTTTTTTTTTCTTTTGAGGTAAGGTCTCACTCTGGCCCAGGCTGACCTGGAATTCACTATGTAGTCTCAAGGTGGCCTTGAATCCACGGTGATCCTCCTACCTCTGCCTCCCGAGTGCTGGGATTAAAGGTGTGCGTCACCACGCCTGGCAAGAATTTCTTGAACTTCAATTTTATTGGAGATGTTTCTAAGTATAAATTATCTGTTGTTCTTGAAAATGGAGATACAAATGCACTGCTACTCAAATCTGCATTACTAAATGTGTAGCAGAACCTTGAAATGTTACTTTTGTAGTATGTAGTTTTGATGGCTCTGCAGGTGATTCAGAGACTTGGAGAAGCACTGGTTCAGGATACAGCCATACTGACTATAAAGGTGTGGTGGGAGGTGGAAAGGATCATGGGATTGGTGAATCAAGTTTGAAAGGGAAAGTGGTCACCACACTGTTAAGGAGAAAGGCAGTGGACCCTAGGACATTATTACAGACAGGGAATTTAACTCTTTTTTTTTTTTAATTTACAAGTGCTAAATTGATAAATGCCAAATTTTAAGGAATTCTCAGATTTCAAAGGTAGATTCATTAACTATATTCAGTACATTATTTCTATTAACTGAGTATAAAATATGAAGAGGATACTCAAGGTTATTATGAAGAATAATGGTTTAGCTTATTATTTAACACAATGTGTTTAAAATAAATGATTTGGTTTTATAATCTTGATAGGTTTTTGAAACTTCAAGGTTAAAAGTGGAATCAGAAACATGACAGAACCTTTCTTTCATGCTATTTTAACCCTTGTTTTACTCATCCCACACTTTTGTAAAATTACTTCCTAGAAAATCTGAAATTCATTAACACTTAAATGTTTTTATTTGACATTTTTATTATAAAACTGAGTGAACTTATGGAGATTTTTAATAAAGAATTAGGAAACGACTTTGACTGACTTTCATTATGTCCAAAGCATTAATTTACACTTCAAAAGCATATATATTAATGTGCTAAAATGTTTGCTTGTGCATGTATGTGCTTATATGTGTACATACGTGTGTGTGTGTGTATGAAGCAATGGATCTTGAGTAACATTAATATGTATGAAAGAAAAGAACAATCTCAAAATAAAAATAGATAATGCATGTGAAATGAAATAAAGTTTAAACCAAGATAACCAAGTGTTAAGTAACAGCTATCCCAAAGCCAAACAAACAATCACAGACAGAGAAACTGAAAAATTACCTATAGAATTACTAACTAGGTGTTTAATAGTTACACTGCTTGTTTCATTGAGTGAGCTCCAACAGCATCATTGTGGAGAAACAATATCTCAATTGGTTTATAAGCCCACTGATAAAATACCTAAAACAGGAAGATAGCAGACATTTGAATGAGCAGATAACGTTTGGACAGTAGTCATGATGTAATTATGATTAAATTAAGGATTCAAAATTTTTTAAATATAAAAGCTACATGAGCATATGTATAAAGGAATAAAAGCAACAAAAGGGCAAATAAATAGAAATGTCAAAGATACAGAAGAAACTGATGATGGATGAAATGAGTTCCAAGCAGGTAAACAAAGTTATAGAGTTGGCAATGAAAAAAAAGGTTATCTTATAAGAATGATAGGAAGGACATTACAGTAGTGCTGATCCACAGAAATTTTTAGCTTAGTGGAGAGAAGTTAGAGGCAGTGGTATCTGATTAATTTGCTAGCTCTTGGTGGAATTTGAGATGATTGTCTTTACTGAAGTATGTGAGGATGAAGAACTGGGGCACATGAACAAAGGTTACAGGAAGAATGGAGTTGAGGGGACCTAGTGCAGAGTTAAGTCTGAATCTCCCTCTGAGGATAAAAAGCAGGTAGTGAATTCTGTATTATGCTCTTGCTCATACAGGGCTGTTGTCTTATAGAGCAAAACAACATTTTCAAGTTTGAACACTAGACAGCACATTCAAGTAAGTTCTGCTAGAAGAGAAACAAATGAGTTGATCCATAATCACAGCCTGGAAATAGTCCTTAAATCTGGTACAGGAAAAGAAACTAAAACAAACAGAGTCTCACACTTGCACTGGAGGGAACGAGTGGACATCAGAGTGAGCGAGGCTCACACAGTGGTAGTTTGGGGATCAGGTAGGTGGAGAGAAAGAAGGTACATGCAAAGTAGGAATTTCAGAGAGTTGCAGGAAGATTCTTTCAAATCTGCATGTGTACTAGTTACAGACCTCAAGACACAGGCTCAAGAATCAATGGGAAGTGATGGCTCAAACAGTCTGGAGATTCACACAGAACTGTGATGGCTTTGCCTTCCCAGTAGCCACACTAGAGACCTTTCCTGAAGCAGTGCCACCTTACTCACACCAGCAAAGTCAGACCAACTCACAAAAAGGAAGCCCAAAGCCTCCAACAAAATTCATTGTTCTTTAAAGGAACACATCAAAATCTAACACCAAGCAACATAAAATCAGCAATTCTGAAAAGGCAGGATTATGTGAACTATAGTTAAGGGGGAAGCAAACGTCAGATACCAGGGATACACAGGGATGGTAGCATCAGCAGATAAAGGTGTTCAGCAGCTAGAGTGAGTGTGTGTTCCAGAGACACAGAAAAATATTAGCATGATATCGGCAGCAGTGGAAGACAGAAGTGAACAGATGGGAACATCTGGCTAGTTTGGGAATATTAAAAAGTCACACCAATGGAAATTATTGGAAATTAAATTCAACATAATGACTGTATGACATGAAAGTGGATGTGAAACTGTAGGGAAACATAGGGGCAAATGGGAGGGGCAAGGGCTAAGAACAGGGATGGTAGGGGTTAGGGAGAGATCTAATCAGTGTACAACATATACTTGCCTGATAATATCCTCTTGTAGCAGTGCTATGTGCAGTGAATACACACCAGGTCATTTTTGTTTTGAGGAGGGTCGAGGTAGGATCTCGTTCTAGCCCAGGCTGACCTGGAATTCACTATGTAGTCTCATGGTGGCCTCAAATTTATGGCGATCCACCTGCCTCTGTCTCCTGAGATTAAAGGCATGCGCCACCATGCCCTTCCAGGAAAATATATTTATAAAATGGGAAAAGATTAATAGAATCACAGTGAACTGTGGATACCTGATAGTTTTAACATAAGCAACAGAGGTTTTGTAAAATAAGAGCACAGAAAAAAATGTTTGGAAATATTAATCCTTGCTTGCTAAATTTAATGGTAGATATAAATTCACGTGCCCAAAATGTTCATAATGAACTTGAGACAGAGGAGCTATAAAGAAAACTCTACCATGGTACCTCATAGTAATATGGTTACATAACCGTAGTCAGATACTAGGGCTTGCTAGTAAGGGAGCTGCATATTACAGGTTGGATAGCAGCCTACTTTTATTGTGCTTGGGGTTCAAATTGACATTGGCACATTGGGATGTTGTGGAGGGATAGCTTTGGCAGGGATCTTCCAGAGCACATGTGGAATACCATTTTTGGAAGCAAGAAAAAAGATTTTTATCATGAGACCAAGAAGAACTCCGAGGATTTTCCTAGTTCATGGGTAGTGCCTTGAGAGTAATGAATGGCTGTAATTTTCATAACTGCCTTATGCTGTTCTGATGACAAGTATGGCCCTCACCAATGTTGCATTTAGCTACATTTGCACCTGAATATAAAAGTTAGTTTTCATGTGTACTTGTGCAATTTTGGTAAGGAGAGGAGTGTGTTGTGTATATATAGAAAGTACCGGTATGTAGTCTCAGAAAGAGTAAGGACCACATTGGTGTCTGATAGCATGAGATAATTAAGAAATGTTTTTATACTCTTTTTTAGTCACGTGTGTGAACAAACATCTACTTACTTCAGATAAGGCACCAGTGACAGGAACAAAGAAGTAATTTCACCCAAGTGTTGCTTGGTAAACCAATGAGCTTAATTGTTACCACATGGGTACCTTATGAGGCTACACCACTGAAGAAAATATATCTCCCAGCAACCATTAGACACTTATATCCTCACCAGTTGCAGGGCCTCATGAGCCCACCCTCTCCACTCCTTAGCAACTGTTAGATCACCAGTAGATCTTCAAGAAAGATCATTGTCATAACCCCTCCTCCCTAGCAACCTGTTAACAGCATGTGTGTCCTCAAGGAGGGGCAGGGTCTCATGAAGCCCCTCCAACAATGGAATGTTAAGGAGCCAACATTGTGTAGGTCTCTTGCAGATAATGATACCTGCTGAGAACTCAATAAAGCAAGGTCAAGTAGTGCCTAGAGAGCAGCATTTCATAATAGCAATTGTTTATTACCAGAAACAAATAGAATTAAAACAATAAGTACAATTAATTGCATATACTTCCCAGTCAAGCTTATAGTAATAATGGCCTGCAGGTCAGTGAAGTAATTGTGGGGAACATCCATACAGAAATACTCATTGCAGTCTAAGTTGCTTAATCATAAAAATGGATGATGATGATTCTGACCTCTGATGTATCTATTATGAGTAATAATTAGAAAGTCCTTATGTACTTTATAAAATGTTTTTATAAATGTGTCTTTTGTATAAATAACATGACAATTTATAAAAAGTAGACCAGTGTTCTCATCCTTCTAAACTCTAGTGAAATCTGGAAAAGCCTTTGAAAATGTGGTTGAAAGGCTGGGCATGGTGGTATATGCTTTTAATCCCAGTACTTGGGAGGCAGTCACAGTGAATTCAAGGCCACCCTGAGACTACATAGTGAATTCCAGGTCAGCCTGGGCTAGGGTGAAACCCCGCTTTAAAAAAAAAAAAGTGAGAGAAAATTTGGTTGAAATGTTTATCCTTTTGTTTAACACATTTGAGTGAGGGAATATTTGAAGCAAGGTCCCATGTAAGGTTGAGGTGTAGAAGGCAAAGGTTCTTTCTGTTTCCTTAGAACACACTAATGATTCTGTGCCCATGCTCAGATAACATTATGAAGAGTGACCTGTCATTCATCTGTGATCTACGCTTCAAACATGAAGAATTGGCAGGGCTGGTTGCTGAGTAGGGGTGGGATATGGAGGAAGAAGAGGCAATGTTTGAATTGTTAAATACACTGTGGTGGCAAGGTGACAATGGGAAAGATATCATAGGTACAAATATCCACACTAAAATAGCAAAGGGAGTTGAGAGATGGATATTTTCAGTAAATTACTAAAAGTCCAAATTAAATAGAAGTTAAATAAGTAAAAATATTTTAAAATTTATCTGTTATGAACTGATTTTAATTTTAGTGTCTGCATATATGCGTTTCCTAACTTTATATTTTAGTCTATTTTCCTACATCTGAAAATACTTTAGGAATAGTTTTTGTGGGTTGGAATGTTGAAAATTATTTATTTCCCCTATTAATGCTTAGAAATTTGTACTAGTTAAGTAATTAGTTACATGTGAAAAGTGCACACATTTTATAGCCCCCTTCCAAGAAGTATGTGTTTTGAGGTAGAAGAAGGAAAGATAATCTCGCTTGCCTTCATCATTGTGAATCTCCTCAGAAGTCCAAACTGGGTGAAGTGCTGTTCTCCTGGATTGGGATCTCTTTCTGACTGTTTATCGGTTCAGGCTCCATGTCAGAGCGTCTCCTCCTTGTTTCCATGTCACCTTGCCATTTTCTAAATTGATGGGCACCCCTGGAGGCAAGGGTGTGTGTGAAGGACATGAACACTCTGTGGACATCATGGCTAGGGTAGGGATAGGGTTAGCTGAGGAGGAGAATAGTCAAAGGCAACTTGGGTCCTGGCAGAACTCTTCCTAGGAGGCTGGTTGCTGAGAGAAATTCTTACTTGAGCAGTCTGTGGCAGGGAGGTTTTGCTGAGACTGTCTGCAGCAAAGCATGGACTTTTGTAGATAGAGGGCTAATCTATTCCACTCTCCCACACTTTGCCAGTCCTGTAATCTCCTTCAGTAGCTGTCTCATCTGTTTTTATCCTGACTACCATTGTTTTTTAGAACTCTCATTGCTGTGTATTGCCTTTTGTTCTTTATCTCTCAATTTGCAGTATAATAAATACATGATATTTGTAAGTTATTTCTGTGAAAGCACTTACAGTACTTCCTAGAGGTATCTACTAATTAATCTTTACAGAATACCTATGAGGTAGACAGAGCCAGATAGGGTATTCAGCACATAACACACCAGACTAGGCTGTCTATTATTATAGGGGATTATTATTATGTTGAATTGTTTATATATCAAGTGCATAAATTTGTAGAGATTGATGTAAGCCGAATCCCTTGGCAAAAATTTTAACATGCCTGTAGCATAAAATTGCAATTGTAAAGCAAATTTTATCAGCTTCTGGTGCTTCAAGAATTATTTCAGATCCCTATGCTAACCCCCCTGTTGGATCGCTTGTTTTCTTTCTCTTGCTTTTTGGGGAGTGATAGGACACACGAGCTACTAAGCTGGGATTTTAGCAAATGTCAAACCCAGATTCGAAACAAACAAACAAATAAGCAAACACACAAATAACTGGAAAAGAACCATTATGGCTCAATTATGGATAATGAGGAATTTTAATATTTTCTACCATCTAAAAATTAGTATATTAGAATATTGGATTTTAAAAATTCCTGTTTTGGTCTGGAAAGTTGGCTTAGCAGTTAAGGCTCTTGCCTGAGATGCCTAGGGACTCAGGTTCCATTCTCCACTACCCCTATTAGCCAGTTGTGCAAGGTGGTGCATGCATCTGGAGGTCATTTGCAGTGGCTAAAGGCCACTCTCTCTCTCTCTTTTCTTTCCCTCTAATAAAATAAAAAATTTCTCGTTTCAGTTTCAAAAGAAAAAAATTGTTCACTGAATGTCGGTTTGGGATTAGGACAGAACGTGTAACAATTTTTGAATTGGCCCTACATTGGTTGGATTTTGTACTATGTATTTATTTGTGTGAAGAAGCACTCTCGGCATTGACAGTTATAAAACCAAAATATTGATCAGCTGCCGAAACACACTGAAGATGGCCTGCATCTCGCTGCATCAACCACCTACCAAGATTTCATTGTTTGCACACAAATAAACAGCATATCCATCTCACTGGGTGTACATACACTTTCATACTTTTTTTTTTTTTTTTAAATACGTGTGTTGGGGGGAATTGAGCTCAGTTTCTTATGCTTGCAGGGCAAACACTATACAAACATATCCATCTTCCCAGCCCTGGTTTTCATCTTTATTAAATACTTAAATTATATGTATACTGAAGAATTATTTTTAAAACAAATTTCTTTATGATTTAATATCATTAGATGTTTGCTTTGCATATCTACTTTATACATCTGTATATCTATTTTTACATAAGGAATTCTCAGGCAAAAGAGGCCATGAGTGATAAAAAGATATTAGGAGCCTGCTTCACATAACCCCTCTGACAAAGCAAACAGAAGCTGTACTCTTGTTTGCTGGATGCATTGTGCATCCCTAAGGTTCCTCAGTGTTTCCTCTCTGTGACCCGTTCACTCAACAGGAAAGAAGCCAGTGGACCAGAGACAGAACAGGGACAGCCAGAGAGGCATTTCTTTATTGTCACTACCCCTTTGCAGATTTTGCTTTTGTTAGTTTTTCTCCCCTTAGAAATGTTCTCTTAGTTCCTTTGACTTCTTGCCAGTGTACAGTTTTTGGATTCCTAGTTATTCTAAGCACACAATGACAGTGAACTGCTGCCAAGTGGGACCCCTGGCTGTATCAGAGGAGCTTGGGAGCTGTTAGAAAATTGAATTTGTCAATCACTTGATGGCCACTGCTCTGTACCTCTTTGATCCCTTGAAGGATTTCCTTGGAGGGTGGTGTCTAGTGGGTCTGGAATGGGCAGAGGTCAGGAGTTCTCATTCATAGGCCCAGGGGCCCAGGATGATGAGGTAAAGCCTTTCACTGAGGTACTCCTTCAGGGAAAGGACTTGGGGGAGTCAGATTTGATATTATGTCCACGAATGATTTTTTAACTGGGGTTGCGCAGGCATAGGAGAGCCCTTGGAGGTTTTAACAGGCAGAGTGGAGGTGCTAAAAGTAAACTCAGGAAAAGGAATTTTCACCTTCATCTTAGCCTCAGAGACTTTGTTTGGGTCTTCAACTCTCTTTAATCATTACCTCTTTCACATCTATTTAAAAATAATATTTTGTGAGAAAAAGAAGAAAATATTGTCTTGTCTATGCTTAGAATATGCATCATTGTCACTGAAAGACAAGATTGTTTGCTTTACCATTAGACCCTATAGATCAGTCAGCACCTCCTATCTTTTGCTTTGTTGACCAAGTTCACATCTGGGCCACCCCTGTTCCAAGCTCATCATGCAACTTGGTGGGCCATGGTCTGACCTCTGATCCCTGACCTGGTCACCAGGGTTTAGAACAGAGAATCATGTGTATGAGGTC
Organism: Dipus sagitta; assembly: GCA_036346955.1. Lineage (NCBI taxonomy): Eukaryota > Metazoa > Chordata > Mammalia > Rodentia > Dipodidae > Dipus > Dipus sagitta. Next base: position 102,824,976 of record CM070778.1, on the reverse strand, counting down.
CACTGGATGTCAAACTGCACTTGTGTATTGATGTAGAGAAATAACTGCTGCTTTGCGCTGTGAGGTGACCCTGTGTTACAAGTATCGGTTTCTTTTACCTTCAAACTATGCCATCACTGTCACCCACACATCTCCCCGGCCCCCCTTGCTACCCCACCAAGTTAGATTTGCTTTAGTTAATGACATATATTGAAAAGCATTATCCAAATACACAAACAGTAAGCAATGTTGATTTTGTAATTATTCTAGGTTCTAGACAATGAACAAAACTATAATTATATACATTAACATTTTCTAGGTTTTTCTAAATACAGTTTCTAAACAATTGCAACCGTATCCTATTTAAAAATTTTAAACATTTTACTGTAATATAGTTTATATAGTTTTCCTGCCTAATTTTGACATTATTTTTGTGATTATAGATTTCAAAGACTGGAAAATATGCACTTGAAACTATTATAGCTTAATTATTCTCCTATTGAGTCCCTTTTGGGGAAGGCTTAGCTTTTATATGTTTTTACAAACATGTTTTATGTTATTTCTGTAGGCTTTAATTCCCCAACGATGGCTTTGGAGTTCAACAAAGATGGCTAATGAGCTATAATGCTAAATTGGTTTCTATTAAACTGTTTATGCTACAAGTTACTTTATGAGTCATTGTTTTATTAGGTGATATTATTTTCTTCTTTAATATAATTTCCTAACAGATATGAAAGGACAAAGATAGTGATAATTTTCTGCCTTAAGATTCATGTAGCAAGTATTTCCACACTTAATTTTTGTCTCCAGTTTTCTCCTTTGTGTGTGTTTACCTATGTGTATGAGTGCAGGCCAAGACACACATGTGGAGGTCAAAGGACAGCCTTGAGTGTTGATCCTCATCTTCCCTCTGGCTTGCTACTATGTATATCAGACTAGCTGTCCTGCAAGCTTTGTGATTGTCCGGGCTCCATCTCACACTGCTGTTGGCAGGTTGGGATTATAGAAGTTTGAGCTACGTGAGCCAACCTTTGTACATGGGTGCTGGGGATCCACTCTTCATGGTTGTCTTGCTCAGCAAACACTTTTAACCCTGAGCAGTCTCCTCATCCCTTACTCCTTTCTTGAAAAAGCCACTTTGCTTCCATAACTGTGCTCAGTGCTGGTCCCTAGGGATGAATATGCATGCCCCCCTTCCAATTTTCCATAGAAGACCCTGGCCTTGGGGAGAAGCTTCTGGAGACTCTGACCTTGAGACTGGCTGGGAGGTTTAAATGTGGTGCTGGAGATGTTAAATCTGATAGGGAAATAGTAGTTCAACTCATTCTGAGTTCTCAGATATAAAAGATGGAGTTCAAGTTATTAAAAAAACTTAATTAAAAATATGCTATTAAGAGAAAATACCAGGCCTCAGTGACTGTCTATTTCTGTTCCCCCGCCCCCCTCAAAACAACCTGTACTGCTTCATGAGCTTTTCCAGGCTTCTGGTAACCAATATTTACAAATACTCTTTTCCAGAGATGCTGGAAAGGTGTGATGGAATATGAGGGCTAACTGCAAAGCCGTTGTCTGTGATCCTTCATGCTCTCTTCCTGTCATGGCACTTAAAAGTTGGTAGTGTGGAGTGATGAACAGCAGAAATTACACAGACATTCTTGTTAAAGTTGAAATAAATAACATGTGAACTCTCACTTTGAGGCTACAGTTTCACATTCTCTTTTGTTCCTATCTGAAAGAATGTTTAAGGACACTTGGTCACAATACTTTCTTCCAACAGCTTCAAACAAGAGGGGTGGGGGAGAGGTAAAGAAATTCTGTGGTTTACCTCTATAATATATTTTTCCTTGGCTTCCAAGGGCATTGATCCCTATCAACTTGGCTGTGGCTCTAACAGATTTACTTGAGAAAGCAGCTCCTAATATGCTAAGAAGAGGCATTCATTGGGGGTGTGAACCCATTTACTTAGTGCTTCTAATTAAAGGCATCTAATGCTGGAATAGTTGTTGCTTTTCCATTTTCCTTAAACATTACAAATCAACATTTTTTTTGTGATTCTTAATCCAGCATCTGATGTTTATTAATTTTTGATTGTCAATTAGAATCAGCCTTGAAGACATTCAAGGAAAAGAACAGGTTTAAGCACTCAACAGTTTTTCTTGGTGTCTCTTTTTTTCTTTCTTTCTTTCTTTAAATTTGTCCTCAGTAGAAATTTGTGTGCCTTGTTCCCCCAGGGACTGGCATGGTTGCCAGCTTGGATTCATCCTACTGGCAAGGGCTCACACTGTGAGCTACGTTTAGTCTCAGTGATTGGGGTGACTAATGACTGAGGGGAAAGCTAAACACACAGCATTTTTGTAGATGGAAGACCAGATCAAACCAGTCCCGAATCCTGGACTCTTTGTTCAAGACCCCTTCCTGAACTGTTTTTATTACTGATTAGAACTCTCCAGTTCTTTCTTATATGAGTGTTTTGAAGCATAGTAAGAACACTGACCTGAGAAACTAGGAGATATGTGTTTGAACCCAGCTTTTATGCTCTAAATTTTATTTAGTTAAGCACATCTCATTATTTTGGCCCAAGAATTTTTATCCTGATTTTCACAGCCAATATACTAGCATTCTTTATCATCTTATCTGAGTTTGATCAGCATTTGCTAGTTAGGCTCTTTTTCAAATGGTTGTTAATAATAATAATAAATAGACTAACGCTAGAGACCAAATCCTGGGCACAATGCAAGATGGCTTCTTTCTGATTGATAACAATACATTAATAAATTTTCTTCTAGTATAGAGACAGAAGAATCATAAGGTGACATCGCCATGTTATTATCCATATCTGCTTTCTGCATCTTGCCTGGAAGTGGAGGGTGAGGGATTGTAAATTGCTTTATTGGAATATGGATAGATAAAGAACTATAGTACTTCCATTACCTGCTATTTTGATTACTCTCGCTTTTCTTTGGAAATAGTCAGAAACTGTTCATTGAAACTATCAATATAATTTCACTGATTTTTGGAAAAGGTGCTTTGTAAGTTTTTTAAACCCAGTTTATTCTCTTTTGAAAATACTCAGACTCTTATTTCTTCCTTTTTGTTTTAATAATAGTGCAGTAGATTATTTGCCATTTGTTCAACCAATACATTTACATTTCAAAGAAGGGCCAGGCACTACTGCAAGTGTTCTCCATATTTTAGGATATTATTTGTTTGAACTAGGAGACTGGAATGAGTTTTAGCCTAAGCCATTGGCTGAGGTTGATTCATAAATCATGCTGGAATGTTATTCTAACCACACAGAAATGAATGTGTGTCCTTTACTCAACCTTTACTACTTTGGTCAGGAGTCAGTTATGAGCTAGGCTGTGCAAGTTCCACATATATTCCCATCCCAGTTATTGATCTCCTTTCAAAGTCTTTCTCTATTATTACTCTACCTAGATTCAGGGTCAGCAAGAATATGGTGTGAGAGTCGGTCATATATTTCATTAGGATTGCATACAGTTCTGTGCTGACCCCTCTTCTCTTAGCTTGATTTTCAGTGTTTTGGCAGATTCTTAGATGCCTGTTCCCTTAGCAGATGACAGAAGACAATGCTTTTTTGTGTGTGAGAGAGACAGTTCCATACTTTGACATCACAATCAAAATGTGGTATAAGTTTATCACTGCTCTGTTGTTCTCTTTGGAAAGTATTAGGACTCTTTTTTGGTTTGTTTGTTTGTTTTAGTTTTTTCAAGGTAGGGCCTCATTCTAGCTCAAGCTGACCTGGAATTCACTCTGTAGTCCCAGGATGGCCTTGAATTCATGTCCGTCCTCCTACCTCTGCCTCCCAAGTGCTGGCGTTAAAGGCATGTGCCACCACGCCCGGCTTAGGACTCTTTTATTTAAAAGATCCATCCAATAAATTACTTTGGTTTATATTTCAGAGGTAATTTGTTAAAGATTAGGTTAAACATTCATTATGGATTTTATCCTACTATTTTCTCTATGAACTTGAGAGAAGGCTAGACATTTTAACATGAGGAAGTGGATCCGGATTTACACTGCTGTGTTAGGCTATATAAGGCTTACATATCTATTAGGGCACCTACTGTCCTTAAGTAGAGAGGATTTAGAAATGCTCTTTTTCTTTTGTAAAGAAATATCTTCTCGGGCTGGGGAGATGGCTTAGCGGTTAAGGCCCTTGCCTACAAAGCCAAAGGACTTAGGTTTGATTCCCCAGGACCCACATAAGCCAGATGCTCAAGGCATGTGTCTGGAGTTCGTTTGCAGTGGCTGGAGGCCCTGCCATGCCCATTCTCTCCCTCCCTCTCTCTCTCTCTCTCTCTCTCTCTCTGTGCTTCTTTCCTTCCTCATTTTCTCAAATATATAAAAAAGAAATATCTTCTCCTGTGGTGATGTACTCTACAAAGGAGAGATACCATTTTAGGCATAGGATACAATCTTCAATTGATTTTAGAGTATACAAACCTTATGTACATGGTTCATTCAAAATTAGGTGATTTTTTTTTAAAGAAGGTATGGTTCTTAGTTGAAGTAAAATTTTAAGTCATTTTATGGTCTTGCATCCTTAAAAGCTTGAATCTTAAATTCACTGGTGCCTAAGAGATATAAAATATTTTGGACAGAGATGGTTTGAGAGATTTGTAAGACTTTCTTCTTCTGTTTCCACATCACCTAAAATCTGTGGCCAAATAAAGCCAGAGTTGCAGAAGAAACTCTGGTTTGCTTCCTGGTGGAATTATTCTGCTGAATTGTTACGCTTGAAGCTGCTTGCTACATTAATAGTGAGCGAATGCTAACTTATGCCTGTCTAATAAGAACTGTATAAATGTGTATTGTAGACATATTTGTGCTTTATTCCTGGCTCTAATTGATGTTTTCTTTCTCACATTTCTCTTTCCTTCCCTCCCACCTTTATACTTACAGAATTCTCTTAGAGTTACTATATCTTTTGAGCTATCATTAGCCTTTTTTTTTTACAGTGGAATAATAATATAAATAATCAAATACATCTGTAGCAGAAAATTTTGTTTGCTTTTCACCTTTGTTTATATGGTCAAAGATAGTATTCCTGCTGTTTTAAATAGGATATTCTGGTAACCCATGTGGCAGATATAAGTAAGTCCATGTTTAAATATCTTACAAACATCATGAAACTATAGTGCCTCAACCAGAATCTTAAACTTTCAGTCATTGATATTTATTATTAAGGCACAATACCTTACATTAATATGATTCAAATATTAGATCACTTTAAATTTAATTAAATATTTACTATTATATGCATAATTAAAAACTAAAAGCTTTCATAATCAACTCTTGGAAAGAAAATGCTTCTCAAAGGTGATGAGCTTTACATATAAATACATGTCACCCCATTTCAGAGGGCTAAGTGAATTACTACTTGCCCAGAGTATTGAAAAAATGACAAGTCTATGTCCTGTGGCAAGGATATTCCACTTTGAATTAATCTGAAGGAGTACCCTTAATTGTTCAAGTACAGGTTGTTTATTCATGAAATCTTTATGCTGAAAAGTATGTTAGAAAGTCTTTCCTTCAGTCTTTCATTTTATGAGTTCAAGTAATTGGCATTCTGAAATAATTTTCACTCAGTGGTGTGACACTCTTAGTTATTGACAGTGTACTACTTAAGGTCCCATCACTTGGTAGAGTCCATTGCTCTTGGTATTTTGCTGTCTTTCTCATTGCAGTGTGTATTGTAATTTCAGAACACATAAAGGAATATCAAACCTTCTTGTCACTGGGGCCATACTTATCCCCTGTATAACTTCAGATAGATTTGAATGGTAAGACCTTTAACTTTTGGTTCAGTGTTTTTAACCTTCCAGTCCCCCATTGTAAATATTTTAAAAATTGAATTGCATTGCTTTCACTTGTCAGTTAATAAACTCTATTCTCTTTATAGCCATGTAGACACTAAATGAAAATCTTGTTTTAAACTGGGCGTGGTGGCACATACCTTTAGTCTCTGCATTCAGGAGGCGGAGGTTAGGATTGCTATGAGTTTCAGGCTACCCTGAGTCTACACAATGAATTCTAGGTCAGCTTGGGCTAGAGTAAGACCCTACGTTGAAAAACAAAAACAAAATAATAATAGTAATAATAATAATAGTAATAATAACAAAGAAAATAAATTTTTTAAAATTCTGGTTTGGGTCTTTGAGCTCTTCCTCAACTCTTCTTATGTTAGAACACATAGAGTGTGCTTACTGTTTATAATTAAGCAAACAAACAAAACACACATAGCCAAACAGATGCAAAACAGTTACTTATTTTAGGGTCCTGAACACTCAGTTTCATATTGTACAAAGCAAGCATACATACTGAGATTGTACTTGGAGCCAGCCTTTGATGCAGAGTGGTACCATAAGCTGCATCATCATTGGAGTCCAATTCTTGCTTCTCTGTAATTGGCTGTGAGTTTGTTGAAGACTCGTGTCTTCACCTCCAAAGAAGGGTGGTTCCTTTATAATAAGCATGCTGTTAACGTGAAACTTGTGCAGTGTTCGTTCATGCACAGTGCTAGGGGAGCACACGCTCGTGCACATGGTGTGTGTACGGATAGCATTCACTACAGTCACACCTGGCAACTGGAACATAACTTGGCTCATAATGTCCCTGGACTATGGCATTGTTAGGGGTTTTCCTCTATTCATTTTACCTGTGGGACTTTACTGGCAACGAAAAGTCATGTTCATTTATATTGTTTTTATTTGTAGTTTAAACCGTCTTTTGAGTTTTTTTTTGTTGTTGTTTGTTTTAGGAAATCTGATTCATGTTAGCTAAGTAAGGAAATTTCAGTTTATACACCTACAGATTTAATAGTGAGACTGCCTTGTTGCTTTTTGGAGGCATTTGTGAATCATTTGCTTGGGCTCAGAATAAAGATGCTTCCCTGAACAGTAATGTGCTGATCAATGGACCCACCTGAGAGTTTTATCTGGTTGTGAATGCCAGTGATTGAGTCATCTGCCTGTGGGAGAATGGCATTGTTGTAAATTCAGGAAAATTGTAAATATCAAACAACAGTTTATTTGAAGTTGGCTATAAAATTTCAAGCTGGGAATGTTGGTGCATTGTTGTCATTCTAGCTCTGGGATGCTAAGACAAGAGGCTCTCAAAAGGATTTTGAGGCCAGTCTGGGATACATAGCAAGTGATAGGTTAACCAGGGCTACATAATGAGATGCTATTACAAAACAATTAACAGAATTACAAATGCTTTAACAACTATTTATTTATCTTTAGAGACCCAGAATATACTTAGGGATATACTGGCATATAGTTATAGTTTTCTTACATCTAGAGAATGAAAATATTTTAAAGGCAGGAAAGTAGAACTTAGTTTGTTAGGGACAAAGTCTTGATAGAAGAAAAGAATTTATTTGTGTTGTCAGTTGAAACTCTCCCTCAGTGTTTATATTTCTTGGTTCATTTTGCTGTACGTGGGTACTTAATTCCTTTCTTATTTTCTAACCATTTCGTAACACATGTTTACTCTTCCTACCCTTCTTTTCCTGGGAAAATAAAGACATATTGGTACTCAAAAAAAAAAGTCTCAAAAAACTTCCAAAATAGAATACTATTTTTGTTTTCTAATTTGTAGGAATCATTTTTATTGGAAGGAATAGGCCATATACAATTTAAACTTGCTATATTATTTGTCTAAGGTTTGAAAATTATAATCATCTTATATAGGCCAAATTTTAAGTATTTTTGAATAAAGACAATTTGCATAATAGGACTTTGATCTTTTAATGCTATTTGTCTAGTAATTTTTGTTATTTTTACCCTTACTCTAATAAATTCTACAAACTATACTTTATTATCATAAAACTCATATTACTATGAGACTTTTGAAATATTAAAGTAATATGTTGCTACTTATGCATTGATTAGGATTTTGTGTTTTTTTTCTTTTTTTTTTTTTTTTTTACCAAAATGCTTTCTTATCTAGAAAGCCCATGAGTAGGGTTGAAGAGATGGCTCAGTGATTAAAATGCTTACTTGCTAGTCTGATATCCTGGGTTCAATTCCCCTGTGCCCTTGTAAAATCAGGTATACAAAGTGGCACATGCATCTGAAGTTTGTGTGTACGGCAGGAGGCCCTGCGATGCCCATATTCATTCTCTCTCCCTCTCTCTCTCTCTGTCACCTCTGAAAATAAATAAAATATATATTTTTTAAAAAGCCTTCCTTACAACGTGCTCCTCCAGATACAAAATGGCCTGGATATCCATGATCTGACAGTGCCTAACACTCTCTACACAAGACCATAATACTAGGAGGAAAAGATGACATCAAAATAAGAGATTGATTGATTGATAGGGGGAGGGGATATGATGGAGAGTGGAGTTTCAGAGGGGAAAGCGGGGGAGGGAGGGAATATGGGATATTGTTTACAATCATGGAAGTTGTTAATTATAAAAAATAAAAAAGACAGCCCATTAATATTCTCAAGGGAAATGATGCTAGATATTCCCACATCTGAAATAGGACTGTTGGTCTATGGCACTTAGACTTGTTTGGGTTTAGAGTTCAGTCTTACAATGAGTGCAGCAGAAGATGTTGCTATTTAGACTTTTAATTTTGCAGGGGTTTTAGCAGTTCATGTTCATAATCTAGAGTGTATGGATCAGTAAGTTGTCTCATTTTGTGCTTCAAAAGCTTATAAACTCAATTTTACACCCTCCATTAGGGAAGAACTTTGGTTTATGTAGAATGGGTTCTAGGACTTCCTAAAGACTAAGTAGCACCACTTGCCATGAGCAGTTGATAATATCCGAAGCAACTACTAAACTGATATTTGCCTGTTTGCTTTATCAAGTTTAATTATTGCCATATTAATGGGTGCCATTAATAGAATACTTTTTATTTTATTGTAAACTTTATAAGCTTTTCATTCTGGTTTATTTGATGTCTAGGTAGGATCACAAGTCCTTGGCTAGAGATTATCCACCAGTTGTCTTGGAAGAGAACTGCAGGTTTAATCAGTCAAGTTGGAGCAGTTTCCTTCAAAGCTGAAGACACCATTGTGCTGGTGCTTTGTGGATGCTTTTAACTTTGATGTAGGAGGGGGTGGTGTTGAGAGTTTAGGCCTGGGTTATGCAGAGTGATTTGCACCTGATCAGACCTTTCTTCTTTCTTTTTCTTTTTGTTGAGCAGTTAATAGCTGCTCTGCCAGAAAGCCAGATCAGAGCCTAGCAGGGGAGATTAGTGCATGGGTTTTATCAGCCATTTGCCAGCTACACTTCTTTTAAAGCTGATAACAGGGTGGGGGTGAATGAAATCATCTGCTTTCAGCCTCCCTGTGGTGCTTAAGAAGCTGGGGGACCACTCTGCATTGTGGACACCTGGTCAGCCCTCTCTCCATCCTGTCAAGAGTGTAAAGCATGTACCTGGTAATCACCTCTCTCATTTGCCAGTTGGGTTCCATGTTTCCTTTGCTTTGACTTGGCAAGCACTGTGGATCCTTCAGTGCCTGGTCCTCTGCCAGCCATCTTCCTTGCCTTGGATTGACCCTGGAAGTTGAGGCTTGAGTTTTGCCCCCTGTTATTGAGACAGCACACTGCAGCTTCTACTCCCTCCCTACATAGACTACAGAACCCCTGAAGCCTGTTGTCTGGCTCTTTTATTCCTTCAAGGCCCCCATCAATGTTAAGGACCAGAACACTTGCCAGAAGTTGAAAATTTGAATTCAGAATCACAGCACTTCAAGATTAAAAGACTTTAGCTAGCCAGATCTGCCCTCTCCTTTTACACAGCACATTTGCAGCTCGGGGGGTGGGGGAGGTGAGGAATTAGAGTCTTGGTGTCTTGATACTTGAGTAGCAAAATGATTTCTCCTTGACAAGATTCTATGCTGGCCACACAATCCCTGAGATGGTTTTCCTTTGCCCCAGAGATTGGGGAATATATTAAAATTTTCCCAAGTATCATTTTGAAGAAATATATTTTATCTAAAGTATTTTCAATAATTCTTTCTCAAGATGCCAGGAAACTACATCTAAATACACTTGTATAAATGATGCTTCTGTGATTTCTAATATTTCTACTGTATGTGGATCATGGAAATTGATCAGAACTGAATATGGTAGAATTGTAACTTTCATTGGAATGTGTTTACTTTGTAGTTTGTTTTTATGAGCAATGTGAACTATTTATTCAACATGCCTGTTTTTTGTTTTTTAAGTTGATAATGATTGAATTATTATCTAACTTAAATTCCTTGACCTTAAAATCAGTACAACATAAAGTCTAATCCTCTGTGGCACTTTTAGAGTCAGATTAAGGTGTGACACTTGGCTCATCTAAAAAGAATAGTATGTTACAATTTAAGTATTTTTTTTTAAAGATTTAACCTAATTTTGCTACCTAAAATGACTATGTTTGCACATGATTCTAAATTGGATTTTCTTTTTCTTTTTCTTTTGTTTTTTTGTTTATTTATTTGAGAGTGACAGAAAGAGGCAGGGGGGGGGGGGAGAGAGGGAGAGAGGGAGAGAACGGTCGCTCCAGGACCTCTAGCCACTGCAAACGAACTCCGGATGCATGTGCCCCCTTATGTATCTGGCTAACGTGGGTCCTGGCGAATTGAACCCGGGGTCCTTAGGCTTCATAGGCAAGCGCTTAACCACTAAGCCATCTCTCCAGCCTCTTCTTTTGTTTTTATAATGTTAACATTGTTGACATTTGTAGATGTTAAAAAGTCTAGTCTGAATTATAACAGAATTCCAATGGGAAACCCTAACTCCTATTTCAGTTATTTGTTTTATAGTGTGGTTTCCAGGAAACCACCATGGCCCCAAAGCAAGGATTGGGTATTTGGTCGCTCTGGATAATCGACTAACAGGTACAATCAGCAGAAAAGAAAGTTAATTTAATTGGTTTAAAGACTTTCTTGCAGCCACGGAGAATGTTAAATTGATTTTGTTGTGCTCCCTGGAAAAACTGCAGCATATTATACAATGGGAGCTGCTTTTGGAGAAGGGATAACTTTCTGTGTATTACAACAGTGATTTCAGAAAACTTGAAAATAACTTGAAAGTTTAACAGACTGTCCTTTCAGTTCTTAACCCTCTGGTTTGTATTTCTAAGAAGAAGGGAAGGGAGGGGAGAAAGAAATACACATAACTACACAGGAATTGTTTTCACCTAATCATCACTAGCTACTTTAGGTTTTTATCTATCTGTAATTTCAAAATGAACTATGTACATTTCCTCAGATACTCCATATGTGTTCCCTTTCCTGTATGCCTGTGACACAAACATTCTCAAACTCTCTCGCTAGAAATTGTATAGCTAGAGATGACAACATTTATCCCAATGTAAACCTCTCCTTGTATTTTCATATTACAGTTAGTTAATGAATGATGGTTGTCTCCATGTCTTATTTACCTTCTCCATCTCCATCATTTCCTTGCTTGAGTCTTAGGTGCCCCCACCCCAGTTTAAATGGTTTACCTAGCATTACCCTCTCAATTAGAGCTATTTGCCACCTGCTACTCAATGGCTTTCTTTTAAACACTTTTAAAGTCTGTAGGGAACCAAATCTTTTCCCAGATTTTCAGTTCTCTGCCATCATGGACCTTTTTGCCTTTCTGAATTCTGAGGCTCTCTGGCATCCTCTGACAGTATTCCTGTGTTTTTGCAGATTTATGTAGATACTTTTATCAGAGCTCATGCAATCTCCTCCTGTAGACATCCTTACATTTCCTTTCCTATGGGTTGTCTTTAGCACTGAAGTTCAACGTCCCACAGAGCTACCTGACACGTTGTGGATATATACGTTTTAGAAACTTTTCCTGAGTGAGGACAGCATTCCCTGTTCTCTGTACTGTACTGACTTGCACAGTGACAGCCACAAAAGTAGACACCGAAATTAAGAAGATCCCATTGAGGGGCTGGAGAGATGGCTTAGCAGTTAAGCGCATGCCTGTGAAGCCTAAGGACCCTGCTTCAATGTTCGATTCCCCAGGACCCACATAAGCCAGAAGCACAAGGGGGTGCATGCATCTGGAGTTTGTTTGCAGTGGTTGGAGGCCCTGGCGTGCCCATTCTCTATGTGTCTCTGCCTCTTTCTCTCTCTGTTGGTCACTCTCAAATACATAAATAAAAATAAAAACAAATTTTTTTAAAAAAGAAGATCCCATTGAACTATTATCACAGTTACTTATTTGTTTTGACTTATGTTAAGCGCTGATCTTTGTTTTACTGATTTTTATGCACAAAGAATATTGCTAGTTTTGTTACTTAAAATATTTCATACTTTTTTTTTTTTAAAAGGTAGAGTCTTGGTCTTGCCCAAGCTGGCCTGGAATTCACTATGTAGTCTCAAGCTGGCCTCAAACTCATGGTGATCCTCCTACCTCTGCCTTCTAAGTGCTGAGATTGAAGGCATGTGCCACTACATTTAAAAATATTTTTACTTGGGCTGGATAGATGGCTTAGCAGTTAAGCGCTTTCCTGTGAAGCCTAAGGACCCCGGTTCGAGGCTTGATTCTCCAGGACCCACGTTAGCCAGATGCACGAGGGGGCACACGCGTCTGGAGTTTGTTTGCAGTGGCTGGAAGCCCTGGTGCGCCCATTCTCTCTCTTTCTCTCTATCTGCCTCTTCCTCTTTCTCTCTCTGTCACTCTCAAATAAATAAATAAAACTGAACAAAAAAAAATTTAAAAAATATTTTTATTTATTTATTTGCAGGCAGAGAGAGAAACAGAGAGGGGAGAGAGAGATAGACAGAGAATGAATAATGGACATGCCAGGGCCTCCAGCTGCTGCAAATGAATTCCCAGATGCTGTGCCACTTTTACATCCAGCTTGCGTGGGTAGTAGGGAATCAAACTTATGTTGTTAGGCTTTGCAAGCAAGTGCCTTAACCTCTGAGCCATCTCTACAGCCCCCATGCTTCTTTTTTAATACATGTAATTGTGGAAGCTTATCTTTTGTTCGCACTGGCAGGTGTACAACCTCTGCTTATAGTTGTTGGTACACAGTTATGGTTATTTACCTCTTCTTTTAATAATGGAGAAGTAATGAACTTAATGAAACCACAGTAGTTATATTTTTACAGGACAACTCTGTTCCCTCTTATAACATTAATAAACTTAGGAAGTTTTAGAGACCATTTCATTAAATTGCTTTTATTTTATGGAAGAGGACAAAAGCTTATCTTCTGTGGCTTTGCTGGAAGTAATTAACCTTTAACATGTGAGATATGAGATTCTTAATACCAGATTATTCTCTCCCGCTTGATTTTACTTGACAAGGATAGTGATGGTTGATGTGATCTCTCTGTACATGAAATCAGAACAATAGGTTATTGCATATTACTTCATCTGGATCATTTCTTTGGTTGGGAGTAACACTCCCAGAAATGATTGGAGAAAATCTCATAATAGTTGAACAGTCTCAAGTCATCTTCATTAAGAGTTCACATTTTAATGTTATTATTGGAAAGCAAATGATAAGACTAATGATTACATCTTTGGGAGTGTTAACCATACACTCCTGTATTTCCAACCTCTGTGAAAAAAGTAACTTGGCAAGTGTCCCTCAGTGTGATACACTAACTCCTTTCCTTTTGTTGGTAGACTCACTGATAATATTTTATGAGAATACATAACTAGCAATGAATAAAATAGTGAAAATCAATTTAATGTATTGAACATATTTTATTTTAGGTGCTTATATTTAAAAGAGTACTTAGAACTTCAGATCAAGGACTGATTTAAACTTAAGGGATAACAGAATATTGGGCAGTAATTTAAGTAAAGCTGTTACGTTTTAGAGATTATAAAACAAATCAGTTGTTAAAAATAATTTTACTGTTCATTGGGGCACAATGATTATTACTTTTAATGACTTTCTATTGGTAATGCAGATGGAAACTGTAATCTTTCTAGCAGTCTTGATCATTGTCTTTTCTTAGTATGGATCCTGCTCCCCAAAAGGCTGAAATTGCAAACATTTCATGTAGTTTTGCCTTCTGTTATATGCACTTTAATTAATGGCACTCTCTCTCACTTTGCATTTTATGTTTCTTCTCATATAGAAGTCATGTGTTTCCCTGATCAATAATATATGACCCCTGGAGTTTAGTGGTAAATGTAGTTTAATATAAATCATCATCAATTTAACGAGCACCTGTGGTAATTTGTTTTTCAGTTTTATAAACTGTATCATGAACCACAATGATAAGATAATCATGTACCTCGAGGGCATAACAATGGGAAAGGTAAAAGCCATTGTATCTATTTCTTTGACATAATGATTATTTCATAACTGAGTGCTTCCATTCCTTTCCTTTCTGCCAGTATCATCCAATTTCTTCCTCCTTTCAGGCCAAGAGAGGAGTAATAGAATTTTTGTGTTCAAATATAGTGCTGGCAGTTCTGTGATGGTCTGGTATATATTTTAGCTGAACTGCACATTTCCTTATAATCACTGGAAAATAAGAGTGGTCCATTAACATATGGAGGTGAAATAATAGAAGAAATAGATTTTCTACTTTTTCTTCATGTCATTCCTGACATGATTTACAAAATTTCCATTTGTTCTCCTATTCTACTCTATCTCTGTTTGCAATTTTAAAGTATGGTGTGTGTATTCTATTTTTTTTTTTTTGAGGTAGGGTCTTCTTGTGTGGTCTAGGCTAGCTTTGAACTAATAATTGCTTAATTGCTTTATCCCTACCCTCTGGTGTGCGAGGATTACAGATGTGCACCACTTTGCCATTTTCCAAGGGAGTTTCCCTGTCAGTTGTGGAGGGTATGGCTTACTTTTTAAACATTTCTAAGGAAGCAGTTGTGTGAATTATTAATAATAACAAAATATTTGAGAGTTACAAAGTTTTAAGGAGCACTTGAATTAGGGTCAAGTCCAGTTATAATGAAGTCCCAGTGGGATCTCCTTCTTTGTACAACGTACGTGTCATCTCTGCCTTCAAGTTTCTCAGAAGTGCTGAAGGCCCCTTTCTGTCTCACACTAACACTCCTATTCTTAATTGTGGTTGGAGTGTGTCTGGTGGATTGGGATGGGGTTGTTGAGGTGGTTGCTGATAGCTTTCAGGGAGAACCAGGGAATGGCTTCTGAGTTCTGGGATGATGTGAGTGACTTGAGCTTCCTAGGAATGTGTACCTTGACTTTGTCAGCCAACTTGAGAGGAGACCTTTCTTCTTGGGCTTGGTAAGACTCCTCACTTAAATTATAACCTTTTTAGTAGGAAATTAAAGACGCATTATGTCTTTTTCATGTTATAAAAGATTGCATCACTTCATGTCCTTTTCTAAAGAGCCCATTTTCAAGAATGAATAGGGCTGTAGGAGGCTTAAATCAAGTCACCAGAGTTACACCCCCCCCACCTTTAAAATGTTTTTAGTTTCCTGCTTGTTATGGCCATGAAGAACAGAATATGAAAGAGATCCTCTCCCTGCCCTGGAGCACACTGGTTTTAACTGATGTAGCACCAACAGGCTTTGATGAGTTAATAAATAAAACAGGAATAAAGGAGAGGACATAAATGAATCCATATTTTCTTTGACTCCTAGTGACTTCTGTGCCTGGCCAATTCATTGAATGAATGGGTTACATTTTTTTTCTGTTTAAAGATGGCTTTCACAAGTAGGGGAATCACAAACTGCACCCCAATACATCACACTAAGTCATTGCTGATGCCTATTTGGTATTTTCATTTTTCTGGGTGTTCATTGTTAAAATATATGTTTTGTTTTTGTTTGTGAAATGTAAATATCAAACTACCAAGAAGCTGTGATTTCCTAAAATTTTTTTATAAGATTGACGATATAATAAATGATCATGATAGTAATATATTTTATTATGATACTTCTTTTTAAAATTATGCATGTATCTGCATGTGTGTGTAGATGTATATGAAGTGAATGTCTATGGGTGTTCATGTGTAGCAATCCAGGGACAACTTTTAGTGCTTTTCCCCTCTTCCATTTTGTTTGAGACAGGGTTGTTTTTGATTTTGTTTTTGTTGCTTCATGTGTGTCAGTCCCATGAACGTCTCGCTTCTCCTGGCTCTGTCTTTCATTGCATTGGTACACATGCATTGGGAACATGATGCATCCTCACTTTGTGTCTGGCTTTAGGTGGGTGCTGGGGAATCAAAGTCATGCTGGCTGGTTTTTAAGCAAGCAGCTTTAATCACTTAGCTATCTCTCTAGTCCAAATGTACTTTTTCCTTTATTTTCAACCATTTCCCCTCCCCCCAGAATTACTCTCCTCTGAAACCCTTCACATTTAATAGTCCATGTGTTCCACAGGCACACTCTGTTGGTTATCCTGGTTCAGAAGCATTGTTTTCAATCGCTTTCTGAGTTCAGAGCTGGTTTAGCGCATTGTTATTTCTGGCATTGTGTAAGCCCTTCCTAAATTCTTCCCATTCTCTCATCTTCTAAACAAAAAATTCCTGAGATATGTAATCACTGCTTTTGTCGTATAGACCTGCTGCTTGCTGTGTGGGCAATACAGAATCATGATTCTAGAAGAGACCTAAGATTCTATGCTCCAGTGTTGCATTCCTAGAGGAAGAGACCAGAGCCTGGACAGATTGTTTGGCAGGTTCACCTCTAGCAGTAGCAAAGCTGGAACTAGAATTTGTACCTAACCTGTTACATGTCTAACCAACCTATTACCCGAATCCTTAGCTCCTGCCTCTCCATTGCAAAGTAAATAATAGATGATACTCCTGAGGTGTTTACTGTATATCATGCACTATGCCATTTGCACTAACATTCCCGGCCACTCTGACAATATCCCTCTGGTTTGCATCCCAAATATTGGCTTTGGATCTCCTTTGCACCTTTGACCTTGTTTGTTTGCACAACCTGCTGCTACCTATCCTGGAAGACTAGACATTTTTAGTTCCTTTAGGCTTCTTTTGCAAAGTACCATAAACTGGGTAACTTAAGAACAATCGAGATTTAATTCTCACAGTTCTGGGTGGGAGAGTGTGTTCAAAAGCAAGGTGGTGATGGATTCCATGTCTATGAAGTCTGTTGCCTAGAGTATAGACAGCTCCTTCTCCCTGTCTGTTCATGTGGGATTGGAGCCCTGGGAAGGATGCAGGACACAGACCAAGCTTTGGGCTTATACCTCCCAGGCCTGTGACTCTCAGCCCTGCTGTCTTTATTTGTGTTTAGCAAAGAATTGAATAACACAGCCTCAGAGAATAGTCAGTTATGGTGGTATTTATTAAGGAGAATAGAAATGGAAAGAGAACAAAATAGCTGGGAAGTCCACAAGCTCCTCTCCTGAGAGAGGAGTGGGAAAGACGGGGGGTAAAATATCTTATACACACAGGTGAAAGCTTGGCCCATGTCTACCTATATAGATTAGTCATCCAATTATGACATGTCTCATTGCCAAGTTCCAGGAAGTATACTGACTCAGGAAGGTGCAGAAGGTGAGGGGGGGGTGGTGATGGAGAGAAAGCATCAGGAGCTGTTGGCTGTGTATAGCCATCTTGATGAGACTGAATCGTACTCGAGTTCTAGCCTGGGAAGGGCAGAGCGACATCTGTATTCCTGTGAGCCAGTCCCTGGCTGACTACCTACCTGAAACAACTACCCTGCTCCTGATGATATCACTTTCATCTCAGAGGGGATGATGTCTCTGGAGCCTCTTTGATAAGGGGAGTTATCTCATTTATATCACCTCCTCACTTCCCAATGATCTCATTCTCTGATACCATCATTTGGGAGGATAAGATTTCTACATTTAAATTCTAAGGAGACAGAAATAGTTAGACCATAGTATGTGTTAGTTTTTATAATTTTTCTTGTCTCTAAAATAATCTCTAAAAGACTTATTTTGCTCACTTCAGAGATAGCAATGTTTACATTTGTAGTTCAGGATCCAGTCTTGAAAGATTTCCGTCAGCAAGTGTAGTTCTGAAGGGTAAGCACTGGATTGAATCCTGGTATTGCCTCTTACTGACTTGGGGAAAGAAATGTGTCTTTGTCTTCATTGAGCCAATGTAGCCCTCATAGAGTTGTGAGGACCAGGCGAATCAAAGTGGTAAGGCATTCAGAATAGTTTCTGGTTCGGGTCACCATTATCAGTGTGTTTCAGTGTGCATGATAAAGTATTAGCTTATGCTTATAATTAGTTTTGTATTATAATTACAAAGATACTGGTTTATGTTTGTAACTAGCTTCTTGGAAATTGAAAGTTGAATTTATGGTACATGAGTTCATTTCTCTTCCTAGCAGAAAGTGTGCCTATTAGCCACAACATTAGTAATGGTCCAATCAGTTTGAGTCATGAAGGTTGTAATGCTGCAGTTGATGTATGGAATAGAACAGGTAATGTGGTATAAAAACCTTTGAGCCTACTGAAGCTTTGGGCTTAAGTGAATCTGTTGATTTTGTTCAGTTTCATTTTTAGTCTCTATAAGTTGTGACTATTAATGTCTGGTCTACCTACCTTGGGGATGTTTTTTTTGGAAATCAAATGAACTAATGTTCTTTTCCCTTGGTTTAAATCTATGCTAGAGGACTGGAGAGATGGCTTAGCAGTTAAGGCACTTCCCTGCAAAGCCAAAGGACTCAGGTCTGATTCCCCACGACCCAAGTATACCAGAAGCACAAGGTGGCACATGTGTCTGGAGTTCGTTTGCAGTGGCCCTAGTGCACCCATTCTATTTCTGTCTCTGTGAAATAAACATTAAAATATGTTTTTTAAAAGTAGCACATGGAAATCTATGCTGGAAAAAATAACCACGTGGAAGCAACAGGTTTTCATATATGCATATATTTAAGGTAAATATATGATACACACACATATAGCCATTTGTATGGTATCAATATTTAAAATAGCTAACTGCTTTTCTTTATAAAATCCCTTATATTTGATTATTTCACATTTTCTTCTATTAAAAGTGTTCCCCCCCCTCTCTGTCTCTCTCTGTGTGTGCTGTGTGTGTGTGTGTGTGTGTGTGTGTGTGTGTGTGTGTAAGTATGCCAGGATCTCTTGCCAGTGCAAATGAACACCAGACTCAAGTGCCACTTTTGCATCTTGCATATTGGTGTTACGGAATTGAACCCAGGCCAGCAGACTTTGCAAGCAGGAACCTTTAGCCACTGAGCCGTCTCTCCAGTCTTGTGATTATTTAGTACTTCTATTTATGTCTTTTTATTAATTAATGTATGTATGTATGTATTTTAAAACTTGTATAGATACATCATATGTCAGTACTATCATTTCCCTCCTCCCTGCCCCCATTCTGTAGAGGGTCTTCCTCAGTGGGATTGCCGATATTCCCCCAAGGTTTGCAGGTTACTAGATGTGAGAACATCAGTCAGTCATTGTAGGGGGTGGGCAGTGCCTCCGGGCATTCCCTTCTACTCTGTGGCTCTTACATTCTTTCCAGCCCCTCGTCCACAAAATTCATTGAGCCATGGTGGGTGAGTTTTAAGTCTACTTTAGTGTTGAGCTCTCAGCAGCTTCTGGATTTCTGCTGTAGTGTGTTTTGAGTGTCCTGTGTGTCTGTCTCCATCACCCTGCTGCCGGTTTCCAGGCTCACTGTTGAAGCAGCATTTTTGCTCTTCTCGCCCGTTTCTCTGCGGTTTCACCTGGGCCCTGGCTGATGTGGGAAGGATGGTTTGTCTCCTTGTTACAATTGTCTTCTGAAAAACAAAAACAGAGTCTCCAAAGGAGATCTGCAGTCAGCCTCAGGTGCAGGGGAACCTTATTTAACACTTTCTTATTATCAGTGATGTGCTTTGCACAATATTTGAAATAATGGTAATATATATTTCCTACATTTTTTTATAGATGTTTCATTTAGCTCAGGAAAGAGTTAACCTATCTCCCTACTGCTAGCAGTTCTTTTCAATTATACCTTTTCAATTTGTTCTTTCTTAACGCTTGGTCACATATTGAACTTTTTTGGTGTTTTTTGGTCATTTTAGTTTACTAAAATTTAGTTGTGTTCAATTTAAGTCTACACCCTTCTTTTTCTCCTTCTCCTCTCTCTTCTCCCCTCTTCTCCCTGTTCTTTCTTTTGCTTCGAGAGAGGTTTTCGTGTATCCTAGGATGACTTGAACTTTGGAGCCTCCTGTCTGCTGGGATTAGAGATGTACACCAGCACATCTGGTTTATTTGGTCCTGAAGAATATGCACAGGGCTTGAGACATTCTAGGCAAGCATTCTCCCTACTGAGCTCCCACTTCCTCTTATTTTGTGTTTTCTCTTCCAGCACTGCATTTTCTTTTGAACCTCATGTGCTACAGAACCCACTGGTATTGGGTTGTTTTCTCATCGGTGGGCTGGTTTACATGGGATTTTCTGCACTCCACCCTCAGGACAGAATTCACTGTAATCCTTATGGATGAGAGGGATCTATAATTTTTTCCAACCTCTATAGTTTATCTTTGCAGCCTGGTAAAACTGAGAGTCACAGCATCACTTTACAAGGTATTCTTTCTTGTGGTGACCAGTGACTCCACCTCTGTATTCTCAGGTCAGCAGGGAAACTCCCATCTATTTACATGGCTTGAACTGGCTTATGAAAGCTGCCTAGTAACGTGAGGCAGTATCTGTCCTGTGGTTACCATAGTCATTGCTAAATGACTAGTCAAAATTAGTTGTTTTTTTTTTTCCCCTTTTTTTTTTATTTTTAGAGAGAGAGGGAGAGAGAGAGAGAGAAAAAAAATTGGTACACCAGGGCCTCAGCCACTGGAATCTAACTGCAGATGCTTATGCCATCTAGTGGGCTTCTGCTTGCCTCACCTTTGTGTGTCTGGCTTAGGTGGGATTTGGAGAGTTGAACATGGGTCCTTAGGCTTTGCAGGCAAACTCCTTAACCACTAAGCACCCTCTCCAGCCCCAAATCACATATTTTAAATGTGGTTTTAAAGTGATAATTATATCACTAACTAATTTTTTTATTGCATTTTATTATTATCAGTACATGTGATATTGCTTTGCATCTATTGTGTTTTTAGACTGGGTTCTTCTAGTCTTCCTTCTATTTGACCCCGGGAAGGTTCCCATAGAGTAAGTAAATGGTTCTCTCAGTACTGTTCTTATCCACCTGGTTCTTCTCAGAGAGCTGGATGTCAGGGCTGTAGTGAAGCAAACCTATTGCGGCTTCTCAGAAAGTGCTGAAGGGAGATAGGCACAGTGGTCATGAATTGTGTAGAATGCAAATGTAAAGACCTGAGAATTTTTTTCTCCTTGGTTTTGGGCTCCCAGTACCAAATTTTTGAAAAGTAGTCACCATTAACACCCTAATCTTAAAAAGCAAAAGAATTCCCTTTAGAGAATTATTCCCTGAAGTAGTTTTTTCTTTTTATTTATTTGAGATACACAGAGTAGGCACACCATGGCCTCTTGCTGCTGCAAATGAACTTATGTGTCACTTTGTGTATCTGGCTTTCTGTGGGTAATGGGAACTCGAACCTGGGCAGGCAGGCTTCATAAGCAAGTGCCTTTACCATGCTGTGAGTCATTGCCCCATCCTCTCTAAAGTAGTTTTGTTACTTAAATGTTTTATATTAAAATGTAAGCCATAAAGGAAAAAGCAGACATCACTACTAGCTATTTCTCTAATCTTAAACTGGCTTTCCCAAGTAGGAGTTTAGGTTTGTGAGGGAATGTTTTATTTTTTCTTCCTCTTTCTGTCTTGCTTGGATCAGTTCTCTAGATCATTGCAGTTGGATCTTGTTTGGGATATCCAATTATTAAAGATAATATTTGTCAATAATCAGTTTATTGCTTTGGGAAGTTAATGTTGCTTTTTCATATAAGGAGAGTCTAATTCTATTCAAAATAAAAGTCCAGGAATAAAATAAAATAGAGATCAAGAATACAGAATTGCAACTTATAGATATTGATGATAGGTGTTTGTTTTTAACTTAAGAATTTCAATCTGATTCCCATAAATATATACTATAACAGTAATATAGTTTATATTTTCACCACCATCCACATACTTGGATTCAGTAGCTTAGTCTTGAGTTTGTCTCACACTGTTTGAATCTAGGGAGAAAACATGTTGGAACTGGTCATAAAATTGGTGTATCAGCATTTCCGAGTTACAGTGTAACTTTCACCATGCTGTTTAATTTGTCATCCATAAAATTGGGATGGCATCCAAACCTGGAAAGTAATATTTGGCTGTTATAGCAAGCCATATAGCATTGCTTGATCCACATAAACACACTTGATTGCTTCTGTCATTTGCACATGTAGAGGGACTTTTCTCAGGCTGAGTAACTCCTGGAATTGGATTCAAGACATAGTCATGTCACTCCTGTTTGTTGATGCCATGAAATAATTAGGCCACCATGTAAGGTCCCAATTAGTAGCTGCCTTTAAGAGTAGAACTAACGTTCTTGACTAGTGGAATTACTCTTATTATTCAGAAATTTGCAGTGACAAAACTAGTTCTTTTTGCTTTATCATTAATAAGCATCATCAATACTATAAAAGATTAACAGTTTGGTTTCATTGAGCGTGTAAGATATTTTGATCTTTTTTTAAATTTTTTTTTGTTTATTTATTTATTTGAGAGTGAGAGAGAGAGAGAGAGAGAGAGAGAGAGAGGGAGAGAGAATTGGCGCGCCAGAGCTTCCAGCCTCTGTAAACGAACTCCAGATGCGTGCGCCCCCGTTGTGCATCTGGCTAACGTGGGTCCTGGGGAATTGAGCCTCAAACCGGGGTCCTTAGGCTTCACAGGCAAGTGCTTAACCACTAAGCCATCTCTCCAGCCCTATTTTGATCTTTTTACACAGTCAAATGGAGATTTTAGTTGTTACCTTGTTTGACTTAGTCTTAATCATTGGTCTTATTATTAAGAGGTAAAGATATTTTATAGGACCTATTTTTCCTTAAAAAGCAGTTACAGGGGGCTGGAGAGATGTCTCAGTAGTTAAGACGCTTGCCTTCAAAGCTTTAAAGACCCAGATTTGGTTCCCCAGTACACACATAAACCAGAAGCACAAAGTAGCATATGCATCTGGAGTTTGTCATGCCCATTCTCTTCTATCTCTGTCTGCTTACAAATAAATGAAAAATATTAATAATAGTTACAAATAATACAGTTCTTTCCTAAAAAGCATCATTTAGGAAATAAAATTGAAGTCTCACATATGAAGTTAATGATTGTATTTCTATATACACCCTGTATGTAAGTCTTCAGATTATCATATATAAAAATAATTTTCAAAGGATTTAGTTGATTTCTGAGTAAGACATGTTTTGGTCATTTTTGTCTCCACCAAGATTGGATATGAGTTTCTGATCAGTGAAGTTTAGATCTGTTTATGAATCACAGAACCCTCACATTTTTGAGAGCTATAATTTTGAATTAATTTAGTTCAGTGACTTTTTGGGTTATAGGTGACATACAGTATAGAGGAAATTAACAAAGAATTTTTCATTAGTCTCCTATTTGTGAGAACTGTATTTAACTTACAGTGAAAAGAGGGAAAAGTTGGCATTACACCAACCTCACTTACAGTTTTATAAATTTCAGAGTAAAGGTAGTGTTTATAATATTAAATTATATTTAATAAATCCTGTCTGTGATTTTTGGTTATTATTTTGTAAGCATTTGGCTTATTAAAATTTGGATTTAAAGCAAAGCCAGGTGCAAACATAGTTAGCCTGAATGTGTAATAAGATTTCCAGGTGTATATCAGTGTAGCAAGTCTAAATTTTCTCTCTTTATTGTCCATCATATATGTGTGGTAATATTTTCTTGGTGCTTAACACCCATGCATGCTTAAGTGTAGTAGTTGATGTGTAGATTTTTCTGTTGAGATTTCACTCCTGTTAGCATACTTACTTTTTCCTGGTGCAACTCAATCCCACTATCCCATTTGTCAATCTAATCAAAGGCATGATAGTGTTCTTAGAATAAAGGATTCAGTCCTGTAAGTGGCCTGAAAGTATAAGATAAAGTCTCAGCCCCTGGTCTTTCTTTTCTGTTCTTCCTAACTGCACTGCTTATGCCAACTGCTTGTGGCCTTTCTTGTCATTTTTCTGCATGTTGATATCATTTGATATATAATGCCCTCCCTCCCTCCCTCCCTCCCTTCCTTCTTTCCCTCCCTCCCTTCTGTCTTGTCTCATTTTCTTTAACCCTTGAATCATTTCCTTTTGCAATCATTGTCTTGTTTTTATCTACTGAAAACTCACAGTTGTGTTTTTCACCCATCTGTATTTCGCAGTGGCTAGTAATATACAGTGGTAATAAACACAGACTGTTAATTTTGACCTGAGGGACTCTGGAAGGTCTCTTTCTATGAAGTGTTCTGCTCTTCTCCCAGGTAGATGGGCACATTTTCCTTCTTTTTATAAGGTTAACAGAATTGCTGTATGAATCTGATCACATTAAAAAAAAAAAAAACTCATTAAGACTTAGTTTAACCAGAAAAGGAGAACCAAAAAGCAATCAGAAGATAACAATGAAACAAATTTTTTCTGAAATAACACAAAATCATAAAATGCCACTGTAAAAGCCTTTGTAGTTGTATCAACTGTGTGTCAAGGTTTTTATTTTTCCTTGTTTTGGATTGTAATTTCTGACATCTTGCCTCACATTTGTCATTTTTATTAATTGTCAGACACTCAGATCCATTATACCTGTTCTCCAAAAATAATGTTGATTTTGTACATGGAAACATTTCTCCCTCTCCTCTTTTGATTGACTAGCTTCACTTCTCTTTGAATATTTGAGATAGCACTGTTTTCTTTAAATGTTCAGCAAGGAAGATACTTAGAGTCTTACAAATTCTGTCTTTTGCTGTTTTATGGGAACACCAGTGTTGTAAGCCATCACCAGATATTTAATTTGACATTTTTCAAACAAGTAAATGAATTGTATACTTTTTGGTTCTTTATTTTACATAGTTTCTTTCAAAATGTCAAATTTAATATGTACATGCCCATTTGTGCATATGTACCACCTTTGCAAAAAATAATTAGGGCTAGGGTATCTTCTAAAGCTTTTCATTAGTTTCTTCAGTAAAAGTCAATTTATGCAGAGACATTTATCCTACCCATAACTGTGGGCTAACTCCACAATGCATGTCCCATATACCTCAACAAGGAGGGGCCAAGGGGAGGGAGTAGGTCACGGATGAGCCTAATAATGGTACCAAACTGACTGTATTTGCTGAATACAAAACTAATTAATAAAAATTAAAAAATTAAAAAAAATCTAGTGTATTACTTCTTACTGTTTTGAATTTTAATGGACCCCCTTGCTAACATAAATCTCTAGCATTATAAATTACATACTATGTAATTGTATTTATATTACTTGATTCTTATAAACAAAGATATCACTTTCTTTTGCCATTTGACTCACAACAAAGCAGAAAAATAGTTGATATTGCTATTCCTAAATTCAATTAAGGGTACATAAATTAGTTATTATAAAAACTTTGTCCCCAACACAACCCTAACTTAATCTAGTGATAGACCATATTGCTTATGAAATTATATAATTCTCAAACCAATGTAATGTATTTACAGAGCTATTTTTATAGTTAATTACTTAATTATAAACAGAGTCTCACTACATAGCTTTGGCTGGACTGGAACTTACTTTGGGGCCCACGCTGAAGTTAGGGCAATCCTCCTGCCTTTGCCTCTTTGGATTCATATTACAGGCATGTGCCACCATACCAGCTTACAAGTGGTTGTGAAAAAAGTTTCTTATTAATATTTTTGAATCTGTGATATGATAGCCTTTGTATAGTATTTGGTTGACTTTGCCTGGTTGTAGACTATTTAATTGGTTTTATCTAGTTCAGTCATAGTTAATTACCTACTTTATATAATGCTTATTTTTCTGTATAGGTACATGTTGTTCATAGATTTTTATATGTAATTATATATTTATCATCATGATACCTGTAAATGGAACTTCTAACTTTGTTGCATGATTATATTGTGTATTATTAAATTATAGCTCTGAGAGTCACATTTGACAGGGAGCAGACTTACTGTCAGAGTGTAAAAGCATTTTTTCAGATATAGTTGTGCAAGTACAATAATCTACTTCTACTGTGTGTAAGATTAGACTGTTGGTGCTAAAATTTAAAAGGTTCTGCTTATGGATTGTAAGAAGACAAATGGTGCATCTCCTGAAGCAAGGAAAAATAGTACTGTAATTCACTGTAATGTTGATAGAAATAGAAACCTTAACCAGTCAGCTTTTATTTTTGGCTCAGACAAGTAACTATAAAATATCACCCATATGGTGGAGCTATGATAGTAAAGATACAGAAGTGACATTTTGCTGATGAATTTTCTGCAACCCTGTGCTTCCCCATTTTCATTTTGATACAAAAGATTTTATGGTGCAAGTTGCTTGCTTATGTGTCTAAGGACAGTTCCATAGGATAAAAAATGTCTGTAGTAGCATTTTTAGATGTCATGTTATTTCAGAAAACTTTTGTTTCATTGTTATCTTCCGATTGCTTTTTGGTTCTCCCTTTCTGGTAAAACTAAAATTAAGCATAAGTTAGACCTAGCCATGGATTTAATCCATATTTCACACTTACTTCTAAATGCAGTTTTTGAAGGCATTCAGAATATGTTGTTATGCTCCGCCTTTCTGTATGCCTACCTTGGAATTGGAGAACTCTCTTAGAAGATCAGATTATTGATCTATGTAGAAAGGCTATCTAAATTCGTACAGTAGTTGCTGAGTGGCGAATATGTAGCCATGCATAAGCTCAAATGTATTCAAGTAAGACTGTTAGTTTTATTGTCTCTGAAGCCATAATTACTTCCTTTAAACCATTAAGTATTTATGTGAAATTTTGATAAGAATTCCCCTTCTAATAACATGAATACCTTAAATACATTTATGGGAAAGCAAATGATTTTGCTTCTTATACATTAATACATAATTATCTCACAAGCAGGTTTAAAGTTAAGAAGAGTATGAGCATTTTCTTTGTTAGTATTTTATCTCCATGCCATGTTCAATCCAGCTATATATGTCTTTTAGAAACTAAACAGAAAATTCAATAACCAATAGACAGGGGCTTTTAAATTTTCCTTAGCTTCAGAGATGTCCAAGTTTTTTCATGAAGGCATCCTCATACTTTAGACTCTTAGAAGTGAACTATTATATGAGTCAGTGGGCAAAGCAGCCAGGCATGCCAAGAGCTGACACAGAGAAACTTCTCTCTTATAACACTTTCAGCTAATCCTTAGTTGATAAAGCACAATTCCAAATTGACCATGGCTCTGCAGCAGCTACAGTGGATGATGGGAGCTGTTAGTAGTAGGTTGGACTTGAGGTGTCAGCTGTCAGTTATTTTTTACTTATGGATAGAAATAGAATATTCTTATTAAAAATCAGAGTCTTGAATTTTTAAGGTTTTATATACATACTCTATGGATGAAGTTTTGTGGCCTATCAACATAAATTTATGTCTTACTGGATTATTTAACTATTCAAGGGAAGTAATTATGTTTTCATGATTTTTAAATTAGCTTGGCAAGATTATCTGTAACTTTCTCAAGGAAGTGTCGTTTTATTATGTCAACAAAATTTTGTTAGGTAAAATGTGCTAAATACCTAATGTTATTTTTCCCTTGGAGGCAAAACTATTAAATAGAATCCAAGCATGCTAACACAGTTGCTTTCTGTAACATATTAGAACTCTTTCCATTCCTGACTTAAACAGAATTTTTTTGTTCAGTAATGCTTCCTTTGATTTTGGTACAGGAGATGAACATATAAAACATGTTTTTATAGTAATTATATGTGTATTGTCCAGATCTGTTTGCACTGGAGCTTGAAGACACGATTAATCTATATTATTTACATTGTAAGTTAAGACCAGACTGGTGAACCAAAAATAACCCCCTAGAGTTTCTTTCCTTTCACACATGTCACTATCAACCTTATTACTTTCCATTGGTCCTCAAGTCTTTTGCTTCTACTCCTGATAAGTTGTTGCTGTACCATTCAGAGTTGATATCTTCAGTTCGAAAGTCCTCCACAGTTCTCTAGGATTCTTGTAGGATCTTGGTGGGAAGTTCTTTGATGGTTTCTTTGCCTCCACATCTTCTAGGATGACCTTCCTTACTAGACCTCTGCAATCTACTTCTTTGGTTTTATTGATGTTACAGTTGCATAAATTTCTATGTAGGACTCCATTACCCGCGGTGCTACCCTATCTTTATATTCATTTCACTTAGATAGCCCAGCTACCTTATCCTGAGATGCAACTCATCACATCATATGTCTTTTGACAACTCATCAACTTGTTTATCACACTTCAAAGTTTGGTTTCATTATGATTATTTATACATACATTTGCCAGTTTTTACTAAACTCTTTGCTCACTCTTATTCTAGCCATTTTTATTATTATTAAGAAGATGTTTCATATGGATATATCATGTGTTGGTACCCTCTTTCCCTCATCCTTGCCCCCATTCCATTGGGAACACTCCTCAGTGGGGTCGTAGTTTATGCATTGTGGGAGCAGTACTCAGTTATTTTTTTTGGGGGGGGGCGATATACCTCTGAACATGATGTTTCAACTTGTGGCTCTTATAGTCTTTCCATCCTCTCTTCTGCAAAATTCTCTGAGCCATGGTGGGTTAGTGTTGAGTCTACTTCAGTGATGAGCTCTTAGGGCCTCTGGTAGGTGTTGAGTGTCCTCAGGATCTGTCTCCTACATGCTGGCACTCATTATCAGGAATAGCCTGAAAGCAGTACTCTTACTCATCACCCCAGTTCCTCTGTGGATTCAGTTGTGGTTTGGCTGAAGTGCTAGGGGTAGTTTATATCCTCCAGTCTTGCTATCTTCTGAAAAAGAAGAGCAGATTCTCCAACGGAAAGTGAAGTCAGCATAGTTTAAATGGTATAAGCATTATTAAGTTAGGGGAGAATTTGATGTATGTAACCCCTCTTTTAGCCAAAGACTATTGAGAGCTTGACACTGGAGAAATTCATCTTTGTCTCCATAGGATTCTAATCTGGTTTCCAGTTCCAGATACGGGTTCCTTTACACTGAAGGAATCTCTTAGCCAGTCAGATAGCTGTTGGTTACCCACTGAGGCTGTGTGGCATTATTGCACTGGTGTTTATATCCGGGCGTTTGCTTCTGAGTAGCTTAGACCTCTGGTTGCTCAGATCATTATTAGCCATTTTTCCCCAGTAGTTCATGTAGTGCTTTCTAGCACTAGACAGACTAACTGGGGACTGGCTTTCTTCTGGATTCAGGCCAGGTCTCTCCATGCTCTGTATCAGCAATATATGTTGTCTTCAGCAATAGGGTCTTAGCTTTTGCCTCAGGCAGGTAATGAAGTGCTTTGACAGAAACCTGTCTTGATTTGGGGACCTCATAGGTCTCTCCAATCAACAGCTCAATGTGGGTAGCAACCAATCCCTGGTACTGGGAGTTAAAGGTTAGAGACCAACAACAACAAAAAAAAGAAATCTTTTAAGCTTAGGCTTCATCCCACCCTTCCCAGAGCCCTACTCTTCAGATGCTCCTTCCTTACTCCTTTTGAGGGTTAAATCTTTTAGGCTGTCTCCAAGGATAAAGGTGTCTCCAGTACCTGCCATTTTGGATTTAATTTTGTGTTTGTTTTCTTCTCCTCCTCTTCCCCCAAACCCTTCCATCCCTATTGTCTGGGCTTTGAGTTGCCTATCAGGTATGACAGCTACTTGAACAGGTCCAGGTTAGGAACCGCAGGTGACACCATGCAGCATTTGTCTTTCTGTGATTGTGTAAGTCTGCTGAGTATGATCTGTTTCAAGTCTGTCCATTTTTCTACAAATTTCATTGTATTGATTTTTCTTACTGCTGAGTAGAATTCATTGTGTAAATGTACCACAACTTTGTTGTCCATTCATCCAATGATGGGCATTTGGGTTGACTCCAGTTCTTAGCTATAATGAATTGAGCAGATAAACATGGTTGAGCAAATGTCTCTGTATTGATGCATGGAGCCTTGAGGATAAATGCCCAGTATGGGAATAACTGTGTCTGTGGTAGCTTTATGTTCATCCTTTTCAGGACTCTCCAAATTGATTTCCATAGTGGTTGTACAAGTTTACATTCCCATCAACAGTAGATGAGGGTTCCTCTTTCCCCACATTCTCACCAAGATTTGTCATTGTTAGATTTCTTAATGATTGCCATCCTTACTGGAGTAATGTGGAATATCATGGTTGTTTTAATTTGCTTTTCCCTAATGTTTAGGTATTGTGGTGGTTTGAATACAATAGATGGCCCCCAATATATTCAGTTGTTTATTTGTTTGTAGTTTGCATCTTTAGCCACCTGGCAGTCACTGGGTGGATCTTAAGGTGTGGTGGTGGGTTTCAGATTTCAATCTAAAGATATGCAAAGTGTGCCTAGCAGGAGTTCCTGAAGTGTGCTGTGGCTTTTGACCTTTAGGCTTGTACTTTTCTCTCTCTGCTTGGTCCTGTGAAGGCAGGCCAGCTTCTTCTGCCATTATGGAACTTCCCCTGGATCTATAAGCTTGAATAAATCCCTTCCTCCATAACTGTGCCTGGTCTGGAAGTTTATCTCAGCGAACCTGAAGCTGTTGGCTACAGGTATGTTGTGCCTTTTCTTAAGTGTGTGATATAACATTTGTAATTCTTCCTCTGAGGACTCCCTATTCAGTTCTCTGCCCCGCTTTTGGAGTGGGTTGTTTGATTTTTTTTTTTTTTATTGTTTAGTTTTTGGAGGTCTTTGTAGATTCTAGATATTAGGCTTCTGTCAGTGGTATAGCTGGTGAAGATTTTCTCCCATTCTGTGGGTAATCTATTGGCTCTGCTTATGGTGTGTTTGTGCAAAAGCTTTTAGCTGCATGAGGTCCCATTAGTTGAGTGATTGCTTAATTTCCTGGGTTACTGGGGTTTTGTTCAGGAAGTCTATTCCCAGTCCTATATCATGGAGAGTGCATCCTATTTTTTTTTTTTCTTCCAGTACTTGAAGAGTTTCAGGTCTTATGTTGAGGTCTTTAATCCATTTGGACTTGATTTTTTGTGTATGGAGAGATGAGTGGGTCTAGTTTCATTTTTCTGCATGTGGTCATCCAATTTGTGCAATACCATTTGTTGAAGATGCTGTCTTTTTACCAGTCTACATAATGGGCACCTTTGTCAAAATCAAGCAGCTGTAGTTGCTTGCCCCAAGTTCTGGGTCTTCAGTTCTATTCCATTGGTCTATGTTTCTGTTCTTATTCCAGTATTACGCTGTTTTTGTTACTATGGCTTTGCAATAAAGCTTTAGATAAGATAATCACTTTCAGTACAACACCAAAAAACCAAAGTATAAGTAAAGAATTCTTGTAACCCTCATCATAACATGAGGCCTCAAAGTTGAGCATACACACATGTGTGATTATATTCTATGCCATATATATATATATACATATATATATATGCCATATATATATATGATTTGATATATGTGATATATATTTGATTTGAATAAATCAATTTCAACCATCATCCTATGGTAACTGACTTCTAAATATCATATTAATTTTTATTATTTTATTCACAGCAAACCTGTGATAAGGACAGGGTCAGAGTTGTTCTAATGAAGTGATAAGATCTCCTGTTTAATTAATTGCTTGGGCTACACATGATAGTAGGATAAGTACTAGAACCAGGCATCCTAACATCAAATTCAGCTTTCATGATATGAGACTCCTCCCCCTACATTAATTGAGTTTGCAAGTCGATAAAGTAATCCTGCTTCTGTAGAGATTGTCACTTTTTTTTTCTCTTCTACTTTAATTCAACTTCATTCATTTAGTTAGTCAATCAGGAATGTTGCTGGAGTAGCAGACATTTGATTAGATTCATCCCTTTCAGTATTTCAGGTAGTGGAGTGGAGTAGAACCTGTACAAAAGGCATGCCTCTTTTTTTCCGGAATGCCCTCCTGGACAAGATAGAGTAGACGTCTGTTGTAGCCTCCATTGCTCTCTTCTGGGGAACCCTGGTTGCCACTTAACACCAGCATTAGGTCTGACCAAAGTTTGCCCACAGCATACACTGCATAATTAAGCTTATTGAGATGTGCTTCTCCTGACTGGACAGAAGAGCCTCACAAGGTGAGGGCTCTGTTGAAGTGATAAAGCTGATTATGTCTTTAGTGGTAAAGGAATGTGATCTTAGAAATTTCATGGAGCTTTTGTTAATGAAGCAAAGACAGTACTTAGCTATGATAATGAGGTCACTAAAAAGAAAGCCCCCCCACTTTTTTTCCTTTTTCTTTAATAAAGAACCCCTTCCTGATTAAAGGCCTAAATTTATTGTCCCAAGTAAACCTCAGCTTAAATGAACAAATAATGTTTCTTAATATTTTATTTTTATTTATTTGTTTATTTATTTGACAGAGAAGGAGGGAGATAGGGAAGAAAGGAGAGAGAGAGAGAGAGAGAGAGAGAGAGAGAGAGAGAGAGAATGGGCACCAGATCTCCAGCCACTGCAAACAAGCTCCAGATGCATGTACCCCCTTGTACATCTGGCTAACCTGGGTCCTGGGGAATTGAACCTGGGTCCTTTGGCTTTGCAGGGAAGCACCTTAACTACTAAGCCATCCCTCCAGCCCCCATATAACTTAGTCCTAGATGTATAGCAATCATGTCTAATCTTATATTTATATGAAGCATGGGAAGTTAAAAATCATAGAAAGCATATCTTAGGCAAGCCAGGAAGTTAAAATAATTTAATCAGTACTGACAGCATACCGAAGGAACTAGCTGTGATTAGCATGCTGTCTTTTTCAGTGCTGGCTTTCATTCTAGGTGACTTGTCAGCATTTATTTTTCTTTGTCAACTTGTCCATCATATTTTACTTCTAAACTCAGCTCACCGTCATCCAGATCAACACCTTTCCTTTATACTCCTCTGTGTTCTTCCGTATCTATTTAGTTATCTCTTAAACATTTTTCTCTATGTGTCAGAGGGAACTAAAAATTTAAATGTACTTTGTGGTTATCCTGTCCTTCAAATTGTCATCATTTGCTATCTTACTAATCCTGATGATGATTCCAATCACATCGTTCCCCTGGTAGCACATGACATGGTTGACGATGTCTGTATTTCTTCACAACTGAGCCAGCATGTTTTTTCTTACCTGTTCAGTTGCATTATTTTTATTTTTCTTCTCATTTAATCATTTTACTTTTACTAGCAAATTGCTCTTTTCATTTTAATCATCGTCTGCCATATAGTGACATATTTCTATTAGATTCATTTCATATCATATTCTTACTTCAAGCATCAAATCACACTGCATTACTTAAAGTGCTTTTTGAGGTATTCCAAAAAATAATCTATGTACTTCAATAAATAATGGAATCAAATACAACATTGAAATGATGGCTGCTCAATCTGTTTACTAAACCCATAAAAATTTCCCTGTTCACTAAAACATTAGAATTGCTACAGGACCCTCTATTTGACCACGCTTAGTTCTTCCTCTGTCATTTGTTAAATTTGGAACTGTTGACAGGATATATTCTTGACCTTATTGTCCAGCAGTTACCTAAGACTTTCCATGCCTCTGCCTAACCTCATGTGTATCCAGCTTGTCTAGTCAACTCCCCAGACATGCTTTTTCACTACACATATGATTCATTGCCTTGGAATATTGATAATTTGTGTGTTTGTATCTATCCTTGAAAATTCAGTTATTTAAATTTCAGATTACATTTTTAATCACTTACTGTCTTTGGTGGATAGAATACTACTGCTTGGAACATATTAGATGCTCAGGAAACATCAAATAAATAAGAAATAGAAAAGTTGATAGGAAAAAAATCACTTTGGAGATGTCAGGCTTGTTATATCTGCCCATATTCTGCCTTTGTATCCCCTATTTCAGGAATCTATAACTCATAGCAGTTGCTTAAAAATACTTGATTTGCTTGCACACACTAGTTTGACTATTTTCTAAAGTTTATTTTTGTTATACTTGAAAGGTTTAAGAAATCATTCTACATTGTGACACACATTTTAAAATTTTTAATAAAATTAAAATCAGATTAACTTAATTATTTTGCTACTATCCTCCTTCCATTGTGGACAGTCCTTAAAAGCACTTGTAAATGTTCCTATGTCTTCCTGACAGGTAATATTTGAAGCTGAAGTCTCAGAAGGGAGAAATGGTTATATTGCCATCGATGACATCCAAGTCCTCAGTTATCCTTGTGGTAGGTTTTGATTAAAAGCTGTATTTTTATATATCCTTTCAATACTTGTCTTTGATTGGCAGTCACTGTTGATTGTCATTTGGTCATTGCTGTCCCTTTTGTTGTTAATACTCCCAACTTTCCTAGGAAGAACACAAGGAATAGTTTCAGAATTATCAAATCAAGTATTTTTTTCAGAATTGTAATTAAATATACTATAGAATTCTTCTAATTTATTAGTGAGAACAAAATATTAATGCCAACACAACTCTCAGCAGGACTTGTTGAGTCTTGTGAGCACCCTTCCATTCTCTGGGAAAGCAAAATTGAGTAAGCAATCAGAAGCCAACAACAGGGAAAAGAAAAGGCAGATTATCTGGCCAGTTTAGGTTTAGTTGAAATGAAGTGAATCAGTTCATCTTACTGTAAACTTATGTCTCTTTCTTATGTCATAATAAATATTTGGGTAATCAGCATTAAAATAATAAAATGTTTACTAAAGAAAACCTCAATTTAGTAACACCTAGTCTGTTTTTAGGTCTTGTAATACATGATGTTTGTTGGGCTTTAGATCTCATAACTAAATTTGTATTTAAATCACCTTACTTGAAATACAGTTACTTAAGGCATTCAGTGGGTCAGGCAATACCACTGGGCATATAGTCAGGCTTCCTTTCATTTCCCAGCAGCAGCATTTGAAAATAGGCTCATGGAGTATTCCGTTCAGTAATCCTCCCTGGTGCACATCTCTAATATATTGTAAGCAGGAGGCGCAGGGGCCAGTATATGAGAGTTAAGGCCTTTGCCCCCATTGAGTGGTTACCAGACTCTATTACCTCAGAATCCTCTACTAAGAATGGTGAATCACACAGCTGGGCTCTTCCCTCATTCTGATCATTATGTTGGGATAGGATCTGTGAATTACATTTCTAGTCAGGTCTCTGATACTGTGGTCATTGCTGGGCTAGAGTTCCTTCTTTTAAATGCTTGTTCTAACTCAAGGATTTCTTTTCCTTGAGTGCCTACTGAAGTAAGTCCCTAGAGAAAGATGTACCAGCAAAAAGTCAAATTACATATGCCATATAGTAAGTATATTCTGAAGTAAGAAAATAGAATGACCTCACTCAAAGTTCCAGTTGACTTTGTTAAATTCTCTCAACCCATAGTGTAAGTGAGCTGTATTTTTATGTACACTTCATGGACACTACCTAAATATCAGATGCAAGGAAAGGCTTTCATGAGTAAATACAAGGAAGATTATGATTTGAACACAGTGGCAGTTGCAGAGTGGTATGGTTCTCAACAAGCTTGACTTGTATTTACTGAGGTTTAGCTTTGGTTGTCTCTATTATTTTTCAGTGGTAAACATGGGATGCAACTTCAGCAGTAAAAGATAAATGAAAAGAACACTGGCTTGGCATTCGTATCACTCCTCTATTTGTACTGCAGGCATTATTTTTCAGTAGTCTATTATTCCTTTGGGTCACTTCCTCATAGTAATAAGGAAATAGGGGGTGGACAGTGTAGTTTTCAGAAATAAAAATGTGCCCTTTTCTTTGACATGCTATAGGACTTTAAATAGTGATGTAAAAAATGAAGAGGATATGATTAAATTGTGGAGAAGTAGTTCCAGTGGCTATGTAGTTGTATTTTAGAATCCTTGTATGTTTTTATAAGATTTTTACATTAGACTCTGATATGTTTCTGTTTAATTCAGTGAATTAGAACTTGTATTATCCCCATATGAGCCCTGCTTTGACAGCCATTAGTATTGACTACTGGGTGCTCACTCTGAATAGATCTAAGCTCTTGTAATTATGAGACAGTGGGGGAGGACACCTACTAAGAAAGAAATATGAGAGTGAGAGAGAAAATGTATTTTCTAAGAGAAAGGAAGGTCAGAATTCCCCTGCATATTAGTGTTGGCCAACTGTAGTTACACAGAGAACAATATTTTGTTGTGGAAAAGTACCATGACAAATTTCTTTATATAAATTATTTTTGTTTTCTATTTTCACAGATAAATCTCCCCATTTCCTCCGCCTAGGGGATGTGGAGGTCAACGCAGGGCAGAACGCTACATTTCAGTGTATCGCCACTGGGCGGGACGCTGTGCACAACAAGTTATGGTTGCAGGTAAGCACAGAGAGAATCTGAGCTTGACTGCGTTTGATTAAAAAGACAAAACACACACACAAACACACCACCATGCTGCTTGTGGTCTTCTCATTTTCTATATGCATGTGTGCACATATGCATCAAATAGTCTATGTGGGTTTGATTTAATTGACTGCAAATTCAAATTATCTAATGCTTTTTTAAGGAATATGAATGAAAATTGAGGATACATAATTAATATGTGTATTTGTATCTATTGAAGTTTAATAATTCTTTAATGCTATCCTTAAACTAAAGAAAATTTCTATAGATCTGTTGAAATAGGAGTAAAAATGAAATTTTTTTTCTTATTTAACCATATTTTGAAAACAA
The DNA here is from genome assembly GCA_036346955.1 of Dipus sagitta. Lineage (NCBI taxonomy): Eukaryota > Metazoa > Chordata > Mammalia > Rodentia > Dipodidae > Dipus > Dipus sagitta. The sequence continues at coordinate 102,788,311 of CM070778.1, read as the reverse complement.
CTCATAAGAATATAGTTCTTGTGTAGAAACTATTGTATTTTGCTAAACTTTAGTAAGTACTTCCTCAGCCTTTTGGGAGTAGAAATTTGGAAGGGAGCCAATTAAAGTTTTTTTTTTTTTTTTTTTTTTTTTAATTCAGGATTTTTGTGGCTGAGTGCGTATTTGAGGTCATCTGACATACACTTGTTAAGTCTTAAGTAAATACGTATCAAATTAATTGTGGTTCACACTACAGGTTACAAAAATATAGAAGTAGTGAAGCTTCAAAAGAGTCAGAGAAAAGGCTGAAGAACAAAGAATGCTTTGCTGAGCATCTTGCTGCCACTACTGGGAGTAGGAGGAGCTGACTGCAGCTGGAAAGCCCACAGAGGGGACCTAGTCCATGGGGCTGTTGAGCTAAATGTTCAAAGCTAACTATAAAGCAGTAATGATCCATGGTGCTTCATTGTAAAAATTTTGGTCTATCTACATCACAAAAATGACAGATCTATTTAGTTAGAATTTCAAATTTCTGAGAATTCCAATAGATTTCTAAATGAAAAGCCTTTAGAAATGTTTTTTTTTTTTCCTTGAACATGAACATAAAGATTTCTTTTGCTGTTTCCTTTAGAGAGATGAAATTAATGGTGAGGATAACTATTAGGTGGCAGTTATTTAGGGTAATGGTTATAATAAATGGTTAATGAAACCATATCTACTATGATGTTTGACAATATCTTTGGTGTTACAGGTTCTTACCTGATTCCTGTAACAATCCAATTAGATTTTCTAAATGATGTACCTTATGTTACATATTAATCTGCTTTTCACTGCTTTCATAAGTTATTTGATTTGCAGTTATGATACCTGCTTTTTGCCCAGGTAAGAAAAGGAAATGATATTTTTCCTTTCTTTTTCTCTGATTATGCTAATTTCCACTACCAGCTGATATTAAAATATAGGATACTTTTACATTCAGAGCAATTTTGTAGTGTCTGCCTGTCATTTAATTAAATATTAAGCCCATTTTCTTCTATCTGCCAAAGCAAGTAGCTTAAAAAAAATGATTTCAGACTTATTTTCTAATCATTTTGCTTCTAATTTTTTCATTACGATGGGGACATTGGTTGGTATTTGGCCTGAGCTATGAGCTGTATAGTCTGTTCTTAGGGATCTAGAAAAAGGACTGGAGTCTGCTGCTGGTTTTATGCCTCAGAATTGAACATGACTTTGAAATGAAAAGGGTTTTGCAGCCATAGACACCAGCTGCCACATAGCAACAAAGACTTCCTGGCCTGTGCCACTGTGAGTGCTTTGCAGCCGAAATCCTGCTCAGTTTTTGTTGTTTCCTATTTTGTGGATTGGTTCTTTTTTTTTTTTTTTTTTTGACTCTTTAATATTTATTTTTCCTTCTGTCTTCAGAAATAAGAGAAAATACACTGCAGGTTCCGCTGTACTTCTTTCCCTCTATCGTCCTTCTCTACCTCTGCCACCGAAGCTGTGTCTGTGTTTATTCCCACTGTGACCTTGTGCAGTACTCACTGTGACCTTGTGCAGTACTCCAGCACTACCGCACATTACTTCTCTGAAACCATTCTTCTTTATGTCAAGAAATACTGACTTTTACCAACTTAGATAAATGGAGAATTTTTTAAAAAATTATATTTATTTATTGTTTTCAAGACATAGTCTCACTCTATCCCATGCTGATCTGGAACCCATTCTGTATTTCCAGGATGGCCTCATACTCATGGTTCTCCTCTTTCCTAGCTTTCCCACTGTTGGGATTAAAGGTGTACACCACCAAGCCTGGCTTTTTGAATTAAAACAAAACACTTCATTGTGAAGACAATATTTATTCATCTGTAAGAAATTTGCTATTACTTAAAAAACTATTCATCCTGAAAGAAGTAAAATTCCAAAGAAGTAGTACAAATTCTGGTTCCCTGGTGAATTTGTCAGCTAAGTAATACAAACAGCTGTCACATGATTTTTGTTTAGTGTGGAAAATAACATGCCAAGGGACAAAGGCCCAGTTTTTTTTTTAAATTACTATTTATTTATTTGCAATGGGAGTAGAGGAGAAGAGGGAGAGAGGGAAAGAAAAAGAGAAAAAGAGAGAGAGGAGAATATGAGAGAGTGCCAGGGCTTCCAGCTACTACAGAGGAACCCTAGATACATGCATCACTGTGTATCTGACTTTATGTGTATACTTAAAGGGGAATAGATTCCAATTCTTTAGGCATTGTATGCAAGTGCCTTAACTGGCCCAGAGGCCCAGTTTTTAATCCTAACCTTATTTCTGACCCTTCTAACCTTAGTTAACTGAGTTTGACTTTGATTCTATTGAACTGTCATGGGCCTTTTTTTAATCTATAAAAGGAGGTGTTTGATAGAGACTAAAACTCTTCCTTAGTATAAAATGCTAAATTAGTTTTTGTATTACTCTTGATGATCCGAAACATGGTCTTGATAACCTTACTTATTTGATGGAATAATGCAAAATTTTTATGTTATTAGTTCTGCATGGAAAAAAAAAGTGGTCCCTTAAATTAACTTTCATTGTGAGAACAAGTGCTGGAAATTTCTTCCGAGAAACCTGAGAATGAATATATTTGAAGCAGCTCCATGAAAGGTCACTGGATTCTATCTTAGAAATAATGGAATAATAGAGTAGCTGTGCACCTGCCACGGGACAGGTGAGATAATAAACGGAGACCAACTTGCTGAGTGCTTCAAATGACTCAGATGACTTAGTGTCGCACTTCAATCAGTAAAATGTTGTTCCAATATGGAGTAAAGTAACAAAAATTCTACCATCTGCCAATTTTATATTTTTCAGGAACATTGTAACTACATGGAAAGTGCTTAACATAATCCCTCATCATATTTGTTTTCAGGCTTTGAATATGCAAATGAAGCTAAGGACTGAATTCTTCACATATCTGTTGTTCATGATCTATGATTCAAATCTATAAAAATGTTGTCTAAATTGACATCCCACTTAAGTTCATTGTGAAGTGAGGTAGAACAATAGCAAATATTGAAAGATATGCCTAAATTAATTTAGGATAATTTGTATGCCATATCCTGGTGATTGTTAAAATAAATATAAGGAGTCTTGTAAAAATTCAGTGATATACATCTGCAGTCTTTGAAGAAGGCCCTAAGCTCTAAGTTATAGAAAACTAGCAAAATACATAACTCAATTGTATACATTGCTGAATATTTTTAGTAATTGGCTGAACGTCAGCAGAGAACAAATATAGTGAAACTATGAGGCATTTTTGAAAATTAAATTTAAAAGTATGTTATATACATTGTCCTATATTGGAAAACAAAGCATACAGTAAAGGGATTTAGAATAAAGTGTTTAGTCTTTATGAATTATTTCCAGTTTCTTCTGCTGTCATGAAGCTTTCTGAGGTATCATGTCTTTTAAAAATATTTAGTGTTTTGACTGAGTCATGATACATGAATTTTTCTACATAAACATGTTTTTCAGTTCTTAGTAAAAACTGGAGGTAAGTTTTTAATTGTCTTCTTAAACAACACCAATTCTAGAAAATTGGTGGTTTGTAACTTTTGTTTTCCTTTGGTCTTTTGAGGTAGGGTCTCTCTCTAGCCCATGCTGACCTGGAAATCACTATGTAGTCTCAGGATGGCCTCAAACTCATGACAATCGTCCTACCTCTGATTCCAGTGTGCTGGGATTAAAGGTGTGTACCACCACACCCACCTGGTGGTTCATAACTTAAGGCTTATTATAAAACTCAGAATTTAGAAAATAAAATCATGAATGGAATATTACATATAAGATGCCTAATTTTTTCTTAAAATATCTGCTTATCTTCTCAGAAATGTCAAGTTTTATATAGGAAAACATATTTAGGTTAGCTAATTTATATATATTTTATATATAAAGTGACTGGCAAAAAAGAAATATATAGTATATAACTAACATGGTGCAGAAGGTCCACTGCAAAGTAATGACTGAGAGGAAAATAAGACGTATGCCCCAAAATATTTGTAAAGTATGTTTATAACATATTTATTCATCAAAAGTAATGATTTTATTTTTTTCAAAATAATGATTTTAAAATCTAGATTTCCTTTAGTCATAGAATGCAGTTGATTTGATCAAGTAACAGAATACTGCTTAGCAGTAAAAAGAATGAACCACTAAGACATGTCAGCATGCAGGATCATCTGCAACAGGTTGTTTTCAGCCAGAAGACAGACATTAATGAGTTCATAAAGCAAGCTTTCCTTTGTATTAACTTTCCAGCCACACAAAACTAGACATCATCGTAGTGTAGGAGATGAGGAAGATCGGACTGGAACTGAGCTACCAGTAATATACTGGGGCAATGTAAAGTTAGAGGACTTGATTGGAGTGTTGGATTAATGTTCATACACACAGATTCTAAAAGATAAGACCTGCTCAGTTCACTGTTTGTTTTCTTAAACACAACATGAATGAGGAGAATGTATATAATGCTGACACATTTGTTTTTCAAATGTGTTACTTAGTGGCAGTGTCTATTAAGATATAGATGATCTTGGCCCACAATATTCCATGCGTCTTTGTCCACCCTGTCCATCTGAAGTCATTTGATTAGGTTTAGGGCTTATTTTTAATGATTAGTATTAGTAAAATATTAATGAAAGCATGCTTACAGTGTTTCAAGAGGATAGAAAAAGTTGAATTGGGTTGTCTTGTAATCAATAAATTTGAATGCTTTCATGAAGGTCCAGTGTAAGTGGATACCTACATGGCAAATCAAATAGAACCCATTGCTGGAACATCTGTCAGACCATATGTTTGGCGTGAGGTTCTTTGTACAAGCGAAAATGCTAATGACACCATCCATCATCACAGAGCTTGTAGGATATGCATCATTGAATTGGGCAGAGGAATTCAATGTTGGATTTATTGAATGCAGAGAATTGTGTGGGTAGATTTGGTGGCACCATTTGTTTTGGTGAATTGAAATGAGGCTATTTAGTGCCAGACTGGTAATCCTATACAGATTGTCATCAAAGCTGTGGCAATTGGGCCTATCTGTCAGTAATCACCGTGGGTGCTGGCCTGGTGCCTCCTCGGGTGGGCCTGCCAAAACAGGGAAGTCTGCCACCACATTGCCCTTGGTGAGGCTCATTGCTGCTAATGTAGTGTGATACAGCTATCTTCTCAGCCAAAGGAAATGTCATTCCTTATGGAGCAACAAATAATTTAAGCAATGGCTTGAGAGTAATAATTGGAGAGTGAAATTAGTAAAATGAGATGCAAATTACTCTGAAAGAAAAAAAAAATCAACCAGAGAGAGGCTGACCTCTTGGAATACCAACTGTTGCCAGCTGAGCGTCAGTCAAAGCAGTTGATCTGGTGCTTCTGATTTGTTGTTTCCTAAGTGGACATGTGAATATATAGCAATGGGAATCAGAAGCCTGAATTTTACAAAACTGAGATGTGAAAGTGCAAAAATGTTCCCTACTGGAAGGCACTATTTCAAAGGCATTGCCGACAGCACATTTTCTGATGCACCCCTGTTGCAGCATCTTCCATGCCTGTCTCTACTGTCTCATGAAGTACCCAGATGGGATGGGATTTCCACAAAGATTTTACTGTTATCTGGACATTTTATCCTTATGTAATGAAGGAAAATTTTCTGAGGAAATTAATCATTAGAGAGTACTTGTTGAGAAGTGCTCATAGCACCCAAATAAGGCTAAGTGAATTGCATATATTATCATTTCTGGAAAGTAGAAAACACACAGGTAATCTGTTATCTGTGAGGATAGACTGCAGTGTAAGGAGAAGGATCTCACTGGAGGTTTCCTGTGATGAATTCAGGTAGAAGCAGTGAATGACAGGACTGGGAATCAGTCATGGACAAGACTGGAAAATTTAGCAGCTACTGTTGGCAATGTTGGCATCAGATATTATAGCACTGAGATTGGATAATGCCATCAAATTGGAAATTTGAGTCACAAATCATAAATGACAGAGGGATTTGTATCTAGTTGGTAGCAGTTAACAGAAGTCAAGAAAATGTTAATGCTGAGTAATACACACAGTTTTCTAACCCCCAAAGCTTAACTTGTAAAGCTGGCTAACTTCCCTTTTTCTGTCTGGGAACTTATTTGCCACTTAAAACCATTATTTGCTGTATTGCTCTTTCTGCTTTCATAATTGTATATGCATGATCCTGAGTGGGAGTGAAATGTAAGACACTCCTAAGCCTTTTGCCTCTTTTAAACCTTAATAACTTTTGATATGAAAAAACTGAAGCTTGTGGCCCAGTAAAACCTTTGACTGGTCCTGATATCACTGATGAGGATTGATTTATGGGCAAATGATGGTGCCTTCAGTTTTGTCTGCCTTTGTGCCCTGTGATCCAAGAAGAGGAGTGAGTGGAGTTCAATCCTTGGTATGTGCTGTCCTAATTTCTTGTAACCTACTTTAGTCTCAAATTGACAGATATTAGCCTGCTATTCAGTTCTAATTATTTCTGTTTATTCTGTCCTTAAGCATTAATAGTTCTTCCATGTACATCCTGCTTTACAATTAATTCTGTTTCACTTTTTCGGTCATGCTTTATTGGTAGCTAATAACCCATCACTCTTAAAGGGCTGTATTTTGCTAAGGCTGTGGAACAGTCTACTTCCTGTGTTATATTCTTCCTTCATGTCTTTAACAAAGCGTTCTGTTCATATGTTTTCTGTTGAGTAGCTCATCATTTGTTGTTGATATTTACGTTTTGTTTTGTGACCTTCTGAACTTTTGAATGTGTGTGTTTAAATAACAGTTAGCGTCAGAAAGTTTCTTCATAACTAATATTTAAGGATGATAAATATACCTGAAGCCAATTTGTTTTGTAGTTTTCCTATACAAAGAGTTCAATACTTTAGAGAAACAGGACATTTTTCTTTCATAATTTTATGTAACCTTGCTGACATGCCCATAAATAATAATAGATTATAAATGGATTATGTGTGGAATATACTTTACCTGTATTGTCTGCATTACAGAAAAATAGTAATAGTCTGGCAACTGCAGAACTCAAAGGCTTCTTACCAAGATGTCTAAGGAACAACTCCTGTTCTCTGGGTGTGCAAGGGGTGCTCTTGCACTAGTTGGAAATCTGCCCTCTCAGTGCATTCTCCAGATGTGTCCTGTCAAGCAGTTCACAAAAGACTTTGTCAAAGGCTTGGCTTTCTTCTTGTGAAAAGCAGAGATAAAGAGATCATACATGCATAAAATCATTTTATTACACATTAAAACATAGACATTGAAAGCCATTCCAAAATAAAGACAATTATGACTCTATTTTTTTTTTATTTGACAGAGAGAGAGACACACACCAACAGAGAGAATGGGCAAGCCAGGGCCTCCTGCCACAGCAAACGAACTCCAGAATGTGCACCCCCTTGTGCATCTGGCTAACATGGGCCCGGGAGAATCAAACCTGGGTCCTTTGGCTTTGCAGGCAAATGCCTTAACCATTAAGCCATCCCTCCAGCCCATGACTCTATTATTTTTTATTTTTTATTTTTATTTTTTGGTTTTTCGAGGTAGGGTCTCACTCTAGCCCAGGCTGACCTGGAATTCACTATGGAGTCTCAGGGTGGCCTCGAACTCACGGCGATCCTCCTACCTCTGCCTCCTGAGTGCTGGGATTAAAGGAGTGCGCCACCAAGCCTGGCATGACTATATTTTTATAAGGAAAATAACCCACTGATCAAGAAGGAAATGTTGGGCAGGAGAGATGGCTTAGCGGTTAAGGCACTTGCCTGCAAAGCCAAAGGACCTCGGTTCGATTCCCCAGGATCCACATAAGCTAGATGCATAAGGTAGCACGTGCCTCTGGAGTTCCTTTGCAGTGGCTGGAAGCCCTGGTGTGCCCATTCTCTCTCTCTCTCTCTCTCCTACCTTCTCTCTCTCTCGTGCGCAACCACTCATGGCTTTTCTTTCCTTATGTTGATACTGTCAATGCTCAATGCTCTCCCTATCCCGAGGTGAACATTATAATCTGTTATTTTGGGATTATTATTTGTGTTTAAATTTATTTTTTGAACTAGTGTACAAAATAATAGGCATTGTTATGCCTTTTTTTCCCCCGGCAGTAGGGTCTTACTCTGGCCCAGGCTGATCTGGAATTAACTATGTAGTCTCAGGGTGACCTCGAACTCACAGCAATCCTTCTACCTCTGCCTCCCTAGTGCTGGGATTAAAGGCGTACACCACCATGCCTGGCTGTTAGGCTTTTTTTTTTTCTTTTGCTGCACAAAACTTTTATTTCATTTGGTCCAAGACTTGAGAGGGGATCTGGACCTTACAGAGCTGCCTAGTGGCTGGAGAGGCTGGGATGGAGGAGGTCCTGAGGGTGGTTAAGCCAGAGCAGCAGTCCCTGGAAGGCTGTGCAGTATCTAGTCGTGCTTCAAGGTGAGCTGCTGGAAGAGATATACTCGCCTAGATTTGGCTGAGGGCTCGCCAGCCTGCGCAGATTGGTCAGGTGGTCGCCCATCTTCTTGATGAGCGTTACCTCCTCATCCAAGAAGTGGTTCTCCAGGAAGTCCCATAGATGGGGGTCTGTGCGGTAGAACCCAGTGCATGACGATCCAAAAGAGCCTGCTTCAGGTAATTCTCCAGGGCCAGGGCTGCTTCCATGGCCTCCTGAGTTTTTCCCCACTCATCTTGAGAAGGCTTCTGCACATCCTGGAAGAGCACCCAGTAGCTGCTCTGCTCCCTTGTGCTTCTCCTCGGCCAACTGTCTGAAGAAGTGGCCCACACCGAGCAGGGCAGAGCCACATTGTCCTGGTCAAAATAGTAGCCCAGAGAGAGAGGTAGGTGTAGGAGGCCCACAGGTGCAAGTTGACAATAAGGAGGTAGAAGGTTCTGAGATGTTATGCACTTTTTGAGACAGAATCTCACTCTAGTATAGGTTGACCTGCAACTCACTCTGTAAGCCAAGCTGAATTTGAACTCATGGGGATTTTCCTACCTCAGCTCCTTGAGTGCTGGAATGAAAGATATGAGCCATCATACCTAGCTTAGCTTATTTTTTGTTGAATCTCCTACTTATTTTTTCTCCCTCATCCTCCTGCCTCCTCCCTTATACTGTTCCACTTTAGTATTCCTCTTTCTGTTTTCACATCACATGTTCTATAACCCTACCTCTTTTCTTCTCTAGTGATGCCCTCCCCCAACACACAATTAAAATCTAGAAGGCTCATATGAAAAAGAATATGTAGTATTTATCTTTCTGAATTCAATATGATACTTTTAGATCCCATCCATTTTCCTGAAACTTTTATAACTCCGTTGTATTTTTAGCTGAATAAAATTTCATAATGTGCATGTACAACAATTTCATTATTCATTTATCTTTTGATACACACCAATTCTTTGCTACTGTGAATATAGCAGCAATAAACGTGAATGTTCAAATATCTTTGGGGTTCTTCTCTAAGTGTATGCCCAGGATTGTTATACCTGGGTTACAATAGTAATCTTTTTTTTTTCCCTTTAGATTACTCAGGAATCTTCATACTAATTTCCATAGTGGCTGTACCAGTTTACATTCCAACCAGCTGTCAATAGCCCCCACCCCCCATTCTCACCAGCTTTTACTCTTCTTTATAAATAACCATTCTGATTGAGGTTAATGGAAAGTCAAAATAGTTTTAAATTTTAATTTTCCTAATGGCTATAGATGTTGAACACTTTAAAACATTTATTACCTATTTTTGTTTATTTTAAGAATTGTCTTTTAGTGCATTGGTTGACAGGGTTGATTTTTTTGTTGTTGTTGTTTTTGGTTTTTCGAGGTAGGGTCTCACTCTGGCTCAGGCTGATCTGGAATTTACTATGTCTTCTCAGGGGGCCTTGAACTCACAGTGATCCTCCTACCTCTGCCTCCCTAGTGCTGGGATTAAAGGCGTGCGCCACCACTCCTGGCTGACAGCGTTGATTTTTTTCAGTGTTTATTTTCTGTAGTTATTTATATCTTCTAAATATTAAACCACTTCTAAAGTACTAGAACTATGGAATAGTTTGTGAGCTTGTCATCTTACTCATTTGAACATTATATACTTCCATGGTATTCAGTTCATGCATGTTCTTTAATGAATCTTCCAATTGTTTTCATGTTTCATTTGAAATGATAGGATTCATTAACAAGTTTTTCATTTCTTTCTCTCTCCTTTGTCAATTCTATGTAAAGCCATTTCTTTGGATAGGTTTTGTCAGTGGAAAAAGGTAGTATTTGTGTTATTATGCCTATTTTATTTTAATTAATCTACTGTCCTATAAGTCCATCCATGTTTAGCATGTAATAGGATTTACTTTTTTAAGAATCATTTATTTATTTATTTGAGACAGAGAGAGGAAGAGAGAGAGTGAGAATGGGCACATCAGGGCCTCCAGCCACTGCAAATGAACTCCAGACGTATGCCACCATTTGCATCTGGCTTGCATGGGACCTGGGGAATTGAACCAGGGTCCTTAGGCTTCACAGTCATGTGCCTTAACTGATAAGCCATCTCTCTAGCCCAGGATTTACTTTTTTAAAAACATTTTTTACTTATTTATTTGGGGGGGGGGATAGGCACAGAGCAGTGCTTCTAGCCACAGAGCAGGGTTTCTAGCCACTGCTAACCAGATGCATGGGGTACCTTGTGCATCTGGCTTTACGTGGCTACTGAGGATTTGAACCTGGGTCTTTAGGCTTTGTAGACACGTTCCTTAACGTCTAAGCCATCTCTCTAGCCTATGGGATTACTTTTGTTAATAACATATTGCATTCCTATGATTCGTTTTCTTTAGCTTTTTTTCCCCAAGGGAACCATATTCTATTTCTGTTCATTTTTGCTTCCCCTATGAGACAAGTTGCCCTTGAACTCCTGATCACTCTAACTCAGACTCCCAAGTGCTAGAATTACAGGTGTGCACCACCACAGCCAGATAAGTGGAAGCATGTCTATTTCTGTAACCATGTTTTATTCCTCGTTGATAAAAATAATATTCTTGGTGGGCCTGGTGGCACACGCATTGAATCCCAGCACTCGGGAGGTAGAGGTAGGAGGATCGTCATGAATTTGAGGCCACCCTGAGACTACATAGTGAATTCCAGGTTGGTCAGGGCCAGAGTGAGACCCTACCTCGAAAAACCAATATATGTATGTATGTATGTATGTATGTGTGTGTGTGTGTGTGTGTGTGTATTCTTGTAGATGTTATCAATAAAAATCAATTTCCTTTTGTATATATTTATATACTTCTGCAGTAGATTTCCAGATATATTTGTCTTATATAACCCAAACTTACTAATCAGTGATAAACATTTTCCTGTTACTCTCTACCCCTAATGTCCCATGTCATTGATGACCATTATTACACATTCAACTTCTGTAAGAATAACCTTTTAAGGTTGAGTGTAATCATAGACTATTTATCTTTCAGTTTCAGGTTTATTTCATGTAAGTAATGTCTTCCAATTCTGTCCATGCTGTCGACAATGAAAATGTTTCATCTTTTTTTATGGCAGAATAGCATTGCATTGTACAAAGAACCCATGATTTCTTTTATACTTATTAATTAACATACACTTAGGTTGACTTCATTTCTTGGCTAATGTTACAGTGCTGTAGTAAAAATGGGCATGTATGTTCCAGAAAGGAAAATGGTAGTCTTATTTCTAATTTCTTGAGACTTTCCATAGCATTTCCTATCATTTTTGTACAAATTTACATTCCCATTTAGAGTGTGAAATGAAACTATCTTCCCACAACCTTACCAGTGCTTGGAATCCTTTTGCTACAGTGAGATTAATATCTAATTGAATTTCCATTTCTGCTATTTTTACTGATTCTGAGCATTTTTATATACCTGTTTTCCAATTGCATATGTATTTTTTAAGAAATACCTATTGTGAGTATACGTGTATGTGTGTGTGCAAGTGTGTGCATGTATATACATGCACTTAGACATATGATTCGAAAATATTTGACTTTGTTATATAGTCCTCAATTTCAGCTAAATGTACAGCCCATCTTATCTACTTACAGCACTCCTCAGTTTCTTTCACCTGGGGATCCAGATAAGGACTGGCCCTCGTAATGTTCTGGTTAACTGACGACAGAGTGTGCAGGCTGGGGACGGGGTGAGTGAGCTGGTAAGGGAGTTGTGTGCACAGGAGTTGTAGGAGTGGGATTGAGAGGCGATGTCCCTGAGCAACGGGTGGAAGCCTGCTCCAAAGTTCAGTGTAGTCATGTAAGACCAATGGGACAGGCACAGTCCTCTCACAGTGTCTGTGTGGCATTGACTGGGGGCCTTTTCTTGGTAACCCCCCTGTTTTCTGCGGTTTCTGATGTCCTGGAAAGATCCCGGGCCTGTGAGGTGACTGGATGCTGCAGTTTAACATCTCTTCCTATCAGTCAGGTTCTGTTCACATCTTTTTACACATTTTAAAAAACACACTGAAGGGTTAGGGTTGTAGTTCTTTTGGTAGAGTGCTTGCATAGTATGCAGGACCACTTAACCCAAGGAAGGTGGCACAGGTTCCCAATCCTAACTTTGGGGAACTTTATGTAGGAGAACTATATGTTCATGGTCATGCTTGGCTTGGCTTCTTAGTGGGTTCAGAGACCACTATGTTCCTTTTCCCTCTAAATCGGTTTGGCTGCTTTTTAGTGTGAATTGTATATGAAACAAGATAATGTCAAATATTAAAGTTATATATGGTCTGATTTTTTAAAAATATAAATGTTATTAAAACAATTTTAACTTAACATAATGTCCCCACCCTTTGAAATTGAAGTAAACATTTTACATTTTTGTCTCCTATCTTCTATTTGGTAAAGGTGTTTTTCTTTTTGTGCCAAACACAAATATACAAACATATGTGTACCATATACATAATCACTTGATACAGTGCGTACTAGAGAATTAAGTTTTTAGAAACTTTGAGAGACAATGACAACACATTGTTACATTGAAATTGGACATGACAAATTGTCAATATCGTAACAACTGAGAAATACCCCTAAGTAGCAGTTTGAACTTTCCATTGAGCCACAGGTTCCCAACACGTTGCTGGTTTCTTTAGTTTGACGGCCATGATCTATTTCGGTGAATCAGTCTACACAGACACATTTGGATCTTTTTCATATTTAATTTTTTGTGAATGGTCCTGATTTCAACATGCTAGGAGATACATTCTCCTGGATCACAAATGTATACTTGACTCAAATGTAGATATCTTGCTGAGGAATTACACAGTGCTGAAATGTATGCATTTTGTGATTACCTAAATACTAACAAATCCTTTTGAAGAAGCACTACCCTTATGGAATATGATGGGTAGTTATATACATTTGTTTCTCATATATACTCTTATGAAATTATAGTTCAAATGTTATTAAAAGTATCACAGGGATATTTGTTTAGCATTACATCAATATGCCTTTTTTCTGTCTCTGTTATATAGAACTTTATGATATAGATTGTCTTATTTCATTGATATTAGATGTAGCATTTTCTTTTTGTTAGCCTATTTTTGTACAGGGTGTGTATCTCTTTTTTTTAATTGAACTGTAGAAGAGCTATACACATCCTAGTCATTTATCTTTTGATTTTTATTTCTTGACAAATATCTTATGACAGCCTATGACTCTTTTTCCACTTTATGATGTCTTTGAACACATAGAAGTTATAAATTTTTTTGTCAAAAATTTCTTGTTATTTCCTTATTAGCTTATGGTTTTTTTATCTTTTTGATTACTCTAATATCATGAATAGTTTTCCCAATTTTCAGTGTTGACCAGTATGCTTTAACCTTTAGGTCATCTTTTCATAATTCTCTAACATGTATAAATAGTCTTCCATTAATACTAAAAGAGATAGGCATTTGCAAAGAACAGTTTTGGGATTGATTCACTTATTCACTTATATCATATTATCCTTCTGTGTTATACACATGCTGTATATTTGGTATGCTGAGATGTACTGGCCATGACCTTGGGACAGTATCACATAGCAGAAAGCTAAAAGGAACTAGAGTATATCCTCTGGGAAGATGGTGACAGTGAATCATACCCTGTGGATGCACTAGAGAGTAATATCAAAGTATTAATGCTTCTATTAATGTATATATTTTTGATTTAATTATCTTATAGCAAATTAATGCTAGGTAAGTCTTTTCTTAGATATATATTTTTTCCAAATTGAATGACAATGGTAAAATTTTATGGGTCTAAATGGACAATTTTCTTCTACTTTAGCAACAGGAATAATTTATCCCAGTTATTACTTGCTTAGATGGTTTATATTTACTTAATATTTTATATTTAACAACCTGTTTTTAAAGGCTGTTTTCTGATTGCAGAGACGAAATGGAGAAGATATTCCTGTTGCCCAGACAAAGAACATCAATCACAGAAGATTTGCTGCCTCCTTTAGATTGCAAGAAGTGACAAAAACTGACCAGGATTTGTATCGCTGTGTCACCCAGTCAGAACGAGGTTCTGGTGTCTCCAATTTTGCCCAGCTCATTGTGAGAGGTAAATTCACTGTATGAAACTTCATGCTGTTTATATAACAAGAGCACTTCTTTTGATTTCTAAACCACAATAATTGATTCTTCACTTCAAGCCATATGCAGTACACATCATCATAAAATTCTGATATGTTATGAGACAAAATTAATATTAATTTTCAAATATTTTTTCAACCAAGTGTCCAGCCAGTATTTCTCTTAAAAGGAATCTATTTTCTCAGGCCTTAATAGTGTGAGTCACATGACAATACTTTGGTCTTACTCTCTAGTTTTTAGTTCCAAGTTAGACATGTTCCTTCACATTCTAAACTGCTCTCTATATAGGTTTGTGGTGCTTTTATTCTCTAAAAATCTTGTGAAACTGAAGTCAAGGCTGAAATTTCTATTCCTAGGTAGATATGTAATTTTCATCACTCCCAAGCCCAAGGCGCTTACTTACTTTTTATACTTTATCCATTGATAATTGTGGTAATATGGAAATTAAAATTCAGATTGTTTTATAATTTTCCTAGAAACAGTAAAATGGAGTACTTGGTACAGTCAGAATATAAATGTGTGTGTGTCTCTCTCTCCAGGTGATGGACTTGTTCTTTTCCACTTCCATTTCTGTCAAGTTAATTACGTCAAGTAATCTTAACAGACTTTTGTATACTTTGGGGGCTTCCAGTATCTCATGGGGTTAAAAAAAGAAGTCTGTGTAATGATGACTCTTTTTAGAATGAATATGACTTTGTTTTCCAATGAGCTTCCTTGGTATTATACTCATAGCTCATACCATTTTCATAGGTTCATAAAATTGTAAGCCTAGTTTACTAAAGAGTAAAAGATGCTATTATTTGACTGCATGGTTCAGAGACATAACTTACTCATCTTTCACATATTTTCAGTGTATGTTCATATATATTGAGCAATTCAGTATATCTCTCATGATGCTGATTTTTGGAAACATAAGGTGCACTGGATGTTCAATATATTGAGGTTTTTGGGGTATGGAAAAAAGTGGTTGATTTTTTTTTTCTACTCAGTTATACCTCTAATTCTTGCATTTTATGGGCATTTTTGGCCTATTTAAAAATAAATATTTTCTCATTATCAAATTTTATCTGAATTTTCTTTTTATTTTCTTGGTGATGCTAGAGGTCATATCCCAACTCTCACAAACAGATAATGTCCCACCCCTGTCTTGCTTAAGTAATAATTAAATGTAACTGTTTTGTCAAGGTCTAATTTTCATTAGTTGGAGAAGACTACATTACTTTAATAACATTTTAAAACAAGGAGTCTTAATTCATACAAAAGTTTGACTTTTTAAAATAAAAACATCCTACTTAATATATATTTTATTTTATATTTTTATATTATAAATGCTGGGTTAAAATATGAGCCCTCAAATATACTTCCCAAAGTTTTGCTAACATTGTAAGCATCCATTTTTATGGTTTTGACAGTTTTATTTATTTTTCAACCTCTTTTAGGATTTGTGTCTCATACTTGCAGGTGATAGTTTGCTTCTATTTTATACAGAAAACCAATATAGGGGAAAGTGTTTTTTTATTTTTCTAGATAATCATGAAATAAACATTGCTAACCAAAAATATACCCTTGGGAGTCAGCTGTCCTGGTGCAGAGACGGCACTGAGAATTAACCATGATGACAGGTCCTGTATCTCATTGGCACTTGTAAAGCTGACATCCTGTTACATGGATACAAAAGATGCTAATTTTAAAGGAAATTTTTGGGGCAGTGACATGAATAGTCTTTAATAAGAGCTGGCATAGTGTTGTCTGTTGTCAAAGATGACCCTTGGGTAAGAGTTTATTAGTGCATTTACTTTTAAACTCAAAGTGACAGGACATGCTTAAGGCTTCTATTTTTTTTTTCTTCACTGCTATTTATTATAAGTGAAATTTTGTTGCAAAATCTCATGCTGAAGAGTATTGATCTGTGTGTTTCCAATAGGCACAGTAAGAACAGAATGGGATGGTGAAACAGAATTTAGTTTGTCATAACTTTAATAAGGCTTCTAGATTATCTTGAGTAATGAAAATATCTGCAACCCGTGGAAGCCACTGTATTGGCAAAGACGTTTTTGTTCAGGTGAGACCAAGAGCAGACATTTTTGCTCAGTGATCCCACAGAACAGAGGTGGGAAGCTTGTGAATGCTTCTTAAAGTGGTGCTTACCAGCCCCACAGGGACAATACCAGTGTTGTAGTCTGGTTGAATTGTAGATTATTGTGCCCATTTTCTACCTCCTTCCTGATTTTTATCTACTAGTCTGAATCAAATGACCATATTGCTAACCATCTAACTGCCAATAACCTTCTAGAAAATTCTGATTGCTTACCACTGACGTTTAAAATTGCAAATAGTTATCTACCATTTTTATCTATGAAAATATAATTACATTTTAATTTTTTTGTTGTTGCTTTTTTTGCTCATGAAGCCTAGAGTGGCCTTGATCTCAGTATGTAGCTGAGGTTGCTTTTGATCTACTGATCTTCCTGCCTCTAGCTCTCAAATGACAGGATTACAGACATACATCACCATATCTAGCACATTTGATTTTTTTTATTTGAAAGGTACAGTATTTTTGTTTAAAATTGCTGGGTTTATTTTTCAGTTTTCTTGTCAGCTATGAAACATTACAAAGTGCTTAGGACATGACATTTACTCGTTTAACACATTTATCCATTCCTAGAAAGCAGCAGTGATCTCTCACTGTAAATTGGGATGATCATCAAAGTAGGTACCCAGTTTTATTTAGAATTGTTTAAAATTATGTAAAGTCCGGTTGATAGTGATACTAGCCTGTGTAAGATAATATGACCCAGCTTAAAATGTGTGCATATCCTTACGTTTGTGACTAGTAGGTGCCGAAATGGACGTCAGGGTTTTATTATCTGGTCTCACATGATCTAGGTCCTGCAGTTCTTTACTCTGCAGGCAGTGACTTTAGATTCTGTGATAATCTAACCCCCTCACTCTCAAAGGACAGCAGTATGATTACTGGCTTCTGAAGTCCCCCACTTGGGGGTAAAATGGTCCTATCTTACATAATTATTCAGAGTAATGACTGAGGGAGTGCATAAGAGCAAAGCATGTATGGAAAACCACAATGAAACCCAGTACTTTCTGTGCTAACTTTACAAATTCTAAAAGAAAATTTAAGCTGGAGGAAAATTTTTATAAAAGCATGACTGAATATTGGAGACCACTAAAATGGCCAGTAGAAAATTTTTGGTATTAGATCCCCACAGCATAAGCAGTGCCATTTAAAGGTTGCTATTAATTCGATTCAGTGAGACAGTAGCTGAGGAAGTATTTCCAGAGAAGATACAACATGCCCTCAAATGATTTATATGGTTTAGAACATTGCAGCATTGGAGTATCAGGGTTAGTCATACTATGCTGTGCTTCATCATGTCATCAGTGTGGGTGTTTAAAAGGCTGGAGAACTGTGAGAGAGCAACAAACTAATTCAAAGTCATATGGTTTTCAGAACTCAAGCTGTATTAAGAAAGATATAGCACCATACATAAATGACATTCTAAGGTCCAAAGCCAGAGAGAGAAAGAGAGAGAGAGAGAGAAGGAGAGAAGGAGGGAGGGAGGGAGGCAGGCTCCAGAAATGACATTCTAAGGTCCAAAGCCAGAGAGAGAAAGAGAGAGAGAGAGAGAGAAGGAGAGAAGGAGGGAGGGAGGGAGGCAGGCTCCAGAAATCCAAAGAACATAGCCAGATCATCACCTTTTATAAATTTCTGGAAGAAAAGAGTTTGGGCATAAATTACTTACAAGAAGTCACCCAGGGTAACTGGAGGAGAGAATGCCCTTCAGTCCCTCAGTAACTCTACAGGAGGTACATTTAGGAGGGCTATAACCCAGAACAGCAAATGTTGTCATATGAAGCTGTTAAGTCAGATGCATAGGTTGGCTGTTTTTATTTCACTTTTTAAAATATTGTATTTACTTACCTGCAGGGAGGGAGGGAAGGAAGATGCACAGTATGCCAGAGCTCTGGCCACTGCAAAGGAACTTGAGATGCGTGACCACCTTGTGCATCCGGCTTTATGTGGGACTATGGAATCAAACCCAGGGTTATTAGGCTTTGCAGGCAAACACCTTAACCACTTAGCTGTCTCTCCTGCCCCTTGACCATTTTAAAAAGATAACCCGAGATAATTTTGGTTCTGGACCTGTAACATTTTAGCTTATCACCATTACTGGACTTAGTCATTGAAGTTCTAATTATCCAGGTTTGGCTTCTTCCTGATTATTGCTCCTTGTTCATGTATACACATTTTGTGGATGTGACAAGTATTGTCATTGGCCCATGTCACTAGGAAGCTTATCCTTGGGTCTGTAACAAACAAAGCTGAATATGCAGGAAGGCACCTAGAAAATGGGGAAAAAAGTTATATAATTCAAGGTGTCCCAGCTCCAGCAGCAGGAGTACTCTTAAAGTGGCCAGAACTAATTTGATAGTTGTGCACTGTTAATGGAATGACTTGCTTCATACCATTTACTCAGTGTACTTGGGAAGAAGAAAAGAGGCCAGCTTGCTCACCAACTTGCAAGTTAACTTTAAAATTCTGTTTTTACTTGTAGGCTTTGATTCTTCACAGCCTGTCTAATTCGTCTTTATTCACTTTAGCAACTAGCATAATCTTTAAACTCAGTAGTTTTCTAAAAATTAATAAAATTGTTTGGTTGAAGTGAGAGCCCTCAGGCTGACTCTAGGAGCTGTAAGGGGATGGTGAGGACCTCATGTCCCCTCCAGCGTACAGATGGAAGAGATTTGCTGCAGAAATGAAATGATGTGACAGGTGTTCATCATGATTTGTGGATTAGTCTCTTTCCCTCTCAGGGAAACTAGTAAAACTGATTTTATCTGGAAATATTTTTCACTTAAAAAATCCTTATTTTGACTAATATTATTTTTTAGTGTTCAACTTGCTGTGTGCATACTAGTTAAAAATCTACCCTTAATATTTCATTTTCTTCTACTAGGAACAAAGACGTGTTAGAAGTGAAAACATGACATGCTTTGCTAATACATTTGCTAGCTTATGGCTAAAGGCCATGGAATTTTTCTCTCCAAACCTTCAGCAGTCTGCTCAACACCACACAGTATTGATTTTTAACCAGTTTTCATGGCATGACTGTCAGACTTGTGAATTCATATAAAGACTTTCTTTTCTTAATGATGGCTTGAAGATCTCTTTTCTTTACTTTTATTGTGAAAACTAGTCAACTGGGCAGGATGTTTGGAGTTGAGAGTTTTGAGGGCAAATTCAATTTAGATATCCATATTTTATAAAACATGAAATATGATGAATCTTGGAGCACATTGATAAACCACATATCATACTTTCCCTGATGTCTTTCCATAATTAGAAAAGCACATATAATGGCATAACTTGGAGTAGATTCTTAAAAATGTTTCATATTTTAAAACTTTGCATTGCAGTCTTTGAAGGTGATAAAAGAAACATTTAGATTCTCCTCTCATTCATAGTAGCTATTTGTAATTCAGGTGAGTCATTGTTCAAGATGTCTTGTATCTATCTAAATTCTAAATGAGCAAAATAACACTATATGTCCTTGTTTCATATACTGTACTTGGTATATCTAGAAGCAGATTGTGATCTAACTTGTTCATATAATCAGTTTAAGGAATACTTTTGGAAAGTAGCAGATTACTGAGTCTAGAGATATGGCTCAGTCAGCAAAGCTCGTGCCATACAAGTATGAGGACCTGAGTCCTGGTCCACAGTGCCTACATGAATGTCAGACATGGCATTTTGCCCCTATAATCCTAGCACTGGGTGGACTGGGTCAGATACAGGAAGATCTCTAGGGCTTAGTGGCTAAGCAAACTCACTGAATTGTTGGGATGTAGGTTCAGTGAGAGGTCCTGGATCAAAAAATAAGGTAAGCACTAAATAAAAATACAAAAGAAAAGAAAAGAAAAGAAAAGGAAAAGGAAAAGGAAAAGGAAAAGAAAGAAAGACGGGCTGGAGAGATGGCTTAGTGGTTAAGTGCTTGCCTGTGAAGGCTCGATTCCCAAGTACCCACATCAGCCAGATGCACAAGGTATCTCATGTGTCTGGAGTTCATCTGCAGTGGCTGGAGGCCCTGATGCACCCATTCTCTCTCTCTGCCTCTTTCTCTCTCTGTCTGTCACTCTCAAATAAATAAATAAAAATTTAAAAATAAGGTAAACACTACACAGGACCATACTAGGAGGAAAAGATAGTAACATCAAAATAAAAGAGAGACTGATGTAGAGGGGAAGGGGAAAGTATGGGGGCAATTATCATGGTTTATTGCCTGTAATTATGTAAGTTGTCAATAATAAAAATCTTTGAGGAGTCTGATTTCTTGGCCATTCTTCTCAAGAATTTTGAAAGATTCAAGGAGTAAGCGAATCATTGACATATGAAGTAATTATTCCTGTGGAACTTGAGGGAATTTGATTTCAGAGGACAGACAGTAGGTCTATCCTCTCCTGAGCCTTTCGATTCTCTGCTCTTGGAATTTGTGAAGAATGTAATTTTGGCTGACTTCTACCAAGGGACTTATATTTACTTCTTGGGCTAACAGTGTGTCTTTGTTATTTATAGTTTTCTTCCTATTCACTATTTTTCTTTCCCTGATCTCAGACCTAAAAGAAAGTAGAAAAGTCAATTTATACTAAGGTTTTACAGTCTCTCTGGGTTTCCTTGCAACCTTATTGGAAAATCATCCACCAGCCTTTATTGAGTGCTTAAAGTGGTAACAGGCACTGAAAAGCATCAGAAAAATAGCCAAGTCCCAGTGCTCGAGCAGTTGATAATTTAATTAATTGTGCGGGAAAATGTAGATGTGCTTACTATCTTAGTGTGTGAGTTTGACTTAGGTTTTGCACACATTTTTCATTGTGTATGCAAATGAATAGAATTCTCTAACAAATAATAAATATTCAACCAAAGTAGCTATTCTGTTAAACCCCCTTACTAAGTATTGATGTGGCAAATAATATTACATCGAGGTTCTTATAGAATGTTAACTGGACAGAAACACTGCAGATGACAGATTGAAATCCATCAGTGGGGCACTGATATACTTCAGAGTGTTAGATGGTTTAATGAGCATAAGGTGGTGGTTTAAGTGTTGTGGTGGGACATTCGTCATTAGTCATAGTTCTGGATTCTCCCAATTTCCCAACTACTTAGTCATCAAGATACTCAATAATAGCAGTGTTTCCCATGGGTAGGTTTTGTGTTTAGTTTTGCATTTGGCATGAATTATTTTGCCAGCTAAATATTTACATGTTTTTAAATGATGGCTGATGTACACTGTGCTTGCTAACACATGGAACCTGCCATCCATCATTAAAAGAACAAATACAGAAAACATTCAAAAGATATCATAAACCTTACTAGAAAGCCAAGAATGACATGCATATTATGGATAAATCTGACCAAACTACCCCATATAAAGCTTATCATAGTACCATAACAACCCTGTTTCTTACCATCTGGGTTAACATAATTGTGGTTTTTGCCATTTCTAGAACATGTTCAGTTTAGCAACAATAAAAACCAGCAAAAATTCATGTAGGCATTATAAACAGTTACATTCAGGTTAGACTTTCAGCATGGATTTTGTTTACTTCACAGTTAATGGTTTTTAGAGAAAGAACCATTTTCTGTTTGATCAGTATATTTTTAAAGCATGGTTTCTTGTAACTGTCTTCCAACTCTGTTTTAAGGGCTAATCTGGATCTTCCCATCTTCCTGCTTCTACCTCCCGAGTGCTGAGATTGATAGGCATGTGCCACTATTCACAGTTTTATGCAGTTCTAAGGATAGAACCCAGGCCTTTCTGAATACTGGCTATAGCCTTTTATGTCAGCTTTAAACCTCTTCTTGATAATTGTGTTCAAAACAAAGTCTCAACTTTTTTTCATTATCAGAACTGTAGGAAATAGAAATTATATATATTGTGCCCTCCATTCATCTGTATTTTATAATATGTATGCAGAGTGTCCAGGTCTTTTCATTTCTTTTATTACCAGCACTTTGACCACATCCCATTATCTCTTTACTGTACCTCTTCTTTACTGGACTTCTCTCCATCAGAAAGAAATGTTGTAATGGGTATCAGCTGCTTTATGGGCGGCATGAATTTACTGTGTGGAATGCTGGAGATCATCCTGTTACTGCCTCTGCCTCTGATGGTTAGTGGATATACTGAGGAAATGAACCACTGCCTCACACTGACAGATCAGTAGGAATAGGATGGCTGGACTAAGTGTAAAATGTGACATTCAGAAGACATTGGAAACACTTGTTCTTATGGACTAACATTAGCTACAATACAGTTTTCTGGGGGAGAAATCTGAGGTGTATCTGAAAACAGTTTTCAGACATTCCCAGAGAGGAATTTGAACACGAGACTACAAAATATCCAGATATTATTCTATTTGACCTGGGAAACTTTGAATTGTGTTAGAATTTGTGTACTATTGTGGTCATATCTGCCACAAAGGAAGACGGGATGGGCCATGATTTTGAGAATGGTGTGTTTTCTGGGACTAAGTTTAGTGGACTCTGACAATCTTCCAACCTTGTGATGGTGAGAAATGTTGTTAAGAAAGGGAAATGGAGTAGAAAGAATGAGAATCATGAGTAAGGGCTTGTGACAGAAACATCATGAAGAGAATTGTGGGATGTCAGAAGGGGAAAGTATCATAGGAGACTTAATGTCTAGCCTAGTGTTCTAGCTGTAATGAGACGTTGTGGACATTAATTTGGAAGGCTTATAGCAGAACTTTTAATTTTATACACACACACACACACACAAATAAAAGATTTATTTATTTGAGACAGAGAGAAGGACAGAGAGAGAGAGAGAATGGGTGTGCCAGGGCCTCCAGCCACTGCAGAGGAACTCCAGACGCATGCACCACGATGTGCATCTGGCTTATGTGGGACCTGGAGAATCGAACCTGGGTCCTTAGGCTTCTCAGTCATGTGCCTTAACTGCTAAGCCATCTCGCCAGCCCCTTAATTTTTTTAATGTGTGTGTGGGGGGGGCAGAAAAAGTGAGAGAATATGAATGTGAATATGAATGTGTATGGGCATGCATACTACACCCCAAATATGGAGGTCAGAGGACAACTTTTATGCTCCTCTTTTGAGACTGGGTCTCACTATTGAAAATGAGCTCCCAGAATGCAAATGAAGATTAGTTAGGCCATAAGCTTCAGATTCTTCTGGATCTGTCTCATATTGGAGAATCTATGTTGGGAACATAGATGCTTGCCCCACTTGACATCTGACTTTTTATGGGCGCTGGGGAATTGAACCCATTCTGGAAGGCTTTGCAAGCAAGTGCCAGTACCCACTAAGTCACCTCTCCAGCCCCCCATAGAAGTACTTACCTGAGAGATGATTTGGAACCTGAATTGTAAGCTCTCAGCTCTCAGCTCTCACTTTGGTGCCAGGACAGGTTTAAAGTCTCTCGGAATATGGGTGGTGCTTAGGCTGCTAGCAGCATACTAAACTCGGGATTCATACAAGACAATCTGTACAACAGGTGTTTAGTACTTAAAATTCATTGTATTTTATAAGGGGGATTTATATGCAATGAACTGAACAAGTAATTAGTACAGATAATTGTGTGTGTGTGTGTTTCTACTTCTTAGCCTTTAGCCAGTGCTACTGGTTTTTCATGTTGTTAAAGCTTATATTACAAGCACATGTATTCAGTTAAAATGGATTTTTTTTAAAGAACCTTGATATAGTTAAATAGCAGTTCTTTCCATCTTTATTGTTGACATCATTAGCATATAAAAACACATATAAAGTAAATGTTTAAATATGTTTTCCTTGGTATTTTATGTGTGTTTTGGCAAGACATGGTGACACATGCAAGTAATCTAAGCATTTGGATGACAGAGGCCGGAAGATCATCTGTAGTTTCATATCAGCTTGGCGCAGAACAGGTTTTATAGTAAGACCATGTCTTGGAAAAAAAAAGAAAAGAAAAGAAATATAAAAAAGGCTGTCTGTTGAGTGAAAATCTTTTTCCTGGTGTTTTTCCTAAAACTTTTACCTTCATAGAAATGAAACAAATTCTCTGAAGACTTCACCACTTTCTCTGCTCTTCAGAGTCTGATTACTCCTGATAACTATGGTCCTAGATCAGCTACCTTTTTCTTGTAACAATTTTTTGAAGGTTGGGTGGAGAAAATTTTCCTTTGTAGGACTTCTGGCCAAGAGCATTTTTCCATCCTCAAAGAATGTCATTCACTTCAGCAGTTGGTTTGAAAATATTTACTTAAGGGTAGATAAAGAGTTCCCACCTGTCATAATTTTCCTGTGTTGAAACTCCCACTAGGCTTGACATTTTTAGGTTTTGTTCAAGATTGCTGAAAAGTAGTTACTATGACCAGACTAGTTGGTGCATGGTAATGATGAAAAGCAGGGTATTTGGAATTCAATATGGATGGCAGAAATGTGAGATGTCAGGGAAGCCATATATTAAAGAGAATTTGAATTGGAAGCTGAATCCCAATCTGCCACCGAGAACATTTTGATCATTTTGATTTATTAAACTTTTATAACAACATTCAGACACAGCTGAATTAAAACCTTTAGTCTTGGATAGTTTATAGCACCCCTTCCAGTGTGGCACTGGTGTTGTTTCTGAAGCAATTTGTGAAGCAGGAGAGAATGGGTGCATATGAGACTTATCTCAAAAGTCAGCTTCCAATTATATTCTTCATTTTAAGTTTTTTATGGGCATTCTGATACTGACAAACATGTTTGCAGTTTCAGCATATTAAATACCTTACATTTTTGTTTTTTTAAGTATGTCAAATTCTGACAAATAATTTTCTGATTGAAATGTTGATTTATGTCATATTCTGTTATTTCATCTTTGTTTTCATGTTTGTGCTCTCAGTGTCATCTTGGCCTGACTTCATCTGGGTTTATGTTTCTGAGTTTTATGGATAAATATTCGTATAGAAGCACCAGTCTAATTCTGGAGCCTAAGTTAGAAAGAGCATTTCCCTCTGACCATTGGAATTTTGTACCTGAAGTCTTTTAAAAATCATCTCTCAGCATCCTCAGCCCTGAGCAGTCTTTTCTGAACAGTGGTTCCATGATAAAGAGAAATCAATTACTATTAGAGAGGCACTGTAGGCTAAAGGCATTGCAGATTCACACTTGGTTTTGAAGCCTTAAGAGGATTCTTAGCTGTGAATCAAGAGTGATGCAAAAGATGGATGAGACGGAGTTCAAGGAGCAGCAACGTGAGGGTTCAGGACGGTCATTTTCAGCTGTCTAAGCAGTAATGATGGATGCTTTGGTGGCAAGAAGTAATAATACCAAATGATGAAAGATACATCTCAGCAGCTTGAGCCACAGCATCCTGTCTACCTGTTATGTTCTGGGTCATAATGAATCCTGATTTGCACCCAAACGGGTTTGCTGCATTTAGCAAGCCGGGTTTCTGGCAGTTTGGAAGGAAGCAAGTAGCATATCAAACACTCCTGCACATTATAAATTTAATTACCTCATATTTATGCATAGTAGATGTTGACAGGAACTTGTAAGCTATGCTAATATGGTAGGTAATTTGTTACCTCCAGAAATCACTTTCCGTGTGTCTTCTGATCATTATCATGAAACATGATAAATGATCTAGTCCATGAGGTATAAATGAAAATGAAATGGATAATTGGATTCTATGTCTAAATTGTGGCTGGAATAGTGGCAGCAATTATAATTGAATTTATCTCATCAAAATGTTTTTGACAGTGAAGTACTGGCCTTTCTTCAACTTGAGCCTATGGTGTTATACAGAATTACTGTTCTCATGATTACAAAAACTTATACTATTTTTAATAAAACATCCTTGAGAATTTATATGTTCTTTTGTTTTAACCTTGTATGTACTTTTATACATCTTGTTTATCTATAGTGTGTTCAAGCAATTATTACTGATAATCGTATTTTATACCAAAAATACATTGTTTTGTTTTGTTGTTATCATTGCCATGATCAGATCTTTTAAAAACACTACACATTGACACATTGTGATAGTGTGATAAATACCTGTATCATTATTAACACTACTGGACAATAGAAGTGTGCCCTCTTGCTGAACATCCTTGCTTTGACTCTTGGAAAGAGGATTTCATCAACGCCCAAATAAAATTCAATTTATTTTAAATATCTACATTTTTTTTCTCCTTTCCCTTCTCCCACAACCCCTCCATTCTTCTCTTTGGTAGCCAGTGCTGACCAGGAACTCTCTATGTAACCCACCCTGGCTTCAAACTCACAACAATCCCCTCTTTCTCCTCCTCCCAACTGTTAGGATTAGAGGTGTGAGCACCACACTTGGGTGCTACTTTCTTTTGCAATTTACTTTACTGCAAAAACACAAAAGTTACTTTATCATAACCATTAATTCATTCATTAGTTTTAACAATTTTTAACAGTGGCCATAGGTTAATAAAAGAAATAAAATTTCCAACTATTCATGTCATATGGTTCCATATATAGCTATGGATTAGCTAGATTTTAAGTTGTAGCAGATGATATTTTCTTTGTTTCTGCATCTATTCTAGGAATTCTGTTTTCTTATCTGACTTTTTATGAATGTCCCAAAAGTTCATAAAACTCCTCTTATGTTTGCTGCCTCTCTTTATTTCCAACTGAAACGAACTATTTGAGTTTCAACTACTGACAATACTGTGGAAATTAAATGCTATGTGAAAATGTGACTTTTCTTTGAGAGTGACATGTCAGTTACCAGGACATGTTCTCAAGGACTTATTTTCTGTCTTGAATTTTTTTTTCTGTAAATGTCTTCAATTTCCTTCACCCTAGGAAGTGAAGATAGCACAGTTTCAACTTTTAAGCTCATTTTAGTGATTGACTTACCTAACAAGAGGTAATGAACATGGTGTGGACATTTATTCTTCTCTCTGATAACTTTAATCAAATGTAAGTAATTAGGATCAGGTATAATCTGGTTTGTTGGTATGCCCCTATTTTTCTTTATCCCCAAGAAACCTGGGTCTGATCGGGAGACGTAGTTGATGGGGCCATTCGGAACAGGCTCCAGGTTGGAACCCAGTTCTTCTTTAGCACTCCTAACTTTTCACTTTCGTCATGGTAAAACAACCATGCAAGAAGTAGCTAACATTTATGCTGACATTCAAATGCACTTGAAACAGGGCTAGAAGGATGGCTTAAGATGCTTCCCTGCAAAGCCAAAGGGCCCAGGTTCAATTCATCCAGTACCCACAATGCACAAGGTGGCCCCATGCATCTCAAGTTTGTTTGCAATGGCTGGAGGCCCTGGAGCACCCATTCCCCCCCCCCCACCTCTCTCTCTCTCTCTCTGTCTCCCCTCTCCCTCTTTCTCTCTTTGTCAAATAAATAAATAAAAATAAAATGTTTAAAAAATTCACTTGTAGTAAGACTTAAATGAATGTGAAAAGAAACAGATTTTTGAGATTTTCCTCTTAAAGTTTAAGATTGATAAATACTATGTCATTCTGATTATTATTGTGCCATTTTATAGGCTGCACATTTATTCTAAAATTACTTGGGTAATATTTTTAATGTAATCTCGTCTTGAGATATAGCTCGATAACTGAAACCTGCCATTTTATATCCTCACTCTGCAGAGGAGCAAGAACTACATAGTTCTCTCTGAATCTAGTGGAGGGAAGCTTAGTGGTAAGTGATGACTACCATGCTTCATCTCTGATGAAGTAATGATGTATAATCTTTGAGAAGGGGCACTGGCTCTGGAATTCTTTGCTAAAGTTTTTCAAGAATAGTGAGCAAGTGTAAATAATTTTATTATAAAAAGAACACAAATATTAAGATTCTTGTAATAGGAGGAATCACAATGGATGTTGCCACTGGTTTAGCAGCTTTGAATAGAATTTATGATTGAGGCTTCCAAAGACTGAAGTGGTTTATTGAAATTGGTGATTTTGGATGCATGTAGTGGTCTCAACTAGTGAGGGACCTGCATGTCATGTTCAGACCCTTTGGCCCAACTGGGGAAACAGTCACATAGTGCTCACCCAATTCATGGGTGTTCACACACTGAAGCTTCTGTCTGTCCATCTAACTTGTTACCTCCTAGCTTTGGCTCATTTTGACAGCCTCTGACCTTGGCTGGTGTTGGTGGTCATTGACCTTGACTTGTTTCGTTAAACCTTGCTCTCTGTGTGTAACTACCATTGTCCTTGCTTCCTGATTAGGTGACCAGCTTGTAGCTTACAGTGGGCACTCAAAGACCTTTACTGATAATGAGAGGTGGGGGGGAGGGTTACTAACTCCTGCATCTGTAACATAAGCATGTATACACCCTCATGTCCACTTACGCATATTGATGCGCTCACTCAACCTAGTTGTCAACAAACCTAGGGCGTTTTTGATTACAGTAGAGACAGAAGTTGGCACAAATACATGCTTATGGAAAGCATGAACTTATATTGTTATTCCTCCTGCTGAAGTACTTTTATTTCAGTGCTTTCCTTATGGTAGAAAAAAAATCATCCAGAATTTAATAACATCCTCTTACTGAAGCCGCTTAGTAAACAAAGAATGCCCACCACAACTTCATTTTACTATCATACAAATATTTATAAAAAACACCTGGGTGGTAATCAGCCAGCAAGGGCTTTCTATGGCTAAGTCATCTGGTCAAATAAAAATCTCAGACTTTTTTTGTATATTAGTTTCAGCTTTCAGAAATAGCATTAGGAATGTTAGAGTACAATTTCACTTGGAGTGAATGGTTCTTGTGGGGTTTCTGGGTTTTAGGAATTTAGGGCTAGAATAATTTTTACTATTGTAGTATAGGTAGGCATACAAAAAACTATATATTAAACATGTATAGTTCATTCCACGATAAATATTGTCAGCACCTCAGAAATTTCTCGCCTTTGCCTCACTACTTTCCTCCCTCCAGTTAGCACTGTCTACCAGCGGTGAAGAGCTGAGCGATTTTAGTCCTAAGTGCATAGTGCATAGTCATTTATCTGACTCAACATTGTAAAATGACTTCATAACCTCATCTGATGTACATCACATGACAACACTAGTATAAAACAAGTCATTGTAGGAGTTTATCCTGGTTTAACCCTTTTACTCATCTTAGGTATTTTTTTTGTTTTTTGTTTTCACATGAATCTGTTTACAGTAGTGACATGAATATTATTGTTCAGGACTTTTGAGGAAGGGGTGCATCCATTTTGGGTCATATTTTCAGGTTGTAGGGCACACTTTGGTTCAGCTCCATTAGGTACTTATAAGTAGTTGTCTGCTGTTGTCACATCATATCTACACTCTGCCTTGTAGTGTGAAGAGTTCCATGTCCCATATCTTCACCACACCTGATACTATCCTACATTCCATTTCTAATTACCATCTTACATTACTTCTTTCATTACTCAGCAAACATTGATGGATATGCTGAGCACTAAAGATAAAAATTCAAAGAGACAGTATAAAATACTGTCCTTCAAGAATTCATTTAGCAGAAATATAAAATTCAGATTAATTTCTTACAATAAATGGTATATTAAATACTAAGCATGTATGTCCATGCTAGAGTGCTTGACAAACATGCAGGAGGCCCTGAGTTCAGTCCCAGCATGTTTCCCCAAGTACATTCAGAGGCAGTAAAAACTGAGTTGAGAAATAAAGACAAAGGATTTTGCTGAGTATATAAATGGAAAAATGTCTGCCAGGCAGTATGTACCAAGAAAGATTGTACGATGTTAAGGTTGAATTGTGCTTTGGAAAATGAATTGTAGAGTGTCAAGACTTGCTGGACAGCAAGTCAGGGGAGATCAGGATGGGGGAGTGTACTTTAAGGAAGTTATTGTCTTACCTTCAGCTGTTATGATATGACATGTTGTTACTCTTATCCAAACTGTACAGTAAAACAACCCAAAAGTGTGCTGTCATAACACTAGTCATGCTGCAATGCTTACAGTTTCTGTGAGGGTAAATTTGGAAGGTCTACCAGAAATGCTTTTTCTGTGATCGCTGATAATTCTGCCCTTTGCTGGGAAGTCATAGAATGCACTGTTGAAGGTGATTTAAATTTCTGGGCCTGACCATCTTCCAGACTCTTTTGCATTCACATATCTAGCACTTGAACTGAGATAACTTGTGCTGATTGAAAATATGATGGGGGCTGGGGAATTGGCTTAACAGTTAAGTCACTTGCCAGCAAAGCAAAAGGACCAAGGTTCGACTCCCTAGTGCCCACATAAACCATATGCACAAGTCTGGAGTTAGTTTGCAGTGGCTAGAAGCCCTGACATACCCATATTCATTCATTCATTCATTCATTCTCCCTCTCTCTCTCTCTCTCTCTCTCTCTCTGTATCTGCCTCTTTCTGTCTCACTCTTGAATAAATAAGTTAAAAAAATCTTAAAATGTGACATGGTGGCTTGGGTCCCCAAGAACAAGTATTCTGCGTTCTAGTGTGCTAAGGGAGAACTGCATGGCTTTTTGTGAGCCAGACTCATGGGTCCCATTCCCCCTAGGCTCCACCAGAGGCAAGCCTAAGGTCACTTAAATTCAGAGTGTTAGAGCATAGACCAAATTCTCCATGGCAAGACTAGCACTTTGATTGTCTTATTTCATTTTCTGTGTGCTGCAGATAGTAGTATAATAAGCACAGAAGCTCTCTAACACCATTTTCTTACTGCTCATCGTTCTCCTTGTAATTTGAATAGCTCCTTGCCAGAACCAAGAGACTAAACCTCATCACTCAATTGACATGTGGCTTTATTGAGTAAAATATTTACAATGGAGCTGGAGAGATGGCTCAACAGTTAAAGTACTTCCCTGCAAGGCATAAAAACTCAGGTTCGATTCCCCAGTACCCAGATGAAGCCAAATGCACAGGGGCATATGCTCCTGGAGTTAGTTTGCAGCAGCTACACGCCCAACTTGTCCATTTTCTCTCTCTCTCTCTCCCTCTCTGCTTACAAAGAACTCAGCAAAAATATTTTTTAAAATTAAAATGAGCAAACTTACTGATCATTTTAATGTGGCCTACCTTTATATATTAAAAGTAAAATAACTTTCAAAACACTAAAATTATCTAGGTACTAATTAGTTTCTTTGCATTTTAAACTAATTCATTGTTCTTCATAGTTATAATATTCATAAGTAATGATCTGCAATTGACTTCCAAACTGATCATCCTAACATTTGTCCAATGTCACACTCCTAATTTAAAATGGAAAGACAAATACAAGGATATTTGTTTTCAAACAGGATTTTATCTTTGGATTAGGAAATAGTACCATGCAATTGTAATAGGGAAATCTCTTGACCTCCATCTTCCATGAATATTTTATAGAAATGCATGCCAAAGAAACATGAAACTGAGTCTCCTCTTCATACCACTTGCAAAAGTAG
This sequence comes from Dipus sagitta, assembly GCA_036346955.1. Lineage (NCBI taxonomy): Eukaryota > Metazoa > Chordata > Mammalia > Rodentia > Dipodidae > Dipus > Dipus sagitta. The sequence continues at coordinate 102,756,300 of CM070778.1, read as the reverse complement.
GCTGTTCTCAATTTGTCAAAGAATTTTCTCAATTCTTATTCATCTTTTATCTACCCATTGAGGTATTATTGTTCACAGATATCTTCAGTGTCCATGAAAATATTACCACCTTTTGCTTATAACCATATAAAAACCTTACAGAACATGTAGAAACTTATAGAAAACTTGTCAGTTGATCTAATTTACAAAATAACGGGAAATTTAAAGTTCAGAATAAAGAACATGACTAATCTGGGTTAGTGACCATTCCAAGCTCTTATTTTAAAAAGGGATGATCTTTATCAAACCAAGCATTTTCCTATTACTTAGCAACAGCCTATGTGAAAGAACAGCCCAACCCTTAATGCCATAAATTTGCATCACTCAGAGTCTAAATCCTTTATTGTACATTTCTTTTTTATCACAGAGCTAATCCTGTCTTCCAATATTTTATGTTTTAGATGAAATAATGGTATTCTTTTTAAAATATTTATTTATTTGTGAGCAGAGAGAGAGAGATAATTGGGTAGACAGGGTCCTCCAGCCACTCCACTCAAACTCTAAAAGCATGTTCCAGTATGTGCATCTGGCTTATGTAGGTATTGGGGAAATTGAACCTGGGTCCTTAGGCTTTGCAGGCAAGCACCTTAACAATTAAGCCATCTATCTCTCCAGTTTGGTATTCTTTTATAAAATATTTTATTTATCTGTTTACAGAGGGAGAGTGAGAGAGAATGGGTGGGACAGGGCCTCTAGCCACTGCAAACAAACTCCAGATGCATGTACCACCTTGTGCATCTGGCTTACATGGATACTGAGGACTCAAACTCAGGTCATTAGGGTTTGCAGGCAAGCACCTTAACCACTGAGCAATCTCTCCAGCTCTGTATTGGTATTCTTCATAGCAGTGCCCCACTACTATATCGAAGTGGATGGTCTTTGGTGGGATTGAAAATGAAAGGTCTTTTGCTGGCAGAGTTGTCACATTAGTGTAAATTGTCCTTGAGCAGGTAACTCAGTCATGTAAAAACATGATGAAATATCTTAAAAATGTCAGCATAATAATGTCATTTTATAAGACAGTCTATAATTACTTCTCTCTATTTCCTGTTTGCATATATTTATAAAACTGTGTCTGGAGATTTTATTTTTAATGATAATCTGATGTTTGGTGTTATATTTTGTATGCTAAAACAATATAAATAGCACATGATATTAGTTTTCTATTATTACAATAAATTACTTGAGGCTGAGTACTTATAAAGAGGTTTATTCAGCTCACAATTTGGGAAACTGAAGCTTAAGCAGTGTGCACTGTATCTGGTAAAGAAACCCCTGACATCATGGTAGACTTATGTGTGCCAAGAGAGATATCACATGTCCTGACCTGAAGCCTGAACAGTGAGAGGAGCTGTCTTGTTCCTTTTCTGATAGACCTTTCAAGAGAGTCTAATCTGAAGAAATGGCCTGAGTGATTTAAGCACTTCCTACTAAGCTATATCTCAATTGTCCTATCACCTTTCTGATACTGCCACTCTGAGGAATAAGATTCTAAAACATGTACCCTAGAATATAGAACGTATCCAGACTTTAGGAGTGATAAAAATAATCATTTAAGAGTCATTATAATAATTGTGAGCACATCAGTATCTCTATCTTCATGACATTATCACTTGTATTAATCTTCATGCCTTCACACTCTATTATCTACAGTGGGGTGTGTGTGTGTGGTGTGTGTAATGACTGAGATCCTGGTCAGTTGGTTCTCTTATATTATTATGATTAATTTTGGTAATGAAAAGAAAGTATATCACTTTGAAAAGAAGCATATAACTTAAAATGACTACTTTCTACCCATTGTAGTCATGTTAGGAGTAAAGTAACATAATAGGACTGGAGGGAAATAAATTCTTGAATTTTATAATCTTTCTGGAATCCAGCATGACTAGTGTCAGTAGAAAGTAATGTGTCCTGATTTCTATGACAATCTGGATCACTACAGTGAAAAAAAAGATCAACATTTGTGGCTTTAGCCTCTGCATCACTTTCCATTGGCTTGGAGTAACCATGAAGAATGGACTTATCAGGAACTTATGCTGATTGTGTGATAAGCACAAGGATTCAACAGGATGGATGGTTTAGATCTGGGCAACAAGCTGACAAAGTTTATGAACTTGGTTTTTAATTAATTGTTGAGGAATTCTTACAATTGCATAGTTTTTTTTTTAATTTTGTTTATCTTTATTTATTTGAAAGGAACAGGCAGAAAGAGAGAGAGAGAGGAGGGGGGGGGGAGAATGGGTGCACCAGGGCTTCCAGCCACTGAAAACGTACTCTAGACGTGCGTGCCCCCTTGTGCATCTGGCTAATGTGGGTCCTGGGGAATTGAGCCTTGAACCGGGGTCCTTAGGCTTCTCAGGCAAGCACTTAACTGCTAAGCCATCTCTCCAGCCCAGCATAGTTTTAAACAAAAACATAAAGTTGGAAATTTTGGCTCATGACATTTTCTTAATGTGTTTCCATTCGACATGTGGAAAGTTCAGGGTATTGATATTCATCACTAATATTTTTTTCTTTCTACACATTTATTACATACATAGGATATGCACATGTATAAATATATGGTGGGAGATATCTTATTTTAGTGATTTTTTTTTTACTAACACTGTATATTTTCTGATTGGATTTGGCTATTATATATTAATCTGCATTAATGTAAATTGAATGTAAATCCTGTAACATGAGTATCAATGGTGCTATTATACTCGTAACTCTTTGCCAATAAGGGAGAATGCATACAAGTTTATTGAGCATGTTACTTGGATGTGTGTTGTCACTGCAAAAGCAGTTTTCTTTTTTCTTCCACTGTGTGTGTGTCTGTCTGTGTGTTGTGTTGTTTAGTGCATATGCACATATTATTTATCTCTTTCATAAAGATGTTGATGTGATGGCCTCTTTATGTCTGTAGACTCAAAGGGACTAAACTTAGAGTTTTGACTTTTGTACTTCTCCTAACGAGTTGATTGTTATTCTTGGAACCACTGGATGTTCTTTCCTTGTACTGACTGCTCTTAGCAGTTTGAGCTCTGAGAAAGCTGAAACAAGGGATAAAACGACTAAATGAGAATTTTTTTTTCTTTTCAAATTTTTTTATTAACAACTTCCATGATTATAAAAATATCCCATGGTAATGCCCTTCATCCCTCCACTTTCTCCTTTGAAACTCCATTCTCTATCATAGCCCCTCCTCATCTCAATCATTCTCTCTTTTACTTTGACGTCATGATCTTTTCCTCCTATTATGATGGTCTTGTGTAGGTAATATCAGGCACTGTGAGGTCATGGATATCCAGGCCATTGTGCCTGAGGGGAGCATGTTTTAAGGAGTCCTGCCCTTCCTTTGGTTCTTACATTCTTTCCGCCACCTCTTCCACAATGGACCCTGAGCCTTGGAAGGCATGATAGAGATATTGCAGTACTGAGCACTCCTGTCACTTCTTTCCAGCACCATGATGCCTTCTGAGTCATCCTAAGGTCACTGCCATCTGAAAAGAGAAGATTCTCTACCAAAAGTGAGAGTAGCATCAATGTTAAGGTATGAACATTATAAGAAGTGCTTCCTGGGCAGTTTGATAAGCATAATATATACATTTAGCCAGACAGCAACAGACGTTACACCCCTAGGGCTCATGACTACCCCTGTTTTAAGTTTTCAGTGTCTGGGATATATTCCCTTCCATCGAGCGGGCCTCCAGTCCAATTAGAGGGCAGTTGGTTTCCACCGTGATAGACGTGCCACTATTGTACTGTTGGCTCATTTGGCCTGGCTGGCCAAATATATGGTTTGCAGTGTCCACTGATGAGTATCTTCACTGGTGATTTCTCTTTCTCCCATTGAACTGCATGCACAATGGCTTCTTCCAGCTTTCTGTCAGCTGGTCTACATGGAGGAGGTTATCAGCTCAATTCCAGCAGGATTTCTCAGTGACCTTGCAGCCCAAGTATGTGGAGTCTTCAGCAATAGGGTCTTACCTTCTATTCCTAGTGGGAAACCAAGGGCCTTGGCAATGGCTTATAATGTTTTGGGGGCATCAGGGACTCCCCTGGCCAACAAGTCCCTGGAAGGTATCCCATCCCTAGCACTAAAAATTTTCTAGCAACAATCTACGGCTCCTGAGTGTTCCATTGTCTGAAAAAGTAGGATTCCATATGATATATTTATATCCTCTTAGATTTTGATTAGCCCTCCCTCCATTTTTCCTTTACTTAATCTCTTCTGTTGACCTCACTTTCAGCCTTTTCACCCTTAATAATCTATTCTTCTACTTACATATATACAATACCATCTTATTAAGTATCACCCTCCCTTCCTTTCTCTTCCCTTTATATCTCTTTTCTAGCTTGCTGGCTTTTGCTACTGAGTTTTCTTCCTACTCACACAGAAGTCTAATCATCTGTAGCTAGGAACCACATATGAGAGAGAACATGCAACACTTGGCTTTCTGGGCCTGGGTTACCTCACTTAGTATAATCCTTTCCAGATCCATCCATTTTCCTGCAATTTTTTTGTATTTATTATCTTAGGACTCATTCAAAAAGATCCATATTTTCATCGTAACATTTGTCATTAACTGCCATATGGATTATAATACTGAGAGAAGCTTTTGTAAAGTTGTTAAATTATTACAATAATCCATAATTCTGAACCAATTCATTACAAATATATTAAACAGGAAAAGTGGTTCTTTAGATGAAACAAGATAGAAATCTGCAATTATTTTACAGTTTGATGTTATTGGCCAAAAAGCAAACAAACTTTAATTTTCAAAATCTTTTCACTTTGCTGTAGCGTCCTTAGGGTGCTCAGCTTATCTTCGATTTCTGCCCACAGCTCTAACACCATGTGCCATTTCTGTGTCTTTTTATTTCAAACAGTTTATAAAGTTATTGCAGCATTGTTTTCAAATCATGTTGAATAAAACACCAAGATCATGCATAGGATATAAAATTGAATATGCAAAATTTGTAATTTCATAGAGAAACACTTCTTTTTCAGCCCTTTGGATAGCAAGAAGGAACCACAGAGACTGAATACACTGATCCCACAGATCTGGTATTTTTAAAATATGAATACCTATCACATAGTGAATTTGATGTAAAATGTTTAATATGAAGAGTGCCATGTTTAGGATCAGAATTTCCTTATACCCTGAACTTTTTTTTTTTCAGGAAATACATACATACATATGTTCTAGTATTGTTATAATTTTATACCTTCTTTATAGCAGTCCTTTTTTATATTACATATTCATGTAGATCTAAAAACACACCATGGGGCTTTTTCTAATTTTTTAAAAAAAAACATCTAAATTGATCAGATTTCACTAGAAGACAGAAAAGAATTATTGCCAGGTGTGTTGCTGTGGCCCCTTTTACAAGCTGGATAAATCATTGGATGCCACTTGGTCACTAAGCAATTGCTTAGAAAGCGTTCTGTTCCAGTCAACTAACTTCTTTAATTAAACAGTAACATTTTGTAGGTGCTGTGTATCAATGTCAGAGCAATTGGCTAGCTATACTGGTTCAAAGTAAGATGTAGTAAATCTTACTTCATTTAAAAAGTATATTTATTTATTTGAGAGAGAGAGAGAGAATGGGTGTTCCCAGGGCCTCTAGCCACTGCAAACATATTCTAGATGCATGAGCCACCTTGTGTACTTGGCTTTAAGTGGTATGGGTAATTGACCCTGGGTTCTTTGGGCTTGCTGGCAAGCACCTTAACCAGTAGGCCATTTCTGCAGACCTAAAATCTTACTCTTTGAAGCTTTATTTCCACATAAGAAAATCTAGTAATTAATAAGCTAGTGCATAGATCTTGCCATCTCCAAATGCTAACTGTACACTGAAGTGGTAGAGTACATTTTCTCCTATTGCTGTCTATAGATCATATTTATCATGGTGACACATAAAGTTTAATTTGAGAAGGCATTTTTGAACCAGCCATCCCTACTATATCTGCAGACTTAAACTTTTTCCTTTACCGAAGCAATACTGCAAATAGAACATTTTTGTATGCAAATTACAAATTTTAGTTTATTGCAGAAGTAAAAATAAAAACAAACTCACTTATCTCATTGAGCTCCAATCAATGCTGTTAGCTTTTGGGAATATTCTCTTCTGACACTTGCTATACTTTGCCTCTTTTGCAAAAAAAAAAAAAAAAATCTTTAAAATGAAAACTAATAATTACATTCTTCATGTTTATGTACATTTCTTTTGAATAGACACCATAATTTGCTGTAGTTCAATATTCTAATTAAAATATGCTCTTCTAAACAAAGACTTAAAATGCCTCTTTATAGTAAATTCCTAGAAATGGCATTGCTGTAGTTTATAAGACATGTTTTGCATGAGTATTAGGTGTGTGTGCATATGTGTGTATGTCTGCATGCATTTGTGTGCTAATGTTTACGGAGGTCAGAAATCAAAATCAGGTGATTTCCTCAATTGCGGCCCACTTTATTTTTTAACACAGAGCCTTTCACTGAACCTAGAGCTCACCAGTTTTGCTGAGCAATCTTGCTGGCAAGCCCTAGGGATCCTCCTGCCTTGTCTCCCTCAAGCTAGGATGACAGACACTCACCACTAACTGGTTTTTAATGGGTGCTTTGGATGCAACTCAGGTCTCTGTGCTTGTCTGGTATAACCTCTACTCACTGAGCTACCTCCTCAGCATCTTGATACTTTTTCTTATAATATAAATAAATATATACAGATGTCTTTATTTATTTATTTTTCTGCCATAAGATATGGACTCAAATGTTGACTTCAGTGTGCTCAGGGCTTGAATATTCCTGGAAGTTCTGTGCCATTGCTCTGTTGTTAAGTGAAAATATGAAGGAAGTCTAGGTAAGCATAAGCAGTGCATTTCTATTTTACATGCAAATATTTACCACTATGAAATCATGGGTCATAGTAGTTATTATTAGGTGAAATAATAACTGTCAGAACTATGTATACTCATGTTCTTTCCATACTTTAGCGTAGCTATCTGCTAATGTCCATCCAATTTTCCTTGTGGTTATGACAGATACAAATGGCTCCTTCTGAAAAATGCATAGGTGTTTGTCCTGGGGCTTCAGATGTTACAATCTTGGATCTTTCTTAGACAAGTGAATAGGAGATTATGAGCCAGTAGGAGGATACAATTTAACAATGTCTACATCTGTTAGATTGGTAGATTTTAAGCAGGATGTTAATATAATAAAATTTATTTAATTTAAATTAGGTCATTTCCCAAATATGTAAATATAACTTAATAGTTACATAAAAGAAAATTCTAAACAACTGACTCCATGATTGACATGAGTAAAGATTATAGGATTGTTGACAGAGTAGTGGTTAGAGAAGTATGTGGCTGCCTAAGAAATTTGTTACAAATGAAGATGATGTGTGTCAGATAATTAACAGCATAAAAATCATAAAGCATTGTTTTTAAAATTAAAATCCATAAATTGTAGAAACATTATTGGGACTGAAGAGATGGCTTAGCTGTTAAGGCAATTGCTTGCAAATCCAAAGGACCTGGTTCGATTCCCCAGTACCCATATAAGATAGATGCACAAAGTGGCACATGCATCTGGAGTTCCTTTGCAATGGCTGGAAGCCCTGTCATGCAATAAGACATAACAAGGAGAGGGTGGACCAATGGAAAATAAATAAGAATCAGGTAAACATTAAACATTTGTAGTTAAAATCCAGCGTCCGTAACCATTGACTGCAGTCTCTGGATTTTCCAGGTTCCATCACTCCAACTGAACTGAGTAACCAGGGAAAACTTTCGTCTTGATCCAGTAGTGCTCCATGTTAGCCTTTCATTGTCCTGGTATATCCCATACTTCTTTGCATCTCCATTGCAAACCACCATCCATCTTCAGTTCCATACAGTAGCCTTCACAGTCTTTAAAACAGGAATATTATGTTTCCTATACCTCATCTGAACAGAAATGACTATTTAATTTCAGGCAATGGCCTCTGTGGACACACAGAGAAATTGCCCTGTTTCATTTGCTACATCTCAGTGTAGTGGCTTCTGGACCCTTGTGCATTTCACAACCCACTTCCATGTATTTTTTATGCTTCTAAAATCAACACCAGGTGTGAAGGGACACAGCCATTTTGTTAATCCAGGGAGGATATAAAGAGTAAGTTGGGCTTCTTCCTTTCACTCATCTCCATTCAAAATAGTTTGCATTCCTACTCATTTAGTCTTTCCTTCTCAGATCACGTCAGGCATCATTCTGTTGTTTCCAATGTAGTGGTCCCTAAATGTTGGTAATCTACTTAACAATAGCAGCTTCAGTGCACTAAACTCTGTCTGTGTGCCAGTAACTTTAAATCTGTTTGTATTTTTTTAAGTTTAAATCTTTTTTGAAATATTTATTTATTTGTTTCAAGAGAAAAAGAGAGAGAGAGAGAGAATGGTTGTACTAGGACCTCTAGCCACAACAAACAAACTCTAGACACATGCAGCCACTTATGCCTCTGGCGTACTTGAGTCCTGAGGAATTGAACCTGGATCCTTTGGCTTTGCAATCAAGCATCTAAGCCTCTAAGCCATCTCTCTATCCCGTCAACTTTAAATCTCACATCTTTCAGTTCTATATCTTCAGCCAAGCATGGCAGTCCATACTTTCAAATTCAAACTTGATCAAACTCTCTGGGCATGGGCAGCAGAACACAGTTTGTCTTAATGTTAGTAGCCCCTTTCCAACAAAGTTCTCTACTATCTTCTTTTTCCCCTTTGGAAGTTCACATGCCAAAGCAGTTCTCTTTGTACTTAGCATTTTCAAACTCTGATCAGAATAGACCATAAAATTTGGCTTACCATTTTCTGAGGCTTCTGTAGTCCAAAGTAACAAAGCTTTGCATATTCCACCAGCACAAATGTTTCAAATGACCAAAATCCACACGGTCAGATTTATCACAGTAACACCCCACTCTCTGGTTCCAAATTTCTGTTGCTGGGATGAATATCCAAACCATACAAGGTTTATGGGCGAAATGGATTTATTTCTAGCTTGCAGATCCAGGAAGAAATTCCATGTATGGTGGAAGAAACTGGCTTTCCTTTGTAAAGCCAAGCAGAGGGAGAAACCACCACTGGCCAGCCACCTAAAAGCAGCAAGCACGGACCCTGCCAGAGCTCAGACTGCTCTGCACACCTTTGGGCTGGATCCCAGTATCCACCTCAAGTGACACACGCCTGTAGCTGGAGTCTGCCTGCTAGTGGCTAAAGCTGTACACTCAATTTCAATAAAACACATGAGTCTCTGGGGCCACACAAACTACCGTACCTTCCTACTGTCTGGAAGAAATGGAATAGAGCAGTTCCCCAGCTAGCTGGAGATTATAGTATACTGTCTGTGATAGGTTGAAAAATATCCCACCCCCATCTCACCAATATACCCAGTTCTAACCCATGGAACCTATCAGTGTTACCTTATATGTTAAAACAATTTGGAGGAGAGGGATGTGATTACATTAAAAAATTTAAATTTGAGTATCCTGTATCATCTCTGTGGACCTTCATGCAATCACAGATGTCCATGTTAGTGAGCCTCAAGGGAAAGTTGATTTTAGACTGAAGAGGAGCTCTTAATGTAAGCATTAAGAACTGTCTGGAGGGATGTATCAGAAAACAATCCATTTGCAGCCCAAGTTAGAATCAAGTGACCAAATTTTACCTAGAAGTCTGGGAAGAAGTAGGGCTCTTGATAATTCAGATATACTTGTTTGGTTTTCTGGTGTTAAGATCTGTTAGAGAATATATATTTTTGTTGTTTTAACCAGCATGTTGTAGATTTTTACATTAGTGTAGCATGGTTCTATGATCTTATCAGTGGCTCCTACAGTAGGAAGGTTAATTTTGGGATACTTTCTGTCCATCTTATACTGAAAGGTAAAATAGTTATGGAAGCATGTAGGAATGGTGGATATTTAGTGTATCTATTTGGAAAGATGAAAGTAGAAGTGTCATTTGCCTGGACATTTAATTTCTTATGGACATTTTCTGGCTTTGTTGCTTCTGTTTCTGAGTTAGATTGCTTCATTGCATTTTGATAAGTGGCACATTGTTTTAAAATACCATTATAACAGAAATGATTGGGTGGGGTTATACTTTCATCTCGGTTTAGGTAATTTCAAGATGTTTTTAGCATTATGTTTAATATAAAACAAATAGGCTCTTTTGAATATATATTGGGGATTTTTTGATAGGTTGTGTTGGCTCTAGCATAATGAATATAAGTCATTAATTGAAAATTAATTGGTAACATCAACAAAGTTTATCTTGTATTTTGGGGATTGCATGCCTCACTTGATAAGCTAATGTACAGTTGGGATTTATTTGCTCCACACCTCTGGATCTAGAAGCATATTGAGTTATGAAGAATGTTAACATTGCTGCAAAACAATTACTTGTTCATTTGCTAACTGATTAAAATTCATGCATAATTTATTGAAATGAATAGAGATTTTATAAATCTCCTTGTTCTCGAGGGTCTAAAAACAAAGTACATATGCTAATACAAGACTACTTTTTATTGTCAACATAAAAAATTTAACATGTCGTGGTATATTAGTCTCCTTAGTGTGAGTTTCACTTCCTATAATCATGTTGTTAATCAGTGTGTATGCTTCTTAGCCACCTTTTTTTTTAAAAGATTTATTTTTATTTATTTATTATTGAGAGAGAGAATGGGCACACCATGGCCTCTAGCCCCTGCAGATGAACTCCAGATACATGCACCACCATGTACATCTGGCTTACGTGGGACCTGGAAAATTGAACCTGGGTCCTTAGTCTTTGCAAGCATGTACCTTAACCACTAAGCCATCTCTCCAGCCCTCTTAGCCACCTTTAATATTGCTACAGTTTCAAATTTGAGCTACGAAGTTGCCTCCTTTGTTGAGTATCCATTGTGAGTGAAATACAAGCCTAGACAGAATGTGTTGCTGCCCTTCCTTAGGCCAGAACACTGAATACATCAAACCCAGTTCTTCATGTACACACAGCACTAGTGCTAAGTATCACTTCCTGGCTTTAAAGTTCATTTGTTTCTGGCAAATAGCATCACATGTAGGGCTTGTTGATGTGTTCAGTAGTTAATAATCTTAAAAATATTCATAGAATGCTTAGTTTACTAACAGAAATATTGCAACACTAAGTTAAATAACATATCCAAGTTCACTCTGCCATTATTATGTAGACACACTTTGAAACTACACCTCCTGATCCCAAACGTTATTTCACATGTCACTGCCTTAAAACAAAAATGCCAGAAGATAATGTTTGCTTCCAGTAGTGTATTTTGCTGGACTGGTTTCCCTCTCTTCCTGTCCCTTCTTGCCCCTTGTTTGCTTATAGCAAATGTGTGCAGGGTGTTGATGGGTGAGTTCTGGCATTTGATAGACATAGGCAAGGTCAGGGTTCAGAATACCTGTTAATTTATAGGTCAACAAGGCTGTGTTATTTATAATTCATTTGCCGTGTTTTTCTGTTCATCCATCATGTTAAGTGTGAGTCCTCTTCAGGTCATTGCTGAGCTGTAAAGTGAGTCAGGCATTACTGCTATGGGATAGAACCCCACTGAGCTGTGAATTTAACATTATGTTCTACTTGTACTTAAATTAGTCAGTGTATGAGCCATCTGGAATCAAAGTAAACATTGCACATATGAAGAAAATAGTTTATTTGAAAAAAAAAACTACTCGGGAAGGGCTTTGCATTTTTTTCTAATAGGTTAATTTCTCTTTACAGTTTTATTTTACTGTAAGATTGAGAAAATATTTTACTTTTCTTTACCCAATCTGAATGTTTGGAAAACTGTGAATATGGAAGTTCTTAGGGTAGTCAGTATAATTTGATGATATGAAATGTACCTCTGAAAATCTCAAACTTCTGATTTTATTTAAGATTTTTCTTTTGAGAATAACTTCATTGAATTTATTGGGGAAATTGGAAATATTTTACTTAGTACACAATTGCATCTACATATTGTTGGAATAATTGTCAGACCATTAGATACATATTTATAGGTAGATAATGAATCAGATGCAGGAATCACTTTTCTTTCTTTCTTTTTTCCTAGGTAGGGTTTCACTCTAGCCCAGGCTGATCTGGAATTCACTATGTAGTCTCAGGGTGGCCTCGAACTCACGGCAATCCTCCTAACTCTGCCTCCAGGGTGCTGGGATTAAAGGCGTGTACCACCACGCCTGTCTGAGGAATTGCTTTTCTATACAGATATCGCTAGATGTTTGTAGGATGGATAGCATATTTTCTTTAGTACTAGTTAGTTTTCATTTTATACACTTGCATAATGAACCACAAATTGCTAGTTTTCTATAATACTTTCAAAGCTATTCTCTTAATATTATGATTATTCAAGAAAGGATACTTAGATTTATAAAGTTTTTTTATAGTATTTTATTTATTTACAAGGAGAGAGAGGGGTGATTGGCATGCTATTGCCTCCAGCCACTGCAATCTAACTCCAGACATATATACAACCTTGTGCATGTGGCTTTATGTGGGTATACTGCCGAATCAAACCTGGATCCTTAGGCTTTGCCAATGGCTGTGCCTTTGCCACTGAGCCATCTCATTAGCCCTATAAAGTTATCTTGATTAGGAAAATATTTGTGTTATATCTACTGATTGCATCATAATATACTACTTGTATCATATAGAACTTATTTTTCTTTTTTGTATTTAGTGCGTGTTTGTGGTATGTATAGTTTATGTATATGTTGGAGTCAGGTTCACATTGTTGGCAGAAATCACCCAACGAAGAGCTGCTTGTGAGAAATAAAAGGGTTTATTTTGGCTTACAAGCTTGAGGGGAAGCTCCATGGTGACAGGGGAAAACGATGGAATAAGTAGAGGGTGAACATCATGTTCTGGCCAACATCAGGTAGACAACAGCAATACGAGAGTGTGCCGAACACTGACAAGAGGAAGCTGGCTATAACACCCATAAGCCCACCCCCAACAATACACTGTTTCCAGGAGGTTTACTTCCCAAATTTCCATCAGCTGGGAACCTAGCATTCAGAACACCTAATATTATGGGGGAATACCTGAATCAAACCATCACATTCGGCCCCTGGCCCCCATAAACTGATAGCCATCCATGATGTAAAATACAATGCATTCAGTCCAACATTAAAAGTCTCTGGAGTTTTTATATTTTGTGCCAAATACTTTATATTTTGTGTTCAAATGTTCCCATAGTCCAAGATCCTTTAACTGAGCCATAATACCCCCCCCAAAAAAAATCACATTGCAAAAGATGGCATTGGGCATAGCAAAGCATTACTTAAACAATACAAGGTTTAAACAGGGCAAACATCAAACTCTGTAGCTCCCACTCCAGTAACTCTAGTCAGTGACAAATCTCTAAGTCCGATAATTCTAACCAGCTGTCTCTGGAGTTCCAATTCTTCCCCTCCAGCTAGGCTCATGGTCCTGGAAAACTTCATCTGGACTGGGAGCTCTCCTTAGTAGCCATCTCATGGTCTTTGCACCTCCACTGGTTCTCCACTGCAACTCACAGTACATTCTCATGGCTCCATTGGGTCTCTCCATGCAGGCACCCAGTAAGCCTGCTACACACTGCCCATGGTTGTTTCTAAAACACAACACCATGTTGCCAATTCAATGACCTCTTCCCTGCATTTCTTATACTTCATAATACCAGGTAGGGTGCCAATTTGTTAATCCAGGGGAGGAATAAAGCAGACTTTGAAGAACAGGGCACTCCTTCAGCATTCAGGTGCCTTCAAGTGTCTATATTCTTCCTGTTGCCCCAATACAGGTCAGCTGACCCAATCTGAAAGTTTGTAATCTCTCATACAATTGCAGCTGAACAGGCAACAGTTTTGGCCGAAAGATTTCATTTTTTCTGTGCCATATCTCTCTGCTCACACCAGTCCATTTCTACACAAAGCAACCTGCACAAGTTCTTAGGGCACAGGCATAATAGCAAGCCTCTCATACAAACAGCTTCTATCACAGTCCAGGCTCTTTCTCACCCACACAAGCCAGACCTCTCAGTCCATAGTTCTTACTGCATTCAGGTCTTTCAACTCTGACCAGAATAGTCCATCAAGCTGTACTTATAGCACTGCAAGGCATCTCTTAGGCCAAGGTTTCAAATCCTTCCATATTCCTCTTGAAAACCAGTTCCAAAAGGCCAAAGCCACACAGTCAACTGTCTAGCAGCAAATGACAACACTCCTACCAACTTTACTGTTGGAGTCAGGTTCACATTGCTGCCAGAAATCACCCAAGAGCAGCTCGTGGGGAAAAAGGTTTTATTTTGGCTTATATGCCCAAGGGGAAGCTCCGTGATGGCAGGAGAAAACAATGGCACAAGCAGAGGGTAGACATTGCCTCCTGGCTCCATTTGAAACCTCATAATCCATTTAAGTTTTCAAAGGATAATATGACCTATCTATAGAATGTTTTTTAAATTGTATTTTTCCATGTACTACAGTGTCATAAAGTAGTTCCAAAGATAATGTCTGCATGTTCTTGACTTTTGTGTATATGTAACTTCTTCAGACCGCTCCTGCCTGGTGTGGATCACGGTGCAGAGTCATTGTATGGGTACATTAAATGCATGTGACTTGCTCTAACTTGTAAGAAATAAACTCTAAATCAATACTGGAGCTATTAGTGCCTTATTAAGATTAATACTTTCTTTTAAAACCTTTTACCTTCCCTGGGAAATGAGAGAAGCAGTCCAGAAGTGTATAGGAAGGTCCACTTAGTCACTGTTGTAATTAGTGCTTCACATGAACCAGCTGTGTGGGCCACAGCTCCTCCTGTGGAGTTCTTTAGAGCTGATGCAGTCTTTCACCTACATTGTTGTTAAGGGGAAACTGTGGTAATACATTATTCATCACTGCTATAAGTTCAAACATTGAAGGAATATTTCCCAAAGTTTCTGTCAAGCAAAATGTCGTAAGCCATCCAAAATTAAATTGCAACATACCTTTGACATTTGAGCTTAATATGTGATATATTGCCTTATCACATGCTACTCCCAGAGGCCAGTGTTTTAGAGTGTCTTGGGATTTCTCCAAGGTGTAAATTTCAGCTTTTCACCCTGTGTGGTGGGTATGTGACAAGTCAGCACCTGGCATCAGCTTCCCCCTTCAGCCTTGTCATTCCTTCTCCCTTAGCTCAACTGCTGCTACCCAGTAGTGGCAACAAACAACTAACTCAAGAGGAGAAACAAGAATGCCCTCCGGCCACATTTCATAAATAGCACCAGAGATCAATTCATTTTGTAGGGAGCTGTTTAGCTCCAAATAATTGTTCTCTATGACCACTGCTTAATGTCATCACCAGATTATCTTTGGGAGATGCATGATTTTCAAAAGAAAAATTAAGAGCATACTAGAGTGTTGTAAGATGGCTAGGTGTAAGGAAAACATCAAAATCCACACACACACACACACACACACACACACACACAACAGATGTGACAAACAAAATACATTTCACATACATTTTATTAAAATGATCACAACATAGTATTTATTTATTTGAGAGAGAGAATGGGTATGCCAGTGACTCTAGTCACTGCAAACCAACTCCAGATGCATGCTCAACCTTGTGCCTCTGGCTGTGTGGGTACTGGGGAATCGAACCTGGGTCCTTAGGCTTTGCAAACAAGTACCTTAACTGCTAAGCCATTTCTCCAGTCCCACAACATTGTACTGTATGAAGGAAAAAAAAAATCACAGCTAAATAGTTTGGTAAAAACTACAGTATGAAATTCCTCAGTGGCTGTGGCTAGCCACTTTCCTTTTTCTGACATGACACTCAATCACAGCAAGGGTCAGCCAGGTTGAGTGTGGACGAGGCTACAGTGGCAGAGCAGGGACTTTGCAAGGCAGAAATATGTTCATTTAATAGGAACGAACACGTTTGCAAAGGCAGTCATCTGACTAACACTGGTATGCTTCCAGCAAAGCGGTTAATGGCCTGTACCACTAAAGCTTGCTTATCTGGAGACGATTGTGTGAGGGGCATCAGCATTTCTACCAGTGACGGTGGCTTCCACCCTATTTCATCTGGCTCTGGAAGCATAAATTCTGATCCTTAAAAAAATATTTTTAATCATTTGTTTGCAGGGGGGAGGGGAGAGTATGAATGGGCATGCCAGGGCCTCTTAGCCACTTTAAATGAACTCCAGATACATGGACCACTTTGTGCACATGGCTTTATGTGGTTATTGCTTGGGAAGTCAAACCTGGGTCGTTGAGCTTTGCAGGCAAGTACCTTAATGGCTGAGCCATCTCTCCAGCCCCATAAATTTGGATGTTAAAACAACTCCATGTGTGTGCCCATGTGTGTGCACATGTTTGCATACCTAGATATGAGTGCATGTGTGTTTCAGGAAGGTTGTGGATGCTGCTGAAAAAGAAAAATCTCCACAACTTCTGTAGGTTTCCAGGGAATATGAGAATTGTAATGATCCCTTGAAAGAACAGTAGCTGTAATCATACCTAAACATCAGGTCATCTGGGCTACTTGCCTGCTTGCTCACCATTCACCAGAGATACATGTTTCAATGAAAGAAAACTTTGCTAGAATGATCAAAAGCTTTTACTAAATCAATTGCTCTTGAAAAATATACACAACCAGATCACGAATCTCCTGCTTGTTTCATTGCTTTTTATCTTCGTTGGGGTGGGGGCAAGTTCTTACTATAATCCTGGCCACTTTGAAACTCATCATGTACCCAAGCTAGCCTTGAATGAGAAGTGGTTCTCCTGAGATAATTAGGCATATGCCAACACTCAATGTCTGGTTCCTTTTCTTCTTTTACATTTGACATGTTTGACATGTATTCCCAAATAAATCATTCCCTAAGCCTTTAGGATTTAAAAGACATTAATGTATCTCTTACAATATTATAGATTCTTACCTAATTAAATTATACATTTGTCTCTCCAGAACCACCCAGACCCATTGCTCCTCCCCAGCTGCTTGGTGTTGGGCCTACTTACTTGCTGATTCAACTGAATGCCAACTCCATCATTGGTGATGGTCCTATTATCCTGAAAGAAGTGGAGTATCGAATGACATCAGGATCTTGGACAGAAACCCACGCTGTCAACGCTCCAACTTATAAATTATGGCATTTAGATCCAGATACAGAATATGAGATCCGGGTTCTGCTCACAAGACCCGGAGAGGGTGGGACAGGGCTCCCAGGGCCTCCACTCATCACCAGAACCAAATGTGCAGGTAAGACTTTTTAGTCTGTTAACAATAGACTATTTACCAGCTATTCTACTTTGTGAAGAAATCTTGCATTCCATATTTAATTCCAAAGTCCTATTTGGTGCATGATGTAGGTACTTTCTAAGAGTTTCAATGAATTAGGAAGTTTTATCACCTTGATTATCCCATAATTGGGCTGATTTAAGAGCAGTGTGAGTGCTTCTTCATTAGTATTCCAATGTTAGGATGAAGCCATATCCTGTATGATTTCAGTGAATTTTCTGCCCAACAATCTCTTAAATCTGTAAAACATCACCCGCCCCCCCCCCCAAGAAAATACTGAAAAACTTTTTACCACATGGAAGTTCTCTTCCTCAGTAATATTTTTGTATATGGCACAGAACCTTATCATGTAATACAGATAAGTTACTCGAAACAGTGACTCAATGAAATTAATTATTATTGGCAGACAATGCCATTGAAAATCAGACACTTTCCCTCACAGGTTGTTCCTCCTCATGTTTGAAACAGAATGCGAAACATAATAGCGTATAAACAAAATATAAGAAACATGTAGAAAAGAAAAATTCTGCTCCTTGATAAACCATGTCCCTTTAATGCTATCTAGTAAAGTACACTAAAAAATTTTACCTCCTCTTATTTGATTACATTTTTAGGTTAACATTTGCTTCATTATTGAAAATTACTTAATTAAAGTTTAGTTTCGTGAGGAATTTTGTATCAGTCATTATGTGGCTATCCTTGCAGTTAGTATGTTTGTGTCTCACACAAACATATTTTGGAATTTATGAGAAGATTAAATGCTATAAAAGTATATTTTGCTTCTTCATCATCCGTTTATTATTTATAGTGCTGTTGGGCTTCTCAGCAGGAATGCTGATCTACCGTACTCTTGTAGTGCATAAATATTTTATATTCCTTAACTTTTTGTATATATTAATAGCACCTATTTAGTTCTCTGTAGTGATTGGAAATTTATCTGCTCAGCCATGAATTTGACAGACGTAGTGACTCCATTAATTTGTTGGTTGGCCTCATGCTGCAATGAACAAGATGGTAGAGGTTCTGAGAACCTCTTGGCTGAGTTTCCATAGTTCAGCCTAAATGTCACAATTTTCTTTAAAAAATTCTATAAAGCTACAATCTCCTCTTGAAGATTTTGAGAAATTGTACTTAAGGTAGTGGACATTCTTCAAGGGAGACAAGTCGACCCCACAACTTCAACTCAGCAGGAAAGTCATTGAAAGAGGGAACAATAGGTTGAAAAGTAATTTATGCTTATTTAAAAGTTAATATCCCATTCTAATATTAAAATGAGGGTACATTCTTCTGAAGATATTGCCAAGCCATTTCCTAGTAAAATTACTTTTTCTTTGTAATGTATATACAAATTATAAATGCTGATGGGGTATGCTGTCCCCCAAGGGGCCTATACTCCTCTTAAACCACATGTCTACTTTTTTACATTTTATTTTCATCAAAACAGCTCTTAAAGAATTAATAGCAGCACAACTGAGTGTTTATTATTGTATTGATATTTTGTTTAACCTATGAAATTGTGTATTGGTGTGAGAGTTATAGAGATTACAAGTAAATGAGACCTCATTTCTAGGGTAGTTATACTATATTAACTGGAGGATAAATACAGATGGCTTTCACACACACACCACACACACACACACACACACACACACACACACACACACGTAACTGTCACAAGAAAAATTATGATTAGAAAGTGCTTGGAGTTATTTTATTCAGAAAATAGTCCCAACTATGTAGGAGGAGATAAAACAAAAATTATCTTACCTTTGTAGCTGCTTCTGACTTAGAAATGCCCTGACCTTTTGAAAATATATTAGTCTCTTTATCATATTGTTTATTTGAGAAACATTTACTTTGTATATTTTATGTATGTTATCAGGCCCATCATTTGTCATTTCATTTCTAAATATAGGAATTTCAGACTGTGTGATGGATTATGTGATGCAGATTGGGGAGGGGTATACAGTAGATTTTTCAAGTAAAATGTTGATTTGAGAGAAACGTTGGTTGTAGTCTCATTAAGATTGCTTACTATTATAGCTCTAATATTAGAAAATAATGACATCTCATTTAAGTATAGATTTTTTTTTTTTTTTTCGAGGTAGGGTCTTACTCTAGCCCAGGCTGACCTGGAATCTCAGAGTGGCCTCGAACTCACGGCAATCCTCCTACCTCTGCCTCCCGAGTGCTGAGATTAAAAGCGTGCACCACCACGCCTGTCATAGATGGTATTTTAACCATTCTTAGAATAGCAAAACTTGAGCACAGTTTAGAAAAATTATATAAGTCTACAGTCATTATCAGTATAACTCATGATGCTAATCTTTGTCCCTTCAAGATCCATTTCTTCTTCTCTAAATTCAGGTTTTTAGATTTTATCAGTCCTACCCTTGACCCAACCAGGGATCCCATACTAACAAAATAGAACACAACTTGTTCTAACTATGGTGTTAACTAATTTATAGCAATGATTTCAGAAGCTTCAAATTTATTGTAATCTGAGGAAGTAAACACTTTGAAATTCCAAGCCATAATTCACTTTGGTGGACGTTCCCACTTCTTGTTGTTAAACTTTACCTGCACTGAGTGCTGCTTATTACATGGAATTGAGTTCCACATCCAAAGCTTCCTATTTTAACCATAACTGAATCCCCATTGACTGCTTTGAAGTAGCTACTTTTACACTCTGTGTATGTTTTGTAAGTTACAAGTAATGGTATTTTCTTTTTTTATATATTCTGTACTTTTTATGTTACACTAAATTCCAAATAGGAAACTAATTACAATGTGATGCTTTTAAATTGTGATTTTTAATGCTTAAGCCACTGCCATTTTTTAAAAAATATTTTATTCTTTATTTATTTATTTGAGAGCTACAGACAGAGAGAAAGAGGCAGATAGATAGATAGATAGAGAGAGAGAGAGAGAGAGAGAGAGAGAGAGAGACAGAAAGAGAGAGAAAGAGAATGGGTGGGCCAGGGCCTCCAGCCACTGCAAGTGAACTCCAGACACATGCGTCCCCCTTGTGTATCTGGCTAACGTGGGTCCTGGGGAGTCGAGCCTTGAACCAGGGTCCTTAGGCTTCACAGGCAAATGCTTAACCACTAAGCCATCTCTCCATCCCAGCCACTGCCATTTTTTATCTGGTATAATAAGTGTTATTATTTGGAAGATTTTTGCAAATGAATAAATTTCCAGTCAATGAAAGCATTTTCTTTCATGTAAAATGAATAAAATTTCATATTTTAATGGAAAATAAGTACTTTCATACCTAAGAACAGATTACTACAACTTTAAAAACAATATACAAAATGAATGTATGATATTTTATGTTCCTCCAAGTCCTGTCAGATGTAATCATTATTTGTTGCACCCTTAAAATTATATTGGGTAAATAAGTAAAATTTTAGCTGGTAAAATCTGAGAGGCACATAAAATTTAAAAAATAGTGGCTACATGACTAACATTCACTGAGAAAGCACAGCTACATGTTTCCATCCTCACTTTTATAAACAGCACAGTGGATCACCGCTTAACACAAATATGCTGCGTTTTAAATACACTATTAACATGGAGAAATTGTATTAGTTTATCATTTTCTGAAAATGCCCTGCCCAATTGGCAGCAGTATTTTTGTTGTTTATTTTCTAAAGTACATTAAAATCATTGGGTAGTTGCAATTATGTGCTTCAGAGTCTCTCCAGTGGAGGAGGGGTAGTAATTATAGCTCACAGTGGCTGAAGGCACCTACGCTTGTTTCACATTTTACCATGAACCTGAGAAGTGTGATTAGTTCACGGCATGTCTGCAGCCTGACCTGTGTGATTGTGCACCGAATGCTGCTTCTGGCATTTTATAAATTTTAAAAACTGGTATAAATGTGACTTTGCTTTAAGTGGGAAGTAATTCTACAACCCTCTGAACAATCAGAGAATGCATGTTTTTGTTTCTTCTGTGTCTGTTTCGTCTGTGTATACCTTCTGCTGTAGAAGCTAAGAAAATGCTTTTTCTTTCTTATTAAAGCAAAATAACATATGTCATTACCAGGAATTGTTTGTGTTGTGTTGTGTGCTTTGACAGTTGGACATTAAAGTTGATCTTTCACATTACCTTCTGCTTCCGGGTAAGTCATTGTGGAACTGCTTCCTGATGAACTTCTATTTAGCAGTGTCTCAGTCAGCAGAAGGGTCAATAGGTCAAGGTGTTCAGAAAGCAGTGTATTTACACATTGGAGATGACTATACTGTATTCCTATATTCAACCTCATGCTCTGGGCAATTTTTAGTGAAACATGTAGATCTGGGAAAAAAGGGAAAGAGTCTTCTTTCAAATGTAAACATTTGCTAAAGAAAAAAATAATTGCTTGTGTACTAAATCCAAAGTGGAAGGAAAAAGTAATGTACCCCAAGCCACAATTTATAGAATTAAATTTTGGCCTTTTGGCTATAGCATCATCAGCAAAATTGTGACATTTATTTTTACTCTAGCCCCCAAATCTTACCTGTCATAAAGATAGTTGACACTCAGCCCAGTATTGAGAACAAAATAAAATCCTGTTAAGAATGGATTTGGTTTAACAGTGTTAGGATGGTTTGATCTTTGATTTAAATTCAAGGCTTACATCAATGTTTGTTTTTGAATTTTTAGAAATATGTTAACTGGTACATTATTTTATGTACTGTCTTTATCTCTTCTGAGTTTGAATTTAATAACTGTTATTGAAGTAAATAAAAATCAACATATAAGACTGTAAGAAAATTAGTGGAAATCATCCTCAATTTGCTTAAAAATCAAAACATAATATTATAAATGAGATTTTTCTCTTTTGAGTGAGTAACAATGCTATTTTGTTTGCAGATTGTATGGTCAATATTTCTACCTGCAAAGCACTTATTTACTCAGATGGCTTTTGTTGGCATTTGCTTGTAGCTGTTAGCAGCACTAGGATAAGTACAGGTCCTCAGCATTACACAGGTAAAGCTTTGCATGCAAGCCCTGACCTATAAATAAAGTACCATGCAAGCACCCACATGAGCAGGATTCCAGATAGAGGGAAGAAATTCATGCTTCACCTAGTTTTAAACAGCCTCGTAACTTTAGGGCTCTGAAAGTAGTTGGCATCAGTGGGCCATTAGCTAATTCTGGGTTTGTAGGTGAAGCCTGGCTGCTGGGTTAGCTGTACTGTGATTTAGCTGATGGGTCTTTGGTTATTTAGACATTATTAGATTACCTGTTAGAGAGATCATCCTATTACTGATGAAGATGAACCAAATAGGATGCCCCGTAGCAGAGAGAACAGGAAAACATTCATAGATCGATAGATAGTAGATAGGTAGGTAGATGGATAGTAGATAGATGAATGATACATACATGCATACACGCTATGATCTTTATAGTATTGTTTGTTCTCACATTAGATTAATAGGAAATCTGTAAATTCCTAATAGGCAAGAAAATTACTTTCAATAAAGGGATTTTAAGGACACTTTGGAAATGATCTTATGTTTTTGTTTGATTTACTTTTCACTTTCAACCAAGCTCTTTTAACCACTGAGCCATCTCACTAGTCCCAACTTTTCCTTTTCAAATCTGTGTATTATCAAATGTTATCAATATGCAGGCAGTACCTGTGGTATTAACGTTGTTTTAATGCATTTGATACATTGATTATTTATGTATTTCACAAATTTAATTAAGGATCCAAGTAGTACTTATTGCACCTTCAGGGTTATAGAGGGCATAGCATTAATAACATGGAATTACTGCTTAAGCAGTTAACAGTATAGTACTATAGTCATAGTAAATAATACTATAAAAACGCAGGATGCTGGCTGAGAATGTAGCTCAGTGGTAGAGCCCTTTACTAGCATGTTCAAATCATTGATATGATCACTACTATTAGCACAGAGAAATAAGAAGTAAAACAAAAGGGAAAAAAAGTCAGAAATCTAGAGAAGTGAGGAACATCCAAACATTCCAAAACAGTTTTTTGTTTTCACAAACACTATTTTTTCTAAATTGGACTAGATTCATCCTCCTATCAACAACTCATAACTTATCTCTAATTCTTTTTGTGAAAGGATTGGTGAAAAAAGAGTTTAGCCACTAGTTACCATTAGGTTCACTTGCATTCACATTTTCCTTCTAAGACCCTCATGAGGAGGCTTATGGACAGACAAAGGCGCTCAAAAGAAAGATATAGTTTACTCTCTAACTTTGGCATCAAAATAATTTTTTAAATTCTTATTCATTTGAGAGAGAGAGAGAGAGCAAGCGAGCGCGCGGGTGAACATGGGTGCATCAGGGCCTCTAGCCACTGGAAATATACTCCAAATGTATGCACTACCTTGTGCATCTGGCTTATATCAGTCCTTTGGCCTTGTAGGCAAGGACCTTAACCACTAAGCAATCCCTCCAGCCCAATTATTTGTTGTTATAAATCCCTGAAGAGAAGGAAGGAGTGACAGAGTCTGACAGAGTGAGAAAGAGGTAATTGCTATGCATAGTATATGTTCTACTAAATTTCTAAATGTACCACTAGTCTCTCCCAGCATAAGAATCATGAAAATTGAGCAAATGAGCACATATGCAATTGCTGTGCCTACCTCCTTTTTTTAAAAGTTACGTCAGGAACAGGCTGTACAGTTAATCATACATCTCAGCTCATTTCCTAATTCTTTATAGGTGTCACCATCAATAAAAATGTAATTACCTTTACTAAATAGAGTTGTTTTGAGCTTAAAATTTTCTCATCTAACTTACATTGTTGATGAAAAGCATTTGGTAGCCAGTGAAAATGATGCTATACTTATTTATTCTTAGTACTTTACCACATGTTGAGTCTGCTAATGGTGTCATTAAGTAATTTTTATTGGCTTCATTTCTTTTTATTGAACTTTGCATACTGTAGTCAAGATGACAGCTTTGACAGGCATTGGCTAGAATAACAGCATCTGCTTCGTGATACGCCTTGGATTTCCCCTCAGATCCTAGGACCTTTATTTGTTATTAGCAATGTTTTAAATGGTAATTACACGAAAGTGATGAAGAAAAGGATCTAAGTATATTTAAAATATGCACATCCAGGATCAGCTCTAATGGATGTACTAATATGGGATCAAGCATATTAGTTTCTGATCTTAGATGGCATCGCCGTGGTACCTAGATTTTTACCCAAGGAATTTACTTCTGCCTTCAATTGACATTCTTGTTTACCTACGTATTTATAACACAGCATGTATTCTCTACTTTAGAATAAGTTTAATCGTGGTCAGGCAAAAAAAAAATTAATCTTGTATATGTAGTAAAGAAGGATGGCTAAATGGTTATTTTTGGCTCCAGTTATCCATTTGCATCATAAGTAGAGCTAGCAGTTTGATGGAGTATTAGTCACTCAGTGTAATTTCTTCATAGAAAATTGACATTATACTTAAATATCGCATTATTTTTATGTTTAATTTGTTCCTTTAGCAAATGTAAACATGGGATCCATCAGCCCAAGAAATCATTATCAGGTCTTCGCTCTCTTGCTGTGTGATAAGGCATTGCTGCCATTAATAGCCTCCCATCTTGTTTCCTCTTCTCCAGCTTGCATGAAAACGGCAGAAGAAAGCATATTCAATGGAAATAGATACTGAATGAATTCTGATATCTAGAGTCTTAAAAGTCACATTATAGGGCTGGAGAGAAGGCTTAGTAGTTAAGGCACTTTCCTGCAAAGCCTAAGGACCCAGTTTCAATTCCCCAGGACCCACGTAAACCACATGCCCAAGGTATAGCATCTGGAATCCATTTGCAGTGGCTAGAGGCCTGGCTTGCTCTCTGCCTCTCTCTTATAAATAAATAAATCTTTAAAAAAATATTATATTACATTTTTGTGAATTCAATAGAAAATGAACTTCAAAGGGTAGGAACTTGTGCCTTTCATGTTACCCTAGGCAGAATCGTGCAAGTTCATCTGTCACTACATTTGGCCTAGAAATCACTGAGTGATGTCCATTTTAATTGTCTCAGATAGTCATCTCAGTGAAATTGATTTTAGAGAATCCACCTTCTTTCTGTCTTTGGCTATGTTGTTATTTTTCTCTCTGTCTGTATTCCCTGTACAAAGTAAAAGAATAAAACAAAAGTAATCAGAAAAGGGTTATTTTTGTCTGTCTCTTAGCTATATATATATATTACTCCATATTAATCATATTTGATAGTCTATGGGAAATATTTCCTATATACTAAATCTTGTTTTGATTAATGCTACTTTTGAATCTATAATGATTCATTCTTAAAACAAAAGTAATATATTTCTTCACATGAGTAGTTTATTTTGGAAATTTGGAAACAATGTTAAAATTTATATTGAGGGCTAGAGAGATGGCTTTAGCAGTTAAGACACTTGCCTGTGAAGCCTGTGAAGACACAGGTTTGATTCCCTAGTACACACATAAGCCAGATGCACATGGTGGTGTTTGCATCTGGACTTTTTTTTCTGGCACCTAGAGGTCCTGTTGCACCCCCCCATAAATAAATGATTTAAAAAATTTATATTGTTGAATACTCAAGTAAATCCTTGCTCCAGGCTGAGTCTATCGCTTCTCCAGCTCTCTTGTCCAGTGAATTCTGCAGTGTGTATATCTGGGGACATTTGCACTTCTCTGGCTGGGAGTCAGCTCTGCCTTGCCTAGTTGGAGAAAATGTGACAGAGGTACACCAACTACTCCCATAGTTGATTTCTTTAGAAACTTCTTGCTGAAAGTTCCAGATTCTGAAAAGATCAAATGGAATTCGTAGATTAACACTGTTTTGAAATTATTTAGAATAAAACAGTATACTAGATTTGGTAAGTAGCACTTTGAGACCCAGTCAATACTACAATACTTATATGAAGGTTAATCTGGCATTATTATTTTGCTCATTTTCCTCTATGCCTGTGGATTTTTTAAGTTTTTAATATAACATATGTAATTTTAAGTTTTTCTGATTTTTGTTGCCATCCTGTCCATCTGTCTCCTTTGTTTCTGCAGGCCATCCTAGCTGTCAGCTTTAATGACTGCTCAATAATATACTTGACATATACATTTGAATTTATTTACCCTCTGTCACTGTAAGTTTGGACTAACTGGCTATTATAAAATAAAAACTGTGAACATAGCTTTTGAAATGTGTTGGAAAGTTGTTTACACTTAATTATTTTCCCAAAATATTGTAAGGATGCTGGCACTAACAAACCTGTGTATTCATTCAGTTTTAGTGAGAGGAAATACTTTATGCTTAAGCAATCCTAGCTCCCCTATTAATAACCGTCCTCAGAGCAATAATGAAGTGTGTGTTTTTTTTTTTTAATCAAAACAACAGCTACTTGATGGTAAAACAAAGAGCATCATTCACACTCTGCTTTCTTTTCTCTCTTTTCTTTTCTTTGTTTTTTCTATGACTCCCCTGTATGTTGGGCACTGTTTAAACTACCAAGTTTTCAAGATGAAGACACTTATTTCTAGGCTTTCAAATTCTAGGCATCAGTCATAGTCAGTCACATGGATTGAGTACTTACAGTGTGCCAAACTGAAGTTTAAACTGTTAAATGCTGATCAAGGCTGCTGAGGGCTTTTTGTGCTAAGTTACCCAGCGAGGTTAGAAGATGGACATTCAAGTAAACAATTATCCAGATAAGTATATGTAAACATGCTCTCTGGCTATCCATGATGCATAGCTAGAGATTTATCAGGTATCAATCATAAGGGCATGTGGTAATGAGTTAAGGTTTGGGAATCAAGATACTCTAGTTTCAAATCTGGCTCTAGTATTCAATGTACAGATAACTTAATTTCCCTAATGTTTCATCTATAAAATAAGAATGAGTAGCACAATAGGACATTCCTGAGCTAATCAGTAATATTCTGACTGCTAAGCTTCGAGGAATGTTATCACCTAGCTCATAAGCTGTTTTAAAAAGGAATTATATAAACTTGTAAGTATATTGCTTATCTAAAAACAAAAGCCTATATTCTCAACCTGTACTACTAATTATATTACCAAATTGCATATGTTCATGACACTTATTATGCCTAATTTTATCTTTCTGTTGGAAATGCTATCTAATGATAGTGATACTCCAGTCTGTGTTGCTATAAGTCAGATATTTTTAAATTTTATCTCATCACTTCTCTCTTTTGGAGGAATCAAAAGCACATAGTAAAATATTAAATACTTTATAGTAGAGATAATTCATGTAAAGTATTTACTTAACCCTGCATGGCACAGATGAACCCTAAAGTAATATTATACTGTACTACAGTGTAAGTAATTTCCTTAAAGATAGTTTTCATTATATTGTGAAGAGAATAAAAATTCAGAAACCATGAAGGCATTCTGCAGTAAAAAAGGCTGTATGCACCACTATAATGTGTCCTTTCTTGTGTTTGTAATACTGTGAATTAATCTATCTTTGTATTCATCTGTCAGTGTCTTTATTTATGCAAAGAAGGGTTTTATTTCTTAAAGAATGAATTACTTGACTTTTTCATTAAGAGTATTTGGACTGATTTGATTTCTAGAAACATTTCTCCAGTGGTGGTTTACAGAGAGGCTTGAAAGGAGATTTGGGGAGATTAGAAGGCTGCTACTTCAGTCTAAGCAAAAATTGATCAGTGCTTGAACTGAGGCAGTGGAGATAAGAATTCCAATGAGAAGGCAGGGTTGAAAGAGATTCAAGAAGTGCAATCAGGAGAACTTGGTGACACATTGGAAGTGAGTTCTGGCTTGGGAAATTAAGTTAGAGTGACAGGTTTGAACTTGAAGGAGTAAAACATTGGGGAAAGTCTTAGAAGGAAAATCTGTTTTTATTTTGAGAAATGAGATAGTGGGTAGGCAATTATATTTCTGGGTCTGTGGTTCAATAGAGAGGGCAGAGAGGAAGATTAATAGATGTGAGTGTCATCTCCATTGCTTTCCTTGTGTGAATGCCACGGGTATACTATAATTTTCTTGAATTGGTAGTTGAAGTGTCTTTTAACCATACTTCCTATGAAGTCATACTTTAGAAAGGAGAATTACTTCTGTATTCATTACTACCTTTTGGCATGTACATTAAAGATAGAAACAATGATTTTATGTAGAAATGACTAAAATATGTAGCAGGTAGTTTTATGCTTAATTATTAAGCTTGCTCTGAGTAATCTTTATAAAGAATCATCAGTCTGTTAACATGAACTCACAAATGTTAAGTGTTTCCTCTATATACCATTCCAAGAACAGCATCGAAGTGTGCTTCAGTGTGGCTTTCCCAGCTGACCCTTGGCTGACTTGTAAATACAGCCAGTGTACTGTGCTTGTGATGTTTTTTCAATATCGGTAATTTACCTCCCCCCTTTAAAGATACTTGGTTTCCTTTGTCCACACTGAAACTCTTCAGGTATCCCTTCAGGACAGCACATGTGAGCATGAATATGTAAATGGTTATTTTGCAACAACACTGGCATGTGCCCTGTCATTTGTGCAAGTTGTGGTTCATTGAAAGTTAATTGGAACTTCAGGTGTAAGGACATTTTGTTTTTATTCTTCTCTTAAGTACATTGATTGTGGACTACTGTAGTCAGATCTTTCAAACCCTTAAATCAGAAACCTCTTTAGAACAAAATTAAATATTTAGACTTTCCAAGGATTTTCACTGGAACAGGGAAAATGAGCCTCTCTATCTGTGTGGTAGTGAAGAATGGGAAGGGTCTATCTACCATTAGGGTATAATACATGCTCTTATAAACTAAAAAGTAGATCAGGAAAACAGATACCATCTTAAAGCAAATAACTCCACAGTTGCCTACTCCTAAAAAGAATATATGGGGGCAGTGTTAGTGATTCAGTCTATAAATGACCCTAACCCTTTAATATGATGCCACTTACAAAGTAAGCTAATTTCATTGTCACTTTTAAGCTGTTCTCATTTTTTTGTTTACAATGTTTTCATTACTTTTCAAGTCATCAGTTATTTAGTTGTATATATAATTTTAGAAAAGATTCTCAATATTTATATTATATGTCAGTCAACATTCTATTTCTGTAACAGATTCCTTTAATAATAAACTGATTTTAGAGGTTTTCATCCATTGTTGTTCCTTATGCTGTGGAGAGATAGCAGCACACCCTGGGGGTAGGATGGGATTTTATGGTGAAGTAAAACTACTCTTTCATGGCTGAGAAATGAAAGAGAAAGAAGAAATCAGGCTCCTGCAACCTTCTTCATGGCATACCCACAATGACTTCAGGGCCATATCGTGATCCCTAAAGATTTTATCCTCTCCCGTACCACCAAGCCTTTCCTATAAGAACCTTTGGGAACACTTAAGACCTAAACTACAGCAAACGTCCCAAACTGCTTGATCAATGCTTTCATTGTAATTTACAAACCTGAGTTAGTATTACCACTATTGTGAAACTGGCTGCGAGAACAACAGTCACATTAGAAAATCTGCAAAGATTTAAAGAATATACTTCTGACAGGAACAGTTATGCATGAACTTGGAACAGAGAAGTTAAAATGGGTCAGTGTTACTTTTGTCTCGATTATAAGATCAAGGATAGTTTTGTTGAAAAAAATGTTCAGAATCAATTTTTTTTAAAAAACCAAGGAGGTATTATTACAACCCTTTAATACAAAATCCATCAAAGTGTCTGAATAATAGAGAAATAAGTATGTGCCTACCTGTAGCAGAACAGCAAACCAGAGCTTCTCCTATGTTACAAAACGTACATAATATTTTAATTTTTGTGGGGTTAATATTAATAAGGCATTTGTTAAATTTTGATTTTTCAGCAGTGCATATGTCTTCATTTAAAAATATACTCTCCTTGGGGCAGGTGGTATTTAAGAATTTTAGTGGGAGAAATGGTTTGGCAATATAACAAGGCAGTATTATAAGCACTTGCCTTGAAAGGAGAGAGAGCCAGGCATTTCCATTACTACCCACTGCTAAGGTGCCCACATTATCTCCTACAGTCTCACGCTTGTAGCCATAATCATACACTGTCAGTCTTTCGTTCAAATATGAAAGTGCATCACTTCCGGCTTGGCAAATTTTTGTCATTCAACCTACTGGATGTGTAAGTAGGTTGTGACATGCTGGTTGAAATGAGTTTGTATTAACTGGATCAATCAAAGAAAAAATTACTTGCGATATTCCTGTTTATTTCATTTTCTGTCTACTCCTCCACCCCTGTCCTTGAAGCTTCACTACTTTAGATCCTTCCTACATTCTTCCTTGACAAATTCAGTAACTTTATATTAAGTAAAATGATGGTAACGAGGCTAGGACTTCTCTTTGGGAAGTTGACGCAGCAGATGAGTTGTATACATACTTAATATAGTGGTGGGAGAAATACTGTCTTTAAACACACCGACAGAGGACTGTTGCGATGGCTCAGCAGTTAAAGGAACTTGCTTGCAAAGCTTGACAGCCCTGATTCAATTTCCCAGTACCCACAAAAAGTGGTGCTTACATATGGAGCTCCATTACAGTGGCAAGAGGCCCTGGTACATCCATTCTCATTCTCCCTCTTCCTCTTTCCTTCCCTACCCCCTCTTTGCTTTCAAGTTAATCACAAACAAAAATATTTTTTACAATAATAATAAATAGATAAGCTAGGCGTGGTGGCACATGCCTTTAATCCCAGCACTTGGGAGGCAGAAGTCAGAGGATTGCCTTGAGTTCGAGGCCACCCTGAGACTACACAGTTAATTCCAGGTCAGCCTGGACCAGAGTGAGACCCTACCTCAAAAAAAAAACTAAATAAATAAAAAAAAATACAGACAAGACTGTGGTTGTAGTTCAGTATTAGAGTGCTTGCATAGCACCTGGATTCAATCCCCAACACCAAAAAAAAAAAAACAAAACCCAAAAAACAAAAAATAGCAAGTTGTTGTTTTTTAGAGTGGTGTTTAATATAAACTTACTTATATTTGTTTCATTTGTGATAATATGCATTAAAAATATTTTTTAAATTCCATGAATTTTTAGTGAATTTAATGCTCAACATCAAGAAATTTTATTATGAATTTGGCCCTCACTGTATCGTATATCATATATACATTGCAATCGTATGTAGAAGTCCTTAGTTTGAAAGATGTATGAAATAATGTTATTATAAACAGTATATATAATTATATATACAAAACAATACATATGTAATTATGGATATAATATAGCATAACATAATCTGTATGATATAATGTTAAGTGAGAAAATAAAATCACGAAATAACAATTTAAAATAACCTGTGTAATATTTATTGAGATCAATTAATAACTTTAATGTAACTTTTTCTTTAATGTCATTTCATTCATGAAAATATTTTCAGTGATGAAAATAAACCAAAAGGAAAATACAATATAAAGTAGTAATTTGTTTACAACAATAGATGTGAAATTAGCAAAGTTTGTTTCTTCCCCCCTTCCTCCTCACCCTTATCTTACTTTTTTTCTGAGCTTTCAAAATGCTAAAACTAAAGGCATGAGCCATTTTGTCAGGCATGCATAGCTCTTTTAAGCATTGACTTCACTTTCTGTATTTTTAAGTTAGAGTGATCTTACTACTGTAAAGGTTGAATTTGTGGTGCCATTACAGATTATATGAGCAGTGGGTTAGGACACACATTTTTTTTGTCAGTAGGTATAATGGAAGATTTTAAAAACTTATGCATGGCTGGAGAGATGGCTTAGCATTTAAGGCATGTGCCTGCAAAGCCAAAGGATCCAGTAGCCACATAAAACCGGATGCACTAGGTGACGCATATATCTCCAGGTTATTTGCAGTGGCTAGAGGCCCTGGTGTGCCAGTTCTCTCTCTCTCTCTCTCTCTCTCTCTCTCTCTTTATCTCTCTATCTCATATAAGTAAATAAATGAGAAATCATATTCTTTGAAAACTATGATTTTGGCTCAGGGCTATTTTAATTGGATATGTATATATTTAATAATATATATGTATATATGGCAAAATTCTTTCTATAGTAAAAGAAATTAACGTTTTTTCACCTTCCTTCCATAATTACTACCTTTTGTGGAAGGAACATACATCTTAAATCTGTTTTGAGTAATTTTCCAGTGTGCACACATTATTACCAATTATAATCCTTTTGCTATATATGGTCTAACTCAATTACCTTGCCTAATTGTAAATTTATATTATTTGGCCTACTTGTCCCTATTTATTCTTCCTCCCTGCCCTAAGCATTTTTGTTTGTTTGTTTTATTCTGTTTCTACTTATTTTAACCTTTTATTGCTGGCACTCATGTAATTGAAAATCAAAGTATTTTTATTTCACATAAATCCCTCCAGTTTTATCATGTTATGGTAAATGTAAGGACCCTCTTTTTAATAGCTAAATAATTTATATGTAAAATCCACCACAGTATATTTTCCCTCATCTACTGAAAAACCATGAAGTTGTTTCCCTAGGTTGGCTGTAGTGGATAACATTGCCACACATGCTGTTTTAATTTCCTTCAAGATTGTTGGGTTATATGATAATTCACTTTTTAAATTGTAAAGGAACTCCAGTAATGTTTCCTGCCTTACCTCTACCATCACCATGAAGGGAGCCCTTTTCTCTACTTAATCTCCCAATACCTAGAATTAGCTGTTATTCTGAGCAAACTGCTTCTTTGCTTTTTTGTTACTCAAAAAGCCTGAGAATATTAAATTGAGCTGTTACATATTAGTAGATGTAACAAGATTCCCTTGAAGGAAGGAAGAAAGGATGGAGGGAAGAAGAAAAGGAGGGTGGGAGGACACATCAGGGCCTCTAGACACTGCCAACATCTGTGCATCTGGCAATATGTGCATGGGTATTGAGGAATTAAACCCTGCTCCTTAGGCTTTGCAGGAAGGTGCCTTAACCACTGTGCAATCTCTCTAGCCCAAGGTTTTTGGTTTTAGTTTTGGTTTTGGTTTTCCGAGGTAGGAACTCACTCTAGCCCAGGCTGATTTGGAATTCACTATGTAGTCTGAGGGTGACCTTGAACTCACCGTGATCCTTCACATTTTCAGGGCTGGGCAGATGGCTTAGTGGTTAAGGCAATTGATTGTAAAGCCTAAGAACTCATGTTTGACTATCCAAGTCCCATGTAATCCAAACACACAGTGACACAAGCTCACAGTGTCACACATGTACTAAAGGGGTCACACACGTCAGGACTTCATTCACAATGGCTGAAGGCCCTAGCATGCCCATTCTCTCTCAATAAATTTTTAATTCTTGTTTTCAAAGAATAAAGTGGAGAGCACCAGAGGAATGTCCATACTGCGTTCTATCAGGCACTTCTACTGAATCTCCTTTACCTCTTGTCACTATCAGAATATTTGGTCTTAAGGCCATGAGTAAATTGACTTGTTAAAAAGCATGTATCCTATGAATAGTTACCATTAAAGACAGGGGAAATATGTGTTGTTTCTTCTTTCAGTAACAGTTTCTTTATTTAAGTCTAATAAAAATATTCTTGTATCACACTTTCCAAGGCTCAGGGACTATTGCGGAAGAGGTGGCAGAAAGAATGTAAGAGCCAAAGGAAGGGTAGGACTCCTTACAACGTGCTCCCCCCAGACACAAAATGGCCTAGATATCCATAACCTCACAGTGCTTGACACTACCTACACAAGACCATCATACTAAGAGGAAAAGATGATGGCATCAAACTAAAAGAGAGACTGATTGAGAGGGGGAGGAGAAATGATGAAGAATGGGTTGTTAATAAAAAATAAATGAATAATAGAAAAATATACTCTTGTGATTTATAATTGAATCTAGAAATTCATATCTTGTGTAGATTTTTGACAACAATGAAGTAATTTTAAATAAACATTCTTGTGTATATTTTAGGTTTCTATTTTACTTTCTTTTTATTAATTAGTTTTGTACTCAGCAAATACAGTCAATTTGGTACCATTATTAGGTTCATCTATGATCTACCCCCTCCACTTTGCCCCTCCTTGTTGAGGTATGTGAGTCATACATTCTGGAGTTAGCTCATTATGGGTAGGATAAATGTCTCTGCATATCATGACCCAACATGTGGCTCTGACATTCTTTCCGCCCCCTCTTCCGCAAAATTTCCCTGAGCCATGTTGGGTTCATTTTTGGTCTGCTTCAGTGATGAGGTGTTGGGGCCTTTGGGTCTCTGGATCTCTGATTTTGTAAGAGTTGATTTTTCTCTGTGTTGATCTCCTTCCCCTTGTGCTGGTACCCAGTTCATCAGGAAAACAGCACGCTTGCTTGTTTCGCCAATTTTTCTTAGTTTCAGCCAGGGCCCTTTTGAGGTATGATGGGGTGGCTCTCTCCTTAGGATCTACATCTATCTGAAAAAGAGAAGCAGATTCTCTAATGGAGAGTAAGTTAGCACCAGACAAATGAGATAACCCTTACTTTTTTATAGAGAATTTAATAGGTTTAGACCCTCTTGTAGCCCACGATTTTTGGTAGCTTGATAATGGAGAGCGGTGTCATGTTTGGATATGGTTCTGACTTGTTTCCCAGCTCCAGCTATGGGTCCCGTACCACTGAGGGGGTCAGTTAGCTGAATCAAGAGTTAGAGAAAAGAGAGAGAGTGAGATTAAGAGAGAGAGAGAGAAGCTGTACAAGATTAAGGTCAGACTTCATCATACCCTCTCCAGTGTCTTGTGGCTCAGGTGTTACCTCTAAGGGCCTGGTGAAGGTTCAGCCATTTGGTCTGCCTGTTAGGATGTAGAAATTTATGGTACCATTGCCATTTGGATCTTGGTTTGTGTTTCCCATACACTCCCTTGCCCTCCCCTCCCTCCCCACCCATCCTGTTGTCTAGTCCACAAGATGCTTGTTGGGTATATAAGACATCTTGGGCAGATTCAGGTTAGGTGCTGTAGATGAGTGAGACTATGTGGCGATTTTTTTTCTGTGATTGGGTAAGTTCACTGAGAATGATCTGTTTCAGGTTCAACCATATTTCCTCAAATTTCATTGTGTCACTTTTTTCTTACTGTTATATAGAATTCCATTGTTTAGATATACCACATCTTAGCTGTCCATTCTTCTAGTGATGGACATCTGGGTTGATTCCAGCTCTTAGCTATTACAAATTGAGCTACTACAAACATGGTTGAGCAAATCTCTCTGGCCTGTGGTTTGAAGGTTTGAGGGCAGATGCCCAATAAGTTCGAATAAGTGGGT
Organism: Dipus sagitta; assembly: GCA_036346955.1. Classification (NCBI taxonomy): domain Eukaryota; kingdom Metazoa; phylum Chordata; class Mammalia; order Rodentia; family Dipodidae; genus Dipus; species Dipus sagitta. Next base: position 102,720,766 of record CM070778.1, on the reverse strand, counting down.
CTGTTGGTATCTCTATAGTCAGCTTTTTTCAGGAGTCTCCATATTGTTTTTCAAAGTGGTTGTACCATCTTACATCTCCACCAACAGTGGATGAGTGTTCCTACTTCTCCACATCCTCGCCAGCATTTATTTATATTTGATTTTTTGATGTTTGCTATCCTTATTGGGGTAAGGTGGAATCTGATATTTGTTTTAATTTGCATTTCCCTGATGATTAGGGATGATGAACATTTTCTTAAGTGTGTGTATGCCATTTGTATTTCTTCCTCTGTGAACTGCCTGTTCAGCTCTTTGCCCCATTTTGTGAGTGGGGTGTTTGACTTCTTACTGTTTAGATTTTTGAGTTCTTTGTAGATTCTAGAGATTAGGCCACTGTTAGTTGGATAACCAGCACATATTTTATCCCATTCTGTGGGTAATCTATTGGCTTTGCTTGAAACTCTTCAGCTTCATGTGATCCCACTGGTTGAGTGACTGTTTAAGATCATGAGCTACTGGGTTTTTTTTCAGGAAGTCTTTTTCCATTCCTATATCATGGAAAGTACTTCGTATATTTTCTTCCAGTAGTCAAGTTCCTGTGTTCCTGGGATGAATCCCACTCGGTCAAGGTGGATAATGCTTTTGATATGTTGTTGGATTCGGTTCGCGAGGATTTTGTTCAGGATCTTTGCATCTAAGTTCATCAGGGAAATAGGCCAGTAATTTTCTTGTGGCATCTCTGCCTGGTTTTGGAATTAGGGTGAAACTAGCTTCATAAAAGGAGTTGGGTCGCTTTCCCTGTTCTCCAATTGTGTGGCACAGTTTGAGGAAGACTGGTTTGAGTTCTTCCAAGTAGGTTTGATGAAATTCAGCTGAGAAGCCATCTGGTCCTGGACTCTTCTTTTTAGGGAGGGTTTTTTTTTTTTTTTTTTATTACTTTTTCAGTCTCAATGAGTGTGATAGTTTTGCTTAGGAGATTAATCTGCTCTGAGTTTAGCTTTGATAGATGGTATGCGTCCAGGAATTTATCCATCTCCTCTACATTATCCAGTTTTGTGGAGTAGAGGTTCTTGAAATAAGTCCTGATGATTCTCCCAATTTCACTTATGTCTGTTGTGATCTCTCCTCTTTCATTTTGAATTTTGTTTGAAGCATCTCTTTTTTTTTTTTGCTTGATCAAATTGGCCAGGGGTTTGTGAAACTTGTTTATTTTTTTAAAGAACCAGCGTTTTGTTTTGTCAGTTGTCTTAATTGTTTTCTTCGTTTCCCGTTCATTAATTTCTGCTCTGATTTTAATTATTTCTTCCCTTCTGGAGCTCTTTGGGTTGGATTTTTCTTGCTTTTGGGTTGATGGTTAGGTTATTGATTTGGGATCTCTCTGTCATTTTTATGAAGGCTTTGAGTGCTATGAATTTTCCCCTGAGGACCACCTTCATTGTTTTCTCATTGTCATTCAATTCTAGAAGTTTTGCAATTTCATCCACTATCCATTTTTTGTTTAAAAGTGTGCTGTTCGGTTTCCAGGTGCCATTGGGATTCTTGGTGGATCTTTTGTTATTAATTTCTAGCAATATAGCATTGTGATCTGATATCATGCAGGGAATTCTGTCACTCTTCCTAAATTATGTGGAGGCAGGCTTTGTGACCCAATATATGGTGTATTTTAGAGAATATTCCATGGGCTTCTGAGAAGAATGTGTAGGCTGTGGATTTGGGATGGAAAGTTCTGTAGATGTCTGTTAGGTCTAAGTGATCTATGGTTTTGTTGAGCTTTCTTACTTTCCTGTTGAGGTTTTGTTTGGATGATCTCTATTACTGATAATGGTGTATTGAAGTCCCCAACTATGATGGTGTTGGTGCTTATTTCTGTTTTATTGTCAAATATGTTTTGGTTTATGAACTGTGGTGCCCCTGTGTTTGGTGCATACAGATTTATGATTGTAATATCCTCATGATGGCTCATTTCCTTGATAAGTAGGAAGCGCCCTTCTTTGTCTTTTTGGATTATTTTTGGTTTGAAGTCTATTTTATCCGATATTAAGATTGCTACGCCTGCTTGTTTCTTATTCCCTTTTGCGTGGAATATTGTTTCCTACCCTTTCACCCTGAGGAGGTGTCTGTCTTTAGTGGTGAGGTGGGTTTCTTGAAGACAACAAATTAAGTCATCTAATTTTCTGATCCATCGTGTTAGTTTGTGTCTCTTGATGGGTGAATTAAGGCCATTAATATTTAGGTTAATGACTGTGATATTTGACTTGATCCCTGCCATATTGTGGTGGTGTATGTGGTTTGGTGTTTTCATGGACTTTGACGTTTTTTGTGCCTACTGAGTTTGGTTATTGTGATGTGCTTCTTGTAGGCATTTGAGTTTGATTATTTTTTTCTTCTCTGTGGAGAATTTCCTGAAATACTCTCTGTAGGTTTGGTTTTGTGTTCCTTTAATTGTAAAGCTGAGTTTTTTTGGCTGTCACTTGCCAAAGCCACCCGAGCTTCTGCCTGGGCAGGCCACCAACATTGCCTGAGCTCTCACAGGGTCACGCTATGAGGGACACTGAGGCACCAAGCACTGAAGCAGCCCAAACTCTTGTGTGGCGGAACATTGAGACCCGGATGTAGTCTGAGCTTCCCCACAGCAGGACAATGGTGGTTGGCCAGCGAGGCAGACACAAAGGGGATGGCACCTCAGCTAACTCAAGTGACAGACACAGTGTGACCTCGTGTGGGGAGTTGCAATGGGCTTGGGCTCACGTGTGAATGTGTGGCGGCTGTAGCAGTGAGTGAGCGAGTGGGCGGAGCAGTCTAAGCTTCCACAAGTAGGAAGCATCGTGGTGCCTTTTGGTGGGCAAATTGATCAAAGGAGCCTGAGCTCCAATGGGCCAGCAGTCATTGCTTGGCCAAGGTCACCCGTGGGCAGGGGTAGCAGGGCGATTGCCTCTGGGCAGTGTGGCAAGTGGAACTATGTTGGCCTGGGACCCTTTTCCTACAGTAAGTGCGGAAGTTTCCTGAAGCTGGGACTGAGGGTTGGGCGGCTGCTTGGGCGGAAATGTGGGCTACCCGCATGGGAGGGAATCAGTGATTCCCTGTTTTTTCCCCGCTATGCCCTCCCATTGGCAATCTATTGGTGATTACTCTCCCCTAAAAGACCCAGTGAACCTTTAATGTCTTGCGTTTCTTTCCCTGGGTGTGCAGCACAGTTAGGCAGTCACCATCTTGGCCAGAAGTCCCTCTATTTTACTTTTTATTTTTATATTTGTTAATATGAAGCATTTGATCTAGTTTATTAGTTTTAGGTATATTCTACTCTCCAATTTAAATATCATCTCAAAATTTGTTACAAGTACCTTTATATGCCTTTAAAGAAACATATTCCTATTGTATGAAGAAAATGGCAGTGGTGAATCTGAGTGTTCAGAGGCTAAAGCTATTTTCTTGCAAGCTTTCGTGCCTGAGTTGGAGGCTGCCCAGCAGCTGTGTAAGTCCACACACATGCTTTACATGGCACAATGGCTACAATCCCAAAGCACTTATAGCAATGGGAGTCAGTTTCATTCAGATCCTTATTTCTGGGATTTTGGAACTCTTTCTGCAAGTCCTGGTAAGGAGGAGTCCTGTTAAAAAGAGTTTTCATTTCTACTCATTTGAGCCTCTCCTGGGTGGATTTCACCCTCAGGCAACTTTTTTGTTGTTGTTGCAGTGCAAAGCAGTTGGCTCTCTCTTAATGGTGGTAATCTACTTATAACTGCATTTTCAGCAACCTAAAAGCAGTCTCTGTGCCTGTAACTTTAAACTGGCTTGATTTTTTTTTTTTTCTGTGATGAATTGTACATCTTTTATATCTTTCTGTTCTATACTTTTCCACCAAGCACACCAGTACATTACTTTTAAATTTAAACTTGGTCAAATTCTTAGGCCTTGGGTAGGACACAACCAGGCTTTATGTCAGTATCCCAGTTCTAACAAACTTCTGTACTCCATTACAAGTTCAGAGCCAAGATTTCATAGTCCACATTTCTCTTTATTATTGACACTTTTAAATCTTACAAGAATAGTCCTTCAAGCTCTGCTTACCACATAGCTGTACTTTTACAATAGAAAATACCCACTCCTTCCACATTCCTCCAGCACTCATGTTCCAAAAGACAAAATCCATATATGGTCAGATTCATCACAGTAGTAATCCCACTCCTGGTACTAATTTTACTGCTGCAGTCAGCTCATCATTTCTGGGAAAAACATACAACCAAACACAGTTTATGGGAAGTAATGGTTTATTTCCTGCTCACAAATTCCAGAGAAACATCATCAATGGTGGGAGAAGCTGGCTCCCTTCCATAGTTTCCAGCAGAGAGACAGCACAGAACTGCCAGAGCTCAAACTTCTTTCCATATAACTAAGGGCAGGACTCAATATCCCTCCCAGTGACACATCCCCTGTCACTGGTCTTTGACTGCCAGAGGCTCGAGTTTCAATCTCAATTTTAATAAAACACCTGAGTATGTGGGGCCACACATTCAAAATGTCACATTCAATGTACCACAGAGACAGAAAAAAGCCAATTTAGAAGCCCATGGCCCACCTAGACTGGTGCATATAGTGACAAAAAAAAAAAAAAAAAAAGAAAAAGAAAGAAAGAAATACTACCTCAAAAAGGAAACTTTCTACTCACCTCCATATGTATTCTGTGTGTCACACATGCCCATACACACACATACAACATTGCAGTAGTAACACCATATGGTGTATCATCCAGTTTTTCAACCTACATCCTACAGTTTCATATTTATCTATAATCTAATCTATGATATTCCAATTGAAAAATGTCTCACAGTATTTAGTATTGCCAGACTTTTAACTTTTGACAATGTGTGTAAAGCTGAAAACTGAGTATAAAACATGTTTTGTTAAAATTATTTTTGTTAATTATGTATGTGCTTTATGTATTATATAACCTTTGTACATAATATATTGAATTATATATGAAATATATATTTATTTTAATTATTGGATTACCTACTTACTGAAAGCTCAAACATCCCATTGTTTTGTGGCTATATACATTTCCTTCATGGTGAATATTGACAACTTGTTGCTTTGGCCTCATTTCTTTGACCTTTCAAACCTGCATTGTGATTGCTTAAAGGGCTTCTTTGTGTGAAATTCGTTTGAAAATATGGAAAACATTGAATGTCTGGTAAATTTTCATACTGAATTCATATAGTATGTAATAGTGTATTATATATAATTTCTGCCATCTTTCCTATATCCCTACTGTCTTCTTCCTCTGAGCCCTAACAGTTTGTAAAATGCTTTTCAGCTGTCCCCAACCTCCCCTGTCCTTTTAATTTTATTTATAGTATGGACATTGTATGCCCATCAACAAACTAGCTCATTACAGCTAAAGAGTAAAACAGAAATTAGCTTTACATCTACTGTGTACTTTATAGTATGTTTAAAGATGAAAGGATTTACCCATGATTACTGACATCAACACAGGTGTATATTGTTTAGTACCAGGTCATAAGTTAGAGGTGTTGGAGGTTTGCATTTTAATCAGAATTATCTAAGATTGAGTAAGACAAATGATTTAAGGGTAATTTCATATAAATAGCCCACCTAGACTTAAAAGTATTCATGCTACATCATAAACCAGTGGGTAAGGATTTTATTTTATGAAGAATGCATCTGAAATAAATATAGAATCATGATTTTTGAGAACTAGGGTTAGAGGCTCATGCTTCATTTAAGCATATTTTTCCAGCAGAGAACTATACCCTTGAACTGACACAGGAAATGAGGGTCACAGAACCCGCACTAGAGACTGAGTGGGGAATCAGTTTATTTTCACGCCAGCGTGGGCCCAGGGAAATCTCTTCCAAAGCCTGGACTCTGATTCTTGGTGATTCAGATCTGATCCACTTATCTTGGCCTACTCTCATTACTGTTAATTCTCAGAGTTCAAAGCCCCAGCCTAGTGCCAGAGACCTTGAGTATATGATAGGCAAGTTTTTTCAGAAACAGAAAAAATGGTTAATTAACAGACAGATGTCTGCAGCTGTGCTATGGACATAAAACGAAGCATAAGATGATTTACAATAGGAGCTGCAATTCAGATCATGGCCTTGAAGCAGTACAAAAACTTCAGTGTCAGCACAAAAGTTCTATAGATTACAGGACAGAACTTTCAGGGTCGGGGGCTTCTAAATTTCCCTTCCCCAGGTTCCACCTCAGAACTTCAGTAATTGTTTCTGAATATTATCTCCATTTATTGGTTCATTATTTATGTTGCCTTACAAATATCTTGATATACATATGTTTTTGTTTTTGTTTTTTTTTTTGGTGTGTGTGTGTGTGTATGTGGTAGTTGTTATGTGAGAGATTTAGTGTAACATCTTCTGGGAGAAGCATGATTACAGATGGCTTTGGGCTTCCCTTCAGAAAAGGATAAAGGACAAGGGATTTATGTCAAGGGATATTTTTCAGGTCACTGAAAATAATTCCTTTAAAACAGTTTATTCATCTGAGTTCCATTAATTTTACTTAAGTATTTGGAGAACTGAGACCTGAAAAAAATGTCCTATTTTCTATTGAACTCCAAATTTAAATTAGCATTTCCTTTAATTGTTAACTGTCTACAAACTATAATATTGCTAGTAGTGGTGTTAGACATAAGAGTGTCAGAGTCTATATCAACTTTTGGTGGGTTTATCTCTAGGAGATGACTTGTTGAAAACTCCATGGTACTAGAGGTGTGTCCCAAGCCAGTGGCTTTTTGTCATATGCCAAAGAAGAATTAAGGAATGTGGGCAAGGGGGGAGATAAGCAGAAGTAGATTAATGAAGGAGCAGTGTGAAAAATGCCCAAGCAAACCAAAGAGTATGGGGAAGAGAGTAAAGGAGAGACAGGAGGGAGGAAGGGTGTAGGTGAAGGGAAACCAAGGCCAATGAGCTTCCAGGTCTTCTGGCCTTTTATGGGATGTCTGGCAGGAAGTGGACAGAGATGGAGATAATAAATACTGAGATTGATGTTCTTCACCTGCATCATAGGCCAAATCAGTAAGGGCCCTACTTGCCCTGTGCATGTCCCCTCACCCCTGTTGTCACTGGCCCAGAGAGGGGAATGTTCATGCTTCTTGGTCACCTTGTCCATTCCCTCTCCTACTGATTGTACTCCTTGAAGGCAATTAGCTGAGAAATCCCCCTTCGTTGCCCTTGGGCTTTGTGACTGCCTTATAATTCATCATAGCACCCCCATTCTTCCTTTGAAATTGCAGGAGTTACTTCATAAACATGTACTTAATGCATTAATAATACCATTTTATTGTATCTCATTTAAATCAAAATTTACTAAGTGTGACTGATAGATTCCAGTACAAGTTTCTGTGGTTTATTTTATGAACTTTTGAACTTGTCACGAAGGGATTAGCTGGGAATAGGAGCCATAGCATTAAATGCTTGCTTAAGAGAGATGCTGATTCAGCTTCTTTTCTCCTACTTTTTAATGTACGGCTTTATCTTTCCATTTGGCCTGTCCCTGAACATGAAGCCATAAGGGAAATTGAGAAAGATTTTCTCTGAAGATACTGAGTCATGCCATTGTTTTATTTTGATGGTTTAAGTGAAGTCATTATAATGAGGCAGAAAAAAAAGATAACTTTTTAAAAGCTGTTCTGATACAAAGTCATTCTATACAACAGTGGAGAAAAAGGTAGAATGAATATTACATTTCAAAATTTTTTTTCAGTACAAAAAAAGTCTTGTTCTAATAACTATGACATGAATAGGTCACAATGCCACTCCTTAATAGCCTTAGGTTTCATTTTGCTATCTCAGATATTTAAGAGAAATAACTGTACAGTAATAAACTGAAAATCAAAAGTATCTAATGTTATGGTAACCACATAGGGAGAAAAAAAACAAAGCAAGCATTCTTCCATGAGTGGTGTGTATGTCACTATATTCACTGAGGCTCTGGCCACCATCACTGAGCAGGTCTGTGCAGATTTTGTCAATATTTGTAGCCATCTCAAAGTTGTTTTATTGCTCAATTTTCAGCTTTAATGGACTTTTTTTTTTTTCCAGATTGAGTTAACTGTTAACTGGGCATATCTTTGACTTTTTTTCTTTAATTGAACACATAAATAAGTATTTGGTTCATTCTGGAATGAAAAATACAGCTTTCACCATGGCTTTGATGATTAATTATTTCTAAATACCTTTAGATCCAGTCCTGCCTCATGCTTATGCTGTATGCGTAATAAGGCAGTTCTGTGGGATATATGAAGTATGCCAGCTTCTGCCTTTTGTGCCACATTCAGGTACAGAAAACCTTAGAAAAGACCAATCAATGTCGTCCCTCTTTGTTTAACACACAAAATCATAAATATACCCAACATAAGAATATGAGATAAAGGCAATTGAAATTATAGGGAGAAGTATACACTTCAGCCCATTGGTCGTGTTATATATCATTTATTTTTGCTCATACATGAAAGATTTATATTGTGAGTAATATAAAACAAATAGTTAATCAGCTTATAAAATATGAAAGTCTTATAACACAACATTATGGATACACATCAAAACTGATATTCTCATTAGGTTGTATAATAGTGTATTGGCACTTGCTGTTATTTAAATGTCATCCCAATTTTTTTTTTTTTTTTTTTGTAGTGCTGATGTTAACCTTGCAAGCTCTAAATTGTCTGGAAGTTAATGGCCTGTTATATGAGTCTAATAGTTCTTAGTGAAAGAATATTAGATTATTAGGTTTGAAATATAACTTGATTTCTACTTCATAATCATAAATATGGCATAGTCTTACTTAAAATTAGAGACATTTTGAAAAAAAATTCTGTTGCTATCCAGAGAATAAGTGAATAGTTTTAATTTTATTTTTTCTATCTTGGCACATATATTTATTTCCCCCTTACACCCTGGTTCAGGAAGTGGTGGCAAAATGAGAGAATAAAAATGGAGGATATGTTACAAAGAATAGTGTTATTTTTGAAAATTTTGAAATTAATAAGTTAATGTTAATAAATTTAGAAATATTGTGTTCAGTAAGGACCAATATAAGCTTTTGCAACCTTTCAGAAAGTTTTTTTTTTTTTTTAATTTTATAAGGGTTACATTTGAATTGGAAGTAATGTAACTGGCAAGTGGGAAATAGAAGCAATTGGCTCGCACTAAACAAGTTTGAATGGTTGTTAATGTGAATGACTTTCAGGCAGTGAATGTCAGAGAACAGTAGATTACTTTCTTTTCCTCGGGCATTTTAAGCCATCTCCTGTGGTAGAACTGACATAATTTCTCTCTTTTTCTCTCGAAGCTGGGAAACAGAGTAATTGAAGTCTGGTAATTTTGGCCTATGGATGATGAAGATAAATCATAATGAGCTGTGGAATACACACTGACAATTCACATAGGGCCACTAGAACATGAACTTTCATTAATGCATTAATCAAATATTGTTGCTTTCTTATTTATATTTGAGAGATCCACAGAACTATTAATTGTAAACACAACCACCTTTTGATATTTTGGGCTAAATTTCACATGCCAACAAATAGCTTCAAAATGTAAGCTATTGTTTTCTTAACAAGTGCTTTCCTTGCCATTATATCCATTTATGTGGTTTTGAGCTAGCATATTTGTTTAACACAAACTATTGAAGGTTTTAAAAATAATTGACTTAGAAGAGAATTCAAGACCATCTGGTCTGGCCCCTTTCTTAAGACTCATAAATATTTGAATTATTTTGAACAGATGGCCTTGTAGTCACCTAAATTTTTATACAAATGGAAGTCCTAAGGTTTTACCCAATAACTCATTTTTAAAAATTTGGTCACTCCAACTCCTAAGAGATTTTTTGTTTTGTTTTGGTTTTGGTTTTTTGATGTAGGGTCTCGCTTTAGTCCATGCTGACCTGGAATTTACTATGTCATCTCAGGGTAGCCTCAAACTCACAGTGATCCAACCTACCTCTGCCTCTCAAGTGCTAGGATTAAAGGCATGCGCCACCACGCCCAGCAAAGGATTCTTTCTAATGGTCAACTTATTTTATTTAAATCCAACTTTTAGCATTACTGTTTAGGATTCAGAGGCTGAATTAGCTGTTCATAAATCTGTTAAAATCTTATTTATGAATATCACTCATGGCATTAGCAGTTATTGATTATTCCAATGCATTAGATTCTTTGTTAAGAATGGTTATATTACCTTCATCATGGCACTGTATCAGTAAGCCAGAAGAGCTTCTTTTTTTAAAAAAAAATCTCCATTAAATTTAGGAAGATAATCTTAGGAAGGCTCAAAGGTGTCCAAATCACATTTTATCTTAGATTGAAATTTTTCTGCCCCAAATTTTTCACACTGGACTATATCCTCAGTGTTGAGTCCCATACCTTTTCTTCTTGGGCCCCATTTCTGTGGTTATTTTGTATCCTCCAGGCTTTTTTCTTTATTTTACTGGGGGTGAATCTTTTGGTCAATTCTTGTTCTTTTTAATCCCCATCCAGCTACTATACAGTATTTCCCTCCTAATCTGTCCTGATGAAAATTGTAGATCACAGGTACCCCCGAAGAAACAATCTTCACTTCCTTAAAAGTGAATTTGGTGGGCTGGAGAGATGGCTTAGTGGTTAAGCGCTTGCCTGTGAAGCCTAAGGACCCAGGTTTGAGGCTAGGTTCTCCAGGACCCATGTTAGCCAGATGCACAAGGGGGGCGCATGTGTCTGGAGTTCGTTTGCAGTGGCTGGAAGCCCTGGTGCACCCATTCTCTCTCTCTCTGCCTATCTGCCTCTTTCTCTGTCACTCTCAAATAAATAAATAAATAAATGAACAAAAAAAATTTTTTTAAGTGAATTTGGTCTCCTTGAGAATAAATAGTGTATAATAAAATTATTTTTCTTTTTTATTACATAAGTATATGTTTCTTTTATTAATATGAATTATTAAAAATCTCAAGATATTCATGAATATAATTTGATCTATTTTATCTGTTCTTAAAGCCCTATGCCAAATTTTTTACAGACATCCCCTTCTTAAATCCATGTTCTTCCATTTTGACATCAAAATATATGGTCATGGAAATGATTGATAACCTCATGTTTATCTTCATGTCATGGCAGCAGTATTTTAAGGATGTTTTCAGAAAAATTTGAGTTTATTGGTACTAGTGGACTTTTCAAGATAATGTACATCTGTTATGTACATTTCATTTCTTTTTAAAATATGAGTTTTTGTTTGGCACTTTTGAAAGTATAAACCCTTTGCTTTTATTCTGTAATTTCTTTCAAAAACCATTTTGGATTATAATGCTTTGTAAAAATGTAAATAATGGGTTTCCCCCAACTGTTACTTTGTCCCTTAAATGGGAAGTTTTCTTTCAACTAGTGACTAAAGAACTGCTATATTGAAAATATCTCATTGGTCCTATTATCTGGGGCTGGAACTAACCCTCCTTGGTAGGCTTTTATACTAGAAAAAGCCTGAAGGTTATGAAAATTACTTGACACTTTTATTTATAATCTGTGGAAAATTCCTCATCGAGGGCTGTAATTTACTTTATTGGATCAAAGACATGATAAACTGAATATTGAAACATTTTCTTACCTTTTGGAAATTGCACTTCATATTCATTCAACCATTCCTATAGGTGAAAGTGAAGACTTTGGTTTAAAATCTCTTTTCTCATGGTTCCTACTTATACTTTATCTGTGAAAATTGCTTTGATCCTATGATGAATTTCATAATCTTTTACACGTAAAGGAGGAATGTCTATGTTCTTTTCATTATTATAAACTTATTTTTACCTTACTGCCTTACATACTCTCAGAAACCAAAAGAATGCTAAGTAGTAAATCAAGAGCAGGATTTTTGACCTCTAAAATGATTTTCATGTATTTTAGCCCTTGAAATTGTGAAAATTTTCAAAGCTTTTTACCTATGAGGAGTACTTATGCCATCTATGACAACTATGCCAGCAATTACATTGTACAGGTACATATTAGGAATAGAGAATGTGAAACTTGAACAGGTCTCATTTTTAAATGAGTAAGGAAAAATCCTCAAACGGATATCAATTTCCTACATAAAGAGCAAAAGAGAAGCTTTAAGAGGCCACTGGGTGGTCTTTTTGGAGTTACTTAGAGTCATACATTGGAGAGTACCTACACTTCATGAGGCTTTCTGTAAGGGAGTGTAAGGGAACAGGAAGGAAAAACCAGGAAGCTCATGCCCACCTATGTGAATTAACTCATCGTGATTTATTTTAAACTGTCTGTGTATCATGAATGCGTGCTAAGATGTGGTGCAGTGGCCTTGAAGTTCCATTATTAAATTTGAACCTTTTCTTGAGTATTTGTACTCATTGCCTTTGGAAGAAATACAGAAGTAGATATTTTTAATTTTGTGGCTACTCACTTGTGTAATAATCTAAAGCAAATACTATGATACTTTAGCAGTTATACAAATGCCATTTTTGTAGTGTTGGTCAACTGATGTTCTTCAAAGATTTACTTTGTTTATGCACTAATATAATGCATGACATGTCTACATACATACTATCAAGTCATAATAAAATATCACTTATGATTTAAACAATTAGATAATCCTGACAATTCTTTAGGTATCTTTTCAGTTTTTTTATATGGAGATGTATGAAAGATGCAGTAACATTCACAGGGTGTAAAGGAATTTTGTGGAACATCAATAGCCATCGTAGTAGCCTACATTCTACAGTGTGGTCAAAGGCTACATCCTTTCTTCTGACAAATGAATACCTCTGCAAACCAAGAACAGGGATGATTATGGAACATAAACTGCCTCTTTACACTGCATACTTGGGACAAAAGTGATTTTTCAGAGCTCTCTACCTTGATTTTATATAAGTATTTATATAAGAATGTACTTACATTCTCATTAGAACATAAGTATTATCAAACCTATTTTAAAGTCAAAAAAGGGCTAGAGAGTTGCCTCAGTGGTGTAGGCACTTGCCTAAAGTCAAAGCAGTCAAAGAGAATTGAGGAAATTGGGATCCGGAATTAACTATTCATTCAAAGAATGAACCAGGCAGCCATACTTCTCAATCTATCCACATATGAACCATGATTCTACCCTGGGACTGAGAAATATATGTATACAGATACTACTGTGCATAACAATAGGCATATTTGTACAGACACCAGTATACATAACATATAGGCATATGTATTTATACAGATACCAATATATATCATGTAATATATGTGCAGACACCAGTATACATAATCAAGAGTCATTTATAAACGGGTACTAAAAGGTCTAGGGTTGTATCATCTAATATATCATGTATCTTTTTGTTCATGGATGTTACTTATGTTTCTATTCTGATTAATTATTATCAAAGCTTTTATGCACTTCATTTAGTTTGAATTTTATAAGCTACTGACTCATTTAACTCTCCTTAATAGATAACAGAAAAAATATTTAAATGAATAAGCAGAAATAGTAAATCACAGGAGAAAAAATGTAATCAAAAGTGTAATTGTTTAAAAAAAAGGTTACATTTGTTTTTACATAGGTCACAAAGTTAAGAGGTCTTAAAACTGGTTGTTGGTACCCAGTGTTAAATAAGCTGACGAATAATTATGTTTATAGGGACTGGGGAGATATGGCTCAGCAGTTAAGGGTACTTGCTTGTAAAGTCTGCCAACCTCAATTCAGTTCCCTAGCACCCATGTAAAGCAAGATGAACATTTTTTTGAAGCAGCCAGACACACACACTTTAAAAGATGGGTTTATGTTTGCAGTTGCCATCCTCTGCACTAGGAGTACTTCTTATGGGTATAATAATATGGGTTGTAATAGTATAGGATGTAATGATAACAACTGCTCTTGCTCTCTAACATCTAAATCCTTTCATAGCTCTTTGGGGAAAATGACTGATACCAAGTCTTTACTAAGATATATGCAAGACCCTGAACATTTTGTAATGGCAGATAATAATAATAAAAAAAAAAGCTATCAGAGATATACCTAATGTTTTCTCCCCAGGAACTGAGCACACAACTTGAAATCACTCAAAACCTGATTGGCAATGGGAAGCATAATAGAAGGATATAACTATAATGGATTTTAGAAATGTTAACATTTTTTATATTAATAGTTCACCTGATTGTATCTTATCTAATGTGTAGGTAATGCTAGGAAACCATTATATACTGAAACTCACAAACATAGTGGTTTTAATTGATGATTACCGGTGAATAGTGACACCCCTAAAGAGTGATCTCTGAACATCCTGTGATTCTTTTTCTAAAAAATATTTTATTTTTATTTATTTGATAGAGAGAAAGAGGGAGAGAGAGAGAGAGAATGGGCATGCCAGGGCCTCCAGCCACTGCAAGCAAGGGAACTCTAGGTGCATGCGCCCCTTGTGCATCTATCTAACATAGGTCCTGGGGAATCAAACCTTGGTCCTTTGACTTTGCAGGCAAGTACCTTAACTGCTAAGCCATCCCTGCTGCCCAATCCTGTGATTCTTAATAAAAGTCCTAACACCTATGGTATACCCTTGTCAAAAAATCATGTCCCAATCCAATCAAATTTATCTATCAAGCAGTTTACAAAAAACTTAAGATGCCTGGGATGTCAAAATAATACTAAGTATATACAAGCAGAAAAGTTAACAATGTAGAAAATAATAAGGATTTTAAATGACCCAGGTTCATTCATCAATAAGTGCAACTTGAGAGGAATGGGGATAGAAGGGAGAGAATAGGGGAGAAAGGGAGATAGAGAACTTACAGGTTAAAAGAATCTTAAAATGTTTTTCAAGCAAATGAAGTGTGTGAATGTTTCTTAGATCCTGATTTGAACTAAACTGAAATTATTAAAGCTGCACATATGAAGATTGGTACATTATTTATCTTTCTATAAGTTTATCATTTTATAACAATAATAATGAAACATAATTGTGCATCTAATTGTATTTTCATTTTGTATTACTACCCAAGTAGTAAATTAGTAGAATCTATAATAGTTGAAGTTGGGTTATCATTTTCATTATTATTGAAATTGTTCTAATTGCTTTTTTATTTTCTCTGATAAAGTAATTCCTTATTTCATGATGCAGTTATCTTTCTATACCTTCAGTTAATTTTAGTTATTCATATTGTATTGTGATCAGAAAATGGAATATAAAGTAATATAATCTGTAATTTTTTTGAATATTTTACTTTTAGAACTTTTCTTCATTAACTAGGCATATTTGGTCTTGACAAAGTTATGTATATGCTTTTCTTATTTTGTTTTTAAATTTTTCTTTATTGGGATCAAGGGTAGGCTCTTTTTAAGAAGGATTTTTTCACTGAGTTGTTATATCACACCATGAATAAGACCTCCTTGTTAATGTTTGAGGGATAACTTTGTTGTGGTTATGATTAACTGATAAGTAATCATAAGCATTAATAACAGTGATTTTAGTATTGGAAATGTGTAATTCAGTGGTCGTGCCTAGCCTGCCCATAGTGCTGGCCTCAGTCCAGTTCCATAATCAATACATGCATACTGATTTAAAACTACAAATAAATAGAAATAGCTAGGCTCAATTTTTCCTTTTTTCCTACTATATTTTGCTTGCTGATATTTGATTTTTATGTGCTTCCATAGAGTTTCACAAATGTTATATCCATTATAAATTGAATTCTCTCTCCTGTCAATATGCAATATGTGTTTATTAATATATATGAATTATTTTTTCACAAACATCTCTAGGAGACATGCGGTGCAAACGGATTACTGAATTAAACTTAATGATGGCCCTGGTGTTAAGGCTTAGCAAATAAACGTGACTCAGCCTTTTCTGTAGTTGTTATGAAATTCTTTACTCATGAATTGGTCTTATGATTCCCAAACTGCCTCCGTTATTACTGACTAATCTAAAAACATTTGTGCTAGAGAATGTTGTTTCATTTTTTAAATTTTATGTTTGTGTGCAATCATAAAATGAAATCTAAGCTGGCCATGCAAGATGTTTTTGAATTGTGTTGTGGTTTGAGTGTAAAATGTCTTTCATAGACTAATCATTTCATTATTTTTTCCCTAGCTAAAGCTGTTGTTCGGGAAGGTGGTAGAACCTGTAGGTGGTAGATCTCTGTTGGAGAAGTGTAACACTGGGAGTAGACCTTCATATTTTGTGGTCTAACCCTGCTTCTTGTTTCTCCTCTGCTTCCTGACTCTGGTGTGATTTGACCACTTCTCTTTCAACTCTTAGTACCATTCCTTGCCTGTGATGAAGCTACAAGCCAGATTAAACCCCTTTTCTTCCATCCATGAATAGCTTCTGGTGGGTATTTATTCACAGCAACAAGAAAGTAACTGATACCTGTTGCTATAGCTCAGAATATTTGATAAATTAGTAGTAAAAATGCCAAATTTCATAAAACAAAGAAAAAAATATATATTTTGACTTATTTCCCTATGTTAACATTTTGCCTATCCTGTAATTCTCAATTTCGTTTGCAACACATTTGGATGCTCAGTTGATTTATCACTTTTTTTAACTCGTGAGTAGCTGGCATCTTATATCCTGCAAAGCCATCAGAATTACTTTGGTGCCCTGTATTCCTTTATCGTACTTCCTATGTGTGTCACTGTAACTGACATTCAAAACATCATTTACTTTTCCAAATGCTACAATAATTATTTTGTTGTTGTTTTTGTTTTGTTTTGTTGTTTTTCAAGGTAGGGTCTCACTGTAGTCCAGGCTACTTGTAATTCGCTATGTAATCTCAGGATGACCTTGAACTCTCAGTGATCCTCCTACTTCTGCCTCCCAAGTACTGGGATTAAAGGTGTGTGCCACCACTGGCAATCATTTGATATTTGAAGTTCAATCTTCAAAATAAAATGAAAGTTTGATATTTTTTAAGATTCCTGGGATGATAAATAAACTTAGAAACTTTAACTAAATCTTCTCAGGTAATAAGAGTCAAGGGTTTGACCTTGAATCTGCCTTACTAAAGCCTGGTAAAACCATCTTCCTGAATTTCTATATTTTTATATGTATAACGCTTCACTGAAAATAGGATATCCAGAAGGGAAGAGGTAAACAGGGACCACTTTCAAACTATTTCCTGTAGTCACCCGGTTCTGTTGGACCCTTGCAGTAGAGGGTCAGGTGGAAGGATTGCTCTGTGATTGTCTCTGCAGAGAATTAAGACAGGCAGGGTTGGAAGGTGTATTAGTTACTGTCCTCATCGCAGTAGTAAAATACCTGGCAAAAGCAATTTAAGGAAAGAAGGGTTCAGTTTGGCTTGCAGCTTGAAGGGGCAGGCTATCACGGCACAGAAGGCATGGTGCTAGAAATGTGACGTAGCTGTTCTCATTGTAGAAGTCACCAGGAAGCAAAGCTTCCTGATGCTCCACTAGCTTTTCTTTGGATTCAGTCATAGACACCAGCCCACGGATTGTGCATCCACATTAGGGAGGATCTTAACCTAATCCAGAAATTTCCTCACAGGCATGCCCAGAGATTTGTCTTCCAGGTGCTTCTAGATCCAAACAGGTTGACATTGGAGAATGACCACCAGAGAAGGGCAGCATAATTCATTTGTGGAAGATTAAGGGTGCAAAGAGCAGAGGACCTCTATATTTGATTTATGATGCTTCATAAACATGTGGAAGGGTTATACAGTTCCACTGTCGAATCTAGTATGTAAATGTGAAGTGATTTTGTGTAATATTAAAGCTCAAAAATGTATAGGTGAGCCCAGAGCACACATCATCATTCCTTTACCCTTTCCCACCCCAACCCTTAGAGGAGTTATTTGTTTATTTTCATTCTTATTGCTCTATTGATTGCAACAAAAATTCATTTCAAATTCACTGAACTTTTAACCCTACTTGTAATGCAAATCTATACTAGTGAATGTCCTAGCATGGCATTCTTCTTCTAGCCTATGAGGCAACATTCCTTCTCCACCACCACCCAGTGAATGGCATCATTCACTTAGGGTTACTGAGGAAGACTTCTATTTCTTATTAATCCTGGCATGTTATAACTCTCACATTACCTTGCCTCACAGTGAGCATGTACAATTAACAAGTAATCTCAATCTCAAAATCATTTGGCAGTGATTACTACTCTTACCTATGCTTATATACACACAGGATTGTAAAGCATATTTACTTTGACAGATAAATGGAAATTGACAGTAATAAAAATAGGGTTCAGTGTCTCAGTAGGAACATGCATAATTTCTATAAAGCTTCCATTTAATGAGACTCTACCAAGTACCAATTTTGTGAAATATTTTATAATATGCCTTGTTTTATAATTTTTTGTTATTTTATTTTTATTTATTTATTTGAGAGTGAGAGAGAAAGAAAGTATCTCTAAGGCTTCTTGCCACTTCAAACAAACAAAAACAACACCAAAAAACTTCAAGTGCATGTGCCATGTTGTGCATCTGTCATTATATGGGTACTAGGGAATTGAACCCAGGGCTGGCATGCTTTGCATACAAGTGCCTTTAACCACTGAGACATCTCTACATCCCCAACCCTAATTTTTAATTGTTCTGTAATATATGCATTTAACATTACTTAACATAAAATGAAGAAATAACCTTAGCAAAATTAAATTCAGTATCAAACAGAGAATTCTAGATTGGAATGAAACTATATAGTAATGCAATTTCAAGCTGTTTTCTACATATTAATGACACTGCAAAATGAAAACTGTTCAAAATTTAAATATTGTTCTTAAGTCAGGCGTATCTAGAAAAGCATGATTCCATGTTCATCTTTAATATATCATTGTGTTTTAAAATTATGTTGCCATTCTTATAAATTTATTAGCTATGTTGTTCCATAGAGATTTTGTTTGATATTCAGTGACAGTCTACACCATCATATCAAAGCAGGCTGATTAAGTTCATGGCTGCCTTTGATTAAAATGCATCAATCATTTATGTAAGATATGGTCGATGAATTTCCCTTGAAATCATGGAAACAGGTAATTAAATTCTGTCATTTTCCCAAACTTTGGCTTTGTTCTTTTTTTGGAAAGACATTATATAATCTTAGAGTAAACTAGGTCTCATTCCCCCAAAGTTAATTAACATGCAAATAAATTTCCTACACACTAGTGATTGTTCTTACTAAGTAAGTCAATGTAGCTGGACCCGTGAACTTTGAACAGAACTTTTGTTATTTTTTTCACATCTCTAAAATTATGTGGAAAACTTGCAAAGGAAAGAAATGAAAGACTAATGTATTCTTTAGCACAATCAGCCAATTCTTCATTTCTGCTCTGATTGGTATATTGAAGAAATGCTAATAATATACCTGTAACCAGTTAAGGAATATCAAGTCGCTTCAGAAAAGGAATAATAAAATGCTAATGGTCATCATAATCCATTTGAAATGAAAAAGATTATACAGAATCATTTGTGTCCATTCCTGGACAAGAGAAGATCTATGATAATTCCAACACTGCAATTACTGGACACCTTCAAGACTATGGCTGTAGTAGCAAATTTTGGAGGGAATAAAAGTATAATAATAATAATTATTATTACTATTGATAATTTCATAGTGTATTTATATAGTCTTTTCCACTACAAATACTAAAATAATGTCTTCAATACTTATTTGTAAATTCTAGTAGCCAGGAGGTATTTACCCCACAGAATAATCCTTTTTATTTTTTAACATCATTTAACTTTTAAAGTGAAATGTATTCCTACCACCCTGATACTAATATTCACATTCTCATTCTTCTCTGATGGTCCAGAAGGTATTTACTGTCCACCATGTCTAATTCAGCAGTGTCTTTTTAAAATATTACTTGAAGAACTAACTCCTCATGCATTGGTACAAGAAAGTATGGATATAGTGGATTTTCCTACTGTCTTACTGGTCCCTAAGATTGCTTTGCAAGTTTTGGTAGTCTTTTCTTGTTTCAAGTTTTGCTGCCAACTCAGATACCCATTCTTGGTTTTTCCTCTCTATCACATTGCCTTTTAATCTGTGCGTTTTCAGATTTCTGAGGTAGGGGAAACTGAGTAGGCTTTTAGTGTGTGGAAGAAGGAGGAGGAGACAATAGCAAACTTATGTTAATGATTTTAGCCTGAGGTTTGTTTTTTTTCCTTCTTCCCCTTCCCTTCCCTCCCTCTCTTCTCTTCCCACTCATTACTGGAGACTGACAACTTCATACATGTGCTACTTGTGCTACTCTTCAGCCCCCATTAAACATTTTTCTCAAAGCAGTTTCTCAATGCTTAGGTTTATTTGTTTTATCTGATCTTATCTTGGTTTTCTATGAATCATTGTTGACCTGGGGTAGCACATACAAATTTGTTTGAGGGATTTTCTTTTTTTTTCAAAGATGGGGGTTCTCACTCTAGCTCAGGCTGACCTGGAATTCATTAGGTAGTCTCAGGGTGGCCTTGAACTCATGGTGATCCTTGAAGGATTTTTTAAAACAACTGGAGGAGCATGCACCCAATCCTTCCAGCCCATCACATGCTGTTGCTGAAGATTTCTCTATATGAATACAGAAAACTGGAGATGTACCTGTCGAACCCATGGTCATTTAAAGGTTTGATTCTCGTCCCTAATAAAATTATGTTTCTGTCAGTACTCTTGTCTTAAGATCCTAAAATGTCATCAACTTTGGATAATAAATACTGATGAATGTTTCATGAAGCTTTGAAGGGGCGCACTGGAAGAAATATTAGGTTTTTCTATTTAGTATAAGAGGAAAGGTGAACAATTATTTCTGAAACCATGTAGTGACCTTGGCTTCTATAGACTGTGGAGAAACTTACCATTGCTATGTAATCTCAAGTAGAATATTACCTTTTTTGAACATTTAAGCATTTCTATATGTCATTTCCTTTATTGAAAATTTTACTTATGTCCATTCTAACTTTTATATTCTGTTCAATATTATCTCATATTTAAATGGTTAGTGTTGTGTATTTACTATGTAGGCAATTAAAATGTACTCAGTACTGTTCCCCCTCCCCCCCCCCCCCGAGGTAGGGTCTCTCTCTGGCTCAGGCTGACCTGGAATTAACTCTGTAGTCTCAGGGTGGCCTCGAACTCATAGCGCTCCTCCTACCTCTGCCTCCCTGAGTGTTGGGATTAAAGGCGTGCACCACCACGCCCGGCTTCAGCTTCCTTACTGTTTTGTACAAAAGTTATTCCTCAGTAGATAACAAACTGATTCAGAAGAATGAGCTAATTAGATTGGAATAGGAGAAATGTTCCCATTTTGGTTCTCATGTGCCTTATTTTTCAGGCCACTCATTTGTATTAAAATACGTTCTTAACTGAAGTAACTATACAATAATTGTTGATTTTACAAAGGAGGTATATAAAATCATTGAATATTATACATTTCTCCACAGAGTGATATGAAAATATCAATTTCCTTTAATGTCATGATGTTATGGCCTCTCACATCATATCTGCCAGTCACTTTGACAAAGTTCCTGTATTGCTCTTTACTTTTATTGTTTTGTTTGTGTGTGATATGGGTGTGGTATTAATGCTTAAAGTAAGTACTGCCTTTATAGAAAAATTTTAAGGAACAGTAATTTTATAAATCTGCTCATTTTCTTGAAAGGCAATGCAAGCTAATTGTTCATTTCTTCATTTTGTCAAATTTCCACATATATAATCTTTTTCTAGCTGATTTCAACATAAGCATCCTAAAACAGTTGAAACTCTTATAATGGGGCAACTGTTGGGAACTCATATTTTTTATTTCATTTTTTTTTTATTTTAGAGACAGAAAAAGAATTGGTGTACCAGGGCCTCAGTCACTGCATTTGAACTCCAGATGCTTTTACCACCTAGTGGGCACGTGCAACCTTGGACTTGCTCCACTTTTGTGCATCTGGCTTACATGGGTCCTGGGAAATTGAACCTGGGTCCTTAGGCTTTGCAGGCAAGCACCTTAGCCACTAAGCCATCTCTCCAGCCCCAAATCATATTTATTTTAAGGAGCACATTTAGCCATAAAAACTTCTCCTTGCTCCTACATTACTATCTTTCCTGAAGCATAGATGTAGTATTCACTTTTTGCCTTTTTTTTTTTTCCAAGGCAGGCTCTCACTCTAGCTCAGGCTGACCTGGAATTCACACTGTAGTCTCAGGGTGGCTTTGAACTCATGGTGATCCTCCTACCTCTGCCTGGAATTAAAGGTGTGCGCCACCACACCCGGATCAAGCATTTTTATTCTGACAGAAACTGCATCAGTGTTCTTGAAATAATAGATCCCTTTTCCATTCTCCAAAATCTATAATGATTATATGCTCCTTGTCTATCATTACATTTTTTGTATAATTCATGAATGCATTTAATACCCTAAAATATGTATAGTGTAGCCAGCATAATTTAAATGCTGGAAATCTTGTAGTAAAGAAACAAAGTCATTCTCTTTCTAAAACTGAGATTATATTGAGAAGAATACTATAAGTCATAATTAGTTAAGAATGCCAAGTAAATTGTCAGTGCTATGAAGAAAAATAATACTGGGGAAAGAAATGGAAGAGCTGGAAAGATTTAGCTCGAGATACACAATGGTAAGGAGACTGATCTCTATGGTAGTCACATTTGAGCTGAAGTGAAAAAGATACGAAACTAACCATGTGACACTCCATGAGAGCAGTGTTCAGCAGATCAAGTCACCAGACCTTGATCTGATATGGGGAGAACTTGTGTCAGAGCTTGCTGTCACCAGGCTGGTGAGCTATTACTGATGTGTGGCATGTCTTTATGTTGGAATTTCATTTTTTACTGTTTTTACAAAATAAAAAAAAAGAAAGAAAACATAAAGGGTCTCCTTCACCACAGATCATTTAAGAAATGAGAGGAGAAGGGGCCTAGTGGCATGAGTTTGCAGGGAGAAAACCTTGGTTCAACAAGGGAGACTAATTCTCTTCTGAGTCTTAAACAAACCAACTTGTGCCACTGTGCCTGAGAATGGAGATGAGAAAGGTGTTCAGGAGATGATGTGAACTTGTCCTGGAGGGCAGTTCTTAGATCATGCGGTGGTTGTGGAGGTGACTGAGCTAAGAACTCACTTCTGGCTTATAGTCACACTGAATATGAAGGTCCTTGTCAGTTATGCTCATTAGGCTTCCTTTGGGCACTTCATAAGAAGTGAAGGCAAAGACAGGATTTGTCTGGGTGTTAGGATTACTTCAGCAAAGTGTTACAATAAACAACATGGCAGTGAGAGCTTCTAAAAGGGGGTTTTATGGTGTACTAGGAATCTCAGCTGAGTAACCAGGAAAGTCTGTGTACACTAATTTTTTTTTTTTTAAGTAAGTCATTGGGTTACAAGGGCCAGTGAGGTCAAAGATTCCTGAATGGGAGCGGTGGACAGCATGTGTCAAAGGAAGCGGGGAGGGGGGGAGTCATTGAGAGCTATGCCTGAATTTGTTTATTAAACCTGTGACTGCCAAATGTGATGACACATGCCTTTAATCCCAGCACTGGGAAGGCAGAGGTAGGATAACCATGAGTCAGAGTAAGTTTCAGGTCATCCTGAGCTAAAAAGACAGTGTCCCTCATGGTTATGTTACAATACACAATAGCAATGGTGTCAACATATAGGGAAGAAGTACATACTTGGATTACATCATTCAACATTAGAAAGAAAACATTTATGAGTACTAATGAATGTACCATCTAAAAATCATTTGTGGTTTGGATAGAAAACAGTCCTCTAGGTTCATATATTTTGAACACTTAATCCCTAGCTGGGGATACTGTTGGGGAAAGTTGTAGAACATTTAAGAGGTGGAAGCTTGCTGGAGGAAGTGGGTCACCAGATACCTCCTTTGCAGTTTTATAGCCTAGCTCCACTTCCTATTGATGCCCTTCTTCCTGCCTGTGGTGCAGAATGCCCAACTGCTTTAAGCTCAGTTGCCATATGTACCCCCTGTGAACTTCCCCTCAAACTGTAATCCAAAACAGACTCTTTTCTCAAGTTGCTTCTAATAAGCTATTTGTTTGCAGAAATGAGGAAGTAACTATTGCATCAGTTAATTTTAAAAGGTCCTTAATTATATCCATTTCTCCCTCACACTCTTCCACCCTCTCTTCCCATTTCTTTGTGTAAAGTGCTGAGGGGACATCCCACAGCATTGTTTGCTGTGGCAAATATTTTACTATTGAGGTACATCTGGGGCCCTCAGTTAATTTTAATTAATGAATATTACTTCTATTTCTGTGGTGATATAAGAATGCTGGGAGAATGTAGAGGCAATAACTGAACTATGTTATTAGTGTCTGTGGATATCTGGTTCAGTGTCAATATTTTCTGTGCATTTTAGCCTGTAGCCTAGAGATGACAAGAAGGGAGTTATAGTGTAGAGGTCTACCCAATAGAAGAGGGGTGTAATAAATTTAGCTGCTAATCTACTTTAGAAAAGCAGTGTTGAATTTTCTCATTTCTTCAATGTGGCTAATTTTTAAAAGTAGTTAAGTGGGTTGGAGGGATGACTTAGCAGTTAAGGTGCTAGCTTGCAAAGCTAAAAGACCCAGGTTTGATTCTGCAGAACCCATATAAGCCATATGCACACGGTGGGGTGGCACATGCTTCTGGAGTTTGTTTGCAGCAGCTGAAGGGTCTGATGCACCTATTTTCTCTCTGCTTCCTTCTCTCTCAAATATAAATTAAAATGAAATATTAAAAAATCTTTAAGTACCTAAGAAATAATTTAGTATTTTCCTTCTACAAGTATAATGTAAATTTGAGAAATATGTCAAGATACTTTGAAATTTTATAAAAATCATGTTATAAAATTATATTTGGCTGTGGCTTAAGATATATAGTGTGCCCAATATATAATGGTACCAGAGCTTTCTTGTGTATGTACAGAAATTGCACTTTACAAGTCTGATAATAGAATACCTAAATAAGACCTTTCATACATCATTAAAACAACCCTCTTCTTTTTTTTTATTAATTAGTTTTGTATTCAGCAAATACAGTCAGTTTGGTACCATTATTAGGCTCATCCATGACCCACCCCCTCCCCTTGGCCCTTCCTTGTTGAGGTATACGGGTCATGCATTGTGGAGTTAGCCCACAGTTATGGGTAAGATAAATGTATCTGCATATCATGACCCAACATGTGGCTCTGACATTCTTTCCGCCCCCTCTTCCGCAAAATTTCCCTGAGCTATGTTGGGTTCATTTTTGGTCTGCTTCAGTGATGAGGTGTTGGGGACCCCTAGGCTCTGGCTCTCTGATTTGGTAGGAAAAACAACCCTCTTCTTGAGAAAATTTAAATTACTCTTTTTTGTATTTTCAACTTCTAATTTTCTTGACTCCACTTCTATATGGAAAATAAAACACTTCAGTTTTGTCCTCTGTATTTTCATATAGAGAAATCAATTTGCTGTGGATGGCATGTCCCTCATAACAATATATGTGTAACCCTTTGAAGTGGTGATGTTGTTAACATTTACTGGAATGTTATATTCATGATTCCCCGTGTGCTTCCAGAGTTTGCCTTGCCTGGGTGAGAGTTGTGAAGGATTGGTTCACTTGGATAATATTTATTCCTTTTAGTTCATTGCATACAATACACCTATGCAAGATCTTAAAGCCAGGGGTAGACTTTATACTCTATTAACAGCTTATCAGCTTCTTTGCAGGCATCTCAATCTGAATTTTAAAGTAAAGATGAATATATTTGTGTTGCTTGTTGATCTCATATTCTGAACGAGACAGCTGCTCTGGTTCTGGGGTGATGAATAGAGAATGGAAAGCAAGCCCATGGGTTGTCCTTTGCCATGGATACATTGTACTGTGGGGCCTCTCAATAAGTATGGGCATGCTGTATGCATATATACACATCTATACATAGGCACATATGTACTGTTGCGCACATTGATAAAACATAGTTAAGGGCACACACATGTTAAGGAGTAATTGTGTGTGTGTGCGCACACTCACAAGAGGAAAAGGAGAAGGTCCTTATTGATTACCAGACCAAAAAAAAAAAATGCTTTACCTGATTTTACATAAAGCAGTATAGTACCTTCAGTTTAAAGAGGAACTTGCTTACAAGATGGAAGACAAAAGCAGAAAATCACTTCAGTGTTTTCCTTCTGCTTTCTTTATAGAGTGAATGCTAAACAGATTATTAAACTCATGCCAACACACAAAAGCAGCAATGTTTTAGACTTAGATCATGAAAAGATGGTTTATTTTATAATAATGAGTAAATACAAATGCTTTTGCAGCCAGGTTGAATTTGTACAACAGTATCCATTCAAAGCAGTCGCTTTAGGCACAGAAAAGTCAGTTAAAAGGTTATCAACATGACATATTTTAGACTTTCACTTAGATCTATATCTTTCTCATAACACTTTTCCTACTAGTAGATACTATGTTTCAAATATTCACAAGACTTTGATGTTTTTTTTTGTTTGTTTGTTTTAATATAAAATCTTACTGTATGACCCAGTTTAATTCAAATTCATGGCAATCCTCTTGCCTCAGTCTCCCTAGTGTTGGGGTTCACAGGCATGAACCACTATACCTAAATGTTTTTATTTTTCTTTTGAAGACATAGGTGAATGACTAAAACATTCCAAAGTTCCCTTACATTTATTACTTTTAAAAGATTTGTTGAACTGTACTCTTGTGCAGTTTTTATGAAAGTGATTGAAGATACAATGATTTGGCCTGTGTTAATTTATAATACGTATTTTTGTCAATGTATCTAAAATTATTTTATCTGCAGAGACATGACAATATTTGTCAGTAACCTATACTGAAAATTTAAGTGCCCTGGTCATAAATGTTTCCCTGAAGTATAAGGAATTTTACATTCATATAACACAGAAAAATGATAGAACTTGCTTTGGTTTATTTTATGTGACATAAATTTAGACTGCTATTTGATAAAATAGCAAATAAAATAAAATAGTCCAGATCTTCCTTTGTTTTAAATTTCATAAGAAATGAAGCACTTGGATTTTTCTCACTCATCAAGACATCAAGTTGTAATTAACTGGTGATCAAAATGCACCAAGAATAAAGTATAGGCTTGCTAGGAGAAATAAATTATGGGCTTGCTAGGAGCAAAGCTTGAAGCCATATAAACAGTTCACCTTTCATTATTCCTGCTTCTCAACAGTGTTCAACCATCTGGTTTTGTCAAAGCAAATTGTATTTTTCCTGTTCATTCTTTGGGTTAATAATTATCTCATTTATAGGATATCATTTCTGCTGATATAAGATTATTTGTTTAAAGTTAAACCCTTGTATGAATTTCACATTTGTAATGCTAAAGGTAATGAAATTTTACTTGAGAGGTGAACTGTGTTTATCTACCCTCTTCCGTTACATGGTCCTCACTTGTGAAAATTCATACCTGTAAGTTGGGATGATGATGCTTCCAGGTTTATACACAGTACCTCAAATAATCAATTTATTCTTTCTTGGGGGGAAAAAAAACTTGTAAAAGTTTGTTGTAGACCTGGAGAGTTGGCTCACCCATTAAGGCACTTTGCTGCAAAGCCTAATGACATGTATTTGATTCCCCAGTATCCATGGAAAGCCAGATGCACGGATTGACACATGCACCTGTAGTTTGTTTGCAGTGGCTAGAGACTCTGGTGTGCCCATACTCTCTCTCTGTCTGCAGGGTGTGGTGGAGCACACCTTTAATACTAGCACTCGCAAGGTGGAGGTAGGAGGATCACTATGAGTTTACAACCAACCTGGGCTAGACTGATACCATACCTCTGAAAACAGACAAAAATTGTTGTAAAAGTACATAATTCATTGGTCAATACCCTGTAATCAGATAATCAGATGCCCCTTAGTGAGAATCAGAGAATACGTTAACAGTAATTGAAATTAGCAATGAGATTATAGAATAGAGATACTTTGATGAGCTGTTGACATTTCAAAGCCTTCTTACAGAAGTTATACCTCTTCCTAGGATTTTACCATATTTATATCTTATTTATGTAACCTAATTGATGCCTTATTTTTCAGTTTGTTCTTCACATTACTGTGAAACAATAGTCTTATCCTGAGTATAACTCATCTATATTTTATGGGCATAATTAATTGTATATGATGTGATTGTTTTGGTGCCTGGGAGAATTAATGTACCTGAATGCAAGGCCAGAGTGCAGTAGCATTTTATACATGTAAGGTGGCGTTGCCTTCTTCCACCACGGAAGGCATGTGGATTACAGTATCTGAGTAGTACATGGTATTCATGGTAGTTTTGTTGTCCTGCTGCCTTTTGGTCTCAACTTCATTTTATTTCATATTTCATTTTATTTTTTGTGACAGAGTTATGCTGGACTGGAACTCACTCTGTAGGCCAGGCTAACCTCAAACTTAGGGCATTTCTACCCCAGCTTCATAAGTACTGGATTTGCAAGCATGAATTACCATGTCCAGCCTTTCAGTTCTATTTTTTAAATGATTTGCATCATTATATGTGAATTTAAACATAAGTCCTGGAGATAAATGCAAAACCCAGATGTCCTAAACTATAGTCATATTGACGGAAGTGATCAGTACGTGATGAGTTCTATTGGGAGAACCAGAGCAGAGCTTCACTCTGACTTGCACTTCACTGCTTACCCTTTCTCCACCTGGGTGTTGATTGCCAAGTCTAGAGTGCTCATCAGAAACTGCTAGTGGAACGGATACCAGATTACACATAGGTTGTGTAGATAGGATAAATTTGAGAGATGGGTGGAGCAGAGGGTGTAGGGAAAGGATAAATTGACTGTATTGACTTTAAAATTCAAAAGAACCCCAGTTATTCAAAAGATTATGTTCTCATGAGTCCTCACTATGAGCTCTAGTGAATCTTTAGCCAAAAGGAAGTAGAATTCTATTCATTAGTCTTTAGTGGGGTGTGTGTGTTTTACATTTTGAGTGGATGAGATCATTTAGAGCTATTAGTCTGTTTAATTATCATAGGTGGACTCCCAAACTATTTCTGGGTTACCCCATGTTTTCTGTTTGTTTTTTTTCCCTTAGGAATTCAAAATCTATACCCCAGCAGATAGACCTTTTGCTTATACTGTTTGTTTTTTAATTAATTTTTGCTTCCTATTCTCAGAACTTGCCAGGATTTGTCTTTCTTTTCAGAAAATCCAAATCTTTATCTAGTGTTTAAGGTTCTCCATCAAGTGGCTGTTTGAATGATTTTGCCTCACATTGTTATTTTAGGAGAATATAAACTCCCACTGGACACATTCTCTTCTCCTCACACACACACGCCCCTCCCTCCTGCTATTTGCTCTCAGCTGCTCTCGATCCTATTTTTTTTCTTCTCTGAACTTTACTGATAGATACCCCTGCATGTGGTGCTTAATTGCACAGCCCAAGCCCAGTTTGATTGAAGTCTCTTGGGGGGAGACAGAGGCCTTGTCATTTCTTTTTATTTCTCTTAACATGGTGTGATGGGGAACACTATCTGCAGAGAAAGCATGCGGGTGGTTATAAAGTATGTCCATTAAGTTCCCCAGTAGAAGACCTCTGCTTTATCTCCCATCATTCTGCCACTCTGAGAGCAAAGCAAAAACTGTGAAAAGCTCAGCCTTGCTTTTGCAGAGATGGGAATACCTGGAATTCCAGGTGGTATGTTGAAAAATTATGCTTTTAATATAAAAGTGAAATTGTTTACCAAGTCAGACGGATATGAAGAAAAGTAAGGGTTATGTAAGTTAATTTAAGGAGTCAAGGTAAGAAAATACAGTGCTGATTTTAAAACATCAAAATAAAAATCAATGTGGCAAAAGCTCCAAAGGAGAATTTGAGAGCAAGTTGAAGATAAGCCCAGAGGATGAGAGTCTCTGTAGTGGAGAAGAAATGTAGATACTTCTTGAATGAGGAAAGAAGCTGTGGAATTGTCACAAATAAGTGAAAGGTCACAGGTCTCTCCATCATGCTGGGTCACCATGCAGCCACATGGATTTTACCCATCTGATTTCCCCCGTAGGAAGCGGGAAAATTCAGAAGGGGAGAGAGAGGCACATATAATTTAACTATAACTACTTTATACTCATTTGGTTGACAGTAAACCATCTCTACTAAGAAAGATAAAATCATCCTGGCTCATCTCTAGTACTAACAGTGAAAGTTTATCTTCTACATCTTAAAAAAATTTTAATACCTAAACAAGTAGAACACAAAGGTTATTTCCAATTTTAATTTGGATACTGGGTAGAAATTATTTTTTTATAAAGAAGAGTAACTTTTCACTGCCCAAGTAAAAAGAAGCCTGTATCAGAAACATGCTCAAATAGTTATATTGTCATAAATATGTGGCAGTTGTTTGGGGATGGGAAGGGAAAATCCAGGAAAGGAAGATGTATTATTTGTGACATCATCTCTGTCTGTTTCTTGTGATTTATATTTGATGTTCTATGAAATAATTCATAAGAAATTAATAATCTTTGCATTCACTACTTGGAATATTTCAGATTCCCCACTGAATTTTCATTCCTATACATTATTTTGCTAGTATGAACATTGAGCACCATTGCTTGGTTATTCTTCATTAGACTGTGAGTCAGTTCTCCAAAAGAGAATTTTAGATGCTGTTTTGGGATGGTTGATTATTGTTGAAATACAGTGAAGTTCTTATTTTTTAAGTATTCTTAATTATTTGTGTATTTGCAAGCAGAGAGAGCTAGAGAGGAGAGAGACACAGAATATGGTCATGCCAGGGCCTCCAGCCACTGCAAATGAACTACAGATGCATGTGTTACCTTGTGAATCTGGCTTTACGCGGGTACTGGGAATCCAACGTGGGTCCTTAGTCTTTGCAGGCAAGCACCTTACCTGCTTAGCCATCTCTCCAGGTACCTCCCCCAATATTTATTTTAAATGGCTTTTAGTTATCAGCCAACATTAAAAACAGATTTAGACCATAATCTCCTTCAATTTCTTAGTAAATATAGGAAAGGTAATTATTTAAAGTAAGAAAAATATAAACTGGGGTTCAGCCTATTGGTACAATTTTAAGGAATTTTGCAGTCAGTTTTCTGATTCAGTTACTTGAAATTTCAAAAAATCAGCTACTGATATTCCCTCATCCTGGACCCATACATATACCCACTGTCCATGTTATGCTGTTATCAATTTGCTCTGTATCCTTTATCAAATCTGCTTATTTCAGTTATTTTATTGTTGAGACAGTCTGGTGTAGCCAGATTCCCTATGTAGCTAAGGATGACATAGGTCCTATGGTCCTCATGCTAGTAACCCCCTGACACACACACACACAGACACTATCACTGGAATTAAAAGCATGTACTTCCATGTGCAGTGTGAAACAAGGTTTTAATATGTGATTTGGTGTTCTATCTATGCTAGATTTTAGAAATAGAACTGTGTGTGTCTTTAACAACAGGGAAAATGTATATGGAACTTGGTTAAAAAGATTTCTTCAATGTGGAAAGCCATACAGCTACTTACACATTGTATAGATTTTCTTTTAAAAGCAAACTTCTTCTGCAAGTACCTCTTATAAAACACATTCACAAAGCATCTTAATAAGAAAGAAGAAGGGAGAAATTCATGCTTACCTATTATTCCCTGCATAATACAGTTTGCACAAAAAGAGCTCCACAAACCAAAGTTGAATGTAGAAGCAAGGAGAAGCTGTTCCAGGATCTTCTGAGCTCCTGCATGTTCTTGCAGTTCTGAACATGGGTACTAGGCACGTGGAGAAAATAGACCTTCCTTAGCCCCGTGTTACCTTTTCCAGGTTGTGGAGTTTGGAAAGGGTCAGTGCACACGGACCTTTGTCAGTGTTCTTGAGCATGCACTTTCTCCTAACCGTCACTCATCAAATAGGGCGAAGCAAATATGTATTTTCATTTTGTATATAAGTTTAATATAGCTCCAACCTTAAATATATAAATGAAAAAGTGGCTACATTGTAAATATAATGTGATAGCATCTGCAGTGCTGTAAGAAAAGTACCAAGATTAGACTAATTAAATTTGACTTAGTGAAAGAACAACAACCAAAAATTAAATTTACAACAACAAAAAAAACCTCAACCAAATATCAAGCAGGACAGCAACCCCTTCATGTCTTAAAACCCTTTCAAAGAGGCTGTCATACTGTAGTTGATGTTTTAAATATGCACTTGGGTAGCACACTCAATCGTCGCAGCTAGTAAAGAGGTCATTTTCAATAAGCAAGACGAGTAGAATCGTCACTGTGCACCACTTTGAAGTGCATGCCCATGCAGAGACAGGTTCATATACCATCAGGATCATTTCCTAGGCCAGATTCTGCAGCATTGAAAAGCAGCATTATCAAATCCCACAGTTCAATGTCTGTGACAAGCAAAAAGTCCACGGAGTATTTTTGTTGTAATTGTAGAGCAACAACATGTTGCTGAGACACGGCCGCTCCTCACACCTGGAGGAGACAAAGCCAATGGGAGAGGTTGAATGTGGGAGCACCTTTACCAAACCAACAGGGAAAAGTACCACAGTTTCGGGCCTGTTACCTCCATCAGCCAGCCCTCGAACCCATCACGACAGAGCACCAACTCTGAAGACTGGGAGTGGAAAAGAGCATGTGTCAAATGCCTTGTTTGTAGGCACACATCAATCGTGGGTAGACCTTACCACATCTGAGGCTAAATAAAAACAACAGTGGGAAGCTATTAGGCTTATACAGAGAAAACTAAACTATTCAGATAGGTACAAGGTGATCAGCATGCAGAAAACTACCTATTTTCAGGAATTGACTCACATAATTGTGGAGACTGATAAGTGTGAAATCTTCAGGGCTTGCCAAGCACTTGGGGAATTCTTGGAGTAGTTGATGTTAGAGTCTAGATTCCAAAGTCCACCAAGGAACAGACTTCCCTCCTCTACTAGGGTCTTTAGTAGTGTTTCCTTTCAAGGCCTTCAACTGGCCAGATAATATGTTAATATGTGTTTTGTCTTCTTTCTCCCTTCTTTTTTCTCTTCCCTCCTCATTGGGAAGTGATTATGCATTGTGTTCAGCCTAATCATAGCCAAGAAAGTTAACATATAAAACAATCACCAAGTGGATATGAAAAGCTTCTGAAGTTTAGAAATTCAAAAATATAGCACTCACAATGCAGAATAATATAAATATAATTGAAAAATAAAAACCCTTTAGGAAAAATAATGTTTGTATTCTGAAAAGAATTTTAAAGTATAGTCTGAAGTGAGAAATATGGCTGATCAAGAAGCAGTTACATACAATTCTGTTACATTTTAGGTGTCAGTGAATGCCTAAGAAATGCTTTCAGTCTCCATGTGTGTTGTTTTGCATTGTGTAGGTACATTTAAGTGTGCAAGTGGAAACATTTGCATCCTCACAAATACAATTTACTATTTAGGTTACTAATTATTGTGAATACATTTGTTTGGCATTGCCTTAATGTTGTTACTATCATCCAGAGTCAAGAATTAGAACTTATATTTTCCAAAATTGTTGCTTTATTTACAAGGTACAAAATTTGAATATTAAAATATTTGAATTTTATTTCTTTATAATGTTTTATATATGGAAATGTATAAAATCCTTGAAATGTGGATAATTGTGGGAAGTAAATACAAGGAATTTCTATAAATATGTGAAGTCTTGGAACATCAGTCTTTTTAATCTTTATGGTCTTTTATCTTTAATCTTTTATCTTTTAATCTTTAATCTTTTATCTTTAGCCATTAATGTCATACAAATTGTTATAGAAGTTTTTTTATTTTTTGCTTGCTTATAGCTTTTCTGCTTAAATGCACCAAGACACCCACTTTCAGTTTTACTTTGTGGAATTCATTTGCTCAAAATATAAATCTTGCCTCTTTTATCCTGTAAAAGAAATCTTAAGATGATAGTTTAGAGATAATTTTGCTCATCAATCATGAATACATAAACTTCAGTCTAATGTAATCACTTTATAAGAATGATTCATAGTAAAAAAGTGAATTCTAAAATGTCTACATACTGCTGAAAATTTTGTCCATGAAAATGAAAAATACTGGTTTCTTTTATCCACAAGTTTGTCTCATCATCTATAATGTAGAAATATATTTTGTGTTCTGATGTTTACTTTACATATCCTACTATTACAAATTTAAGCTACAAGAAATCTTACTTCTTGTGGCTTAATTGGGTTTGAACACACATAGGCTCATGTGTTTGAACACTCAGTCCCTAGCTGGTGTCACTCTTTGGGAAGGTTGTGGAACTGGAAGAAAATGAATCAATGGGAGAGGGACAAGAGAATTTATAGACCAGTCCTACTTCCCGCTCTTCCCTCTGCCTCCTAATTGTGGATGCAATGCAGACAGCCAGCTCCTGCTTCTACCTCCATGCCTGCCCTGTCCTGCCTTCCCCAGCATGATGCTCTGTATCTCCTAAAGCTTTGAAGTTGAAATAAAGTCCTCCTTCCCTAAGTTGCTTTCAGATATTTCATCACTGCCATAACAAAAATAGTTAATACATTAACAATCTGTTGTCAGGATGACATATTATAAATCACACCATTCTGTCTATATTGTCAAAACTAAAATTATTCAGTAAAACAGCAGTAGTTAATTTTTATTAACTTGGTTGAATTAAATGCATTGGACATAACTTGGGATATGTTTGTGATGGTATCTCCATAGAAGATTAAGTGAGACCTACCTTGAATGTAGGTGGCACCATTAAATGGACTGGTGTTCTAGTTTTATTGAAAAGGAAGAAGGAGCTGGAGAGATAGCTTAGAGGTTATGCCACTTGCCTGGGAGATCTAAGGACCCAAGTCCAGTTCCTCAGTACCACGTAAGCCAGATGTACAAGGTGGCACATGCATCTGGAGTTTGTCTGCAGTGGCTGGAGACCCTAGAGTGCCTGTTCTCTCTATATATCTGCCTCTTCTCCCAAGAAAGAAAGAAAGAAAGAAAGAAAGGAGGGAGGGAGGGAGGGAGGGAGGGGGGAGGGAGGGAAGAAGAAAGAAAGAAAGAAAGAAAGAAAGAAGAGAGAGAGAGAGAGAGAGAAAAGAGAAAAGAAAAGAAGTATAGAACCAGCAGAACACCTGAATTCCTCTTGCTCTGCTTTCTCATCTGCCTAGAGGTGAACAAGCACCTCCATTGCCATATCTTCCACACCATGATGGGTTGTCTCCTGGAATGTTAAATGTGTGTGTGCAAAGCTCTTTGTTTATCTGGTTCATGTGTGCATGCAGAGTCTCTCTCTCTCTCTCTCTCTCTCTGTGTGTGTGTGTGTGGTGTGGTACAAAATACTTTGCCAGAGTATTCCTTTGTCAGAGGAAAACATCAGGTATCCTCCTCAATTGTTCTTCTGTCTTATCCCCCTCCCCACCCAGAGATAGTCTCTCCTGGAACCTGGAGCTACCTATGTTACATTGGCTGACCAAGGAAGGAGTCCCAACTATTCTCCTCTCTGTCTACTTCAGTGTTAGGTTTAGAGGTATAGACAGCCACGTTTGGCATTTTATGTAGATAATGGAGAATCAAACTCTGGTCCTTGTGCTTATACAGCAAGTCATCTTCTAAACCCTGAGGTCATGTTTTGTATGGTAGGGAACCTTTGTTTGTAGAAGAGAGAATTACTCTTATCTTCATAATGTTGATAAAAGTGCCTGCTAAATTTAATGACTGTCACTTGTGCTTTCTTTGGTCATGTGATTGTGTTCATTAGTGTGACACAGGAAAGATTGATAGGAAAGATCAATACTAGTAGTGTTCTCCAGAGCTGAGGAAAATGAGAATCAGAGGAAGTTTCTATAGCCCGTGATGGTAATGCTTGCTTTTAAAAGCTTGTCTCCTGTAACTTTCAAGTCATGACCTTTTGTCTTCTATTGTACATTTAGATAATCATTTTATTTCACTGTTTTAATTACAGCAAAATTCTTGGCTGTACAATGATTTATATTTATTGGTCTGAAAATTGATTTTACCTTTGAACATGTAATTTTTCTGCATTAGTGGGATTTAGTCACTTAAATGGCTTATATATATAAACTATTACTAACTAGTGTAATATTCTTCTTTAGTGAAAAGATAAAAGCTTAAAAATAACCCCTAATGGCCAGGTGTGGTGGTGCATGCCTTTAATCCCAGCACACGGGAGGCAGAGGTAGGAGGATCGCCATAAGTCTGAGGCCACCCTGAGACTACATAGTGAATTCCAGGTCAGCCTGGGCTAGAGTGAGACCCTACCTCAACCTCCCCCAAATTTAAAAAAAAAAAACCCTAATGGCCCAATTTTCAACTTTTGCTTCATGTTCCAAACCAAGAATCAGTCACTTATGATTTGACATTATATATTAGAAAAAAATAAGTTTGAAGCACTAATCATACTTTCTTATAAACAGGTTGGTGAAGGTTTAAAAACTCAGCATCATCATTTGAAGAAAAAAGTGCAGTGGTATACAGGTTTTTACTTACAGGAAGCCACTTTATTCTGCAGGTGTCCAAATTTTACCTTTGGCTCCAGAGCCCTGGAAGATTTTAAGCTAGACCTCAGTGAGAGATGGGTTACTGTTACGTGATGAACTGCTGAGTTGCCAGGGAACAGAACTGAGCTAATTTTGTTGTTGAGTAATAGTCAGCTCTGTGGCATTTTTTCTTCATTAGCACACAATCTTTTGCCCAGCCCCCACTCGATCTGCTGTGTTTTGCTACCAGGGAGGCAGTTTTTCCAGCACCTCCAGCACAGCTCAGCTGAACTCCGGAAGTCTCCCAAAGCACAATCACTCCTTTATCTTGCCATGACTTTGAAAGAAAGCCTTGGTATGAATTGAATGCTCAAAGCTCTGTCCTGCACAATCTATACTATGTTATTTCAGTTATGCTTTTTATTGCTTCTTAGGGAATTGATTTTTCTGTTCAGTGTATCACCTTTTCTCAATTCTTTCCCCATAAAATAGAAGAGAAAGGAAAAAAAATAGAGCACACAGTGTCTGGAAAATAGAGCAATAAGTAGGCATTCTTAATCCCATGAAGGTGAAAATGTAGGGACAGCAGATAAGTATCACTGAAATTGTGATGAATTATTTAATCATGTAATGCAGGATCTGACCTTTAAACTTGCAGCTTTCAAACCAACTTCCTTAAAATATGGGCTGAAGAGATGCATCAGTGGTTTTTTGGCTACAATGCCTAGGAACCTGGGTTCAACGCTCTAGTACCCACATAAAGCCAGAGGCACCAAGTGGTGTATACATCTAGAGTTCATTTGCAGTGGCTAGAGGTCTTGACACACCCATTCCCTCACTGTTTCTCTCCTGACAAATAAATAAGACATTTTTAAAAAATAGTTCACTTATTAAGTTGTTTGAGTGTATTTCATTCATGTTGTTTTCTTAGTCTTTAACATATCTCTTTTCAGGATTTTAAATACCTAAATTAAAAATGAAGTCTCTTCATTTTCACACTAGTATCATCCTTTGGTTTATGGAAAAGTATTTCATTGTCTGATCAAGTATCACCAAGTATTTCATATATTTGCCAAATTGTCTTAAGTAACAGACTTTCTTAATTTGTTTAATGCAGTATTTTTAAAATTTTTTATTGTTATTTATTTATTTATTTATTAGATGCAGAGGGAGAGAGAGAGAGACAGAGAGAGAGAGAGAAAGAGAGAGGGAGAATGGGTGCACCAGAGCCTCTAGCTACTGCAGATGAACTCCAAATGCATGTGCCATGGTGTGCATCTGGCTAACATGGGACCTGGAGAATCGAACCTGGGTCCTTAGGCTTCACAGGCAAGAAATGTCTTTAATTGTATATGTATTTTGTCAGACTATATTTGATTAAGGGATAGAAAGAGAATTCATAGTTATAAAAGCTACAAATGTTGATACAACTCCCTAAAGGTGAAATAAAGAATTAATGTGAATGTAACTATTAGGTTTGGATTTTGTAGTCCAGTGATTGACCATTTGCTGAGATGAGATGCTTGGGTTTATAAGGACTTTCATGTATGTCTGGGCCAAAAAATCGTGGCTTATATTTGAAGAAAGTCACGATAGTCTCTGTGCATGTTAAGATTTATCATTGAGCATCACCTTTGAGAAAATGTAATGCTTGCATTGAAATAGATTTGGTGTCTATAGTATTGAACTTACAATATAAGATAAAAGTTACAGACAGGAACTGAAGAAATGGTTCAGCTGTTAAGGTACTTGCCTGCAAAGTCTAAGGACCCAGAT
Organism: Dipus sagitta; assembly: GCA_036346955.1. Lineage (NCBI taxonomy): Eukaryota > Metazoa > Chordata > Mammalia > Rodentia > Dipodidae > Dipus > Dipus sagitta. The sequence goes on along the minus strand of CM070778.1, from coordinate 102,682,571 downwards.
TCAATTCTCAGTACCCACATAAAGTTATATGCACAGAGTGCATGAAACTAGAGTTCAGAGTTCATTTGCAGTGTCTAGAGCCCCCTGGCACATCCATTCTCTCTATCTGACCCCTCATATATAAATGAACAAAATATTAAACATTATGGACAGAATTAAGTAGAACAAATCTTATTCCACATTAAGTTTCTTAACCTCAGAAATTGTTCACTTTCTGCTTTAATATAACCAGAAAATATGCTATGACTTGGAGAAAATGCTCCATATCATAACTCCAACTGCATTTTTATGTCTTCCTGCCATGTGGTATGAGTAGAGCTGTACATTCAGAAGTGGTAAGATGATTGTCTGAAAGTGACATTATCTGATAACACTCAGAAAACCTTTAAACATGAAAGATAGAGAGAAATGCTTCACTGCTTTCCTCGGAAGGCATTTTTTTTCTTGGAGTCTAAGCAAGATTAATGTTCTCGACTGACATGCTGACATGTCTGGCTGTGAAATGACAATATATTGTGCACAGAATGGGAGTAGGGACATGCCATTAAAATGCACACCTTAATTGTTTTCTAAATGCTATTAATTTGAGATTGTTCTGAAGGTAATTATGTTCAACTTATAAATGTGTTACATAAACCATTATGTTTATGCACTTGTGTGTATACATTGCTTTTGCTTGTAATGATAGATCACCTCACTTGTGCCTTCACTCCTGTATCTCAGGAAAGTGATGCTGTGTCTTATTCTAGATGACATTAGCTAGGTAATTTCTTTGTTTAGGTTACTGTAGAAAGTGCCTTTTATGGGAGTTAGTTCAGTTAAAGTAGGAACATGAAAGCATCAACTTGCTTTAGGTGAATACTTTATTCCTGGTTATCACAGGTAATCAGTTATCAAACAAAAAATGAGTAAAGGAGAACTGTCACTTTCAATCCGTAGATTCAGGTGCAACATGACAAAAAATAATGTAGGTTTCTGAAAAGGTCAGCATAGGAAAATATGCATTGCACACAGCTAGTATTCTACATAGCCATGATAAGACAAATAAGGATGGGAATTACAGAAAAATCAATTGAACAGGCACTGAGCATAAGAGCTTTAGCACTTACAATGAAAAAATAGTTACAGATAGTATAAAGTAACTTAAACAAATAAGGAGTAACTCTTGGTCATTCAAATATTTAATTTTTCAAGCCAAAAAAGAAGATCTAGTTAAATCAAGATGATCTACTGCCAAAATTGTAAGTCACAAAGTAACATGTTCAAATTTTGGAAGCCATTTTTTAATTTTTTAAATATTTTATTTATTTTGATAGAGAATGGGTGTTCTAGAGCTCCAGCCACTGCAAACAAACTCCAGATGCAGGCGCCACCTTGTGTATCTGCCTTATGTGGTTACTGGGGAATTGAACCTCGGTCCTTAGGCTTCACAAGCAAGCAGCTTAACCACAAAGCCATCTTTCTAGCCCCAGAAACTATTTCTTGTTGAAATCAGTATGTCCCTTTTCAAGGTGGATGTTGTAACACCTTCAGTAGGAAGTGCTTTGTAGCCCAATGAAATATCAGTCCATTTATTTATATGCCTCCTGACTTAGCTATCATTTACCATATACTCCTAAACATTTATTTGATATGTAGTAGTGTTTTAGAAATGTATATGACATAGCTGGAACATTAGAAATTTGTGTCAAATTACCTCAGAAAGAGTCTATGACTTCTTTATCTTTAAACTGAAAAAAATATATTTTTGATAGTTTTTCCAATTTGAGTGAGTTTTGACCTCTTTATTTGGCATCATAATTAATTTCTTCCCTAAATCTTTACCATCTAGAAAAGGTACTGTTGAATTTTTCCTATGCACCATGAATAAACATAGTATCTTTTGGGAAACTCAACATTATGCAGATTTTGTATAGGCAGGTGACTATGGAGTATGAATGTGATGTTCACTGGAGTACTTGGCATTCATAGGAGAGAAGTCTAGGGTTCTAGTTTTTTCCATTTTAAAGGAGAGTTTCAGCTGATCTTTGAATGATGGGGTTATTTTTGGTAGACTAGAAACTACAAAAGGAACCTTCCTTACTGAAGAAGGTGGCTTATGCCTGCATTAGCAGGGTGGCTGCGGGAGGAAGGGTTTGTAGTCAAGGATAGAATGGTGACAATTGACCACCTTAATATTCAGGCTACTTATTTGGGTCCTGATGTAGTATATTAGTGATTCTTTAGCAGTGATAACCAATTTTAAAAAAACGAAATCATAGCAAAAGTGTAATAAGTACATACTATTTATAGTTACTTCAAGTCTTCAAAATTTCTTACCAGCCAATCAGCAGGAACCTAAGCATATTTTAATTAAAATTAATAATGCGCATTGTGGGTTTCAGATGATGGTTTTTTATCTTTTATTCTTATATTGGCCTCAGTTTTCAGTTGGTTTCTATATTTTCTTTAGATTTCACAGTGTCAGGAAAATCCTAATTTATGAAGATTGCTATTGAGAATGTAATTAATAGTACATTTTGCCATCCAAGGATAATCTCTTATTAAGCTGGAAGACAATAGTTGCAAATCGTTATTTTAGTGCTGAATCACTAAGAAATTAATGCTGTTTATAATGCTACCTAGCAGATAATTTGAGTAGAATAAACAAGAATTATTGCTAGTTACCATGTGCAATCATTTCAAATGTATCAGTCCTTTGTTCAGTCAGAAATTTAGATAGTTTGTAAGCAGTTTTTTAGTTCTTATTTCTTGTACTTATATTTTTTAAATTATTTATCTACTAATTCTAAACTATAAGTTGTCCTTTCATTAAAGACTTTCTCTTCACCTTCTCACTAAGGTGAGCAAAATCGTAAAGTAACTAAGACATATCATCCATGTTTTAGTGGAGGTATTTGTCTAATAAAACTTTTTCAGTCCTAAAAATAAAAACTAATCATCTCATTTATTTCTGTTTCATTTTTCAAGTCATTGGAATATCGGTTTTCAAAGTGTGCTCGGGTGTCTGTTTTCTGTATTAATGTTCCCTCTTCCACCTCTAATTTTATTGCTTTGAGTCATCCTGGTCTGTCTTCTGGTTCGTTTAGGTAAGATTTTGTCAGCCTTTTCACAGAACCAACTCTTTGTTTCATTTATTGTTTGTATTTTTTTTTTTTTTTTAGTTCCATTTCATTGATTTCTGCCCTGAGTTTTTATTTTTTCTATCTATGGAGTTGAGGTTCTGGCATGTTGTCAAAGTAAATAACTTACTGATGCACATCAAGGTCTTAGAAAAACAGTCATCACATGTGTAATAGACCACCAGTAGCAAGTCCCATTACCCGTTACTATGAACTTCCGTTTGTAACAATAAACTCTGAAAGGTACTCATGTAATTGAACGGTTGTAAAGTACAAGTAGTCAGACATTATCTCACACTAGTTGGAAAGGGGTTGAACTTCATAAACAGCAGGAGAAAGGTCCTGTGGTTTCTCCAGCTTCTGGCTTAACACTTTCATAAAATGTTTACTTTGTAACCTTGAGCAACTAAGGAAACTCTTGCCTCAATTCCCTGATCAAATAACAAGGTAATTAGTCCCATTTCATGGTGCTTTTGTGAAAATTGTAAGAACCAACACCTATTAAATAACATTCTATAATGGGTTGACCCATTATAGCCTGTTAGTGTGACTTTATTTGGAAATGGGACCCATTGCGTGTACATGAGATATAAATTAAGATGAAGTTATACTAGATTTAGGTAGATTGTGAATCAGCCTTTATAATAAGTATCCTTAAAGCCAAGTAAAGACACAGAAGAAAGTGAACATGTGAAAAGACATAAATTAGAGCCATGCTGCTTTGTAGCTAAGGAACATCAGAGTTGACCATCAACCCTTAGAAAGTAGGAGAGAAACAGTTTCTTAGTAATAGCCTTCACCAGGAGCCAACCTTGTTGATTTAAAAACCACTTGATTTTTAGAATTCAGATCTCTTTAAGTGTGAGAATACACAGATGGTCCCTGACATATGATGAACATTAAAACAAGAAAAAGAAATGTACAGAAACATTTTTATTCAGAAGTTATTGTATGAATCTACTGTCAAATGAAATAAGACTATTTACTAAAATGATTGTTTATGTTGAAAGTTCCTAGGTGTCTAATACTTAAGATCTCCTGAAGATAATACTGAGTACCAGAGTGCCATACAGCAAAAGGTCATAGGAAATATGAGTGTCTTCTCTTTGTGATACCCATGGGCAAGTAAAGAATTTGTAATAAAAATACCCTTTAAATGTGGTCTCCTATGCATGTAACTGCCTATATAAAAATCTAACAAAGGACTGATGCTCTGAAAATCAAGACTGGTACTAAGTGAGTAACAGATGGAATTATAGACACCATGGAAATTGTTGGACCCAGGAATGATTCACATTCAAGGAGAACCTTAGTGGATGGCATGAGATTTTAAAATGGTACTCAGAATGATATGCAATTAAAAGTTTGAACCATTGATATAATTGTTCCATTTAATATTTCTATATCGTGATCACCCAGGGGTAGCTAGAATCTTAGAAAACAAAGTTAAACCTAAGGTGGAGCTAGTAAGTAAATGCAATGCCGACTAGTCAGTGACTCAAAGGAATGAAAACAAAGGAAACATCAAGCCACAATAAGCACATGAAGCCTGAATATTATTGCTCAGTGAAAAGTCAGTGTGAACAGCCTAAATTGAAGTTGCATTGTATACTTCTAATAGAATAGATAGCGTTTTCAAGAAGACAAAGTTGTAAAGACAGTGCATTAGTATTACAAAAGAAAAACACAACAGCAACAATAGGGTATGTCTATATAGAAGGAGATTTACTATAAAGAAGCAACTTACAGAATGATGGTGGATGCCCAGTACAGATGTGCAGTTCAGGCCAGCAGCTTGAGATCAGGGGAGCCAGTGTTCTACTTGAGAGGCTGGTGGCCTAGAGACCAGTGAGGGGTGACATTGCTGTCCCAAGTCATAAACCTATGGAAGAGCTGGTGTTCAACTCAGGTCTGAAGAGCCAAGCTATCAGATGAAGTCTGCAGGGATTATGCTAGAGACTTAGTTCTCCCAGGAGTCTGGGCTTATTCTATTTAAGTAGCAAAGTTTACTGGTTGAGGCCTGTGAACACTAGAGATGCCAGTTTGCTTATTCAAAATTCACTAATTTACATCCTAATTTTACCTATAAACATCCCCTGAGTTGACATGTAAATGGTTGCCTAGGGCTTGTGTGCAAGAGGTTAGAATAAGTGAAGCACTAGAGGATTTTTAGGGCAATGAAACAATGACTATAATGGCCATAATTACAGGGGAGTGGGCTGAATTGTGACCTCCCTAATAAATACACATGCTCATCCCTAGGACATTTGAATATTACTTTACATGGCCAAAGAATATGACATTATGTATAAACTAATGTGTTAAATAAGTTTCTTAGAGAAATGTGATTAATGACTAAAAATAGTTGTGATGAAAGATGAATCAAGAAATTACTCAGGACATATCCTAAAGCACCATTTCAGCCAAGTACCCAAGGTCAATGTATGTATGTAACCTTGATATTAAATGACAGTGGGAAGGAATTACCTTTCTGGTGTCCCACCTGAAAAGCTACACTTCTCATTATGAGAAAGATAGCAAATGAATCCTTTTAGAGGAAAATTCTGTGGAATATTTGATAGTATCCCAGAGCTGCCAGAGTATTATAATGCAGCAGTCTGAAAACCATCACTACAGATGAAAGTACAAGATTAATAAATTCAGTATATTACACAGACTGGAATCTTGCTAGTCAAAATGATATTAGGTAGAAATTAACTAAATTACAGTCTATCTTAATAAAGTAAGGTATTTTGCTGGGTCTTTAGTTATAACAGTACTCATTAGGAAACTGGGTTTGATATTCATGGGAACTCTGGATAGTCTTTGCAAATTTTCTATTTATCTATAACTTTCTAGGATAAATTTTATTAACATTTTTTTGAGTGTGAATATTGGATTAGACCTGCAGTTTTGTCTTAAAGAAAGCTGATGCAAACATAGCCACTCTTAATTACTAATACACTCATATGTATTAACCTCTTAGAACTGGCTGAAACATTACCATACACTGAGTGTATTAAATGACAGAAGCCTGTTCTGTCATGGTTCTGGAGGCCCGAAGTCTGAGATCCATATATCTGCAGCTCCATGTCCCTCTGAGGGTTCCAGTGGAGTGAATCATTCTTTCTTTTTGCAGCTCTGTTAACTTCTGGCTTTCCTGAATTGTTTATTAAGTCTCACATACATCACTCCATCACTCTGTCTGCACTTGACTGCCCTCCTGTATTCCTCTCCTTTGTCCTTTACAGCCCTCTAAAGGACAATCATCATTTACCTTAGAGAGCACACATTAACCTGTAATGGTCTCCTCCTGAGATCCTTACTTTCATTTCTTCTGCAAAGGAGCCTTACTCTAAATAAGCTCATTCTCCGAAGATGGAACCTGTTTGGGGGCCATCTTATTTGCAACAGGTCATACATGTAACCTAGTCAAACAATTATAATAGACTTGTCAAAAGAAGCCTAGAAAACATAAATCTGCAGTTCAAATGTGTATACTAGTAGTCTGCTAGGTATTCATATTGTTTTAATAATGATAATAGGTAATAATTATTCAAATGTCATAACATGGCTGCTATTCATGGATATGCATACTCTACCTATGTTCTCTTTTAATCTTTCTATTTTGATTATCTTTGGTTTGTAGCTGGTGAAACCAGTGCACTAAGACTGATCGAACTTGCCTAAAGTCATACAGCTGTTAAATTTCAAACTTGTGTAAATAGCATTTGTAGCCGTTAAAACACAATGTGGGCCAGTCATTTGCAGAAGTCCCTCCTGTGATGCATGAGGGTCCACTTCAAAGCTAAAGACATAGGGAGGGCTTTGGCAAGAAATGTTTCAGCATCTTGCATGAAGATTCATCAATCCATTTTTGTTAGGGAGACTTTATGACATATCACTAATGCTTCTTTAATTTTAGAATTCAGGAAAGGGCCCATGTCTATGATCTAACTATCTTCTAATCTACTCTTAATTAATTTCCTTTTCCCTCTTACTTTCTTATTCAGGATGTGTTCTCACTGGAATAACACCTCCACCCCCACGCCCACATCCACACATGTGTTTTTCTATACATTTCATATTTGTCTTCCCCAAGGTTTAAAAATTTTGTCTAAATAATGTAAAGATTTATAAACCACAGGATGAGCAAATGAAGCATTTCTAGAGACTATTAAAAATAGGTGCCAAGTAAATGTATATAATGAAGTAAGTGATTCAAATAGAACAATTAACAGATGGCACGAACAATTACATATTCACAGTTCTGGCCAACAGCATTTGGTAGATATAATTACCTTACAGGTGTTAACTGCCCTTGCATCATGGAATGAGACATATCTGAACACTAGAGAGACATAGTTAAATGACGGATGGTCACAAATTAGTAAAAATTCTATTGGCTCATTTTTTTCAACATAAATCTGAAAGCTAAATTCAGTTCTTAGAGTCTAGTGCTAAGTTCACAAAGAGTGAAACTTAAATGGGAGAGCAGGTGTGGTATAATCTTCAGGCTGATTGCTGGGCTGGGAAAAATCTGCACATTAAAGGACATTTAAAATTCACTCAGCATTTGGAAGGTGCAAAGTCCAAACAGGCAATCATTTAGGGAAAAAGTAGCAGCTGTTATGAGTCATTCCTTTGAGTTTCTTTAAATTACCTGAGCTTCACATGCAAAACAGTATTGTACCACTTTTCTTGAAACTTTTTTTGTGCAGATAGGTTTGTAGTTGATGTAGTATAGCCTTAACAGTATCATACTATAATAAGAAGAAAAATAATTCTTGTCACTGTTTATGTATTTTAATAATTTTTACAAAAATATTTGAAAATATAGGTTGCCTTAAATGTACACATGCATACCTAGTTATTAGGTCTTCCAAATGCTATCGCTTTATTTTTTTTGTCTGTGAACATAAAATATTTGGTACTTTATATAATATTACCGAATCTCAACACCTACTGGGAATGATTTCAATTAAAATTGGAAATTTACCTCCTCCTTCCTTCTAGTCAATTTGAGTTCCCCTCAGCAATAGAACTGAAAGCTTATTTGTATTACTGTCTTTCAAGTCACCTTTTTAATATGTATTTTCAATTAATTTTTTATTTGAGAGAGATATAGGGAAAGAGGCGGAGAAAAAAAGTGGTCATACCAGGGCTCTATCCACTGTAAACAGACTCCAGACACATGTGCCACCTTGTGTATCTGGCTTATGTAATTCCTGGGGAATCAAACCTTGGTCCTTTGACTTTGCAGGCAAGCACTTTAACCACTAAGCCATCTCTCCAGCCCTTAAGTTATCCTTTTAAAATCATGTTTTCATTATTTTACAAAGCTTAGTTTCACCAGTATTTTGTAAAGTATTTGAACACAAGTATATCTCTGCTCAGGTATTTTGTTTCTAAACAGTAATTATTATTCTTAATATTTTTGAATGGTGATGGAAGCCTTTATTTTTTATCTTCTGCTCCACACACCTTTTTTTTCTGAGATGGCAGTCTAACTGTTGACCTGGATAGCCTCTCATTTCTGCACTGAGTGATTCTCTTGCCTGAGTCTCCCAAGTCTACCATTGCTGTCTTTAATAAATGGCTTTAAAATAAACATTTTCTCAAATTATTTTTCTTCTTTTCTAGTTCCATAGAAGAAACATGAGTATGGATTTCTCCCCTTTGAAAGTTGAGATCTTTAAAAATTCCCTGGATTAATTTACTACTTAAAGACATTTATTCTGGAAGCCTACTTTGTTTGTTTTTAACTTGTGTGTGCGTGTTCCTGTATGAGTGCAGATGCCCATGAGCCATGGTGTGTGTGTATGTGGAAATTAGTGGACAGCTTTCAGTCAATTCTGGCCTCCCACCTCTTTTTTCTTTTTTGTTGGAGGCAGGATCTTTTGTTGTTTACTACTCCACTCGGTTTACAAGCTTCTGGAAATTCTCCTCTAATGCCTCCCTTCTTGTCATAGGCACACTGGGATTACAAAAGCCCACCACAGATTCTGACATCTAAATGGGGTGTAGGAACCCATCTCAGGTACTCAGAGTTGTAGGACTTAACCACTGAACCATCACCCAACCCCCCCAATCCAATTATAATGGTGTTACATTATAAACCTAATAAACACCTAATAAATATGTAAGGGGCTAAATGTCTGTTATGCAGTATTATGTTCCTCTGTAGTGAAAAATTATTTTTAGTAATGTAAATATCTTATTGAAATGTGCTATAGTTTTCCTATAGCATTATATTCCCTGTGTTAATATTTCAGGCTGTTGAAATATATTATAATAAGTTAAACTGAAAAATCAACTTTATTTCTTCTAATTTTGAAGGTATTTTTTGGGAATCCTAATAATTTAATTTTTCCTTTTTTCTAATAAGGTTGTTGTACTTTAAATCCTTATTAACTGTGAATATCCAGTAAATAAAAGAAAGGTGAGGATAGGTAGGTAGGTCAGTTAGTAAAAGTGCCTGCTTTACAAACATGTGGACCCCGAGTTCTGTCCCTAAACATTAAAAAGTTGATTTGGTGGCAAACTTGTAATCCTATTGTTGGGGAGATCAAAATGGGTGAATCTTTACTGACCAGCCAGTAGCCTAAGTGGTGAGCTCCTGCCCAATGATAGACCTACAACTATACACATGAGCAGAGACATTTATTTATCTTTTCCCACAAGTATGCATAAAATATATATGTATCCACATTAACCCCTCTGTTTTCAGGTTATGACTGTAGTAATCCCATTACCACTAGGCAAAGCTGCAGGTATATCTCAGTGGTAGAGTGCTTACTTAGACTGTGTGAGGTCCTGTGTTTAACTCACAATAACGTACACAAACACAAACACACAAACCCATTAGTATTAAACATTTTTCAAAAATGGAGCTGGAGAGATGGCTCAGCAGTTATGGTGCTGGCCTGCAAAGCCTAAGGACCCAGGTTTGATTCCCCAGTACCCACGTAAAGCCAGATACACAAGATGACTCATGCATCTAGAGTTCATTTGTGGTGGCTAGAGGCCCAGGCATGCCCATTCTTGCTGTCTCTCTCAATCTGTGTCTTTCACTTTTGCTCAAATAAATAAAAATTTAAAAACATTTTTTTAAATATTGAGACTTTCCCATGTATATGCAATATCTGTTTGATACTTTTACAGTAGAAGGATTACTATGTTCAATCTGAATCTCTGAGCTGGGCATGGTGGCACATGCCTTTAATCCCAGCACTTGGGAGGCAGAGATAGGAGCATCTCCGTGAGTTTGAAGCCAGCCTGAGACTACATCATGAATTGCAGGTCAGCCTGGGTTAAAAGGAAGACAAATAATCTAAAATAGAGATGACCATTTCTGCCCAGTTTTACTGTTGTTCTAAGTTGGAAACAACTCAGTTTTGGGGCTGTGAATTGCTTTTAAGAAACAAATTGTTTTAAAACTTTGTATTGTATGTTCTTTAAAATAATGCTTTCAAATATTTCTTAAAAGAAAGAGGAAAATACCAAAAACATTATCTTCAGAATAATATGCCTTTTAAGTAAATCTGTGAGAATGAGTTTGCACAGAATAAAAATACAATTGGTATGTTACTGATAATAGTAGTCATCATTGTATATAGAATTAAGTCTAAATCATATGATGGATACCAAATATTATAAAATTGAAAAGTTGCAGGTAACTTTAGCTAAGACCCTTTTACATCACTTAACATTTGTTTCATGTTCCATTGATTTATAATATAATATTGAAGGGGAAGACTTTGTTCTACACCATGGTGTCTTTGAAATCCCATTAAATCATATCTAATACAATGATGATTGGGAAAACCATGTATGGCTGTTGTTGAAGTTAAAGGAAATGATATGTGTCCAGCTATGGCTATAGCTAAGTCCGTGGTAAATGCCATTGATTTTCAAAATATGTCTATTGATTCTATTGCAAATGAGGAGTAGGTTTAGCGTAACTTATTTTTCTTTTGTTCTTATGCATTGTGGACCCTGATTTTGCAGTATTCCTAGCCCTGCATCTTGTTGTGGAGTTAATGGGGAAGAAGAGATAATCATGACAGAGATAGCTTTATAATACTCGTCTTATTCTTTTAGGATAAAGTTCATTTGGTACTTGAGTAAACTTATTTTTCTAGCTATTATGTTCTCATAGATAGTTTGAGGTTGTTCTGGAAGTAACGGCCAATGTCAGCAACTGCACAAGAAAAAAACTCTACTAAGAAAAAGATTTCCAATCTCCACTGTATAACTCTGAATTGTTTAATTATACCTAAGGATGTTCATGAACTGTAGTAAGGTAGCTAATATACAAAATCTGCTACATTTTGAGAGACAGAGTTTTCATTCTTCATTTGGACAGTGAAATTCAGATTTAAGTAGCAATTCCATCTAGAACAGAATGTTACTTTATCTTTTCAAGGTAATTCAGGGCCTGGGAAAAGATGATTCAGTGTATAGACCACTGGCTGAGCAAGCATGAAGACAGGAGATAGGAAACCCAGCACTCACATAAATGCTTCTGGACATGGTGACCTGACTAAAATAGTAACATTCAAAGGGTAGAGGAAGGAGATTCCTAAGGCAAGCAAGCAATACAGACTAGCCAAGTTAACAAGCTCTGGGTTCAAGTGAAGGATGCTACCTCAGAAAATAAAGGAGAGAATGATGGCAGAAGATGCCCAACATCAACTTCTGCCCTCCACACATGCACCTGCTCATCATGAGCATGCTAACCCCCTACCTCACACATGTGCACCTGCTTATCATGAGCATGTTAACCCCACACACATGTGCATCCGCTCATCATGAGCATGCTAACCCCACAAATGTGCACCTGCTCATCATGAGCATGCTAACCCCCACCTCACACATGTGCACCTGCTCATCTTGAGCATGCTAACTCCAACCCCACGCATGTGCACCTATCATCATGAGCATGCTAAACCCCACATCACACATGTGCACCTGCTCATCTTGAGCATGCTAACTCCCACCCCACGCATGTGCACCTATCATCATGAGCATGCTAAACCCCACATCACACACGTGCACCTGCTCATCATGGGCATGCTAACCCCCACCTCACATATGTGCATCCGCTCATCTTGAGCATGCTAACTCCCACCCCACGCATGTGCACCTGCTCATCATGAGCATGCTAACCCCCACCTCACATATGTGCACCTGCTCATCTTGAGCATGCTAACTCCCACCCTACGCATGTGCACCTATCATCATGAGCATGCTAACCCCCACCTCACATATGTGCACCTGCTCATCTTGAGCATGCTAACTCCCACCCCACGAATGTGCACCTGCTCATCATGAGCATGCTAACCCCCACCTCACACATGTGCACCTGCTCATCATGGGCATGCTAACTCCCACCCCACGCATGTGCACCTATCATCATGAGCATGCTAAACCCCACATCACACACGTGCACCTGCTCATCATGGGCATGCTAACTCCAACCCCACACATCTGTACCTGCTCACCATGATCATGCTAACCCCACACACACATGCACCTGCTCCTCATGAGCTTGCTAAGCCCCACATCATGTGCACCTGATCATCATGAGCATGGTAACCCACACACACATGTTCACCTGCTGATCATGAGCAAGCTAACCCCCACACACACGTGCACCTGCTCATCATGATCATGCTCACCCCATACACATGTGCACCTGTTCATCATGAGCATGCTAACTCCACATAATGTGCACCTGCTTCTCATAAGCATGCTAACCCCACACATGTGCACCTGCTCATCATGAGCATGCTAACCTCATATCATGTGCACCTGCTTATCTTGAGCATGCTAATCCCCACCCCACACATGTGCACCTGCTCATCATGATCATGCTAACCCCACACATGTGCACCTGCTCATCGTGATCATGCTAACCCCACATCATGTGAACCTGCTCATCATGAGCCTGCTAACCCCCACCCCACACATGTGCACCTGCTCATCATGAGCATGCTAACCCCACACATGTGCACCTGCTCATCATGAGTATGCTAAGCCCCACCCCACACATGTGTACCTGCTCATCATGATCTTGCTAACCCTATACCACACATGTACACCTGCTTTTCATGAGCATGCTAAACCCCACCCCACACACAGTTAATTAAAAGAAGTAGTAGTCGTGTAAATGTTAAACTTTAAAAAAATATCCTTTTATATTTCCTTAATTGTATTTTCATATGGTAAAAACTTTAAAACTGATTTTATTCCTGGAGAGGCTCATACCCCTATAGGTATGTTTTCTAGCTTACTAGCTTTCCTTTAGTTGATGGATTAGGCTATATTTCAGCAAATGAATGAAATTAAAGTTCATACATGTCACTTATTTTATATTTTTTAAAGTAGGTGGTTGTGCTGTTGGAGAATTTCCACGTTTCTAAACGTTCAGTTAGATAATACCTACCCAAGAGAAGTGCAGTAACTCAAGTGGACTTGCAAAGGACAAATGTCACAGGGCCAGGAAAAAATGTGACTTTAATTTAGAGCTTATGAAAATGTGTTTTGGGGCTGGAGAGATGGCATAGCACTTAACATCCTTGCCTGCAAAGCCAAAGGCCCAGGTTCAATTCCCTAGTACCCACATAAAGCCAGATGCACAAAGTGTTACAAGTGTTGAGAGTTCATTTGCAGAGGCTACAGGCCCTGGTGTGCCCATTCATATTCTCTCTATCTCCCTCCGTCCCTCCCTCCCTCCCTTCTTCTCATTCTCTCTGAAACAAATAAAATATTGTAAAAATGTGTTTTTGTAAATTGAGCCAATAGAAAGCTGACAACATGGACCAAAAGGAAACATTTCCTCTTGGATTTGAAAATTTCTCAATAGAAAGAGATTAATGGTGAGTGACATCAGATCTTCGTTTTAATGACTTAGATGACAATTTGCTGATGTCCACATTGTATTTATCATACTAAAAAAGGAGTAAAGATTAAGAATACAGCTAATAGGGGGGAAGGTATAATTTTTTTCCATCAAGAAATGAAAATCAACAGTCATTTCCAAGCTTGTTATCATATACTTGATATTCATGGCTCAAAGAAAATGGATGAATTTTGATGTGGATTGTTTTGCTCAGATAGTCGCTCTATGTAACCCAGACTGGCCTAGAATTTGCTGTGTAACCCAGATTGGCCTCCAGTTGGAATCCTCCTGCCTCTGCCTCTGCCTCTCAATTATTAGATAAGAAGTATGCATATTAGAAAGAGAAACTGCTAACACGTTATGCTCATTTGAAACAAACTTAGCATTCTTGTTGATTTTGTAAATAAATATCTTACAGTCATCTCTGTATTGGAGAAAAAGCTCAGCAATATAGAAATTCATATATAACCTTAGAAAATTATATTTAGAACAGAACTACTTGTTCCTTTACTCATCATGCACAGTTTTTGGTACTGGACTTAGTATTTGAGTGACCAGACAAAACACAATGTAAGTCCATGGTGACTGAGATTTTTCATCACAAGATGCAAATCATGCAGTAGAGCCCTCACATGACAAAATTGATGAGTAAGAGTAGAGTTATATGAGCCACTATGACTGTTACTGACATTATTTTGTTTTACTTATGAATGTTTTGCAACATCATCAAAAAAAATGGATGCTGCGTAGTTTTCTTCTAATATACACTCCAAGGCTGGTTCCTTGTAGGGCTTGCATTTGCTGGCTCTTAGATGTTTATCACAAACTGCTGCCTTATGAAAATAAATGACTCTATCAAAAATGAATGTTTATATGTTGAAAACTAGAAAAACTGCCTGAATCTTAATTGATGAATGAGCTTGGAGAGTTAAGAAACATAGAAAGCTGCAGAATTTAAATACTGCAAATTTTACAGTGTCATGTTAGGGAAGCACCTATTTCTGTAGGCTGTTCAACCAAACTTACTAGAGATTTTCTCTAAGCTTGAAAGTGTGTACAGCTCTAAATGTCAAGCTCCTTACAGCAGCATTCACTAATCAGTTTGTTTTGTTCAATTCTTATTGAATAGATATTGATATACACTAACCTTCATTTAGGAAAATGTTTTCTTACCTGTGCCTTATAGACCCATGTGTGTCCCTGAGGAGCCTTAAGCCATCATAAATGCCACCATTTATCTATGACTCTAAAATTCAGATAAACTCGTCTTTCAAAAGAGCTTTCTCATTCCTGTTAATGAACATTTAAAAGTTAGTTTTAGAATATTATATTTTGAAATGTGACTTTAGTAGTGCAATTGTCTTTTCATATATTATTGGTCAACGAAGTTCTCTGTAGCATCATGTGTGAGATGAGAGGACTCTAGATTGGGAAGATTTATGTCCTTTGCCAGGACTCACACAGTGGTCGTCTTCTTAGCTCCTGTGTCCAACTTGCATGCTAGTTATGTGTAAAGTTGTGGCGTCCTTTTGCGGTTTCAAAAGGAATAGTTAAATACTATTTTTTTAAGTTTTTTTAAATTTATTTAAGAGAGAGAAAGAGGCAGAGAGAGAGAGAGAGAGAGAGAGAAAGAGAGAGAGAGAGAGATTGGGCCCGCCAGGGCCTTCTGCCACTGCAGACGAACTCAAGATACATGTGCCACTTTGTGCATCTGGCTTACATGGATCCTGGAGAATCAAATCTGGGTCCTTTGGCTTTGTAGGCAAGTGCCTTAACCGCTAAGCCATCTCTACTGCCCTTAAATGCTTTTTTTATTCAGACTTTCAATTCATTCCTATTTGGTCACATGTGTCTTGTCAGCCACAACCTATGTATTTCTCTTTGTGAAACATTCATGTGTTGCAAAGATTATTTTGGAGACAACGTGTTCATGTCTCTCAAATATAAAATTGTACTATGTGTTGGTCCAAGAGTGAATCAAATGCCCTGTTATTTTAACCAGCCTTTATAGAGCTAGATGTCTAGAGATGCTTGAAGGCTGCCCCCTGCCCTGCCGCACTGGACACTGCCTGAAGGTCCCATCTAGCACCTCTGTGTAATCGATTCCTCCTGTTACCTTTCCAGGTTCTGCTCATGTTCCTTTAAGATGCCAAATCATTCATCAAAGCTCCCTTGTTTCCTGTTGCAATGATTGTTTTTAGTTTTCCTTTATAACATTAATCCTAATTTTAGCCAAAGTATATAGGACAGCACTGAGATATATATGCTGTGATAGTATGGCTGGAATGTGTTGTGAGGATACAGGTGTGTGTATATATAGAGCATTATGACTCTCAAAGTGATTTTTACTTCCATAACAGAACTTGTTTATTGGGATGGAGAAATAATCATACCAAGATAGAATTGTGTGTTAAAACTTTAGTGTAATTCTTTTCATTTTTTTTTTCTGTCTGTGTGCACCTATGCTTTTATAGCTGTCATACTATAGCCATTTTCTATATAATTTGAAATTCTAGAAGGGGTTAGTTGTGTAATTAAGATGACATTTAATTCTTTATAGAAGTGGGGAAATTTCAAAGAACTAGGAAGATTTAGAGCTTGTTTTTAGTAATCATATGGAAGAGGGGATGACTAGTACATTTAGAGTCATTTTCAGGTTTTGGTAAGGGTGTTGGTGACCATGGAAGGACCCAGTTTGTAAAGGAAGAGGTGAAAGATGCATTCAACTCCTGCCAAGGGTTTGAATTGCCTAAGAAATCAAACCACATTTACTTAGTGAATTAGTCTGTTCTAATTCACTGAGAAAGAGAGAGCCAAGAATGTGGCCTTTGAACTCAATGTGCTAAACTATATTTAGTTTCCATGTTAGTGAAAGCTTAGTAAATTATTCAGGGGGATTATCACCCTTTTTCCCCTGGAGATATTGTGGAAGTACAGCAAATCTTGCCCCGGCAGAACAATCACTGGCCTGTGTAATCATTTTAGAGCCCCTCCATAGCTCTGGACCTGTCATACACTTTATTTATTTATTTATTTATTTATTTATTTATTTATTTATTTATTTATTTCAAAGCAGAGAGAGAAAGAGAAAGGGAGAATGGGCATGTCAGGGCCTCCAGCCACTGCAAGCAAACTCTGAGCACGTGTACCAATTGTGAATGTGGCTTTACCTGTGTACTGGGGAATTGAACCTAGGTTATTAGGCTTTGCAGGCAAGCACCTTAACCACTGAGCCATTTCTCCAGCCCTCCACTCACACACTTCCAGTGTACCATACCAGTTCCTGTGAGTTTTCCCCTTGCTAAGCCAGGAAGAGTTCATTGTAATAATAGTACAGTTTCTCCACTATAAAAACAAGTGCCAAGATCTCTCATAACCTACACAGTACTAATTCCTCAATCCTTGCTTTTCTTTTTAATACACTTACCTCCAAGAAAGACATTATTCACACTGTTAGAAACAATGTCATATTACTAGTATTGAATAGAGTTACTTTTACACATTTTCTCCATTCTTTTTACTAAAATTCTATATAATGTTATCCAAAGTAATGAGCAAACAGGGGTTTTATTTCATTAAAATAAAATACACATTAGAATGATATTTAAGGGCTGGATGTGGTGGTGCACACCTTTAATCCTAGCACTTGGGAGGCAGGGGTAGGTGGATTGCTGTGAGTTCAATGCCAGCCTGAGACTACAGATCAAACCCCACCTGGAAAAACAAAACAAAACAACAACAACAAAAGAATGATATTTAAAAGTGTAGGTAGTTAAGTTACCATTCAGTTTCTAGCTTCTATTTTTATCCTTTGGAGAGTGTGTGTGTGTGTGTGTGTGTGTGTGTGTGTGTGTGTGTGTGTGTGATGTATTATTATGTATGGTGTGTGTATGGGGTATATGTACATGTCTGTGCAGATGAGTGTGAAGATCCAAAGAGAACATTGATGTTCTTTTCCATTGCCTTTTTACCTTGAAAGAATTTCTCACTGTTCTTGGGGCTTGCCTGTTTATAGTTAGGCAGGCTGACCAGTGAGCCCTAGCCATCCTTCTGTTTCTGATCCTCTCAGCACTGGAGTTACAGGCATGGATGACCACACCCAGCTTTTTATATGGGTGCCTGGGATTGAGCTTGCACAAGTGATTTTACCCATTGATACATATTCAGACCCCAGTTCAATTTCTAAAAGTAACTTACCTGTTGAGCAAACCTGTAACTATTCCTCATAGCCACTGTCTGTTTCATCAAGATTTACTTCACTGTTCATGCTCAGTGGCATATAGTGAGAATAGTGATAACATTAGAAGAATAAATTTATTAAAGTTGTAAAACCTTTACCAACACCCTCCCTTCCATCTCCACAGGTGAAATTGAGCATTCATTCAATCGTAAGTCATTTATAGCTATACTTCCTATGTGTTAGATATTATGCTGGATACTGAGGTTATAAAAATGGAAATGAAATTAGAGGTAGTGACACTCTACAAAGAAAGACAGGCATGTAAACTGATAATTTAAAAATATAAGATTAGGCACCTGGGAATGGCTCCATGGTTAAAGGTGCTTGCTTGCAAAGTCTGCTGGCCTGGGTTCAGTAATCAAGCTACCCATGTAAGCTAGACACAAAAAGTGACACAAGCATGTGACACTTGTTTGCAGTGGCAAAAGGGCCCTAGTGAGCTACACAAATTAATTAATTAATTAAAATATAAGCTTTGTTGATTCCAGTATTAGACAGCATCATAAAATCCTAAACCCAACTCTCTGAATGAGATGAACGAGCAGATAACACCTGATGGGAACGGCAATAGAGGATGATTAAGAAGCTAGACAGTAGAGATATTTGTAGGTAAGGGAGCAACCTCCATGGTGGGATGTAAATCAGTCATATCAGAGGGAAACTGCACGAAAAGATTCATAGAGTAAAAATACTTCCTGAGGCCATGGGGAAGTACATATAGTCAGGTCTTTCCAAGACACAGACAGGTGTGAGCTGCTTTGCAGAAAGACAGTAAGAAGGTAAACTGAACCTGGATCACTTAAAATACTATTTGCTAAGACTTTTTTGTATTTTATTTATATTTACTTATTTGAGAGAGTGAGAAAGAGGCAGATAGAGAGAATGGCCGCTCCATGCCCTCTAGCTGCTGCACATGATCTCCAGACATGAGCCACCTCGTGCATTGGCTTACATGGGTCCTGGAGCATCGAACCTGGGTCCTTTGTCTTTGCAGGCAAGCACCTTAACTGCTAAGCCATCTCTCCAGCCCCAGCTAAGAAATTTTTATTTCCCATATATGTCAATGTTTCTCACAGCTTTGGTATGTACTGATGATATCAGGAGGTTTAATAGAAAGGTAAAACAGAGTTATGAGTCTTTTTCTTACTGAATGCAATACTATAATTCAAATTTAAAGTGGTGATATTTGTTTCATATTAGAAATATGATGTCACAGCAGTTTTCATTCTTATGTACAGTTGAGTTTTCTGAAATGAGGTAAATTCTAAGTCTTGTCTTTTTATTTATTTATTTTTTTATTTCTAACGTAGCTAGTACCAGCTCAGAATTATAGGCCAATGAGAATGATCTCTAGCAAGAAGTTGATGCCTGGCAGTTTGGGGCACTTGGATCTAACATGGAGCCAGAAATGATGAGATACTTTACTGGGAAGATCTTTTCACAAGCTCTCAGAGTTGGCTAGTGTATCCTACTCAGAAGCTAGAGAGTTAGCACTGTCATTTAGGACACTGGATATATTTTGTTGCATTCCAGAATAGAAATTATTTTTCATGTTTATTTTAACAGTGAGTTTTCAGATACACCTACTGAGGCATTAGTTTTCCATTAAAGATATCGAAACACTAAATTGACGTAAAGTTATACTGGTAGTAATTGTGTTGTTTGTATCATCTTTCTATTCCTCAAAATCAAATGCAATGAGATTTTTGCCCTGCTGTGATAGATGTAAGCTATTTAATAAGTCAAATATATTGCTAGAATTGTACTATTTGAGAATGCCACTTGAAATCACTCAAATGGCCTCTAATTGTCAGGATCAGTAAGAAATGTGTTGCTGTCCCCCTTTCTGTGAAAGCAATACAAGCTTGCTCCTGACTGTGTATTTCTGTGTGGTAAGGAATTCTTACGTTCAGTGTGCATTCTCTTCTCAGTACACTGAAAGTACAGGATAGTTATGTACACAGTTTTTATTATTTCCTTCAACACTGACTCAAAATCAAGTAGTAGTATGCTTGACTCTTGGCTGTAGTCAGATAAAGAAATAGGTAGATTGACATTTGTATTTTATTTCACTCTTTCGAAGTGCCAACTTTCCCATCTATATACATAGCTGTGTTCCTTCCCTGTGGAATCTCCTTCCTCTTTCCTGTACCAGCAGCCTTTACCCTTGAGTTTATTCCACATAACCATCAAGAGCAGATCGTGCAAACATCAGTGGCTTATTCAACTGTTAAATGAAATGTCTGCAACTACTTCCAAGAGACAAGCATTGCTTTTCCTCAATGTATGACTCCATTTGGACAGCGTGCAGTGTTAAACAATGTTCATTGATAGAAGTATCTTGCTAATAGCTGTTCCTAATTTTTAAATTGTATTTTTGCTTATTTGCCTGTGGTTATATATGTATGTACATGTGTATGGGTGTGTATGGGACAGTGTGCATGTGAAGATCAGGACAACCTACCGGTGTGTGCTCTTCCCATGGTCTTAGGTGCATTGAGATCACATGTGCATGTGCCCTTTTGCTCCTGGCTTTATATGGGTGCTGACAAATCAAGCTTAGGCTGGCAGGCTTTGTAAGCAAGTACCTTTAACCACTGAACCACCTCTCCAGTCTCTCTTCCTGTTTTTTTTTTTTTTTTTTTTTGAGTAATTTTCTTGGTGGTCTTACTAGCCACTTTATAATAACGTGGACCCAGTTGTTTTTTGATTGTAGAACAATCAGTTTGATGTCTCTGCTTTTCATCTTTTCTCAGTTTTGCTAAGTAAATTCATAGTTTCAACATGGAAAAGAATGTTTTGTCAATATTCTGTAAATGCTTGTAAGGTTTACTATATAGGTCAGTGAGCTTGTGTTGAAAACAATGAAAAAAATTTCGATGAATTTAAGTCATTATTTTAGGATAGACCATGCACTGAGATGCAGAGAACAACATTAGAGTTCCCAACTTTCAGGTACTTAAATTATGCTTTATTTCTTTTTCTTTCTTCTTTTATTAGTGTTATCCCAGCTTTGACACTTTATATTAATTTGCTTAGTATTAAAGTTTTGTTCCCTGTGTTAAGAATCCAGCTTTATTCATCACTATTTAAAGAGTTGATGGACTCAGTCTGAAACATCAGTGCAGTTCTCAGTGATGCCTACAGCAACTTCATAAGTACATTGAATTTAAGTAAGGAATGCACACAGCTAAACAGAAGATGGGGGAGACAACTGGATCGGCACCTATGAGTCATTAATAAGGAGTCAATTATTAAGAATGCTGGTTACATTGCAAATCATAATTAATCTTAGTTTTCAAACATCTCAAACTTGCAGAAAAGGGCCAACATAGGAAACTGATAAAGATAAATGGGGCTGCCCATTTAAATTTAGCTTCTCTAAAACTGTCATACCAGTGAAAAGCTAAGGGTTGTTCTTGGCACATAGTAGTTTCAGTTTTTACTTACTCGTGTAATAATTTTTAATCTTTCTCCCCATGTTATGTGTTAAATGTTTTGTGGCCCTGAACCCCAATATGATATTTGGAGTGTTTTCAATCTGTCAAAATTGGTAATTAATTCTGGCAGAACCAAAGTCCTGAGTCTGACTTTCCTTCTTTGTAAAGTCATAGGTGGAAAATCCTTGCATTTTAAGTTTGAGTCAGCATTAAATGAAATAATGAGTATATTCTATATCAGACTCTTTATGCTGTATATTCATGCTATAATATTATTATTTATCTTCTTTTGTCATTTTGTTGGCTTATTGTCAATATTTTGTTGGTTATATTTCAATCCCTAAAATAAATCACCCATCATTTCACTTCATCACTTATATGGAAGAAGCCCAAAAAGTAATACAACATTTAAACAGTCAAGACTGACAACCTGATGATATTGGTACTTGTGAATGTGCTTAGAAATATATAAGTATTTCCAGCGTGGTGGTGCATGCCTTTAATCCCAGCACTTGAGAGGCAGAGGTAGAAGGATTGCTGTGAGTTTGAGGCCACCCTGAAACTACATAGTAAAATCCAGGTCAAGCTGGACTACAGTGAAACAAACCCTACATTAAAAAATAAAAAAAGAAAAAAAAGAAAAAGAAAAAGAAAGAAAGAAAGAAAGAAGTGTGTGTGTGTGTTTGTGTGTGTTTTGCTAATTAGGGCTTTGGTTTGCTTTTGGTGTGGTGGCCTAGTGACATAATGAAGCAGTGGCGAATGTGAAATTAAATGAAAATTACAAGGATGGATTTGTTGACAAATACAAAGGATGCTGAAGTGTCAAAGAGAAAACCAAGGCCTGTTAGGATATAATCCCTGGCATGCATCCATGTAAGGGCTGCTGTCTGTTCAGCAGTGGTTGCTACTGAAATTATGCTTCTCAGTGCGGGTCCTGCCCCTTGATGCAGGGACACACAGCCAGTGTTTCCCCTGCAAAGGCTTGGAACAAAAATGCCCCAAGTTTCTGTCAGTTATCATAATTTAACACAGATAGTTTTATTTCATTTTAAAAGAAATATGGTGGAATAGAGTGCTTATAACAAGACAAACTGATGAACTGTGAATTCTTTTTGTTTCCATTTTGATAAAATAGTTTAATTTTCACTTAATGTGAAAAATGTTAAAGACACTGAGTTTCTGTAGAACTTTACATGGTACAGCTTTGCCTTATGAGAAACTTATCAAAATGTTTTGAAAATATATGTATTTCATTTCTCAAGGAGCCAAATGACTATTGTACTTTCACCAGAAAAGGCATACAGAAATTCACTGTCAAAGTGGAGCAAACAGACTGAGATCAAACTGCCATACTTCACTTCACTAAGTTTGGCATTTTATGATTTATTTAAGGCCCTTCATTTTTAGTTTCAAAATAAAACATACATAAAATATATGCTAATAAGATATTAGTAAACTTAATTGTTGAAGTATGTATAATAGGATTATTTGTACAGATACATTACTAAATGTCCGGATATTTTATTGGATGTTTTAGTACAAACATTCAATATTTAAAACACTCAAAAATTGCCCAGGCAGTGCTGCACCTCTTGACAATCTTCCTGCTGCATCCTAACTCCCAGAGGTGGCCAGTTTTAAAGAATTTGTAAGTTTCTTTTTGTGATTTACTCAGATTTTGTTTACTTTCTAAATTCCTTTTTATATTTGCAGAAAACATTCTAAAATATTTCCAAAAAGCATAAAGCATATTGGTATAAAATAAATAGCTACAGTTTCATCTTGACATTTGGATCTGGAAGTGTTCTTGAACTCCCACTTTAGAAAGACAAGTAAACAACCAAAAATTTCTGCTGATAGCTTTATGTTCAAAATGAATTCTTGAAATATTCAGTACTAACATTTAATTTTATGTTGAAAACTTCACTTTCAGAGCAAAAGACAGTTGGCATTCATGTATGAAAATGAGTAGGGATGCCCCAGAGATTCTGTATTGTAGAAAAGCTTTATAATTGGTCTAATTATTCTTTGGTAAAGTTTTCTATTTATTGGATTCTGTTAGATTTTAGCACTATTTGTTTCAAGTTATGTTTTCCCAAGCATCCCGTATACCTATTTTCCCAACATCTTAAGTACATATTCTTGAAATACATGAACTTGTCAAAATAATCTAAAAAGCCATGCCTTTTTTTTCAAAATTATTTAGTTTGTCATTTTGAAAACTAAAAATTATTGTCTTCATGGTGAGTAGAAAATCGATAAATAGTCCCAGATGACACATCATTGAGTTGGGAAAAAGAAAATACCAAGTAACTCTTCTCTTATTCTTATGAATGATAATGCAACTTCACCAGTAATATATAACTCAGTAAGCTCAATGGCCACATTTTCCCATGGTCTGTTTCAGGAACATTTCTAAGCAATTCAAATGTACCATCTTATATTGCTCTTATTGTAATTTTGTGATTAGGTACTATTTTTTTCTCATTTTATGTCTTTGGGAGTAATGTGTTAGATACTAAATCTGCATTCTGATTCCACACCAAACCCTCGTAACTCAGAGAGAGTGTGGGGTGGAGCTGGGGAACCTGTCTTTACAGTATTTGTTGGACACTGGCTTCCCATCCTGCCTATACCTTGTATATTAAGATGTAAATCACATGTACAAATGCACAGAAACCAGTAAACTTGTTCTATGCCACTATAATCATCAGTCTGATAAAAAGTAGAAGCATTGCCCAAAGGGAGCTAGCCCCAGGTATCAGAGCATGATTGACAGCAAACTCATGGCAAGCAGCAATGACTGTGGCTCTAATTAGAGAACTAACTTTTAGGTCTCTGTGCAAATAAAAAAGAAATTGAATGTGTATTTAATGGCACCATCTGTTCTCTAATGTGACCTAAACAAAACCAATTGTTTATAAATTAAATTCAATTTATGTGGAGCTAATTTTTAAGCTGGAATATAAAATAATCTAAGAAAGACATTAGTTCTTCCCATATTATTAAAGTACAATCCATTGACTTCCAGACTTTTTCCCCCTTTGTCTTAATGATGCTTATTTTGATATATTTTGTTTACATTTTTTTAGAGTTTATACTACCCCCTCCAGGGTAAAATTGCTTCAAGTTAATATATTCACTGCTTTCTTGCCCTATGCTTAGCACTGAATAAAAATTAAGTGAAGTAGTAAATTTGTTTCTTACCCTGAAGAATCTTTCTCTCTAGCTGAAAAAAAGCAAGAAAAATACTGAAATATCAAAAAACAATAAAGTGCAATAAAATAAAAACAATAAACATAATTTAGTTAAGTCCATCTGATTTCATCAGGAAATGTTTAAGTATGCTTCAAATTTAACCTTTTCCTCTCCTGTCACTTAATTCTATCCAGTCATTTCACATATTTCTTGATCATTTTAAAGACTTTTGTTTCTTTCTTAAACTCCATGTTAAGGCCACATTAAGAGGATGGGCAGATCAGGTGTTTAAATCTCGTGACTAAATTCAGATGGGTGATTTTATTGCTATCTTTTTTTGCTGTAGAAGAGCAATTATAAACCAGCAAAAAATTTGAAACTAACACATTATGTACCTGGAACTTACTATCTGCAGTAATTAATGTATTTATCCATCCCCAGAATTTCTCAGCCCAAATATTTGTTTATATATATATATATATATATATATATATATATATATATATATATATATAAATTGTATACCAAACATGTTATCATGGAGAGATAAAAATAATAAACATAACTGAGTAAAATACAAATGATGTTATATGGTGACATATTTTTCTAAAAAAAAAAAAAAGAACTAAATGGATATTGGATTTTAAACAAGGTGGTCCAGACAAATATCGTTAAGGCAACATGTGAATAGAGCCCTGAGGGAGTAAAGCAAGTCGATGTCTGGGAAAAAAGAAAGAAAGGAAGGAAGGAAGGGAGGGAGGGAGGGAGGGAGGGAGGGAACATTCCAGACACAGTGAAGAGCAAGTGCAAAGGTCTTGCCTGAGGCAGGAATGGTGGCTAGAATGGTATGAACAGGGTTGAGAGTAGTGAGAGGAAGGGGGGAACTGAGGAAGGAGCTATACAATACCATTTTCTCAGATTTGAAGAGTTTTGTATAGTAGACTACCTAGACATCTATGGTGAGATGTTTGGCATGCAACTAGATATAGGCCTGGAATCAAGGGAACAGGCCAGTTGGAGATTAATGTTCTCCAGGCTTGCTTTGTTCCACCTGGGATGAAGAAATATAGCAGTGGGGAAATTCTGACAGTGTAGGTGGAAGATATCACTTACCTGAAATCAGTGTGGCAGTTGTCTGTGACACACTTATTTTTGAATATCTCCCCTTAAAAACACTCTTCATAATGAAAGAATCAAGTCCTCTTTTGGAAAATATTTTGATTGTTACTTTTGTTAGTGAGACTATCATGAACTTTTTAATTTAACTTACCTCTTTGTCCCAGTAGCACCTTACTCTGACCACTTTAAAAAGAGCTCGCATGTGAAGAGGGGACGGAAAGAATGTCAGAGTCACATGTTGGGTCATGATATGCAGAGACATTTATCCTACCCAAAACTGTGGGCTAACTCCACAATGCATGACCCGTATACCTCAACAAGGAGGGGCCAAGGGGAGGGGGTAGGTCACGGATGAGCCTAATAATGGTACCAAACTGACTGTATTTGCTGAATACGGAACTGACTAATAAAAAAAAAAGAGCTCGCATGTGTATTGTCCTGTGTCTACCTCACTGTGAGAATTGGACAAGAGAGTCTTCATCAAACATGTTTGAATCCAAAGCAGTCAGTCTGGCTAATTGGCTGATTTGTCTGGTTCATTCATATTTACTTTCTAAATATTTGATGAATAGAACTGTTTTGATATGCAAGTATCTATTAGGAACTGAGTTCAGAATTTAGGTTTTGAAAATCTTCTATACATAATAAAATAATCTTTATTATTTTAACACTTCTTTGGACCGTATTTGTTTGCAGTCTAGCTTATTTGAGCTTAAGTCTTTTTATAGAGCCTAGTTACAGATTCTGAGCTCACCTGTTGATACAAGAGACTTGAAGAGACAGACATACAAAATGAATAGAAGTCATTCTGTCTTCATGGATAGACTGGCAAAAAGCTGTGCATTATTACAGTGTCATAGTACATGAGCTTCCACCATGATTTTCTATGTGTAGGTTTTTCAAGGTAGGGTCTCATGGAATTGACTATATAGTCTCAGGTTGGCCTCGATCTCATGGTGATCTTCCTACCTCTGCCTCCCAAGTACTGGGTTGGTGTGTGCCACCACACCTGGCTATTATCATACATTTTTAACTGTACTTGGAAGGACTTCACTAGGGAGATGTATAAGGGGAACGCATTCTTATCTGACAGAATAAAATGGACAGTAGTGCTGTATTAATTACTTTCTCATTCCTGTGATCAATCAACAAGAAGCAACTTAATGAAGGAAGATATGGTAATTGAAATACAAAATACTCCCCATAGTCCTATGTGTTTGAGTACTTAATTCCCAGTTGATGGCACTGTTGGGAAGGTTTTGGAGTTTGGGAGGTGAAACCTTGGTAGAGGAAATATGTCAGTGGGGTAGGCATTGAGATTTTATAATCCAGCAGTCTTACTTACTGTACTCAGCTTTCTCTTGCTTCTTCTTCCTTGCTGATGTGAAGATGTGATTCTCCTACCATGCTTTCCCAGCCATTATGAAATTTCCTCTCCAACTGTACAGTAGAAGCAAACGTTTGCCTTCCATAACTGCTTCAGGTTAAATGCTCCGTCCTAGCACAAGAAAGTAACATACAGAAGGGCTTATTTCTGCTTACACTTTATAACAGGAGCTTGAGGCAGTGGTCACATTCAGTCCAGAGTGAGGAATCAGAAAGTGATGAATGCTGCAACTCAGCTTATTTTCTTCTTTTTATTCAGTCCTATACCCCAGCCTGTGGAAAGCTGCCACCCACATTTAGGGTCAACCTATCTCAACCTTATCTAGAAAATTCCTTATAGACATTCCCAGATTTGTTTCCATGGTGATTCTAAAGGCTGTCAATTTGACAACCAAAAATTAATCATCACAGGTGCATATAGTGGACAGTTAAGTTAATGTTGATGAATAGATTGTCAGGAGTGTGGAACATTAGAGAGAGAAATTGAACACTGTATTTGGAAGATCTTTGAGTTCTAGTACAAAGGCTTTTAATTTGTGTTTAGTCTGAAAAGTATGAGCTTCATTCAAATGAGAACTGCATTTTGGGTGGTCTGGCTACAGAATGCACTGAAAATATTGGCAGGATCTCAAATTTCTAAGGGTTAAAGTGAGAAGAAATTAAGAGTTTGAATTAAAGAGAGGGACAAAGAAAGAGAAGGATCTTGTGAAGTGGTATATTAAATAGACTGGAGAACAGATGAGGCACTGTGGTGAACACAGCAACAGATGATATTTGGTGACTAAAAACCTTAAGAGAAGCTGGAAGGAAAGAACGACTCTTGTGGGAAGACAAGGCTGAGTCTCATAAAAAATGTTGTACATTACCATCCAGATGGAAACCTACAGACTGTTTGACATTCAGAGCCAGAATTCAAAAGAAGGGTTGGAATTGATAACTCAGAATTGCATGTAGAAAGACTGTGTTTACTAAATGAGCATATGTACAGAACAAACATAAATTAATTTCCTGTGCCTTTACACTTTTCCCTCTCTCTCCTGTGTTCACTGGTCTTCTGTAAATATCTGTAGAAGTTGGAAACTTCTGTGTAGTATCAAACTTGTTTTATCAGGTCTTACTTATATTTTCTGTCAGAATTCTTTGTTTTTCTGCGGAACCATTTGCAGATATCAACAGATACATTGAT
This sequence comes from Dipus sagitta, assembly GCA_036346955.1. Lineage (NCBI taxonomy): Eukaryota > Metazoa > Chordata > Mammalia > Rodentia > Dipodidae > Dipus > Dipus sagitta. The sequence goes on along the minus strand of CM070778.1, from coordinate 102,653,974 downwards.
AGAAAATGTCCACAAATACCTTGTGAAGGATATTTAATGATACATAAGTTGCTGTTTTGTTTATTTGTTTGGGTTTTTTTTCTAGCCCAACCTCACCTGGCATTCACTATGTAGTCCCAAGCTGGCTTCAAACTCAAAGTGATCCTCCTATCTCTGCCTCTCATGTGCTGGGATTAAGGACATTTTTTTATTTGTATAGTTTAAATATAATTTGTGTAGGTTATTTATATGGTTTAGATATCATTTTCTGTTGTGGCTAATATAAACCCACTGGAACACTTGATTCATCATACATACTGGCTTAAGGGAGTGCATTCTGTAAGTTCAGCTGAACATTTTCCCAATGTACAGATAAATGTTTCATGATAAAAAGCAAGATGAATCACCTTCCAATTATTTCTACTGTTTGCATCATTATATATAGAATTTAGGCATACTCTTAAGACTTAATCCTTTCAAATATTTAAAGGTAGCACTTAAGCGAAAATGGGGATAATACTAAGAAATCCATAATATAATAGGAAAATGGAAAATCAACCCTCATAGTTAAAAAAATATTAGCTTCTCCTAATATTTATTAAGTACAGAAATTTTTATTGATTTCTATTCTCTGTAGTCTCATATCTTAACATAGTGGAACTAAATTGTATAGGTGTACTTAAATGGTTTCTATTTATTTATTTGGGTGTGTCCATCCATGTGTATGTGGAGGTCAAGGACCACTTTTCAGAGCAGTACTTGCCTATCCACCTCATTGGAGGCAGGTTTTCCACCTCTGGTGTCTCAATCTGCTTTATCTTTGCTGGGTTCACCTCAAGTTTGGGGGAAATTATCCTGCCTCCAGTGCCCATCTCATTGTCAGTGTTAGCATGCTGGGATTACAGAAGCCTGTCATGTGGTCTGGATTTGTATTTGGGGAATGGAGGTTGGATTTAAACACTCTAGTTTGAGCAGTGAATGCTTTATCCACTGAGTCACTTTAATGGTTTTTAAAGGAACAGCATTTGTATACCAAGTTTGGTTTAAAATTGTATAAACACCATGTTATTAACCATTTTCTTTAAATGATCATATTGGTTCTTCTAGCAATTAAAAAATTGTTAGTCGTCATTTCAAAAGAGACTATGAATCTTCACTTTTAATATGCACACAGATTGCCAGGTAGAAATTAAAGAGTTCATTATTTTTCTCTCTGTCAATTCTCTAATTTACAAATGGGCTGAAGCAATTAATCCTTGCAAGTTGCCTGTATTAATTATAATCTCAGGCAGGTTTCCTAGCAGTTTTATAATTCTTTTTGTCACATTTTCACTGTGTTTACTCTCTCAGCTTGATGCTTGTTGACATGCTGATTCATGTTTTAGTGAAGTAGATAGGTTTTATTCAGCTAGGGGAATGAGCATGAAGAGGTCACACCTTATAATCACAGGAGCATTTATAGTATGTGCAGGCCATATATCTCCTTTTAATTTAATCTCTGAAAAATGTACAGGGGTTTCTGCAGCTAAGCTGTACAAATCAATAAAATTTATAATCAAGGCTGTCTAATCTCTAAACCAAATATAAAACTTCTCAACTATTGATTATATGTGAAGGATCACAAGCTGTTAATCATGCATGAAAGCATGGAATAAATGGTGCCTTCAGAAAAGAAATGGGCAAGCAATCATCAGTTCTGCAGCTCTTACATGTCTTTCTGTTCTCCTGAAGCAAGCATGTTACCAGGCACTTGCATGATAGGAAATCAAATAAAGTGTTAAAGCTTATCAATGACTGGGATCACTCTTGAAGCTTGTGTAGTATAACTTATTTCTTATTGGGGAGTTTTCTATTCTCTAGATATGTATGTGATCAAAAGCAATTCAGCCTCTTTAAGAATTAAAGGACATAGATTAGATATTTAAAACCACATGTGTTGTAAGGAACAAAACAAGTGGTCCATACTGGGAATATCTTTATAATGTCATTCTTATGGTCACCTGTGTTTAACCTGGTCTGTGCCCTAAAGTAGCCTCCCCTAAATGGAGTCCTCCAAACATTGCCTTAACTGATATGCTTAATCATTATGGATTGACTCTTATTGAAGACAGCTATAAATTGTTAAAAGAAATGTGTAGTTGAGGAAAATGTCCTGTTTAGGGCATTTAAATAATACATATGTAAATATCTATTATATATATATATATATATATATATATAATAATTCAAATTAAAGAAATGTAGACTATAATGCAGATTGGGTTTTATACATATCGCAAACTCATTTTGTACAAAATCAAAACCCTTTAATAATTGACACACTACAGCAGTGTCGTGTAGTATTGGTAAACTGTTGTCCCAATTATTAAAGCCTACTGCAAAGTATTGTTGCCTATCAGGTAGAATTATTTCAATATTTATTAGGTATTAGGGTCTGTCAGATCAGATTGCATTACCCTGTCCCCACAGAACTTTAGGAAAAGAAGACAAAATATATCCATTGGAAAGTCATGTTTTGAAGCATATAGCACCCCAGAACAGTGTCAAGTACATGTCTGTTACTTCTTAAATGTTTCCTATTGTTGAAAGCAGAATAGTAAACAGGCATGTAGTGAGTCAGCACAACCAGTAAGTGGTAATGTAAAATTCTTAAATTGTAATCTTAACATGTATATTAAGGTAATTCATAAGCTGTATTGAATGGCACAGAATCAGCATATATTAATCGTCAGTCTGGAGTGGTGAGCTAGGAGCCTCCAGTGTTCCTGGCTGGCTCACAGATTTGCTGGTGAACAGCTGTCTTGGTAAGGTTCGCCTTTGCTACTATAACTATGGTGTCTCATATTCTAAAAGGTGTAGTAGTGAGCAGGAGAGCACAGGGCCTTTTCAGATACTAGCTGAAAATTCTCTCTTGTCTTCCTAAAGGCTAAAATCAAAGAGTGGGAGAATACTCATTCTACTTGTATGAGAAACTGCAAAGTGACTTAAAAAAGAGTTGTAGATACAAGAGGATAAAGAATTGGAATCATCCCTGCAACTCCTACAGGGGACAGGGCCATAGATTTTGGGTTCATTATCTCTTGAAGTTGAACTCTGCTTTATTCTTAATATATTTAAGTTTTTCCAAGCATATGCTATGAGCCAGCCATTCTGCAAAGGATACAAAGTATTACGCTATTGTTCAGAACATTCTAAAACTTAGTAGTTTACCTTCAAGAGATAAGGATATGAATAGCTATTTGGAACTTCTGCATAGTATTAACATCACCATTTTACCATTTTGGTTTGTGTGTGTGTGTGTTTTTATTTGTTTTTGTTTTGTTTTGTTTTTCAATGTAGGGTTTTGCTCTAGCCCCCGCTGACCTGGAATTCACTATGCAGTCTCAGGGTGGCCTCAAACTCATGGCAATTCTCCTACCTCTGCCTCCCAAGTGCTGGGATTAAAGGGGTGCACCACCACGCCCAGCACCTTCATTTTAATACTATATATAATGCTTTGTTTTAAAGGCCATATAAAATTTACTACCTTTTGTCTTTGATTCATGCTGTTGCTAAATAAAGCTTATTTCTACGGAAACAGATATTAATTTTTTTCCATTTTTCCTGAATATAAAGTGACCTATAGGTATTGGTTTAAGTGTTAATTAAATCATATGTGATACACAATATCAGAGAAGGAGCAATGTGAAGTCATTGATTATAGTCACATGTTCTTATCGAACACATACTAGTATCATTATATAATAAATGAAAAACATTCAAGGATTCCCACAGCTCCACATGCTTTGAAAATCAGGTCCCATGAAAAGCATGCATTAGGGCTGAAGAGACAGCTTAGTGGTTAGGACACTTGCCTGTGAAGTCTAAGGACCCAGGTTTGATTCCCCAAAACCCAAGTAATCCAGATGCACAAGATGGCACATGTGTCTGGAGTTCATTTGCAGTGTCTGGACCAATTTTGTCTCTCTCTCTCTCTCATAAACAAAATATTTTAAATAAAAGACATGCACTATAACTTACCTATTAGAAAAATATTCATTGTCATATTTTAATTTTTTAATGTATACCACTTTGGTCATATTATTCTTTAAAAATCAAAATGTTTACAATAGTAGACGAGATCCTAATGTTAATTTTATTTGGATTATCAGGTGGAGTTTCAGAGTACTTAAGAGAGGAGCGAGTGGCTTATTTTGGTATAACATGATGATGTGCTTAGTATGGTTCTGCTAGCACTGGATGGATATTACACAGGCTCTGCGGGAGAGCTGAGTGAGCCAGGCACCCTCTGTCACCGTGTATCCCCCGAGTCCAAGCATGTCACTTCAACAACTCAGCCAGAAAGCCAAAAGAACTGACAGTTGGCTTGTGATTATTCCTGGTCCTGAGGCTCCCTCATGTTACAGTGCTAATCAAGTCATCTCTTCAACTTGCCATTAACACAATGTGACCCATGGGAACAGAGATGAAATCATTTTGGCATTGCTAATGATGCTGTAACGTTGAAAAGATGTGAAACATAAAACCTTAATTTTGCTCAATCTTTACCACAAGAAAAAGAATAATGCAAAACACCTAAAAGTAAGAATAGAAGAAAATGCCTTCCAATGATAAGTTTTTACTTTCCCAGTATATGGGACCATTACTGGTCTAATTTATTTTTTAATTTACTTGCATTCCAAAACTTCATCATTTTTTTTATTTCATACTACCAAAGATTTTTCTCTGGCAGTAGGAAAGTTCACTTTTTATGCATTTGTTTGAATAAATGGAATGGAAATTATGTTTCTCAGTAAGCTGAGATTTCTGATGAAAAGACGCCAGAAGCAGGCAGCTCCAGTCACGCTTTAGTGTGCTTAGTTTGTGTACATCTGTGACAAGATCTTCTTTTTTTCTAGGCATGAGCTTTAGAATATCTTCTATTTTTCTCTGACTGACAGCTGGATAATAAGTTTTATCATTAAAAACTGATTCTAGGGAAATATGATCCCCTGCCCTCCAGTCTATTGTAGCTGCTAAAGCTTTTGTTTTTACAACTCTTTTGGAATAACTAGAGATTATCACTACAAAAGGATAAGAATACTGACCTGACATGTCAAGCATTGTTTAGCAAGTGCCAAAAAAATTGAATTCTCTTTTATCTGTTATCTAAAGAACTTCTTGCTGTTTAGAGGAGACTCAAGGTCAGCAAGTTCCCTCAGTCCATATTGCCTTTACTTGTACTAACCTATAGAGAAGTGTCAAAGTCATTTGTTGTTTTATCCTCCCAGGTCAGGCTAAATATTTGACATAAAAATTATCACAGGTATATATCCCATGCTACATCTGCACAAATTTGCTGTACTCTTTTCTTTCTTGTATATGTATGTAATGTGTGGGGGTGCTCTTGCAGTACCCCTTCTGTCTGTAGTCTGGTGCACTCACCTATAGAGGCCAGAGTAGAACATAGTATCCATCTCTATTACTCTTCTACCTGTTCTGTGTTTGAGTCTGAGTTTCTTACTATCTGGAGCTTGCTCTGTTGTCATTAGCTCCACCAGTTCCTGAGTCTTTGCTCCCTTGCAGGACTGGGGTTACAGGCATGTGTGACTGTGCGTGAGTGCTTATGTGGGATGTGGAGATCCAAACTCTCTTGGTCTCTCTGGTCCTCATGCTTGCACCAAAAGCACACTTAACAACTGAGCCATCTTTCCAGCCTTCTTTTTTTTTCTCATTTTTTTTATTTTCTATTTTCTATTTTTTATTTTTTTCTTTATTAGTTAGTTTTGTATTCAGCAAATACAGTCAGTTTGGTACCATTATTAGGCTCATCCATGACCTACCCAGCCTTCTTGATAGGATTTTAATGATTTTTTTTATTTCATCTTTATTGAAATACAGTACCTTTGTTACTATAACAGCTAAGAAATAGATGATCTTTGTGTTTCCTTGTGTTTGCAGTTCTTAGTACATTTGTGGCAAATAGAAACCAACACATAAGATACTCAATTACTGGATCACTTAGTATGCATCTTCTTGATTTTTCTTTTATTTGTGAGCACCAGAAACTTAGGCTCTCTCTGAGTACACCCATTGACACATCTCAGATCAAAGTAGCCAGTGAGTCTGTCTGTTTTCACCTCCTTTCTTGACCAGTTGTCTCCTAAAAATTTACAATTTTTAGATTTCTCTTCCTCTGACTCTATATGTGACACAGCCTCCAAAAGTATCTTTGTAAAGCAGTTATTTTCACTGTGTTAATTTCCTGTTCCAAAATCCTCAGTGATTTTGTATTTGGTTAAGTTTACTTCTTGCTCACGCATGAGATCCTGAGGGGCCTGAAACTGCCCTAGTCTCCAGATCTCACTTAAACAGATGGGTGTGGCTGTGTGCACCTGTAACCCCAGTTCTCTGCAAAGAGGTACAGAGACCAGACCAGGGAATCTCCCAGGCTCATGCAAAACAGCAAGCTCCCGTATCATTAAGGGACTCCTGCTCAAATGAGATTGGGCATTCAGCACCAGCCACTGCAGATGAGCCCCCTCCACCATTGGAGGCAAGCACGTGGGTCACAAGAGCACATGCATATACATACAGCACATACAAAAACACACATGCACACACAAGCAAAAAAGTTTGTTCAATCATTGTCTATTCAATCTTTCCAACATTTTTTTTATTCATAGGAGAGTCGGGCAGGGGGGATATACTAAGTGCTCCCTGAACTGACTGTACGCTCTGCTTTTATTCAATTACAGACAAAACTATCCTAGTACATATTTTAATTATATTTATTTATTTAAGAGAAAGGTAGATAGAGAAGAATTGGAGTGCCAGGGCCAGCCACTGAAAAGGAACTCCAGATTCACGCACCTTGTGCATCTGGTTTTCATGGGCCCTAAGGAATTGAGTCTGGTTCCTTTGGCTTTGCAAGAAAGTACCTTAACCGCTAATCCATCTCTTCATCCCCTGCTACATATTTTAAAGTAACCAAATGATATTTTAATGTGTGTGCTCTACATTTTTATTCTCGTTTTATCCTCCATTTTTGTACTATATATCCAACATGTGTGTGTAGATGTTGGCTGTGTCTTCTGAGACCTAATGCAAATGTCTCTGATAAGCAGAAATTGTTTCTCCGTCTCTTGGATTCAAAGGTAGCATGTTTTTCCTTTCATGTATCACTTATGTCATATATAATCTTTTTGGTTCTTATTTTATCATTTTAATAAACAAATACTGAACTCCTTAAAGTCTAATAAATACTATGTTTTATTCACTTCAGTGCCTTCCACAAAGTTTAGTACTATTTTTCTTTCATAATAGATGAATTAGCTAATGGTGACATTTTTATGTGACCATTTGCTGCTTTCAGATCTCTCCAGTGCTGCTTTTTCCCCCAAGTTTCTTGTCAAACTTTGCCCCACAACCTTTTTTAATTTCCCAGTTTTCCACCAAATTTCTTTTAAGTGCTGTAAAAGCAAGGAACTCTTGAATAAAATATTACATATGAAATACTCAATACAAATTTAAAGTTTGAAGGTCAAAACATTGAGGAAGAGAAAGAATATTTGGCAAATTGCAAAATACTTAACAGCATTTTGATGAATATGGCCTCTCATTGTTTATATCACAGTTGTTATAAATGCTGTTTTTGTTAGTCTGACAGAGTGCTATTCATCCTGCAAGTATATTTCTTTAAATAATTTAGTCTTTGAAACAGCTGTTAAGTCCAGCTTCTGCATAACATAGTGATTAGAAACACTATATTTCTGCTTTCAGATGGTCTATAACAATTCAAGAAACCATTCTGATACTGAAATTAAAACTTTATTTATATAATCATACCATATAAATATAATGTGGTTATTGGTGGCACATTATTAATAATGAATTAAGATAAGGGATTTAAACCTTTTTATTGCATTCTTTGCTGAAATTTCCTTTGCATGGATTTCATACAGTTGAACCACCTCAAGTCAGTGATTCTAATAAAAGCCCATATATGTAGAGCAGTCAGCCATGTTTATCCTAGTAGAATCCAAAGGGGTTGAATGGAAGAGTGCTTATCATATGTATATAATTATTCACCTATTATATACATATATGTATCATGTATGTATGTATGCATATATACATGTTTACACACAATAAGGTCTTACCCCAATATGTAAAAAGTCAAAAGACACATGCCAATTTTAAAAAGATGTAATCTTACAAAAAACTAGTCCTCCAAATGTATGTACTTCACATATGTTTGTAAATATTACTAAGGGTAGAATTATGTGGCTGAACATGTTTGCATGTCTGTAACCTCAGCCTTTAGGAGTATTAACAGGAGAACCATAACTCCCAAGGCAGCCTGGGCTACTTAGCCAGATTCTGTCCAAGAAAGCCACAAAAATGTACAATTATCTATAAATATCTACTCTAACAAGAATTGAATGATTTATAGTATTATTCATCCCACAAAAATAAAAATGAATTGCAAATAACATATGGACCGTGCTTGTGTGTGTGTGTGTGTGTGTAATAATGTTATAATGTATTGGTCACTGAAATTTTGTTGGTCATCTATACTTGCATGTATAGGATTAATTAAGCTACTCTTATCTTATTTAACAAAGTGTTCTAAGTATAATTAACCATACATGGCAAATAAAGTAAGCCTTTTGCATTGTCTACCTAACAGGAGAGAGAGAGAGAGAGAGAGAGAGAGAGAGAGAGAGAGAGATCTTTTGCTGACTCTGAAGTGTGTAAGAATTGAGGATGTGGAACCCCACTTCTTTCACAGCATGTAGTTTTATTAAATTGTATTAGATTATATAAAACTATAGGCTGAGAACTGAGACATAATGAAGAGACTGGAGCTGGGAGTAGTGGTGCACGCCTTGAATCCCAGCACTTGGGAGGCAGAGGTGGGAGATCACTGTGAGTTCGAGGCCAGCCTGAGAATACATGGTGAATTCCAGGTCAGCCTAAGCTAGAGCAGACCCTGCCTTGAAAAACAACAATTGCCCTATTGGCATTAGCACTACCATTGTATCCTGCTGTACAATAAGCAATCTTAGCATTTATCAACTGTTGATACAAATGTTAGTCCCTAACCACTTTTTATATGTTTTAAAACTTTGAAATTCAAGTGTACCTGCCATAACATAAAATAAACACTAGACTGAATCACAAAAGAAAAACGAAAGAAAGAAAGAAAGAAAGAAAGAAAGAAAGAAAGAAAGAAAGAAAGAAAGAAAGAAAGAAAGAAAGACAACAACAACAAAAGAGACTGGGGAAAAAGAGTGGCGACTCAGAAATAGAGAAATGATAATTGTCAGATTCCAAATTAGGGGATCAATGAAAACAAGTATATGAATGCTAAATCTAAAACATGAGTGGATACAGTAGTAAATACAAGTTGTATTTTCTGTCATAGTTGTATGGCAGTTATTCATTCACATACTTCAGGTTCCTCATTCTGAATACAGTGAATATTTTTTAAAGAAAATGTCACTTAACCTGACCATGGCCACTAACGAGAATCTTTTTGCCACCAGCAACAGTGAAATCACAGTTGACCTACAAATGTTTTTGGTTATTCTAGCTGCAACTATGTGGTCAGTTGGTTGACAGTAGTGAAAGAGATTGTCTTCCCTCCACCTAGACCCAACTGAAAATACCAGTTTCACTTCTGCATCTGGTGGGGGAAATATTAGCATAAAGTTTAACCATGCCAATTGATTTAACAAAATGATTCAAAAGCTACATCTTTCTTTCAGCCTATTTAAGATAGAAAAAAAGAAAATAAGGTAAAACAGAAGCTAGATGGTCATAAGATTAACAAATAGCATTTCAAACCTAAGCATTAGATTCTGCTAAATTTAATTTGCATGTGTGTGTGTGTGTGGATTATGTATGAATTAAAGAGCCAGTCAATATTGTTTCACATCCCACATTAAATACATTGAGCTGGAGTCCCATCTGTAGCCTACCATTTGTGTCTAGCATGATAATTACCCTTTCAGAACTACAATTTTAATCTTGAAAATAAAATTGCACAACACATCCAAGTTGGACTTAATATAATTACTTTTTATTTTTTCCTACCAATTTCCATTTATTACAGGTATTTCCCTTCCTTAGTGAATTAAGGGGTACAACTGGTAAAATCTTCCCGGTGCCTTCAACTTTTTTATGTTTGTCTAACCAGACTGTTAAGGTTTTGCTATATAGAGTTTGCCATGGCCCTGACTTTCATAGAGTAATTATTTTGATTGTGTTAGACGATTAAAGTTAGTCTTGCATGAGGAAAGAATACCCTTAGGAGTCAGTGATGGATGTACTCCAGTCTTTTGAGTGTTCATTTCTGCCAGCATTTTTCCAATTGAATGGCCATTCACCTCCCATTTTGGTATGGATGACAGTGACTAGGTTGTTAGACATAAGTGTTTTCCAGAAAAGTCACAAAGAGATCAAGAATAAAGAAATGTTAGTATCAGCACATCTTGTAATTTTTCTGATTTTTCAACTTTGATGTGCAGCGTCATTACTGAAATAATTACTGTTAATTAATATCTGTGTCATTTTTTGGTAAATGGTAGTTTAGTGATACAATTAGACTAATTAGTACACACCACAACATAGTGACATGAAAAATATTGGAACAGAAAATGTTGACTCCTCTTTGCTATGATATATGAACTAATTCACTTCCTTATAATGATAAAAGAAGAGAAAAAGAGGGTACTGGTCATTAACAATGCTATAAAACTATAAAAACAATGAAGGAAGTATAGCTGCATTTCCAGGTTTTCATTTTTCTACCAAGTTCTTGAGTATGATGGATTATTGTCATTTTGTGTTTTATTTCTTTCCTTATATAAAAATCAGTTTCTTGCCAAAGCATTACAGAGGTATTGTGGGATAAAATTACGGTTAGGTAAAAATCTAAAAGTAAAAGTAAAAGTAAAACAACACATTTGTATTCCCTGAATTTGCATACACTTTTTGTTATGTTCAGTCTTTACTCTTTCAGAGTAATTCATAGTCAGATTGACAGCTGTCTACATCTTTATTTTTCAGAACCTATGCGGACCCCAAAGACTTTGAAGATTGCTGAAATACAAGCAAGACGCATTGCTGTGGACTGGGAGTCCTTGGGTTACAACATTACACGTTGCCACACTTTCAATGTCACTATTTGCTACCATTACTTCCGTGGCCACAATGAGAGCAAGGCAGATTGTTTGGACATGGACCCCAAAGCACCTCAACATGTTGTGAACCATCTGCCACCGTATACAAATGTCAGCCTCAAGATGATCCTGACCAATCCAGAGGGGAGGAAGGAGAGTGAAGAGACCATCATTCAGACTGATGAAGATGGTATGATTAGCTTCCGTGGTCTTTAGAACGGAGAGTTATAGAGCAAGAATAGTATCACTTCGTAAGATGTACCCTAGATTACCTGGTAGTGAACTGGCCTCTGAGATCTGCTACAGTCTCTTAGTGCAGTGAATTTTGCAAAGAATTTGCCTTTAACAGAACTTATATACTTCAGAAAATAATTCAAATATGATATGATATGCACTTCAGCTATCTTTCATTTTACATGATGATATAGAAGTGGCAGTTACACCAAACTTTAAGTAAATTGTCTTCTTCATAATGTGAAAAAAAGTATTCCCACTGTCCATTCCAGTTTCTCAGTTACCAACTGATAAAATTCTCTTTGTTATAAACTTTTGCTCCTGGCATCTTATGAAGCAATACTAACTGCTGTTATATTTCTAATGATTTGAAAATAATATTTTACCTACTCCATTTTAATTATAGATGGCTTTATTGTGACCTTAAAAACAAAAGAAGGCACCAGTTCATATATCTAAGACTAAAGGCATTTATTGGAAAATAGCAGGGCTTATACCTGTCTATATCTCATTTTAACACAAGAAACTGGATTGTGTCTAACTTCTATATATGTTACTCATGAATAGTTAAGTGATAGGAACAAAATAATACTCATATCATAATGCATATACCTGCTTTCAAATATAGTATGAATTTAAACACATTTCTTGATGCAACAACAATGTACAAAAAAATCCAAAAATGTTATAACAGTAATGCATTTAGTGAGCTATTTTCTTTTACAATTTCTTTTGTAAATGAATGCATATAAAAAATAAAAATTTACCATGTAATGAAGTGAGGCAGAGTTTGACTGGGATTTGAGAATCATGAGAAGTTCCTGCCATAACCTCAGTCAACCCTTGTGTACTAGGGGTTTCTAGAGAAACAGAATGGATAGAATGAATATATTAAAAGGGGGATTTATTGGATTAATTTATGGCAGTCTATAAGCCCGAGAGCCAAGGAACCCAGTAGCTGCTCAGTCCACAAGGCTTGATGCCTCAGCAGTCCCAATCCAGCGCTTTAGGCCTGGAGAGACGCTGGTCTTTAGTCCACACTGGTCTTCAGTCCATGCAGGAAGGGTGAAACACTTGGTTCCAATACCACTGAAGGATAGCCGAACAGGAAGTTGCACTTTCAAGTGCAGCACCTGCAGCCAGGTGGGAGGAAGGAATTTTTTTCTCCCAGAGCATCCTTACATAAAGTCCCCCTCTGATTTGGCCTCTCACTCTGGCTAAAGGCTCACTCTGGAGGAAGGACTTCCTTTTTATGTTAATCCTTCCTGGAAGAACCTCAGAGGCCCACCCAAGAGGAATGTCTGTGGATTCCTAACCAGATCAAGTTGACAACAGAACTTAACCAATACACCTTGTAACTGTTTCATGTTTAAATTGAGATAAGCCAGATCCTACCTTCTCTAGATTTCTTTTTAATAGTTTAGAACAGCTGTTTTTCTTTTCTTTTCCTTTCCTTTCTTTTCTTTTTTTTTCCAGTTTTAGGGAAAACGGGGATACCTTTTATGACCAGGTACTACCAGCTTCCCTCAAGTCTTGAACTGTAGGCTCTGGTATCTTTTGGTGTCTACCAACTATGACCTTCCTATGCTATAATGTCTAGACTCATTTCAAGATTTTTCCTCAGAAACATGGGAATGAATCTGATTTTTCCTGTCACCTTGTTATCATAGAGAAGTGAGGGTCTTTTGACTTCATTTTACTCAGACTGAACCAAACAGTTAATATAGTCCTAAAGCTATGTGTGGTGTCAGTCTCATATTACTAACATTTAAGAGGTAAAAACCCTAAGACATATTTATGATATGTTTTTAATCAAAGATGAATATCTCAGTTATTAAAGTATCTGATTTTTCAAAATCAAAGTGATAATAATTTAAGTAGCAAATCAATCCTGATATATTAATATCAAAGCTTTCACTCTTACCTCATCTGCCATCCCTAGCCACAACTAAGCATGTATATATTCAAAGAAGAAGCTAAGGGGTGTTGATTCACAGCTCAATAATAAGTATAGATTCAAATATTCTCTGATCATATAAAATGGGATAAACGTTGTGATTTTTGTCAAATTAGACATTTTGTAACCATGTTTATAATAACAGAATGGTCATTTGTTTATTGCTTGCTCTTAAACTTTAAAATCATCCTTTCTTCATTGATAATTTTACATTCAGTCACATGAGATTTGTGCTTTTTGTAGCCAGTCACCTTTTCGCAATATAATTTCTCTTGATGCTTTCCTTTCATATAATTTGTTTCACTTTCTTTCTCAAAAACAGAAGACTATAGTTAGGCTTTCACATTTTTGAATTGTATTATTTTTTTTTTCTAGTTAGGGTCTCACTCTAGGCAAAGCTGACCTGGTACTCACTCTGTAGTCCCAGACTGGCCTGGAACTCACAGTGATCCTCCTACCTCTGCCTCCTGAGTGCTGGGATTAAAGGTGTGGGCCATATGCCAGTTTAAAATTTTTAAATTTTTGGTCACATGAATGACTGTGTTAATAATGTGATAATATATTGATGCAGAATTTTGCCCTAAACTACTGAAACTCATAGCTGTGGTGTTTATATTATGTAGAATTATTTTTGTAAATGGAAAATAACATTTACTCTGTTTTCTAATTTCAATATTATTGTCAGGTCCACTTATATTTTAACCTCTGTTTTGAAATATATTTTGTAGTTTTCACTGATATTGTTGCATATTTTTATTTCATAATATGACCACATAATAATCACTTTACTGTGAGTGACAGGGGGTTTTCCTGTTCTATGTGATCTCTGTGCTATGTGTATATTTATATATATTTTTTTAATTTATTTTTTTTTCGAGGTAGGGTCTCACTCTGGTCCAGGCTCACCTGGAATTAACTATGTAGTCTCAAGGTGGCCTTGAACTCAACGGTGATCCTCCTACCTCTGCCTCTCTAGTGCTGGGATTAAAGGTGTGCACCACCACGGCATCTCTGTGTAATATTAAATAGCTGACACAGAGACTTTGCTGAAGTATTTGTAAGTACCATTCCCATGTGAGCTTCAGCTTGTAAGAGAATACTTTATATCCTAGCATTCCTGAGGTAGAGAGAATACCTAAATCACAATGCTTTTTTGCAGAGATCGATGGAATGGAATGATCTGATTAAATCAGTTTCCTAAGTTATTGCTGCCCTATATACACAGAAAAAGAATAAATTATCAACCATCTAATAAAAGGGTGTAATTATATGAAAAGAATTCTGGGGACATCTATAAATCATGCCCCTAAAGCTAGAACCA